>JAESUZ010002594.1:0-1458471 GCA_017311185.1 Proteles cristata cristata
TGGAGCAGGAGCTGAGGCGCGAGCAGGAGCTGAGGCGGGAGCAGGAGAGACGTGAGCAGGAGCGGAGGCGCCAGGAGCCGCGCTTGGAGCAGGAGCTGAGGCGCGAGCAGGAGCTGAGGCGCGAGCAGGAGCTGAGGCGCGAGCAGGAGTTGAGGCGCGAGCAGGAGCTGAGGCGCGAGCAGCAGCTGGCTGAGGAGGAGCCGGGCAAGAGCCGTACCTCCAGGTGGCAGTGGCAGCTAGAAAGCGAGGCCGACGCCCGTCAGAGCAAAGTCTACTCCAGGCCCCGCAGGCAGGAGCAGCAGAGGCAACTCCAGGAGCGGGAAGAAAAGAGGCAGCGCCTGGAGCTCGAGCAGCAACTGCGGGAGGAGGACGCCCAGTGGCGAAGCCGGTCCGGGTCCCTCCAGGAGGAGCGCCAGCAGCGCCTGCGCCGAGAGGAGCAGGCACGCCTGCAGGAGGAGGAAGAGAGCGAGAGGCGTCGCCAGAGACTCTCAGCCCGGCCGCAGTTGCGGGAGCAGCAAGAGAGGCAGCTGAGGACGGAGGAGCTGCAGGATCGCGAACTGCTCCGTGAGGAGGAGCAGCAGCGCCGCCAGCGACTGGAGAGGGAGCGGGAGCAGCAGATCCTCGAGGAGGAGCAGCAGCTTCGGTTGGAGCAGAGCCTCCAAGAGGATCGGGAGAGGAAGCTGCGCCGGGAGGAGCAGCGCCGTGACCAGAAATGGAGGTCGCAATCAGAAGAGGAAATTCAGAGGCGCCGCCACACAGTCTACGCCAAACCAGCTCAACGAGAGCAGCTGCAGAGAGAGGAACGCGAGGAGAGGAGGCGCCAGGAGCGGGAGAGACAATATCGAGAGGAAGAGCAGCTGAGGGAAGAAGAGCAGCTGCTGAGAGACAGGAGGCGCCAGCAGGGCGGCAGGCAGTATCTGGAAGAGGAAGAGCTGCAGCGCCCGGACAGGAAGAGGCAATTCCAGGATGAGGATCAGCGCCGTGATCTGAAATGGCAGTGGCAACCAGAAAAAGAAAATGAAGTTCGTAATCACAGGGTTTACTCCAAACGCAAAGTGAACGAAGATAAACTCCGGCAATTGGAAGATTCTCAAGTTCGAGACAGACCATTCCGGCAGGATCAGTGGCTCCTGCAGGATGAACAGAAAGAGGAGAGAGCGCGAGATAAAGAGAGAACCCGGCAGCAGCGCGACATGCAGTTCCCAGCTGAAGAACTGCTGGAGAGAGAAGACCAAAAGGAAGCCAAAAGGCGAGACAGGAAGTTCCTTGAGGAAGAGCAGCTCCTGCAGGAAAGGGAAGAACAGCTGCGCCGCCAGGAGCGCGACAGACAGTTCCTCGAAGAGGAACAGCTGCGCCGCCAGGAGCGCGACAGACAGTTCCGCGAGGAGGAACAGCTGCGCCGTCAGGAGCGCGACAGAAAGTTCCGTGAGGAGGAACAGCTCCTGCAGGAAAGGGAAGAACAGCTGCGCCGCCAGGAGCGCGACAGAAAGCTCCGTGAGGAGGAACAGTTCCCACAGGAAAGAGAACAGCTCCGCCGCCAGGAGCGCGACGAACGGATTCCGTGAGGAGGAGCAGCTGCGCCGCCAGGAGCGCGACAGACAGTTCCGCGAGGAGGAACAGCTCCTGCAGGAAAGGGAAGAACAGCTGCGCCGCCAGGAGCGCGACAGAAAGCTCCGCGAGGAGGAGCAGCTGCGCCGCCAGGAGCGCGACAGACAGTTCCGCGAGGAGGAACAGCTCCTGCAGGAAAGGGAAGAACAGCTGCGCCGCCAGGAGCGCGACAGAGAGTTCCGCGAGGAGGAACAGCTGCGCAGCTCCTGCAGGAAAGGGAAGAACAGCTGCGCCGCCAGGAGCGCGACAGAAAGCTCCGTGAGGAGGAGCAGCTGCGCCGCCAGGAGCGCGACAGACAGTTCCGCGAGGAGGAACAGCTGCGCCGCCAGGAGCGCGACAGACAGTTCCGTGAGGAGGAACAAGCTGCGCCGCCAGGAGCGCGACAGACAGTTCCGCGAGGAGGAGCAGCTGCGCCGCCAGGAGCGCGACAGACAGTTCCGTGAGGAGGAACAGCTCCTGCAGGAAAGGGAAGAACAGCTGCGCCGCCAGGAGCGCGACAGAAAGCTCCGCGAGGAGGAACAGCTGCGCCGCCAGGAGCGCGACAGACAGTTCCGCGAGGAGGAACAGCTCCTGCAGGAAAGGGAAGAACAGCTGCGCCGCCAGGAGCGCGACAGAAAGCTCCGTGAGGAGGAACAGCTCCTGCAGGAAAGGGAAGAACAGCTGCGCCGCCGGGAGGCGCGACGAAAGCTCCGCGAGGGAGAAACGCTGCGCCGCCAGGAGCGCGACAGACGCAGTTCCCGCGAGGAGGAGCAGCTCCTGCAGAGAAGGGAAGAACAGCTGCGCCGCCAGGAGAGCGCGACGAAAGCTCCGTGAGGAGGAGCAGCTGCGCCGCCGGGAGCGCGACAGACAGTTCCGTGAGGAGGAACAGCTCCGCAGGAAAGGGAAGAACAGCTGCGCCGCCGGGAGCGCGACAGAGAGTTCCGCGAGGAGGAACAGCTCCTGCAGGAAGAGGGAAGAACAGCTGCGCCGCCAGGAGCGCGACAGAAAGCTCCGTGAGGAGGAACAGCTCCTGCAGGAAAGGGAAGAACAGCTGCGCCGCCAGGAGCGCGACAGAAAGCTCCGTGAGGAGGAGCAGCTGCGCCGCCAGGAGCGCGACAGACAGTTCCGCGAGGAGGAACAGCTGCGCCGCCAGGAGCGTGACAGAAAGTTCCGTGAGGAGGAACAGCTGCGCCGCCTAGAACGTGAGCAAAGGCTTCGCCAGGAGCGCGACAGAAAGTTCCAGGAGGAGGAACAAAGGCTGCGCCGCCGAGAACTAGATGGTGCCCTCTCCCTCGAGGGGCAACTGAAGGACGCTGAGCAAGAGCAGAGCGTCCAGCAGGAGCGAGAAGAAAAGCGGCACCGACAGGAGCGCGACAGGAAGTTCCTCGAGGAAGAAGAGCAACTGCCACGCGAAGAGCAGGAAGAGCTGAGGCGCTTGCAGGAGCGAGGCCAGCAGACCCGCGCGGAGGAGCAGTTTGCCAGGGAGAAGAGGCGTCGTGAGGAACAAGAACTGCGGCGAGAAGAGCAGAGACGCCGCCTGGAGAGGGAGAGGAAATTCCGGGAAGAACAGCTCCTACGCCAGCAGGAGGAAGAACAAAGGCACCGCGGGCAGGTCTCGGAAGACGGAGACAAGGGCCGTGGGCAGACTCTGGAGCCAGGCAAGAGTCAGTTTGCCAGCGTCCCGGTGCGCTCCAGCCCTCTCTATGAATATATCCAAGAGCAGAGGTCTCAGTACCGCCCTTAAGAGATGCTGCCAATATCCCGACACCTGCCAAACCTTCCAGCCAAGGGAAAAGAAACACTGGTTACCACATGACTCAAATGTTTCTGGTTGTGGGAGAACTCTGATTTTCCAAAATCTTTTTTTCCAAAATCTTAAACTACACTCATCTCATGTACCTTGTACTCTTGCCTTTTATTCTTCCTCAAGTAGTTCTTTACTTCAGGGTGTCTTTGCTCTTTGGTGCAGATGTGGTGTGCAATTTTTAAAAATATAAATCATTTAATTTGTTTAACAGTTTTGTTTGGGGAACGTTTCTTTATTGCTTTCAAAAGTAACAAGAATAATATGATTTAAGATTCAAAATAATAGAGTCTGTTTGTTTTAATGATTGATTCATCTTGTGGAGATATTTTTTATGTTCCAGCTGGCATTTTTTTCTTGAGCCTAAATTACATTAATATTTACCTCCAAACAGATTCTCATTTTCTTGTGGCATAATTAATACAGATCCTGCAAGGGGACTGAATTTTTACAATCATTGAATACTGCAGTGGGGAGTGACTTCTCCAGAAAAAATTCCCTGTGAAATCAGCCCCTAACTGGAAGAAATATGTTATGAAGTTTTATCTTCAAAAATCAATTTGAATTCGATTTTTTCATAATTCATAAAATCCCTGGAGGCAAAAGCAAGGTGTTTCCCAAACAACTCCAGAGCTCAAATTTTAAAACTGTCTACCGTAGTCTGTAGTGCTCAGTTCTCCCCCCCCAACCCCATTCTTTGATGAATTTGAGAATATTCCTACCTTTGTTCATTTTAACCTAGAGGGAACATGCTCAGGATCCTGTAAACATCTGTTTCACTCTAGAGCCAATAAGAGAACAGCATTTTGGGGGAGGGAAAGGGAAAAATTTGTGAACAGAAGGGCAAGTTCCTAGAGGCCCTTAGATGAGACCCATCAGCTCACAATCCTTTGAGACCTATTGATACTACCTTGGAGACATTCTTGTTGAAATGATTGGACTGTATGAAAAATAAATGTTTGGCAAACAATTATTTTTGTCTGGTTTCATTATGCATCAAATCATAACATCTACTGATCTATAGCTAATATAAGTTCCCACTTAAAAAGTATTTGGCTACTATTATCTATGTCTAAATATGAAAAGGGGGGGAAACTATTTTCCCCAACCATTTTTCCCTATTAGGTTGCACCCTACGTTATTTCCATCCCCAAAGCTATACAATTCTCTTTCCAAAGGTTTTTATTCTTCACCCCACAGCTTTCTGTGTCCTTTCTTGCAGTGACTCATTGATCATGACATTATTATTTGTATAATGTCATGGACTAATGTTTGTTAATATTTCCTTCTAAGACTACAGCATCATCTTGGTCTCTGATGTCTGATAAGACAATAGTAAAAAATGACCTGAAAATTCAGCTCAATATTATAGAAATTGTAGACAACCTGTTGACTTAAGCAACTTAATACCAATCAGACCAAAGTATCAAATTGTTATCTAATAATCCAAATACTTCTGTACCACCTGCTGAAGTTTGTATTTAGTATTCATACCTTTGTAACTAGGAATAAGCCCAAGAAGGCCTTGATCCAGGATAGGACCATTTCTAATTGTGAGGGTCATGGATGAAAAGATGTTCTAAGCTAAAGACACTTAACATTTTGATCAATGGTGCAGATAATAAAGCTAAGCTTACAGCTCCTGAGAATCATTCTGGTAAAGTAACATTTTCTCCAAGGAACACCTGCCTTTCTCTCACTTTAATACAAATAGCAGATGCCCACCAAGGATAGAACCTGGGGACCCCCTGACCCTACCTTGGAACTTCATCTCTTCCAAATGATTTCTAACTGCAAACTGTTTTTCTCTTAAAGTAAGTATAAGCTTTTCCTTATTTAAGGATCTTCACAGGGACACCTGGGTGGTTTAGTCAATTGAGCATTCGACTTTGGCTCAAGTCATGATCTCACAGTTCGTGGGTTTGAGCCCTGCATCGGGCTCTGTGTTGACAGCTCAGAGGATGGAGCCTGCTTCAGATTCTGTGTCTCTCTCTCTGCCTCTTCCTTGCTCGCACTCTTTTTCTCTCTCTCTCAAAAGTAAACATTTAAAAAAATTTTTTAAAGGATCTTCACAGAAACCCTTGGGAGAGCCTTATTGGTTTTCCCCAGGATCCTCTCAGTGGGCACTCATTTCAGAGCATCCTTATAAATGTCACCCCCAGGATACTCCTGAAATATACACTCATCATCTAAGCAAGAGTTCAACCATAATAAAAACAATCAAATCCCTTCAGACTTCGTATAGCACTTTACAAGATGAGGAAAGAGCTAATTTCCAAAGAAGAAAGTATTGTTTCATCAGTTATAATAACATGTAGTTAAAAAAAAAAAAAAAACAGTCAGCCAGTCCATGCCCTATGGCTCCTTTTTTAGTTGCTGGCAGGGGGACACGCTGGCAAGCCAACCTTCCTCCTCCACCTGGATAATGTACATGCACGAACAGAGCCTTGAAGCTGTTGGGCAACTGGCTGCTTAACTATAAACTGGGATCTCTGTTAACATCACCTTGGCTACTGATGGGGAATGGGGTTGACAGTTTAATACATATGCTCTGTGATGGAAAAGCTAGTTTCCATGTTATGAGCGGAATTATGTCCCCTCTATGGGTTCATATGTTGAAGTCCTAACCCTTAACACATTAGAATGTAAACATATTTGGATTTACAATATTTAAATAGGCCATTAAATTAAAATGAGGTCATTAGGTGGGCCCTAACCAGATATGAATGGTGTCCTTAAAAGAGTTAATTTGGACACAAGCATAGACAGAGGGAAGATAATAAGAGAACACAAGAAGAAAATGGCTGTCTACAAGCCAAGGATAGAGATCCTTAGAACAGATCCTTCTTTCATGGCCCTCAGAAGAAACAAACTTCCCCCCTTCCCCCAAAGAAAAAGAAGAAACAAACCCTCCCAACACCTTGATCTTAGACTTCTAATGTCCAAAACTGTAAGAAAACAAATGTATGTTGGTTAAGCCACCCAGTCTGTGGCACTTTGTTATGACAGCACTAGCAAACTAACACACAATGTGAGATGAGGTTATATTGCTAAGGTAGCATATCTGTATTATAATTGTGATGACCTTTATCCTTTGACACTGAACAAGCAGCTCCTGTTTCCTTACAGACACTATTGTGTTTTTTGTTTTTTATTTTTATTTAAAAATTTGTTTAATGTGTATCTATGTTTGAGTGAGAGAGTCAGAGACAGAGCGCAAGTGGGGGAGGGGCAGAGGGAGAGGCACAGAATCTGAAGCAGGCTCCAGGCTCTGAGCTGTCAGCACAGAGCCCCACACTGGGCTCAAACTCACAAACAGCAAGATCGTGACCTGAGCCAAGGTCAGCCACTTAACCAACTGAGCCACTCAGGCACCCCTAATTTTATTTTAGAGAGTGCAAGTGGGGAAGAGGCAGAGAGAGGGAGGAAGAGAGAGAATCTCAAGCAAGTTGCACACCTAGCACAGAGCCCAACATGGGGCTCAATCCCATGACCCTGGGATCACGACCTGAGCCAAAACCAAGAGTCAGATACTCAACCAAGTGAGCCACCTATGCACCCCTCAAAGACACTGTTTTATTAAATCTGCCATACTTTCTACAGTGCAGTGGAAACAATGCTACAAGGAATCAGAAGCCTGAGATTCATTCATTCATTCAGCAAATATTGAGTTCTTCCTATGTGCAAGGCATTCTAAGGCAATGTGCATACAGTGGTGAAATAGTCCTTCTCACCTGTTCCTTCACTTTACTATGTGTCTTTGTGCAAGCCACTTAAGCTTTCTGGGCTTTATTTCATATTTCAGGCTATGAGGTTGAAATAGCTATTACCAAGGTTATTCCTAGGACTGAAAAAAAAATGACTTTAACTCTAACATTCAGTTTGTTCAACTAAAAATCTAAAAGCAACACAAATAATGCCTCACCCTAACTTCTACCTTGAACTAAGTGAAAGCAGGAAAAAAAATTAACTGACGGTGATCATCAGTTTCAGCTTCACAGATCTTTCCTTTCTAGACAATCAGATCTGAACTTCCATCTATCTCCCAAATTCCTCTCCAGAGTGCTTTCTTTTCATCCCACGTTTATTCACTGAGGGAGAAGACCCTAAGCCTACCCCACTTTCTATGATCCTAGAACTTCACATATACATTTAATTACTCCCATATGTTTCAGAGGAGAAAGCGAAGTCTGAAACTTGGTTCCACTCAAAGTAAAAGTCAGTGGCCATTAGTTACGTATGAACCCATCTCTGCTCCATCTTCTACACTAATTACACATTGCTAATATTTTCATTCAGTCATAGTAATTAGTCTGTTCAGCAAGTGTACTGGTACTATAAGCCACAGAAGATTATGATCTAGGTAATATGTAATAAGCACATTTCCCTTGTTATTTAAGAGCTGACAGTCACATGCAATAACCTAAAATTAATGCAAAACATAGATTTCTGAGTAGGTTATTTTCTGAACCCTCAGGACATCTAGGGCAAGCATTTAAATTACAAAACTCTTAAAACTTTGATTTCTATTTGTCATCACCCTGCTTTAAAAGAAAAATGAGTGTGGCATTTTCTGCAAGATAAAGTTTAAGATCTTCAGTTTGGAATTTAAGGCCTCCACATTCTAGAGATAATATACCTTTTAACTCTGGTCCCCTCAATATCCCTTGAACCTACTATGTTGTTAAAAGCAGACTAGTCCAGGGGCACCTGAGTGGCTCAGTCGGTTGAGCATCCAACTTGGGCTCAGACCATGGTCTCAAAGCTCATGAGTTTGAGCCTCGAAGAGCTGGCTGCTGTCAGCACAGAGCCTGCTTTGGATCTTCTGTCCCCCTTTCTCTCTGCTCCCTCCCTGCTCTGTGCACGTGTGTATGCGCTCTTTCGCTCTCTCTCTCTCTCTCTCTCTCCCTCTCTCTCAAAAATAAATAAATCTTAAAAAGAAAACAACAACAGGCTAGTCTATGTTGTCATCAGGGCATCTTACGATTGCCCTTCCTTCAAAAACTTATTGGCATAAGTTTATCTATTTAGAACACCTGCCTCCCTGTCTACCCGGACAATTTCTACTCAGTTGAAAAGACTCAGGTTGAGTCCCACCTCTTCCCTAAAATCTTTCCTAAGCTCTCTGATACATATTCACTGAGGTTCTAAAATGTATACTATCTTTACTACTCATTAATTTGTTGCAACATCTGCCTTAGCTGGCTTTATCCTTGCTTAATCTCCCAACTAGATTGTAAAGACCATGAAAACAGAGACTACAATTTGGAATTCTTGATTTTTTATATTCTTTCCATGAAAAACAATAAGCAATAGATCTCTGTGAAATTCTAATCAAATATATGGCTGTCTCACTAGAAAAAATATACATACTCAAAAATTTCACCTAGGATTTCATAAGTTCTTTGTCCTTATGAAGCCTTCTTAACTTCATGCTAAGAAACCAGGCCCAAAGAATTGTGAGAATAAGAGGCATAATGTAAGCATTCAATAAATATTTTTCACATGAATTACTATAACCCTTATAGTTCTTTTAGTCCAAGGTTCCTACCACCCACCTAACATATCATTCCTCCTTCCTGAATACCAAAGTCCTAAGCCCTTTCTTGTATTTTGAAAATTCCTCAATCTTGGGCATTACTGAATGTTTATGAAAGGAGAAAGGTTGGGTGCAGCTAAGGACACAAGACAGGATTTTATAAAGTAGGAGACTAGAGAAATTGCAGTATAAAAAAGAGAAAAATTATCAACATAGAAAATTTCCTGAGAAGTCAGGAAAAAACAGGACCCCGAGAGAAAGAGAGATTAGGCTTACATGGATACCTTTTCTGATGAAACAGAAAGAAACCATGCATAAAAATGAGTGCCAGTAAATTTGTAGTTTGGTGGAAGGAAGTTAAGGGATTCTCATCTGATGACTTTTATTTTCTTTACGAAGTAAATAGATAGCCAAAGGATGTGGAGATGGTTTGAAATAACTGTTGTATTACAAAGCTGTAGTGATCAAAATAGTATACGACTGGCGCAAAATAGACACATAGATCAATGGAACAGAATAGAAAATCCTGATATAAACCCTCCATTATACGGTCAGTTAATCTTCACCAAAGCAGCAAAGAATATCCAGTGAGAAAAAGACAGTCTCTTCAAAAAATGTGTTAGGAAAACTGGACAGCAACATGCAAAAGAGTGAAACTGGACCACTTTCTTACATCATACACAAAAATAAATTCAAAATGTATGAGAGACTAAAATGTGAGACCTAAAGTGCTCGCTTCGGCAGCACATATACTAAAATGTGAGACCCAAAAACATAAAAATTCTAGAAGAGAACAAAGGCAGTAATTTCTTTCACATTAGCCATGGCACCTTCTTTCTAGATATGTTTCCTGAAGCAAGGAAAACAAAAGCAAAAATAAACTACTAAGACTACATCAAAATAAAAAGCTTCTGCGTTCTGGAGGAGACAATCAACAAAACTTAAAGGTATTGTACAGAATGGGAGAAGATCTTTGCAAATGACATATCCAATAAAGGGCTATTATAAAAAATATGTAAAGAACTTATAAAATTCAACACCCCAAAACAAATAATCCAATTTAAAAATGGGCAGATGGCCAACAGACACATGAAAAGGTGATCACCATCACTCATCATCAGGGAAATACAAATCAAAACCACAATGAGATACCACCTCACACCTGTCAGAATGGCTAAAACCAACAACACAGGAAACACTAAGTACTCGTGAGGATATGAAGAAAAGGAACATTCATGCACCATTGGTAGGAATGCAAACTGGTGCTGGCACTGTGGAAAATTGTATGAAAGTTCCTCAAAAAGTTAAAAATAGAACTACTCTAAGATCTGGTACTCTTTTGAACCCCAGTCCCGTTCCTCAGAGAAAGACATTTAAAAAATAATGTTTGTTGGGGCGCCTGGGTGGCTTAGTTGGTTAAGCGTCCGACTTTCGCTTAGGTCGTGATCTCGCGGTTCGTCGGTTCGAGCCCCACGTCGGGCTCTATGCTGACTGCCAGCTCAGAGCCTGGAGCCTATTTCAGAGTCTGCGTCTCCCTCTCTCTCTGACCCTCCCCTGTTCACGCTGTCTCTCTCTCTCTCTCCTAGAAATAAATAAAAATTAAAAAAAAATGTTGTTCTTCTGGTAGTAAATTTTATCCATTTAAAATTGTATATCCACTATAAAAAGGGAGGATTTAAATCACTTATACTGCCTCTCTTCTCCTCCCCCTTTCTCAGTGTTTATTATTTCATTATTCTGATCTTTCACCTTCCCAACTCTAAATAATAACCTATTTTTCTTTTCCCATCAACTTCCAACAGTATCACTTCCACCTTTACGTTTCCAACCACAACCAAATATACCAGGCATTGTACATACACAGACTCTAACACTTGGAAACCAATGAATGTCTACATTGTTGTGTTAAGCACATAGGCACAGAAGCAAGATTGCCTAAGAACGAAAACTGGGTTTACCACTTAATAATAGCTTTGTAGCCTTGGGCAAAACACTTCACCTTTCTTTTCCTCATCCTTGGAGTTCTGAAATTTCCAAGGATATATCTAGATGAACATTTTGTGGACTTTTTAAAATCTGACATCTCTACGAAATCTTCATTTAATTTTTTGATTAATTAATCATTTATCTTCCCGTTTTGTCTTTCTGATGTTCCTATTAGTTGGAAGTAGGATCTCCTGAGTTGATTTCTTATCTTTTCTCTTACATCTTAAATTTATTTCTCTTTTTGCTTCATATTCTAAAATTGTATTATCCAAGGAGGTAGCCACCAGGTAAATGT
This sequence comes from Proteles cristata cristata, assembly GCA_017311185.1. Classification (NCBI taxonomy): domain Eukaryota; kingdom Metazoa; phylum Chordata; class Mammalia; order Carnivora; family Hyaenidae; genus Proteles; species Proteles cristata. The sequence goes on from JAESUZ010002594.1 coordinate 11,212, forward strand.
GGCTATTTGGATTTAAGTTTAAATTAATAAATATTGAATAGGGGCACCTGGGTGGCTCAGTGCGCTGAGCATCCAACTTCAGCTCAGGTCATGATCTCAGAGCTCATGAATTCGAGCCCAGCATTGGGCTCTGTGTCTGTGCTGACAGCTCAGAGCCTGGAGCCTGATTCAGATTCTGTGTCTCCCTCTCTCTTCCTGCCCCTCACCTGCTTGCTCTGTATCTCTCTAAAAATGAAAACATTAAAAAACTAAAAAATAATTTTAATTAATAAATACTAAATAAAAGTAAAAATTTAGGTTCTTAGTCACACTAGCCACATTTCAAGCCACATATAGCTAGTGACTATCACATTGGACAATGCAAATATCTAAAATTCTATTAGATTCTATTTAGCCATGCTAAAAGATTTTGTCAGCATTGGAGGGTTTTGTTAATTCTATCATTCTTTCTAAATGTCATTTATTTTATTTTATTTAATCTAAACATACCATTTTATTCTCTGATTTTTGTTCTCTGATTGTTCTTTTAGAGTACCCTGCTCTTGCCTCAATTAATCTCTTTGAAGTATATTAATTAGAGAGTTTTTTTAAAAAATTCTCTTCTGCTTCCTGAATTACATCTATTATATCTATTTCCTCTGGAATCACTTTTTCTATTTATCTTCTTTTTTTTCATGCTGTCGACTTATTGATATGACTGCATATTTTTAGTATATTCTTCCTATCAGTTAAAACATCTGAGTTTGTTCTGATTTGTATAAATAGGTCTGTTTTCACCCCAGCTCTCTGACTTGCATGGGGACTTGTGGCAAGCTGGAGGACAAACCTGTGAATTTTCAGATGCTGTCAGTCGTCAGACCTGCCCCTTCCCCACTGCCCCCAAAGAATGCTATCTGGAGAGGGGTTTCCTGGAGCAACATCTACACTAGATGCCTTTGCTTCTCAGTCCTTCTATTAATCAACAAATATGACAGAGCACCTACTACAGTCCAGATACTCATTCAGCTTCTGAGAATAAGGTGGAAAGTAAGATACAGAGTCCTGTCCTCAAGGAGCTTACATTTAACATTTCTAGGAATTTTGTTCCATTTCTTTAGGGAAGAGCCATTTGGGATTTTGCTAGGAAGTAGTATATGCCCAGAGGTCTGTGTTCTGTGCTCGAAATAGAAGAGGGAGATGGGAATGGCCACTGAGACAGAAGTTCCTCATATAAACTCTCATTTACTTTCCCTATGTAAAGCTCCACCCCCCACCTCCCTCATACCTGCTAATTCTGAGTCCTAGACCTTCTCCAGGTTCTGATGGCCAGAACCACCTCCACCTCTGATCCTCCTTCATAATACATTCTGGACTGTGCTTTTCTCCATTTGTTTCTATTATGAACATTCAATCATCCACTTTTCAACTTCCATAAACTTCCTAAATCTAAGCAGTAATTCTCCAGCTCTGTTTAAAATACTGGTTCATTTTTTTCTTCTTGCATATTTTTATTTTAGAAGATTCCAGGAGAGGGGCGCCTGGGTGGCTCAGTCGATTAAGCATCCGACTCTGGCTCAGGTCATGATCTCATGGCTAGTGGGTTCGAGACCCGCATCGAACTCTGTGCTCACAGCTAGCTCAGAGCTTGGAGCCTGTTTCAGATTCTGTCTCTCTCTCTCTCTCTCTCTCTCTCTCAGAAATTTAAAAAATAAATTAAAAATAAATTTAAAAAAAAGAAGATTCCAGGAGAGACATAATATATGTTTGTATAGTCCATCATCATCTTGAACACTTTTATAATAAGTAAAAAAGATTATTAAACTATAAGTATAAGCTGCTCTTTTTTGCTTGCCACATTTTCCAGTATTACAGAGAATCATTAAAACTTGCTTTATTTGCCATCTTTTTCAACGTGGCCATCAAAGTGGGGTTTTTTTGTAGTTTTTCTTTAATGTTTATTTTTCTCAAAGAGAAAACAGAAAGAGAGACAGACAGAGCATGAGCAGGGGAGGGCAGAGAGAGAGGGAGACACAAAATCCAAAGCAGGCTCCAAGCTCTGAGCTATCAGCACAGAGACTGACATGGAACTTGAACCCACTAACTATGAGATCATGACCTGAGCCGGTCAGATGCTCAACTGAGCCACCCAGGCGCACCATAGAAGTTTCATTTGGAGCTTTTGTTGAAGACTTTAGTTGTGACCTTGAAAAGTAATTGGCTAGGGGCACCTGGGTGGCTCAGCGAGTTAAGTGTCTGACTTTGGCTCAGGTCATGATCTCGCGGTTCTTGAGTTTGAGCCCCGCATCTGGCTCTGTGCTGACAGCTCAGAGACTGGAGCCTGCTTCAGATCCTGTGTCTCCTCTCTCTCTGTTCCTCCCCTGCTTGCATTTTGTCTGTCTGTCTCTCTCTCAAAAATAAATAAAAAACACTAAAATAAAAGCAAATGGGTTTGTTTTAAGTTTATTTATTTTGAGAGAGAGGTGGGGAGGGGCAGCGGGGGAGAGAGAGAATCCCAAGCACGCTCCTCACTGTCATTGCAGAGCCAGAGGCTAGGCTTGAACTCACAAACCACAAGATCACTACTTGAGCCTAAACCAAGAGTCAGAGGCTCAACCGACTGAGCCACCCAGGTGTCCCAAAGTGTAAGAGGCTCTGAAACAGTTCTTTATTAATCAATTTCTTTTCACTCCTGTCTCTCTCTCTCCCTTTGTTCACTATCCCTATACAAAATTAGAAGGGAAAGGAGATCATAGAGGGATCATGAGAGACATCTTTTTGGAAAAAGAAAGGGCAGCCTCGGTCTTTTCTTTGCTAATAGAATTGTTTGTGGTCTATTGTATAGCGGTTTAAATAATTTTTTTAAACAAAAAATTGTTATTACTGTTTTCCTCCCATCTTTCTCCTGCTTCTGCCGTCCCTTGAGTCACTACCCACCCAGGAGTAGGAATATTAATTAAATGGTCTTAAGTGCTGAAAAAATAGGAATGTCTATAAAAAGGCTAGGGAGCCAATCCTTACATTGTTCAAAATCCAAACTTGACCTTCTAAATAGAAACTATAACCTAAATACTTGTGGGGATGAGCACTGAGTGTTATGTGGAAACTAATTTGACAATAAACTATTTGTAAAAAAAAAAGAAAAGAAAAGAAAGAAACTATAACCTAAAAACATAGGTAGACATTTAGGGTTGAAAGAGTTCTGTGCCCTTCACTGTACACCACTCTAGTCTTTCCTCCTGCTGTGGCAGGACTCTCCCATAACCTAGAGACTGTGATTCAGCCTCTATTTGACAGTGCCAGTGACAGGGATCTCACTACCTTAGGAGCAATGTGTATCATTGTCAGAAAATACCTTTCCTAATAGAGATCTTAATAAAACTAAAGACTTCTTTTTAGAAAATGTCATTGATTCTAGCTCTATTCTCTGGCATTACACAGAATAAGGAACTCAAGATAGTGGAGATACCATGAGCTCAGAGATACATTCTTGAGGCATTTCCATTCTAAATCTGGGCTTGCTATTTACTGGGCACCTGGGCAGAGGCAAGTTACTTAACAGCTCAGGGCCTTAACTTCCTTATCGACTAAAAGAAGATAACTACCTAAAAGGTGTATGAGAATTTAAGTGAGACAGCAGTGTAGAGTACCTGACATATCATAAGTATTCAATGAATGTAAGTTCCTTTCTCTTACCCCTTCATTCCTCATCCCTATGAAAACCTTTCAAATATTTGAAAACAACCATTAGGTCTACTCTAAGTCTTTCTTTCCAATCCAGCCTTGAAGATATGCCATTTCCTTCATCCATTTCTCTTGAGACTGGCCTGTGACCTCCAGGCCAGGGAGACAGAAGGTACTCAACTTTATGTTTATTTTTCTAGCAGTGACTTTTCGTATTTTATTTCTTCGGACATTCTAGAATGATAAAAGAATTTTTGCAATTGCCCACTATACAGATTGTTTGGTTTACCTGAATACCCAATTTTTCATCAGTCAAAATAAAGGGAACGTATTTTATTAAACTATAATATTTTCTATATTTATTGTTTCATTTTTGCTTCAATTTCTTTTTTAATGAAAAATAACTATTTTTCAAAATAAAAATATTAGAAAGAATGGCATTGTTTTATAGTTTTGCAAATTTCTTTAATGTTTGAGTTAAATGAAGCTAACCGGATTCTCGTTTCTACCTTTTCTTTTCTTTTTTAGTTTTTTTTTTTTTTTTTAAGTTTACATCCAAGTTAGTTAGCATACAATGCAGTAACAATTTCAGGAGCAAAATCCAGTGATTCATCCCCTACATGTAACACCCAGTGCTCATCCCAACATGTGTCCTCCTTAATGCCCCTCATCCATTTAGCTCATCCCTCGACCCACAACCCGTCCAGCAACCCTCAGTTTGTTCTCTGTATTTAAGAGTCTCTTATGTTTTGTCCCCTTCCCTGTTTTATATTACTTTTGCTTCTCTTCCCTTATCTTCATCTGTTTTGTATCTTAAATTTCACATGAGTGAAGTCACCTGATATTTGTCTTTCTCTGACTAATTTCACTTAGCATAATACACTCTAAGAACTTACTCAACTTTAAATACCCCAGTACCTCACATGGTGGCTGAGAAATAGCTGGTACTCATGACCTTCACATGCCAACTTCAATTCTCAGGACAAGGCTTCTACCTTTTAGGAAAATTCTGAGAAAATTTTTTTTACAGGCCAGAACTATCAACATGGATTCCCCACTTCCCCTAACATTCAGTTCCCTTGTGCCTGCTTTGATTATCAGAAAGATCAGAACAAAGTTTTGCTCAATATAGATGCTGCCCTTAGCCAGTCTTCCTGTAAAATTACCCTCATCTCTACCCCTCCATTCTCTTGGTCTCTGCCTTTTATGCTGTTTTCATTGCTGTTTTTCTTTTTTTTATTTCGAAAGAGAGAGCACAAGTGGAGAAGGGGCAGAGAGAGAGGGAGAGAGAAAGAATTCCAAGCACTGACAATGCAGAGTCTTTGTGGAGCTTGAACCCATAAACCATGAGGTCATGACCTGAGCTGAAATCAAGAGTCAGACACTCAACTGACTGAGCCACCCAGGTGCCCCTCATTGGTCTGTTTTTTACATCCTTTTACAAACAAGCAAGAATTGGGGCGCCTGGGTGGCTTAGTTGGTTAAGCGTCCAACTTCGGCTCAGGTCATGATCTCACGGTTCATGGGTTCGAGCCCCAGGTCAGGCTCTGTACTGACAGCCAGCTCAGAGCTTGGAGCCTGTTTCAGATTCTGTATCTCCCTCTCTCTCTGACCCTCCCCTGTCTCTCTCTCTCTCTCTCTCTCAAAAATAAATAAAACATTAAAAAAAAAAAAAACAGGCAAGAATGTTTTAAAACAAATTCTGTTCTCTTTTTAAATATCTAATAAAACAACTAAATCTAACTCTGCTGTTAAATATTCTCTGTGAAGAGGGACCCAGATCTAGAAGGTAATAAAAATATTTGCCAGTTTAGCATCTCAGGTCTTTCCCACGTGTCCTCAGATTGGTGGTTTCTAGGTTTCCCTTTCCCCTTTACAGAAAGAACACAGGAATATAGGTGCCCATTTCTAAGCTCCTTGGATATAAAAGCACCTTTAAAGAGCAGATATCAATCACTTTTTTAAAATAGCACATCCTAGGTAAGCAAAGTTCTGCACACCCAGCAAGATTTTTTTTTTTCTAACTCTGCCTCTGGGCAAGGAGAGCAAAGCATTGAAATACCTGAATCAGCTGGTGTCTCCACTCTTGTCACATGGCTCAATAGGGCCTCTATTTTTAAACACATGATTGACACCCATCTGTCCAGGCTGGGTCAAATACAGTCCATCCTGTGGGCAGAGGGAGGGATCAGATGACTTCTGAGGCCCCTGCCAGCCCTATGATTTGTCAAACAGAAATGTAATTGTGTTCTTAGGTTAAAAAAAAAAAAAAAAAAAGCCAGCACCACCCTGAAGATACCTCAAAACTATAACCTGAAAAAGTGGGTAAATGAAACAAACAATCCTCTCTCCTTCCTTTGAAGGAGTCTGAAGCCAAGACTTAACTGAAGCTGCTTAAAGAAGGAAATAAAAATAAGAGAAGCTGACAGTATACAAGGAGGGAAGACTGGGTTTGGTGGTGATGAAATCAGGGCATTAGACCCGGAGGGTGTCTCCTTCCTAACTGTGCAATTAGGGACTCAATAAAAGGTTTCAGTGCCTGCTGTCAGCTCAGAGCCCGCTGCTCATTTTATTCTACTTGCTCTCATTCATGAACAAGGTAAGTCTCATAGACCATATGCTTGAGCTTGGATCTCAGCTGCTGCTCTGCTTATCTGTGAGATAGTGTAAGGATTCCAGAGGAGATTATAGCCCAAGTCTAATTTGACCCCTATTAATCCCACTAAACTGGGAGCTCCAGCCCCCAACATGATTCTTTGCTTATGGAACTTCTTTGATCGTTGTCTTTTTTAAAAAATATAAACTGTATGACATAGGCATGAATACTTTTTAGTAAGACATAGGACTCAGAGCTCTACTAAAATGAAAATACAGAGTCATTTAAATGATGGGTAATGCTGAGGGGTCAGGATTCTATTTGTTATACCGGTGAGTTCACTGAGCCATGTCTTCTTGGTAAAAATATGTTGCTTCAGCCTGCGTATATACAGGGGTTGATTTTCTTGGCATCACTTCTCTTTTCTCTATAAGTCTTACTAACTTTAAAAGTCATGCTTTCCCAGGGAAGCTGGGTGGCTCAGTCGGTTAAGCATCCAACTTTGGCTCAGGTCATGATCTTGGGGTTTATGAGCTCCCCATTGGGCTCTGTGCTGACAGCTCAGAGCCTGGAGCCTGCTTCGGATTCTGTGTCTCCCTCTGTCTCTCTCTCTCAGTTGGTCCCCTGCTCATGCTCGCTCTCTCAAAAATAAACATTAAATAAATAAATAAAATTATGCTTTCCTAAACAGAGGAGTGAGACTGAGCCAGGGTAGGAAGAAAACAGTGAACAATCTCAGAAAAGGCTAGAAGGATTGGTCCCACTCTGTTGGCTTCATTTGTGCATTTCAGTACTTACATTTACGTTCTTTTTCCACTTCCTTCTGCAAAAAAGCTTTCTCTGAATACATGAGTGTCGCTGTCTTCTGCAACGTGGGGTGCAGTGTTGCTTCTAATACATACTTGTGCCAGATCTGATTTCATTACACTATCCAGTAAAAAATTAAATCACCGAAATTCAGATGCCATATCTTAAGATCCAGAAAAGAGCAGATAATGCCAGTGGAGTAGAGGGAGGGGCCGGAAAAAGAACGGCCTTGACATCGCGTTCCTGAAAGACTGATCCTAGGAAATGAGCTTTGTTTGTTCTTTCTCACAGTCTCCTGAGTTGGGAAAGATGTCTCGGCTCCTGAGAGATGTCCTCTGTGTAATTGAGACATTCCACAAGTATGCCCGGGAGGCTGGTGATGAGGCAAAGCTGACCTGTACAGAGCTGAAACGGCTCATCCGGGGCGAGTTTGGGGATGTTCTTCAGGTGAGGAGTTCACGGAGCTGTGCAAATTCTCCCCCAGTTACCCTTTCTCCATAATCTAATGCAAGCTGAACTTCAGTGACCCCTGCCTGCTTTGCACTTGGCTACCAGCTCTCTGTACTCACTGATTTTGAACAACTTTTTTTCAGTCTCAACTCCCTATTCTCTGCAGTTGCTTAATCGATCTTAGAGAGGAAAGTGAGGTTTTCCTCACTGGGACTATGCGTCAGGAAAGTAGGTTCTGAGAGGAGTCATGAGCCAGTATACATGCAACTCACAGTGATGTAAAAGCTCCTTCCTAGGGATGCCTGAGTGGCTCAGGCAGTTAAACTTCCGACTTCAGCTCAAGCTGTGATCTCACAGTTCCATGAGTTCGACTCCACATTTGGTTCTCTGCTGCCAGCTCAGAGCAGGCTTCAGATACGCATGCTTCTCTCTGCCCCTCCCCCCAAAATGAATAAACATAAAAAAAAAAAAAAAAAAACCTCTTTCTTAGCATAGCTCTCTGATCCAGAATTAACAAATTCTTACTGTTTGGGGAAGTGTCACTAGTTCCTAAGGAAGAAGCTTTAAAAAGAAGAAGAAGAAGGGGTGCCTGGGTGGTTCAATTGAGTGTCTGACTTCTGGTCAGGTCATGATCTCAGGGTCAGTGAATTCGAGCCCCACATCAGGTTCTGTGCTGACAGCTCAAAGCCTAGAGCCTGCTTCGGATTCTGTGTCTCCCTCTCTCTCTGCCCCTCTGTCACTCACGCTGTATCTCTCAAAGATGAATAAATAGTCAAAAAAAATTTTTTAATTAAAAAAAGATTCTTGGGAGATATTCAGACTCCAGGCACTTGACCACATATAAATAGGCTGATTCCTCATTGTGTTTTCATGCAGCCACATGCCATTCTTGCTGTGGAGAGAAACTTGAACCTTCTGGATACCCACAGCAATAGCACCATCAATTTTGATGAATTTGTTCTTGCAATCTTCAACTTGCTGAACCTCTGTTACCTTGATATACAATCATTACTAAAATCAGAATCCAGACAAGTGTCTAAACCAGAGGAGAAGCCAAGTGGTATGGATCTCCAGGTAACCAGTGGTCCTGGCCAGTGGACAGAGCACACTCCACCAACTCAAGACAGCGTGGTACCTCCTTCAGGAATGGCATTATCAGCTCAGCTCAGCTCTAAGGAAAGGGGACACAATGGGCTTGACCCACAGGGAAACACCAAGACTTACAAGCTGCTAGTAGAAGCATCTGAGCACAACGACTCTAAGAACCAACACCTGGAGAAAGATCAGCAGAGCCAGGAAACAGCCCAAGATGTACCAGCTCCAGGAGACAGTGGGGCTCAGCTTGAGAGAGATAAGCCAAGAGCAGGATCAGAACAGCTTGGTGGTCCCACAAAGGGGAAGGGACAGGATGAGGACAGTCCCAGGGAGGGAGATAAACCAGTCAGGGAGCAAAGTGGCACTAAGACAAGAGATCAAGAACAGAAAGGGAACCTGAGAACCCAAAGTGATCTACCAGAAAAAACACCCAGGCCTTCCAAAGGTCAGGAAGTTGCAGCAGAAAAGGGCATTAAGGAACATTCTGAAACACAAGAACTGTTGCTGACAGGAAAAGACGAGTGCAGCTCAGAGCACGCTGGCCTGCCAGGACAAGTGGCTGCCCAGAAACCCTTGCAGACAGAGGAAGCAGCCGAACCTGAGGATGCTGATAGAGCATCTGAGACTCAAGAACCAGCAGAGGATGCTGATGGGACACCACCTGAGCCAAAAAATCCAGCTGAACCCAGAACATCTGAGACCCAGGAACCACCAGCACAAGAAAGAGAACATGAAACAAAGAACCTGCCTGTCCAAGGGGATAGCAGAAATATTTCAGAAACACCTGAGGTTAGAGCCATAAGGAAAGAGAGGAGAGGCTCTGAGGCCCATGGAACAGCAGGGGAGAAACAAAATGAGAGAAAAATTCAGCTACCAACTCTGGAAGAACAACCACAGGATGAAAAGTATCAGGAACTTCAAGAGTCATCAAAAGAAAGGTTGGAAGAAGGTTCTAAGATGAAAGGGTTATGCTCGCAAGGAAGAAATAAGAATCGTACTGAAACTGAAGGAGCAGTCACTCCAGATGAGGCAACATGTGCTGAGAAAGACATCGCAGAAGCACTCATGAGCACCAAAAATGTCACTGTAGCAGAAGGGATACCAGGAGCGAAAGAAATACAAGAATTGGAACCACTCAAGAACCAGTCTGGAGAAGAAAATAAGAGGGTCACCAGGACACATGACAAGCCAGCAAAGGAGGATGATGGTTACCAGGGAAAGGATCCCGAGGCCACGCTCGCACAGAATAATGAGAGTTCTCCCAAAACTCCCAATAGCCTGGCTCCAGAGGATGGTGACAGCAGCTCAGAGACCACTGACTTGCCTGTGCAAGAGGATGCCCAGAGTCAAGTGGACCCTCTCAGAGAGTCTGTGGAAAGAAGTCACAATAATAACCCAGACACTGGGAAACAAGTAGCACTGGATGGGGAAAGAAGAAGTCAGGAAGCCATGGTGCCGGCAGTGGGAGGGAATAAGCAGCTCACTGAGGAACTGGAATGGGCTTCCAGAGAAGAACACAGGAGTCAGGACTCAGGGACCAAAGGCCCAAGTCCAGCTGTGCATCCCGATGGACATCCAGAAGCACAGAAGTCCACAGCAAGTGGTGAAAACAGAAAGTTGCTGGAGACAGACAACCCAGGTACCCTGGATGTAGGCTTCCCTGACCAGCTTTCTGTAAGGCAGCTCCCTGCAAAGGAAGACAGCAGTAAAACACTAAAGGTCCAGGGCCCAAGTACTAAAGGAGAGGAAGACAGAGCACCAGAGACCCAGGAGGCTCGAGTAAAAAGTCTGGGTCAGGACAATCCAGCCTCCCCCATGACACAACTTGAAAGAGAGGAACCTGCAACATTGGAGGAGGATGAAATCCCCCAAGAGTTGGCAGCAGAAGCCAATGACCAGCAAAATCCAGCCAAGAAAGGATATGATGCCTCGGTCCCCCAGTCAGGCCTTGAAGAGAAGATCCATATGAACCAAGAGCCCCATTTTGTGGAGCGGGGTGCAGTCTATGCTAGTCCTCTGTACCAGTACCTGCAAGAAAAGCTACTGCAGCAGATGGATATGACCCAAGCAGGGCAGCAAAATCAAGCTCGGTCGGCCAGAGCATCAAGTCCAGATCATCCGGTCTTCTTCGGTGACTGCTAAGCATTACGTTCCACCAGGGAACATCTGGCTGGTGCAGATCCTGCTGATGCACAGCAAACATCAGCCCCTCAGGCCTCAGAAGATAAGCAGGACCACCGTCGGGGAGAGAACCCAGCACTGCAAAGGGAGGCAAGCACCAAAAAGCAATAAATCATTATCGTGATTGCAGGTGAAGTTGCAAGGAACTTCATGAATCTCAACATGTCCCAGGCTTCTTCCCTCCCAACCACCCTCCGTGTTCACATGCACACATTCAGATGCAGATTAACAATCCTTTAAATTCCCTTCCTAGGTTTCTACAAATGCAAATAAGAAAGTCTTCAGCAGCGGGAGCTGCCACCAAGAAATACCACACCACACATGCTACCATATGATGCTACTTTGGAGTACCAAAATGGATTTTCTCATGATACAATTTATTGCAACTTACCTGTCACTAAAAATAGAAAAATTCCTTTCATACCTTTAACAGATGCTGATTTCTTCAGTGGATTCATTGGCTTTTTATAATGTGGCAATAGTGAGCCCAAAACTCTGCAATACCACCTTATAATCATAAAATATCACTAATTCATAGATGCAGATTATTCTGCTTCATATTTCCTAACAGATTTCAAGTTTGTCCTAAAACTTTATCCTTCAAGATAATCTGACATCGCCATTACTTAAAATAATTTTTCTAGCCCCCATTCAGAGTAGATTCGTGACTCTTTGTTAATGTCCAAGTGCAACTAAATCTATGCCATAGATTCATTGATTCAGCAAACTTCTATTAAAATCCACTCCTTACATAGCATTTTCAGAGTTTCTGGCTCAAATAAGCAATCAGAATAATTATCAAGGAGAGTATACAAATCTAACAGATGCTTGATTCCATAAGAACCTCTTAAAACTTATGATCCACTAAGTCTATGAAATGTTGACCCATGTGGTTTGCTGACAGCATTGTATCAAAATTAGCAAATAAATAACCTGTGATCAATATCTTTTGTTGGTTCTTTTCTTTTTCCCCTCATGTTCCATCTAGCCCTGGAGACACTGGCAGAAACAAAAATAATCTTAGGTAATTTGTGGTTATTTTAAAAGACTGTAATTAAAGGGTGATGTCTCAGAACTTAGTAATGACCCAGGAAAGGAATAAAATAGATATCACATAATGTTTCCTGAAGCCAAAATGCCCCATCTCCTGTTTCATCCTACTTTGAGGTTTAATATTCTTCCACTTCATCTCACACCTCTTCAAGAACTTAAAATTCTTTTTTTTTTAAATGTTTTATTTATTTCTGAGAGAGAGAGAGAGAGAGGCAGCATGAGCAGGGGAGGGTCAGAGAGAGAGGGAAACACAGAATCTGAAACAGGCTTCAGGCTCTGAGCTAGTTGTCAACACAGAGCCTGATGCGTGGCTCGAACCCATGAACCGTGTGATCATGACCTGAGCCAAAGTCGGATGCTTAGCCGACTGAGCCATCCAGGCGCCCCAACAACTTAAAATTCTTTTATATTTCTTCCCCCTCCAACATTTTCAGCTCCCTTCATTCTACAAATGAATTCTATGAATGAATATCCCTATTTAAAAAAGGAAAAAAATATATATTCTCTTTAATGACCAAGAGACATGAGACAACTCACAAAAAAGAAAAATATATACTAGAGCTTAAATTAACCTGCTTTTTTCATGAGGAACAGGCAAAATATATCAGGAACCACAAAAATGACAAAGGGTATAAATAACAAAAGAAGCTATACAGATGACCAATGAATACATGAAATCCTCACTAGACTTTAAGGAAATGCAAATTAAAAATATTTTTTTCACTTGTCAAGTGATTAAATGTTGTTTTTAGCAACCACACAGTGATTTGAGTGTAGAGACACAGAAACTCTGAATATACAAATGATAGACGTATCAGTGAGAAAAACTTTCCAGACGGTAATTCAATAATATGCACAAAAATATTATTAAAGATTTCTCAGATGGCTATATAAGGAAATAATCAGGGATGTGTATAAAAAAATTCATCTACAGGGGCACCTGGGTGGCTCAGTCAGTTAAGCGTCCAACTTCAGCTCAGGCCATGATCTTACAGTTTGTGGGTTCGAGCCCCGCATCGGGCTCTGTGCTGACAGCTCAGAGCCTGGTGGAGCCCGGACGGTGCTTTGGATTCTGTGTCATCTTCTCTTTCTCTGTCCCTCCCCCACTCAATGCTCTGTTTCTCTCTGTCTCAATAATAAATAAACATTTAAAAAAATTTTAATTTATCTACAAAAATATTAGTCATAATATTAAAGACGAAATAAACAGAAATAACCTAAACGTCCATCATGACAGGAATGGTTAACTAAATTATGGTTACTGGATACTGTTGAAGGCTGAAAATCATTAGAAATTATGAGGAAGACTTTCTTTAACTGAGGAAGGATTCATAAAATACTAAGCTTTGCATAACTATAAAATTGTATATGGAGTATGATTGCACTAAAAGATAAAGATATAGGCAGACTATGAGACCAAAATCTTAATAGTAGTTATTTCTAATTAGGGCAACTGTAATGATGTTTATTTCCTGATTTAAGATTTTCTTCATTTTCCAAATTTTCTATAATGAAAATGCAATACATTTGCAATCACAAAAATAAATGCTATTTTTAATAACTAATTATAACCTTTAACTCTAGTCTCAAGAAATAATGTAAAATAGAAGAAAATTTTTCTTCAAGATGTTCACATCATTATTTTTGTAATGAAAAGTCATAAAATCAACTTTTTAATAGCTTATAAAAAGCATCAAATATCCATTAAATGTTTAAAAATATCACTTTGGTGTTAAAAAATATCCCTTTTTTAACATTTATTCATTTTTGAGAGACCACGTTTGAGCAGGGGAGGGACAGAGAGAGAGGGAGACACAGACTACAAAGCAGGCTCCAGGCTCTGGGCTATCAGCACAGAGCCCTATGTGGGGCTTGAACTCCCAGACCGCAAAATGATGACCTGAGCGAAGGCAGATACTTAACCGACTGAGCCACCCAGGCACCCCTGATGTGTATTATTCTCTAAAATGTGCATTCATGAAGTGTCTGCATCATATAGAAAATCCATTATATGGAAAAAGATGATACCATCTGTGCTTACAGCAGGATACTGACAATATGTATGATGGAGAGAAAATACACCTAAGTATCTACAATGTTCATCTCTTGGTGACAGAATTACAAGTGATTTTTCCCCTTTTTTCTAAATTTCTATATTTTCCGTGCTGAATATACTTGATTTATTTTATAATAAAAGAGTCAAAATATAAATAATACTTTTTAAACATTCTCTTCACATTCTAGCAAACATCCAATTTTTCTCTCCCTCTCTCTGCCCTCTGTTCTTTTTTTTTTTTATGTTTATTTATTTTTAGAGAGACAGAGTACAACCACGGGAGGGACAGAGAGAGAGGGAGACACAGAATCAGAAGCAGGCTCCAGGTTCTGAGCTAGCCGTCAGCACAGAGCCCGATGCGGGGCTCGACCCACGAACCATGAGATCATGACCTGAGCTGAAGTCAGACACTAAACCAACTGAGCTACCCAGGCACCTCTGCCCTCTGTTCTAACCCTAATACAAAGCAACATTTTTCCACCATCCAATAAAAATTCTTCCTCTGAAGAGGGCATTGCGCCCCCATCCGACAATCCTAGAGATCTCTAACCTCCGTGTTTTCAGATCTCTTGCGGCAGTTCCTACTGATAACCGCCTCTCACTTCCCCAGTCCTTTCCCACCTCCTGTGGGTTCTTCCCAGCCAATTCCCAAGACTGTAGGTTATTTCCAAGGGTGCTTTTTTTCTGGACTTTCTCCCTCTGAGAACCTCTGCTTGGCCCAGTTACTGGTGTCTCTTCCACCGTGGTGTTTCAACTCACCTTGTTCAGATTTGACTGTGCACTTCAATCCAGTTTATGCAACTGCTCACAAGATATGACCCCTGAGACTGCCAACCAGTCCCTATTAAATTGGCTTGTCTTCTCAGTTTCCCTCATTCTGTCCTTCTCTCTATCCCCATTCTATTAGGCTTCAAAGACACAAACTTTAGGGACACCTGGTGGCTCAATCAGTTAAGCGTCCGACTTCAGCTCAGGTCATGATCTCGCGGTTCGTGGGTTCCAGCCCCATGTCAGGCTCTGTCCTGAGAGCTAGTTCAGAGCCTGGAGCCTGTTTCAGATTCTCTCTCTCTCTCTCTCTCTCTCTCTCTCTCCCTCTCTCTCAGAAATAAAATTTAAAAAAAATAATAAAAATTTAAAAAAAACAAAGGCACAAACTTTGGAATCATCATTTACCTTATTTCTCTTATTTTCCATATCTAATTCTCTACAGTATTTCCATAGTCTTCCTTAAACCAATTCTCTACTCCCAGATCCATCTTCCATTCTCTACTCCCTATAGGACTTCAAATACCCTCCAGCTAAAATAATGTCCCTCCCTCCCCTTTTACTGAATGTCCAAATCCTACCCATCCTATGGAATCCAACTTCAATGCCACTTCATTCATTCATTCCAAAATTTTTATTACAAGATTTATGTTAGTACCAAATACTGGGTGAAGAATTTATAAATGACACGTAGATACTCTCTATCTTGGAGCTTGCATTCTACTAAGGGAGGGTGGAGACAAACAGCAGACAAGTACAACCATAAATAAACAAGATAATTCCAGAGAATAAAGCAAGGTAGCATGATAGAGAGGGACAAGGGAACAGGAAGGCAGAGGCAGGTAGAAGTGCTGCCACAGAAGACTACTTGAACCTTCTCTGATGCTGAGCAAAATGGATGTCGTCCTCTCCCAACTCCATAGTCTTTACTTGTGGCTCTTTTTCAGATTTCCTTCCATGAACTACAATTATTGGTGTGCTTCTCTTAGCTCTCCTCTCAGACTGTAAGCTCTTTGATGGCAAGGTTCATGATTTGCACATATTTCTATCCTTTATTAGCATGGAGCTTTGCACCAAATGTGTAGTGTGACTTCAATAAGTGTTTGTTGAGGGGCACCTGGGTGGCTCAGTCACGTAAGTGCCCGACCCTTGATTTCGGCTCAGGTCACGATCTCACAGTTCATGAGATCGAGCCCCGGCATCATCAGGCTCATGCAAAGAGACTGCTTGGGATTCCCTCTCTCTTCACTCTCTGCCTCCCCTTCCCCCCACTCATGTGCTTGCTTGTTCTGTCTCTCAAAATAAATAAATAAACTTTAAAAAAAAGTGTTTGTTGATTAAGTAAGAAAATCCTGATAATCCTTGCGACAGCCTCTTTGCTGAGCCCCTGCTCCCAGTCCATCCCTCATTTAATCACTTATGAATTTTGCAAAACATTGTTTTCATCTCATCTCTCTCTGTTCAAGACCTCTCAGGGATGCCTCACACTTTCCTCTGTGCCACATCAAGTCTCAACTGATCAAACTCTATAATCTTTCCCTCCAATTATAATTTGTCACTAGTTTCTTTATAAATCCTGCTGAGGACATCAGGTTGGTCATCTAATTTAAATCTTCACCTTGATCATTTAAATCATATTTTACTAAGTTGAAAGGAACATTGTTGGGATTGAATGCATTCTTTCATTTCATTTAAACATATTTATTAAACACTTGCTATGTGCTGGGCATTATGGTGAGTACTGAACATGCTCTGGTCAGTGGAACAGGCATGGTTCCTGCCCTCATGAAGGATGTAGTCCTGCATAAGACAACTGTAAAGTTCTGCAAAGCATTACTCAAAGGCAAGGTGTTAGTCACATTATTTCATCCATTTCCCTGCCTACTTCTTCTTCTGTGGTTCACCTTCCCTGAAATGTGTTTTCATTTCCTCTACTTCCTCAATTATACCCGTCCTTAACATCCTAGACTAAATCCTACCTCTACCAGAAGCTCACGCTGATCATTTAACTACTATATCATTCATAGCCTATACCACCCACACTAATACTTTAATACTTACTGACTAATATTACTCACTAATTGCTCTCTGAGTGTTATTTCCCCAGCTAAATAGGTTATAAGTCAAGAGAGAGAAATAGGCTATATATATAATAGGTTATAAGTCACTAGAGAGAAAGAATAATTCTTTTTTTTTAATTTTTTTAAATTTATTTCTAGGAGACAGAGAGAGAGAGAGAGAGAGAGAGAGAGAGCGTGAGCAGGGGAGGGTCAGAGAGAGAGGGAGTCACAGACTGAAAAAGGCTCCAGGCTCTGAGCTGGCAGTCAGCACAGAGCCCGACACGGGGCTCGAACCCATGAACCCTGAGATCATGACCTAAGCGAAAGTCAGACGCTTAACCGACTAAGCCACCCAGGCGCCCCGAGAAAGAATAATTCTTATATTCTAATACCCAACACGTCCATCAGCAAGTGACTTAACCCCTCTAACCTCAGTATTGTCATCTTAGTAATTCACAGGGCTATTGTAAAGAATTTTTTAAAAAAAGAAAACAAAAGTCCAGAGCTAGTATCCAGAATATGGAATATACAAAGAATGCCTATAGGTCAATGAGTAAAAGACAAAGAGCTAGTATCCAGAATATGGAATATACAAAGAATACCTATAGGTCAATGAGTAAAATACAACCTTCTAAGCCTTCTAAAAAAAAAAAAAAAAAAAGTAAAAGACATGGAAAGGCACTTCAAAAAAGAGGACATCAAAAGAGGCAGTGAAAAGGCATCCAACCTTACTGGATATCAGATAAGAGCCAATTAAGCCACATTGAGAACAACTCATATCTACCAAATGTCTGAAATTAAAAAGTGATAATATCAAGTGTTTGCAAAGAGATAGAGCAACTAGAACTCTCACTCTGGTAGTAGGAGCATAAGTTGATAAACTAGTCATTGGGAGAACTGTAGGGCAATATCTACTAAAACTGAATATATACAACCCTATCACTGAGTAATTCCACCCCAGGTATGTAACCCAACAGAAACACACCAAAAGACATGTTCAAAAATATTCATAGCAGTACTGCTTGTAACAGCCCCGAAAAAAGATAACTCAAATGTCTATCAACTGAGAATGAAGCAATGATTTGTTCTATATTCATATAAAGGATCACATTTAAAGGATACAGCAAGGAGACTGAAAGAATTGCAACCAGTAATGCACAGCACGGTGACTATGGTTACCAACACTGCATTGCATATTTGAAAGTTGCTAAGAGAGTAGATCTTAAAAGTTCTCATCACAGGGGTACCTGGATGGTTTAGTTGGTTAAGTATCCAAATCTTGACTTCAGCTCAGGTCATGATCTCACAGTTCATGAGTTTGAGGCCCACATCCAGCTCTGCACTGACGGTGCAGAAACTGCTTGGGATTCTCTTTCCCCCTTTCTTCTCTGCCCCTCCCCTGCTAGCGCTCTCTCTCTCTCTCTCTCTCTCTCTCCTCCCACCACAAAAAATAAACTTAAAAAAAAAAGGAAAAAGTTCTCATCACAGGGAAAAAGAGTTATTAACTATATGTGATGATGGATATTAACCAGACTTACTGTGGTAATCATTTCACAACATATACAAGTATTGAACTACCATGTTGTACACTTGAAACTATAATAATATTATATGTCAATTGTATCTCAAAAAAGGACTATAACCACACACAAAACAGAATGAAAGAACTTGATAAGGATGATATTGAGGAAAATAAAGCCAGACACAAAAGAATTCATACCAAGTGACTGCGTTTACAACAGGATAATGGTACCACTGGTGAGGAGGGGGATGACAGAGTAAGAACAAGAGAGGGATTTCTCAGGCACTAGTTAATGTTCTGTTTCTTGATTTGGGTGGTGGTACATGAGAGTGTCTACTTTGTGATAATTCGTCAAGTGCGCACTTATGATTTGCATATTATACTTCAATCAGAAAGTTTGTTTTAAAAAAATAAACAAGCTAATATACATAAAAGTGCCCAGCAAACTGCCTGGCATTAATAAGAATTCAATATATAGGTTTACTATTTCCCAGTGGACCTAGAATAGTACTAAATCCATGGGAGGCACTTTGTTCATCTATTAATTCAACAACTGATTGTCTACTGAACTATGTTTACAGGGTATGTAGTGTGATGAACAAAACGGACATAATTCTTGACCTCATAGAATATAGAGTCTGAAGGAGAGAGTCATTTAAAAATTTAACAAAAAAACAATGCATAATTACAAACTGCCTTAAGCACTATGAGAAAAACAACAGAGAGTCCTAATTTAAATTGAAGAGTCACAGAAGACCTCTCTGAGAAAGTAGCACATCTTCATGATGGATTTCTGAATCCTTGGACATCAAAGATGGGAGGATCAACCCATGGACGTTAACGCCCTGCTAAGCACTTAAAGGTGTGTCGATACCACTCAAGGAGTATCACTCCCACAAGTTATTATGGTAAGGCTGAATAAAAATCCATGCTTCTTCCTCATTATACCACAAAATAAGTATTTAAGAAATGAGGAAATGAGGAATAAAGGTTGGAGTAGTGGTTAAGAACATGGTCTCAGGAGTCAGACTGTACTCAGGTTACAATCAAGGTCTGCCACTTAGTGTGTCCTTGGGCAAGTTACTTAACCTCTCAGTGCTTCTGTTTTTGTAACTGTTTGGTGTTTCTTTTATGTTTTATTTATTTTTGAGAGAGAGAGAGAGAGTGAGAGTATGAGCAGGGGAGGGATGGAAAGAGATGGAGACATAGAATCCGAGGACAGGTTCCAGGCTCTGAGCTGTCAGCACAGAGCCTGACGTGGGGCTCGAACCCACAAACTGTGAGATCATGACCTGAGATGAAGTTGGACACTTAACTGACTGAGCCACCCAGACGCCCCTGTTTTTGTAACTGTTAAACATGTTTAGGGGCACCTGGGCAGCTCAATCGGTTAAGCATCCAACTTGCTCAGGTCATGATCTCACAGTTCATGGGTTCGAGCCCCACATTGGACTCCACTCTCAGAGCAAAGCCTGTTTCAGATCCTTTGTCTCTCCCTCTCTCTCTCTGCCCTTCCACCCCCTTTCTCAAAAAATAAACATTTTTTTAAATGTTGCAAAAAGTCTCAGGAAGTTCATCAACTAGTCCCAGGTTGGAATAGGTTAGGAATCCCTTTCAAGGGATTCCTGAATTTCAGAAAGAGAAGATCAGCTCATAGTCTGCAGAAACGCTGCCTGAGACCCAGAGAAGGAAGATGACTTGTCCAAGTTCACTCCAGGCCTTTTGAGAAAGGCAGTCTGTTGCATACAGTCCTTTGATCCCCACTTGACCACAGAAGAATGGGTCTTGGTGGGCACCTGGGTGGCTCAGTTGGTTGGGCATCCGACTTCTGCTCGTGAGTTTGAGCCCTGCATCAGGCTCTGTGCTAATGGCTCAGAGCCTGCAGCCCTCTTTGGATTCTGTGTCTCCCTCTCTATCTGCCCCTCCGCTGCTCATGCTCTGTCTCTCTCTCAAAGATAAATAAACCTAAAAAAAAAAAAAAAAAAGGGTCTTGGACCTGGAACACTTCCTCACCAAGAGGTAAAAACTCCACACAGCCTGTGCTGGGCTTATCACCTTGTCTGAGAATATCTTTTCCTGTTTTAAATTTCTTGTGTACTCTTGTGTTTAAGCATCTGCATCATATTGGCACCTGGCCCACTGCTTTACGTGTCCCCTGCAAGGAAGAGACAGGGTCCTTCATTCTATGGCACAAAAGGGGTGCATGCAGGCCAATGGCCTTACATCAGCTGCCAGGGTCAGGGCTAGTCCACACACCTTCTGAGCTCCCAGCCTCAGCTTCTTCCAGACCTCTAAGGTTGGTCCCTGGGCACGAGATAATCATGCTCTTACTTCATTGTTACATTCGGGGTGAATGCGCAGGTTCTGGGTTCATAAATATAAACAAGTCAAAAACGAATAGAGTAGTCTAAAGGAAACAGCTTCACAAACGCCACCTCTTCCTTACAGCCCAGCCTCCCCACCAGGCGACCTCGAGCTGAGTCAGTTACCGCACCTGGGTGCCGCCAGGGATTTTTGACAGACCCACTGCAGATGCCCTGGCTCCGAATAGTGGCAGCTGATCAAGGCCTTAAAACAGGGTGGGCGGGGCTGGTTTCCCAAAGCCAATCAGAATCACCTCATCATTAAATGTCACAGTTCTGCCGCCAGGCCGATGATGCACACAAAGTGCAGGCTACTTTCCAGTCACATCTGACATTGATGACACAGAATGCAGTAAGGAGTCTATGAACCAAAAGAAAGACCGCCCTTGTGGTCCATGTGTGTGCAAAGATGGGCGGTCTTTTATCCAGGTGAGAGGACTGCCTCCGTTCTCCCAATGTCACCATGCCTGACACTGCTCCTCGGGTTCAAAGACTATGAACACCCACCCTTCACCACAGTGCCAGGGAGTACGGCACACTGTGCTCATCAAGGAAGACAAGCAGACACTACTGCTGGGGGAATGGTGTCTACCGATGACTGTGTACCAGCTTAAATCTCCGCTCCTCCAATAGCTGAAATTCTATCCCTGACCTGAGATAAATCACAGGAAGGCCACAAACAAAGGGACCCAATCATCTATGCTTCAGAACTGCCTTCATCACTAAGTTGCTTTAAAGTCACATACCACATGATCTCACGGTTCGTGGGTTCGAGCCCCAAGTCCGGCTCTGTGCTGACAGCTCAGAGCCTGGAGCCTGTTTCAGATTCTGTGTCTCCCTCTCTCTCTCTGACCCTCCCCTGCTCATGCTGTCTCCCTCTCCCTCTCTCTCTGAAACAAAACATTTTAAAAATTTTACATAAAGTCATATTTCAAATTTTTTTAGACCCAATCAATAGCAACTTCCATTCACATCCTTAATTTTTGTCAAAACTACAAGAAATAGATGTGAAATTCATCACCACTCTGTCAAATACTGTTGAGAGTTGAGGCGCCTGGGTGACTCTCTTGGTTGAGTCTCCAACTTCATCTCAGGTCACGATCTCATAGGTCATGAGTTCAAGCCCCATGTAGGGCCCTGTGCTGATAGCTGGAAGTCTGGAGCCTGCTTTGGACTCTGTGTCTCCCTCTCTCTCTGCCCTACCCTGGCTTGGGCTCTGTCTCTCTCTGTCTCTCTCAAAAATAAATAAACATTAAAATTTTTTTTAAAAAACAAAAACACCATTGAGAGTTTTGTCCATTTCATCATGAGGTAACCACCTTTATATAGTCCAGTGTGAGATATTCCTTTTAAAATTCAATTCTAGGGGGGTGCCTGGGTGGCTTAGTCGGTTAAGCGTCCGACTTTCGCTTAGGTCATGATCTCACGGTTCGTGGGTTCGAGCCCTGCGTCAGGCTCTGTGCTGACTGCCAGCTCAGAGCCTGGAGTCTGTTTCAGAGTCTGTCACTCCCTCTCTCTCTGACCCTCCCCTGCTCATGCTGTCTCTCTCTCTCTCTCTCTCTCCTAGAAATAAATTAAAAAACATTACAAAAAAATTTTTTAAATTCAATTCTAGGGGTGCCTCGGTGGCTCAATTGGTTAAGCCTCTGACTTTGGCTCAGATCATGATCTCACAGTTTGTGGGTTTGAGCTCCGTGTTGGGTTCTGTGCTGACAGCTCAGTCTGCTCTGAGTCTGGTGACAGCCTGCTTCCAACTGTGACTGCCTCTCTGGCCCTCCCCCACTCATGCTCTGTCTCTCTCTGTCTCTCAAAAATAAATAAAAGTTAAATTTTAAATTCAATTCTAAGAAATGCTACTTCTTTTACTTCTGATCATGAGGGCCACGTAACTGATGGTATTTTCTTTTGAGAAGTGCTGTCAGGAAGCTTGAAGAACAGTTGTGCTGACCCTGTGGGTGGTGTATTTGAATTCTCCTTTTTCCTAGTTCTATTTTTCTGCCCCTCAAGAATTTTACTAGTTCATGGTCTATGTGTTTTATTATAAGCAGCTTTCAAACCTGAAGAGGCTATCAATAAATAAATCCATTTAAAAGGGAAGACTAGGTCTTCTCTCAAATAGGATAAGCAGCAGATAAAGACATAAACTGGTTTATAAACAGCAACTTAGGTTTCTGGTTTTACAACCACCCAATGACAGGAATATGTTGATCAGAATCTAGATGGAGGAAGGAAGATCCAAGGACACTGAGACGTCAGCCAGAAATGTCACACCCGTGCAAGCAGGACATGAATTTCATATAAAGGACCCAAATGAGGGATGCCTGAGTGGCTCAGTCAGCTGAGAGTCTGACTCTTGATTGTGACTCAGGTCATGCTCTCGCAGTTTGTGAGTTCTAGCCCCACATTGGGCTCCAAGATGACTGTACGGAGCCTGCTTGGGATTCTCTCTCTCCCTCTCTCTCAGCCCCTTTCTCACATGCTTTCTCTCTCTTAAAACAAATAAACTTAAAAAGGGGGGGAGGATCCAAAATGCAGGTTCCAATAACCAAATCCGCTCTGTCCTTAGGGTCAGTTTGACCCCACCAAGGGTTGCCATCACTGGTTGGCCAATCAGCGACAGTTAGATGTTGGTCATACTGTGCTCCACAATTGGCAACCTTCAGTCTTTTTATGCATATGGATAAGCAAACAAACAAACAATCACTAATGTAATCCAATACCATTTCAAGTGTTAAGTCATTAAAAAAAGAAAAATCGTAAAATTTGATTTCTACACCCAAATAGGTACAATATAAATGAGTAAATAAGACATGCTCATGAAACAATTGGAGAACATGCAGTTAAATGATGAAGGCCTAAATAAGGCATCATCATTCAGCTCTTACAAGTGCCTCAGGACAGGCCTAGTGGGCACGACACAGGCAATTGGTGTAGAAACTATTTTTTAATAGTTTTGTCTTTTTTAAGATAAAATTATGGTAGTTACAGTCACTGGTTGATTCATTCAACAAATACTTGCTGCACACCTACCTCCTGGTAGGCATTTGCTAGATACAAACCTTGGTTTGCGAGTATAATTCATTCCAGAATCATGCTTGTGATCCAAAGCACTTATATACCAAAGCGAATTTCCCCATAAAAAATAAGGAAAACTCAGATGACTCATTCCATAGCCCAAAAATATTCATATAAAAATGATTACAATACTGTAATATAATACAAAATAATAAAGAAAATACAAAGAAAAATAAACAAATAAACCTGCACTTACCTTTGAAAACCTTTGTGGCTGGTGGGAGGGAGACAAGAGCGAGGAGTTACTGTGTAGAACAACTTTCATGATTGCTAATAGAATCACTGCTATCTACTGGCTCAGTGGAATTTTGTGCAACTTTAACAAGGAACCTGACACTTGCTTTTGCCTCATTTTGAGGATTTTGCAGAAATGTGACATTGTAGGGCGCCTGGGTGGCTTAGTTGGTTAAGCGTCCAACTTTTGCTTAGGTCATGATCTCGTGGTTCATGGGTTTGAGCCCTGCATCGGGCTCTGTGCTGACTGCCAGCTCAGAGCCTGGAGCCTGTTTCAGAGTCTGTCTCTCCCTCTCTCTCTGACCCTCCCCTGCTCATGCTGTCTCTCTCTCTCTCTCTCCTAGAAATAAATAAAACATTAAAAAAAATTTTAAAGAGATGTGACATTGCATTGTCGTTAAACAGATTCATCACTTGCATTGCTACAGCCTTATTCAGGTGGTGCTTTCCTACAAAATTTTGCAGTTTCCCACATTTTACACATCTTCCTAATCTCATTTGAAGTGAGGGATTCCTCCGCCTTTTTCTCCTCCTCTGAAGATGAGATGCAGACATAGGCTTCTTATAAAATCTTGCAATTTCCGCCATTCCCGTACCTTGTCTGTACTTCTCGATTTCCTTCCTAACTTCCACCGTGATCATCTTTTTGTTACCACCTTTCTTTTCAACCTTTTTCTGCACGGGGGCAATAGTACACGCATTGACTACAGTACAGTATTAATACATTCTTGTCATTTACTGTATTTAATGTAACTTGCAATAAGGTAGCAGAGGAAAGGGTCTATATCTACAGGCAGCCTGACCTAGAATGAAGCAAAGCCTTCCCAAGCTCACTCTTGCATGGAAAAGCAAAGGACTGTCCGTAGGTGCTCTGAAGTGACAAAACATACACTGATGTCCAACGTTTTGAAACATCATTGATTTCAACCAAACACCGTGGCCTGAGACTGAGAATCTGAGCCTGGGAGATGATCACCCACAATCCCACTCATCTTGCAGAACATTCGCAGAACAAGTTGCTCACAATCCAAGGTTTTGCTGTGTTAGGAGGACAGAAGTGAACAAAACAGACCAAGTCCTTGCCCTCATGGGGCCTACATTCTAGTAGAGAAAATAGAAAATAAATAAGCAACTATACAATACATCAGATGGGATCCGTGTTAGGGAGAGTAAAAAGCGGAGTGAGGTAAAGAGGGAGAGAGGCCAAGGAAGCAAGAGGGTTGCCCTTTAAGACAGGAAGGTCAGAAGATATTGAGGCAGAGAGGTGAGGAAGGGAGCCATGCAACAGTTACTAGGGGATGAGCATTCCAGTGAAGGGAGCAGCACATACTAAGGCCCTGAGACAGGTAAGCCTTGCATGTTCAAGGAATAAGGAGTGCGATGTGACAGGAAGAGTGAGCAACGGTAGGCACCAGAGAAGAAAATGAGGCCAGAGGGAGTTCAAACTCAACCAAATCTCCAGAGAAGTCTCCTCGAAGAACACAGATTCAGCTAGCAGGGAACTCAGCTGGCTCCTTTCAGGCCAAAGGAACACCATGAACAAAGGCTTGGAGGGAGGGAAGCACACAGAAAAGGCCTGTGCCAAGGGAGCGTAGAGTCTGAAGTCAACCTCATTTCAGATGTGAGCAAACATGAGTGAAGCTTGAATGGTGAGGAAAGGGCTGTGATAAAAATTTCTGGGGAACTTTTCAGGAAGCACTCAGGGAAGAGTAGCAACCTCATCACTGTCCTTTCCACAGAGACCCAGTATGCGCCCTGCCCAGGCACCATTTTCAGGAAAAAAGGAAAAAAATTAGAAATGGAATGATTTAATGCAAAGATAGAATCTTTCCGTAGGTGTCCAGAATCCTCCAGGAAATACCACAAACATGTTTCCCTGCCCTTTATAAATGACTGAATGAGAAACTGGGAACATTTCGGAGCCAATGCTTCTGGGAAAGCAGAACATGATGAGAACATCCAAGAGGCATGAGGCAGATGAAAAGACAACAGAAAGACTCTTTCATCAGCAATGTTTCAATTCTTTGAAGAGAGCCTGAATAAATATTAATCCCCTTGTGTCAAGCTGAAAGCTCCAGGGATTGTCAAAAAGCCAGAAGAGAATGTTGTGGTTTCCCTCAGGTGAGGTGGAGTGGTTTTGAAACACAGAATCTGGAAGCCTTCCTCACCACGTTACTAACTCAACTGGAATAAAATGTGCTGTTGTTTCTCTCAAACACCAAGGTTTTAGTTGACTCTTCCTCACCATTCCCCACCCCCCACCAACACACACACCCCTTGCCCAGGCTTGGGAGTGAAGTGGAGAGGGGTGAAGTCAGACCAAACAGAAGATGTAGTTCAATCCAGTTAAGGAGACAAAACTAAACCGTGGGGGAAATATGTGGAGACTGATACACACATCTCCTTGATTTCCTCTATCGATAAAAAATGAAAAGGCAAAGGAAAGATCTGAAAGCAAAATGTCCACCAGATAATGGTTGTTACCTCTGAGAAGAGCTAAAAGGGACCAGGAGTCATGGTACTCATCAAAGAAGTCTTACATTTTTATCGTAAGGTTTTAATTTTTTCAAGAATCAAGAATTTATACCTTATTTACATGTAAATAAAAATGACTTTGGGGTAAGCATACAACTTCTACTTGGGTCCTGATCTCGAGGTTTGTGAGTTGGAGCCACATATCAGGCTCGCTGCTGTCAGCACAGGACCCGCTTTAGAACCTCTGTCTCCCTCTCTGCCCCATCCCAACTTGTACTCTCTCTCTCTCAAAAATAAATAAACATTAAAAAAATGACCTTGAGGGGGCTCCTGGGTGGCTCAGTCGGTTGAGCATCCAACTTTGGCTCAGGTCATGATCTCGTGGCTTGTGTGTTCGAGCCCCTCATCAGGCTCTGTGCTGACAGCTCAGAGTCTGGAGCCTGCTTCTGATTCTGTGTGTGTGTGTCTCTCTCTGCCCCTCCCCTACTCACACTCTGTCTCTGTCTCTCTCTCTCTCTCTCTCTGTCTCTCTGTCTCTCTCTCTCTCAAAAATAAACAAAGATTTTTAAAAACTTTTAAAAATGACCTTGATATCTATACTTATATTAATATGATTGAATCACAAGAAAGAAAACGGTATGCTCTACCGATTTGGGTCTTACTTAAAATCCTTAACAGTTTCAGAAATAGGTCCTCATACATAAGGAAAACCAGTTAAACGTCACCATTCTTTAGTCAATGACTTTATTATCTTCTTCCAAGGAGATGCAAAGGACAAGAGTTTTATATCTCTTTTCCATTATCTGGCCAAGAAAAGTTCAGCAGGGCTAAGCAAGAACATGTCAGGACCTCAGAGTCCACCTCATGCCCCAGTTCATTCGGCTACACTCCTTCTTAATTGTGAACAAGTTTGAAAGAAGTCTTAAATCTCTAATTACTGGCCCAAGTCTATTTAAAGGAGCCTCGTTCAGATGGCAGAAATGCTTCACATTTACTCATGCTGAACCCCGTATTAAGGATAATAACTGGGATCTGTAAAGAGCTTTTCCCCCAGATGAGTTTAAAGCACACCACAGTACAATGTTTCCTTGAGCCGCACAATACCTTAGGGACACACCCAGGACATGACGGCCACCCTACCTGGCTGCCGAGATTTTGTAAGTTGTCTGAGTGGGCAGAGCAGGTTAGGCACCCCCAGCCTCCCACAGAGGGCTCGATGCCTTACAATGACCTGGTAGCCTCCTCTCATCTTAGCCATGACTGTGGACACTCGTGGGAGTTCCTCCCTTGTTGCTGAGGAGCCATGGCCACACCACCAGAAGGCTGTCACAGCAGAAGTTATTCTAACATCAGTTGGCCATGAACTCTGGGTCAGAAATTGTCCTCTTTCTGAAAGCGGTATGGGCAGTATAGTGGGAAAAGCACAGTCCCCGGCACAAAGCAGACCAGGGTTGAAGCCCAGCATCCCTGCTGTGTGACTATAGCAGACTCTCCATCTCCCGAGGCAACAGAGCTGATGACCAGTAAATGTCGCTTTCCCTTCTGCTAACAAGAACACATCATATCAGTTCTCAGGGTGCTCTACTTTTATCTTCCCTAATAGGAAATAATAAAGTTTTGATCAAGAGGATAACAGAGAAGACCAAAATGGAGATTTTGGATATTCTGGAACAAATGGGGTGGCAATGGAGGAGAGGGTTGGAAGACACCAAAGGTAAGATGATGCACAGAAAGAAAAGGATAAAAAATAGGGACTGAAATGTTGAATGGAGGGTAAGACAAAAGGGAGACAGAAAAGATATAATCAGAAAATGAGAGGGGCGCCTGGGTGGCTCAGGTGGTTGAGTGTCTGACTTCTGCTCAGGTCAGGATCTTGTGGTCAGTGAGTTCGAGCCCCACATTGGGCTCTGTGCTGCCAGCTCATAGCCCAGAGCCTGCTTTGGATTCTGTCGCCCTCTCTCTCTGCCCCTCCCCTGCTCATGATCTGTTCTTTCTGTCTTTCAAAAATCAATAAATGTTAAAAAATTAAGAAAAGAAAAAGAAAAAGAAAATGAGAAAGAAAGAGAGAGTCTGACCCCAGGAACTAGATAAGCCAAGATCAAAAGAGGTCAGCAAACCTCATGCATCAGCCCCAAGATCACAGCAGCAGGTCTGACTGCCGAAGACCGGTTTACCAAGAAGGCAGGAAGACATTTACACAAAGACAATTCCTCTCCAAAGAAAAGTTTTTCAAAGCAAGAATTATAATTATTTGTATTACTGCTAATGAATCACCCAGCAACAGCAACTACTGGCTGTAGGGAGCCCATTCATCAGGGCCCTGCCCCTTAGGCACACCGGGCAACTGGCTCCTCCCAGGTCACAGGGAGTGAGTGGCTTGGGGGGTGGGGGAGTACCAGGCCTCCCTCTTCCTCCTTCAGTAGCTCTAAAACATTCCAGCCCATGTCTGGGGACCCTCTGAATATGGGCATGAGAGTTTCCTACACAAATTCAAAAATAGTGGAATATTATTGCGTCACATATCCAGAATACCTCTTTTCCAAAGCTTTTTTTTTTCCATTTGTTTAATAAGTAGCATACTTAAGGCATTCTCTGAAATTAATTGCCCACAACCATGGAGGTATTTAGGGGAGAAACTGGATAGAATTGACATTTCGTGGTTTTGTTACAGACTTTGGGAAAAAACTCAAGATGTCTTCATTACACACAGTCCTAGAAATCACATAAGAGACTTAAAAACAAACAAACCAAATTAAAGGTAAAACGATTTGGGACCCAGGCCTGTGATTCACTATGTTTCTTTGGGAAAACAATCACCTCTTGTGGCCTCAGTATTGCCTTCTATGACATGGATATGAAAGTGTCTACTCATGGAACTGTTCTTAAAGTCAGTGTAAGTAGCAGAAAAGGAACTCTCATGCTCTCCAGAAAATAAATTCACTCATATTCACTTTACCTGATTTTATAGTTCTTATCAGCTTGTTATTTTCACAATGCTACTACAGGTTTCTCCAGTACAGTTTAATACCTTACAGCCATTAACAAGACTAGAGGACTTGCGACCTTTAAGAGAAGACTACAAATTTCACCCATAAAGACGAGTGGGAATTATTTTTATTGCCATAAAAGATTCTGTGAGCGCCTCCACCTATACATAATTCCTTTGAAACTAAGAAATAATGTGTAAGTTGGTGAAATTGAAAATGGTCTTTGATAATAATGGGGAAAAAAACTTCCTTCTGGGCTTACAATAGTGAAATAAATAGTACCAAATAGAAAGGGCAGTAGGCTGGTGAAATTCTATAAAAAGCAGAGAAATTTCAAAAGACCAAAACTCTGCACCCACAGATCATCTCCTGGGTCCATGATTTCACTGCTAGAAAAGCATGATCTCGGGGCACCTGGGTGGCTCAGTCAGTTGAGCGTCCGACTTCGGCTCAGGTCATGATCTCATGCTCATGGGTTCAAGACTCATGTCGGGCTCTGTGCTGACAGCTCAGAGCCTGGAGCCTGCTTCAGATTCTGTGTCTCCCTCTCTCTCTGACCCTCCCCTGCTCACGCTGTGTCTCTCTCTCTCTCTCAAAAATAAATAAAACATTAAAAAAAGAAAAGAAAAGCATGATCTCTACCACAGGACTAGCATCTTATGCTTGTACAGCATATGGACAGACAGAGAGGGATCCTGAGAGGAAGAACTGCCAGCTTGGGGAACAGGTCAGATGGCAGCAAGGCAGACCTATGGTTTTATTCACCATCACATGAGAGCAAGCATATCGTGTAACTAGAGGTTTAGTCCAAATACCCAAATCAGATGTGCTATCATAAATCTTGAGAAAGACCTTATTGAGGACCAAAACAGCTCAGCTCAAGAATCGATGTATTTTACTGTGAGGACATGAAGCCACTCTTGATTCACCAGGTATTTCTTGAGAGCATGTCAGCATACCATCAATCAGCATGCTCTGGTGCTATGGCCTCACAGTGGGTGTGAGGTGCACCTGTCCCTCAGGGGCCAAGGTGTGGACAGAGAGAGAAGGCAGGAGGAATGGCATTCAAGGAAACACAAATTAAAGACCCACTGGAGAAGAAACAGTATGGGGTTTGGTTGGCAATGAATCAGTCCATTAGACACCAAAAGCATTGTCTGCAAAAGATATCTGGCTAAAGGATGCATATTAAAACTCCTATATAAGCACCAGGATCCCCAAACCAGTATTCCACAAGCTCTCAACCTATATCCTCCATTTCTCTTTAAAAACCTAGGTAAGTCTTTCAAGAAAAAAATTCTATTTTTATACCTGTTCTTCTTTCTTAGTACTCTTACATAGACAATATAAGATTATGCAGATTGTGTAACTTTGTCTTTCTGGAGAGTTCTATGACATTCCCAACCATGACATGTTCTTATTCAAATGAGAGAAGAAAAAGTCTAGTGGACTTCACTCAAAAGCTAATATTTTCAGAATCCTCTATCATCTTCAAGAAGGAGAATATCTGAAGAAAGTTTCCTGTCTTAGTCTCCAGCCACTAGGTGTCCATTATTGCACTGTATTGGTTAACTCTGTAACATCTCCACCTCTAGGCTTTGAGTTCTTTGAGGAAAAGAACAGTTTCTTATTCACCTCACTTTCCCAGAATATGCCACTGCAGTAGCACAAAAACAAATACTTGTTGAATCACTTAATTTATTAATTTTGCCATCACAGCATCTTCTAGCTGCAAAGAGGTCAGGTAGCCAGTAGTTCTCGAAGCTACATCAGCATCAGCCAGGAGCCTTTTAAGTGCAGAGTCCAGGGTCCCACCACAGACCTACTGAACCACTATCTCTAGAGGTGGGACCTGGAGTCTGTTTCTCCAAAGAACCCCTGGTGATGCTAAAGTACAGCAAGCCTTGGGAACCACAGACCTAATCCAACATACCACTCAAATTAGGAATTATTCATGTGTTCATGCATCCATCCATCAAAAAATTTCTGAACTTCTACTATATTCTAGGTACTAGGAAAAATGTAAAATATATTAAAAAAATAAGAAAATATAAAAATGATGGACACAGTTCTAGCCCTCACAAAGTCCCAGGCTCCTCTGTAAAGGAGTAAGGTAAGAAACAAACAATTCATATACAGTGTGACATGAAGCATAACAGGGGTAAGTGCAAAGAAAAAGAAAATCTCATGGAGATGATTCTCTAGGCCTGCTCTTCACTTATTGGGCCAGGTAGTCTGGTACAGACAGCCCTCTGGAATGCCCCCATCAGCACTATCCACAGAGGACACTTCAGATGTGGAAGGAAAGGCCATGCTATCTTCATTCCAGATGACTTCTATGTGGTGCATTCAGAGCTAAAGACCAAGGGAGCTTGTTTATTCTGCCCTCTTCTTTTTGGGGATTATAATAAGAGCATTATCACTGGAAATGAACAATAAAGTAAAAATGCCAAATGCCACAAATTACTCAAGCTGGCCAAACATCTGGCATTACAAATAGGTTGGATTTTTGCAGTGTTATCTGCCTCCAAGAAATTAAGAAAGAAGAACATGTAGCAATTCAGGAATATGAAACAGATTGTGTATTCTTTGTCACATCCCAGGTGTACTCTGGTTGGCAAAACAAGATGCCTGTCTTCTGAGGTGCATCATCAGTATCACTGATGTTTTCCACAAGCTTGTGAAGAGTGATGGACACTGTCAGAGGCTGACCAAGACAGAACTTAAGAAACTTCTTCGGCAGGAGTTTGGAAATGCTCTGGAGGTAAGAGTGGTCACTCTCCTTGTCCACATACTCTGGTACTTGGGACGGTCTTCTTGGCTCTGGTGGCACTACCCTCTCCTGCTTGTCCTCCTACCTCTCCAGCTATTTTTTCCTCAGGGTTATTTCAAGTTCCTCTTTCTCTGCCTGTCACTTAAGGGCTGATGTTCCCTGGGAGTTTCTTCTCACTCTGTGCATCCCCCCTGGTACTTCTTCTAACTCTCTCTGCTTCAATCATTCTCTGGATGCTGCACATTTCAGTCAACTCACCAGTCAGGGTTTCTCTCCTAAGCATCAATATCTCATGTATATTGCACAAGTGTCTCAAACTCAAACTTTGCAGAGTTCCATCCTCAAATCTCTTCTTCTGCATTTCATATCTCAGCAAATACAGCCGTGTCACTGACTTAGTTGTCGAATCCAAGAATCTGGACACTAGCCTTGAGAGCTTCCACTCTGACCTATCCTATCATATCGAATTCAATCACCAAAACCTACTTATTCTGACTTCTAAATAAATCTCTCCCAGACTTGGTCACTTTTATCCTTAACTGCTGCCCCTGCACTGGCTCAGGCCACTTGTGTCTCTCCCTGGATTATTGCAAGAACATTCTAATTGGTTTTCCCACCTCTATTCTTATCTCTCTCAATCCCCACTAACCATGATCCATTACCTACCTGTAGCCAAAGTGATATGGTTTAGGTATTTGTCTCACCAACTCCCATTTCCTCCTGTGGAACAATGTGTAGTAATTGCCTATTTCCTTGTCTGTAAAGGGAGCAACCATGTCTGTCATGGACCTGCCATAGCACCTGGAATCATTCTGGCCTATATTTATTCATTCAGTCCTTTAACCAATATTTATTCAGCATCAATTCTATGCCAAGTATCTTTCTAGGCTCTGAGGAAGATTAGTGAGCAAAATAGACATGCTTCTTGCCTTCAAAAAGCTTACAGACAATAAACTAATAATCATAAAACTATTGGTTAAAAGCAATGATAAATGTTATGTTCTACTGGGGAGTCAAAGAAGGTTCTTTGAGGAAGTGACATTTAAGACTTGAAGGATGTGTAGAAGTCGACAGGACAAAGAGTGGGAAGAAGAGAATTCTGGGGGGAAAAAAAAAATATTTTAAAAAGTCCCTGAGGCAGGAAATAGCTTCATGTGTTCAAGGAACTGGAAGACAAGCGTGACTGGACAGAAGAGTGGCAGGAGATGAAGATGGTGAAAGGAAATGAGACTGAATCATAAAGAGTTTTGTAGATGATGTTAAGCCATTGAAATTTTTCCCTAAATATAACAGAAAGCCATTAAAAAATTCTAAGTGGAGGAATAACAAGATCTAGTTTACAGGTTTTTATAAGTCACTTGACCTCTGAGTGGAGAACATATTGTAAGTGGGAAAAAGAAGGAACAAACAGAGCTACAAGGAAGCTACTATGACAGGCAAAGATGATGGTAGGTTGGGTTGGCAACAAAGCAATGAGAAAGAGAATAAATAGATGAACTGATCATTACATTTTGGAGGTAGAAACTGAAGGCTTTGTGGTCAATGGGTTTGGAAGGTAAATGAGAGGAAGAATCAAAGAGAGCTACCAAGCTTCTGACTTGAAAAACTGGAAAGATGGTGGTACCATTTACTGAGATGGAGAGGAATTGATGAGAAGTAGACACGGAAAGTCAAGAATTCTGAGTTGGACATTGGATTCTGAAGCTGAAAGTTGAATTTCTTCTCTCTATGATATATTAGATGTCACCAAAGCAGTTGAGTATATAGGTGTGGAATTCAGAAGAGAGATGGTCCAAAGACAAAAATCTGATCATCATCTTCTAATTGATGATGAAAAGCTATAAAGAATCAGTGATAAGGTGACAAGATTAAATCCTGAATAACTCCAATAAGTAGAAGTCAGGTAGAAGAGGAGAAATGAGAATAGAAAATGGAAAAGTCCAGAGATGCAGGAGGAAAACCAGGAGATTGGTATGGTCATGGAATCCAAGAAAAGAGAATGTTTCCAAAGGAAGGATGAATTAGTTATGTGAACTGAGGCTGAGAGATCAAATAAATGATGATTGAAAAGTTTCCATTGTATTTGACATTAAGGAAGCCATTTAATATAATAGTAAATATGGATGCCAGGGTGACATGGACTAAAAGATGAATGAAAAGTGAAGATATCTGCAAAAGTAATTCTTTTAAGAAGCCTGGAGATAAATGGTAAGAAGAGATAATGGGTGGTACGCAGAAAAAAGAAATGTGGTAAGGTGGTACTCAGGAATATCTTTAAATACAATAACTAATAAAGCATACTGTTTCAGTATAATGACCAGTGAAGACTAAAATATTGAAAAGTCAAGAGAAAGAGAGATCATCAGGAGGAATTGTGTCGTTAGAAAATAAATGGAATGGATGACATAGCACAAATAGATGTGTTTGCTTTTGATTGAAGTAGGTGAACTTTCTTTATTGTCTTAGAAAAAGGAGAATACAACAAAGAAGATTTGATCCTTTGGTTAGATATGAGACAGTTCTATTTTAGTACATGAGTTTTATTTCTGAAATATGAATCAGGGTCATCAATGACAGTTGGAAAAGGAGAGAAGGTGTTAGTGATTAATAAATATTTCATAAAATAATATTATATATTAATAACACTTGTTAGGAATAAATATTTCATTCATTGTGATTTCAAAATATAAAATTATACATAAAACTTCCATAAAAAATGTTATCCAAGGTTAAAAATATGTTATCCATTGAGGTAACTAACAAAAAGAACAAAAAGAAATCTAAAACAGAACAGTTACATGTCTTGTAAGAAATATTCTATGTAACAAAAAAGACATAAGAAAAAAATGACAAATACACTACTTCTTTTGATTTTTTTTTCTCCTAAAGAACAAATAATTCTGAGACAACAGAAAAACTCTTCCAACAGCTGGATCAAGATGATGACAAAACAGTTGATTTCAATGAATTCATTCTGCTCATGTTTGGACTGACAAAAGCCTATTATGCGTGGCTAAAACCTCTTCTCTGTCCTGAATTAAAGGAAAGGGAAATAAGATCTGAAAGTCAAGGACAACAAGCAGCAGAGCTAGAAGACAGGCAATTGCAGAAAGAAAAATTCCAAGGAAGGGAATTTCAAGAGTCCCAGGATAGTCAAGGACATGAAGTGAGAGACCAGATGACAATATCCAGTGATGACAAGAATCATGGAGTGAAAGACCAAAGCCTAGAATCACAGCATGTGAGAGACCTGAGCCCTGAACCACAAGATTTTGGGAAACACCACCTGAGAGGTCAAACCCAAACACCAAGGGATAATAGGAAATACAAGGAAGAAACCAGAGCTTAGATACCAGGATGTTGAAAGACACCAAGTGAGAGACCAGATGCCAACACCAAGGCATGATGGGAGAGCATCAGATGAGAGACTGGAACTCAGAATCCCAAGTTGTTCACAGATACCATACAAGAGACCAGATCCCAATACCAAGAGATAATGATCAAGTGAGACATCAGAGGCAAGATTCCCAGGATGTTCAGACACACCAAGTGAGAAATCAAATCTCAACAGCAAATGATGATGTGCAACAACAATTAAAGGACCCAAGTCTAGAATCCCAGTATTCTCAGAGATGCCGTGAGAGAGACCAGATCCCAACACAAAATGATTACAGGTGTCTTCAAGTAAGAAAACAGAAGTTGGCATACCAAAATTATTCAAGACAACCTGGTAAGGAGCAGATCCTAGAATCAACAGTTGATGAATGTCACCACATAAGTATCCAAAGCACAACACCAGGGGACATTGGGAGGCTTCAAATGAAAGAAAACAATACTCTAGTATCTTGGGATGCTGCAAGTCAACAAGTGAGAGACCAGGTTCCAGCTCCAAGCAATGGTGGGAGACATCAAATGCAAGACTACAGACCAGAACCACAGAAGCAGTCAAAGGAACAAAGTGGTATTCAGACACTAGAATCAAGAGTTGATGAGAATAGCCAAGTGGGAGACCAGAGCCCAACATCAATAAATGAGGGGAGCCATCAAGTGAGATACCAGGTTCCAAAACCAAAGGACATTGGAAGGTATCAAATGAGAGACCACAGCC
Source organism: Proteles cristata cristata (assembly GCA_017311185.1). Taxonomy (NCBI): domain Eukaryota; kingdom Metazoa; phylum Chordata; class Mammalia; order Carnivora; family Hyaenidae; genus Proteles; species Proteles cristata. Next base: position 47,472 of record JAESUZ010002594.1, read on the forward strand.
CAGAATTCCAGTGTATTGCAAGGCAACAAGGTAGGGAGCAGATTCCAACATCAAAAGCTGCTAAGTGTCACCAAGCAAAACACCAGAGCCCAGAATTAATTAACAGTGAGATGCAGACTGGAAAGCAAAAACCTTCACCAAGAAAGGATGAGATATAGGAAGTTAGTGATCAGACTGAAATACCAAGTAATGATGAGAGAAGACACTCAGTGAGAGAACTAAGTCCACAACCCAGAAGTGATAAAGCACAACAAGCTAGAGAACAAAGACCAGAAGTGAAAGATGATGAGAGACAACAGGTGAATGCTCAGACCTCAGCACCAATAAATGAAGAGAGATATCCAGTGAGAGGGCTGAGCTCAGATATCCAAAATAGAGAAAGACCGCAAACTAGAGAGCAAAGATCATCTTCAAGAGAGGAGAGAGACTGGGAGTTAGTGATCAGACTCCACTACCACAGGAAAATGGAAAATACAGGGTGAGGAATCATCCTCAGTTACAAAGAATGATGGGAAACACCAAGTGAGAGCCCTGAGCCCTGAGGCCAGAAATGCTGAGGGATACCAAATTAGGGAGCAGAGACCAACTCCAACAGAAGATAAGAGACACCAAGTGAGAGACCAAACCCCAGCATCAAGGGATAATGGGAGATACCACATTACAGAGCAGAGACCAGCTCCAAGACAATATGAAAGAATCCAACATAGATACCAGATCCCTCCACCAAGCGATGGTGAGAGAAGCCAAGTAAGAGACATGAGCCCTGATTCCAGGAATGATAGGAAACACTGGGCTAGGGATCAGAACCCAGAACCCAAGACTGAAGGGAGACAGCAAGTTAGGGAGCAGAGACCAACTCCAAAATATGAAACATTCCAACATAGAGACCACACCCCAGTACCGAGAGATGATGGAAGACACCAAGAGAGAGATGTGAGCCCACAACCCAGGAATGATGGAAGGCCCCAAGAGACAGGCCTGACCTCAGAACCCAATGATAATGGGGGACATCAAGTAAGGGCCTGAGCCCAGAATCCAGGAGTGAGGAGAAACTAGAGGCTAGAGAGCAAAGCCCTCCTTCAAGAAAGGATGAGAGTCATCTTGGGGGCAACAATGAGAGAAACCTTAGAAAAAGCACATCTCTAAGGGAACTGGATTCTGAAACAAAAATGCAGCTTGAGGAAGAACAAGATCAAAGACCTTTTCCAAGAGAAGAAAAAGCTGAGCTTGAAGACATCGATTCTCAGGGATCCGCACCTACCAGAAAAATTGGGCCAATCACCTGTAAGGTATCCTTTTTTCCCAAACAAAAAGGTAACTTGTTATGTTATGGCCTACATGACCCATCTAAAAAAGGAAATACAAGAAATTGGCTCACTTATACAGGTCTGGGGATGTTTAAGGATCACAGGAAAGGAGGAAGCTATCCAGATGAGGAATGTTTGTACCAAGACAAGGAGGAAGGATGGAAACATTGTATTGATGAACAGCAGGGCAAACCCTATCATGTCTGGAAGTCTAGCAGCCACAAGTATGATAAGAGCCCCGGGGTCCCAGATGAGCCTGGCTCCACTGAGGATGAATTTTGAAATCCCTTCCAGATGTTCCAAGCAATTCCACATCCCCACATCCATTGGCTAAGCTGGTTGATCAGGCATTCTTGGCTTTTTCTTTCTCTATAAATCTCAGACATCTAATTTTAATATATAATGAGTAGAATACCACAGCTTTTGGGTTCTGGGACTCTAACATGTTTTAGAAATGGCTCATAGTGAAGGAAGAATTAAACGTTATATAATATCCTCCAATAACCCTATTATTTTAACTTGAATGAATCGTAACTCTCAAGGCTTATCTGAAGAGCTTGCATATTCAAATTATAAATCTTGTAAAAATAACAAATAATTAGCAAGCATTGATTTCTCCTTGGTTTTCTTCTACTTTTTTTTTTAATGTTTATTTATTTTGAGAGAGTGTTACACAGAGTGCAAGCAAGGAAGGGGCAGAGAAGAGAGGGAGACATAGAACTGAAACAGTCTCCACGCTCCGAGCTGTCCGCACAGAGCTCCATGCAGGGCTCAAACCCACGAACTGTGAGATCATGACCTAGGTCAAAGTCAGAGCCACTGAGGTGCCCCTCTTCTGCTTTCTTTTTAAATTCATCACTGTCAGATTGAAAACTGAGATGAAGATGAAAAATTGAAAATAAGCAAGTTCATAAGAAATTTGTTTAAAGTACTGGTGAAGACAACAGATCCTCGAGGCAAACAAATCTGGGTTTGAACTTCTGGCTCCATTGTATTAACTAGTTTTAAGATGTTGGACACTAAAGCCTCTTTAAAGATTAATTTCCTCATCTGTGAAACAAAAATGATAAGATAAGATTATCTACTGAGATATGGTATTAAACATAATAAAATGCTTCATACAGTACCTCATTAACACTTCTTAAAATCTTTTTGACTGAATAGGTATATATGAATCTACACACTCCAGAAAATGCACATATTTTAAAGCACAAATGCAGGTCACATTTTTTATGATAATACTATAAAACTAGAAATTGACTAAAGGAATATACGAAAATATTTGGAATTTTAAAAACATTTCTCTCAATAACTCAGGTTAAGAAAGAAAGCAAAACTGCAATTAAGAAAACTTTATAAAAAATAATAAGAAGTCACAAAGTGTTTTAAAAGTCACAAACTATTAAAATCTGGAGCTGCAACCTTAAGTACTTTATTTGCTTAACAGTAAAGAATAAAAAAGGGATAAACTAAGTATTCAATTCAATAACTTAGAAAATTAAGACACAAAACAGACTTAAGGAAAACATAAAGATACAAGTAGAAATTCATGACTATAAAACAAGATAGCCAGGGCGCCTGGGTGGCTTAGTCGGTTGGGCATCCGACTTTCGCTTAGGTCATGATCTCGCGGTTCGTGGGTTCGAGCCCCGCATCGGGCTCTGTGCTGACTGCCAGCTCAGAGCCTGGAGCCTGTTTCAGTCTGTGACTCCCTCTCTCTCTGACCCTCCCCTGCTCACGCTGTCTCTCTCTCTCTCTCTCCTAGAAATAAATAAAAAATATTTAAAAAAAAAAAACAAGATAGCCATTTAACTGATGAATAAATGAAAGAACCCAAGATATTTGGAAACTCATTAAAATGATTCAGAAAGAAAAAAAAGGCAATATAATTATGCTGAAAACAAAAATATTTAGCTACAGATAAAGAATAAACTTAATTTTTATTTTTTTTAAATAACTTTATTCTTAGAGAAAAAAAGAAAAAGAGAAAGATTGGGAAGCAGGGGGAAATGGATGATTCTTCTAGTAAAAGTGACTCCAAAAAAGGTATAATCGTAACCACAGAAAACACGGAGAAGGTTATCAAATAACTACATCTCAAAAGCTTCAGGCAAGATTGTTTCGCAGGTGATTATTTTCAAACATACGTGAAAGCATAATTCCTATACTATTGAAACCATATCAGAGAATACAAATATAAAGAAATCTTCATCATTGTCTTCAAGGGTAGTGTAATTACAATATCAAAATCTCAAAGTCCCCCAAATCTACAGACCAGCCCCATTTATAAACACAGAGGAAAACCTCTAAGTAAAATACTCACCAAGAGCAACTTTTCCTTCCACTTGGATGCCAGGAAAGAATAAGACATGCTGTCAGAGGGTATGGTTCACTTCAGGGATGTCATAGCTCACTAAGAGAAACCCATTCATACAGATCATCATGGAATCTGGCACAGGGAAAGCCAGTGGGATCGTCTCCATGGGGATGTAGATTATTTTTTTAATCCGTGTTTGGGGTTTCTTTGTCATTTACAATAGTGAAAGGAAAAGTTATCTGAAATCAACACCTGGCATCCTGCTTAACAGTGAAACATAGCATGCCATTCATGTCAGGAAAGTCCCTTGTTTCCAAAGTAGTTACAGAGCACCTACTGTATGACAGGCAGCATCAAGGCCCAGGCTATGTGGTGATGGAAGAAAACAGCTTGCAGCTCAGAGCTTAGTGAGGATCCTGAGCGAGGATTGCAACTCGAGGCACCAGAAGAGCTTTGCAGGAAAGAGCAGATGCCACAAAACAGAAAAATACGGAGAATAAAGTTCAGACTGGGGAGAGGGTACAGGAAAGCCTGTCTAAAAAAGGGACGTAAGACCAAGGGATTTGCACCAAAACAGGGAAATCAGAAATGAAAGAAATCAAGCACGTGAATTAGAAAAGAAGAGGTGAAATGATCATTATTTAAGATACCAAAGATACTGTGAAGAGTGACTGGTTACATACTGTGGACTTGGGGGAGGTAAAAGCAAAAGGGAGGCCTCCAGAGGGACTTTGATGAACTAAAGAGGACCCTGAAGATCCCTGAGGCCTTGCTATGTCAGGCTGAGGTGGTTTTCCCTCCAGCAAGGCATTAATATTAGGACGGCAGGGGGTTCCTGGAGAAACATTAGACTCTATATTTGCCTCAAGTATCTGTCAATGGGCTGCAGGTTATAAGGAAATTTATACGGAGGTGTGATGTTAGGGCTCCAGGAAACTGAGCCTACTGGTTATTGGAGATTGCGCTATTTAAAAAAAAATTTTTTTTTAATGTTTTATTTATTTCTGAGAGAGACAGAGAGACAGCGTGAGCAGGGGAGGAGCAGAGAGAGGGAGACACAGAATCTGAAACAGGGTCCAGGCTCTGGGTTGGCTGTCAGCACATAACCCAACATAAGGCTGGGCTCGAACCCACAAACCGTGAGATCATGACCTAAGCCGAAGTCGGACGCTTAACCAACTGAGCCACACAGGCGCCCTAGGAGACTGGGCTATTGAGTAGATTGCCTTTTCTTATAATTTACTAAGATATTTGTAAACTGATGAAGACTCATGTCCTGTATGGCTGTGATCTCTATCAGCTAACCATTTGTTTTCTTTCCTTTCCTTTGTCCTTGGGCAGCCAGGAGTGCCCGAGGAATGTCACACACATCACACATGGGGTGGGGGGTGGGAGGTGGGGGGTTAGCTTGTATTTTCAGCCTGCCTTATGCTCTCTCATCAATAAAAATGAAAGAATGGTCAATAGAATACAGTAAAAAATCCATATCCAAGTATAACTATTGAGAATGTAGTATGCTAATGAAGACAAGATTTTCAAGTCTGGGTGCTTTTTCCAGAAGCTTGGCTGGAAAGAAACAAGAAAGGGGGAATAGCTAAACAGAGAAGAGAGTCAGGAGAGGCCCGGCAGCTGTTGGTTTAGATTAGTTGGTGAGGAGAAGGCGGCAAGAATAGAAAAGTCAGAAAGGCAAGGAGAGAGGGGACAACATGAAATGAAGACCCAAGGAGACGGCTGGGTATGGGTCCCCAGAGCCCAGGAGCAAAGCAGCTTTTGGTCAGAGGTGGGCTGATGGGAAGGTGCACGTGAGGTGGGACAAAGGTGTGAGGGCAGGGAAGAGTCAAAGCTGACTGGGCCTAACAGCTCTGCTTTCTCTGTGGTGATGGAAACAAGCCACCCGCTCAGAGACCGAGCACTGAATACTGAGGAAAACCGGGAGCCACCTTGAGACTGACAACCACTAGGTGGAGCTTCATTCCCGACTCACCCAGCCCTGTCAGGCCATCACCGGAGGAGGGCACCCAATCTCTTAAGCCTTCTGAGGTCCCTCCAAGCTACATGTATAACTGTGCCATAAAAAAAGATCAAACTGCACTGAACTGAACCCAGAATAAGACCCTATTCTACACTGGGCACTGCTGGAATATTCCACAGAAGCTGAAAGCATGACATTAAGCCTCAACTCAGTAAAGGTGAGCCTAAAACACCCCAAACACCCTCCCAGGAGTCTGACTATTCAAAGCCAGAACTGGGAAACTAGGGAAGTGGAGCAATGGCTTGGCTTTGAGATAATCTTCCTCAGGGGCGCCTAGGTGGCTCAATCAGTTGAGCGTCTAACTTCAGCTCAGGTCATGATCTCGCAGTTTGCAAGTTCGAGCCCCACATTGAGCTCACCCCTGTCAGCAAAGACCCCGCTTTGGATCCTCTGTACCCTTTTCTCTGTCCCAGCCCCACTTGAGCTCTCAAAAATAAATAAATATTTTAGGGGCACCTGGGTGGCTCAGTCAGTTAAGCATCCAACTTCAGCTCAGGTCATGATCTCACGGTTCATGGGTTTGAGCCCCGCCTTCAGGCTCTGTGCTGACAGCTAGCTCAGAACCTGGAGCCTGCTTCGGATTCTGTGTCTCCCTCTCTCTCTGATCTTCCCCTGCTCACGCTGTCTCTCTCTCTCAGAAATAAGTAAAATATTAAAAATAATTTTTTAATAAAATAATTTTTTTTTAAAAAAAAAGATAATCTTCCCTAAACATTTTTCTCCACTGGGCTTGTATAGGTGAAGAATGGCAGGCTGTTCAAGGTAACATCTCTGATAAAGGGCTGAAAGACCAGCATCCCACAGACGATCTATCCTAAGAGCAATGGAAACATCAGAACCAATTCTTACTGCTATTCATTAGAATGTGCCGGGCACCAGCTTCACATACACTGCCTGCTTTGATCAGGTCAACAACTCTGAGGGAGGTATCAGCTTCTGATAGGGAAAAGCTGAGAAGAAACTTGCCCGGAGTCACACATAGGTAATTGATGCAGGATTTGAACCCAAGCCTGTTGACTCCTGTATTCATTTGCTACAGCTGCCACAGCAAACGTCATGATGCTTTCTTGTAAAGACCCCAGTCACATGGGATTCGGGCCTATTGTAATGGCCCATTTTAACCTAATGACCTCTTTTTAGGAAAACCACGAAGTTTTTCCTCCTGTGTTTCTCTCCTGTACTTCTACACAGAACACTTCTGGCCACCAAGTGTGTGGGGGTTTACCAGACAACAAGCAATTCTCTGTGACCCCAGAGGGTTGTCCTACAATTCAACTCAATTCTATCTACTCAGAGATGACATCAGATATACAGGTTAAGGGTTCAGTCCTAAAAGACTGCCCTCACCCTTCCACGACCCTCTTCAAATGCCAACCACAAGGTCAGGTTGCACCCGTGCCTCCGACCCAGCAGCTACAGATCAGAGGTTTCCACAACCCCTTCCTTGGATTAATTTCATACGCTTGAGTGGCTCACAGAACCCAGAAAACCTGCTTACTCACTAGATGACCTGTTTAACTTCGGAACAGCCAGATGGAGATGCATGGGGCAAGGAGTGAGGAAAGGGCACGCAGCTCCTCTGCTGTCTGCAAGCACCACTGTCCCCAAATCTCCCCAACAGAAGCTCTCTGAACCCCACCCTTCTGGATTTTTATGGAGGCTGCATTAGGTAGGCGCAATGGATTAAATCATTGACATCGGTGATTGATTTGGCTCCCTCTGCCTCCCCAGAGGTCGGGGGGTGGGGCTAGAAATTCCAATCCTGTCTTCAGCTGGCCCGTTCTCCAGTATTTTCCAAAAGTCACTTCATTAACATAACAAAAGACATCCTGATTCCTCTCAGCTTAGGAAATTCCACGTGTTTTAGGAAGTGTATACCAGAAACTGGTACAAGACCCTTCTTTTTTGTTGTTGTTTATTTTTGAGAGAAAGAGAGACAGAGCATGAGTGACGGAGGGACAGAGAGAGAGGGAGACACAGAATCCAAAACTGGCTCCAGGCTCCAGGCTTAGAGCTGTCAGCACAGAGCCTGACGTGGGGCTCGAACTCATGGACCCCAAGATCATGACCTGAGCCAAAGCTGGACACAACCGACTGAGCCACCCAGGCACCCCAAACCATCATTTTAACCCATCTTTTTGCTGACAAATCACAACAGAGATAACATGAGCTTATCTGACCTTTAGTAAACGTTGGCAGAATAAAAGTATTACATTTAATGTTGATAATTCTAAAGACATGTCTACCTTAATTAAAATAACAAATTTGGCGCTCCTGGGTGGCTCAGTCGGTTGAGCATCCGACTTTGGCTCAGGTCATGATCTCACTGTTTGTGGGTTCAAACCCTGCATCAGGCTCTGTGCTGACAGCTCAGAGCCTGGAGCCCGCTCAGATTCTGTGTCTCCCTCTCTCTCTGCCCCTCCCCTGCTCATGCTCTGTCTCTCTCTCAAAAGTAAATAAACGTTTAAAAAATAAATAAATTAAAATAAAATAACAAATTAAATTAGCTTAAATATTGAATATGTTGCACCTGGGTGAACTTAAAAGTCAATCAATTTGTTCCCCAGTGTCAATTTTTACCCAGAGCACCTGTGGGGAAATCTGAAGAGGGTGGTTTAAGTCCAGGGAGGGGTGCTCTTCACTCCCCAATTGGAAGGGTGGGAGGAGCAGGATAGCGCCAGAGACACCAAGATGCTGTAGGAGCCAGTTACGCAAGCCAGGCCCGAGGTGGTGAGAAACAGGAGGTGGAGGTGGAAGCAGAGGAGGTGAGGTGCTGCCAGCCAGGCTGCAGGTGGATAAAAGCCCAGACAGAAGAAAGAGGCCTCCGGTCCTAAAGTTCTTCAGCTTGGACGATGAACAGACACATGCTTTCTTTCCACCAACACAGAGTGAAAGTAGGCAGCCCGTGTCAGGCCGGAGAAGACAGGGAACTCTCCTGAAACAAAAGGAGTTTCAGCATCTCCTTGGGAATATTCCTTAAGGGCCCAACATAGACGGACCACAGATGACTGGCTCCAATTATAGCCATTAACCCAGAAATGAATGAGGGAGAAACCCCTCCCCCATACAAGAGTCAGGCAACATTCATCCAGTTCTCTCAAGATATCGTCCAGATCTAATGCACAAGAGAAGCAAATGAAGAGATGAGTAACTCAGGAAAAAGAGAAAGGCATGTGCATGATCTTGGCAACAACCCATTTTCAAGAGAGACCAAGGCAGCACACAGAAAACACAACAGAACACGGGCCAGTGTGGATTAACAGAAGTAGAAAGTCCTGAGACAGCTGAGCTGATGGTGGATTGAGGGGTGTCCTCAGGCCCTGCTAAATGAGTACGGACAGATCAGGATTTTCGTACAGGGCCATAAAGTCCTGACCATATGGAATTTCAGTCCATTTTTCTGGTCAGACTTTCCCATCCTCTAGTTTGTGTTGAGGCCAACAGTGTTACGAAAGACGCCAACCTGCGAAGGAAGCACATGAGGTGTCCTTTTAGGCCTTTCCCCCTGTCGACTGACAGAGCAGGAGAATGTAACTGAGCAGCTCTCCAGCACAAGGCAGGTCAGAACTGGAGACTCACGGATGAAGAGGGCCCCCAACCTGCTGCTACCTTGTCTCTTGGTGGTTGCCAAAAAGGTGTTGCCAGGCGAACTGGGGAGACCCTGGGCCCTGGGGCTTGACCCAGCCAGGCCCAAAGAGTCATCAAAGGTTCTTGGTCTTTTCACGAGAGGGAATTCAAGGACACACATGCAGCACAACAGGAAAGTTTATTAAAGTGAAAAGTACACTCTAAATATCTGAAAGCAGGCTAGCTCAAGAGAGAGCTACACACCCTGGGGGTTGGCTTTGGTGGTTTTTCTTTAAATCCAAATTGACTGCAATGTATTAGGAGACAGCCCAAGAGGATCCTACAAAATGAGGGGAGTATCTATGAGTTCATTACCAAATCCCCCTCAGCTTCCAAATGGCATCCCATCAGGAATATTGCCGAAGTTTCCTGGGGTTCAGAGTGGGGGGAGGCGTCCCTCGTTCTTGACCGCTCTGACAGCTTTGTACTATCTGAGAAGGGATGTCGACCTCCCTTCCCTTCCCCCATTGCATTCTAGACTATAACGGGTGCTGGTGAATGGACCAAAATACTGCAGAGATTGGGGCTGCCTCTTTCCATTTTAGGGGAGCCAATATATTTGGTGACCAATAATAGACCCTTTGTAAGCCTCTATATCTAGTATTAACGGATGGGGTAGAGGTCCTGGCCCCTGTTAAGAAGGAGCAGCTATTTTATATCATATTAAGTGTCATATATCTAAACTAGAAGTATTTTCAATCTGAGAGCAGGACAGAGAATGCCAAACAGCCCATGAGTGAGGACAAAATGAGAGATATGAAAAAATTGAAAGGATGGGACTCCTATCTAATCTGGACAACTTTCTTTTGAGTTTTATCCATGATCCAGTCTGAAGGAAGTGGTGCCCTTGAGTGTTGGGTGAGTGTCCCAGCTGGGTAATAGCTCTGACCAGTCCCTTTCAGGAAGCACTCAGTCAGATGTATCTTTGATTTTATGCTCATTGAAGGATCATACCGGGTTATTTAGGAGAAAACCTTACACGGGAGTCTTATGATGAGCAGCCATCCTAACGACATGGATGGCCATTCCATGCCCGCCAATAGTACAAGTATTAAAAGAACAGGTAAAACAGGGAGAGCCTGATTTCAGAGCCCAACGCCATTTTGGCCAAGGTACTGGGGTCCAGCGGAAAGCAGGAGTCTGTCCCTCCCAATACTGTAGCCATGGCAAGATGTTCTCTCCTGAGCACGCAGAGAAGACACCTTCCAAGGAGTCATACTACTCAGGACATCTCTGAACAAGAAAAAGAACAGGTAAGAAACAAAGACTGGGGTAAAAAAGACTTACCAAGTCAAACTAACACTCAGATTCACTCCAAAATCCCCACACAAGCCACCAAGTGTTGTGGGACTGTTGAGCAGGATGGTCAGGAACGAATTTTTGAGGTGTTTTATGGTTCAACTAGGTAAGTTTATTTAAGTAAAACAGGGACAGGACCAAAGGGCAGAAAGTGCCACACTTTTGCTATGTGAAGCTGGTGGTTAGATGCTTAGTGCTCATGGGGGAGGGGCTGCAGGGAGTATTAGATCATAAATGTTTTCTTCAAATTTCTACTCATAAAACTACTTTTGCAAGTTTCTCTGGTGTTTATCATTCAGCTCAATATTAACTATCAGTGACATGTACGGGCAGTCATTTAAGAATATAGCAACAAACAAGTTTCCGATCCTTATAGAAACTACGCAGGATTGTCGGTCAGCCTTCTGGGCTAAAAGTGGACATTTTTCTGCTTCTATCCCTCGTCAGGCAGCACTAGAAAATTTACTGATAGACCCCATCCATTCTCCTTAGGAGGCAACCTTGCCTAAAACAATAGATTCTTTACTAATAATTTTCTCTTTTCTGCTCCCATTCTATCTTTAAAAACCTTTCCTGGGGCACCTGGCTGCCTCAGTCAGTAGAGCATGTGACTCTTGATCTTGGGATTGTGAGTTCAAGCCCCACACTGAGTATGGAGATTACTTAAATCAGTCAATCAATCCATCAATCAAACCTTTCCTATTCTGTAGTCCTTTGGGGCTCCCTTCTACTTTTTAGACAGGATGCTGTCCAATTCATGCATCTATTAATAAAGCCAATTAAATCTTTAAAATTTAATCGTTGAATTTTGTTATTTACTACAATCTTATTCTCTACCTATATCCCCTACATCTAGCCAAATGTAGGCATTTATGCAATAGATATTGTTGCTTTAATGAACGACTCCTAACTTCTTTCCCCATTCATGCTGCCTGCCCAAACCCTCCTGTAGCTGCTCCACGGAGTCTGTGTCTTTACCTCACTCACTGGGCTCAGGCTCTGCATAGACACTCCAGCATAGATGGTCCTGAATGGCCATCGGCAAAGACCCACGGCCTTGCGGCGCTTGGTCCTCAGAACACTATGCCTGGTGTTTGTGCGCCACCTTGTGGTAACTTCCTGCAACGTCCCCGGTAGACCCATCAGTAGGCAAAAGGAAATGGGAAAACCTCACTTTGCTGCCTTGGCCCAGGACTGACGGAGAGTAAGTTAACATCTTTTATTCTTTCTTGGAATTTCAAAGAGACGGGAGATTCTCTCCTTCTTCTGTTCGTCAGTACCTGGGGTTGTAGAGCAGAGAGTGCGACACGATGCTTAAATCCAGACGCTTTCTGGATAGCTGGTGTGGCTGTTCCATTATTCTAAGATGCTGTGGATTGTAAGAGGAGCCAGTGATTAAAGCGCAGCATTTTTGTTGCGGAGGCAGAGGAAACACTGTATTAAATGCTCATTTCAACTTTAAGACATGTATGAGCTTCAAAATTGTTGTAATATTAGTAAATAGGTCTTAGAATGTGGCTTTCATCTGCAAAACCACCTGGATAGGGAGTGCCTGTACACATGAAATGAACTACATACATGTTCATTTCAGCATCTGTGATTCTAGACGTGATCACAGCCAACCCTGGAGGACAGGTACACTTGACCTTTGAACAACATAGGTTTGAACTACATGAGCCAACTTACACATGGATTTTTTTAAATAAATATTTTTGGAAAATTTGGGAGGGATCGGTGACAATTTGAAAAACTCACAAACTGCATAGCCTAGAAATACCAAAAAATTTTAAGAGAAAGGTATGATGTAACAATACATACATACAAACTATGTGTTAATCGACTAGTTACATTGTTGGTAAGGCTTTTGGTCAATAGGAGCCTATTAGTACTTAAGTTTTGGGGGAGATTTTATATTCAAAACTACAAGGGGATTTTTTTCAACTGTGAATGGGAGAGGAGTCAGCTCCCTGAATCCCAATGTTATTCAAAGGCCAACCGTATTTCAAAGATCACTCAGAGGAGCCCCTTGCCAGCCACCCTGCAGAAAAACAGAGAAAGGTATATGGGAGGAAAGACCAGGATGGAAACTAAGAATAACTTGACCTTCCATTAATACAGTTGTGCAGTGCTAACAGGTGGCTATTCATTTGCTAATGATCACGACTGTAGACTAAGGACGGGGCTCTAACTCCTGTCTTCAGCTTGCTAAGTGCTAACCATGAACCTAGTTGGAGGTACTCCTCCACCCCACCCCTGCTACAAGTACAGGCTCAGGGATGTGCATAAAAAGGGAGGGAATTTTATTATAAAACCAAAATATCTCTTGAGACTGAAAGTGTCAAGAAAAATGTCTGGGCATTAGTTCCGAGTGGACGGTAAGACCCGGAGGGCACATACAAAAATTTAAAAAATGACTGACAAGCGGGGCGCCTGGGTGGCTTAGTCGGTTAAGCTTCCGACTTTCGCTTAGGTCATGATCTCGCGGTTTGTGGGTTCGAGCCCCGCGTCGGGCTCTGTGCTGACTGCCAGCTCGGAGCCTGGAACCTGGAGCCTGTTTCAGTCTGTGACTCCCTCTCTCTCTGACCCTCCCCTGCTCACGCTGTCTCTCTCTCTCTCTCTCCTAGAAATAAATAAAAACATTTAAAAACATTTTTTAAAAAAATGACTGACAAGCTGTTAGTCATGAAGTGAGGGATTTGAGTTGTTCCAGCAGGGAAGAGAGAGAACAGGGAGGGGTCCATAAATGGCAGAAAGCTGGGTGGAATGTGATACAACCTTGTCTGGGACCCCCAAATCTTTAAAAAAAAAAAAAGAATCTAGATGCTGTGTGAGTGGTTTTGGGGGGAAATCGGAGAAGAGACTAAATTATTCGTGTCTAGAAGGCAGAGAGCTAATGCAGGTGAGAGGCAGCCACAAGAATGTGAGCTCCTGAGAGGTGCCTGGGTGGCTCAGTTGGTTAACCATCTGACACTTGATTTCTGCTCAGGTCATGATCTCAGTTGTGAGGTGGAGCCCTGAATTGGGCTCCTCACTGGGCATGGAGCCTGCTTAAGATTCTCTCTCTCTCAACGGGCACCCTCCTACACTATTGGTGGGAATGCAAACTGGTGCAGCCCCTCTGGAAAACAGTGTGGAGGTTCCTCAAAAAATGAACAATAGAACTCCCCTATGACCCAGCAATAGCACTGCTAGGAATTTACCCCAGGGATACAGGAGTGCTGATGCATAGGAGCACGTGTATCCCAATGTTTACAGCAGCACTTTCAACAATAGCCAAATTATGGAAAGAGCCTAAATGCTCATCAACTGATGAATGAATAAAGAAGATGTGGTTTATATATTCAATGGAATACTACTTGACAAAGAGAAAAAGAATGAAATCATGCCATTTGCAGCAACTTGGATGGAACTGGAAGGTATTATGCTGAGTAAAATAAGTCAGTCAGAGATATGTTTTCACTCATATGCGGATCTTGAGAAACTGAACAGAAGCCCATGGGGGAGGGGAAGGGAAAAAATAGTTACAAACAGAGAGGGAGGGAGGCAAACCATAAGAGACTCGTTAATACACAGAACAGAGTGTGGATGGGGGGGGGGGAAGAGAGGGGAAAATGGGTGATGGGCACTGAGGAGGGCACTGGGATGAGCACTGGGTGTTGTATGTAAGCCAATGTGACAATAAATTATATTCATAAAATAAATAAATTAAATAAATTTACAGCTAAAAACCCTCTCTCTCTCTCTCTCTCTCCTTCTGTCCCTCTTCCCCGCTCATGATCTCTCTCTAAAAAAATTTTTTTAAATTAATTTTTAAAAAAGCTGCCTGCCTTGGTCATTTCTTTGGGTCCCAGGTTCGTTATTGGGCCTCTGTGCGCACGTACTAAAACTGGGTTTTTTCTCCTGTTAATTGTCGACTTAGTCCTCAGTCCAGCTAGAAGAGTGGCGGGGCAGAGGAAGAATTCTCCCTCCTCTACAAGTAAAATATTGACTCAGGATAGGGATTTTCCCAGCATACAGAATAAATAATCGCTAATACCATGGTGGCAGGGGTGGAGGGAGAGTCCAGGGGGACCCGAACCATATGCTCAAAGGCCAACAAACCCCATGGCTGTGTGACATCTGCGTGTGCAGCCTGCTGAAAGCACAGTATGTGCGAAGGTCTTGACTTCCCCTGTTCTTCCAGTCTCTCACGATGAAGAAAATGCTACACAGGATGGATACAGAAGTCACTGATGCTGCAAAAGTGATGGAAACTTAGAGGGAAAGCAGCAATATCATCCTGGGGTTTATGAAAGTGAAGTGAGAGACTGGACGTAAAAACTAAAATTCAGGAGGGCAGATGTTTAAAAGTTCGCAAGAGAGACAGAATTAGTTCCATGCTGTGCTCAAAAAACTCCCTGAGCCAGTACTAATATATGTATGCGTTATGCTATATGCTCTCACGAGCAATGTTTATAAAATACGTATTCCTATAAAATCATAAAATTTTGTCAAGGAAGTTTTTCATTAAGCTCTGCATATTCCTATGTACAAATTACCAACGTATTAAAATAACTTAGCACAGGGGCACCTGGGTGGCTCAGTCGGTTAAGCGACCGACTTCAGCTTGGGTCATGATCTCACGGTCCGTGGGTTCGAGCCCCGCATCGGGCTCTGTGCTGCCAGCTCAGAGCCTGGAGCCTGTTTCAGATTTTGTGTCTCCCTCTCTCTCTGACCCTCCCCTGCTCACGCTGTCTCTCTGTCTCAGAAATAAATAAAATTAAAAAATAAATAAAAATAAATAAAATAACTTAGCACAGAGAAAGGGCATTTTTCTCAATGGCCTAATGAAACCTTCAAAGAGAGGGAGCGCGCGGAGGAGAACCGTGTTTGAGGGGAAGATGGCCCTACCTCCATCAGAGAGGCCAGCAGGCTGGGGGGTGTGGCCCAGGGCGAAGGTTTGGAAGTCAGCTGGTATATACAAGGTGCTGATCAAAACCATGGAACAGGGGCGCCTGGATGGCTCGGTTGGTTGAGTGTTGGACCCTCGATTTCAGCTCCGGTCGTCACCCCAGGGTCATGGGATCCAGCCCGAGGCCGGGTATGTTCTTGTCCCCTGCCTGATACATGGAAGAAAAAGGAGTCCTGGGAGAGAAGGATCAAGTAAACGGGGGAGAGAGGAGAAAACGGAGGCCAAAGCCAGAGAGAACAGGAAACAGGATCCAGGGCAGGAGGGGCCCCCAGGCTCCTCCCATGCAGGTGGGTGTGGAGGAAATCCGTTGGGGGTGGCGGAGGCTGAAGGCTGGGGTGCCAGGGCCTTGCCTCCCCCAGGAGGAGGAAAGGTCCGCTGCAGAGGTGAGAGGAGGGCCCATGGGAGGGGCTCTGAGGGGCGCGAGGAAACTAACTCACCAAAGACAAGGGGATGATGAGCGGTGCCCAAGGCTGAAGTGGAGCAACAAAGAATCAAGGCTGCGGGACCTTCCTCCCCCGCCTCCCCGGGGTGGGGGGCACAGCCGAAGGGTGCTGGCGAGAGAAATGAGAATTGGTCAGGTGGTCCGTGGAGTCCAGGCTGGAAGGTCTGGGAAAAGTGGCATAAAGGCAGCTGACAGATGGAGAAACGGGGGGGGGCTGCGTGAGGCTGAAAGCAGAGATAAGGAGGTGAGTTACGTGTCAGCACTCAGGGAACCCCGACAGTAAGGGAAGAACGTGGGTTCTGAGCCGATGCCACCGGCCGCAGCACAGTGTCACTTTGCCTTCTCATTCACGGTTGGTGCTTCCCTGACAAAGCCTCTAGAAGCGGGAGGAAAAAAGGAAGTAATGATCGTTGACAAACACTGGTGTTGATTGTAAGCTTTAAAAGAAACACACTTTACATGTTGAGTTTCCCTCTTGAGTAGTTCTATCTATTAGCAAGGATTTATATTTCAGAACTTTTGTTCTTACTTAGAGTTCTTCTAAAGAACAAAGGGAAGACTTACTTCAAAAAAAAAAGTAATAACATTCAGAGTATTCTGTCTTTAATTACCTTTTGGGTCCACTGGACCCTTTTACAAAACAAAGCTATAGTTTGAGATCTTACTGATCACATTTTTCTGTATCTTTTTTGTTTAATTTTTTGCTTATTTGTTTTTGAGAGAGAGGGATGGAGTGCAAGCGGGGGAGGTGCAGAGAGAGAGGGAGGCCCAGAGTCCGAAGCAGGTTCCAGGCTCTGAGCTGTCAGCACAGAGCCCGATGTGGGGCTTGAGCCCACGAACTGTGAGATCACGACCTGAGCTGAAGTTGGACGCTTAACCAACTGAGCAACCCAGCTGCCCCACATTTTTCTGTACCTTGAAACATTTCAAGAGATAAGATAACAGGAGGGACAGGAATGCTTGGAGGACACCTCACAAGTGGAATGAATCGTCAGCATGATGTCATCTCTGTCATCCTTCAGTTTTCTCATGATGGTCCCAAAGTATCACATCATCTTTCCAAAAGTTACTTTTAAAACTTTGAAGATACCTTCTTTATGTATGGTGTTGGTTTTGTTTGCTTTAGCTTTCCTTGAACACAGGTGAGAATTGAGAATGTTCTCTTTTTTTGTTAATGTTTTATTTATTTCTGAGAGAGAGAGAAAGACAGCATGAGCAGGGGAGGGTCAGAGAGAGAGGGAGACACAGAATCTGAAACAGGCTCCAGGCTCTGAGCTAGCTGTCAGCAGAGCCCGACGTGGGGCTCGAAGCCACGAACCACGAGATCATGACCTGAGCCCCCCAGGCGGCCCTAAAATATTTATATATTTTTGAGCTCAAGTAGGACCGGGACAGAGAGAAGGGGACAGAGGATCCAAAGCAGGGTCTGTGCTGACAGCAGTGAGCCCAATGTGGGGCTCAAACTTGCAAACTGCAAGATCATGACCTGAGCCTAAGTCGGACGTTGAACCAACTGAGCCTCCCCCCCGGCACCCCGAGAATTGAGAATTTTCTTCACATGATAACAAAGAGGAGAAAATTGACAAAAGAACAAATGTCACAATTATCAAGTGAATCAAAAGATGAATGCAAAGAGACTCAGAGCAAGGCCTCTACTGATGGCGGTGAAACAGATTGCCTAGTGAGGTATATCACCCATGTGGAGAACCAGACATGTTCTCAGTATGGTGGCATCACCTCACTGACTACCAGGGTCCATTCTGCTAATCTGGCTGGCTAGCCTTCCTCACACCTCCATGTGTGGCTGTCCCAAAGCCACACACTTGCCGAGGAAGGTGGTATCTTCTGAGGGAGAAGACTGAAGACCATTACTTCAAAAATTTTTTTAATGTTTTATCTATTTTTGAGAAAGAGAGAGAGGCAGTGTGAGCAGGGGAGGGTCAGAGAGAGAGGGAGACACAGAATCTGAAACAGGCTCCAGGCTCTGAGCTGTCAGCAGAGAGCTCGACACGGGGCTCGAACCCACGAACCGTGAGATCATGACCTGAGCTGAAGTTGGACGCTTAACTGATTGAGCCCCCCAGGTGCCCCAGAAGACCATTACTTCACACACAATATACAAATAGATGTGCTCCCGTCCAAACAAGCTTGCAAGAATCAATGAGGGAATCATATATATTTCTAAGGACAGAAAAAAGACATGGTAGTCTCATCCAGGTAGTTATTCCACAGGAAAAGCTGCATCACACAGTATTTCACATGAACCTGAACCACCCTGCTTTGCTGAAAAGACACATGACATTCTTTCATCTCTTATAATGTTTATGTGCTAAATTCTACTTGATACCATTTACAAGTAGAAACGTGCTAAACACAGGTGAGTGTAACAAACCAAATGGGCAGAAAGAGATGATGTAGAAATAAAAATTTTCATTAGATTGATCATTTGGTATTTATTTATATGGTATTTATTAATCTAAAAATGGAAATATTTTGCAATTATGAAACAAATAAGAGTACACACGTGTCATATATAAATATACGTACTTATACACACAAAAAATAAGGACACATACATGGGTATATTTCAAATCCAGGAAAATGGAACAAAAATTTGAGTTTGCCATATCTAAATTCTTATTCTAATTTTTAATAAAGTCATTTTTACTATTTCTTCATTCTTCTGTAAATTATAAAATGACTCAAAAGATAGGTTGATAGATAAGTTGATGCGAAGAGGGAGCAGGAGGCAAGCTGGGGGGTAAAGTAAGGGCTGGCAAGTGTGTGATATTCCTCGGACAACCAGCTCCCCAAGAACAAAGGAAAGTTGAATTCCCTGAATGCCTGCAGCCCATTGACAAGTCCTAGAAACCAACAGAGTGACCTCCCTCCAGGAACGCAGAGGAACGCAGCTGCCTGGATGATGACACTTGGCTTGAGGGTAAAAGAGAACCTTGGTTTAACATTGTCCCAACCTCGAGGACCCTGTAAATGTACTTCCTTTATCTCAGCTGCCCCAGGATTTACGCTGGCAATCCGACTCCAACTTTATGCCCTTCCCCCATGCTGTTTCCCTAGCAACAGCTGGCCCCTCAAGGACCTGGAAACCTTGCTTCCAAAACTCCTTAGAGACTTACTTCATCCCTGACCACTTCCAACCTGAGGGTATATAATGAGCTACCCATCAGGACCCCAGTGCAGCTCTTCCTGCCCAAGGATCCTGTCCCCATGATTTAATAAAATTGATGAGGTTTTGGGGTGACAGTGGGGTTTGTGGGGCCCGGAGCCAGTGACCAAGAAAGATTCTTTGTTTTTTAATGTTCCATTTATTTCTGAGAGAAAGAGAGAGACAGTGTGAGCAGAGGAGGGTCAGAGAGAGAGGGAGACACAGAATCTGAAGCAGGCTCCAGGCTCTGAGCTAGCCATCAGGACAGAGCCCGGTATGGGGCTCAAACCCACGAATTGTGAGATCATGACCTGAGCCAAAGTCAGACGCTTAACCAACTGAGCCACCCAGGCGCCCCAAGAAAGAAGTCTTGAAGACATCTCTGGTGCAAAAAGGAAGAGCTGCCTGGGGACCATGAGGAAACACTGGTTATATACTTTCAGAGCTGAAGGAGGTAAAGACCAGGGGAAGTTTCCACTGGGATTTTGATATGCGGAAGAAGACTCCCAGGATATTGGAGGCCTAGCCCTTGTCAAGCTAAGGTTGTCTTTCCCTCTAGCAAAGCATTAAGACAGTAGGGAGTTCCTGGAGAAACATTTTACTCTGCCAGCCTCAAGTATCTGTCAATGGGCTGCAGGTTATAAGGAAATTTAGTTCCATCTGCCTCATTCAATTCCTGTAATCTGACAAATTCTTAGTTGAGAAACCTGAAATGAATGAGGTGTGTCAGCCCCACCCTCCCACCACCAGCTCTGGGAACCAGGCTGCTGTGCCCCGCAGTTGAAGTCACCGGGCTGTCACCTCCTGGGACTGTGGGCAACATAGGTGGGGGGGGGGGGAAGAATGGCATCTCTCTCTGGCAGCTTCTGGGGCGGGACTTCCTGGGATGTTTAAAGCCCCCAAATACCTGCGACAAATACCTGCTTCTGTCTGAGTTCTGGCTGCTTCGGTGTCCGGGTATCCGAAGCCAGGAAATCAAGCACAGCCTGGCACTCAGGGACCCACCCATAGCCCTCCAGCACGAGAAAGAAAGGCACAGCTCAGACATATCAGGTCCCTGAGTCACTTCCTGGGGAGGCTCCCAGGCCCTACCCTTTTCCACTCTCTAAGCCTGGCAGGAGAAAACGTCATCCTTCCCACTCAGACCACTGAAACCACTAGTTTCCTGTCCACAGCTAGATCTGTTCCTGACCAGCCCGGCTTGGAGGGGAGGGACAGAGCAGCGAGAGACAGATATAGACCTATCTACTCCTGATAGGTGAGACCAGAATGGGAGGCCCAGGCAGCACCCCTCAGCTCACACACACCCGCTTTGTGCCTTGAATTGGCACAGGAAAGATGCTAGGTAAACACTTACGGAAGCCATACCTCCCCCTCCCCCCCCTCCCCACGCTGTGAGCCTCTTTAACTTGCTTTCTGTTGTTTTAACTTTGCCACTTAAAAGGCAAACTGCCTTGCTTTAGAAGAGCTTTGCTTTTCTCTCTTCCTCTAAAGAGCACCCACCAAACCACACAGAGAGGCCAGAGCCCGGACAATAAGTGGGAGATCACAGACCGCTGGAGGCTGTGGGGGGAAAGCAGTGATGACTGAGAAACAGGTAATTCCAGTTGCCTGCTTGCTGGTTTGCTCTGGCTCCCAATCAAGGGTGACTAAGCAACGGAGGGAGATTTGGTAGAGAGACTCAAAGTGGAGCCAGGGCTGGGCTGGGCTGAGAGGGCAGCTGGAGAGCCAGCCAGCAGAACCGAAGCCAGACCAGACGAGACAATGGGCTCCAGAAACGCCTCAACACAAGAACTTAGCACATCACTTAACTCTTTTGTGTCCATTTGGTGTTAATCGTCTGAGAGGACTTACTAATTCATAGACCTTAATGACTCGTTTATCAAAAACCACTAAACTTCAAGGGCCAATTTTGGAATATCTATCAAAATGTTAAAGTTTGTATTCTGGAAACCGTGGATTCTAATACCAAGAGTTTCTCCTCAGATATGCCTATATGTGTACAGGATTTCCGGACACTTCTTAGGAGAGAAAAAATGAAACTAATTGTCTTTCAATTAAAGCTCACTATTAGACTTTTCATACTGTATCTGTATTATAGAATACTATGAAGTCATTAAGAAGAATATGGTGGAAGGCGCCTGGGTGGCTTAGTCAGTTGAGTGCCTGACTTCAGGTCGGGTCATGATCTCGCAGCTTGTGAGTTTGAGCCCCACGTCAGGCTCTGAGCTATTAGCGCAGAGCCTGAAGTCTGTTTTGGGATCTGTGTCTCCCTCTCTTTCTGCCCTTCCCCCACTCGCGCTCTGTTTCTCTCCCTCTCTCTCAAAAATAAATACTTTAAAAAAATTTTGGGGGCGCCTGGGTGGCTTAGTCGGTTAAGCGTCCGACTTTTGCTTAGGTCATGATCTCGCGGCTTGTGGGTTCAAGCCCCGCGTCGGGCTCTGTGCTGACTGCCAGCTCAGAGCCTGGAGCCTGTTTCAGTCTGTAAATCCCTCTCTCTCTGACCCTCCCCTGCTCACGCTGCCTCTCTCTCTCTCTCCTAGAAATAAATAAAAAAAAACATTAAAAAAAATTTTTTTAAGAAGAAGAAAAATACGGTGGAAATATATGCACTGATATGAAAGATGTCCAAAACAGATGATTAAGCGAAAACAAAGCAAATGATAAATGAGTGTATACAGTGTGACTACATATATGTAAATCAACTACTGAGTAAAACAACTACTGAGAACACCTCAAAAAACTGATTACAGAGAGTAGTGGGACTAGGGGGAATGAGAAGCTTCAGCTTTTCACTTTAAATCCTCCTGTACTATCTGAATTTTTTCACAATGAGCCTATATTTCTTTTTTAATACCAGTGGTTAGTTTAATTTTTTTAATGTTTTATTTATGTCTGAGAGAGAGACAGCATGAGCAGGGGAGGGTCAGCGAGAGAGGGAGACACAGAATCTGAAACAGGCTCCAGGCTCTGAGCTAGCTGTCAGCACAGAACCTGATGCGAGGCTCGAACCCACGAACCGTGAGATCGTGACCTGAGCCGAAGTTGGACACTTAACTGACTGAGCCGCCCAGGTGCCCCACCAGTGGTTAGTTTAAAGAGACAAAATTAGAATGCTCATGTACAGGCATATATACACAGTGTCTAAAGGAAACGCTTTATTATAAAGTAATGAATGAAGCACATGACCTCACAGGTATGACTGAAACGCCCAGAGATCGGAAGACCCCCAAAATCAGACCACCAGAGACCAGAGTCAAAGCCAAGCGGCAAGGGTTGTTTATTTGCAGGTTCGAACCTGGACCTCCGCGCACTCGTTGCCGGTGACGCTAAGAGGCCCTGAACAAAGCCTTTGCAGCCTTTTTATAGACAGAAGTAAACAAGTCATGGGGAGGGACAGGAGATTTCCATGGTTACAAGTTTGCCATTGGTTAACATTAAAATGTGAACATATACCGCATCTGATTGGTTCCCGCCATCAGGTTTTTGGCGGGATCCAATTATAATACTTGGGGTACCTTTGAATTCAGCCTATCATAGAGCGAGTTTGAAGTCTTGTTTGGCGACTAACAGGTTAACATCTCTCTCTCCAGGCCCTTCCCTCAGCAAGGTGGGGGGCATCCGCTGGCCTTTTCGGATTGGCTGCCGCCAAGGTGGGGTGATGGGGTGACAGGGGGAACATGAAGCTAGTCCCTTGGGCAATCCAGCGGCGGGAAAGCAAGCCTTAAGCATTGTTACAGAAGCAGAAAGAGCTGGTTAGGTATTAGCTTCCCATAGCACAGGCATTTGTTCAGAAGCAGAAAAGCTGGTTAAGTTTTAGGTTTAGTTTATCTAGGACTGGGGCTATGTGCAGCCCGAGGTTTCTCTTAATGGAGAACTTAATTTTTGGCTCTTCATGACCACGGACAAGAAGAGAAAGGCTGACATCCTCTGTCACGGGAGAAAAATATAAGATGTGCAGTCACCATATTCACTGATTTTCACTCAAACATCCATCCATGTACTCATTGAAGGCCAAGCCTCTGTAAGGCTGGCGGACTTTGAAAAACTAAGAAACGGTCTCTGCCTTCAAGGAGCTTGCTATCTCTGCAGGAAGAGACGTACATGTAGATAAATAACTGTCTGGAACAGTCCAGGACGTCTGTACAGGGTCCTGCAGAAATGGTGGTCAGCGCTCCTGGAGGGGACAAGGGACAGGAGAGGCTGGCAGGGAAGCCTTCAGAAAGAAAGGGCGGCTCTCTTGAGTCTTTAAAATAATGAACAAGTATTTGCAATACAGCCAAGAAACCAAGTTGTAAATCTGCTTCTGTTTCTCACCAAGTCCCGTGACCCCTCTGGGCTTCAGCTTCTTCATCACTAACAGAATCGAGCCCAAATAAAATTGTTCATTCACCCAACAAATAATGACTGAGTGTCTCAGTGGTCAGAAAAACAGAAGCCTTGAAATAATAAAAAGCCAGAGTGAACAAAGCCACAGCAATGTCTGGTCTTCTACTTCAGGAAGCAACCAAAGTCACCTCCACACTGGCTCAGTGGAGGGGAGAGGGTGGGAGGTCGTCTCCTCTGGGATCTATACCTTGCTCTCTTCCTGACAAAGGCTTGGAGGTTTCACAGAATCCCCACTCTTGCCAGGTTGCAGGGCAAAGGATGTGCAGAGAAAGGAAAATCAACTCCAAGAACCAGCCACCACAGCAGGTACTTTGCAAAGAGAAAAAGAAAGGCAGTCCACAGGATAAACCTTCTTTTTTTTTTTAATTTTTTTTTTATTTATTTCTAGGAGAGAGAGAGAGACAGTGTGAGCAGGGGAGGGTCAGAGAGAGAGGGAGACACAGACTCTGAAACAGGCTCCAGGCTCTGAGCTGGCAGTCAGCACAGAGCCCGATGCGAGGCTCGAACCCACAAACCGCGAGATCTTGACCTAAGTGAAAGTCGGACGCTTAACCGACTAAGCCACCCAGGCGCCCCCACAGGATAAACCTTCTATGTTCTGGCAGTACTCAAATTTGCAACTGCCAATTAAAGGGTGAGGATAGTGCTTGAAGTCTGAACCTCAAGAAACAGGAGACAGACTCCAAGACTTCTCTGCAAAACAATTTGAAAAGTTTTGAATACCAGGCAGCAACCCGTCTGGATCATATGACAGGAGCCAGCAAGGTGAAGCCCGAGTACATAAAAGTTCGGGGAAAGCAAACCCAGGATGACAAAGTTGAGGATCAAGACAGCAGTAATTCCTGCAGCCACAGGAGTTTAGTCAGATCTCTAAGAGACAGAACTTGTTATCATCAAAACCACACCATATATCATTACTCTCTTCCTTATAGATTGACCATGGTGTTAACCCTTTGAAAACTATATGTAGATTTCTCTAGAGCATGAGTTCAGTCTTTCTCTTGTTCAGTTAAAATAAATAAATGAATTTCCTGGGGGGAATATTTACTATAGTAGAGTGGACCCCCTGGCAGCCAGTCAAGATCCTGGCCCCTGGAATAGGAAAAACAGGTAAGAAGCATCTTTGAGAGAAGGATGCCTTGACAATGCTTGCTCCCTCCTGGATGGGCCACACTTTCCGTAAAAAGGAAATAGATATTAGTCGCGACTACTTCCCTTGGACCTTGAACATCCACATTACGACCAGCCATCTTCCACTGCAATTTCTTGAAGAAGATGTGCAAAATCACTGTTTATTATTATAAAACCTGAACCATCAAATCCCATACAGGATTCCCAGACTTAATGAATAAGTTAAACTAAACACGAAAACTCTTTTTAGGCTTCAAATCTTTTCTCCAGGCCCGCACCTTAGGCCTTGCCCTTGATAGATACCCAATCCAGTGACAGAAACAATAAGGTACTACAGAAAGCAATGAGGAAACACAATTATTTTTGTGGTGGGCCTCTGATCCAGTTATCGGTTGTATCAAGTCACTCCAAGAGGCGGCTGGGGGGCCCAGTCAGTTAAGCTTCCGACTTTTGATTTTGGCTCAGGTCAGATTCTCACGATTCGTGAGATGGAGTCCCACATCTCGGGATTCTCTCTCCCCCTCTCTTTCTGTCCCTCCCTCACACACGCTCTCCCTCTCTCCTTCTCTCTCTCAAAATAAAATAAACATTAAAAAAATTTTTTTAAAATACCCCAAAACTTAGCGGCTAATAAAACAGCCTTCCTGCTTCACACACTGTCAGCTGGGCAGTTTGACAGAAGCCACAGGCTCCCCTTCCGGCACCACAGGCAGTTCACTCACGTCCTGGCCATGTGGTACTTGCCACTGGTTCCCCTGAATAGGGGTCCGTCCACCAAGCGGCTTGAGCTTCCTCACAGCATGGAAGCTGCATTCCTAGACCAAAGGTCCCAAGAGAGAACCAGATAGACCCCATATCACCATTTAGCTTATCATCAAGTATCAGAAATCATAGAGTATCACTTGCAAAGTAGTCACGGACCCACACAGATTCAAGGGGAGGAAACACAGAGCCCGTGTCTTGATGGAAGGAGCAGGAAGGTCACACTCTAAGAACAGCATGTGGGAGGGCCGACACTGTTACAGCCACTTCTGGAAAATACCATCTTACCTCAGCTCCTGTTCCACCCCAGCTTGTCTCAGCTAATGAGAGCAGGTCTATCCCTTTGGCCAGTGATTGGCTCAGGGTAGGCATGCCTAAATTAATTTAGGCAATAAGAGTTAAGAGAAGTTTGCTCAGGGTTTCCAGAAAAGAGAAGCAAGTCTCTCGCACTGGAGGCGAACAAGGAAACACGTGCCCAGGAGGTGCCCCCTGCTGCTGGTGGCCGTACTGTCCTTACAAGAGTAGCTTGGACCTTGAGATAAAAAGAATCTTGTCCCCGACAATATCACCAAGCTCCTGAATCAATCAGGCCTGGAAGCTCTCCTGTCATGGGACCCCCTGTTTTATTTTTTTTTAATTTTTTTTTAATGTTTTATTTATTTCTAGGAGAGAGAGAGAGAGAGAGAGACAGTGTGAGCAGGGGAGGGTCAGAGAGAGAGGGAATCACAGACTCCGAAACAGGCTCCAGGCTCTGAGCTGGCAGTCAGCACAGAGCCCGACCCGGGGCTCGAACCCACGAACCGCGAGATCATGACCCAAGCGAAAGTCGGACGCTTAACCGACTAAGCCACCCAGGCGCCCCGGGACCCCCTGTTTTAGAGATCGTGAACAATTTCATGGCTACTTAAACTGGCTGGAGTCAACTTCCTATTGCTTTCACCAAAAGCACCCTAACTCACACAATCTCTTCCTATCAGCTAGGAACAGAGCTATCTAACCAGCCCATGCCTAGGCCTTCCAAGAGCTGGACGTTGAGGTCATGGGAGCCAGCAGAAGTGAAAACAGGAAATCCTATTGCAAAAAATATTAAACCATCAGAAGAGATCATAAGACAGACCACAAGAATCTTTAAATTCTTCTCCTGTCACAGAGAACTCCTTATGCCTAATGTGAACCCATCACTTTTTTGTCCTAGACCCAGAGTATGAGTAAGAAGAAGGCCTGTGAAAGCCATGTAGAAGGTGGGTAGTGCCATCAACCAAAGGTACTGGACTAGATCCTGTCCCCCAGGGAAAAACTGACACCTACTTAAATACCCAGAATTCAAGGTCACCTGGAACATAAGCCACAAGAAAAGTGGAGGTAAAGGGCTGTAGTAGATCAGTGAGGAGACCGGATCTTTTTTAGTTGGAAGAGATAAAGTGAAAGCTTCATAGAGAAGGTTCTTTTTGAGCTGAGTCTTCAAATTTGGACTTGAGGAAATGGGGGAAACATTGTAGATGAAAGGAAGGCATCACAAGAATGAAAACCCCCTAAAAGGGCTGGAAGGTATTTTTTTTTATTATTTTATTTATTTCTAGGAGAGAGAGAGACAGCATGAGCAGGGGAGGGTCAGAGAGAGAGGGAGTGACAGACTTTGAAACAGGCTCCAGACTCTGAGCTGGCAGTCAGCACAGAGCCCGACGCGGGGCTCGAACCCACGAACCACGAGGTCATGACCTGAGCGAAAGTTGGACGCTTAACCGACTAAGCCACCCGGGCGCCCTGGAAGGTATTTTAAACGTGACTTACCACTGACCAGTCAGAATCGTGGCCAGCTGGCCAGGCTGGAACGAATCATGGAGACCCTCACCACGTCGCACATTAACCCGGAAGCCCCCTGATTATGGGAACTGCACAGCCCAGCAGAGGGACAAGGGCAGCTGGGCTTCAGATGGACAACACTCAGGAGTTCAGACAGGAAGAGAGGCCAGGGCATAAGGGTTCAGACCAGAAGGGAGGGGGAGGAAATTTTCAATATCTGAATAGCCGGTGTGGCCTTACCAGTGAGAACCAGCTGGAAGATCAATTCTGCCTGCAGGTGACAGTGAAAAGTGCCCCTCAACTGGAGTTTGCAGTGAATGAAGGGAAATGATGAAAAAACAGCTGGGATTAGACCATAAGACCTTGAATTCCACAATAAAGAATTTAGACCAAAAAAAAAAAAAGCAAGCAATACAGACTCACTGAGACTATTTTATTGAGACATTTAGATCCAACAGATTGGACGTGGTTCTGAAATGGTGCGGACTCCACAGAGCAGAAATGTTAATGTGCATGTGACGGTTTTCTTGTGGGTCATTGTGAAAGAAAAAATTTCTCAACTCTGCCTGATAACAACTGAAGACCTAAGAACAACTAAACAGAGGACTTTAATGGTTTGCATCCAGCAGCATGAAAGATGTCTAGAAGAACACGAAGAAAATGTAGCTGTGTGTAGACAATGGAGAAAAGCAAAAACTAACCCCTCCAGCTTGCACAGGGCCCCCAGGGTTGCTCCAGATGCCCTCGAAGTGGTTCCAGTGGGGGATTCATGAGGGCCAGCCACTGTGACGGAGGCAACGGAAGTGAGGAGGGAAGGGCTTCGAGGGAAAACAATAATGACACCCACCATCTGCAAAGAACAGTTTACAAAGCACACTTTGATTTAACCCACACAGCGTTACTGGTT
This sequence comes from Proteles cristata cristata, assembly GCA_017311185.1. Lineage (NCBI taxonomy): Eukaryota > Metazoa > Chordata > Mammalia > Carnivora > Hyaenidae > Proteles > Proteles cristata. The sequence goes on from JAESUZ010002594.1 coordinate 75,605, forward strand.
ATTGCCTAGCAATTAACACTGGTACAACACCTCACCATTTAAAGAGCTCTTTTACTTTTATTATCTTCTTAATTACTAGCCCCATTTCACATGAGAAAACCGGAACTCAGAAATAAAAAACAGCTTATCTAGTAAGGGAGGGGGCTGAAACTCAAACTCAAGCATTCACATTCCTGGTCTAGCATTTCCAATTAGACCACAGTGGCCTCAGAGATTATGGGCTTGTTCCTTAGTATCACAAATGAGCGTTCAGTGGCAAGACCTCCCCTTACAGTTCTTATCTTTGAGAGATAAACCTTCTAGCCCAGAAAGTAAATGGAAAGAGCCTTTCCCTGGAGACAGTGAATACCCTCTGCTGCATATGCTGCAGTTTCTAGAACGATCTCATTCCTATTTTATTAATCCAGTTAGATTTGGGAGTCCTCAAAGGCAAGAACCATGACTTTTTTTGTCTTTGTATCCTCAGACCCTAGCACATAGCTCAGCATCTGGTCCTCAACAAATACGCATTGAATAACTTACTGAATATAAATTTAAGACCCATAACGGAAATATACTGAGATCCTCCCCCCAGAAAAGAAAAACAACACAAGAGTCGAATGATTCTTGGAGGAGTAAGTTATTTAACATGAAGTGATGAATGTTAAATTACACAGAATTGAAACAGATATGGCCCCTACCCTGAAACCCTATCACTCATTCAGTCCCACAAGCATTCATTGGGTCTTACTGTGCAAACTGTTTCAATGACAAAGAGGAAAAAGACAGAGCTCTTATTTCAAGGAACTCACATGTCATCAGAAAAGATAAAATAACTATTAACAGATAGCTAGCTAGCTAGATAGATCTCAAAACCCTCCCTTCCAAAACAAAATTTATGAAATGTAACAAGAGGCCCTAGGAGCGGTGGTGGAGATCAGGAGAGCTTGAAAGAGAAGCTTCACTGAAGGAGCCACACAATTTCATTGCAGGGAACTGAAATTGAGGATTTTCCCTAAACAGGGGCACCTGACTTGCTCAGTCAATAGAGCATGACTGCTTGATCTCAGGGTTGTAAGTTCAAGCCCCACATTAGTTGACCTTTAAAAAATAATAATAAACTAAAAAAATTAACTTGCAAAAGAAGATTTTCCCCAAACAGATAAAGCTTGAGCAATGGCAAAGAGATGTATAAGTATGGAGGAATTTTTGGTAATAACAATGATTCCACTTAGCCAAAGCATAGCCTATGTAAAGGAAAATGGCACCCTCTGCCCCAACCTATCAGTGCCATATACCAGTTTCACTTGAAACATTATAACCTGCTTCACATTCTGCCCTCTACCCCCACCCATTCATCATCCCATATGAGTTCAGCATTGATGGGAATCACCCATCCACCGTCACCCTCACAGCATCCTGACCTCCTTCATGCCCACTCCATGTAAATTAGGATCAGCTTAATGCCCACACTGATGCTTGGATTTTCCATCATTTGTAAGGGCTCTACCCTTATGTGATATGGAGAGACATTAATGTTCATTAGCCTGGAAATCATGATTCAAACTAAGTAATTGATAACTTCAAAAAGTCAGATCCCACCCTTAGTTAAACAATTAATAAAATAATCCCATATAGGGCAACACGCTATTCCTGGCATGGATGACATTGTGGGAACTATAGGCCCTGTGGCTAATGCTAAAGATATCTTCTTCTTTTGAGGTTGTGAGAGCAGACATTGTGTCTCTGGCCGATACTTCCATTGAGTATAAACAGGCTAATGACCCTTACTCATAAAAGGTTGACCTTTACGTACACAATTCTGTTTATTTATTGGTAAAATGTTTTTCTCAATCTTTAAACATCACGTACTAAGGCAAATGCCACTTTTCTTGTTCCCTGTCCCTTCACATATAAAGTTGAGAACCCAGACTGAGCAGAGATGCCTGCCTGGTGATTGGAAAGAATCTCGTGGCTCTCTTATCCCTCTCTCACCAACACCATCCATCCGTAAGGGACCCCTGGACTGCTTGGAGCGGGACTCCGGCAGTATCTCCCTCTTTGTACCCCTCCCCTACTCCTGCTTTGTCTCTCAAAACTAAATAAATGTTTTTAAAAAAATTTTTTAAAGAAGGATGATCTAAAGGGGTGCCTATTGGATCAGTCAGTTAAGCATCCAACTTCGGCTCAGGTCATGAGTTCATGCTTTGTAAGTTCAAGCCCCACATTGGGCTCCACGCTGAGTGTGGAGCCTACTTTAAAAAAAAAAAAAAAAGGACAATGCTATGGACTTAACTATGGTTCCTCCCTCCCCTACAAAATTCAAACGTTGAAGCCCTAAATCCTAATGTGACTCTATCTGGAGATACTGTCTTCAGGAAGTAATACAATTAAATAATTAAGTGATGAAAGGTCATAAGAGTGAAGCCCTAATTCAGTGGGGCTGTGGCCTTAGAAGAAGAAGAGCAAGATCTGTCCCTCTCTCACCACCACGCAAAGACACAGCAAGAAAGTGGCTGTCCGCAAGCCAGGATGAGAACTCACTGAGAACTAAATTGGCTAGTACTTTTCATCTTGTACTTGCAGCCTCTGGAACTGTGAGAAAATAGATTTCTGTTCTTTCCTCCACGCAGTGTGTGGTGTTTGCTATGGCAGCCGGAGCAGACGAAGATGAGGAGAGTGAGAAAGAACAACTGGAGACACATCAGACAGAGCTGCAAAAGTCCTGAGGTGACAGAGATTTGAAGAGCTATGTGGCTGTTCTCAATCCTATTCTCTCCTAAAGTGATTGTATCCTTCTTCCAAACCCTCCACATCCACACAGGGCATGAAGTCAATTGCTTCTGTCTTCTCAGCACTGAGCAATCCCTTCTCCCCGATTTCATGGCCATCTCCCCTTGGTCATTGCAACAATATTCGATTATGTTCCAAGCTTCCAGTTTCTTTCCTCTCGAGTACATTTTCTAGTACACCAAAAGGTGACGTGCACCATGTCACTCTCCTGCTTAAGACTCCTCAATGGTTCTTGATAGACAGCTCTTAGGATACAATCCAAACTTTCCAGCATAGCCCTTAATGTTCTGACACTTATCTCTCCAGGCTCATAGCTTGCAGCCTCTGCCTCACATTGACCATCATCCCACACCCAAAGTGCAGGACTGCAGAACCACCTGCAAGTCCTGACAACACACATGGGCTTCATCCCTCCTTACTTCCACCCAGGCCATCACGTGAGGCTTCCTCTGAAGGCAGTGCTCTGAGTTCTAAGCATTATACATGAACTACGTCTTAATCTTCAAGACAACTGCATGAAGTAAGTACTACTATTCTCTCCACTTGGAAATGAGGAAACTAGGGCACAGAGCAGATAAATGTCTCGCTGGAGCTCGTAGAGATAATGGGTTTGAACCCCACGCTCTAGCCCAGTCTGTCTTCACTCAGCCTCACCCCTGGGCCATCTGCCTGGTGGATACTCACACATCCTTGAGCATGCGGCTCAGGCAGCACTTTCTCCATGATGCTTTCCCTGCTCCCCCAGCATTAACCACTCATTTCCTCCCCAACATTGTCCCTGTACCTTGGCCACACCCGATTATTACGTCTGTCACATTCTATTGTGTCCATTTAAGAATCTACTCAATCCTGCGCAGAACTCAAGTCACACATAAAAAAAATCCCCATGTTTATTTCCTGAAGAGCCCTTTTGCTCTTCGGTACCTCATTTTAGCCTCTTGCTATCAGTTTACCAACCCGCACTCGTCCTCAGCTCCTCGCCTACTTTAGCCCTTTAGTTTGATGCATTATTTACCTCCTTTGGCAAATCTCCCTCTGCCTGCCATCTATCCTGAACTCTCCTTTGAGGAAAAGCTGGTAATGAACCCATCTCAGCATGACCCTGGGCAGCTACCCAGCACTGGCAGCCCTGACTGGAAGGAGCTGATGCCCAGCCTGGTTCCGAACAATGCATACTTATTTGGTTCAGCTCTTTTCTTTGGTTTCACTCAAGCTACCTCATGGGGCAGAAGAGTGACTGAAAGAACAAATATCTTATAGAAAATCAGGAAAACGAAACAACCAGGTTCAGGAAGGACAGGAGCACTAGCAAAGTTGGACTACAGGCTCTGGTTCTGAGTGCTTCACCGTTTATGCAACTCAGCTAATATCCAAGTAGCTACTTCTTTTATTTCTTTTTTTTTTTTTAATATTTTATTTATTTCTAGCAGAGAGAGAGAGACAGTGTGAGCAGGGGAGAGTCAGAGAGAGAGGGAGTCTCAGGCTGAAACAGGCTCCAGGCTCTGAGCTGGCAGTCAGCACAGAGCCCGACGCGGGGCTCGAACCCACGAACCGCGAGATCATGACCTAAGCGAAAGTCGGACGCTTAGCCGACTAGGCCACCCAGGCGCCCCGCTACTTCTTTTATTTCTGGTTAGCAATTCATTTTATTTTCCCCTCTCTTCTGTACACTCCTTCTGAACTTCATAGCTTCTAATTATTCATAGTGTCCACCTCTTTGTAATTTTGACTTGCCATGACCTCATGCATCTCTCTACACAGATGTTTAGCTTCAGCTCTTCTAAACGTCTAATTCTCCATGTGTTTCCAATTTCAGTTTCCCGAGGGCAAGAAACTGAGTAGCCTCAGCTCGTCTTTCCATGTCATGTCATGAAACATCCACTACTGTCCATTCTGCAGATTGGCATTTCTTGAGTCCAGAGCTAACCTCAATCCAATCAGCTGTGACAGTGAGCACAGGGTCAAATCATGCAAAAAGCCACCGGTGGGGCTGACCTTTCAGCAGAGGTGTTTTCCCATGGTATAAAAGGTCCTATGATTCACATATAGAATCACTTAGACTAATGATTCTTTAATATTTTTTTAATCCTAGATTTTTCTAAGAATCAAATGAAAGCTATAGATTGTTCCTCAGAAAGAAAATGTCTTATGCAGAAAAGTTCATATATAACTTTAGGGTATTTGTGGACCTCAGTAGCCATCCATGGAACACCTCCCAAACCACCAAGGGTTTAAAGTCTATCCACAGACCACCTCAAAGGCAGGCACTATATCATATTTATATTTGTATCTCTTGCACCTATACTGGGCTTGGTACATAGTAGGTTTCCAGAAATTTGTTAAATGAATAAGCTGAAGAATTCATTCATTCACTTGGTAAAAGAAGTTTTTCCAGTCCAGATAGAGGCTAAGAAGTTCATGTTTTATATAAAAAGCAATAGGGAGCCATTTTATTACATTATTTTGTTGTGGTTTGCTTCTTTTTTTTTTTCAAAAATTTTTTGAATATTTATTTATTTTGGGGAGACAGAAAGACAGAGTGCAAGCAGGGGAGGGGCAGAGAGGGAGACACAGAGTTCAAAGTAAGCTCCAGGCTCTGAGCTGTCAGCACAGAGCCTGCCTCGGGGCTTGAACCCACGAAGCACGGGATCATGACCTGGGCTGAAGTCAGACTGTTAACCCACTGAGCCACTCAGGTCCCCCTGTGGTTTGCCCTAGTTGATCAGAGCTGTATGTCGGGAAAATATGTTTTTAACAGTCAAAAGAATAGATTGGGGCTGGGGGGTGGGGAAGCGTGGAAGCAAGAGACCAGTTAAGAAACCAGAGGAAAGAAGGATTGAAAACCTAAACTAGAGCCCTGGAGGTAGGAATAGAAAATATGGGGGCAGATCCAAGAGAGTATAAAAATAAAACGGGGGTGCCTATGTGGCTCAGTGGGTTGAGTGACCAACTTCGGTTCAGGTCATGATCTCACAGATCATGGGTTTGAGCCCTGTGTCAGGCTTCTTGCTGACAGGTAGCTCAGAGCCTGGAGGCTGCTTCAGATTCTGCATCTCCCTCTCTCTCTGCCCCTCCTCTGTTCATGCTGTCTCTCTCCCTCTCAGAAATAAATAAAACATTAAAAAAATAAATTAATTAAATAAAACGGATAGGGGTTGCTACTTGATAAAATTTGGGGGTAAGAAAGGGATTAGAGTCAAAACCTGGATCCAGAGTTCTAAGTCGGAGAAGAATGGAAGAATGGCAGTACCACTAGCAGAGAGGGGTAGATGGGAGAGAAACAGATTACTTCTTGAATTATTGAGTCTGGGGCTCAGGTGGGGCTTTCAAGTGGATTCAAGAAATGTGTGTCTGATGGGGCATCTGTGTGGTTAAGGTCATGATCTCACCGTTAGTTGGTTCGAGCTGCATTGGGCTCCGTGCTGACTATACAGAACCTGCTTGGGATTCTCTCTCTCCATCTCCCTCTGCCCCTCCTCTGTTCATTCTCTCTCTAAATACATAAATAAAAACTTTTAACATTTTTTTTTAAAGAAAAAAGAAAATGTGAGTTTGCAGTAGCTGAGGGAGATGCAGATTTGCTCCTAGGTGACCAGCGGATTTCAGGATGTAATTTACATCATGCCCTGTGGCCCCTTATCTTTCACCTACACCCACTCCACAATTTTTGACGCCGTCTCAAACCTATCATTTCACTGGACAGTTATAACACTCTTACGAAATAGGAAAGGCAACGTCACTACTCTTAACAGTTAAGGAGATGGAACTCTGAGGAGGAGGTTTGCCAAAAGTATTTCAATAAAGTTAACAGGCCCACGAGTAGAACCCAGAGCTTCTGCTTCTCAACACGACTCCCAGCGCCACTGCCAAGTGCACACAGATAAATCCCTACTCACACCGCTCCGTTTATAATTGCAGTGGTTTGGGTTTTGTGGGCCTAGCTGTCTTCGGTTAGGGAGAAGTTTGAGACACTGGCACTCCACTTGGCACACATCGTCACCGTCGATTAGCCTTCTTTAGTGTGAAGGTATAGATTAGCCCTGGCTTCTAGGGAACTTCCACTGTACAATTCCAGCCCACACTCCGTGCTGCACGTTTCTAAACGGATCTTTCTGCCTCTCTAACCTGAATGAGCTCAGTCCCGGAAAAGAGCCAGGCGTATTACGCACACCACGCCCAAGACCGCCATGCAGAAGTTTGAATTCAGAAAAGTCCAGAATCTTCCAGGGGCTGGGAGACACAGAGGTGAGCGGCGCGCTGGGCCACGCGGGCGGGGCGGACAAGTCGGGATCTGCACCCGGGAGTGTGGGGTTGGGGGTAGACGCGCAGGCCCGGAGGGGGGCGCGGGGCGGAGCGGGGCGGAGCGGGGCGGGATGGACAAGTCCGGATCTGCGCCCGGGGGCGGGGGCGGAGGCGGGCCGCGCGGAGGGGGCGGGGGGCGCGGGGCGGGCCGGGAGGGGCGGGAGCCGGAGGCCGCGGCCGCCGCGCGGAGCTCACAGCGTCCGCCAGGAGCCCACAGCGCCGCCACCGCCGCCGCCACCGCCCCGCGCAGACATGGTAAGCCTGGCCCTTTCCTTGTCTGCCTCCGCAGAGACGGGAAAAATCCCCGGCGTGCTTCCCGCCACGCTGATCCCTCATTCCTGTATGGACGTGGCGCGGCACCGAGCCGCGAAAGTCGGTGGCGGGAGGGAGCCGGGGTAGAGGCCGCACGGAGGCAGCCCTGGGCTCCGCCCTGTGATCGCGGCCGAGGAGCGGCCACCGGAGGGTTCTCTGGCTCCGCGGCGGAGATGAGGTGGGGGGCGGGGCAGGAGGGCTGCGCCCGGTACCCGACCCCCCTCCGCGGGGACGGGGGCGAGGCGCGGGGTCGTTCCCGGGGCCCGGGGAAGCTGGGAGACACGTTAAAGAAGTTGGCGGGGCCGGGGGGCCGGGCAGCACGGGTTGTTTCTGTGGAGCAGAAAGGGCACTTCTCAGAACCGAGTCGTCGGAGCCCCGGGGAAAGTCGGGTTCAGAAAGCTGCTGGCAACCGGCCAAGACGCCAAAGCCCGAAACTGCAGCCGCTCCCTGCCGGCGGGGCGCAGCCCGGATCGTGGGAGGAGCTCCGGCCCCGCCGAGCCCCTTCTGCCTTCCCCTTTCCTTTCCACCCCGCTCCCATCTTTTCGGGCGCTCACGCCGACATCTGTTCTCTCTTCTCAGCTCCTGACAACCTACTGTGAATTCTCTCTCTCACGTTTCCATTAAGCCACCTCCAGAATCTACCTCCTCCTTGGCCTCTTTCGTGAAGGGAGTCCGCAAACCTCTGCCCGCGGGCCAAATGGGGTTTGTGTCCCGTCCCCAAGCTACAAGTGGATTTGACGTTTTTAAGTGGCTGGAAGAAACTCAAAGGAAGAATATTACTTGGTGACACCTGAAATGACAGGAAAATCAAACCTAATTGTCCGCAAATAAAATTTTATTGGCCCACGGCCACACCCGTTTACTTATGAGTTGTCTGTGTAGCTGCTGTCCCACTACAAAAGAGTGGCAGAGACATGGACCACAGTGGCCTAAAATATTTACCATCTGACCCTTTACGAAACAGATTTGCTGACCTTTATCCCTGCCCACCCATTCCCTCCTTCCTTTCCTTGCAAAAAGAGACTAACGGGTGTCCCCAGGAGCCTTGAAAAGGCAGACCCAGCACCAGTAGGTGGTGAAGACTGGGAACCATTGCCCTGGTAGAGGGTGGATGCAACCAGGATCCCGCCGGGGTGGGGCTGGGGGGAGAACGTTGAGGCGAGTGTGCTGCTTAAGAATGACAGTGCAATGCTGGAATCTTTCAAGTGCTGCTGCTTTTTCACATTACTTTTTTCTTCTCCCTTTCCTCAATTAAGAATGCATTTTTTAAATTCTTTCACTGTATCCTTTTACCTCACACCACTTTCTTCTTCCTGTCAGGGTGCAGACAGCTGTGGGGAGCTCTGGCCTGTCAGCTGGACATCTTGTTCTCCTCTCTTTCAGCCCCTGCTCCACTCTGAGCAAAGCTTTCCTGTCTCTGGGCCTCCCCTCTCTGGAACCATCGCCCAGCTCCCTTCCAGCTCTACAAATGTTGCAATTCCATGCCAGTAATTTGGTAATTGTGTTTCTTTTGCTCTGGAAACTTACCTCTGAGGAGAAATACAGAGGTTTGAATTTTTTTCCACGTGTGGCTGATAGCAACAGTTTTCAAGAAGGAAGAAAATGGTCTTAATTATAGTCCCAACGTTAAGGAGGAAAAAGTAAAGCAGAAAGCCACTTTGAAGCTAGCAAAGCAAAGCAATCCGAATTCCGTAAGATAAAGGGGCAGAGGAGCATCTATAGCCTTAGAAGAAGGTCACAAAGCCTGGAATCTTCTGCCCTATATGGCCTGCCCTTCCAGCCGACCTTCTTCCTGTCATCTGACACATTAGGAAGACAGTGAGATTTTAGTCATGATAAGGAAGGATGTTGTGCAAAAACATCTGTTTCTAGGCTGTGGTGTTCTATTTCACTCACAAACCCTGGACATTTTTCTTTCCTTAAAAAAAGTTATCTCTGAGAAAAAAGAAAACATTCCAACAACATGACTGTTGGGAAAGAATCCATGTCCAGAAGAGTTCTTTAGAACCCACCTCTGGAAGGAGGCGTTACAGATGCTCCACATGCACTGGGGACCAGCGGGCTCAGCTGGTAAAGCATCTGGAAACACTGCCCACGAAAAGTCTGGGGAACGGGGAGGGAGGGGGGTAAGGAGCCCGAACTGTGCCCCGCAGGCTCAGATCAGTCCGTTAACGCGTTAATTATGGGCCCCAGCTCTGTGCTCCAGGAAGTCCATGCAAAGCCCGAATTAAGGGGTCAAAGCTAAATTGTAAACCTCAAGGTCCAAACGAGGATCATCGTTAGTACCTGAAGTTTAGTAAAGCCTCAGAGGAAGGGTGTGGCTGGCAATTTTTCCAGAAAGCCTGCAGTTGACGTCTGCACCACCAGGGGGCTCTAGGTGGCGGCGGAAATGACCCGGGGGCATCGCAAAATAGAAGATTTTTTTTCTATTCCCGGAAGAATTCTCTTGTAAGAAAAAGCAGAGCCCAGCGGGGCGCTTGACCCTCCAGCTCCTCACGGCGCAGCCGCCTGAGGGTCAGCTCTGTAGATGCCAGGGGAGCAGAGTGAGTGGCAACCCGAATGCTCCCTTCCTGAGATCAGCCTTTGGGGTTTAAAGGACCAGTTCCTATGGTGGTTTCAGTAAGAGCTAGTGGCATCTGCCAGTAGAAGGAACAGACCAAGGAATGCAGAACGGGACCTGGAGGCCGAGATTCTGGGAGGGGCTCTGCTGCGCCCATTGGCCTTCTCCAGCCTCTCGTTCCCTCCCGTGTAAAATTAATGTTTCTAACCTTCAATAAGAAAGCTGCTTTTGAACATCCACGAACTCCCAGATCTCCCACCCCACACACAATAATGACCATGCCTTTAGTTTTCTTCTAGAACATGCAGGAGTCCCAGGAATTCAGCATTGCTTTAAAAAGAACTGCCATTTCATTTGTCACAGTAGCTTAGAAAACAGGAAATTATCGGGGCGCCTGGGTGGTTCAGTCAGTTGAGCATCCTTACTTTCGCCCAGATTATGAACTCGCGGTTCTCGTGTTCAAGCCCCACGTTAGGCTTTGTGCTGACAGCTCCAAGCCTGGAGCCTGCTTTGGATTCTGTGTCTCCCTCTCTCTCTGCCCCTCCCCTGCATGTGCTCTGTCTCTCTGAAAAATAAATTTTTAAAAATACGGCGCGCCTGGGTGGCTCAGTCGGTTGAGTGTCCAACTCTGGCTCAGGTCATGATCTCACAGTACATGGATTTGAGCCCACATCCGGCTCTGTGCTGACTGCTCTGACCGCTCAGAGCCTGTAGTCAGCTTCGGATTCTGTGTCTCCCTCTCTTTCTTCCCCTCCCCTGCTTGCGCTCTGCCTCTGTCTCTCCGAAATAAATAAACATTTTTAAAATTTTTTAAAAATATTAAAAAAGAAAACAGGAAATCATTTAATCTCCAGACAGTGCTCAGGGCACCTAAGGATTTGTGGATGTATAGTTATGCATATGTTTACCCACAGATTCTAGAAACATCAGTAAACCCTGCCACGCTCACTCTCATCTAGACAGTCTGCTTCTTTTATTTTATTTTATTTTTTTTAAATTATTATTATTTTTTTAATGTTTTATTTATTTTTAGGAGAGAGAGAGAGACAGCGTGAGCAGGGGAGGGTCAGAGAGAGAGGGAGTCACAGGCTGAAACAGGCTCCAGGCTCTAAGCTGGCAGTCAGCACAGAGCCCGACACGGGGCTCGAACCCACGAACCGCGAGATCATGACCCAAGCGAAAGTCGGACGCTTAACCGACTAAGCCACCCAGGCGCCCCAGTCTGCTTCTTTTAGACACAACCATGTGCTCCATGTGGACCCTCACTGTATTTCACCAGGGACAAACATGTGACCCGACATGGGAGGGAAGCTCATGGAATGTGACCTTCAGTGTTTGTCTTGGGCTCTTCTGCCCCCTGAAAAATCGACTTAGTCTTTTAGGAAACGGCTTTGCCCCATAATGAAGGTATGAGATTCTCTGGAGTGTTCTCCAGCATCCAGCCCTCGTCTGAACCCTGACTTTTGTTCCCTCAAGGCAAAAATGGCCAGCCCTACTGAGACGGAGCGATGCATCGAGTCTCTGATCGCTGTTTTCCAGAGATACGCTGGAAAGGATGGTAACAGCTGCAAACTTTCCAAGACAGAGTTCCTATCCTTCATGAATACAGAGCTGGCGGCCTTCACAAAGGTACTGCTCCCAGCCCCTCCCCCACACAACCCCAAACAAGACCCAGGCCGAATGGCTGGGAGTGAGGGCCCAGCAGCTGACATCAGCTCTGAGTAACCATTAAAGGACCTTTTCTTCTTAAAGATCAAAGTTCTCCAACTACATGACCCAGGGAAGGGTGATGTGTTTCTTTCATTTAGGGAAGGTGCACATGAAATGGTAAATGGTGTAATAGGATAGTTTTCAAATAGGAAAGTTATTCCTCCATCCCAAAGCTTCCGGGGAAGCCCTGTCCCATAGAACTTTCTGTGATGTTGGAAATGACGTTCTGTATCTATCTGCACAATCCGAGGTGGTAGCCGCCAGGCACGGGTGCCACTTAAAGACTGACTTTCTAAGTTCCTAACTGAAACAGCCGGTGTAACTAGCGGCTGTAAGTGCATGGGGGCGGGGGGGATCAGAGGAGCAGAAGATGAGGCAGATCAAGGCCTGCATCCTCACTTCTGTGCAGTTTGTACACTGGAGTTGCAGGCGACACTTGAAAAAGTGTGCCACTGCTTTTATAAAACTGAACACCCCCTGACTGTCACAGAGGAATTTTGGGTTGGGAGCCAGAAAACTTGGGTTCAAGGCACAGGTCCTCCCCTGAGGCAAGTCACTTCACCTGTTTGGGTCTGTCACTGGGTCTGGGAAGTGGGAATGTTACTAACCCCTAGCCTGTACCTCACACTCTTGTGAGAATAAAATGTGGCAACATAATTGTTAAGTATCTTAGAAAGCACAATGTAAGATACCATTAAAAGTATCATTATTATTGGTTATTGTTCTCTTTACAGAACCAGAAGGACCCTGGTGTCCTTGACCGCATGATGAAGAAACTGGACGTCAACTCTGATGGGCAGCTAGATTTCCAAGAATTTCTTAATCTTATTGGCGGCTTGGCCATAGCTTGCCATGAGTCCTTTTTAAAGTCTACCCATTACCAGAAGTAAATCTGGGGGCAGGGGGAGCCCTTGGGTCTGGCCTCCAGACCATCCCCTTTCCCTCAAAACAGCCTCCCAGTCATCACAACCTACATGTACTTTGAGCCCAGAATATCTACTACCCCGTTCAGGCCAGTCCTGTTGGTGGTAAATAAAGCAATGGCGTTTTTTATACCCTATGCTAGGGAGTCAGTACCTTTGTTCCAGCGAGGAAGAAGCATGGGAGGGAAGGGACTAGCCTGAGTTCCCAGAGCTGCACAGTAAATAGTGAAAATACACTGGGTGTATTTGTAGTTATGACTCACGGTACCAACAGAATCATTCCAGATCACTCAGCCTGATGGAGAGATGTCACTTGTTACTCAGTATCTAGTCCCCCCTCCTACAGGCACTGTCGCAGGCTCGGAGGATACAGTCAGCAAAACAGTCAAGGTGCTGCATTCACTGAGCTGACTTTCAGGGAAGGGGGTGGAGGCAGGGAGCTGCAATGAGTGCATAAGCAAATAAGACTACTAGATAAATCCCATGGGGGAAGACTACAAGGTGGTGTGTTACAGGTTACAGGCGCTGGGGAGGGCATTCTTCTGAGATCTCATGTGTGCTGACATCTGAAGGATGAGACAGAGCAAACATTTGGAAAGACGGAGGAGGAACTTTCACAAGAGGGAACCGTGAGGGCAAAGGTCCTGAGGTGAGAAGGAGCAGGATGCTGGAGGGATGGAAAGGAGGCCCATGTGGTCAAGGTCTTTGTGTTTGGGTGTGGGTTTCCTTATTTGCATCGCACTTGGGCCAATGTCCACATTAGTCTTAACTTCCTAAGGCCTCTGAAAAGGCAGCAAGGAAAGAGGGACCGGAAGGCTGGTCCAGGTTAAAAACGAGAGAGAGAGAGAGAGAAGCGTGGTTTGCATCCCTAAGCAGCACAGGTGAAGGTGATGGTTCCCCAAGACCCTCAGATTCCTTATCCATCTGCGTGCGTTTTGATTTCTTAGTAAAAATATTTCTGCATCGCAGTTTCTTCCTTCATATTAATAGAATGAATCAGACCATTTCTGGGACGGTTTGTCAGGCTCTGACGTTCCAGAATGAAGACCAGTGCCTCAGGCTGGCAAGTCCCTAAACTTTTCAAGTAGAATTTGTAACTACTTCTTGGATAAGTCCCTTAATTCATTAAAAAGTGTTATTATCCCAGAGAACACGGAACCAGGGAAGAGCTGGAAAGATGTCAGGCACCCTACCGTTTACTGGCTCATCTGCTGTTCTACCAAGAAGTCACTGCCCCTGGTTTTAGGACGTCAGGCTGAGGGAGCTGAGAAATCTGTACTTGCTTGGCTCCCTCAAGTTGTGAAAGTAGACAGACCCAATCTGTACCAAGTTTCTAATTCAAGACTGAAAACAACTCTCTGAAGTGCCTCCTGTTTGGAAGGTGAGTGCTGGAGACCGACACATCAGGAGAAGACGTTGGTTCGGGGGACGGGGTGATGAGCTCAGTGAGGGTTGTTGTAATTAAACTGCCATCACTAGGTCCCGTTGGCATCTGCACTGAAGTCTGGAGAGAGAAGACGTAGCTTGAGACACAGGAGGGCTCGGGGGCGTTCCCTCGGGGGTAGGAGGAAACCAGAGGAAGAAGGCTTCACTGGGGCACAGAGAGTCTGAGGGGAGGAGGAGCAGAGCTGACAGACAGCCGTGGTCCTGCAGAGCCGTGGCCCCTCCAGACCGTGTGCAGAGCCCGCTCCCCAGCCTCACGCTCGGCCACGCAGCCCGCCTACCCCTGTCTTCATTCACGAGTAGAGACCAATGACCGCGACTCTCTCTCCTCAACCCGCTTCTAGCTCCTAAGCTCCAGTGCTGCCTCCTAGACTTCTCCACGTAAAATGATACAGGTATTGGGGTGCTGGGTGGCTCAGTCAGTTGAGCACCCGACTCTGGCTCAGGCCATGATCTCACAGTTCGTGGGTTCGAGCCCCGCGTCGGGCTCTGTGCTGACAGCTAGCTCGGAGCCTGGAGCCTGCTTCTGATTCTGTGTCTCCCTCTCTCTCTGCCCCTCACCTGCTCACGCTGTTTCTCTCAAAAAAATAAAACATTTTTTAAAAGAACATTAAAATAATACTTGGGGTGCCTGGGTTGCTCAGTCAGTTAAGCGTCTGACTTCAGCTCAGGTCATGATCTCATGCTTCGTGGGTTCAAGCCCCGCATCAATCAGGTCGTGTGCTGGCAGCTCAGACCCTGGAGCCTGCTTTGGATTCTGTGTCTCCCTCTCTCTCCATCCCTCCCCCAGGCGCTCTCTCTCAAAAATAAACAACCATTAAAATTTAAAAAAAAAAAAAAAACAGGTATCAAGTACTCAAGTATTGAACAAAGATTTCTTACAATGTGTAAGTATGTTCTGTGTATCTGTGTATTCATTCCCAGAGTGATTAAGGCAGAGAAGATTCTTCAAGAAACTTGCACTCTAGTTCATTGTACCCCACACTGAACTCACCATGCTCCCAAGCCCCCAGCAGGCCCCTCCTCCACTGCCGCCCCCCTCAGGAAATGACACCGTCCACCTAGTGACCCTGCCCAGAAACATGGAAGTCACTCCTCACATCCACCCAAACCCTCAAGTTCATCTAAAGCACCGAGATCTCCCTCAAACCCGCTCCAGCCTTCCCCTGACCCAGGCACCATGGCCTCTGTCTGGATATCGTAGCACCTTCCTCAGTGGCCCTGCCCCTCTCCAGATCCTCCTTCCTGAAGCCTCTGATGCAGTTGCCCTCCAACTTAAAGCCTTTCAGCGGACTCCCCAGGGCTCTTGGGCAAGTGAGGAGCACAAGGCACCCCTACTTCGCTTGCTGTGAACTGGACCTACCCAGCTTTGCCCTCCCAGGGGCACCTTCTAGATTCCAGCCATCGGGACCCTTCTGTCCCTCAACGCGCTGGGCGGCTCTCACTTCCTGGCCTGAGATCTCTGCCTGGAGCTCTGTCCCACACTCCCCACACCCATTCCCAGGTATGGTTCCACTTACCCCTCGCTTCGCAGCCTAGATGGTTCTTTACTCCAGGAAACCTCACAAAACTCCAAGTAAGGATGAGAGGTCTCTTCCATGTAGGATCATGCTTGTGCTTTCCCTTTCTTGGCACTCAAGCTAATTGGTCTCTACACTGTGTGTTTTTCCTGGGTAACCTTCTCCAAACTCATGGCTTCGACCTATATGCTCATGACTTACATTTATATATCCCCATCCCAAATCTATCTCTAGAATTTTCAAGTCATCACTTGAACCCAACATCTCTACCTGGCTGTCCCACAGCTAGGATTCTTGTTGCAGGTGACAGGAAACTCTGTTTAAATCATAAGCAAAGCAGGAATTTGTTGATTCGTATAACTGAACAGCCAAGGGACAACTTTAGCTTCAGCACAGCCAAGGGGATGGTGTCTTTCTAAAGCCCTGGGCTGTCTCCACACCTCAGTGGATCTGCGGGTCTGAAGGTCTGTAGTGCACTGGTCAATGGAAGCCTGGACTGTGTATGTGACCCTAGAACTGGGGTGCAGCCCCACCCAAATTACAAAACCAAGAGTTGGGGAGAGTGGGTCAGATATCAGAGAGGGATCCTACAAATGCAAAGCACACACCCACATAACGAACACAAATCTCAAACGCAACATGTTTGAAACTGGACTCTATAGTAAACTCTGGAACCGTACAGGAGTCAGGGCACCCAATGCACACACAATCAGAAATGCACATATAACTTTTTTTTAAGTTTATTTATTTTGAGAGAAAGACAACACACGCACGTGGGCTGAGGAGGAGCAGGGAGAGAGAGGATCCCAAGCAGGCTTGGTGTAGTCAGCCTAATGTGGGCTCGATCCCATGAACTGCAAGATCAGGAACTGAGCCAAAATCAAGAGTTGGACGCTCAACTAACTGAGCCACCCAGGAGCCCCTGAAAATCCACATATCATTTTTGACTCCCCCAAAACTTAATCACTAATAGCAAGAACCACAAATGCTCAGGGGGGTGGTATTAGCATCACACAGTGTTTGATGCAGATACTGGGACTCTCTGCAACGGCAACAAGAGGTTGGTACAAAATTATTACAGAACCATATGTACTGCAGTTAGTTCTATGCACTTACGGTTTAAGATCTCATTTTTATGCCTGTTTACATTTCTCTTGGTGGCGCCACATACAGTCTGTAAGTGTGTGTGTAAGTTTTGATAAATTTTAACTCTTTTTAATGGATTTCTGTATACTTTATGCAGTAATAAAATAGACTAGTATTTACATATATTTTATGCACTTGTGACATACCTCTTTCTTAATATTTTCAATATTTCAGCTATGCAGTTCATGAGTTTTTTCAAATTGTTGCAAATATCCAACAAAAAAAAATTCTGATATATTTATCAAAAGAAATTCACACGTGGGGCGCCTGAGTGGCTCAATCGGTTAAGCGTCCGACTTCGGCTCAGGTCATGATCTCACGGTTTGTGGGTTCCGGTCCCACGTTGGGCTCTGTGCTGATAGCTAGCTCAGAGCCTGTTTCAGATTCTGTGTCTCCTTCTCTCTCTGGCCCTCCCCTTCTCATGCTGTCTCTCTCAGAAATAAATAAAACATTAAAAAAAAAAAAAAAGAAAGAAATTCACATGTAAGTGGACCCACACAGTGCAAACCTGTGTTGTTCAAGTCTCAACTCTACATCTTCCTCCCAGAACCCAATCTTGCTGTTTCATTCCTGGTTTCGGTGAATGACACCACCATCCACCCAACTGTCCAAACCGGGAACCCAGAGGTAAGCCTAGACTTATCATCCTCACAACTGCATCCAATCATCATATCTTGGGTTTTACTTCCGGCATATGCATCTCCTCCTCTTCACTCTTGTTGCTTTATTTCAGACTTTCTTGTAACTGACTCATGTAACCATCTCCCTATTCTCTGTAATAAAAAATAAATTAATTAATTAATTAAAAAAGCTGCTGACTGATGGCCAGAGAGCCACTAACGTACAAGGCTAATGGATAACCCTGGAGGAGTCCCCGTAAGTGAAATCATGTATTCACTAAGAACGTATTTGTGGTTGTTCCCAAACCTGTTTATATCATTATACTTGTTCCTTGTAGCCTGCAATTTAATTAAGTAGTCTATAAACCAATAAAATATGGGCTTAGATAGTTGTTTTGTGAAGGCCAAATTAAATTCTTTTCAAAGACTTGATTAGGGAAATTCACTGAAGATCACTGTAGTTGATGTAGTTGTATCTGAGACAACTGTAAAGAAATGAGGGAAAAAACCTGGTGAAAATCTAGAAGCATCTTTCACTCAGATTGCCCCATAAGTATCTTTATATTCTCCATTAAAGAAAAAAAAACAACTGGGGCGCCCGGGTGGCTCAGCCGGTTAAGCGTCCAACTTCAGCTCAGGTCATGATCTCACTGCTGGTGGGTTGGAGCCCCTCATCCGGCTCTGTGCTGACAGCTCAGAGCCTGCTTTGGATTCTGTGTCTCCCTCTCTCTCTGCCCCTCCCCAACTCGCACCCTCTATAAGTGAATACAGTCATGCAAATATATAAAGATGGTGAAGCTGGGCATTCCACCAATTCATGGCCCAGTTCCAGTGTTGAGGGAGAGGCTCTTTCCCCACCCACAGCACCTCAAGAAGACTTCGGTGCTTCACGGCCCCACCCACCTCACAAGGACCCTATTGTGCTGTCCATGAACCTGGTGAGAGATGTGCTGGGAATTCAGGCAGAAAGACAGTGGGCGGGGACCGTACCTGTGTTGGGGCAGTGATAACTCGTGCTTTGTTTCTCTGCCCTCTTTCATCCCCCAAATCTCCCCAAGTCACCGTGGAGAAAGCATTGCTGCACGACTGCAGCCAAGACAAGAAAGGCAAGTCTGTCTGGCTGGGAACTGGGTTCTGAGTGATCCCAGGCCCCTGTGAGCACAGGTTGTGAGGGCAGAGAAGCAGTGGTAATCCTGAACCCAAGCCCTACCTCTCTAGGCTAAGAACCTTCATAGAGAGAAGTGCTCCTGTTACCAGATGTGTATTTTATGCCCACAGTGACTCAGTGTCAACACTGACATGACCCATGATCTGCGGAGTCACCAGGGAATGCAAAACAAAGACAATGACACAGGAACATTGCAAGTCCAGTCCATAAAGAAATTAACTTCTGGAAGAGGGAGAAGGCAAATGTGTGAGTCAGGGAAATTAGTAGTAACCAGACAGCAGGGGCTGCTTCATCAATGTTCGCTCACCTGCTCCCTGTGTCCTCACCTCCAAACCTCTTCAAGCCGCTTGCAGTCTGGCTGCTCTCTCTTCCCAGGGCTCACAGTGCTTTCCCCGGGGCCAGACAAGCCCTTACTGTATTAGCAAGTCCAACAGCCAGCTCTCCACCTTCACAGTTCTCAACTCCAGCACTGTGGGGCATTGGTGACCGCTGCCATGTCAACAGAAGCCAGCCCCTCTGCAGATCCTCACCACACCACACCCCGCAGTCTTCCCCCCCTCCCGCCCACCCCCCGGTCTCAGCACGTGTGGGGCCTGGTCTTGGACACCACACATGAGTTGTGTGATCTTGAGGAAGTTCTCTGAGTCTCTCCCTCTTTAGCAAGAAAGTAGAGAAGACGCCACCTACCCTACCTTCCAACAGAGTGGCTGTAAGACTGGAGGGAAATAATGAGTGTGAGAGTGTGTTTAAAAGGGAATGCTAGGGAGGCGTCTGCATGGCTCAGTCCATTAAGTGTCCGACTTTGGCTCAGGTCATGATCTCATGGTTAGTGGGTTCAAGCCCCACATCAGGCTCTGTGCTGACATCTCAGAGCCTAGAGCCTGTTTCAGATTCTGTGTCTCCCTCTCTCTCTGACCCTCCCCTGCTCATGCTGCCTCTCTCTCTCTCCTAGAAATAAATAAAAATATTAAAAATATATATATATAATCGAGATACACCTAAAAAATAATAAGGATTCCATAATATCCAATGTTCAAATGTCCCCCAATTACCTCATAAAGTATCTTTTTAGTTTGCATAAATTAAAATAAAATAAGATCCCCTTAGTGTAAATGATTGATCTGTATCTTATGGCTCTTTTAATCTGTGGTCTCTCTCTCCCTTTTCCTCCCTGTTCCTTGCTATTTATTTATTTATTGAAAAAACAAGATCATTTGTCTTGCAGGATCTCCATAGTCTTTTTCTAATATATTGTGTTGCGGAAATCTGGTCTGGATCACCGGCCGAAGAACCAAGCGGCACTCGGAGATCTTGGAAGGGAGGAAGTTTATTTTACACCTACAGTGGGCTCAGAGGTGATCATTCTCCAGAGGTCTGAGCCCAGAGCATCAGCAGAGGGAGCTGATTACTTTTTATAGCCTGTTACTTCCGCATTCCTCATTAAGGCTTGAGACAAGCAGTGTGGGAAGAAGAACCCGGAAGGGGGAGCCTTTGATCAGACAGGTATTTCCTTATCAGTCCTGCCAGCCATCTTACAACAGATTTTTCCCTGTCAATTGCTGTGTTCATGTTTAACATGTTTCTCTTTCCCTATACTGTCTAAAAATTAGAGTAGGATCTGAAGCTTGATCAGACTCAGGTTCGAGTTTTTTGGTAAGAATACTTTAGAGCTGGGGCGCCTGGGTGGCTTAGTCGGTTAAGCGTCCGACTTTCGCTTGGGTCATGATCTCGCGGTTCGTGGGTTCGAGCCCCGCGTCGGCTCTGTGCTGACTGCCAGCTCAGAGCCTGGAGCCTGTTTCAGTCTGTGACTCCCTCTCTCTCTGGTCCTCCCCTGCTCACGCTGTCTCTCTCTCTCTCTCTCTCTCTCTCTCCTAGAAATACATTTAAAAAAAAAGAGTACTTTAGAGCTGATGTGTCTTTCTTTTTTATTTTTTAAATTTATTTCTGAGAGAGAGAGAGACAAACAGACAGCATGAGCAGGGGAGGGCCAGAGAGAGAGGGAGACACAGAATCGGAAACAGGCTCCAGGCTCTGAGCTAGCTGTCAGCACAGTGCCCAATGCGGGGCTGGAACCCACAAACCATGAGATCATGACCTGAGCCGAAGTCAGACGCTTAACCGACTGAGCCACCCAGGTGCCTCTGATGTGTCTTTCATCAGGATACATGTAACATTGTAAAACTCCCTTGAGCCAAAAGGTGAGGGGCTTGCAAATGAGGACATACCAACCATTGTTTGATCTCAAACTCTATTCGAGTGAAAGGTCAGCTGTTGAGCAACCTAGCTCCTCCAGGCTGCAGCAAGCCCCTGAGATGTAAATCTTTAACTGATATTGTGATTAGAACAGTCAAACATGTTCTCCAAGCAACTGTTAAGCCACCACCACCCCCACCTCTAACCGCAAAATTCTCGCTTCTGTACACCGGCTTCGCCCCCTCTCCCTATATAAAGCTGGGGCGCCTGGGTGGCTTAGTCGGTTGAGCGTCCGACTTTCGCTTAGGTCATCATCTCACGGTTCGTGGGTTCGAGCCCCGCGTCGGGCTCTGTGCTGACTGCCAGCTCGGAGCCTGGAGCCTGTTTCGGAGTCTGTATCTCTCTCTCTCTGACCCTCCCCTGCTCACGCTGTCTCTCTCTCTCTCTCTCAGAAATAAATAACAAAATATTAAAAAAAACAAAAACAAAAACAAAAAAAAAACAAAAAAAAACCCCTGAGCTATGGCTCGATGGTGCGCTCTTCCGAGGACTCTTTGGGTTCTCGGGAGGAGTCGGCCGGCCGGACTAAAATAAACCTGAATAACCAACTCCTTTTTTGTTTGTGGGCTTTGTCCTCGGTGATTCTCCTCTGGAAAAGGTGGTCTAACAACATGTTTGTGTCTCCTTTTGTGAGGTCATTGATGTTTACTGATGTTCATGATCCCAATCCATTATTTCATTAGGAGTTGCAAAATCAAAATAATTTTATTCTGTTTTCTTCATTGTTGTAAAGAGAAACTTCTCTTCATCAACTATTTGGTTATCCTAAAGAACAGTTTACATTGGAAAAGTAGGGCAAATCTTGATTCTTTCCCTTTATTTACTAGTTTTCAAAGTAATCATTGGTTCCCAAGTGTGATATTGTAACTTACAATGAGAAATAGATATTTGCTCTTTGTCCCCATTTCTGGCAGAGAATCACTAAAACTCTTGGGATTGGTCTTTTGTTATGTTAATGAGGTGGCTTTTGGAAAAACCAAGGGAGCCAACAGTGTGATTGAACAGTTGGAACTTTCCATCCAAATCACTGACCTCCAGAGATGGGAAAGCAGCTAGAGGCTGAGTTCAGTCACCAAAAGGCCAATGATGTAATCAGTCATGCCTCTGTAATGAAGCCTCCACAAAAACCCAGAAAGACAGGGTTCAGAGAGCTTCCAGGTTGCTGAACATGTACAGATTAGGGAGAGTGGCACTCACCAAGGGCGTGGGAGCTCCAAGCCTCTTCCTACATACTCTACCAAAGGTATCCCAGCCATGAGCTGTTCCTGATTTATATCCTTTTATAATAAACCAGTGATCTAGTAAATAAAACATTCCTCTGAGTTTTGTGAGCCACTCTACACTCTAGCAAATTAACCAAACCTGGGGAGGGGGCTGCTGGAACTTCCAATCTACAGCCAGTTGGTCAGAAGGGCAGGTGGCACTCTGGACTGGCTCTGAAGTTGGAGTTGGGCAGTCTTGTAGGACTGAACCTTTAGTCTGTGGGATCCCACACACCTCCAGGGGGACAGGGTCAGGACCCGGCTGGCATCAGAGAATTCCTTGGTCGTATGGGGAAGAAAAAACCCACACACTGTAGTTGGTGTCAGAATCACTACCTAGCATCCTTTAAAAGGGAGCCATGAGACCACTTTGCTGCTTAGTTTCATTGTTACTCATGAATTTAAGCACATTTACTGTGTTTCAGTTCTGTTCTTAGCGCTCATACTGTTCCATGTTTGACCAATGGAAGCTCTGCTGAGTTGGGTCCTAAGCCCTTTGGACATGACCCCGGCAGTCTTTGATGGCTTCCTTGCTTTCCGGTAGAAAAAGTTCCTGGCTCATCTGGTACTTTTCCTGCACCTTTATTTCTTCAGGGACCCATTTGTCATTTTAGCACCCCCTTTCATTCTTTGTTTCCTTCACCAGCTCTTCTCCCTGTACCTTCACTACGGTCATTGCCAGGTTCAGTCTCTGACCGCCTTATCATCTCTCCCATTAGTGAAAGTCTAACCAGTCGTGCTTCAACTAGCACTCCATGCTGGTCTCTATTTCTACATTCCCAACAAGAATAAGCTCTTCAACCTGGTTTGCAAGGCCTTCCATTGCCTCTGTACCTTTGATATTCCTCCCTTCACATGGTATTCAATTTGACATAATTCAACTTAAATTTATCGAGTGTCTTCTATGTCCTAAGTGTTGTGCCCTTACTGTCGATATTGCTAGTAATAATGGTAACAGCTAATAACTTATGGAGTACTTATCGAATGCATACACCACATAAGAGTTTTACATACATTATTTACTGTATTCCTTTAGTAATCCTATAATATAAACTCAGTTATTAACACCTAACTTGCAGAGACAGAAACTAAGGCACAGAGAGAATCAGAACTTTTCCCAGGTCTCACAGCAAATAGAGAAGAGACAAGGCCAGGCTGGCCTGACTCAAGGTGGTGGTTAATATTATGTGTCAACTTGACTGGACAAAGGGATGCCCAGAGAGCCAGTTATACATGATTTCTCGGTGTGCCTGTGAGTAGATTTCTAAGGGAGATTAGCATTTGAATTGATAGAATGAGTAAAGCAAATGGTCCTCCCCAATGTGGGGTGCATCATCCAAACTGTCAAGATCCTGGATAGAACAAAAAGGCAGAGGAAGATGAATCCATCCTCTCTCTGTTTGAGCTGAAACTGCCATCTTCTCCTGCCCTCAATGTCTGCTCCTTGAACTTCCGGACTCATACCGGGACTTATGCCATCAGCCCTTCAGATTCTCAGGGCTTTGGGTTTGGCTTGAATTATACCCCAGGTCTCCTGGTTCCCCAGCCAGCAGACAGCAGGTGATGGGACTGCTCGGCCTTCATTCCCTTGCGAGCCGATCCCTACAATAAGCCTCCCATTCTGTTTCTCGGGAGAACCCACATCCTATCTTGACCACGACACCACCCATCATTTCTCACCTCTCTGGCCCAATCCCACATATTCTACAGACTCTACCTCAGGCCTCATGTCTTCCAAAAACCCCCACACCCACTCCGATCAGCACGGCTCTCCCCCTCCTTGAACGCCTGCACCACCAAGAAGCACTCCACAGCACACCACCCCGATCCTTGTTTCACTCCAGCTGCAGCTTCTGATTCCCGGGGCCTGGAGTACAGCCCGAGATTCTGCAGTTCTAACAAGCCTCCACGTGACACCACTGCTGCTGGTCCATGGACCACACCTTGCAAGCCAGGATTTAGCAGACATACCGTATACCTTCATCGAGTATGTTTACCAGACTATGATCGACGGTTACCTCGGATTGCTCCTCTTTTTCTTTATATTTCTGTATTTTCCATTTTTTCTATTGATGGTTACAGATCACTTTTATGATCCGAAAAACATAGTGTTAGACTTTCAATGTTCTTTACAGTTTTCAAAATAAAGTTCAGGTTTCTGCCTGAAAGAGCACTAGAGACTCTTTGTGATCTGGCCCTTCAAGGATTCCATGTCCTGATCTCCTGCAACCTCCAAACACACACCACATGTAACCACCAAACCTTCCAGATCATCTGTTATTTCTCCAGATTCCTCTCCCTTACTCCCTCTTTCCCTGACCTTCCTCACCTGGACAGCTCGGGCTCATCCTTCAGATTAGCCTGAAGGGGCTCCCCTTGCAGGAAGCCTTCCCTAACCCCCCACCTCTGCGCTCTGCTCTGCACTCCAGTAACAACCAGGGGCCCCTGGCCATGAAGTCTTTCACCTTTCCATGCGGTTTTGTCTGCCTGCCCTGTTAGACAGGGATTTGTGAAGACAGAGACACCAGACCCACAGTATTTAGATAGTGCCAGGCATAAAATTGGCATTCAGTAAGTATCTGAAATAATATACCAAATGATCTATAAAATGTAATGGGTTTCCCAAATATTGATCATTGTTATTTTCACTTTGCTTTTTTTTTTTTTAACATTTATTTTATTTACTTATTTTGAGAGGCAGAGAGACAGAGCACAAGCACAGGAGGGGCAGAGAGAGAGGGAGACACAGAATCCGAAGCAGGATCTGGGCTCTGAGTTGTCAGCACAGAGCCCGACTTGGGGCTCAAACCCACGGACCTTGAGATCATGACCTGAGCTGGAGTTGGACACTAAACGACTGAGCCACCCAGGCGCCCCATCCTCACTTTGAAGATAAAGAAACAGCTTCAGAGAAGTTAAGTGACTTACCATATATCTCAAAGGGAAAAACCTGAATTCAAACCTTGATTTTCTGATCCTCTTTCTACTTCACCACAGTTGCCATCATGAAATACTAACAAGGAAATACACGTATCATGGGTTGGGTCAAGTTGATGCACAGCTGTCTCCTACTGGAAGCTTTTCTGTCATTCACATACCTTGATGACACACATGGCTAATGCATCTACTGTTAGTTTTTTTCATTTAAAAAAAATTTTTTTTTTTAATTATTTCTGAGAGAGACAGCATAAGCAGGGGAGGGCCAGAGAGAGAGAAGGAGACACAGAATCCAAAGCAGGTTCCAGCCTCTGAGCTAGCTGTCAGCACAGAGCCCAACTCTGGGCTCAAATCACGAATGAGCTGTGAGATCGTGACCTGAGCCGAAGTTGGACGCTTAATCGACTGAGCCACCCAGACACCCCTACTGTTAACTTTTAAGAACAGATGAAGGGGGCACTTGGGTGTCTCAGTCGGTTGAGTATCTGGCTTCGGGTCAGGTCACGATCTTATAGTTCATGAGTTTGAGCCCCATGTCAGGCTCAAACCTGAAGCCTGCTTCAGATTCTGTGTCTCCCTCTCTCTCTCTCTGCCCCTCCCCTGCTCTGTCTCTCTCTCAAAAATAAATAAACATTAAAAAAAAAAAAAGAAAGAAACAGATGAAGTTGTGAAGAATGAGTGTGTTTTAAACATGAAGGGCTTTAACTCTGTTATGTGCTAGACTAGGAGACAGAATTTATTTATTTATTTATTTTTAAAATGTTTTATTTATTTCTAGGAGAGAGAGAGAGACAGCATGAGTAGGGGAGGGTCAGAGAGAGAGGGAGTCACAGACTGAAACAGGCTCCAGGCTCCGACCTGGCAGTCAGCACAGAGCCCGACGCGGGGCTCGAACCCACGAACCGCGAGATCATGACCTAAGCGAAAGTCGGACGCTTAACCGACTAAGCCACCCAGGAGCCCCCAGAATTTATTTTTTAAGTTTATTTATTTTGAGAGAAAGAGCGTCTGCATGCAAGCAGGGGAGGGACAGAGAAAGAGAGTGAGAGAATCCCAAGCAGGCTCCATGCTGTCAGCGCAGAGCCCAATGCAGGCTCTAATCCCAATGCAGGGCTCCAACTCATGAATCATGAGATCACGACCTGAGCTGAAACCAAGACCCAGGAGCCCCTAGGTGACAGAATTTAAATCACATTTTTCACAGAGAGAAACCGGGCACGCGCAGCTGAGACAGGCTACAGGGGCTTCCCCATAAGCCCATCCTCAGGTGCCCCAGGAGGGTTCATAAGCAAAGGCCCTGCGGCTCCAAGCCAGGGCCACCAAACTAGCAGTCAGTGCTGACCAGTGATTTACACCCCTGCCAACATCCACTGTATTCTGCTAAGAACACGCTAAGAACACACATCAAGACAAACCTCTGTCCCCAAGGATCCCACAGGCACAGAGGGACACAAGTGTACCAGCAATTACTACACCCTGTGATGAGGGCCATGAGGTGCAAAGGGAGCCCTGTGGACCACCAGCCAAGCCCAGGCTGGGGGGATTCGGGAGGCTTTATGGTGGAAATGACATCCGACCAGAACCTTGCGGGCTCCTCGTTCTGTCAGCATCCA
The DNA here is from genome assembly GCA_017311185.1 of Proteles cristata cristata. Lineage (NCBI taxonomy): Eukaryota > Metazoa > Chordata > Mammalia > Carnivora > Hyaenidae > Proteles > Proteles cristata. The sequence continues at coordinate 102,146 of JAESUZ010002594.1, forward strand.
GTAACACCACCTTCTTGTCGCTCTTCACGGCCTTCCGTCATGGCCTGTCTCTTCACCCACAGCATGAATTCCTCCAGCATGAGGAATGTGCCCCCTTCATCCCTGCGGTCCCTGAAGCACCTAGCCCAGCAGCTGCTACCCCAGTCTGAAGCTCTCAGCAGTAGATGACAGCCTGGCCAGGATCACCTCTGCGGGCAGCACAGGCTGCCGGGCCCCCAGCCTGCCCACGAGCATGTGCAGGAAGCCACGGGGCCTTGTCCGGGGAAGCCTTCTCAGTACAGTGACAACTGGGAGAGCCAGCGTGTACGCACTGTCCCAGGGCACCATGCTGGGTTGCGGGGCGGGGGGGTGAGTCTGACGATTTGGGACTAATCACAGGCAGGTCATTTCCACCTGGAATGCCACCAGCGGCTTGGTCAGCACCCTCCTTCCCAAACCAGTGCCTCCTCCCTGCATTTGGCAGGCACCTCAATGATTCGGGTGCCCAGGCTGGAAAATTCCGGTGGCTGAGCTCCTTCCTCTCCCTCGCGCCCCCAGCTCAGTAGTGGCGGCCCCACAGATTGTTCCCCAAGATGTTTCTCAAGCCTGCACCCTCCTACCCACTGTCACTGCCGTCATTCAGGCTTGCGTCACCCCTGCCGTCATCTCCTAGCTCCTATTCTCCAGCCTCCAGCTGGTGGCTCCACCTTCTGTGGTTTCATCACATCTGCAATCTAAATCTTTAGCCTGAAGTTCAGTCTCGAGGAACTTGCCGCTTCTGCCAATGCGTCCTGATGTTTGCCCCTCTGAGGTTCTACTCCTCTTACTCCCCCTGGACTCCTCTCCACGCCTGTTCCATGTGCCCCATCAATGCCTGTCAGACGGGACAGCACCCAACCTTCAAGGCTCACTTCAAACCCTGCGTCTCCCATGAAGTTATTCCTAAGGGTCCTAGCCCACTCTTCTGAACCCTGCTGGTCTTACTGTCTACACCTGTGCAACACTGAACACATGCACAGCCTCAGATCTACTTGTGAACACTGCTTGTGTTCCTGTCTAGGCTCTGGTTACATCCAGAGCAGCTGTCGTTGCTCTGCCGAGAGAGAGGCAGAGAGGGGTGGTGGTAAGAGGGAGGCGTCAAGACTGGGCTCACATGGGTTCTGAAAGGGCCACAACATGCCCACAGTAAGTAATTTCTCTGAGCTTCTGTTCCTCATCTGCAAACAGACTTTACGTCCATGGCTCACGGAGTCTGTGAAACTAGAGATCACACGTGCAAACGATGACGTACTGTGACACAACATGGACCGATCAAAAATACTTCCTGAGGTGACTACACAGAACAAATAAGTCAGAGTATTGCAGACTATAAAATTATGATGTTAACTTTTAATACGTGAAACTCGGATGACATTTCGGTTCTCATGATATGACCAATACAGACCTCAAAGATGCCCCCATTGATTACCAGAAAGCACGTTCTCCAATAACTAGGCACTCTGGGCCTGAAACGGTCTTGCTCAAAACCATGAGGATGTGTTTACTTAGGGGCGCCTGGGTGGCTCAGTTGGTTAAGTGTCTGACTTTGGCTCAGGTCATGATCTCTGCAGATTGTGAGTTCGAGCTCCACATGCGTCTCGCTGCTGTCAGCCTGTTAGCATAGAGCCTGTTTCGGATCCTGTTACCCTGTCCCTGCCTCTCCCCGACTTGTGCTCTCCCCAAAATAAATAAATATTTAAAAAAAAAAACAATAGATTTACTTAAAATCCAACCAATAAAACTGGTTGAATTCTATGCCCTAACTGAGTGCTGACCCCTGTGGCACCAAGCACTGCTTTAACCTAAATCACTATTTTCATTTTTTGTGTTGCTGCTTTCTTGCATCTTGTACGTGGAAAATTCCTGCTCCCACTACCCAAGCCCTGAGAAACGCTACCAAAGGCATGAGCGAATAGGGGAGGGTGCCAGCCTCACTCACAGCCTCCATCTCACGCCAGCCAGCCGAGAAAACTTCCCAGTCCCAAGTTCTCTCTGAGGCTCCCTGTCCCTTATTCCGCCGCAGCCGAGGAGAGAGCAGCCACCGTGGCAGAGCTACTCACTCCGCAGCCACCAGAGGGCCCCACAGCATCTGCTAGGAAGCCAGGACGCACCCTCTCCCCAGGCGAAGCCTGGAGGGCACATCACAGCCCGCCCCTTGCTTCCAGCCTGGAAACGGGGTTGTCCGGAACCCCCAGGCTAGCTGGGGCTGATGCTGTTGAGGTTTCAGCTCTTACCAAGCAGCCGGCTTTGCACAGAGGGTCTGAGTCACCAGGGCTCCGTAGGCCTGAGCCCTCCCCAGCCACATTCCTTCTGGTATCACCCAAGGATACAGGGTATCTGTGGCTTAATAACGTTTTTCATAACAACCCCCAGAACTACTGCCTGAAGGCCCACTTGCTCTCAAGTGCTAATAAAGGAAAGGGAACAGTATGTTTGACAGGCAGATCATAGCCCATGAGAATTTGGTCCTATCCTGCCCCCAACACCAAGCATTTTTGGGGTCCAGACAAGCTGGCCTTCTATAGGCCTTCTATTTGAACTCAAAGTACAGGGTCTTACTTCCTTCCTGCAAGAGACCAGGGAAATCAGGGATCCTCGTGATGCGAAAAAGGGAAAGGAAGGCTAAGGTGTCCAGGGTTTTTTTTTTTTGACAGCCACCCCAATCCGGAACACAAACAGACTCACAAACTTACAAAACAGATGCTCATTCAGGTTTTGATGGTCTCTTTTGGGATATTTACGAAGAGGCTGGAATATTCAGTAAACTATTTTTAAATAATTATAAGACCTGAAGGGCTGGGTTCCTCCCTTCAGGATGGCCGCACATAAATCACCTCATATAATTCCCATAATAAGCACACACACACACACACACACACACACACACACACACACACACACACACACACACCCCGCCCCCAGGATAGGGATGGGAGGAATTCTACAGACGAGGAGACAGAAGGTGTAGAGACTTACCTGCCCACGGCACAAAGCAAAGCTGTCACAGAGCCAAGACTCAGCACGGGTCCATCTGCACCACCCCACCCTCCACTTAGTAATAATTACAGTTAACACGAGTGTGGCACTTGCTTTGTGCCAGACACTCTCCTAAGCATTTTCACGCCTTTTCTTCCTTGTATTCACAACATGCCTAGGAGGCAGGTACGACGAACAAGTCCCTTTTCCAAATGAGAAAACTAAAATTGGAAAGGGTTGGGTGACGTGCAACATCACCTGGCTAATGAGAGGCAAGGAAATTAGATTCACCCCAGCCTTGTGCTCTTAACCACTGTGTCTCCTGCCTCAACCCATGTCACCCTCCCTTGGCTCCCCACCTTGCCACAGGCACACTGATGGCTTTTCAATACCCCACCTCAGCCCAAGCCCCTCCCTGCCTCCTAGCCTCTGCACTTCCTGTTCCCTCCACCAGAAAAGCTTCCCCCTAGTCCCTGCTGTATGCGCAAACTTAGTTCCTCCTCTTCCTCTAAGTCTGGGTTTAAATGTCCCCTCTTGGGCACCTGGTTGGCTCAGTCGGTTAACCATTCGTCTTCGGCAGTTTGTGAATTCAAGCCCCACTTCGGGCTCTGTACTGACAGCTCGGAGCCTGGAGCCTGCTTCAGATTCTCTGAATCTGCCCCTCTCTCTCTCTGCCCCTCCCCCACTCACACTATCTCTGTCTCTCTCAAAATAAATAAATAAACTTTAAAAAAAAAAAAAAGGAAGGAAGGCAAGTTATAGTCCTTCAGCATTTGCTGGTCCAAAAGAGAAGTTAGCACAGTAAGTACAGCCTGCCCTCCAGTGCCTTAGAAGGAAGACGGCTCAAAGGCTTTTACCCACAAATCACACACCACACACCTTGCATCACGGACCAGCCCTGCTTGGCCTCCCTAGAGCTTCTGCTCCACGGTGGCCACACAGAAGCTGATTCTCCTGCACAGAACCTGCTGCCTGCTGGGTGAGGCTGGGTGCCTTTGTGGTCATGAGCTGGTCCTGTTTTTCCCATTGCCCCAGAGGATGGGGGTCTAGCCCGATTTTACCTAGGAGGAGACTCAGGTTCACAGCGGTGAGATGACCTGCCCAGAGCCTGGCAGCTGCTAAGCAGGACAGCCACTTGCTCTCCTGTAACTTCCTTCAGTAGCTCTGTGTTACCTTCAGAAACAAACCCCAGACTTATTAGCACAGTATCTCAGGTGCCCCCAGGAAAGGTACCTCCTCTCAGGAGCAGGGCAATCCCTGGGAAGAGCTCTGGCACATCCTTTTCCTTCCTATCTGACCCCTGCCCTCCCCCCGCCCAATCTAATCCCTACTTGTCCTCTAAGATTCCTGATAGGAATCCATCCTGAGAAAATAAACATGTGGGCAAAGATGTTTATTCAAAAGAAGTCCTACTGTATCTTATTATTAAGCATGGCAGTAAAAAACCTGACAACAACCTAAGGCTTAATAAACTGTATTTCCCTACTTAGGGTTACTAGTTGAGCCACATTTGGGGGTTTGTTGTTTTGTTTTCTGGATTGCCAGCACCTAGGCTTGAAACTGTAAATTGAAACTGTAAATCTGCGGTTTTCAGCTCAAGTGCATGGAGGACGCAGCGCCCCCTTCCGGGCGGGGGCGCACACGTGTGGAGCTAGAGACGCAGGGCAAGCCTTTCTCTCTACTACTAGGGGCTCTTCCAAGGGACCGACCGCTTCACCGCATTGTCAACGAGGAACTTGGTGAAGTTTCTTGTGATGGCATTTCCCAGAATGCCCCTCCCCTTGGGCTGGACTTTTCATCCACTTCCACAGCAGGTGGGCACGGTCCCCACTCACAGATTTTGCTTGAACGTATGGAACGTGACATGAGAGCCAGCAGAGAGCTCTATGACCCCCTTGTCACTCCCTGGCTCTTGCGTCTGAACTGATGTGAGGGGAGGCCAGGGTCCGTAAGCCGCACTCAGCACCCCCGGCATATCAGGCGACTGAGCTGGATACCGCTGACATTTGTGGCCCCGTGGCGAGGCTGCCTTGGTGACAATGCACAGGAAGCCCGGCGCTGGTCCAGGTCGGCCACGCGCCCATCGATGTCCCCGTCTGGAGTCTCCTGCAGAGACCGAGCATAGCGGCGGCGGTCTGGGGACACGCACGCGGCTGGGGACCACACGCGGGCGCCGGCCAGTTCCCCGCACGCCGCACAGATGGCTGCGGTCCATCCACAACTTCACCCTTCTGAGCCTGCTGCCAAAATTACTAGCACTTAAAGAATGCCATTCTGTTTGTTAGGGTTGTGCGGTAACGCGTACCCCTCACCCAAGGCTCAGAGGTTTTCCTCACCCACGTTTATTCCAGCGAAGGTGTGCCTGCCCAGTGGAGGGTTCTCCTCCACTCTGATTCAGGAACTCGGGCTCCTTCCAGCCGGGTTCTTCCAACCCCAAAGCCTCAGAGTCCAGCAGGTGGAGTGAAAAAGTGTGGTAAAGCTGCCTCCTAACCAACTTGGTCTGCAAGTGACACACATCGCTTGCGGTCCCGTTCAGTTGGTGACTAGTCAGGGTTTGACCTAAGTGCAGGAGGTGTCAGGAACGTAATTCCCGGCCGATCGGCCACAGCCCGGCGGCACCTCTACAGTCTGACTGACGGGAAGAACAGATTTCTGGCGGACAGGCTGTCTTCTGCCTGCAGCTACAAACCCCGGAGAGTGAAGTACCAGGTAGCGGGTTTTGTTTGCACACGGAGAAGGCGGACTACTGCCTGAACGATGACCACTGCCCCCTGCTCCAGCATTTCTACACTAGAACATACAACAGGCCTGGTGGGGAGCTTAAACATGGCCTTCCCGTTGCTCCAGGGACCGCACCAACTCAGGTTCCCTTCCTTGGATGGCTGTTCACCTAAAAATAGAAGGGCCGACTTTATTACCAGCAAAAATGGGTTTATTTGGGAACAGCAGAGAAATACAAACCAGGACAAGCAGAGCATAGGCAAGTCAGAAGAACAACGGAGAGGATCACTTTGTATAAAGGAAATTAGAAGTTCAGAAGGGCTGTTATAAACATCAAGACCCGTGGAGTAAACTTGAGTTTGAAGCAAAGTGGTTTTCATTGGCTGAGCTGTGACGGTCTCTCATTGGCTGGGCTGTTGCCGGGGGAGGAAGAAAACCTTCCTCCTTCCTGACTGGAGAGTAAAGTAGGATCCACCTGCCAGGTCCCTCCCTCCCTGTTCCATCTGCAATCGAAAAGTACTAGGGCACGAGCGCCTCCTGCTGGTCTCCCTACTCCGTTTCACACAAGATTTCCTTGGGGTGCCTGGGTGGCTCAGTCGGTTAAGTGTCCCATTTTGGCGCAGGCCATGATCTCATGGTTCATGGGTTCGAGCATGGCATGGGGCTCTGTGCTGACAACTAGCTCAGAGCCTGCAGCCTGCTTCAGATTCTGTGTCTCCCTCTCTCTGACCCTCTCCTGCTCACACTCTCTCACTCTCTCTCTCCCAGAAATAAATAAAACATTAAAAAAAATTTTTTAAATATTTCCTTTTATTAATTTTCACAGGGCCATCTGTCTGTTCCTTTTCCCACATCTCCCCTTCCCCCTAAGATGCCACCATCCTTGCTGGGTGGCTCCGCCTCAGGCACTGTTGCCTGATCCCATTGGCTGTCACTAGTGAAACAGAGTTGACTTCACTGTATGTGTGTGGTTTACAAGGCACACTACTTTCTCAAGAAAGAACTGCCTGGGACCTCTTCTTCTAGAGGGAGATTACAGTCTGGGACTACAGACACAGGTGCCCTCTGTCCCTGGAGCTGCAGCTACTAGGACCTGGGGGCTCCCAGAGTCTGGCGCGGGCAAGCAGGAGAAGAGGAGAGGAGTGGCAGTGTAGCTAAAGAGTCACCTGTTGAATGTGGGGAGAAGGAGTGACTAAATAAGCATGCTCTTGATAAATAGTTAATGACAAAATAGTAAAGATAAAGTACTATGGGGCAAAAATAAGACACATAATTCTATAACCATAGTGATCACAATTTAGAAATCTCACATCAAAAACAAAAATATATATATTTCCTTGTTTTTTACAATCTTTGGCACTTCCTACCCCTTCACTAGATAAATACTATCCAGCCCTCCAAAGGACTTAATGCCAGTTGTCACAACGGCTACTGTTTGCCAGCTCGGGCTCATGTCTGACAACTCTTCAAGGAAAAGTGGATGCACTCCATTGAGGTAGAGAAGGCTTCTGAGCTCCTTCTTCATACTGCATTGCATCTGGGACTTTTTCTTTGCTGCCCACTATTTTAGTGATCAAGTTTTATGTTTGGGGAACGATGGGAGAGACAGCCTGGGTCCAACTCATTCTTTCTGAAATCACTTTAGGGATCAAATTCAAGATCAACTTCCAGGTTCAATTTTTAAAACCCACCCCTCACCCCCACAAATCCCCAAATTATATATAATAGATGTATAAAAAGACTATAGGAAAAAAAGACATAACAAGTATTTATCTTGGGTTAATAGGTTTAAATAATTGTATTTTCTTTTTCATACATTGTTATATTTTCTAAACCTTTTGTAAGATTGTAACCTTTTTGCAATCAAATTTAAAAGTCACAATAAGTATCTTATTGTTGCTTCTAAGTTTATTTCTTTTGAGAGAATGAGTGCACGCACGTGCAAGCAGGAGAAGGGAGGGAGAGTAGTAAGAGAAAATCCCAAGTAGGCTCTGCGCTCAATCTCACATGACTTGAGCCAAAATCCAATCATTGTTATTTTTTTTTAAATATTTTTATTTATTCCTAGGAGAGAGAGAGACAGCGTGAGCAGGGGAGAGTCAGAGAGAGAGGGAGATACAGACTCTGAAATAGGCTCCAGGCTCCAAGCTGGCAGTCAGCACAGAGCCTGACGCGGGGCTTGAACCCATGAACCACGAGATCATGACCTAAGCGAAAGTCGGATGCTCAACCGACTAAGCCACCCAGGCGCCCCTCCAAGTCATTGTTATTTCTTAAATGGCTATCAAATGTTGCCTCCTCCAGGGGTTGTTCCGTGATCGCTCCAAGGGTCCTCTACCGTTCACTGGGAACACTGGATTTTGACCGCTTGCTTATCTATTCCCTGATAAGACTTGAAGATCTTGAGGGAAGAAACTGATTCTTCAATGTTTGAGTCCTCAGGGCCTACCTAGCACACCCACTAGTCATTTCCAAAGGTTTGTGGATCAAGTGAAGAGCTCAAGTAAGTAGGAGTGTACAAACTCTGGTCGCTCTCATTCTAAATTCAGTAGCATCTTCCCTGGGACGAACAGAACCAGGATTTTCTCCACCCATGATTGTAACCTGGGGCCTGGGCCAAGCTTGGGAAGCATACAGCAAGATTTCATAGAAGTGCCCCCTAAACAGTCAGGGCCAGGGTTGCATGAAGTAGCGTGAGTGAGAGCTGAAATTCACAACAGGTTTTCCTAGGGGCGCCTGGGTGGCTCAGTCGGTTGAGCTCAGACTTTGGCTCAGGTCATGATCTCACGGTCTGTCAGTTTGAACCCCGCGTCGGGCTCTGTGCTGACAGCCAGCTCAGAGCCTAGAGCCTGCTTCAGATTCCGTGTCTCCCTCTCTCTCTGACCCTCCCCTGCTCATGCTGCCTCTCTCTCTCTCTCTCTCAGAAATAAACTTTAAAAATAATATTAAAAAAAAAACAAAACACCAAAACGGGTTTTCCTAGCAGGAGCCAAGGATTAGTCACATGGTGGCACTTAGAGGATTCCCCGAGTCTCCTCATTCCTTTGGGATCACTCACGCCTCCCAGGACCTCCCCTGGGAGCAAAGGAAAACCCAGGACTTGGGAGTTTTCCATCAATAGCTGCTAGCAGTTCGAATTTAACCCTAACCACAGTTAAAGTAAATGGGGGAAGAGGGAGACACCAAGCATCTACTGGGAAACGCTTAGGTTTTCTCTTAAGTTTCTTCCAGAAACTTCTCCTAAAGGGCTTTGAGAACCAAACAGGCCAATTACAGGACAAAAAGGAGGTTTAGAAACTTCTCAAGCTGAATTTTCCATCGCGTAAAGCCATCCACAGCGAGGGGTAGCCCCCTTGTGGAACAAAGGGCTTGTATGGGAGCTGACGAGCACGCAGCACCTGCACCCCCCCGCCCCCCTCCCTGAGGGACAGGCGCGGGCAGGGATCCGGCTTCTCCGCCGCCGCAAGTAGGTGGAGCGGGGCACAGGCCCCAAGACCCTCCGGACTGACATCCTGGGCCTAATGGCGACAATTTTGCGGCGGTTGGGACTCCATGTGGCCCTCCCCGCAGTATCATCTAGAAATTAATCCCTAGACCGGCAGGTTACACCCGGTTCTGGGCCAGCGCGCCCCACCCGCAGAGCCGCTGGATTCTTGGAGGGCTGCGCCTTCCCTCTGTAAAACCGAACCCGAGAGGAAGGGCACGGCCCGGGGCGGGGATGTCCTGAAACATCCGCGAGCCCTTGAAGGAAGGGACGTTCACAGGACGATCTCGGCCGAGGTGACAGCAGGCGGAGGCCCCGCGGCACCGCCTCGCAGGGTGTGTGCCCGCGCGGGGCGCGCGGGGACAGGAAGGGGAGGGCGGGGAAGGGGTGGGGTGAGCGGGGCCCGGACGCCGGCCCAGGCTCCTCCTGCCTCCCCTCCCCTGCCCTCCCCCCTACTAAGGCTCCCAGTCCGCCGCGCTCTGCTCACTGGCCGCGCGTCCCAGCCGACCGAGCGTCCCCGCTGCGCCCCAGGCCAAGGTGAGTGGAGCGCGCCGCCCTCGGCCCCCGCACGGGGAAGCCCCCCATCGGCGCTCAGGCTTCGCGCCGTGTCCGGGCGCCGGGGTCCGCTGGGTGCGCGCCGCTCGGCACCCCGGGCCACACCCCGGGGAGGCTGGCAGCGCCCCTGCCCGAATCCTTGCGGACTGGAGGGGTGCACTTGTCCTTCGTTCCCGCACCGCGGTGCGGTGCCGATGGCCTCTGCCCTCTGCTCGCTTTCCGGCTACCTCTCCACACTCCCACCTTCCTTCTTTTCCACTAGTCACCGAGTTATCCGAACCCCCGCTGCGCGCCCCGTCCTGGCCGGCCTGCGGGCTGCGGCTGCAGGCTGACCTCGGTCCAGATGTGTGCCGCCGCCTCCGGGTTGGCCGCCAAGGCAGCTAGCAGATTCCCTTCGTAAAAGGCACACTGCTCAGCCCCTCGCCCAGATGTTTCAGGTTGGGCTTCCTGTTGTCTGTCTGCTAGACAGGAGAGGGGGAGGTCTATTTGTTTTCATCATAAAGCTTGGCTACAGGGAGAGGGGGCGGGGAGAGGGGAATATATGAAGGGATTTCTCTACTCAAAGGGTTTCTTTCTTGCGATCTTAATTAAATAAGTGGAACTCTAAAGAGGGGGAAGAGTAGGCTTGATGAAGGATCTCCCAAACCAGATTAATCTGGCCCAGTGCAAAGAGACAGACAGACCAGCCCTTGGTACCTGGTCACAACCTAGGAGCTTGGCCACAGGAATGCGGCTTCCTGCGGCCCCGGACACAGCTAACTGTGCATTTGGACTCCAGCTAACTGAAACGCGGCTCTGGCGTGCAGGGTGGGGGTGGTGAGGAAAGTAGAGCAGCTTACAAGCTAGGCAAGCCAAGCCCTAGCCCAGACTCTGGAATATATTAAGCCCACCCCCCACCCCCCAGGGGGAGCTGAGAGCATGGTGCAGGGCGTGGTTAGCACAAAGCCTCCCAGATTCTCCGGGTGCAGGCCGGTGACTCAGCTGTGAGACCGTGTGGGTGTGGTCCAGGATAGTTCCAGATACTGTCTGCGGATGGCCGGACGGAACACTCGCTGAAGGAAAAGGGAAGCGTGCCATCTCAGAGGGCATTTTCCAAGAGGAAGTGAGTCACACCGGGACCCGCTGGCAACCTGAAGGGGAGGTTTCTTGACTGAACTGTGGCTGAGGGCAGCGATTAGATTGGCAGGGCCTTGGGAAGACCAGCGCCGTTGGGCCACGGGCCCCAGTGCCTGCAGGCGGACGGCCTAGCTTCACTCTGAGGTAGCTCTTCTGTCAAGAGGTCTTCGTGGTAGCTGCAGGTTACCCCCCCTGCAGCTTGAGCTCCAACCGGCAGCAGTGGGTCTTTACACCCTGTGCTTCAGGTAACGCTGGGGTCATGGAAACGCCCACGGTGATCTCTGCCTCCGCCTGTTTCAGCAGATTGCAAAAGATAATACCCGAGGCTGGGGCAGAAACGAGTTCGAGTAACTCATTTGAAATGTCTTCATCCATCCTGCCCCCCGAGATTCCTATCCTGTTTCTAGTTACTCGCCTCTCCTAAATGATACGTGCCTGCCTTGACAGCTGGAAGCTACTTTCTTCATCTACTTTTCTTCATCTGACCTACCATGTGGAGTTTCTTATTTCAGTTCTTCAAATTTTCTTAAAGGTGCACTGGACATAAAGTACACGATTTCTAGGGGATGCTTTTCCCTGGCTTCTTCTGCAAACGGTATCAGAGGGGCCGTTTCCTCCTCCTGTGCTTGGCCTCTAACCAGCCTCTTAAGCAGCCACCCCAGTGAGGTCAGGCCTTGGGCTGGGTGGAGCTGAAACTGGGGGCCTTCCTGCTTCCCAGTGACAGCTCCAAAAATGTGGCTTAAGAGCACTACCCACTTGGTATGCCCTTGGACACAGTCCAGTCTTTCAAAATTGAGGGAAACAATGGAATCCTTTCAGGTTATGATGTATAAGTTAGCACAATGGGTGAGGGGAAAGCTGAAATGAAGTTTTAGCATCTTGCTTAAGTTTTTCATTTTCCTGTGGATTTAATTGAGAAATCTCATATCAAGAGTAAAAAGGATGAATTCACTTATTTTTTTAAGCAATTTTCAGCTCTTCCTACCCCTTCACTAAGTAACTACCACCCAATCCACCCCTGGATTTGTTGCCACAATGGCTATTGTTTGCCAGTTCATGCTGATTGTCTGACAATTCTTCACAGAAGCCTGGAAGCACTCCACTGGGGTAGAGAAGGCTTCGGGGTTCTTTCTTCGTATTACATTACATCTGGAATTTTTCCTTTGCCGCCTACTTTTTTAGTGAGCAAGTTTTATGTTTGGGGAAAGGTGGGAGAGACCGCCTGGACCCAGATGCATTGCCTCGACTCGTTCTTTCTAAATTCTCCTTAGGGATCAAATCCAAGAACACCTTCTGTGTTCAATTTAAAAAAAATTTTTTTTCTTTTCAAAATCTCCAAAGCAAAAGGAAGGAAACCCCAAACATATTGTAAATAACAGATGTTTGTTTTTACTGACACCCTGCCAATATTTTTCTGGGTGGGCTGTAAGAAAACTAGGGTATGGACAAGACACAGAAGAGCAGAGTAAATCAGTCCTCTTGATCTTTAGAAGTGTCCTTTTTGAAATTACCGTCCGGATCTGGGCACGGATCCAGAGCAAACATTTGGGATTGCTCGGGAGCAGACACTTTTCTAAGGAGGACTCGGGTCCCTGCTACTCCCAGGAGAATCAAAAATGTACATTACTGTCAATTTCATTCTTACCAATTAATTCATTGGGCAGGCTGTGAGGTCAGGATGCTAGCTACTGGGAGCCTGTTCAAGGAGCCCACAATCTAGTGGGAACAAACAGAAACACAATAAACTAGACTTTTTAAATAGTATGCATTAGCTGGTGAACTCCGCCAAAGGCAAGCACCATGGAGAGAGAAAAAGTGTGTGTGTGTGTGTGTGAGTGAACATACCAGCCTAACACCAGGACATGCACAGTAAGTGCTCATTTTAAGAGGAGAAGAAATGGAAAGTTTAATTCCCATCACTGACTAAATTTATCAGGAGTCCAGAATTCTTTTCTATAAAGAAAACTACACTCGGGGCACCTGAGTGGCTCAGTTGGTTAAGCCTCTGACTTCGGCTCACGGTTATGATCTCACGGTTCTTGAGCTCTAGCCCCACGTCAGGCTCTGGGCTGACAGCTCAGAGCCTGGGACCTTCTTTGGATTCTATGTCTCCTTCTCTCCCTGCCCCTCCCCATTAGTGCTTTCTCTCTCTCAAAAATAAATAAACATTAAGAAAAGTTTTTAAAGAAAAAAAAGACAACTACACAGAGAAAGACTACAGAGTTCTGAGCCTCCAGCTTCCCCAGGCAAACAGATAGGGAGGATACACAGACATCAGAATAAAATGGCTCAATAAAAAATGAGAGAATGATGAGGTAATTATAGCCTGTGGGGCTCACAGTGAGAAACAAAACACAAGAAAACAGCAGGAGCGAGAAGAGAAAAAGAGAGAAGTCCTATTCAGGGTCTGGCCAGACCCGTTTGGCAGGACACGGTTTTTTCGGCACTCCTGGAATGTGCTTCTGTACCCTCCTGTTGCATTCACAGGCAGCTCTCCGGGCCCCTTCCCCAGCTCTTCCCAGCCTCCCATCTTCTGCTGGGCTCTTAGCCACACGGTTTTCAGTCCAGACCTTGGTGCTCACACCTGTACCTCGGGTCCTGCCAAAGGGCTTCTCCAATTTATTCATTCACTCATTTAGCAGACACTTATTTTGTGGTTCATAGAACGATTCAGGTTCTTGACCTAGAGGATCTTCCGTCTGAGAGGCCAATAGGAAACGGGGTAAATGGATAGAGTGTTTTGACTGCAGAGAGGACACGGCCATCCTCTGGGCCGCAGGCCCAAGCCCCCCCACTGAGGGTGCGTCAAGCTCTTGCCCAGGAGTGGAGCATGTCGGGTAGCTGGGAAGATCCAAGTGCCACATTCAGATCCCTGAACTTGCTACTTCAGCAGCCAACGGTCAGCCCTACCGCCTGCCCCACCCAGGACCGGAGGGCCACTGAGTCCGTGGGCGGGCTGGGCTCATGGGCAAGCTCGGTGACTCACCCACTGGCCGAGAGAACATTCTCATCATGACTGTCCCCCCTTTACCTTCGTCTTACTTTAAAGCTAGCGCGCTGGCTCCTCCTTCAAAACAATAATTTGCTTGTTGCCCTGGTCCGAGCTCTCCAGGCACTGTTCGCCAGGAGACCATGGGCCTCGCCTCTGGTGTTCAAAGTTGGTTATTTCACCTTCGTGAACTTAGATTCCTGGCTAGTCTCTGTTCTGCATTCTCATTTCAAAAGGCCTACTTGACAAATAGGGAGTCACCTGGGTGCTGTGCTCTTGGCCCATCTGCAGAGCCCTGAGCAATCACTCAGGAAGGCTGGCCTCACTCTCCTGAAGAACATCCTCAAGGGTGGCCGAGACTTCTTCCTACTTCCAATGTGTATTTCTTACAAGTTCCCAAATCGGCCCGTTCCCCTATCGTAGCGGCCCTTACTCTGTGTGTCCCCTTTCTTTGTCCTCTGGGTACGCTTTCCTTCTGCTCTGTCCTGTGAAGAAGGTGAGGTGGGTGTCTTTCTCGCAGCTTTGGGAACTGGCTGTGAAGCACCCTCCTGCTCTGAGCTTAGACACAGGTATTTTTATACCTCTGGTCGCTGACTCCCTTCCTGAGTTGTTTCAGAAGGCGGGTGGGTGCCCACATCTTTCTCCCCTAGGTGACTCATCCGGTTCAGTTCTCTTACGTTGCTGGACTTCCAGAACAGTCCAGGCAAGGGCAGCTCTATCTCAGCATTGAGGATCGCCCTCTGAAACCACAAGGGCCGCGTAGGAAGACAGAGAAAAGGGCGTGGCTCCCCCGGGAATTCATCTCACAGCAGACGCTGAAGCACTAATTTGCTGATCTCTCGCAGAGAACTGCCTTTCGGATGAATCATCACGAATTCTCTCGGCGTGCTGGTTCCTGCACACTTTCTGGGGATTAAGGGGGTAGAATTTACAATTCCCTGAGTGTGATTACTCAGTCCCTGGGGTCACCAACTAACACCACCTTCCCTGTAAAAGGCAGCATTTAGGAATCCGTGTTCAACTGTTAGCAGGAACTGGACTGAAATCCACAGGGAAAGGTGCCAGCCTCTCCTTTGACCTGTGCTCAAAAACCTATTCTTCGGGGCGCCTGGGTGGTTTAGTCGGTTGAGCGACCGACTTTCGCTTAGGTCATGATCTCGCAGTTCGTGGGTTCGAGTCCCGCATCGGGCTCTGTGCTGACTGCCAGCTCAGAGCCTGGAGCCTGTTTCAGTCTGTGACTCCCTCTCTCTCTGACCCTCCCCTGCTCACGCTGCTCCCTCTCTCTCTCCTAGAAAAAAAAAAAACACCTGTTCTTGTGAGGTGTTTTTGTTTTGTTTGGAGTGGTGTATTATAGTCTCCGTTCAAGTTTACCTGCTTTCTATCCACTGGTGATCTTGGGCATGTTAGCCAAGAGTACTCTGTTCTGGCCGAAGCATTCCTTCCAATAATGCCAGAATTCACCGAGTTCCTATTAAGCACCAGGCACTGGGTCTTGACGTAGCTTATGCCCCCAGATCATTATACGTGACTGTAGTGATCTGATATGCTTCCCTTCCCTCCTTTCAAGTCCTTTCTGATGGAAAGTTCTTGCTCTCTGTACTTCCTGCCAAAAACCAGGCCCCCAAAGGAGTTAGAATATATTGTTACCTGTTCCTTTTCAAGAAACTAGATAATGAGCTTCGGATAGCTTTGAGCAATGGCATTTTACTGCCAGAGATGCAAATGTCTGCGCTGCAATCAATGACAAGTTCAGACCTTGAGTAAGAAATACACGCCCGGCAGACAAAATTCATTTGTAAATGGATTTCTAAACCTAGACTCACACTGAACCAGGTTACCTAGTTAAGCTTGGAGGGTTGAGGTTTTCAATATTAACCAGGCTTAACGGTGTGAGTGGTTGGAATCAGCCTGAGTCCCGTCTTCCAGCACCAAGAGGAAAGAGGAAACGAAACGCCTGCTCTTTAGTAGGTGCTTTGTCCCTTACACAGACGGATGCAGACCTTGCTTTTCCAAACGATTAGGGTTTTCATTCCTCATTAGGTGGCTTATGCAGAATTAGTGGGCAACTAGGCAAATTCCTCATTCAGAGCACCGATACCTGAGGTACCTGTTTCCATCAGCGGGGCGGGGGGGGCACCTGGGGAGAACTGGGCCTTTTAAAGTCCTTGAACTTTAGAGCCGAAACGGGTCTGACGGATGATCTACCACCCATCTTCCTTCCGGTTACCTACAGAAGACTGGCATACATGTGGCTGAAAAGTTAATGTAAATTCTTCCTTTACGTCTTTTAAAAGGTTTCAACAGACCTCACCAAGATGCCGTCTCAAATGGAACACGCCATGGAAACGATGATGTTCACGTTCCACAAGTTTGCTGGGGACAAGGGCTACTTAACGAAGGAGGACCTGAGAGTTCTCATGGAAAAGGAGTTCCCTGGATTTCTGGAAGTAAGTGCTCAAAGGCTCAGAAAGAACCAGACAGGAAAACCAGGGCTTCTCGGCCCTGGCTGCTTTTCCTTCCGCTTCCCGTCCCTTCCCTGCAGAAGCCACTAGCAGAAAGGTGTCTTCGTTCATTTATGTACTAAACATTATTGAGTGCCTACTGTTTGTAAGATACTATAGGGAAAACAGAAGGTAGAGAAGACGCAGTTCTTGCCTTCAAGGGGCTTACAGTTTGGAGTTGAAATAAGGCCGCACACGAATCACCACGCGACAAAGCTGGTCACCATATCCACTGAGCCAGAGTCACGGGAGAAGAGCCTCTTCCCAGGGAGTCACCAGCCAGGAAGTGGCCACCTCAGGTCGTGAACCTGACACTGGAGATGTCGCACTCTGGTCACAGCCACTCTGAGCGGCTTGTGGCTCTTAAATCCCTTTGGATAAAGGCTTTTAAAAATATTGTTCCTACTCTATAAAGGAACAGTGTCAAGCATCTGCTGAATGAAGGCCAAGCGTCACTCCAGAAATAACTGCTTTTCACATTGAAAATTTTTTAATGAGATTTTTAAAAAATGCCCCGAGAACACAGGAGCACAGCTTGAAAGACCGAGGGCTCCATCAAGACTGGAAGAGGACTCTGCCACCAGCTCAGACACCTCACTCGGGACATTAGGCCACAAAGCACAAAAGTCCTTTTACATCGTAGGCCCTCAGGACACGATTGTTGCATTTACCGGAAGGCAAAACCTTACTTGACAAAAGATTAGCGGGAAATGCAAGCCCCTCTCACCTTGCACTACTGCGCTTGGTGCAGAAGATGACGTCAGCCTCTAATGGGGGAAGGGAGATGATGGTACAAGGCTGGGTCCTATCTCTTGTCCAGTGCCTGGTGTAGAGCACACTAGTCAGGCCCCCGACTCCTGGCTCAGTGAGCAGGGTTTTACGGTACTGATTCACGTGTCATCAGTACCAGCCAAGAAAGCGGGTATGATGCCTAGCTCTGGCCTCTCAGCCGCAGGTATCACGCTGCTGCCCCAGAAGGAGTCAGAACATGCTGGTGCTCTGCTTTTGTACCTCCTCCGGTTTAGCTCCGACCAGGAACTAAAATGCCTGGCCCTGCCCTCGCACTGGGCAGATTGCTTTGGCTTTCTGGGCCTCAGTTCCCGCCCCTGAAAAATGAGAGGGCTGGACAGGATGACCTCCATGCCTCCACTTTCTGTGCTTCTTCCAGGCAAGCTTAAAATACAAGGACATGTGCTCATTGTAAGCCTGCCCATCACACAAAGGCATTCCCCACGCACTAAATCTTTGTGCTTCTTTTGTTTGTGTTTTTGTTTTTTTTATGTTTATTTAGTTTTGAGAGAGAGACAGAGTGTGAGCAGGGGAGGGGCAGAGAAGGAGACACAGACTCTGAAGCAGGCTCCAGGCTCCAAGCTGTCAGCACAGAGCCCGACACGGGGCTCAACTCCCGAACCTCGAGATCATGACCTGAGCCCAAGTCAGATGCTCAACCGACTGAGCCACCCAGGCGCCTCCTAAACCCATGTTAATTGTGCTGTTGCCTATGGTAGAAGCCAAGATGAATGCCATGTGAGACACAGACCCTGGCTCCCTAAAGGCTTTGTTTGTAGCAGGAGAAACATAAAGGGTGTATGTAGCACAGAGTACCGAACATGGTGGTGTCATTTATTCCATGCACGGGTCGTAATTCTGGGCACACCCACACCCGCTGAACTGACAGAGTGTTTTGTTTCTAAAGTTGACCTCTTGTGTCATCCAAGTTTCACTCCTTCTGACCACAGCCAGGAAGCTGGGGGTGAAGCCAGAATTAACTAAAACCCACCCAAAGTGGAGGCAGCCACAGAGTGGGCTGTACTTGATGGCTTAGGATGGAGTTTGCAGTCCACGAGTCGGCGAGTAGGAATCGCGGCTGCCTTACCGCAGGGGATTTCTGAGTGCGGGATGTAAACATCCAGCACTCCTGAGACGCTGAGTGTGCGTCCTTGCTCAGGTACACGACCAGGGGGATTACAGGGACTTTCCCTGAACACTTGCACACCTCCAGGGATGCACCCGCCCCCCTGCCTCATCTGATGGGCTGCACCCTGTGGGAGCAGCCACACTTGGCCACCTCACTAGGACAAGGAGTGACATGAAACTTACTCCCTAAATTATCTTCCGAGACATTTTTGTTTTGTTTTAATTTTTTAAACGTTTATTTTTTAGAACAAGACAGAGCATGATGGCGGGGAGGGGCAGAGAGAGAGGGGAACAGAGAATCAAAGCAGGCTCCAGGCTCTGAGCTGTCAGCACAGAGCCTGACGCAGGGCTTGAACTGAAACTGCAAGATCATGACCTGAGCTGAAGTTGGATGCTTAGCGAACTGAGCCACCCAGACGCACCCCCACTTTTTAAATGTTTTTAAAATTTAAAAAAAAAATTTTTTTTTAATGTTTAGAGATCTTAAGGAGTTCCCTTTATCAAGGATCTGACCATGCCATCAGGAATAAACACTTGTTAAGAGAATGTAGGCTGACACTACAAGATGGGGAGTTTAGGCAGAATCCTGTGATTTTGAAAGTTGTGGAAACAGGTGAACTAGAAGCAGAAGAAGTCACAAGGTCACAGTGGCAAGCACAGGGGACTGAGAATTAGAAGGCCTGGCCCTAGCTTCTCTGACATGAATCTCCTCTTTCCAGAAATAGGCAGTTCCTCAGATCCCTGTAGTTATATGAAAGGATGCCATGAGAAACCTCTTTCCCAGCTTGAAATACGAATTTACTGAAACACTCTCTCAAGGCAGAAAAAGACTCGTAGGTGACCTCCACAGATCACTTACAACCGGAAACGAGAGTTCAGGCAATGGGAAGAGTATATCAGTGGTTGTCAGCGGGACAGAGGAGAGAAGCTCGTCACCGCAGCCACCGACTGATATTTCTTGTTCTTTCTTTTCAGAATCAGAAAGACCCCCTGGCTGTGGACAAAATAATGAAGGACCTAGACCAGTGCCGGGATGGCAAAGTGGGCTTCCAGAGCTTCTTCTCACTAATTGCCGGGCTCACCATCGCATGCAATGACTATTTTGTGGTTCACATGAAGCAGAAGGGGAAGAAGTAGGCAGCACTGAGCCACGCCCCCTCCCCAAGAGAGTTCTCCTGAGGGTCTCACGGAGTCGGCCCCGCAGCTTCCCACTCCATGAGCAGATGGGGACCCTCAGAAAATGTATACATAAAATGCAACCCCCGTTTGAGAAGCAGAGAAAGTAAAGGCAGTGAAAGCCAGATCAGCTTTTCATTTTTTATATTGCCTGCATCCCCTTGCCCTCAATAAACGAATTCTTTTTTTAGTTCCTCACTTGAGACATGTCCGTGTCTTCTTCACAAGCGCCTGGTTCCCACTTCATTCACGAGGAGCCTGCCTGCTCCTGGGCAGCGGGCACACCACAGAGCCCGCAGGCCGGGACCCCTTCTCCACGGAGGCCTGGGGCCCGGCTCCTCTGAGCCACCTGCCCTCATAGACGTGACCTACTGAGGTGCCAAAACTCCAAGGCACTCCTGGAATATACCCTATTTTTATAACTACAGAGCCCAGTTCTGTGTAGTTAAGTCCGAGCCTTCCCAACAGGCACTCGGAACCCTTGAGGTGTCAGAGTCCAGTTTTCACGGCAAAGTTTCAGCAAACTCTCAGGTAGAAATAAATCTGTAAGAGAAGAAGATCAAGACATAGGAGTGTGAAGTTTCAGTAACAACAGCTCATTAACATATACTGAGTTGTCGTGAAAGGTCATGATTATATGGAGATGGCAGGAAAGAGGCCAGCAAAACTCACATGGTGGGGTGGTCCTTCCCTGTTGAAAACGAAGCGCCAATACTGGTGTCTTAAAAGCCAGCAAAATATTTCTCCCAGCCCTGTCTGCCCTTATCTCAAGGTCCAGTACAAATGCAGTACGTGCTCTACGCTTCTTAATAACACAATATCCTGTTTTATGGAGAGATGATGTAGGAATTGGCGCATGAAACTGTTCAATTAAATAGGTCTGTGAAGATGGAAACACTTGCTTTTTATGATTGGACACGTCAACATAATTCTGGGGGGAAAGTTCAGTAGAAGGTCATCTATCATCACAAGGAAAAGCATGCAAAAGGGAACAGGGTAGTCCAAAACTAGCTTTGGGAAAAAGAAATCTGGCATAAAATCAAGGTCAAAGATAAAATTCCAACCATTTAAATTTGTCTCGGGCATCAATGAACAGGCAAGGCGACGCATGGCTTTGCAGCTACGGGACTCTGTCTGGTATACAAATCAGGGATTTGTGATTACAAGGTATTAAATGGAGAGGAGCTGGCAGTTGAAGAAAACGACCGCAGGAATGTCGTCCTGTCACAGAACTGGGCCACCAAGGGGGCTGCTGGCCCAGGAAGGGTGTGCTAACTGGTAAGCCATCACTGATGGGCCCAGACCCAGATGCCTGTTTCCCGGCCTCTTTCCACACAGGACTCAGCTCAAGGAGGCGCATCTGATTAGCAGGACCGCAATCCTATCAGCCCTGGCTCTAGGGGAGCCTTGAACCTTAGCAGGAGGCCGATTTACGTCTCCACAGTGATTATTCTTAATCCTAAAGGGAGTCTTCCAGCCTGTAGGGTAAAGAAACCATGGCTCTACAGAAAGGAGGTTCTAAAAGATAAACTCTGACAGCTACAGGGAATGGAGAAGAAACTGACCCATCACAGCCGAGCAAGCCAATTCTGTGTCTACAGGAACGAGTATGCACCCAGATTTACCCTTTAGCATCCACAACCTGCACCCTGGGGGGCAAGCGTGTTTGCTGAGTGTTATGAAACTGGAGTTGAGGGCACCTGGGTGGCTCAGTCCGTTAAGTGTCCAACTCTTGATTTTGGTTCAGGTCATGATCTCAAACAGAATGATCTCATGGTCTCATCTCGTGAGATGGAGCCCCGTGTTGGGCTCTGTGCTGACAGTGCCGGAGCCTGCTTGGAATTCTCTCTCTTTCCGTCTGCTCCCCCCGGAACTCGGGCACATGTGTGAAATTACAAAAAAAATTGGTGTTCAATTCACAAATGGGCAACTGAAATTATAACACGGAGATACTACTGTGGGCTCAGATGTCCCCAAATCTTTCATACTCTAAACCTCTTTAGCCCAGGAGAGAGGGTTCAGGGGATAGAGCAGAGGAAGTATCCACTCATGTTCACAGTGGGTATGGAGATTCTAAAAAAACTCCCAAGCAATGTGTCATTCCCAGAAGATGAGCCCAGACTCTATGGGATCCTGAAAAGTACCTAGTGCCAGGGAATGATCTGGGCCACTGTGTGCAGGGTACGTGTGTACATGTTGGAGCTGGTAGGGGAAGGGAGAGTAACACACTTTCCTTTTATTTTAATTTATTTGTGATAGACAGAGAGACAGAGCATGAGCAGAGGAGGCAGAGAGGCAGACACAATCCGAAGCAGGTTCCAGGCTCTCAGCTGTCAGCACAGAGCCCAATGCAGGGCTCGAACTCATGAACCGTGAGATCATGACCTGAGCCGAAGTCAGCCGCTTAACAGACTGAGCCACCCAGGTGTCCCTGAACTTTCTTTATGTTAGCCCCATTGCTCAAAACATATAGTTATGAGATAGTATAAGGAAAATAAAAACAGTACTTCTGGTTCGAAACCCTACATGACTCTCCATGCCAACATAAATACACAGACCCGCAATCTGACCTCATGAAACAGCCGTCTAGGCTTCAGGAGCTGCAGCCTAATGGTTCCCAGAGGGCAAAGCTGTGATGATGCCAACAGCCACGAAGAGGAGCCTCTGGAAAATTCCACTCATTCTGCTACAGGCTGAGTTGTAAAAGCAGATCCCGCCCCTCTCCACACCCAGTCACGAAGAAAGAATGGGTGGTGGTGTGGAATGTCCGTTTGGAGCATGCTACAGAACTGACCCTGAAATACAGCTCAGTTTCTTGCACCCCCTGCCTCTCCCCAAGCCCTCTGAACATGAGCCAATTACCTGTGATTTAATACTTTTCTACCCAAGTCATCTCCATGGGAGACCAAGGGCAAGTATATAAACCCTCTCTCTCAACGTGACCAACTTGAAAGTGACTGTTCAAGTATATTCCCCAGCTCTTAACCCCAGAAGGATACTTGTGAAGAGAAAGCCATTCATTTGGCAAATATTTACGAAGGCTATTTATGTGAACGACACTGAGCAAAGTTCTGTGGTGCATAGATAGACACCCACAGTGCCTGTTCATGGAGATTACAATCTGAAAGATAATAGACAAAGCAGACAAAAACAAAAACAAAACAAAAAAAAAAAAAAAAAACCACCACCCAATAGAGCACTGGCAACAGTGAGATGTGACAGGCACCCATAGTCACCATTGATAGGAATGTAATTTATACAGCCTTTGTGGTAGGCAAAATTTGACAGTGTGTACCAACATCCTTTAATGTGTTTTCTTTGACCAATGTCTCTATTCCCAGGAGAATTTATCTTAACAAAGTAACAAAAGATGGTTACAAAGATTCATACACAAAGATATTTGATGCAGCAATCCTTAGAACAGCTAAAATCTAAATACAACCTCAAGGACCAATAAGTTAAGTATAAACATACCTGGGATGCTATATAACTCATGGAAACCATGACTTTGAAAAATATTAAACAGATGGGGAAATGTCTATGTAAAGTAAAACAGGTTGCAAAATTGGTATACAGTGGGATTCCTTTCTTTTTAAAATATGTGTGTCTACCAACAGGCAAAAGACTAAAGGAAATATGCCCAGATATATTTTAGTTTCTAAGGTAGGAGTTACTAGCTGGGGAAACTTGCCTCCAGGAAGAAGTTTATGAGATTATTTTAATTTCCTTTTTAAGGCTTCATGCCCAGCACAGAACCCAATGCAGGACTCAAACTCATGACCCTGAAATCAGGACCTGAGCTGAATCCAACTCTTGGTTTTGGCTCAGGTCATGAACTCAGGATTCATGACTTTGAGCCCCACGTCTGGCTCTGCTTTAACCAAATGCACCCCCCGGGTGCCCCTGTGTGAGATACTTCTTAAGCATTATTTTATTTAGCCCCTACAATAACCTTGTTACGTTTTATAACATTCATTTTTTTACAGATGGAAAAACCAAAACACTAGTAACTACCCCCAAAGACCCACAGAAAGTGGCAATGCCAAAATGTGAACTGAGACATTGTGTTTCTTTCTTTCTATTGTGCAACTGTCTCCAGATGCTACTTGTGTAAATTAAGCATCAAATATATTGTACTATCAAAAGAGTGAGTGATCCTTAGGCTCAGGGCAAGACTAGGCAGAGAAGATCACAGGTAAGAGGTAGGATGCTGTCTGGTCGTTGAAGATTAGAAGAAAATCAGATAACAGCTAATATTTACTGAGCACTTACTATGTTCTAGAGCCTTGCAAGTATTAACTCTTTCGCTCCTCCCGACACCAGCACTGTTACGGTTCCCACTTTGCTGGTGATTTGACCCAGGTGCGGAGTTAGTAAGTGGTGAGGCAGAATTTGAGCCTAGACCATCTATAGTTTTAGCCACTCATCCCTGCCACCTCCCTGGACATAGTAATGATGGCACGAAGGAGTCTCCAGGACACAGAGTCCCTGGGAAGTTAGAATGGAGTGTATTCATGTGAGAAATTACACGTAGATGAGACAGAAAAGGTAGGTGATCAATAAATGACAATTAGGAAATAGTAAATGATATGTGAAATGTGGTAAGTGAGGTCACTGGATTAAAAACTCTGTAAATCTAAGGTTTGGGTGATCTCTATTTCTTTGGGAGACAGAAAAGGCCTTCTTGTCTAATGGGGGGTGAGTGACAATAAATATATTCTTGTGAATGTTCTTCCCACTTTCCTCCAAGACTCACATTCCAATCACATTCCAGCTTACAAAAGATGAATCAGGGTGGGATTTATATTCATCTTTCTAAGAAGCAATGAGAACAAAGAAGAAAGAAAACAAAATCTGACCTCTGGCAAGTCATGCCAAAATGAAAAGAGGGAGAAAATCAAGATAGGGCCACGAGACCTGGGTGAGGAATGTACCTTCGTAGAACACTACCTCTCATTTCCTATCAAGATTCCCACTTACCTGCAAAACAGTATGTTCACCTGACTGTAGCTACCCTACATATTTTTTTATGCATGAAGTGGCAAGATCTGGAAGGAGTTATGTAAAAGTAAAAACGGTGATGTCATTGGGGCACCTGGGCGGCTCAGTCGGTTGATTGTCCAACTCTTGATTTCTGCTCGGGTCATGACCCAAGCTGTGGGATTGTGGGGTTGTGGGATCGAGCCCTGCGTTGGGCCCCATGCTGAGCATGGAGCCTGCTTGGGATTCTCTGTCCCTCTCTCTCTCTCTCAAATAAGTAAGTAAGTAAATAAATAAATAAATAAATAAATGTTTTTAAATGGTGATGTTGTTAATCTTTTCTTTAATATTGTTATTCATCCTTCCTTTCAATAAGATTGACCAAAGGAGGACAAATCATTTCAGCTAGCTCTCTGGACCACAGAACATGTACTGCTGACTCTAAACATACTATCCATCGTGTTTCCTGAGCAGCTAATCAGTGAGCAGCCCTGCACTGCGCCTTCTTCCTGCAAAGACTCAGCCTATTCGATTCAGCCTCTTCTCAGTACATCCATCAAGGCTCTGAAGAGCATGAACAGCATTTAGCCTC
This sequence comes from Proteles cristata cristata, assembly GCA_017311185.1. NCBI lineage: Eukaryota > Metazoa > Chordata > Mammalia > Carnivora > Hyaenidae > Proteles > Proteles cristata. Next base: position 127,171 of record JAESUZ010002594.1, read on the forward strand.
AAGCCTGGTTTTATAGGAGGAGGAGGAGGCTTCAGCTATGGTCTCTTTAGAGAAGACTGAGTTCTGTCCTGCCCCTATTCTGGGTGAGCCAACACTCAGAGCCAGGTTTCTTGGCCTTCTTACAAATTTTTCAACTTAAGAGGTAGGTACTATTACTGGTGCCACTTTACAGGTGATTTCCTGTCATGAAATTTCCTTTCAACGATGGGATTTAAAGCACCGCAGGAAGCAGTGAACAACATAGAAGATGCAGTTGCGGGTCTGCATGGGGTTCACAGTTAGGACAAGGGCCGCACACCTCAACAATGCATAGGCGGCAGTGTGAGGCAAAGACAGCCCCCGAGTGCTGAGTGGTAAGTGCCGCCATCAGCTCCGAGAGTTGGGGTTTCATGGAGAGAGGGTCCAGGAGGAAAGAACAGAAAGGAAGACCCACTTTGGGCAGGGCAGGGTGGGAAGGGCAGAAAGGAACAGCAAATGCGGAGAAGGTAACAACGAGGAGAGAGGGGCCTGGCTCGGCTGGGATGGGCGCGCCGTCAGATGCAGGAAGAGTAAGGGCCTCATCGTTCCTGGGAGGGGGAAGCAGGTAGGTTTGAGCAAGGGAGTGACATTTCAGCACAATTAATCTGACACAATATGATGGACCCGGGAGACCCTGGAGAGAGGCCGGCCAGTGAAGGGTCTGCTGCTCCCCAGACGATAGTGAAAAACAACCTAGCCCAATATGCTGATCTTCAAGGACCACAGGACACAATGTTAGAGCAAAAAATAAAGGACAAGATAGTGTGTATCTCTCTGTCTGTAAGTATGTCCATTAAAACACCATTTGGGGGGAAATGATAGTGGAGAATACATGTTCATGATTAAATAAATAAGAAACTGATAAAACCGTGTGCTTCCTAGACAAAACAGGATAGCTGGGGAACAGGCAGTAGGAAGGAGAGTATGTGTCCTTCCATATCATTAGAATTGAATCCATGATGCAAAAAATTTAATAATATTTTACTTTAAAAATTGATTGTGGGGCACCTCGGTAGTTCAGTCAGTTAAGCATCTGATTCTTAATTTCGACTCAAGTTATGATCTCACAGTTTGTGGGTTTGAGACCCACAATGGGCTCTGTGCTGACAACACAGACCCTGCTTGGGATTCTCCCTCTCTCTCTCTCTCTGCCCCTCCCCTGCTCATGCTGTGTGTGTATGCTCTCTCTCTCTCTCTCTCTTTCAAAATAAATAAAAATACCTTTATAAAAAAATAATTCATTGCCTTTTAAATGTTTTTGAGAACTATCCTGTCTTTAGTAAATATGTATTGTTTTAATAATTACATCACAATGTTGTAGGTTTTTTTAAGACTTTAAGTGCACATCGTAATAACCCAAGTTAAGAGAAGCTGAGACCTGGTCCAGAGTACAGGAGACAGGAAGGTAAGAACACCCCACCTCCAGGTCCCTGAGCCTGTGCTTCTCCCACGGGCTCTCTGGGGGCCGGGGGTGAGGAGCAGTGACAGACTGTTCAAGTCACAGTACATGTAGGGACACCACCTCTGCTTGATGCTGTCTTTTCAGTTTTATGTTAAAAGAAACAGATCTTCAGTACAAAACATAAGATCCCAAAGAAAATTATTTCCTACAGGGTTTTCCTTCTGGCTGAACTTTCTGGACACCCCCTCCCCCAACACGTATGCGCACACACATGCACACGCACACACACATGTTCACATTCCTCTCCTGGGAGCCACTCTGGGGGACCGGGCTGAGAAGCCCACACTGGGCAGGGGGGCTCGCCTGTGCCCTGCCAACAGCCCCACGTGGCAAGTGCCCAGAGTCCTCACGTGTCTGCCCTTGGGCTCCCACCATGTACCACACCTTCTGGGCTCTCTCTCTCTCAGAGCTGCCCCCTTTCAGCCAGCATCGATCACACTTTAATTCATGGCCTTACTTCAGCTGTGGGGCTGGAAGCAAACCCAGTTTACCTGTAACAATCCCGACTTCTCTCCTTAACACAGATGCTCTCTGCTCTACGGCCTCTCAGACCACCCTGAGAAATCCAGAACCTTCTATACTCCTGCAGCCTTCTGAGGAGCAGCACTGCTACCGGGCATTCTCTAAGGGTCACAAAACAGAAATGTAACGGGACTTTGGGCATGTGGCTGGCTCAGTCAGTAGAACATGAGACTCCTGGCCTCAGGGTTATGAGTTAGAGCCCCAGGCTGCAGGTAGAGATTACTTAAATAAATAAACTTAAAAAAAAAAAAGTGACAGGGCTCAATGACTGGTTTAAAATGGATGGAAAATAGAAGTATTAGATGCACCTTCAAAATCTATGCAAAATCATCAAAATCTAGCCCCTAGGGCTGGGGACTAGGATGGCCAACTTCCAGAAGAAGACGGCCTGTAATGAATCATTATATACAAGGATTTGTCTAAACCAGATCTGACGTGAACCTGACATTAGCCCATAGACTTTGCACATTCCCACAGGGAGGGGCCGGCAACACTGAGGGTCAGGTGTGTGACCCTGGCCACGCCTGTGGCCTCGACTTACACTTCATGGACCAGGTCTTGGCTCCTTGTCCCTGCTCCTCTGGTCCCCAACTCCCAGTCTGGTCCTGCTGCTGCCTCTCTGCATGGAGTGCGCTCATAGTGGGACGGGGAGAGGGCCAACAGAGCCACCTGAGTGGACAGAACACTGATAGCCCACAGACAGCATCCTGGAAGTCTGCAAGAGGGGCCTGCCGAGCACCAGGATGACGTCATCGACATGGTAGGGGATGTGGGAGCTACGGAGTCCAGCAGACCTACGCTCCAATCTGCTGGTCATTGTCAACGTCATGATATACTTCCTAATAACATGGTCCACTGCCCTGCATTCCTGCTGAGCTCCTAATGGGCTTTATCTCATTCAAGCCTCGCAGACTCTGAGTACTATCAGTGTCCCCATATTACAGATGAAGAAACTGAGCAGGTAGAGAAGGGAAGCAATTTGTCCAAGGTCGCACCACGGTTAAGTGATAGAGCTGGGATTCATACCCAGGTCTGACTCCAAAGTCTACGCCTCTAGTCAGATAACTAAACTGAGTAAACAGGGAAGAAGTCGGAGAATCAACGCTGTGAGTCCAGTGTCACCGTTCTGGTTAGCGAGCAACAGTGCCTGCCTGAGAGGCCACAGCCCAGACTCAGAGGCCAGAAGTTCCAGGTTCCCATCCTGGCTTTGCTACTTACAGGCTGTGTGACCCTGAGTAAGCTCGGGTCTCTCTGTGCTTCAGTTTCTCCTACGTAAAATGGAGACCATAATAGAGCCTACCCCACAGTTTGCTCTGGGATTCATTTGCTACACCTAGAGCGCCTAGAACAATGCTCAGTGTGTAGTTATCACTATGTAAATACTGGTATCAGTCCTGCAATGCCTTCTCAGTTTGAGTTAAATAAGCTGAAAGGAGAAAGACAAAATCCTGGTAGGCAGGTTATATGGCCCAGCATATTACAGAGTCTTATAATTAATTCATGCTCCAACCAGAAATTTCCTCCCTACCTCCCAAGCTACATGAAGCAATGCTTTGTTGAAAGAGCAAGAGATTTAGAGTCAGAAAGACTTGGGTTCAGATTCCTGTTTTGCCACCCACTCTGGGGCCTTGAGCACACTACTCGACCTCTCTGAGCCTCAGTTTTCTCATCTATAACACAGACCCCATTGTACCCACATTGGTGGCAATTCAACATTGGGAAGAATGAAGCAGATAAGCTATATAAGATACGCATGTTAGTGTTTCTCAGCCACACAAAGAGGCAGAAGCAGGTTTGTTTATTCTAGGAGTCTGTCTCAGAAAGAAAAGTCAGACCTTTGATATGAAGTTGGTCAAACATTAATCAAACATAACCTCTCTAGCTAGGTCTCTACCAAACAGAACTGCATGTTTGTTGCAGTAAAAGCTCTTTGCTTATTAAATCATAAAACAAAGACCCAACTAGATTTCGGTCATTTCCAGGGCACTTCCTTATGGGAAACTTAAGCTTTTACACTATCACAGGCAAATGAGTGTTATAGTTGGGGTTCAAAGAAACCTTGGGGTCAGAGGACCTAGGTTCTCCTGTGAGACTGTGGGCAGATTACCTAACTTTTCCAGGCCTCCATTACATCGTTTGAAAATTGGGGGAAAGAACATCCAGCCCCAGAGAGTTCTGTAAAGATTAAAGGACATAATATATAACCTGCATCATTCTTACGTGCTTTTCTCCTGATAAAATGGACTAGACATCACTCTTCCTCTGAAGGGTTAATCCCTCTTCCTGTGCCCTGGTTCTCACCACCTCCCTGCCTTCTTTGAGATTTCCCTCCACCTACCACCTACCCTCCTCTGTCTCTTCTTTCCCTCACTCCCTCTTCTAGCTCATTCCACTCATTCCCATCAACATTTACTATGTGCCTAAGTCTCTCCTACTAGGAGAAAAAGCACTCCCTCAAATCCATCTCTCACAAATTTCTTGAAAAAAATTAATCTCACCCGCTCACTCCATTGCCTTTTTCCTTCTCGTTTCCTTCTGATCTGTATTCCACCTACACCACACCACTCAAAATGCTTTCATCCACACTACCAGAAAGCTCCCTCCAAGAGAATGTTTGTAGCCCTTAATGTATTTGACCTTTCAGCAGCATTCACTCTTGCTGGCTAATCCCTGTTTTAAAACATTCTTCCCCTAGGTTCCACAAGGTCTTGTTCTTCTGATTTTCCTCCTGCCTCTCAGGTTCATCCTTTTTAAAAAAGATTTTATTTATTTATTTTTAAGTAGGCTTCATGCCAGTGTGGAGCCCAACGAAGGGCTTGAACTCACAACTCTGAGATCAAGACTTGAGTTGAATACTGACTGAGCCACCCAGGTGCCCCCCATCTCAGGTTCATTCTTATTCTGCCTTGTTAGCATCTTGTCTTTCCTTAAATGTTGGTCTTTCTCAAGGATATTGCCTCAGTTCTCTTCTCTTCCCACATGAACCATACCCCTGGCTAATCTCATTTATCACCCCCCCCCACCCAATTCAGGCATCATTCACAGAATAACAACTGCACTTGGATGTCCCACAAACCTCTTGAATTCAGCATAAAAACCACAATCATGGGGGTTCAGCTCCAGCATGTAAGAAGCATGCAAGTCACCATTGCATCCCAATAACAAGTAAAAAACCAAACAACCTAAAAACCAGCAACCTTTCTCTTTTTTTAATTTTTTTAAAAAATATTTTTATTTATTTCTAGGATAGAGAGAGACAGCGTGAACAGGGGAGGGTCAGAGAGAGAGGGAGACACAGACTCTGAAACAGGCTCCAGGCTCTGAGCTGGCAGTCAGCACAGAGCCCGATGCGGGGCTCGAACCCATGAACTGCGAGATCATGACCTAAGCGAAAGCCGGACGCTTAACCGACTAAGCCACCCAGGCGCCCCTCTTTTTTTAATTTTTTAAAAAATATTTATTTATTTATTTATTTAGAAAGCACAAGCAGGGTAGGGACAGAAAGAGAGGGGAGAGATAATGCCTAAAAAGTCTCCTCACTGTCAGCACAGAGCCTGATGCAGGGCTCAATCTCATGAACAATGAGATCATGACCTGAGCTGAAACCAAAGGTCAAACTGACCGAGCCACCCAGGCGCCCCCAGCAACTCTTCTTAATACCCACGAGAGAAGTGAGGCCACGAGTCAAACTGCTACACCCACAATGAGAAAATCGACAGGGGGATACTGAGAATCACAACTGGAAGAAAAACCCTCATGGGTGCCACAGCAGGGAACCCTGAACTCTCACTGACCAAAGGTAGGAAGCTCAGGGTCTGAGACAGAAACAGTCCAGGGAGATTCAGTCACTGGGAACCCGTCACACTTCTGTAAGCTTGACCTCCTGAGCTCTACCCAGTTCTCACAGTGAATACTAGAGAAAAATCCCCAAGTGTTTCCAGCAGTGGGAAGAGAGAGGGAACCGCCTGGAAATACTCCAAGCATTCTGTTCTTGACAAGGACCGCCCGCAGGAGAAGCTATTAACCAGAGCCTGGGGTTTTTTCAGAGCCTTACTGACCTCGCTACCAAAGAGAGAAGGGAAATACCCAATGCTAGCCCACTCTAGGTATCGGGTCCCATATAAGAGGGAGACGAGGTTGAGACCCTGTAGCAAGTTCAGAGTCTAGAGGCACAGGCTCACTGAAACTGATCACAGGCCTACAGAACACTCCTCCTCCCCTCATACTTCACCACTGTTACTAAAAGGCCTATTTACAGCAGTGCCTTTTACCCAGTACATCACGCCTGGCTGCCAAGAAGAAATTAAGAGACATACTCAAAGGCAAAAAAACAAAAAACAAAAAAAAACACAGTTTAAAGAAACAGAGCAAGCATCAGAACCAGATTCAGACAAGGCAGGGACATTAGAATTACCAGACGGGGACTTTAAAACATCTGTGATTAGTATGCTAAGAGCTCTAACGTATAAAATAGATAGCATGTAAGAAAAGATGGGCAAAGTAAGCAGAGAGATGGAAATTCTAAGAAAGAACCCAAGAGAAATTGTAGAGATCAAAAACACTGTAATAACAGAAACGAAAAAGCCTCTGATGGGCTTAGTAGCAGACTAGACACGGCTGAGAAAGAATCTCTGAGCTTGAGGATGAGAATTACATTCAAATTTCCCTCAGAAACCGTGTAACCAAGAAGACAGTAGAGTGAAATATTTAGTGTTCAGAGAAAAAGAAAAACCATCCTAGAATTCTTTACCCTGTGAAATTACCCTTCAAAAGTGTAGGAGAGGGGCACCTGGATGGCTCAGTCAGTTAAGCGTCTGACTCTTGATTTCGGCTCAGGTCATGATCTCACAGTCGTGAGATTAAGCACCGGAGTACGGCTCTTTGCTAACAGCACAGATGAGCCTGCTTGGGATTCTGTCTCTCCCTCTCTCTGCTCCTCCCTCACTTGTGCACAAGCACGTGCTCTTTCTCTCTCAAAAGAAATAAACATTTTTAAAAAGTGTAGGAGAGGGGCACCTGGGTGGCTCAGTCAGTTAAGCAGCCGACTTCAGCTCAGGTCATGATCTCATGGTTTGTGGATTTGAGCCCCACATCAGGATCTGTGCTGACAGCCAGCTCAGAGCCTGGAGGCTGCTTCAGATTAAGTATCTCCCTCTCTCTCTGACCCTCCCCTGCTCACACTGTCTCTCTCTCTCTCTCTCTCTCTCTCGGAAATAAATAAAACATTAAAAAAAAATTTAAAGTGTAGGAGAAATAGGGTTCTCAAGCAAAAACTAAGGAAAACTTGTTGCCAGTAGACCTATCTTGCAAGAAATGTTAAAAGAAATTCTTCAGAGAGAAGGAAAATTATATAGGTCAGAAAAGTGGATCTTCATAAAGAAAGGAAGAGCTTCTGAAAAGGAATAAGTAAAGGTAAAATTAAAACTTTCTTTTTTAAAAAATGTTTACTGGGGCACCTGGGTGGCTCAGTCGGTTAAGCATCCGACTTTGGCTTAGGTCATGATCTCACAGTTTGTGGGTTCAAGCCCCGCATCAGGCTCTGTGCTGACAGCCAGCTCAGAGCTGGAGACTGCTTCAGACTCTCTGTCTCCCTCTCTCTCTGACCCTCCTCTGCTCACACTATCTCTCTCTTTTTTTCTCTCTCTCTCTCAGAAATAAGTAAATAAACATTAAAAAAATGTTTACTTATTTCTGAGAGTGCAAGTGGGGGAGGACAGAGAGGGAGGGACAGAGGATGTGAAGCAGGCTCTATGCTGACAGCAGAGAGCCCAAGGTGGGACTCAAACTCAGGAACTGCAAGATCATGACCTCAGCTGAAGTCCAATGCTCAGCCAACTGAGCCATCCAGGTGCCCCCCAAGTTTTATTCTTCTTACTTTTAGTTGATCTAACAGACAATAAGTTGCTCAGAATAACAACAGTAATATTGTATTGAATTATGCCACAGGAAGAAAATCAGTAAGAACATAGCTGAACTCAACAGCACCAACAGTCAAGTGGATAAAACTGATTTCTATAGACCATTTCATCCCACAGCAGCAGATTACATTATTATACTCAAGATCACAGGGAGCATTCATCAAGACAGACCACATAAAAAAACACCTTAACAAATTAAAAAAAAAAAAGAAACCATACCATGTCTGCTCTCAGACCACAGAGGAATTAAAGTGGAAACCAAAAACAGAAAGATAACTGGAAAATCCCCAAATACTTGGAGATTAAACAACATACTTTTAACTAACATATGGGTCAAAGAATAAATCTGAGGCAAAATCTTACAGTATTTCTAACTAAATGAAAATAAAACTCCAACTTATTAAAATTTGTGGGATGCAGAAAAAGTAGTACTTTGAGGGAAATTCATAGCATTAAATGCATGTATTTAAAAGGAAGAAAGATCTAAAATCAGTCATTTAAGCTTTCCAAACTAAGCCTGGCAAAATGGCTCTTGCAAAGAAGAGTGGTGAGAAGAACTATTCTGCCATCAATGAAGTAGTGATGAGAGAATACACCATCAACAGTCACAAGCACATCCATGCAGTGGAGTTCAAGAAGTGTGACCCTCAGGCACTCAGAGATCTGAAAATTTTCCATGAAGGAGAGGGCAACTCCAGATGTGCACACTGACACCAGGCTTAACAAAGCTGTCTGGGCCAAAGGAATAGGGAATTTCCATACCATATCCATGTGCAGTTGTCCAGAAAAACTTAAAGAGAATGAAGATTCACCAAACAAGCTCTAAACACTGGTCACCTATGTACCTGTCACCACTTTCAAAAATCTAGTTAATGTGGATGAGAACCAACTGCTCATTGTCAAAGGTATAAAACTGAAAATAAATAAATAAATATAACCATATCAAACCAAATCAATTACCTAAGCTTCCACTTTAGGAAACTGGAAAAGAGAAAAGCAAATTAAATTCAAGGTAACAGAAGAAAAGAAATAATAAGAATAGAGCAGAAAGCAATAAAATTAAAAACAGTACAACAATAGAAAAAAAATCAATGAAACCAAAAGTTGGTTCTTTGAAAATATCAATAAATTAAAAAGGAGATACAAATTACTAATATCAGAAATGAATTGGGAGACATCACTACAGATCCTAAACATGAAAAGGATAATAAAAGAAAACTACAAAGAACTCTATGCCCACAAATTTAAATGGACCACTTCCTTGAAGGACACAGTCTGCCAAAACTCACACAGGCAGAGAGACAGACTATCTGAGTAGGCCTATATCTATTAATGAAATTGAGCCAGTTAACTAACAGGTTTCCAAAACAGAAAGCACTAGGCCCAGATGGGTTCACTGGTAAATTCTAAATATTTAAGGAGAAATTATTCCAAGTTCTATATAATCTGCTTCAGAAGATAGAAGCAGAAGAAATGGGTTTTTTTTTTCTAAGAGAGAGAGACAGCGTGAGCAGGAAAGGGTCAGAAAGAGAGGGAGATAGAGAACCTGAAACAGTCTCCAGGCTCTGAGCTAGCTATCAGCACAGAGCCCGACGCAGGGCCTGAACCCACGAACTGTGAGATCATGACCTGAGCCGAAGTTGGACGCTTAACCAACTGAGCCACCCAGGAGCCCCGAAGAAATACTTCTTAACTCATTCTATGAGGCCAGTATCATCCTAATGCCAAAACCAAACAAAAACATTACAAGAAAAAGAAAAAACTACAGTTCAATATCTCTCACGAACGTAGATGCAAAAATCCTCAACAATACATTAGCAAATCAAATTCAACAACGTATGAAAAGAATTGTATATCGTGACCAAGTGAGATTTATCCCACATATGCAAGGCTAATGCAACATTCAAAAATCAATTAATGTCAACCATCAAATCCGCAGGCTAATAAAGAAAAATCACACGATCATATTAATATATGCAGAAAAAACATTTGACAAAGTCCAGCATTCATTCATGATAAAAATTCTCTGTGAACTAAGAGAGGAAGGGAACTTCCTCAACTTGATAAAGAATATCTACCAAAAATCTACAGCTAATATCATACTTAATTGTAAGAAACTAAGAGCTTTTCCCACTGAGATCAGGAAAAAGGGAAGGATATCCCCTTTCACCACTGCTTTTCAACATCATACTGGAATAGCTAATGCAATAAGACAAGATAAGGAAATAAACAGGTGCAGCTCAGTCGGTCAAGCATCCAACTCTTGATTTCAGCTCAGGTCATGATCTCATGGTTCATGAATCTGAGCCCTGCATTGGACTCCACACAGGCAATGCAGAGCCTGCTTGGGATTCTCTCTCTCTCTGTCCCCCCCTAACTCAAGCACATGTGCACACTCTCTCTCTCTCTTTCAAAAATAACGTTTTAAAAAATAAAAAATAAAATAAAAAGGAAATTAACAGTATATAGATTGGAAAGAGAAATAAAATTGTGTTCACAGTTGACACAATCATCAATGTAGAAAATTCTAAAGAAATGACAAAAAACTACCTAGAACTAATAAGTGATTATAGCAAGGTTGCCAGATATACTTTTTTTAAAATTTTTTAAATTTTTATTTATTTATTTTGAGAGAGCAAGAGCGAGAAGGTGCATGTGCAAGCAGGGGAAAGGCAAAGAGAGAAGGAGAATTCCAAACAGTCTCCGTGCTGACATGGAGCTTGATCTCATGAACCGAGAGATCATGACCCTAGATGAAATCAAGAGTCAGATGTTAACTGACTGAGCCACTCAGGCACCTGCCGGATACAAGTTTAATATACAAAAGCCAATTGCTTTCCTATATGCCAGCAATAAACAAGAGAAATTTGAAATTAAAAATATAATACTATAATAGCATCCCCTGAAATGAAATACTTAGGTATACATCTACCAAATACATATAAGCTATATATAAGTAAAGCTACAAAGCTCTGCTGAAAAATCAAAGAAGAACTAAATAAATAGAGAGATGCTCCATGTTTGTGAATAAGACTGAATATTGTCAAGATGGCAGTTCTTACCAACTTGATCTACAGATTCAATGCAATCCCAGTCAGAATCCCAACAAGTTGTTTTGTGGATAGCAACAAACTGATTCTAAAGCTTATATAGAGAGACAGATTCAAAATACCCAACACACTATTAAAGGAGAATTAAGTTGGAGGACTAATACTATCCAACTTCAAGACTTTTCTATTAAGCTACAGTAATCAAAAGTAATCAAAATTTCAGGGCGCCTGGGTGGCTCAGTTGGTTGAGTGTCCAACTTTGGCTCAGGTCACGATCTCATGGTTTGTGGGTTCGAGCCTCATGTTGGGCTCTATGCTGACAGCTCGCTCAGAGCCTGGAGCCTGGAGCCTGCTTTGGATTCTGTGTCTCCTTCTCTCTCTGCCCCTCCCCTGCTTGCAGTCTGTCTGTCTCTCAAAATAAATGTAAAAAAAGAAAGCAATAAAAATTTTACAGTAATCATAATTTGTTCTCACTGGCAAAATAACAGATATGTCAATGGAAAAGAAAAGATAGCCCAGAAATAGACCCATGTAAATATAGTAAACTGATCCTGACAAAGGAGCAAAGGCAATAAAATGAAGTAAAGACTATCTTTTTAACAAACAGAGCTGCAATAACTATATATATGTAATGCATGAAATAATCTACACACAGACCCTATGCCCTTCACAAAAATCAACTCAAAATGGATTGCAGAGCTAAATGTAAAATGCAAAACTATAAAACTAGAATAAAACACAGGAGAAAATCTAGGTGAACCTTAAGTTTAGCAGTGATTTTTTTAGATACAACACCAAAGTCATGATCCACGAAAGAAAGAACTGATAGGCAAAACTTGATTAAAATTAAAATTAAAATTTTCTGCTTGGTGTGGAGACACTGTCAAGAAGCAGAAAAGACAGGGGCACCTGTCTAGTTCAGTCAGTAGGGTGTGCGACTCTTAATCTCAAGGTTGTGAGTTCAAGCCCCATTTTGGGTTAGAGATTACTTAAAAATAAAACTCATAAGGAAAGGAAGGGAGGGAGGGAGAGACAGGGAGAGACAGAGAGAGAGAGAGAGAGAGAGGAAAGAAAGAAAGAAAGAAAGAAAGAAAGAAAGAAAGAAAGAAAGAAAGAAAGAAAGAAAGAGGGAAAGAAGGAAAGAAAGGAAGAAAGAAAGGGGGGGCACCTGGGTGGCTCAATCTGTTAAACGTCTGACTTCAGCTTAGGTCATGATCTCACATTTTGTGGGTTCGAGCCCCCTGAGGGACCCTGTGCTGACAGCTAGCTCAGAGCCTGGAGGCTGTTTCAGATTCTATGTCTCCCTCTCTCTCTGACACTCCCCTGCTCATACTGTCTCTCTTTCACTCTCTCAGAAATAAATAAAAAGCATTTAAAAAAAATAAAAAAATAAAAATAAATTTAAAAAAGGAAGGAAGGAAGGAATGAAAGAACGAAGGAAGGGAGGAAGAGGAAGGAAGGAAGGAAGGGAGAAAGAAAAGGGGGGCACCTGGGTCACTTAAACATCTGACTTCGGCTCAGGTCATTATCTCACGGTTCATGGGTTCAAGTCCCGTGTCAGGCTCTGTGCTGACAGCTAGGAGTCTGGAGCTGCTTCAGTTTCTGTGTCTCCCTCTCTCTCTGGCACTCCTCCACTAGTGCTCTGTCTCTCTCTGTCTCTCAAAAATAAATAAACATTAAAAAAAAAGAAAGGATGAGAAAAGGCAAGCCACACACTGGGGAATAAATATCTGCAGAAGACATATTTGATAAAGGACTCTTATCCAAAATATGCAAAGAACTTTTAAAACGCAACAGTAAGAAAACAACCCATTAAAAAATAAGCTAAAGACATTAACAAGTATCTCACCAAAGAAGATACAGAAATGGTGGGCACCTGGGTGACTCAGTTGGTTGAACATCCAATTCTTGATTTTGGCTTAGGTCATGATTCCAGGGTCACGGGATCAAGCCCTGCATTGGGCTCCTCACTGAGCACTGGGTCGGCTTGAGGCTCTTTCTCTCTCTCCCTCTGTCCCTCTCCCTTGTTTGTGCCTCTCTCTCTCTCTCAAATAAATAAATAAATAAAATTTAAAAATTAAATAAATAAAATAAAATAGCTCTTAATTCATCTGTCTACTTGAGTTTTGCCCTAATCCACCCTCTCTACTCAGCCAACATGAGCTTTTCCAAAATACATTCTTGAAGGGGCCCCTGGGTGGCTCATTCGGTTAAGTGTCCTACTTTTGATTTTGGCCCGGGTCATGATCTCACTGCTCAGGAGTCCGAGCCCCACACTAGGCTCTGCGCTGATGGTGTGGAGCCTGGTTGGGATTCTCTCTCTCCCTCTCTCTTTGCCTCTCCCCTGCTTGTACTGTCTCTCTCTCAAAATAAATAAATAAACATAAAAAATTATAAAATGCATTCCTGAAAACCCTACGATAGATCCTACGTGTTCTTAGGCAGAGTTTAGACTTCTGGGAGATGCTATAGGAGCCGTGCCCACATCCCCAGGGCCCACCCTGGCCACCAGGTCCCCACAGCGGGCCCTGGACGCCACCTACAGGCTGCTCCCACACACACAACGGTGTCCAGTGGCTCTGTGCACCAGGTCATTCTCTGAGGAACCTGACATTGGCCAGAAAGGGGAGGAATTAAGGCTCCCAGGTGCAGCCTCCAACCAATGAGGGACGAGAGCGCTGGATAAACGCCCTGCCTTCCTGGACCAATGTGACAGCTCAGAGGCATGTCCAACAGGTTCTCAGGTGTCTGTGGTGGTGCTGAACTCCAGCTGCGTGGCACCCTGCTGATCAGCCCAGCCTTTGCGGGCTTTCTTCCCTTCTGCACACTCTCCCATTCCTTCGTTGTGCTTCCTGGAACCAACTTGCAAGTAAACTACTTCTAGTCGCCTCAGTTTCTGCTTTGGGGGTGCCCCAATGCGAGACAGTCCCATCCACGGCTTATAGTCCCTTCATCATCAGGCCCCTGCTTCCTTTTCCAACATGAGTCTATGCCTCTTTCCAGTTTGTACTCTGTTCTCCAGAGGCAAACGACTGCCGTTAGCTCTCCTCCAGACCTTGGCATGTACTACCTTTGTCCTCACAGAACTCCGTGTTTCCTGCTCTTCATCTGACTAACTCCTATACAACCCTGCTTCATCTGCTTAAATGTCACTTCCTCCAGGAAGGCTTCCTGAATTTCCACGTTCAGGTTTTGTATTCCTTCCATGTTTTCAAGGCATCCTCTTCTCCCCCAAACACAGCACTTACCATATCATGTGGAAGTTTCCTTAATTCCCTCCTGCCACCCGTACTCTGCTTCAGGAGAGCAGAGACCGTCTTCCCTGTTCACTATTGCACTAGAACAATCCAGCACAGTCCCAGGCAAAGTAGAACTCTGTGAATAGGCCTGGCACGTGACAGCTGCCAAAAAAGATCTGCGGAAAAGGAAAAGGAGAGGAGAACCGAAATAGTCCTCAAAGCAAGGCGCAGTGTTACTTGGCTGCACGGACACGACACAGTGAAGAGAGGCAGCACGAGTGACAGGGCTCGACGTTCTTCGGCTTCTCGCCCCAGCCACCCTGTGGAGCACAGAATGGACCGACCCCCAACTCAGGAAATCATGGCGACAGCTTTCAAAAAAAAGGACACAAACTACCTCGTGGGTAGTGCCTCTGTCAAAACAGCCCGTAATCCGTGGACTGACTTAGAATCAACTGAATAACAGAGCAGCAGGCCCACTGAGTGCAGGAACAAAGTCCCGTGCTGTGGCAGCAGTACCGACAGGCTGAGTCAACAGCGCAGTAAGTCCACTCAGGTCTGGCAGCTCGCCTTCAGCGGTGACTCAGGGACTTCCAGTCAGCGGGGGGACAAGGGACACAGGGAGGACAGAGAGAATACGGAGCTCACCCCTGGTACTTAACCACCTCAGCCCGGAAGTGAATGCATCCCTCTCTCGGCTGAGACCCCGTCACTCGAGGCCCACCGGGCTCCAGGGCAGGGGACTTGCGAATGTGGGTCCTGGCCAGCCGGGACATGCTTCCCAGCGCTGCTCTATCCCATGCAAGGGGCACGTGAGTCTTGGGGGTCAGCTGGCAGCCCCCCATCCCCACTGCCCCAGTGATATTTTGTTTCAGGAAACTGAAGTGACGACAAGTATTGGGAATCCTTATCAGTACAGCTATGGTCCCTTCATCGTATCAAATGGAGCCAGAGTCAAGGATGGACATTGCTATCCCTTCTCATAGGCACCGCTGCAATACTCTGCCCGCGCTGCTTTCCCTTTCTCCAAATTCACCCTGCTCCACCCTCAACCTCCACTGCCAACTGATGACACTGTTTGCTTTCAGAATAGCTGCTCTAAATTCAAAGCTGCCCCACTTAAGGCACATGATGGCCTCTAGCCCCCTGAGGGTGAAGTGTACAGTCCTCAGCAGGGCGTAAAAGGCCCGCCAGGACCTGGCATCGGCCTCCCCTCCAGCCTCCTCTCCTGGGGCTCCTCTCCTGCTCCGTGCTCCAAGCCACCCACAGCTCCACAAGGCACCAGGCCCCGTCATGCCACGCCCCATCTGGAAGCCCTCTCCCCTTCTCTGGGGCGGGGGGGCGGTACCTGTGCTGGATCCTTCCAGATCCAGCTCATGCGTTTCTTCCTCCGTGAAGAACCTTTGAATCCACCTCCCCCACAACCACAGTTAGACATTTTATCCTTTGGGCCACCACCTGCCTTTGTCCATACATTGAGTGTAGTGTCACATGACACTACACTACCTGCTTACACGTCTGTCTTACCTATTGTCCTTCAGTTCAGGGACCAAGTCTTTTCATTACTGTGTTCAGAGACTAACGTGATACCCAGTACGTACTAGGAACTCAGTGCATGTTTGATGGATGAATCAACAGATGCGGATACACTCAAAGGAACCACCAGTTATGTAGAGTGAATCTTGAGAGACAACATTTTTTTGTCGCCTATGGAAGCCAGCAGAGAAAGATAATATTTCCAAGCTCAGAAATATGCCTCTGGGGCCTCTAATTTCAATGCAGCTTGTGACTAGAAAAATTCATGACCAATTTCATGCTGATTTCAGATTGGGCTTGGGAATCAAAACAGTATTTTCTCATTTCTGCTGACCCTTTTATACATATTTATAATCTTAAAGCAAGCATGCAGAACTGACTGACGCCCAGATGGGAAAGCAAGCAGGGGCAAGCTTCTGTCCAATGAGAGGTGAACACAGTAGGCGGCAGATGTCAGGCCGAACAACTTCCTATGGATGAAGATGACTTCAAATTAAAAAAATTTTTAATGTTTACTTATTTTTGAGTGAGATAGAGCGTGAGCAGAGGAGGGGCAGAGAGAGTGGGATAAACAAAATCTGAAGCAGGCTCCAGGCTCTGAGCTGTCAGCACAGAGCCCGACGCGGGGCTCAAACCCACGATCCATGAGATCATGACCTGAGCCGAAGTCAGACGCTTAACCGAATAAGCCACCCAGGCGCCCCTGATTTTTTAAATCTCCTCTTTATAATAAAAAACAGATAAAAAAACAGATGAGCTGGTTTTATTAAAGAACTTTTTAGAAAAAAAAAAGCTGCATAGTCACACTTTTTCTCAATTAAAGTGTTTATACTTATTCCAAAAAAAAAAGTTTTCTAAGTATCAGAAGATAGTGAATTAGTATAACTTTTCCTAGCCTGCCTATTATGTCTTTTATCTAATTCCTATGTCAAATTTTGAAGCTTGTGTTTAACTATGTATTTGAGTCTCCTCCTTTCATGGCTCAGACCTGGCAATTTTATTAACCAGGAAGATGTTAGGAAATAAGACTGATTGGGATATAATAATATGTAGCAGATACTATGTTAGATGCTTTACATACATACCATCTTTTTATTTTTTTTATTTTTTTATTTTTATTTTTTAATATTTTTATTTATTTCTAGGAGAGAGAGAGAGACAGCGTGAGCAGGAGAGGGTCAGAGAGAGAGGGAGTCACAGACTGAAACAGGCTCCAGGCTCTGAGCTGGCAGTCAGCACAGAGCCCGACGCGGGGCTCGAACCCACGAACCGCGAGATCATGACCTAAGCGAAAGTCGGGTGCTTAACCGACTAAGCCACCCAGGCGCCCCCATACCATCTTTTTAAATGTCCCTGACAACTGGCCACCTGGATGGCTCAGTCAGTTGAGCATCCGACTTCGGCTCAGGTCATGATCTCACTTCATGGGTTAGAGCCCCGCGTCGGGCTCTGTTGCTGACAGCTCAGAACCTGGAGCCTGCTTTGGATTCTGTGTCTCCCTCTCTCTCTGCCCCTCCCCCGCTTGTACTCTGTCTCTCTCTGTTTCTCAAAAATAAATAAATGTTAGAAAAATTAAAAAAAAGAAAAAAAAAAGAAAAATTAAAAAACAGATAAAGAATATGTCTCTGACAACCTCGTAAGGAAGTGCACTAGACCCTGGGGGGGGGTTTCACGCTCCCCAACATCTGAACCTCTTGCATGCATTTGAGGAATTCCTCGTCCTGTGAGTCTCGTAGGAGGCACTTCGGCCTCCCTCTACAAAGGCCGGAAAGCCAGGTACTCACTTTCTAAGACCCTTTACAACTGGAAGTTAGCAAGAGGCCCCGGGCCAGGCTATCAGACAGACTGATCCAGACTTGAATCAGACGCTAGTAACCCAGAGAGGAGGGACTATAAAGAATCTCTGCTAATTAAATTCTTACCTACAGTCACATGGAGTCGGGAACCACTGAAGGGAAGATCTGAGGGACAAAGAGGCCACAGAGCAATGCGAACAGTACAAGGAATTCAAGGACCGTGGAATGCAGTGGTTTCTTCTAATGTCCCTGCACAGAACGAAGGCAGTAATAAGCTCAAATTCTTACAGTTTTACCCTTACAACATGGACTGAGATCCAAGACTTTACATAACTTAAAAAAATAAACCTGTCTTACATGAAACAATGCTCAGAGTCCCTCCTCATCAGGGAAATACAAATCAAAACCACACTGAAATACCACCTCACACCAGTCCGAGTGGCTAAAATGAACAAATCAGGAGACTATAGATGCTGGTGAGGATGTGGAGAAATGGGCACCCTCCTACATTGTTGGTGGGAATGTAAACTGGTGCAGCCCTTCTGGAAAACAGTGTGGAGGTTCCTCAAAAAATTCACAGTAGAACTCCCCTATGACCCAGCAATTGCACTGCTAGGAACTTTCCCAAGGGATACAGGAGTGCTGATGCATAGGGGCACACAGCATCCAACGTTCACAGCAGCACTCTCAACAATAGTCAAAACCTGGAAAGAGCCTAAGTGTCCATCAACTGATGAATGGATCAGGAAGATGAGGTTTATCTATACAATGGAATACTACATGGCAATGAGAAACAATGAAATCCGGCCATTTGCAGCAACGTGGATGGAACTCGAGGGTGCTATGCTGAGTGAAATAAGTTAGGCAGAGAAGGGCAGATAACATGTTTTCACTTATATGTGGATCAGGAGAAACTTAACAGAGGACCATGGGGGAGAAGAAGGGGAAAAATAGTTGGGGAGAGAGAGAGAGGCAAACCATGAGAGACTCTTGAATGTTGAGAACAAACTGAGGGCAGATGGAGGTGGAGGAGAGGGGAAGGGGGGTGATGGGCATGGAGGAGGGCACTTGTAGGGATAAGCACTGGGTGTTATATGGAAACAAACCTGACAATAAACTATAAAAAAATTTAAAAAAATAAAGCTGTCTTGTGTATATTTTCTCACACACCACAAAAAACCCCTCAAAAGCTTGATTCAGTGGGTCACCAAATAACTGTTCGATCCACACCCTCGCAGGACCTTTTGTGTGAGATTTAGGGTACTGAGCAGAAAGAATTTAACCCTGAGTACTGCAACTGGGAAACACGCCAGCATTTGGCTGACTCAGAGCACTCAAACCCCCACTTTCCGGGAGTCTTCCTTATCAGCCACTCCCTCCTCCTCCTCCCATGAAATGCTTTCAGCTCCTGAAGATCGCACCTGGAGGGAGGCAGTGCCAGGGGAAGCCAGCTCCCCACCCACTCCACCCACAAACTACGCTCATTGTCTCTGAGCCTCTAAGGAGAGCAGATCTCAGATGCCCTAAGGAGCTGATTATAAAGGCCAGTCTCCTGTGCTGCCAGGGAAACAGGCTTTGTGCTTGGTACTGTGTTGTTTGAGATGCCTGATCCTGAATATTGAGAGGAAGGAGGCGATGCGGCCACGTAAGGAGGCTGGGAAGGTCCAGGAGATCTTGGGGTAACTCTCAGTACTCCCTGGGGTAGGGGTGAGAGCATTTTAAATTATACAAGGTGTAGTTGCCTTAGGTTGTGTGGGAAGCATTTCTTTTTTCAAAAGTATAAATGCAGGAAATAGGACTTAGTTTGATGTTGGGTCACCAAAGGGATGGATTCGAGCAGTTGTTTTCTTTGCCCACCTGGCATCTGAGTTTCCTTCTCATGTTTGGAAATTTCCTAGTCTTTTTTTTTTTAATTTTTAAATATTTATTTTTGAGAGAGAGAGAGAGAGTGAGTGTGTGTGTGTGTGTGTGTGTGTGTGTGTGTGTGTGTGTGTGTGTGAGTGTGAAGGAGGAACAGAGAGAGACGGAGACACAGAGTCTGAAGCGGCTCCAGGCATGACCTGAGCCGAAGTCGGATGCTTAACACTTAACTGACTGAGCCACCCAGGCGCCCTGGAAAATTTCCCAGTCTTAAAAAGAGTTTTGATGGATTGAAGGACCCACCTCTCACTACAGAAGCTGAAATACTACACACGTGCTTTCCCAGACTCCTTCGCCACTGGGGAACAGTAATGACCTAAGTTCTGGAAGCAGACACACCTTATCCCACTGCCTTAGAAATCATAGACTGCAGGGGCGCCTGGGTGGTTTAGTCGGTTAAGTGTCTGGCTTTCGCTTAGGTCATGATCTCGCAGTTCGTGGGTTCGAGCCCCGCGTCGGGCTCTGTGCTGACTGCCAGCTCGGAGCCTGGAGCCTGTTTCAGAGTCTGTGACTCCCTCTCTCTCTGACCCTCCCCTGCTCACGCTCTCTCTCCCTCTCCTAAAAATAAATAAAACATTAAAAAAATTAAAAAAGAAAAAAAAATCTTAGACTGCAGAGGCTCCACTGTATGAGCAGGCAGGAGGGCAGAGTGCTGAGCTTCCACCAGCGAGTGGTGCCAACGAGCAGCCGGCACCCCACCACCCAGCATTGTCACGTCCATCAGACTGGCTGCGTAACTTTGGCTGTGTGCTTCCACGTCGGTCCTGGCCGCCCTTCACCTGCCTTGTTCGCACAGCTCTTCCTTTCCTGAGATGCAATAAGCTCTCCAATACCTTTCTAGCACATTCTTTTTCTCCTTAAGTGTACAAGCAAATGTGGAGTTGGTTTGTTGTTATATACTAAGAACGCTGGCTGATATAGGTGGATGTTATCTCATTATAGAAATCAAAACTTAGAGAGGTTAAATGACCCATAAAATAAGACGTCCAAATAGTGGCAGGATTCCATCTCTCTTGTCCGTTTTCCATTCTCGCACACAACAATGTCCAGAACTGGATGGAATGTTTCCCTCTGCGAAGGAACACTTCTTCAATCAAAGATGCTGCTATACTAATGTGGAGAAAAAGCATTCGCAACATTTTAATGGGAGATTAGGGAAAACCCTTTTTTTCCAGGAACACTTCCCAAACTCTGCTTATCAGAACCCACCACCAAAGTGGAATGCGTTGGAATGCAATACTTCCATCCTCTTCAAAACAAAATCTGTTTCCTTTCTCTGCCACAGCATGCCAGAAAAGTCCCTACGAAAGCTAAGAAAAAGTCAAAGGACAGCATCTTTTTCCTCCTGCTCTACAGTGGAAACAGTCTTTTGAATACTTAATTGACTAAAGGGACACAGCTCCAAGGAGGCCCGGGCTCCTGTCAATCACTAAACAATTGTGGGCGGGGCACCGGCTCCAAACCAGGCAGCCCAGCCCTTTTACAAGAACTTGGAGTTGGCCTGATGGCTGTCTCTGAATAAACAATACCCTGCCTCTTCCTCCCAGAGATCTCTGGACAGGCCATGCCTCGCCCAGAGTGGGCACCCAATAAGCACCTACTGAATGAATACATCTTGTCATTCCTATATTAAGAGTTCAAAGCCATCTAACTTGGAGTTCGGATCCTAAGGACATGAAGGATCCGAAAAACAAATTCTTGCTTTGTTTTGTTTTTTTTGTCCTCCTTCATTTCTTTGCCCAAATTCCATTCCCTGATGTTGTTAGTGCTGAAGAAGTTGAGCTGGGAGCAGATGAAACATGACCACCAGAGCCAGACTTTCTAAAGTATCCCTAGAAAGGCAGAGACTTCCAGGAGACATGGGTGAAAAGCTCTGGCCCAGAAGGGAGGGTGCCATCGCCACTGCTGAGGGCTCTCAGAGAATGTACACTAACAGAATTAAACATGCTCTTTTCTTATCCCTGAAACAAGAGAAAGGCAAGACCCTGCACCCTCAGCTCCAGGATTATCCTCTACCTACTAGGGGGGTCAGAATTCATATCAGCTAAATATTCTCATCCTGTCCAGTATCATTATCTAGTGACTCTGAAGATAAACCTAAGACCCATTGTGCACCACAAGCTCCCACATCAGCTTATCTTTTTTTAAAGTTTGTCTGTTTTCAGAGAGACACAGAAAAAGACCAAGAGAGAAAGAGAGAGAATGGGGGAGTGGGAGAGGGCAGAGAGAGAGGGAGAGAGAATCCCAAGCAGGCTGCGCACTGTGAACACAGAGCCCGACTTGGTAGGGTTCGAGCCCATAAGCTGTGAGACCGTGACCCGAGCCAAGATTAGGAGTCTGACAGTCAAATGGCTGAGCCACCCAGGCGCCCCAGTTTAGTGTCTGATCTTAAAAAGAAAAAAGAAAAAAAAAAAAACAGGGGCACCTAGGTGGCTTAGTCGGTTAAGCGTCCGACTTTCGCTTAGGTCATGATCTCGCGGTTCGTGGGTTCGAGCCCCGCATCGGGCTCTGTGCTGATTGCCAGCTCGGAGCCTGGAGCCTGTTTCAGTCTGTGACTCCCTTTCTGTCTGACCCTCCCCTGCTCACGCTGTCTCCCTCCCTCTCTCTCTCTCTCCTAGAAAAAAAAAAATTAAAAAACAAAAAAATATCTGGAGGCACAGGGTAGTAAGAGTAAACCCTTCCTCCCCTGCACCCCCAGGTTCGCACTCTAATTCTTGGAACCTGTGAACCCTACCTGGCAAGAGCCCTTGCAGATGGGATTCAGATGAAGGGCCTCAAATTGGGGAGATTATCCTGGATTGCTGGGCGGAGGGGTGCGGTGGGGGGGGCTCAACTTTACCACATTAGTCTGTAAGAGCAGAGAGACTTCCCTGGCATGGGAGAGCTGAGAGAGGAGGAGATGTGTGAGACCATGTCCCACCTCCGACCTACAGAACTGTAAGACAGACAAGACCCAAGCCTCCACTTGAGCGTTGCTACTCTCTGCCTGTTCAAGTTCATTTTAGGAACAAGTATGCAGACAAGCCAGGGGAAGTGAGCCTGCTTTTGTTGTTGCTATTTGTTTTTTCATTTGTTTCCCTGACCAGCTATAAAAGTCCCTGCCAATCCCTCTGGAGTGACCACTAGCATCTTCTCTCCCATGTGAAACTCCTCTGGACTGAGTGGGCCAGTGAACTGCGGCTGCGGGCAGTTTCTCCTCCACGAAGCACAGAATGTCAGAGCTAGTTAGGGGCCTTGATCATCTAGTCCAGTCTTATTTTACAGTGGGAAACAGATGCCCAGAGAGTTAAAAAGACTTCCTGAGTATACAAAAAAACCCCACTGATGTCCAGCCCCTATCCCCAGAGATGCTGATTCAATTGTTCTGTGGACCGCCCTAAGTATTATTTTCCAAAGTCCTCCTTTCTCATGGGCCTTTGAATTCTGCCTACTCTCAGCACATACTGAATTCTACTTAAACGTCCAGACTAATGATAATTAATTTCCAACATCACAGATGCCAAGACGGGTGTTATTCCTGGTCTGGTCCCTATAAGCTTTCATTTGGTGCGAAGCAAAAGCAAAACATTTAATTGGATTTCCGCATGTTCTTCCCTACAAGTTCTCCCTTTCCCTGTGCTTGTTTACCTTCGGAGAGAGAACCTCGTGTGCCTCCATTTCCTGCCCTGGGTCCTACAATGTCATTGTTTCTTTTTCTTCTCCAGGCCTTGGGACATGAAGTCTCTCCCCAATCCTCAGTCCCAACAGTCGACAGGCCTCTCGCTAGGGCCCTGCCTGCCCGCACCACCTTCGGCCTGGCATCGGCAGCCGCCTTGCCTCCAAGCTGCGCTCATGCCAACGTGAGGTCGCTGTTTCCTCCGGAGCAGCAGTAGTGCCTGGAAAGTTGCTCTTTGCAGATGCTTTGATTTTTCAGATTAATACCTCGTTTATTAAAGTTAAATTTAAAGATCCAGTATTTCTAGTGGAAATCTCCATCTTTCTAGTTATTAATCAAGCACAATTCAATAATCACTTTTCAAAGTGCCTTCACAAATTAACTTAATGATCTTAAAAATTTAAACACTGACTCCATAGATTTAGTATATTATAATTCTCTTTTTAATCCTCTTTCTGATTAACGCCTTCCATTTGAGTCTCAAGTCCCATTAGTATCATACTGCCAATTCATCAGATCCTGCTCACAATACGGAATTACACTGTGAATGTTTATACCATTGCATGAGTTGGGTTGACCGAATTCTGTATCTCTCTCACCTTTTCCTTGCTTGGCTGGGCCGTAACTCACATTTTTAAATAGCACCCTTTGTATTCTACACGGTTCTCCTGGTTTTGCTTGGCTCCACAGTTTTTAGGCCCCATGCTAAGGATCCCCCACCATCTGCTAACAGCACCCCACACCAGGGCCTTATCTCTTCCCCACCTCTGACCTCCCTTGGCCCATCCTAACATCCCTACACGGACCGAATTCCAGTGGGGAGACCCAACCCCTGCACTGTCGCTCTTATCTTTTCCCCTTTCTGAATGTTCTCTCCCCTTCTCCATCTTCAAGGCTCCAGTCAAATCCTATCTTCCTTCACCACAGCCCAGGATTTCTCTCCTCTCCGCACACGCATCGCCCATTGCTGCTACTT
The DNA here is from genome assembly GCA_017311185.1 of Proteles cristata cristata. NCBI lineage: Eukaryota > Metazoa > Chordata > Mammalia > Carnivora > Hyaenidae > Proteles > Proteles cristata. The sequence goes on from JAESUZ010002594.1 coordinate 151,263, forward strand.
TCACATTACCCTGTGCATCATGTTATTGCTAGTTAGTTTCTTCCTTCTTTTTGTCTTCCCTCATCTATATTAGAAACTCTTAGAAGACCGGAGCCGTGTTTTAGACAGTGTAAATCCCTGTTTACAGCCTAGCACAGGCATGACAGCAACTCAGTAAATGACTGCAAGGGTAGGTGACTGAGAGGTGGGCCTCCATTAGCGTGCAGTCCCCAGATGTCTAATTCTGCCCCTTCCCAGGGTGCTGTGGGCAGTCACCAACTGAGGTTTGGTCATTCATGCTAACCAATCGAGCCTACGGCACATTCTATCAGCAGGTCAGTCGGCTTCTCAGCTTGCTTGGTGCAGAATTACTGACTTCAACCAGCTAGTAAATCCCCGAGAAGTCAGGTCTGGTTCAGATTTTCCATCCTGAGCTTACGATGCCTGCAGTTTTCCAAACACTTCTATCTGAAAAATATCCTCCCGTCTGTTTAACTCTGGCTAAAAAGAAACTGCCGCCTAATGTGCTTTGGTGAACCTTACTCGTGGGCAGTGAGTACGTGGAAGGAGACAGGGGATGGGACGAGCAGCTCATAAAAAGCCTTTTGCTAGTTTAGCTGTGTCAAGACACACAGGAAGACAGGCTTATTTTTACAGGAGCTAAGTTTGCGGTTTCTCGATAAATATATAGATAAATATATCTATATCTATACCTTTATCTATCTATCCGTATCTATCTGGATGACTATATCTATCTACCTAGATATATATCTAGGTAGGTAGGTAGGTAGATAGATAGATAGATATAGATGTGCAAAGGGGTATCTACAGCTCCTTGTATCCAGAGGAAGGAAATCAGAAAAAAAACGTCCACATGACAAATGAACAAGGACAACCAAACCCCAGCCCCGAGATGGCTCTGACTTACTGCAGGCACCAGGCAGTCTCCCAACTATTGGTCTGGCAGTTTCAATTGAAAGCAGTTGCAATTGAAAAGTTGCAATTGAAAGCAGTCTCCCCACCCAGCAAGAGTATGACTCATGTGCGGTCCCCTAGGCCAAGTGTTTTACAAAATACTCTGCATCACCATGGCAACAGCCCAGCATCTGCTTTCGTATGGGTGTGGTTAAACTAAGTACTGCTTCCCCTCCCCCCCCTTTTTTGTATCTCTATGACCAGTTACAAATTTGAAACATTAATCACAGGGAAAAGCCATTTGACACATACCAGAGAGAGTTGTCACCAGCAGTGAGGAAAAGGGAGACCCGAAATGACACAATTAACTTTTGTTAACTTCTACTCTTTGCCATGTGTCCCTGATGGGAAGTTAGTTAGTCACACACAGTACTGAGCTACCTGAGGATGGTGATAGTAATTACTGAGCTCTGACAGTGAGGTACTCTTAATGCTCACACGTCACTCATTATTATTCCTATTTTACAGATGACGGACGAAACTAAGACACCAGAGTTTAAGGCTGCACAACCGGTCAGTAGCAAAGCCAGGATTCACTCAGGCAATCTGATTCCAGGGACCCACACTCGACTACTGTATCTGACTACATCAGCTTATGAGACAGAAAGACCCTCCCAAGTTGTCTGCATGGGTTTTTTATTTGTTTTTACCAACCAAAGTTAGATTATATCAAGGCTTAAAAGACTAAAATAGAATGGGGGTGCCTGGGTGGCTCAGTGGGTTAAGCGTCCGAACTCGGCTCAGGTCATGATCTTGCGGTTCGTGGGTTCAAGCCCCATGTCAGGCTCTGTGCTGACAGCTCAGAGCCTGGAGCCTGTTTCAGATTCTGTGTCTCCCTCTCTCTGTGCCCCTCCCCTGCTCATGCTCTGTCTCTCTCCCAAAAATAAAGAAATTAATAAATAATAAATAAATAAATAATTTCTTAAAAAGACTAAAATAGGATGGATTTCTAATTTGACAGCTAACTGCTAAGTAAGCAAAAACACTGAAGAAGAGACCAGGACAGAGATGCCACGCTCACAGATACATGGAGAAAGTTCTGTGTTTGCTGCTAATCGGCCCCAATTCCTCCTTAGGGTTGACTGCTTTACCTTCCTTCACAGCCACACATTCTACCCTAGGCCAGGCAGCTCACAAATCCTACCCCCTCACCACGAGGGAGCCAGTTGAGGTTGGGGTAGGTCTTCCCGGGGATGGGCCAGCACAAGTCCACTGCCATTGCTGGAAACACAATTCACAGACCTTATCCCACTGACAGAGGGCCATCAGGGACACCCAGGACAGCCTCATGCCCTGGACAAGTATCCCCATTTGCCAGGACACCCTCTCAGCTGTCTGAACTCAAGGAGGGCTATTAGCTCTGGGTCCAGAGCCATTATTTGAGATGAAGATGAAAAAGGAGGTGATGACTACAGTCATGTAATGCAAAACTGAGAGTGGAGGTTTGGATGCACATAAATTCAAAAGCAAACTGAGAATTACACGTAACCTCGTTTTTTAGGCACTGAAGGATCATGTTGGCTAGCAGTTTTCTTAGGTCTAATTCAGGTCATCAAAGGTAACATGAAATCCCTCTGGGATTAGAGCATTATGCTGTGGGGCCAAGGCAGCCGCCCCAGAATGAGCCACTTTGGCATGGAGGTTATTGGAGTTAAAAAGCAATCAAAACTCAGCAGACTCAGGAAAAACTCTTTACCTCCCCCACAAGTGTCTGGAAAGAATTTAGAGGAGGGCCTGCTGCAGAAGAGCAGTCATCATAGATAACTACACTGCACCACCAACGAGGCATGGGAAACAGGGAGGGACATAGCCCAGCCTGTTTGATCCAAGTCCTCTGTGTCCTGCTGTTTCTGAGTGGCTGGCAAACCTACTCTTCTTTACCTTCCTGGGAATTGCATCCCCTCCCTTTGAAGTTCAAGACCTACTTCCTGCTCTTTAGCTCGGGACCATATATATACCTCCTTTCACCTGTTTTTAGAATTTCCATGTCTATGTGGATTCCCTGTACCTAGAAGATTAAGTTTGGTTTCTTCCTGTTAATCTGTCTCATGTCAATTTGATTCTTAGTCCAGAGAGAAGGACCTTGAAGGGGGCACTAAATTCTTGCTCCCAACAGTACAAAAATTTTGTGCCATGATAAACTAGTGTTGCAAGTATGGCCGACGTGTCAGGCCTGCCGTGGAGAGGTGGGCAAGATGTGATTGTCAGAAATCCGTCTCATCCTCAGAGGAAGGCGGATCACGCAGGAGGGCTGCGTGGGACCATCCCCCAGCTCTGGGGTAGACTAGCCATGGAACTGGGCAAGTTACTTTACTTCTCGTGAAAAGGGGATAGTAATAGTTCCTACCTCTTAGGGTTGTTATGAGGATCAAAGAAACCAATCCATGCCAAAGGCTCCTCACAGTTCCTGGGACTCCTGCCTTCTCTTTAAGAATCTTCCATTCCTGTGGTGACTGGCTGCCTCAGTCATAAGAGAGGTAGCTCCTGATCTCGGGGCAGTGAGTTCGAGCCCCACACTGGGTGTAGAGATTATGTAAATAAATAAACTTTTTAAAAAAATCTGCCATTCAATTGAGCTTACTGTATTTCCACATGAGCTCAGCCTACCTGCTGACATGGTATGGAGGGGAAGTTGGTTTGCTTGCTAATTGGGAGGCTACTATGTAAAAAGCCTTATTTATCTAATTGAAGAGTTTTGAGCAATCTTTCCAAGGTGGAAGAGCAAGTATGTGGTGGGAACTTGTCCTGGGGCAGCTGTGCACTCCAGCTGAGGGGTGGGACTCCACTGGTGCCTGGGACCTAATACGCTAGGATTCTACTGAGTGTGCCTCTCAGACTGTGGGTTCTAATACATACAATTCAGTGTGGCCACACTGCATGCTGACCACTCACTTACAAAATTTATTTAATTCTTCTCTTTTAGTGAAGGACAGCAGTGTTAGAGTTTTGCCAATAAATATCTAAAAGGAGCAATTTCTGGAGCTCCTGGATGGCTCAGTCGGTTGAGCGTCTGACTTAGGCTCAGGTCATGGTCTCACGGTCCATGGGTTTGAGCCCCGCGTCGGGCTCTCATTGCAGTGCCTGCTTCAGATCCTCATCTCCCTCTCTCTCTGAACCTCCCTCCCTCTCTCCCTCTCAAAAATAAAGATATAAACAGAAAGACAGAAGAAAGAAAGAAAGTGATTTCAAAGCTACTGTGAAGCAATTACATGCCATGGATTCAAATGTCTAAACTTGCAAAATCTGGCAAAAAGAAAGGGTATGAGTGGATGCCAAACATAAGGGAAGAGTGAGGGAAAGGTAAAGCACAGAGGACTACCGGATTTTTGTTTCTCTGTGATCATAGTCAGAACTAGAGACTGTAAAAGGGGTGGGAAAATGTGTATGGGCTTTTATTAGAGCCAGTTTTAATTTTTAAAAACTGCTTACAACAGTGTATAGTTACCAGGCAACTGTAACCAAGTTACTACATCAGTGGTGAAAATAACACACACACACACACACACACACACACACACACACACACACACACTCATGATCTTCCCAGCAAAGGGCCCCTGACTCATTTTCACCAGCCGTCAATACCATCGCTCACAGATCTACAGCAGCCATGATATCATCATTTCTTCCAATGAGCTAGAGGAGTGTGTGTGTGTGTGTGTGTGTGTGTGTGCGTGCGAGAGTGTGTCAGAAATGGGACAGGGCAGCAAGAAAGGGAGTCAAATGATCACCAGTTTCCCCAGCAGCAGGCTTAGTTTAGGACACTGATAAGGTTTAGGAGAATCACGATGTACTTTGAGGGAACTGACTGAAGACTACATTCAACCATAAGGCAGTGGGTCCAGTATTTACTCACACGAACTCTGGCACCAGACTGCCTCAGTTTGAATTCCAATTTCTTTACTTCCTTGCTATGTTTTCATGGATGAGTTGTCTAACCCTGATAAGTTTCAATTCCTCCATCTGCAAATGGGGGATAATAATAGACCCTACACTGTAAAGTTGTTGTCAGGATTAAATCAGTTAAAATAGATTGACTGCTTCAAACAGTGGATGGCACATAATTAGCACTCAACACACGTCAACTTTATTATCTCTCCCAATGAACATCAGAGGTAACTCAAAAATGCTAATCCTTTTGACCAGTGATTTTCAACAAGCATGAGTCACCTCTAAAAAATGGGGGAATTTACAAGTGTGTGTTTCAGCTGCCGCCCTGATCGGCATAGCCAGCACTCCATGGCTACATAGGGTCAGGGTTAGGGCTAGATGTTCCACTACCCATAGATCAGTGCAGTGGTGAACTGCCTCAGGTCCTACACAACTTTATGTATCCTCCCAGCCTTCACATGGGTCAAAGTTTTGTCTATGACTATCTGAACCTAGAGCCCAATTCCATTTTATGTATAAATGCAAAGCATTGACCATTACTGAATTTTATAGGAATGCAACTGGCATGTAAATCAAGTAAAGTTAAACTTTGGTTGCTTAGAACCTTCCCAAGAATTGCTCACATTTTGTAAAATGAGGTAACTAACAACAAATCTGAGTCACCAACATAACACACCTGTATCTGCCAGTAACTGTACTATTGCAATCACCGTGATTTCTATGTGCACTTGCAAGATTCTTATTCCATCCTGTGTCTTCCAAGGTAGCTATGCCTGAGCAACTGCATGCTGGAATTGGCATGTTTTATTATAAATTACTTCCCTTTCATTTCTCCTTTATATGACTGTTTGGGTATTAGATTGGTTTTTTTTTTTTTTTTTTAATTATGTAACTAGACCGTAATCAAGGATCAGGAGACCCCTGGCTCCACAACAGACTTGCTGTATGAAGTAATAAGAATCAGTAATCTTTCTGAGCCTACAGTGTCCTCATTCAGATAACAAATATTTACAGAACACCTGCTACTAACCAGAGTGTGGGCTGAGCTTTACCGGGGTAAAGAATGCAACATTATCCTTGGTCTCCAGAAGATTCTCAGTCACTCCAGAAGGGAGGGGACTAGATGCTCTCGGAGGTCTCATTCAGCTTTAACAGTCTCCGAATCCATGAATCTAAATAGAACTTAATGCTTACTACCTTTTAGGTCCATGTGTGAGGTCCCCTGAGCTCACAAATTTTGTTAGACTGGAGGAAACAGTTATTTGAAGTTAGATCACCAAAAGGGTTTCTCCAGAATGGTAAATCACCATCTTAATTTAACTCAATTCAAAGTGTCTCTGTGAAACCTTTTTCCCCCCCAAACTAAGGTATAAGTATTGTTATTACTTTCAATCCCATTTCATTTTAATAAAGCAGTGTCCCCTCCCTCTAAAAAGTCATTGAGCACCTACTGGCCCTCTCTTCTCTTGGTAGTAATTTCTAGTTTATAATATTGATGCTGCTGTTATGTTATCTTTACATGTAGACAGGCAATTTTAAATGAGTATATTTTAACATAAATTTAAGGTTTTTAAAATTGAGAGTAATAGGGGCGCCTGGGTGGCTCAGTCAGTTGAGCGTCTGACTTCAGCTCAGGTCATGATCTCACAGATCATGGGTTCGAGCCCCGCATTGGGCTCTGTGCTGACATCTAGCTCAGAGCCTGGAACCTGTTTTGGATTCTGTGTCTCCCTCTCTCTCTCACCTTCCCCTGCTCATGCTGTCTCTCTCTCAGAAATAAATAAAACATTAAAAAATATTTTTTAAATAAATAAATAAAATTGAGAGAAATAATCTTAAGGGAGGGATAAAAGAGTAGGGAAGAGGGAAAGTTACAAAGAATAAGGAAGCTAAGGTAAGAAGCACAATATAATTATGGTGGACAGGATCAGGAAGAAAGTTAAAAGACATCAGAAAACAAAACAATTTTTAAAGATGAGGAAGAGCAATGTGGTAGGAAGATAGCAGGGAGGAGTGGGACAAGTCCTCTTCGGTTTATTCATGCCTCCCCACCTCCCAAACAGCTGATACCCCTGGTTGCAATGCCCCTTGGCTTCTTCTGTAGGACTCGGCTCAAGGCGAAGCAGTACCAGGGTCAGTGGGCCTCTGGTGCCCCCTGCAGGTCCTCAAGGCAACTTGCGGGCCGACTTCTCAGACCGCATTTACCCTGTATTCAGAAACCTGGGTCCACGGACAGACAGAGCAAACCCGTTCCAACAGTGTGAATTTCTGGGAATGACATCAAGGTTATGCTCTGGCATTCCTCATACTGATGAGATGAGAGATTTCACCAAGATTTATACAAGACTGGCCGTGTAGTTAGCTGTGATTTAGTTAAAATGCCTGATATTTGTCAGAAAGATTAGGTTTGAATGTCTGCTTTGTAACTAATTAGTTTTGTCATCCTGGGAAAGTGCATTGACCCCCTGGAGCTGTCCCCTCACCTTTAAAATGGACATATCAACGTAGACCTTACAGGGTGGCCATGAGAATGAAATGCGATATGATGGGTATAAAGTGCCTCATTCAGTGTCCAGTACCTGGTCATGACCTCACCCCAAATGGAAAGAGCATATGAAGAGCTCTAGATCTCTGGTGATCCAGAAACCAAGGGCACGTAAATAATTGTCATGCTCTTTATATTCTCTCTCCCCCTCCCTCTCTCCCCTATTCGTCTGAGCAGAAGCTGACAGCAGTGCCTGCGGTTTCTGATTCGGAGCGAGAAATCGCCCAGGTGGCGCCCCTGCTTCCTGCAGCCCTGTGCCTAGGTGACAAGGATGGTGACCAGGACTGTCCTCAGTGCGACCCGGACCTTCTTTCCCAGGAGGGTCCTGAAAACTCACAGTACTTGATTCTTGTAGCCCTACAAGCTGGGAGGAGCACTGGCCTCCAGACTTCGCACAAGCAGATGTCGGTGCCCAGGCTGCCTTCCCCAGCCTCAATCCCCGGGGCCTCACAGACACTGCTCGCGAGCTCTGACTGTGTCTGACCGTGTCTGCTGTGGAGTGCTACTTGGCAGGGCACCAAGCAGCAAGAACCCGACAGCCGTCCCCCTTTCTGTTCCCTAAGATTTGAAGTGACACCTTGGACAGGCGCTCCTGGTGCTAAGTTCTGAGCTAGTCAGAACCACTAGACGTAACTTCATTGGCACCACGCATAGTTAGCTGTGGAGCAAGAACTGTAAGAACCGTGAGCAAGAGGAAGGGAGCCCCTTATCCCTCTTTTCACAGAAGAGGAAACAGTCCCCACATCTCCTTTGATAAATCAGTTGGCTCTTCTGTACCCATTTGGAAGCCAGAAAGGCTAAATAACAATTAGCACTGTGTCGGCTCAGCAGACTAAGCTTTGAAGTCTTCCTAAGCGTTTAATAAGACAATAGTCATCAGTTAAAGGGACAAACTATTAGGTATTGAGGTAGACAAAGCTTTTCAGCTTATTGAGGAAAATTAGCCACAAGTATACAAGGAAATAAAGATGTATAAACTCTTCCTAATTACTCAAAAGATGTTTATAAATGGCCAAAAATTTTACCTACTGACCACAAATTCAGAAGATTTAGAATAAAAATCAATGGAAGGACAGATAAATGTCTAAAAACACTTGCAGGTGGAACAGAAGGCCCCCCAAGATGTCCACATAGTAGTCCCCAGAATCTATGAATGCTACCTCATGTGGCAAAAGGGCTTTTCCCAGATGTGATTAAATTAAGGAACTTTAAATGAGATAATCCTGGACTGCCTGGGTGGGCCGAATGCACTCACAAGGGCCCTTAGGTGTGCAGAGGGAGGCGGAAGAAACCAAGGAGATATGAGCACGGCAGCAGAGGCTGGACTGATCCCCTTGCAGGCAGGCGGCCTAGACCCAAGTGACGAGGGCGCCCTCTAGAGGCTGAAAAAAGCAAGGAAGCCAACTCTGTCCCTAAATCTTGCAACTCTGCTGACACCTCAGATTTTAGCCCCATGAGACCCATTTTGAGTTTCTGACCTCCAGAACTATCTTTGCACTATTTTAAGCCACTAAGTTTGTGGTGATTTGTCAGAAGCAGTAGGAAACTAAAACATGATATTTTGGCTATTTCAGGTTAATGTGCAGTTCTGGGGAGAACACACTCAGCAAAATTGTCAACGAATCCTATGATGTTCCTTCTGTGCGTACTCAGTGTGCCACGGTGTTTTCAGAGGACATGGAAGAAAAAGAATTAATACATAAATGGAAGGCAGAGTTACTACAGTCTGATTGGAAGTATTAAAACCACAATATGTTTACGGAACATATAGCTGCAAACAGTTCCATGCAAAGGCACAAAAAGGGGTAATAAACTACAGAAATCTAGTGTTCTTCTTAATGCCTTTCTCCACGAGCTGGTAAGATGTCAGTGGACTATTAACCATGCATAAAGCCTGCCTCTCCTCATACAAAATAGCAGCCTAAAAACCCAGATTTATAATATCTCAAGCCAAAGAAAGAAAGAGGGAGAGAGAGAGAGAAAGAAAGAGGCATCCATCTGACAGAGAATGTCTAAGAAGCAAACAGCCATAATATTGGTGTTACTTCTCAGTATCTATCAATAAATTTAAAAAAATTTTTTTTAACATTTATTTTTGAGAGACTGAGAGAGACAAAGCATGGGGTGGGTGGGGGGGCGGGGTGCAGCAGAAAAGGAGACACAGAATCTGAAACAGGCTCCAGGCTCTGAGCTGTCAGCACAGAGCCTGATGCAGGGCTTGAACCCATGAACCGGGAGATCATGACCTGAGCTGAAGTTGGACACGTAACCAACTGAGCCACCCAGGTGCCCTTCTATCAAAATTTTTATGTAGGATTATCTGAAGTATATATAAGTTGCAGTACATTTTTCTCTGAAATAGGCCAGACTGCCCGGAAGCTATATACCTATAATTTATTTGTGTGTGCCTCCCCTGCTGGGTCTCTCCATCCCCTTGAATTCCCTTCCTTGGACCATGGTACCATCAGCTTATGTTGAGGGACAATACATGGTAGAGCCGTATGAGGCTTTCTCCTGTCTTTACAGTCAGGATGTCACTGAGGGTGTTATTCACTGTGTTATATAGAATGCCCTCAGTGAGAACCCCCGGATCCATCCATGTCGTCTCAGTACCAGAAACAGGTGAGCGGTTTCTAAGCAGAAAGCAATACATTTCAACTCTTACAGAAATAGAAGATAGGACATTACATATTTATCAAAAGCCATAGAACTATAAACATAAAGAGCAGCTTTTTATGGACGTTAGGTCTGGCATTACTACTGGTTCATCAACTGTAATAAAGGCAGGGTATTAATGATTAGGGAAAGTGTTTGGGGGAGAAAGCGTACATGGGAACTCTCTGTACTTCCTGGTGAACTTCTCTGTGAACCAAAAATGCTCTAAAATAGAAAGTCTATCTAAAATATCTATACAGCAAAGGGCATGTATCTGCAGCACAGGGGATTCTGGGAAGATGGGGGCAGGGGTGACAGCAGCAATTTTTCAATCTCTGAATCCTCACCTAAAGCCAGACTAGCAAGTGGATAGCAAAAACCAACACCTTAGGTCCACTCACAGTGTCGGGAGCAAGAACTTCCTGTCCCCTTCAAGGTCCTTCTGGCTGGACTAAGAATCAAATTGATATGAGACAGATTAACAGGACAAAATCAAGTTTAATCTCATAGGTACAGGGAATCCTAAAAACACTCAGGCAAAATGAGGTGTGTATGTGGTCCTGAGCTAAGGAGCAGGAGGTAGGTCTTGAACTTCAAAGGGAAGGGATGCAATTCCCAGGAAGATGAAAGAGTACATGTTTGGGGCGCCTGGGTGGCTTAGTCGGTTAAGTGTCCGACTTTCGCTTAGGTCATGATCTCGCGGTTCGTGGGTTCGAGCCCCGCGTCGGGCTCTGTGCTGACTGCCAGCACAGAGCCTGGAGCCTGTTTCAGAGTCTGTGTCTCCCTCTCTCTCTGATCCTCCCCTGCTCACGCTGTCTCTCTCTCTCTCCTAGAAATAAATAAAAATATTTTTTAAAAAAGAAAGAGAGAGAGAGAGAGAGTACATGTTTGCCGGCCACTCAGAAACAGCGGGACACAGAGGACTTGGATCAAACAGGCCGGGCTAGGTCCCTCCTGTCTCCCATACCTCGTTCATGGTGCAGTGTAATTATCTATGGTGACTGCTCTCCTCCTGCAGCAGGCCCTCCTCTAAATTCTTTTCAGACACTTGGGGAGGCAAAGAGCTTTTCCTGAATCTGATTGGTCTCTAACTCAAAATGAGCAGACTGTTATGTGAGACACAGTCCATTCTTTATCAAGGCATTAAAGAAGCAGGATGAGTTTACCGCAACTTACCTGTTCTACTGCTGAGGGATATGCAGCTGCTTCCACATGGGCACTCTCACCAAAGCCACCGTGGGCATTCTTTCCCTTGTCCCTTACACTCACTTCTGTTGGGTGTAAGCCTAGGACGGGAAGTGCTGGGTCACAGAGTGCATATGTTCAGCCTCAGTAGAGAGATACTGCCCAACAGTTCGCCAAAGTGATTTTTATCACTTTATACTCTTACTAGCAGAGGACGCAAATTCCAGGTGCTCCTCCAAAACTTGGTACAAATACAAAACTTGGGGTTGTCAGGGTTTTTTTAGTAGCTATTCTGACAGAAATATATTGACTAATCTGCATTTCCCTAGTGACAAATAAAGCTGAGTACCCTTAATTTGCTTATTGACCATTTGGATATCCTCTTTTCTGATGTGTTTGATCCAGTTGTGTGGGGAGGGGGATGTGGGTGTGTTGTTGGGCTTTTTCTCATTGATACGTAGGTAGGTCTTCATATACACAAAGCCCTCTGTCAGATGCATTTCTGCAAGTATCTTCTCCTTCTCTGAGGCCTGGCTTTTTACTTTCATTGGTATCTTTCGATAGATAAAAGTTCTTAACTATAATGAAGTCCAACCTATCAATATATTTTGTTTATGGTTAGAGACTCTTGTGTCTTGTTAAGAAATATTGTTCCTGCTCTAAAGTCATAAAGGTCTTCTTCTATGTTCCCTTTTGGAAGTTTTATTGCTCTACCTTTCCTGTGTATACCTATAATCCATCTGGAATGGATTTTTGTGCGTGGTATGAAAAAGGGTCAAGGATCATTTTTTCCCATCAGCTACCCAATGAATCCAGCACCATTTGGTGAAAAGAACATATCTAACCTGCTCTATTGCAATGACACCTTGGTGTCAGGTGTCCATATATGTGGGGGTCTGTGTCTGCATGCTTTTTTCTATTTGGTGGGAAATAAATTTAAGAATCCTGTATGCTTGCACCAATGGGTTAACAAAGCTTAGGGCAGAAAGTCAAAGCCACAGGGCAAAAGTGTCCAAGATCAGTCATTAAGTAAGACAAAGCATAGAGGTCAAAAGCCTCCCTACCCCCACCCCAGAACAGTTAGAGGCACAAAGACTCTACAGGGCAAAAAGCACCCAAGGTTAGCTACTAAAAATGGGTGCCTTGTAGCCTCGAGGCAGCATGCTTGGAGATAACAGCTACTTGGCTGTATCTCCCACAGAGAAACACTGTCCATCTGGTGTCTGGTGTCAATAGATCATTGCACACTTTAATCCCAACTTCTAACACCACTTGTCCCTCCAAATCCTTTGCTTCCTATACATATTAATGGTCACTCTCTTGTAGTTTTCTTCTGCATATTTACTAAGTATGTAAAAACTTGAGAGTTCAAAAAATACAGAGACAAAACCCCTGTTTGGGGCGCTTGTCTCCTCCTGGACATTAGCTTCTCTCATATTCAATTCTGCATCTGCTCTCTTGATGGACAAGAGAGAACTCCAAACCCAACGTCTTGACACTATTCTATGGATCTCTTTGTCTCAGACCTAATGCATCCAAAACTGAATTCCTGATCTTCCCCCCTTAAAACCTGCTCTAAGTCTACTGTCTGCCTTGTCTCAGCTGCTGGCAGTTCTCTACTTCCAGTCGCCCAGGCCCGAACCCTTGGTATCATCCTGATGCTTTCTTTTCTCTCAAGCTCCGCTTGCAGTGCATCAATGAATTCTGCTGCCTTTACCTTCAAAATATATCTAGAGTCACAACCTCCATCACTCACACCCTGGTCCAAGCGAACATCCTCTCTTGTCCAGATTACCTTTCTCGTTACCACATTAACTTTCTAACTGGTCTCCTTGACTAGTAGTAACTGGTTAGATGTGAGGCATGGGAAAGAAGGAGGTATCAGGATGCCGTCTAGATTTTTTTGCTATGAATGGTGGAAACTGCTTTCCAAAATGGGCTAGGGAAGAAATTGGTTTGGGGACAGAGGGAAGAAAGGCCCCAGCTTCTGTCGACTACCTACCTAGTGAGCAAGGTAATACTGTTGGGTTAGCTCACACGAGTCCCATCATGCCAATGATCCACACAAAAGCCTTTAGTGATGGTAAAGGAGCCAAAGTCTTTACAATGATTTACAAAGCTCTATGTAATTTGGCTTTCGTTATCTTTTTTTTTTTTTTTTTTTAATGTTTATAGTAGAGCAAGAGAGAGACAGCATGAGTGGGGGAGGTGCGGAGGCAGGGGAGACACAGAATCAGAAGCAGGATCCAGGTTCTGAGCTGTCAGCACAGAGCCCAACTTGCAGCTCAAACTCATGGAACCATGAGATCATGATCTGAGTCAAGTTGGTTGCTTAACTGACTGAGCCACCCAGGTGCCCTAGTTCTTGTAATTTCTTAATAGATTCCTTACATTATCTATGTAGATGATCATGTTATCTGTGAATAGTTTTACTTCTTTCTTTACTATCTGGACAGCTTGTATGTATGTATGTATGTATGTATGTATGTATGTACACGTATGTGTTTATTTAGTAGCCTTATTGCACTGGCTAGAATCTCTAGTACAATGTTGAGTAGTAGTGATGAAGCGGACATCCTTGTCTTATGGGCTATTCTTGGAGGAAAGTATTCAGTCTTTCACCATTAACTATGATCGTAGCTCTAAGATGTTTGTAGATGCTCTTTCAAAGGTGGAGAAGTCCCTCCTATGCCTACTTTGCGTTGGATGATAATCAAATGCTTTTGCTACATCTATTGAGATGATCATGTAGTTTCATTTTAAAATTTGTTTGATATAATGAATTACACTGAATTTTTCTTTGTCCCCTGACCATGTTTTTAATGAGCTCAGCATGTGAATCTATTCTTCACATCGGAGATTACAAAATAAATGCATCATTTGTAGAGGAAATGCAGCAGCATTTCAAGACTAAATGTGTGCAAGAGAGTTAAGAAGAGGCCAGTGCCAGGGTCTCTGTATTTGCCAAAATAAAGTTCAGATCTGTAACTTTACATCTCTGTACAAGTACAGAGACTTGTACTTAGAAGGGAAATCATGTATAAATAATTCAGATCAAATTAGGACTCAGTTGCTGATAAACAAAATCTGTATAAGTGTATGTGGTTTCAAATAGAGAACAGATAAAATAAAAAAACGTGTATATGTGGAACCTGAAATGCAGTATAGGCATGTCTATGACATATGAATGTGTATATGCACATGTCACATGAAAGATAGTATGTGTCATGATTAAAAGTACGGGTGGATTCCAGAATCAAACGTCTAGATCCAAATCCTGTCTTTGACACAATATGTGTGGCCTTGGGCAAGTTATTATTTAACTTCTCTGTGCCTCAGTTTCCTGATTTGTCAACAGTACCAACTTCCTGCAATTAGAATTGTGGGAAGGATTAAATGAGATAATACATAAACAATTCTGGAAATAAGCAAATGCCTAATACATATTAGCTATTATTGTGTACTAAAAACATGTAAGACTTAATTCATGAGTATTACAAGCAATTAATTTCATGTGACATTTCCTCTTTGGGCATTTTCCAATGCCCAAACTCCTCTCAGGAAAGCACCTCGGAAATAGCAAGTAATAAGCATTAAATGCGTGGATAACATTTGAAAGTCGACACTTTGCAGGGCGCCTGGTGGCTTAGTCGGTTGAGCGTCCGACTTTCGCTTAGGTCATGATCTCGCGGTTCGTGGGTTCGAGCCCCGCGTCGGGCTCTGTGCTGACTGCCAGCTCAGAGGCTGGAGCCTGTTTCAGTCTGTGACTCCCTCTCTCTCTGACCCTCCCCTGCTCACGCTGTCTCTCTCTCTCTCTCCTAGAAATAAATAAAACAGTAAAAAAAAAAATTTTTTTTTAAATGAAAATCGACACTTTGCCTTTTCCCCACATCCATCCTGTGCATGACTACTGCCCTGTTTGTAGTGGCTTATGACGCCAAAAGGACCTGCGTCTGGTTCCTGGCTGGCTTCTGTTGTCTGTCACCTAAGGCGGCCCTCATGTTCTTTCACATGCCAAGAGGCCTCCATTTAGAGCATTACCTCCAAACAATTCTGTCATTTGTGCCAGAGCCTTGGCTCACAGCTTGGCTTTCTAGGTGATTTTGAAATCACACTTCATTCTCATAATGGAGGGAAAGGAAGAAAGGATGAGATGTGTGATTCTTTTTCATTTTTTTAAAAGATTTTATTTTTAAGTAATCTCTACACCCAACTGTGGGGCTCAAACTTACAACCCCGAGATCAAAAGCAGCACATTCCACCAAATGAGCCAGATGCCCCTTTTTCTTTTCTTTTAGTTTTTTTTTCATTTTTAATGTTTTTTTAAAAATTTATTTCTGAGAGAGAGAGAGCATGAGCAGGGGAGGGTCAAAGAGAGGGAGATATAGAATCTGAAACAGGCTCCAGGCTCTGAGCTGTCAGCACAGAGCCCGACGAAGCCTGACGCGGGGCTCGTGGGATCATGACCTGAGCCGAAGTCGGACACTTATCTGGCTGAGCCACCCAGGTGTTCCTCTTTTTTTTATTTTAAGATGTAATTCACATATAACATTATATTTGTTTCAGAGGCACAACATGATTTGATATTGGGATATGTTGTAAAGTGATCACCATTTTAAGTCTAGTCAGGCTCCATCACCACACATACTTAAAACACTGACTGAGTTCTGAATGTGAAACTAATCGTGGTATCCTACGATAAAACCACATAAGGCATATTGGTCTGAGCTTTTCTTGTAATAGCTTTACCTGGTTGCTAGATTAAGGGTAAAACCAGCCTCACAGGATGAGTTGGAAAGTTTTCCTTTCTCTCCAGTTTTCTGGAAGAGTTTGTGTAGAATTGGCATTCTTTTTTCTTAAATATTTGATAGAATTTACTAGAGAAGCCATCTGGACATGGAGTTTACTTTGTGGCAAATCTTTTAGCCACACATTGAATTTCTTTAATAGATACAGGGCTGTTCTGTTTATCTATTTCTTCTTCAGAGTTTGTACTTTGGAGTTTATACTTCAGGGTTTAACTTCTCACTGTCTACCTTCAAGTGGCATTATACCACTGCGGACACCATAAGAATCTTGCAGTAAGTACTTCCATTTCTTCCCTCTTGGCCTTTATGGACACTCTTTTGATCATGAATTTTACTTTTGCAAATGTTAAAAACCCGACAGTACATTGTTATTATTTTCTTTTAAAAAGTTTTCAGTAATAAGAAAAAAATCTTATTCACATAGTTACTGTTTCTGGTGCTCTTTGCTCCTTCGTGGAGATCTAGGTTTCCATCTGGCCTCATTTTCTTCTGCCTGACTTCCTTTATATTTCTTATAGTGTGGGTCTATGCATGTAGTGTGGGTTCTTGTGGTGTATAGTGTGATTGTGACTTTTTCCAGCTTTCATTTGCCTGATTATGTCTTTATTTTGCTGTTGTTTTGGAAAGATTTTTGCTAAGCATTGGGTTCTGTGTTGACAGTTAATCTTTCAGTATTTTAGAGATATTGTGCCCCTGTATTCTCACTTGCACTCTTTCTGATGAGAAATCTTACATCACCCTTATCTTTATACATGAGGTGTCTTTTTTTTTAATGTTTATTTTTGAGAGAGAGAGAGAGAGAGAGAGAGAGAGAGAGAGCATGCAGGGGAGGGGCAGAGAGAGAGAGAGAGAGAGAGAAGCTGAAGCAGGCTCCAGGCTCTGAGCTGCCAGCAAAGAGCCCAACACGGGGCTCGAACTCATGAACCTCGAGATCATTACCCAGTTACTTATTCGAAGAGCAACCCAGGCATTCCTATATGAGGTGTCTTTTTATTCTTGGATGCTTTTAAAATTGTCTCTTTATCACTCTTTGTTGTTGCTGTTTTGGTTTTGTTTTTTGTTTTTTAGCAAATTGGTTATGATTTGCCATCATGTAGTTTTTTACATATTTCTTGTGTTTGGGGTTCATTGAGATTCTTGGATCTGTGGATTTATAATTTTCATCACGTTTGGGGAATCGTAAGCTGTTATTTCTTCAAGTATATTTCAGTTATCTCCCCTCTTCCCTTCTTTTAGGGGCTCCAAATATTTGTATATCAGGCCACCTAACATTGTCTCACAACTCATTGATGCTCTTTCTCTTTCCAAATCTCATTTTTAAAAATCCCTTTTCTTTGTTTTGTTTTGGATAGTTTTTATTGCTGTGCCTTCAAGTTCACTAATCTTTTTCCTTCTGAAATATTTAATCTGCTGTTAAATCCCATCAGTGTATTTTTCATCTAAGACATTGCAACGTTTATCTCTAGAAGTTTGATTTCAGTCTTTTTAATATCTGCCTATGTCTACTTAATCTTGTGAATTTACAGAATACAGATATATATATTTAATGTCATTTTACGTCACTTCTGATATCTAGGTCAGTCCTGGGTTGGGTATCTATGTCAGTCCTTTTGATTGGTTGGTTGATTTTTCTCCTCAATATGGGTTAGATTTTCCTGCGTGTGTATGTCTGGTAATCTTTGATTAGAGGAGGAAGAACTGAATGTTCAACATTGTGACTTTTACCCTGTTGGGTACCTGATAGTTTTGTATTCCTGTAAACTTTCTTGAGCTTTGTCCTGGGATACAGTTAATTTATTTGGAAACAGTGTAATCCTTTGATCTTTTGGAGTCTTGCTTTTAAGATTCCTTAGGGAAGCCTAGAGTAGCATGTATTATAGGGCAAGGTTCCTCAACCTCAGCACTACTGACTCCTGGACCACATGGCGCTTTTTTGTCATCCTGACAATTTGACCATCCTGTGCATTGCAGGATGCTTCCTACTATGCCTGGCCTCCCTACTAGATGCTGGGAGCACCACACTATTAGTTCTGATAGTCAAAAATTTATCTCAGGTCATGATCTCAGGGTTGTGGGATTGAGCCCCACATCAGGCTGTGCACTGGGAGTGGAGTCTACTTAAGATTCTCTCTCTCTCTCTCTCTCTCTCTCCCTCCCTCCCTCCCTTCCTCCCTCCCTCCCCCTCTCCCTGCTCTTGTGTGCTCTCTCAAAACAAAAAAAATTAAAAAATCTTTTTCTTTAAGTATGTGGCTAGACATTTCCAAGTGTTTCCTGGAGGAGGGGAGCAAAATGACTCCAGGTTGAGAACCATTGGTCTGGGGCTAATTATTTCCAACAACTGAAGAAAGACTATCCTATGTCCAATGAACCATGAGGATTTTCAGTTTAGCTGTTGGGAACATGCTGTCTTCTGGCCCCATGTGAGTGTTGGGCAATGTTTCCCGAGTCTCTCCACTGTTCTTTCCCCAGCGTGCTTGTGGCTGTTCCTCACACACAGGCATGTCAGTACTCTGAATACCCTCCCCTGATCTCCAAGATTTTTCCTCTTGTGCCGGTCTCTCCTCCCTGGTACTCTCCCCCACGGATATGGCCACCGTGGGCTCCCGTACTCTAGCCTGTGTTCCCCTCCCCGGCGCTGCAGTCTGGAATCCCTCTTGAGTTCATTGCAGGGCACCCTCCTACGATCTCAGTCTCTCAGGAATCGCTGTCCTTTATTGCCTGACGTCCAGTGTCTTAAAAATTGTTGTTTCATATATTTTTTGTACATGTGTTGTTCTTCTTTCAGGTGGAAGGAGAATGTTCTTTAAGGTGAGAGAGTTTCATTACTGCATCTTGGCCTCAAGCAGATTCTTTAATTTATAACTTTGAACTGGGTGCCTAGTTTCCTGACAACCTCCCCCCACTAAACTTTTTCATTACATTTTTTAAAGTTGTGAAATTAGGCCTTTTTATAAAACAAAAGCCAGGGTGAACATGAACATGTAAGCTATACTGAACTTTATTTTTTACATTTTTTAAATGTTTATTTATTTTGAGAGAGAGAGAGAGACCTTGCATGTGTGTGAATGAGGGGAGGGGGGAGGGGAAGAGGCAGCGAGAGAGGAAGAGAATCCCAAGCAGGCTCTGTGCTGTCAGCGTACAAACTGACTTGGGGCTCGATCTCATGAACTGTGAGATTATGACCTGAACAAAAGTCAAGAGTCAGATGCTTAACTGACTGAAACGCCCAAGGGCTCTGCTACAGTGGATTTTGGATTTTCTTGAAATTTCTTCACAAATCTTCACATTTCCCCATGTTACCATAATATCCCCTCTCTGCCAAAATGTGATAAAGTATAACTAAAATCATTTAAGAGATACCTTAATGAACCATGAACACAACTGAATTTTGACTGGATCTCAAATTTACATTTCCTGGTTAGAAATTTAGGAATCCCTCTTGACCTCTCCTTGTTCCAGACTCCTCTACCCATCCAGTTAGCACATATTCTTTTTTTTTATTTTTATTTTTATTTTTTAATTTTTTTAATGTTTTATTTATTTCTAGGAGAGAGAGAGAGAGAGACAGCGTGAGCAGGGGAGGGTCAGAGAGAGAGGGAGT
Organism: Proteles cristata cristata; assembly: GCA_017311185.1. Classification (NCBI taxonomy): domain Eukaryota; kingdom Metazoa; phylum Chordata; class Mammalia; order Carnivora; family Hyaenidae; genus Proteles; species Proteles cristata. Next base: position 170,902 of record JAESUZ010002594.1, read on the forward strand.
CACAGACTGAAACAGGCTCCAGGCTCTGAGCTGGCAGTCAGCACAGAGCCTGACGCGGGGCTCGAACCCACGAACCGCGAGATCATGACCTAAGTGAAAGTCGGACGCTCAACCGACTAAGTCACCCAGGCGCCCCAGTTAGCACATACTCTTGAGTTTACCTTGTAATCCAGTTGTCTTCATGTTTTTGGTTTCATGCTAGGATGACCTTAAAATAATTTTGAAAAATTGTGTGTTCTTGGAGCACCAGGGTGGCTCAGTCGGTTAAGTGTCTGACTCTTGATTTCGGCTCAGGTCATGATCTCATGGTTCATGAGATTGAGCCCCATGTCAGGCTGTATGCTGACAGCACAGAACCTGCTTGGATTCTTTCTCTCCCTCTCTCTCTGCCTCTTCTGACTCATGTGCTCTTTCTCTCTCTCTCTGTCTCAAAATAAGTAAAGGAAATGTAAGGGGGAAAAAAGGAGAACTATTATCACATGTCTTAAAGTTCTCATATGTCTTAAAGTTGATATTTAAATTTTTCCTCATGAGGTGCCTGGGTGGCTCAGTCAGTTAAGTGTCCGACTTCAGCTCAGGTCATGATCTCACAGTTTGTGAGTTCAAGCCCCGCACTGGGCTCTGTGCTGACAGCTCAGAGTCTGCTTTGGATGATGTGTCTCCCTCTCTCTCTGCCCCTCCCCTGTGCACTCTCTCTCTCTCAAAAACAAATAAACATAAAAATATAAAAATAAATTTTTCCTCATAAATTTAAATAGTTGCAGGGTTTATTTATAAATTTTTGTGTATTGTATAATGAATATATACTTTAGATGTATTTTCATCAAAATCTTGAGGGCTGCAGATTTAGCTCATTTGTTTTGGAAATAGTTGCCATATGAACTAATTGGCAAAATCAGTCCTCACTGGAGAACCAGCCAGCCAAATCGATCAGATTTTCCCTGAGAAGTGCCATTTTTTAGCTCAAAAAATGGTGTTAACATGCATCCCTTTGATAGACCATTTCACTTCTGACTTTTAAGTTAAATTCTGAACCTTGCATTTGTACTTTACCTGAGTGGCAATAAAATGCTGCTTTGGGGGCACCTGCATAGCTCAGTTGGTTAAGCATCTGAATCGTGATTTCAGTTCAGGTCATGATCAGGTTCATGGGTTCGAGCCCTGCATCGGGCTCTATAGTACCAGCACAGGGCTTGCTTGGGATTGTCTCTCTCTCTCTCCCTCCCTCTCTCTCTCTCTCTCTCTCTTCTTCCTCCTCCTCCTCCTCCTCCTCCTCCCCCCCTGCTCACGCTTTCTCTCTGTCTCCATCTAAAAAGAAGAAAGAAAAGATGCTGGCTTTTAATGTTTCTTGCTGAATTTCTCTCAGATTTGCTGTCACTAGACTCTTCCCTATGAGGGATGCATTCTTTTTCATTTTTTGTTTTAATTTTAATTCCAGGGTTGTTAACATACAGCATTATATTATCAGGAGTACAATATAGTGGTTCAACAATTCTTTTTTTTTTAAATGTTTATTGTTGAGAGAACACAAGCGTGGGAAGGGCAGGGAAAGGAGGACAGAGGATCCAAAGTAGGCTCCACGCTGAAATCAGTGAGCCCAACGTGGGGCTGGAATTCATGAACCACAAGATCATTATCTGAGCCCAAGTAGGGCACTCAACCAACTGCGCCACCCAGGTGCCCCAGTGGTTCAACAATTCTATACATTACTCAGTGTTCGTCACGGTGGATAAGTGTACTCTTAATCCCCATCACCAATTTCACCCATCCCCCCACCTCTCCTCTGATAATGATCAATTTGTTCTCTATAGTTAAGAGTTTTGTTTCTTGAGTTGTCTTTTTTTTTTCTTTGCTCATTTTGTTTCTTAAATTTCACATATTGGGGCGCCTGGGTGGCTCAGTCGGTTAAGCATCTGCCTTTGGCTCAGGTCATGATCTCACAGTTCGTGGGTTCGAGCCCCGCATCGGGCTCTGTGCTGACAGCTAGCTCAGAGCCTGGAGCCTGCTTCAGATTCTGTGTCTCCCCCTCTCTCTGACCCTCCCCTGTTCGTGCTCTGTCTCACTCTGTCAATAATAAATAAAATGTAAGTTAATAAATAAATAAATTTCACATATGAGTGAAATCATGTGGTTACTTGTCTTTCTTGATTGACTTATTTTGCTTAGCATCATACTCTCTGGCTCCATCCAGGCTGTTTCAAATGGCAAGATTTCACTGTTTTCTATGGTGGAATAACATTCCATTATACACACACACACACACACACACACACATATATATATATTCGATGTGGGGCTTGAACTCACAAACTGTGAGATCATGACCTGAGCCAAAATCAAGAGTCAGACGCTTAACCAACTAAGCCACCCAGGTGCCCCATTTTCATTCTTTTGCATGTTGCTGTCCAGTTTTCCCAACACCGTTTGTTGAGGAGACGGTTCCTGCTTTGTGAAAAACTAATAGGCCATATAATTGTGGGTTTATCTCTGGTTTGTTGTTGTTGCTGTTGTTCTATTCTATTGATCTATGTTTTTTGTTTTTTGTTTTTTGTCCATGTTTTCTGGTTTTGTGCCAGTACCATACTGTTGTGATGACTACAGCTTTGTAATAGAACTGAAGTCTGGGATTGTGATGTCTCCAGTTTTGTTTCTCTTTTTCAAGATTGCTTTGGCTTGGCTATTCCAGATCTTTTGTGCTTCCATACAAATTTTCGGATTGTTTTAGTTCTGTGAAAGTGCTGTTGGCATTTTACATTCAATCTATAGATTGCTTTGGTAGTATAGACATTTTAACGATACATGTTCTTCCAATCCATGAGCATGGAATGTTTCCATTTCTTTGTGTCATCTTCAATCTCTTTCCTCAGTGTTTTAGAGTTTTCAGAGTACTGGTCTTTAACCTCTTTATTCCTAGGTATTTGATTATTTTTGGTGCAATTGTAAATGGGACTGTCTTCCTAATTTCTATTTCTTCTGCTTCATTATTAGTGTATAGAAATGCAACAGATTTTCGTACATTGATTTTGTATTCTGTGACTTTACTGAATTCATTTACCAGTTCTAGTAGTTTTTTGGTGGACTCTTTAGCGTTTTCTATATACATGTCATCTGCGAATAGTGGAAGTTTTACTTCTTCCTTATCACTTTGGATGCCTTTTATTTCTTTGTGTTGCCTGATTGCTGTGGCTAAGACTTCCAGTACTATGTTAAATAACAGTGGACATCCTTGAGTTGTTCCTGACTTTAGGGGGAAGAAAGGCTTTCAGTTTTTCCCCATTGAGTATCATGTTCACTGCGGATTTTTTTTTAATTTTAGGCCTTTATTATGTTGAAGTATATTCCATCTAGACCTACTGTGTTGAGGGCTTATCATGATTGGATGTTGTACTTTGTCAAATGCTTTTTTTTTTTTTTTGCATCTATTTAAATGATCATATGGTTTTTATCTTTTCTCTTGTTGATGTATCACATTGATTGATTTATGGATATTGTACCATGCTTGTATCCTGGAAATAAATCCTACTTGATTGTGGTGAATGATTTTTTTAATGTATTGTTGGATTCGATTTGCTAGTATTTTGTTGAGGATTTTTGCAACTATTTTCATCAGAGATATCTGGCCTGTACTTCTCTTTTTTAGCGATGTCTTTCTCTGGTTTTGGTATTGGGAAATGCTGGCCTCATAGAATGAATTTGGAATGTTTCTTTCCTCTTTTACTTTTTGGAATATTTTGATAGAAATAGATATTAACTCTATTTTATTTTTTTACGCTTACTTATTTATTTTGGGAGAAAACATGTGTGTGCACACAAACCAGGGGTGGGGCAGAGAGAGAGTAGAGAGAATCCCTGGGCTGACAGTGCGGAGTCTGACTCTGGGCTTGATCCATGACTGTGAGATCATGACCTGAACCAAAATCAACAGTCAGAAACTCAACTGACTGAGCCACCCAGGCACCTTTTAACTCTTCTTTCAAGGTTTGCTAGAATTCTCCCATGAAGCCATCTGGTCTGGGACTTTTGTTTAATTTTTTTTTTTAATTTTTATTTATCTTTGAAGGAGAGACAGAGTGTGAGCGGGGGAGGGACTGAGAGACAGGGAGACACAGAATCAGAAACAGGCTCCAGGCTCTGAGCGAGCTGTCAGCACAGAGCCCGACATGGAGCTCTAACCCACGAACCATGAGATCATGGCCTGAGCCGAAGCCTTACGGTTAACCAACTGAGCTACCCAGGTGCCCCTCCATGCTCTCACTTTCTAGCTGCAGGTGTCTTTGGGTCTGAACCGAGTCTCCTCTGGCAACATATAGATGGGTCTTAATTTTTTATCCACTTTGGCACCACATGCCTTTTGATTGGAGCATTTAGTCCTTTTATATTCAAAGTAATTTTGATACTACATATTTATTTCCATTTGGTTACTTTGTGGTTGTTTTTACAGTTTTTCTCTTATCTTTCTCTTGCTCTCTCTTTCATGGTTTGCTGGCTTTTTTTAGTCATATACTTGGATTCTTTTCTCCTTATTCTTTGAATATCACTGGTTTTTGATTTGTGGTTACCATTAGGTTTTTATATAGTGTCTTCTGCATATAGCACTCTATATGAAGTTGTTGGTTGCTTAAGTTTAAACCCATTCTTTACTCCTTTCCTTTACCTTTACTCCTTAGGTATATGGTGCCATTTACATCCTTTTATTTTGTGACTCCCTTGACTAATTTTTACAAATATATTTTTACTGCTTTTGTGCTTCCTATTTTTCATGCTCTCACTTATGGTCTTCCTTTCCACTTCCTTTAGTATTTCTTGTGGGTCTGGTTTAGTGGTCATGAATTCTTTGGTTCTTGTTTGTCTGAGAAACTCTTTACCTCTCCTATTCTGAATGACAGCCTTGCTAGAGGAGTATTCTTGGTTCCAGATTTTTCCCTTCCAGCACTTTGATTATATCCTGCCTAGGAAGGATACATTCTCGAATTGTTTCTGCAAGACAGTGCACCAAAGGGAGATTCTGGATGGTGAAGGGAGCAGGCTGGTGGGGAGCCAGGTAGTGAGGAGACGGGCAGTGAGAAAGAGGACTGCTTCAGGCAGACGCAATTCAGGTGCATGATGGCTATGCTGGCGTAGTATCTAGGGTGTTGGGTGGTTTTCATAGTTATTTGAACCAAGTGGCCCTGGGGAGGGTTCTGGCCCGAGTGGCCAGGCCTCTGCCTTTGTATTGTTGTTGTTGTTGTTGGGGTTTTTTTGGTGTTTGGGTGTTTTTGTTTTTGTTTCGTTTTTTGCCTTGTCATTTTCTAACTGTCATATGTTCTGGTCACATTTTCTAACTGTCATATGTTCTGGTCCTCTTTCAGGGACTACCCCAGATTCTTTCCTGCCTCGGGCCCTCTTGTATATCCTTCCTCTGCTGGCAGTGCTCTTATCCCCAACTCTTCACCTTGCTAACTCCAACTAATCCTCTGGTGTCAGCATAACTGTCACTTTCTTAGTGATGTTACGCCCGAATCGCGAGTCCCCAGAGACCCCCAAGGAGCCGGCACGGGTGCAAGAGCAAAAGGGTCTTTATTACAAGCTCGAGCAGGGGCTCACCTGTCTCCTGCGCAGCAGCAGCAAGGTGGAGCCCCGAACAGTGGCAAGCAGGGTTTTTATGGGGGAAGGGAGGGGGTGTTGCCATGCACACGTTGTACGTTTTGCATCATTACGTAAGCAGCAATCATAACTGTGCAGTATCCATAGTAACAGCATAGTAACAGTTTTGACCATTCAGTATCTGCAAGGCGTCCTTACATTTGGCGGGGCCCAATCATAACCTTTGAGAGTCTTTTAAAATGACCAATTATGAGGTGGGCTCAGAGAATCTACGTATGGCTCCTGCAACCAGTGATTGATTGGCAAGTTTGTACAAAGTAACTACCAGCAGCTCCCCACCCTGACTCCTCTCCAAGACTACAGGAATGTTCCACATTTCTTTTGATTGGCAGATCCGAGGGCAGTCCAAAGGTGGCTTCAGCTGAGGCTTTTCCTGGAACTGGGACTACGTGCAGCCTGAGGTTGTTTCTAATGGAGAACTTAATTTCAGGCTCCTCAGTGACACCTTCCTCGAACAAGTGTGTCAGAGGCGATGCTAGGGGCTGTACATCCAGTATTTTATTTAATCTGAATTAGGTCCTCATGACGTACTCCCACAGTAGCTGGGACTTTTCCTGTCATGCGTTTAGTACAGTTTGTAACTAAGTATATATTTATATATTTGTGTGCCTTCTGCCTCCCTCAAGGGACTCTGCTTTCTCTGGGTCTCTGAGCTCATCCCTGCATCTCCAGTGCCTGGCACAGTACCTGGCAGATCATGGCACTCAGAAAATAGCTGCTGAGTGAACAAACAAACAGGAAACATTTGGAAAGAGCCTGGGGGCTCTTTTCCTCTATCAACCCTCCTCTCTAGATTTTCTCATCAATTCCCATGGATTTGAACACTATGTGCATGCTGACACTTCCAACTTTTTATCTCTAATTCAAAGCTCTCTTCACTTAGTCATTAGGATAATTGTGTGGGATAACCATTATTACCCCTATTATACAGATGAAACACCTGGAGAAAATTATATGTCCTGGTGCTATCATCAAAGGGAGGATTTCTTAGATGTTAGGATACATTCCCAAGAAGGTTCTGCTATGTCGTTCTCATCACAGAGTGCTTGGTCAGTCTTTTTCAACATTGCTTTTGTCGATTTCAGAATTAAAGGCTTCCCATAAGATTTGTTATGGTAAAGACACCTGGACTGATGGATCCGCCCATGCTTTTATTTTATTTTTTTTAATGTTTTTATTTATTTCTAGGAGAGAGAGAGACAGCGTGAGCAGGGGAGGGTCAGAGAGAGGGAGTCACAGACTGAAACAGGCTCCAGGCTCTGAGCTGGCTGTCAGCATAGAGCCCAATGCGGGGCTCGAACCCACGAACCGCAAGATCATGAACTAAGCGAAAGTCGGACGCTTAACCGACTAAGCCACCCAGGCGCCCCCCCGCCCATGCTTTTAGATGAAGACTCTGGTAGTGAATGGGGTCCACTACTCTAGATACTCAGCATTCTTTACAGAATTGTATTTTAAGAAAGCTTATTTTTGCCTTGATATGCCATGACTAATTAAAAGCACCATTTGTAAATACTTATAAACGCTCAACGCAGAATGATTCTAAGGCACCAACATGTGACTAAAGAAACAAATCTACTTCCATACTTGTGGAATCACTGTAGGCCATACTTCCTTTACTACAGTATGAAACCATTTAGGATTAGACACTAGTCCAAATGCCTTAAGAGTCTTGAAAAGGATGGATGTAGTAGGTTACCAGTGAAACTGTCCATGTGTAAGTCACTAACTCCCTGAGCAGGCGAAGTCTGAGTTAAGTCTTGTGAGGCAGATAGGAGTTGGCCCAGCAGGTGATCCAGAGGTCTGTGTGTAAACACCTCTCAGTTGCTTACTAAGTCCTCGATTTTACCAAGGCTTTGACTGGAATGTCATATTTGAGAGACATGTATAGACTCAGATATGACCAGACAGCTTTAAGGAACTAAGGTTGACTTTATGAAACATGGAGCCATAAAGCCCTTGGAAATGTTGGCCAGATACCTTGCTTACAGAGTTCCCAGCAGCCTCCCCAGGTGAGTAAAGAAGGTCACTTCCTGGCAGGTCCAGGACCTCAGGATATCTCAGGGACCTTGTGAAGAGGAAATTTGCCTAATTCTACAGGTACTGCAGGCCTTTGTGATGGCAAGTATTTGGCCTGGCTTCTGGCCCAGGGAGGCTATGAAAAGTTCAATCTGGAATTTCATTACAAAAAGTTTCAGCAAAGCAAACTTTAAAAGATCCTCATGATCTATTGCTATTCTTGCTGAGCGTATTAAGTAATTAGGGCAGGTTTGTTAAAACTGGACTTGTTCTACAAACATTGGTCTCGATTTGGCTATCTCTGGAAATGGGAGTTTTTAGAGAGAAAAACTATGTTTCAACAACGCGCTGTTATGAATGTTAAATTCTAGTTCTGTCTTTAAATGTTTGTTGTTTGCCTAAACTAGACAACTTTAGATAAACTTCAGAAAAACTGTCACAGTATTTCATGTGTAGACAATCTTCTGTGCTCATTATTCTGTGGGGATGATAATAAGACCCCATGGGTCCATCACTCCAGAATTAAGGCGGCCAACTCCGAGATGCCCTCGGCCTGGCAAAGTGACTCAGTCTGGTCAACCCGCTTAAAATGACCCTCAAAAAGACGCTGGCCCCTGAGATCTTCAGCCCTGCTCCAGCCACACCCGGGAAGCCTGTTGGCCTGCGCATGGCAGAAGCCTGAGGAATCAGCGTGTGGACCAAGTCCGGGTGCTCAGATGCAACTCTGCCAACCTTGCTCCTTACCAGTGTCATAACCCTGATCTTGCTCCTTACTATTGGACGAATAGAGGCTGCCCCACAAACTGGACATCCTGGCTCCCTGCCCCGGCAGGGCCCCTCCTTTCCAGAATTTTACTTGTGACCGTCGGCCCCTGTACCCTAAACACCCTGGTACACTTCACTGAAAACACCGTTGCTCACCAAACTGCAACACACACCTTAGCCCTCGAGGGTACCAACCCCTAGTGCTAAAGGGTGATGCTTACTGAAAAAGATTTTTAAAAGAAGCATCAGAGGGGGGAATGTTGGGAAAATAAAGATATGCACCCTAAGATGGCCGACGGGACTCACAGAAGCTCTAGCCCCTAGTTTAGAGACTCCTCTCCCGGGTTCTTCTTCCCGCCCTGCTGGCGTGTGCGCCAAATTCCTACTAATGCAGAATGCGGAAGTAACAGATGATAAATTGTCCCTCATGCTTGTGCTCAGGTCTCAGCCCTCTGGAGAAGGATCTCCTCTGAGCCTGCCAGTGTAAAATAAAACTCCGATCCACCAAGATCTCCAAGAGCCACTTGGTTTTTCCGCCAGAGATCCAGCTTTGTTCTGTAACTAGCAGTCAACAATCAAGGACTGACGTATATACTGTGATCGTCCATGAGAAATACTTCAAGATAACTACAGGCATACCTCAGGATATTGTACAGTTCCAAACCACCACAATAAAGCAAATACCACAATAAAGCAAGTCAAATGAATCTTTTGGTTTCCCAGTGCACATAAGTTATGTTTACAGTACCCTATAGTCTATTAAATGTACAATAGCATTATGTCTAAAAAGAGAGATGTACATAACTTAAAAATACTGTATTGCTAAACAATGCTAACCACCACCTGGGCATTCAGGGAGTCATAATCACAGATCACAGTGATGAGGGAGCAGAAGGCAAGCTGACAGGCTGCAAACACCCCCCACCCCGGGTGGGAGATGTGCGATACTCCTGGGGCACTCCTGGCTCCCCAAGAACAAAGTAAAGGGGTAAACAAATGGTTAACTGATAGAGCTCATAGTCCTGCAGGTGATCAACAGATCACCATAACAAATATAATAATGAAAAAGCTTGAAATATTGCAGAAATACCAAATGCAACAGAGACATGAAGTGAACAAATGGCATTTGAAAAATGGCACCAATAGGCTTGCTCAATGTAGGGTTGCCACAAATCTTCAATCTGTAAAAACACAATTGCAAAGTCCCATAAAGAGAATCACAAAAAAAAACAAGGCAAGCCTACAGGGCAAAAGACGTACAAAACTCACATTACAAACGTTGCTGAAATGACTTAAATAATGATTTAATGATTTAAATATATGGGAAGATATACCTTGTTCATAAGAACACCCGCTGATGAAATACAACTTACTCATCAAAGACTTCATTTGCTGAGATGTCAATTCAAAATCCCAGCAGGTTTGTTTGGGGTTTTTTTGGTAGATATTGACAAGCTAATTCTAAAATTCATATGGAAATGCAAAATAGCTCTAGAATAGCCAAAACAACTTTGAAAAAAGAACAAAGTTGAAAATAATTTTGAGACTATAATTATGAAGCCACAAGAATAGACAGTGTGGTATTAGCATCAAGAAAGATAACTAGCTTGGGGCACCCGGGTTTCAGTTCTGGTCATGATCCCAACGGGTTCCTGGGATCGATCCCCATGTTGGGCACTGTGCCGACAACATGGAACCTACTTGGGAATCTCTCTCTCCCTCTCTCTGCTCTGAAAAAAGAAAGGAAAGAAAGAGAGAGGAAGGAAGGAGGAAAGAGAGAAAGAAAAAAAGAGGAAGGAAGGAAGGAAGGAGGAAGGAAAGAAAGAAAGAAACAAACAAACAAACAAACAAAGGGAAAGAAAGGAGGGAGGAAGGAAAGACAAAGTAAGTTAGTTAACTAGCTCAATGGCACAAAATAGAGTCCAGCAAAAGACCCAAGGGTATATTGTTGCAGGATTCTCGCTCAGAGAGTCGTAACACCGAGACTTTTCTTTCCAGGAAGCAACTTTATTTTGCCAGCACCGCTCAGTTGGGTTCGTACCCAAAAGAACTGAGCGGCCCACATCATATGGCATAGGTTTTTTTATGCATTTTCTATTTCTTTGTCTCAGATATATGGTAATACACATAAACATGCAGTCTGATTAAGTTGTTTCAGTTTACAGGAACATGGGGGATGTAGGCAGCTGGACTCCTATCTAGGTGACCTTGAAGTCTTCTCTTCTCTCTTCTTCAATTTTTTTCTTTCTCCTTAGGGAGGGATTCCTACCACATATAGATAATCAATTTTCGATCCAAGTGCAAAGACAACTGAATGAGGAGAGCTTTTCAACAAAGGATGCTGAAATAACGGGAAACCAGTTTCATAGATACTAATTGCTTACAAAAAAAAATGTAGAATGGGGGCTCTCTCAACTTAGCACCAGGCTCAAAGCCAAGTATATTTATCTCTAATAAATCTTTCCTGATAATGGTCCCTCCAGTTCCACTATGTGAGTCGTGACAGAAGTGTGTTGGTGGGAAAACATCACATAAGGAGTATGTGCTGGGGGTTACGTAATTTTAATAACTAGCTAGTAACTTCTAAAGTCTTAAGACTTCAGGACTTACTTGGACTGTGGTATTTGGTAAATATTCAATAAAAGGGAACGAAGAGGCGCTCATTTGCAGTGAGTGAATACGCCCAGGGGGTGTGGCTGAAAGTGGATGTTGGGAAGGTTTGTGCCTCCTATTCCCACCACACAAATAGGCTAGAGGTAAACCCCAAGAGCACATAGTAAAATAACTAGGAAGTTACAGTTTTCAGTATCGAACACCTTCGTTTTAAAAATAATTTATTTAGGGGCGCCTGGGTGGCTTAGTCGGTTAAGCGTCCGACTTTCGCTTAGCTCATGATCTCGCGGTTCGTGGGTTCGAGCCCCGCGTCGGGCTCTGTGCTGACTGCCAGCTCAGAGCCTGGAGCCTGTTTCAGTCTGTGACTCCCTCTCTCTCTGACCCTCCCTGCTCGCGCTGTCTCTCTCTCTCTCTCTCCTAAAAATAAATAAAACATTAAAAAAAAAATAAAAAAAAAATAATTTATTTAATTGTAAGGCGAAATAACTTAAATTTTAATAACGGCAGTATTTAAGGACTGGCTAGCCAAATCCTGAATTTTTAAGTCTGGTCCGGTGGGCCAGCGCCAGCACACCACGGGCCACCACGGGCCCGAGGCGGGCGGACAGTTTACTAAGGAAAGTACAAGGTAACCTTGACTCGGTACCCACAACAAACAGATGAAGAAGCAGAGGCCATGTGCAACTGAAGAGTCCATACCTGGTGTCACGTGGGAAGGGTTGAGCTCAGGTCTCCAAAGCTGGAGACCAACACATGCCATGAGTTTCTCCGTCTGAATAAAGCCTGACTTGGAACTTTTAGTTCTGCCCCGGGCTTTAAGGGTGCGCGCAACGAGGGGCAGCGGAAGACGCAGAAAAGGAGCATTTTAAGCGTATAAATGCCCTTTTAGCCGCAGAAGGCGGCCTACAAATCAGTACCGACTCGATCCAGGGACGTGTCTGCGCCTACAAGACCTTAGTCCTACAATCCATGTGTGCACTCCTACCTGCCAAGTGGCCTAAATCTTCTTGGGTACTCGAGGGCGCAGACATCAGAAGCGCGAGGCGGAAGGGCCCGGGAGCTGCAGGGGGATGGGCGGCAACCGCCATGGAGGAGGGGCGGGCGGGGGCGGGCATGCCGGTGTCCCCGCCTCCCAGCCGTGGCGCGGGAAGCGGGCGCGGCTCCGCGGCTCTCCGGCGCCCCTGCGCTCGGGCCAGCGGCGGTCGGGGCAGGGGCGGGGCGGTTAAGGTTGGCGGGCCGGGTGGGGACGCAGAGTCTGACGAGATCAAAGACTGCTGTCCTACCGGGCCCCGCGCGCCGGGGTCACGTGGCCCCTCGGAGAATGGGGAGGGGCGGGCGAGCCGGCGGCCCCACAGCTCTCGGGAGTCTGGAGCGCCCGCGGAGCCATGCTGCGGAGCTGCGCCCTACGACTGCGCACGCCCGGGCTTGTGCGCTGCCTGCGGGGAGGTGCGCCTCTGCCGGCGAGGGACCCGTGGTCGCCGCGGGTGAGTCCCGGAGCCGGGCGGCAGGCGCGGGCGGCTGAGCCAGGCTGCGTCGGGGGCGACCCGGTGAGGACCATTGCGCCGCACTGTGGATCAACCCGCTGGCCGCAGAGTAAAAGCTAACGTCAGCCCGGGTTGTTAGCGTCGGTGTTGGCTGGGGCCGCCTACTTACGGTCCTGAGGTTCAAAGCCGGAGAGGGACAGGGAGGGGACTCCCGGTATGAAGCAGCGTGCAGAATGCTGTACTCTGGTTTTAGGGCGGGGGATCCCGCTGCTTCTGATACCAGTAGCGAAGGGGTCACGGTGCGGGCAAGGTCACACAGCAGGCGAGTGGTCGAGTTCGGGTCTGATCTAGCAGTCCGGCTCCTGAGTGGCACATCCTTTATTCGGTCGCGAGAAGAGCGGTGTCTCTCCCTAGGAGTTCATCCTAGTCGCCTCTGCTTGACAGAAGGTTGGTGAGGTTGGTGTAAGAGTAAAATGAGGTAATATTGCTTGTTCTGGTGTCCCTGTGTTTTGCTTCACTGAATAATCAATTGATGCTAATTAAGCCCCAACAATATGCAAGACGTTAGTCTCAGATGGTGTAATGACGAGTAGGAAAACTCTCGATCGAGTTTGGGAGAAAAAGCCGAGATGGGAAAAAAAATGTACTAGGGCCCCTGGGTGGCCCAGTAGGTTGAGCCTCTGACTTCAGCTCAGGTCGTGATCTCACGGTTTGTGAGTTAGCTCGAGCCCCGCATGAGGCCCACTGCTGTCATCGCGGAGCCCGCTTGGGGTCTTCTGTCTCCCTCTTCCTCCGCTCTCTCCGTGCGCTCTCTCCCAAAAATAAATAAAACGTTTTTTAAAGATTACTATATGCTATAATGAAGGAATCATAGAGGAAGGAACAGCTCTGTATTGGGCAAGAACTTCAAGCTTTCTTGTACCTTTTCTTTTAAAGAGTAATGTGTGCAGGAGCGCCTGGGTGGCTCTGTCATTGAGCGTGGAATCTTAATTTTTGCTTAAGTCAGAATCTCAGGATGTGGTATAAAGGTCTGCTGGGCATGGAGCCAGTTTGAGGATTCCTTGTCTCTCCCTCTGTCCCTCTCCCTTCCCTGTTCTGTGCACTCTCTCGCTCTCTCTCAAATTTAAAAAAAAAAAAGGAATAATATGCAGATTGGTTATTAACCCAATGCCATCTTTCACTTTGGAAAAGAAAACACCAAGTGCCCCTCTCACAACTACAAAGATAAATTTTTCTTTAATTAGTCGATGCCTTGTAATCTGTGTTGAGAATATTTAATAGTAGTATTTACGGGCTTTATGAGCCTTTTCTTTCTGTTTAGTAACTTAAAAGGAGATACATTAAAAAGAAGTCATGACTTGAGGCACCAGGCTGGCTCAATTAGTAGAGCATGAGATTCGGGTGGTGAGTTCTAGCCCCATGCTGGGTGTGGAGATTACTTTAAAAAAGAAAGAAGTCATAACTTCAGGTAATGAGTCCCACCTGGAAAATATGTTACCAAAGATCAAGTAAGACATTTCCTCCCCAGAGGGCTACAAAAGGTAATGATTATCCCTAACATTTATCCCTCGCTCATACAGTCTGTGCTGAGAATTTGCAAGTGACTTTACATCAAGTATCACTTAGTTCTCACCCCCTTGAACTGAAACTTTCATTATTTTTATTTTTCACAATATCACGTTGTTCATCTGAGGACCTAAACTCAACACGCCTCTTATTAAAGTTAATAGATCCACTTCTACTCTTCCCCCTCCTAACACACAAACACCAACAAAACCTCCTTTCTTCTTCCCACCCCAGTCAGATTGGATCATCCAAGGCTCTTCTACGTCTCTTCCCCCATGATCAGCCTCTCCACCTACTTCAACTTCTAACCATATCTCACCTGGATCTTGGCATCAGTCTTTTAATCACTTTTCCTGCTGCTCTACTCACCTTGCAATTCATCCTGTATACCAGAGAGAAGTTTTTAAAACCTAAGTTCACATTACTGCTTTGCTTAAAACTTCATGAGACCCCCCATTGTGGAAAAAAGTGTTTTATCATTCAAATGCCACCGTCATGATTTTGAAAAGACTGCCTTTCTTTAATGAGCTTTATCCTGAGGAATAACTTGTGAAATCACATGTATGGTGTGTTATTTATGTCCTTTAATAAAATGCATTTAAAAATACGTAAGTCGTTGTCCTTGCACCACCTAAAAAATCACCTTTCATTTTGACCTTTGGAAACATTGACTTAGCAGATGAAATCTAATCTCTGCATCGAGGCCAAAGAGCCTCTGGGGTGTGTTGCATCTGCCACCTTGCGATCCACATCTGGCTTTTTTTTTTTTTTTTTGCACGTTGCATCCGTGAAGACTGAAATACTGGCAGTGCCCCCAAGGTGTCACACGGTTGTGTCACCTCTGTATGCATTTGCTTGGTGCAGCCTTCCCATTCTCTCCTTCGTGAACTTTTTAATCCCTTAGGAATCACTCCCATCAGTGCTCATCTTTTTGAAGTTTTCCCTGAATGTCGCTCCTTCTGTGTCCGTATGTGCTTCTATTAGGGTAGTTTTCACACCCGAGGCTGCAAGCATTTGAGGGCAGAGCCTAAGTCTTCTCTCTTTGTCTTATCCAGTTCCTGGCATAGAACCAAGTATGTAGCAGATTTTAAAAAGTTCACTGCATTTAGTGGAATCCCACACTTCCAAAGTTAAAATCAGATAGCAGAGCCCACAGCCGATGGAGTCATTCTAGTTCCTAAAAGCCTTGAATTACCTCTGTCACCCCGTCCTTAAAAGGACGCTGGAACTGATCTATCCTACAGTTGTTTAAGATGAGACGTATGGATGTGCCAAATCCTACACATTATATTCTCCCTTTTAGTTGACATGTGTTGGTCAGTACATATTTTATCTGTGATTAATTGTATCTGTTATTTCCAGCATTCATGTGCTTTATTTTCATGGGTTTGGTTTTGTTGTTGTTGTTGTTTGAGAGAGAGAGAGGGTACTTGTGTGCCCTTGCAAGCAGGGGAGGGACCTAGAGAGGAGAAAGAGAATCCCAAGCAGGCTCTGTGCTGTCAGCGCAGAGACTGACATGGGGCTCAAACTCACGAACCTTGAGATCATGTCCTGAGCCCAAATCTAGAGTTGGTTGCTTAACCAGTTGAGCCACCCAGACACCCCCAGAATTCACGTAATTTAAAAGCCGCGTGATTGAGACTTTTCTAAGGAAATAATCCAAAATAGAGAAAAAGCTATTTTCATAATGTTCCAATGAACATTTTCATTTAAAGCAGCCAAAAATTGAAAACACTTTTATTTTTGTTTGTTTTTAAATGTTTTTAATGTTTGCTTATTTTTGAGAAAGAGAAAGAGCGTGAGCAGGAAGGTACAGAGAGACACACACACAGAATCTGAAGCAGGTTCCAAGCTGTCGGCACAGAGTCCAACGTTGGGCTCGAACTCTCGAACCACAAGATCAAGATCGTAACCTGAGCCAAACTCAGATGCTTAACTGACCGAGCCACCCAGGTGCTCCTGGAAACACTTTAAATGGTTAAGTAAATTATAGTCCATCAATTTAAAAGACTATTTTTCTGCTGTTGAAAATGGTGATAATTGAGATTAAGGACATGAGAAAGTGGGCACTAAATACTTTTAAGTGGTGAGGCAGGAAAAAATAAATTTCTTACTGAACTGCAAGTATGTTAAGAAAGATTACATGTAAGGGGCGCCTGGGTGGCTCAGTCGGTTGAGCGTCCAAATTCGGCTCAGGTCATGATCTCATGGTTTGTGGGTTGGAGGCCCTTGTCCGGCTCTGTGCTGACAGCTCAGCCTGAAGCTGCTTCCGATTCTGTTTCCCTCGCTCTCTGCCCCTCCCCCACGCGCGCGCGCGCGCGTGCGTGTGTGTGTGTGTGTGTGTGTGTGTATGCGCACGCGCCCTCTCTCTCTCTCTCTCTCTCAAAAACAAACATTTTTAAAAGTTTTCTTTTAAAAAGAAAGATTACATTTAAGAAAAGTTGGTAGAAAGACATCCAGATGTTAAGCATTGTTTTTCTTAAGATGGAGAGATAATGGGTGGATTTTTTAAAATTGTTTTTTCTTTCCCAAATTTTCTGAGCTGAGTTCTTTTTTTTTTTTTTTTTTCACAAATAGTTTATTGTCAAGTTCGTTTCCATATAACATCCTGAGCTGAGTTCTAAAGAGATGAGCAAATCAAAACCACAGGGAAAAAACAAAGGTATAAATCCTGGGCCAGGGAGTGGAATAGTCTGATCCCACTCACATTTCCTCTGGGAAGGTGATACTTTGTTCAGCCAGGAAGTTTTTAATTCTGTAGAGTTTTTGAGACCGGCCACTGTAGTGTCCCCGTCCAGCCAGGACGAGGTACCAACAGAAGGCAGGTTGGCTGCTTGTCCACAGCCCTGCTGTTTTGGTCTCGGGGTGTTGTCCGAGGGTTGTAGGTAACACTGAATCTGAACGGACGAAGTGGCTGGAAGTCTAATGGCATGGAGTCCATAGCTTCTGTGATCTTCAGTGTTCCAAGATTTCTGCCAAAATCAAAAGAACCAGTTTCCTTTCTCATGCCTGTGACCATTTGCTTTGTTCTGCTCCTCTTAGTAAGTCACGCTCTGTGCCCCTCCCGGGCCCCTGCTCCGGGCCACTTGCTTCCTGGGCACCGGAGTGGCAGTGTTGCTCAGTGCTGCAGAGGAGCAGCCTGGGTGGAAGCTGTGGTTACTATGAACCCAAGCGCCTGTCCCCCCAACCCCTTCCTCCCCTTTGTATCTCTTTCTTGGTAATCAGTTCTGTCACTCACTGTGTTACACAATTCAGAAACCTGGGGTTGGTGCCTGTATTTTTCCCCTTCCCTTTCTCCTTACCAAAATGGTCACCAAGGTCTGCTTCACACAGTCGTAATTTTCACTTGGGTTACCTCTAAAATCCTCCACACGGGGTCCTCACATCCGGTCTTGGTCCCTCCCACTATCTTTCATAGGATGCAGATCACATCTTGTCATTTCCCAAAGAAACCGCTCTGGGAGACCTGCAGACACGACCAGTTCAGGCCAGCTGGCTTAGGGTGGAAGTTTCCGCAGCCATGCTCCTCCCCTTTCACTGAAACAAGGCCAAGCTTCTTTTAGGCCTTGGTTTCATCATCTGTAAAATGGGGATAATAATTAGTACCTACTTCATATGGTTGTCTTAAGGCCCCTCAAAACTAAGTCCTTGCTTTTGCATACACTTTTCCCTTGCCTGTAATACCCTTTCTAGTTGGCTAATTTCTGGTTGTCTAATCAAGATTCAAGTCCCTGAACCAGCCCGCTGGTCCCCATCTGAGATGAACGGTCTTCCTGTGGTTTTCCCACACTCCAGTTCCTCCGCACACCCTACAGATGACACTGTTTACATGCAGGAAATGTGTGTCCTTCATCACTTTATCTCCAGTTCCTGGCTCACCTGTGCTCAAGGGGTTTCTTTTTAAATTTTTTTTTTTTTAATGTTTTATTTATTTCTAGGAGGGAGAGAGAGACAGCGTGAGCAGGGGAGGGTCAGAGAGAGAGGGAGTCACAGACTGAAACAGGCTCCAGGCTCTGAGCTGGCAGTCAGCACAGGGCCCGACGTGGGGCTCGAACCCACGAACCGCGAGATCATGACCTAAGCGAAAGTCGGACGCTTAACCGACTAAGCCACCCAGGCGCCCCAAGGGGTTTCTTTTTAAAAAGGAATCCACAGACCTGGACTTAGTGCTGCTCTGCCTGTAATTACTTGGGTGACTTTGAGCACATCATTCGTCCTCTGTCCGTTGCTGCCTCCCAAGGAGGTTGGACCAGGTAATACTTGAAACTTGCTTCCACTCTGAAATGACAAATTTCTGGGAGGAGAAGTAGGAAAATACGCTCTCAGAAAATACAGTATGTTATGAAATAAACTGCACCTCCCATTTTCTTCATCTCTCTCTCTTTTAGAGGTCATTTTCTGCTGAGGTCAGTTATGTGGACCACTCTCTCCCCAACCCCAGCTGGAGCAAGGACATGAGACTTCTCTTTGACCAATTCATGAAGAAAAGTGAAGATGGCTCTTGGGAACGTTTGCCTTCATATAAAAATAAATTTTCTCCAAAGACTGAAGAGCAGGTGAAAGTCTTTTTTTCTGGTAAGAACAGCCACTCTTTCATAAAGAATGTTTAAATGTCAGTATAAAATGGAGCGGATGGAGGCACTGGTTACTGATGTGAAAATGTTGGGGTTCAGGGAATGAACAGTCAAGAAAGAATTCTTGAGGCATCTTTGGTGCAAAAAGAGTGGGATTTTTTTATTATTTAAAAAAATGTTTATATATTTTGGAGAGAAAGAACACAAGCCGGGGAGGGGCAGAGAGACAGAGGGAGATCCAGAACCCAAAGCAGGCTCCGGGTTCTGAGCTATCAAGGCAGAGCCCGATGCAGGGCTCGAACCCACGAACTGTGAGATCGTGACCTAAGCCAAAGTTGGACACTTAACCAACTGAGCCACCCAGGTGCCCCACAAAAGGGTGGTTTTATTAAAGCACAGGGACAGGATCCATAGGCAGAAGGAGCTGCACTGGGGTTACAAGGAATGGTTTATTATATACTTTTGAGTTGGGAGGGGGTCAAGGCTAGCAGTAAGTCTCTAAGGAATTTGGAAGCAAGGTTTCCAAGACCTTGAGGCGCTAGCTGCTGTTAGGAAAAGGTCATTTATTGCTGTCTAGTAAAAACTCATACTGTCATGAGACCCTTCAGGTGTATATCAGGGGGCATATGCTTGGAGGATGATTGTCAACATATATCTTAGGGGGAGGGGGCAGTGAGAAAGGAAATTTCCAAAGGAATTTTTACAGGACCCTGGAGGTCAGGCTAATGTCAAACTAAGGTTGCCTTTTGCCTCTAGCAAAATATTAACATCAAGGCAGCTATGCTCCTTGAGGAAGGTCACTCTGCCTGTCTCAAGTACTTGTCAATGGGCTGTGACTCTTTTTAAGACCTGCTAACTTTTAAGAGTCTACCTAAAACCCAAAATGGCTTTGTGTTGGTCAGCTTCTCTCCTGAGCCTTCAGGTACTTGCCTGTGGGCAGTAAAGGTCAGATTGGTCATTATCTTGGGGTCAATCACAGATGGGGGTCTAGCTGAGGGCAGTCCTTAGTGCTTGAGGGGGTAGTTTTGGTTCCCGTGAGGGATACTTTGCCCAGAGGGCTTTTTGCCTCAATTCAAATATAGGCTGGAAAGAAGAACTTAATCTGGTGGGAAGTTGGCGGTCATTCTGGAGGTGGTTGGAAGTCCGTCAGCAGTCTGTTTCCTGGTTTGCAGTCTGCCTGTCTCTGGGGTATCGTCAGGTATGAAGCCTCTGAGTAGCCAGCCCGCAGCAGGCACTGGTCCACACGTGAGCCATTGTGATATCTGTGAAGTAACTCTTAAGCGGTTTAGCTTCCATTTGCAGGGCTTCAGGAAAAGCAGTTTTGCTCTTAGTGATACCAAGTCAGAAGGGTGGGAGAAAATTAGAAACATTACTGTGGAGGGTCAGAATTGGGTACGTAAGGAAACTAGAAGAATTTAGAATCCAGGTAAGTTTGCAGATAACAGAACCACAAAGACAAGGAACAGCACTGGGACCTGCTGTCCTCAAGAGTGTGCTGTGGAAACATACTTTTTCTCCCTATTTGGTTTTTGGTTGCTTTTTTAAAAAAATTTTTTTAGGGGCGCCTGGGTGGCTTAGTCGGTTAAGCGTCCAACTTTCGCTTAGGTCATGATCTCGCAGTTCGTGGGTTTGAGCCCCGCGTCGGGCTCTGTGCTGACTTCCAGCTCAGAGCCTGGAGCCTGTTTCAGAGTCTATGACTCCCTCTCTCTCTGACCCTCCCTTGTTCATGCTGTCTCTCTCTGTCTCTCCAAGAAATAAAACATTAAAAAAAAATTTTTTTTAATGTTTATTTTTGAAAGAGACAGAGTGCAAGTGGGGGAGGGGCA
Source organism: Proteles cristata cristata (assembly GCA_017311185.1). Taxonomy (NCBI): domain Eukaryota; kingdom Metazoa; phylum Chordata; class Mammalia; order Carnivora; family Hyaenidae; genus Proteles; species Proteles cristata. Next base: position 191,392 of record JAESUZ010002594.1, read on the forward strand.
GAGAGAGAGGGAGACATCAAATCTGAAGCAGGCTCCATCAGCGCAGAGCCCAATGGGAAGCTAGAACCCATAAACCACAAGACCATGACCTGAGCTGAAGTCAGATGCTTAACGCCCCACAGTTACCCATTTGTATCAGAGGTAATCGCAGTAAGACTAGTTTGATTGCAAAATAAGGCTAATCTTTTTTTTTTTAATGTTTTATTTATTTCTGAGGAAGAGAGAGACAGTGTGAGCAGGGGAGGGTCGGAGTGAGAAGGAGACACAGAATCTGAAGCAGGCTCCAGGCTCTGATCTGTCAGCATCGAGCCCGACGCGGGGCTCAAAACCACAAACCGTGAGATTATGACCTGAGCCGAAGTTGGATGCTTAACCAACTGAGCCACCCAGGCACCCCTAAAATAAGTCTAATCTCATTAAACATGGCCTGATTGTTTAGATGTGTGCTATAAGAATAGCGATTGGCCATGTTGGTTTTTTTGGGGTGTTTACTTTGCATAAGGAATCCCAGATTCGACTTTTAAAAGCCACTCACTGTCCTTGCCTATAATACCTATGAATCTGGGTGGATTCTTCTCCTTTCAGGGTCCCCCAAATATTCTACAGTTCCACAGGCTGTCAGAAAGTGACCATCTTTACCCTCCTATGATGCCAGGAACCCAGTAAGCAAAATACCAGGCAGTTTTCTGAAGGGAGTTTTATTGGATCCATAAAGTCAGCCTTAGTTTCCTGAGCTGTTTGGTTGTATCTGTGTCTATAATAAGGAACATATTATCTGCAAATAGATGACTGTTAAAATAAGAATACTCAGTAAGAGTTTCCAAATTTTGGTGGGATCAGATAGGAGAAAGATAAATGTTGCAAATCTGTTTTATCTTCATCAACTCATTCAGCCCCATGTAATTAACCCTTGTTTTGCTTGATCTAGGCAGTTTTATCAATTGAGTTTTCCACTAGAGTTCTGGAAATTCTTACCCAGTTCAGTGGTATGATCTTAAAGTTATCAGAAACCTGTACTTGTCAGAGTCCTTTTCTTGAATCTCTTAGAAGACAAAGCACTTTTGCAAAATCATCAGAATAAAACAACTGCCTGTAAATGACGAAAAGACTGAAAAATAGCCATGGTTAAAGATCTGATGAGAGTTCATTCTAATGCAAACGACAAGGAAATGTGCTTATTTCTGTGACACAGATTTTAAGATAACTAGGATTATGACTGATAACATTATACCAGGATACCAGATTTCTAAGAACTTCATACAGTTAAAATAGTTCAACAACTCTCCCTTAGAAGGTTGTTCTGGGGACCTGTCGGGAAATCCCAGAGTTAGTCTGAGTTCAAAGACTTGATTTAAACTTTGGTTAGGGGAAGTTTGTCAAATACCAAAAGTTTTAGAACATCTTATCAAATAGGTCAGTGTGGAACAATACTTAATCATGAAACCAAAATGATGATTAAAAGCTATCAAAGGCAAACCAGAAAAGTACATAGTTGTAAAAACAAAACAAAAACTTAGCTCTTTTAATAGAGAAGAAGACTCAGTATCTTAAGTAATCAAAGACCTGAAAAAGACAACACAAAACACAGGAAATTATTTTGGTAAGATAAAAAAATTCTTACTTTCTAGGCAGATTACTTAAAAGGTAAAGAAAAACCTTTCACAGTGTCTTATTAAGAGTAGAACAGGACGCCTGGGTGGCTCAGTCAGTTAAGTGTCTGGCTTCAGCTTAGGTCATGATCTCACGGCTTGACTTGTGGGTTCAGGCCAGAGTCAGGCTCTGCTGACAGCTCAGGGCCTGGAGCCTGCTTGGGATCCTGTCTCTCATTCTCTCTCTCTCTCTCTCTCTCTGCCCCTCCCCCACTCGTGCTTGTGACCTCTCTCTCTCAAAAAATAAACCATTTTTTAAAAAGAGCATACCAATAATCCAAGAAAACTGTGTCCTTTTAATAGACAAATGAATATTAAATTTTAATTCTGTACAGGCATTCTATTAAAACTTATTTTAGGGGCACCCGTGTAGCTCAGTCGGTTAAGCGTCTGCCTTCAGCTCAGGTCATGATCTCACGGTTTGGTGCGTGAGTTTGAGCCTCACATCAGGCTCTCTACTGTCAGTTGCTGTCCGCGCAGAGCCCACTTCATATCCTCTCCTCACTTCTCTCTGCCCCTCCACCCCCTGCATTCTCCAGCACACACGTGTGCGCTCTCTCTCAAAAATAAATAAATAAGTAAGTAAAACTTATTTTTAAAAACTCTTACAATAAATTCATTCAGTGTTAGCCACCTTGACCACCCAAGGTAAGAAGATTCTCTCTCCCTCTCTCCTCCCCAACTTTATCTACTTATCTTTATCTACTTTATTTTTGCTCCTTATTCTCCTCTTGTCATTCTGAAACAACTAGTTACTCTGCTTGAGGACAAAATTCTTCTTTTGTTTCCTTAACAAAAACCCATCTCCATGCCTCATAACCTTTTCTTACCAAAAATACATCCTGCTTTCTTTGCATACAGAGTTATTTCTCTTATTTTTAGTATTTTTAATGACATATATTAGAATTTTTTTTAATTTTCTAATGTTTATTTATTTTTTGAGAGAGAGAGACAGAGCATGAAGGGGGAGGGGCAGAGAGAGAGAGATACAGAATCTGAAACGGGCTCCAGGCTCTGAGCTGTCAGCACAGACAGAGCCCAACGTGGGGCTAGAACCCATGAACCACAAGATCATGACCTGAGCCGAAGTTGGATGCTTAACCAACTTAGCCACCCAGGTGCTTCTCTGTTAGAATTCTTAACCTATTAAAACCTTAATTTCTAGTGAAAAGAAGTGGACAGTTGTAAACTGTGTGATGCCAGTATTGTGTAGATTGACAAATTTATGAATACGTTTTATAATTTTTATAAGCCTACACTTCCTCATAGTGCAGTTTTCCAGTGTGGTACAGAACACGTTTACTAACAGACTCCAAAATGTTTCACTGACTGTAATAAGAGGACACGAGTAGGTAACCTTGGACTTAATATTTAGCAATTAGTGTTTTAGTATTTTTTATTTTGTTGTTGTTGTTGTTTTCTCTTTTGTGTGTGTGAGAGTGTTTATTCATTTTTGAGAACAAGCGTCGGCAGAGAAGGGGCAGAGAGGGAGACAGAGGATCCGAAGCAGCCTCTGCACTTCTAACAAGCTTCTCTCACCACCTTTATTTTTCTCATTTTTATGACATAACCTCAGGGTTTGGTAATCTAGATCAGGAATTTTGAACTCCTAAGTAAAAAATTGGAAGGGTTTGGTGCTTCTCTAGAAGTTCCAGAATGTCAGAACTGGAAGAATCTCCAAGATCATTGAGGTTTATCTCCTCACTGTATGGGTAAAATGTGGAGGAAGCAACAGGTTCTAGGCCAAGAACTTTATTCTCCCAACTCCTATGATACTAGCCCTCATTTCTAACTCTTTCCCCCTCAATTTTCTCAACAACCCCTAGAGGGCTTATAGTATGCGCACATGCAGTGGATGCCACTTACTGAGCGACAAAGTCTAGAAGACGGGCACCCGCCCCACCTCCAAGATGTTCATGGCCTAAATAAAAGCCATTCTCTCCACTTCTCCTAAATTTTCTCATCTTCTGTCTTTTTCCAACTCTGTAAGTGTAAATTCAATAACAATAAAAGAAGATTAGTGTTATGCATGGCAAATCATGATGAGCCAAGAAAGAAATCTTTGAGTTTGGGGAATTAAATCTTAACATAGATGTGTAAGGATAGACACACCCTACCTTTAGAACATCTTTCACGGGTGCCTGGGGGTGGGGGAGCTGAGTCAGTTAAGTGTCTAGCTCTTGATTTCAGCTTGGGTCATAATCTCAGTTTGTGAGTTCAAGCCCCACATCAGGCTCTGCGCTGACAGCACAGAGCTTACTTGGGATTCTCTCTGCCCCTCCCCTGCTCGTTTTTTCAAAGTCTGATTACAACTCACTAATTTGATTTCCTGAACCTTAACCGTTCTAAACCTGAGTTTGGGGGTTTAGAGTCCCACACAGGATATTGGGCTGAAATGGATCTGATTTTGATCAGTATCATAACCTACCTTTGCTGAAGCTAAACTCCCATCCTCAAGGAAAACCTCTCTGCTGTTACACCCGTAATTTTCTTTAAATCTCATTTAAGCCGTACTTACTTTAGGAAGACTTTCTGTGCAGACCTTGTTTCCTGTTTCATTTCATGTGCCCTCAACATTTATTATGTCCCCAGTTAGACTGTTAATTCCACACGAGCAAATTTCCTATATTCTGCTTCTGGGAGACGCTCCCATTCCCTTATAATTTTGTACCTAGTTGACATTGTAATCAGTCCTCCATTAACCTGTCGTTCTTGCAGGTACAGGTGCTTAGCTCTGCTGTGGCATCTGTCTGTTACCTGTTTCTCATACGCCCATCCACTTCATTTCCCTACAGACGCAAAGCCTATAAAAGAACAAAGGTCACAGGCCCAGCTCTTTCCCAGAAACTTTGAGGAAGGCCTGGGCTTTGAATATGTAATGTTTCATAATCATGCTGAAGACAGGACAGTTTGCATATTTCAAGGAGGTCCTTACCTACAAGGAGCACCTGGGTAAGAATGACCGCTAACATCCCATAGATCAGTAGAAGTCTCGATCTGAAAGCCTATTAACTTACAGTATCCACATATATCCATGGACTACAGTAAAGGTGTTGCAGTGGTAATGTAGATATATATTTATTGACATGGAAAGATGTTTATAATTATTAGATCACAAACTCATGGGACAGAGCAATAAGAATATAATTTGAGAGTATCGTTAACAAGGTAACAGCAGTTTGTCACTAGATGGTGGGATTGTAGGCCTTCAATTTTATTTATTTATTTTTCTTTGTTTCAGTTTATCTACCTTTCTTTACATTGTTAAGCAGTGATATGTGCAGTTCAATAAAAACATGATACAAATTTCATAAATTATATTTTAGCTTTTTGCTTGACTGTGCTCTGATTACCATTTGACATTCACTTCATTGAACGTGGACTAAGTGGACTTTTCATGAGTAAATTATATGGAGATGTGCTTGGATAATTTCCCCCAGAGGCTCTGTTTTTAGACCTTTTGAAAACCTCTCTCTGCTGTTGTAACTAGATTCCTTCACGGAGGTGCTATCGCAACCATGATCGACTCTACTTTTGGTATATCTGCTCTCATGATCGGGGGGATTGTCATGACTGCCAGTCTCAACATCAATTTTAAAAGGTAAACTCCTGTGTATTCTCAGCTTCTTAGATGACATGGGTTCTTGGATCAGCTCCCCACCCCCTACCTGAGACCCTGAGATAAAGATTTGCGTGCACGTGATAAGGGGAGGGGGGCTAGCCCAGGAGTGGGAGGAGCAGAACAAACAGGGAAAAGGAAGAAGGCAGCCAGGCTGGGCTGCATGAAGGTCCTGCACGATCATCCAAGGGGCTCTGGAGTGAACCAAAGTGCCTCTGAATTGTTCTGCCGCAAGCAAGGGAGCTCCCACATCAGTCTACAGTGAGGGCTGTCCTGGGGGCCAAAATTCCAGGCACTTCGGGCTTTCTGTGTTTGAGCAAAGCTGTTTCTAAGCAAAAATAAACAACAAATAAAGGTGAGAAAAGGATTGAAGGCGATCTGAGTGGAACACCAAGATCCACCATATAGCAGCACACAAGCTGCATATAACTTCACACAGAAATAAAAGGACAGGCACCAAGATGAGTTTGGTATCTATAAGAAATAAAGCCCAGCATGGTCCTGGTGCATTCTTGAGTTTTACAGCTACACACCTACAGTTACCGGTACAGTGTGGAAACTTGCACAGGACCGAGAAGGAGCAACAGGGTAAAACAGCTTAAGAACAGTTCAGTAGATGAGGTCTCCAAATGAGGGTTTGTGGGTTATTGCTTTGCACAGGGTGGGGCATTTAAGATACAAAACATCTCCAGGGCGCCTGGGTGGCTCAGTCGGTGGAGCGTCCGACTTTGGCTCACGTCATGATCTCCCAGTTTGTGGGTTCGAGCTCCGCGTCAGGCTCTGTGCAGACTGCCAGCTCAGGGCCTGGAGCCTGTTTCAGAGTCTGTGACTCCCTCTCTCTCTGACCCTCCCCTGCTCACGCTGTCTCTCTCTGTCTCTCAGAAATAAATAAAACATTAAAAAAAAATAGAAAACATCTCCGTTTTATACCCTAGAAAGTAGTAAGGTTCCTGTAGCCATCATCAGGAAGCCATGCCTTATAGACTGTGGGTTTATTTACTGCAAGTAATCTTTAGCAAGACATCCTACAGAAAAGGATACTTCCCCCTACGTGCTTTTTCACTTAATTTCAGCGGGTAGCAGAAGCTTTTCTATAAATATTTTGTTTTGCAGTCCATACCATCTCTCAAATAACTTCTCAACTCTGCCTTTGAGGCACAAAAGCAACTGTAGACAATACATAAACAGAAATGAATGCTGCTGTGTTCCAGTAAAACTATTGACAGGCACCTGGGTAGCTCAGGCAGTTAGGCGTCTGACTCTTGATGTCAGCTCAGGTCATGAGCTCATAGTTTGTAAGATCGAGCCCTGCATCAGATCAGGCTCTGCATTGACAGCAGGAGCCTGCTTGGGACTCTCTCTCCCTCTCTCTCTGCCCTTCCTTCCCCTCCCCCCCCCACCCGTCTTTTAACAAGCATGCTTTCTCTCTCAAATAAGCCTTTTAAAAACTAAAATTTGCTCTTTCTCTCTCTCAAAATAAACATTTAAAAAAATTTAAAAAAATTTTAAACCCTTTATTTACAAAAACAGGCAGCTGGCCAGTGGGGCTATAGTTTGCCAATTCCCAGAGGCCCAGGTGGAAAAAACTAGACAAGGCTATTTATCGCCTTTTCCCGGGAGTGTTTCTGTCTGCTCCCCACCTCACACAAACATACACAGGCTTGCTTGCACACCCACGTGCACAGAGTGAGAGAATTCGAGGCCAGCTGCTTTAACTTCTCCCTCCTCAGTTGCCAATAACCCTAACTTCAACATAGAAAGGACTCATACAAGATAGAAATGTATCCCACAGGGGAGTCCAGAGGAAGGCTCTCTGGGCTCCTCTGACAGTTCCTCCGGTTCCCCAAGACACAGGCTCCTTCTAGCTCACCTGCTCACAGTACAGAGTGGCAGCTAGAGCTGTCAAATGTCCTGACAGCAGAATTGAGGAAGGGCAGAAGAGACATCTCTCTTTTTAGGAGACTCCCTGGGAGCTCCACACAGCACTTCCATTTAAAGTCATTCGCGGGGCACCTGGGTGGCTCAAGGCAGTTAAGTGTCCAACTTGGGCTCAAGTCATAATCTCGTGGTTCATGAGTTCAAGCCCTATGTCAGTCTCTGTGCTGACAGCTCAGAGTGTGGAGCCTTCTTCAGATTCTGTGTCTCCCTCTCCCTCTGCTCCTCCCCACCCTCCCTCTCAAAAATAAATAAAAGAAATTTTTTTAAGTCATTAGTAGTAAGACAGATTGAGAAAGTGACTTCTTAACTGATATCATTATCACCTCAAATGAAAGCAACAACCACAGACATATTAATCAATCCAAACTTGTAAATTGTGTAATATAAATTCAATACTGAAGCAGTGATTTGAAACAGAATCGGGGATGCTTGGGTGGCTTAGTCATTTAAGCATCCATCCAACTTGGTTTCAGCTCAGGTCATGATCTCACAGTTTGTGAGTTCAAGCTCCACATAAGGCTCCATGCTGACAGCTCAGAGCCTGCTTGGGATTCTCCCTCCCTCTCTGCCCCTTCTTCCCCTACTTGCTCTCTCTCTCAATAGAATTTTGGGGGACAACGGGGTGGCTCAGTTGGTTAAGTGTCCAGCTTTGGTTCATGTCATGATCTTGCGGCTCTTTTAGTTCGAGCCCCACATTGGACTCTGCTATCATTGTGGACCCCACTTCGGATCTGGTCTCCCTCTCTGTCCTTCCCCCACTCGTGAATGCACACTGTCTTTCAAAAATAAATAAATGTTAAAAAAACAAACATAATCAGGGACATCTGGGTGGCTCAGTTGGTTAAGCATCTGACTCTTGATCTTGGCTCAGGTCATGATCCCACGGTTTGTGAGTTCGAGCCCCAAGTCAGGCTCTGTGTTAATAGCACAGAGCCAGCTTGGGATTCTCTCTCTCCCCCTCTCTTGCTTCGCCTCGCCCCCCCTCTAAATAAATAAACACTAAAAAATTAAAAACAATCAAATTTTATTAAATACCTCAGTAAATAAAATAACAAGCCTAATGTTGGAGTTTTCCCCTAATGTGCGGTTTCTTTGCCTCAAACGCAAAATTGATCATAAAACTGATTATTTCACCTCCACTTACTAAGACTTTTTCGTTGTGGGCTTAATTAATTTCTCTAGGATGTCAGTATTTATATTTTCCTCAGGTTAGTGTACTTGTTCTTAGAGACTCATCAGTAATTGTGTCAGATGCCGGAGAAACCGTGTCAGTCACTGAATTTGCAGGTTTGGGCAGACTCGGGGGGTAGGAGTTTCCCTTCAAAGGCGGTTGGTATGTGTGCCCGAGTTCATGAAGCCAACCCCTGTTGGCATCAAGATTTCCTTACCATGTCAGAGGACTTTGCAAACCTACACCTTTTCTTCTAACCTACTACTACCCCCTTTTTTAGGATCCAGGTCCACCATGCCTTCATTGTATATTTTCTGCTTTGGTTTGCGGCTCACCTACAATTAAGTGCATCTCATTTAATTGGCAGAAATTCCATCCCCCAGAAGACAAGGACATGAGTCTGTAGTTTTCTTCCAGAGATACTCAGCTTGGCAAGACATTTGCCTTCCTTCTAGCTGGTCATTTCCTGTAACCAGTCCTTTCTGTTAAGGGTACAGTTCCTGCATTTTCTTAAATTGTTTGGCTTCCTGACAGGTCTCTGGCTGTTGGTGTGGGGGAGAGGACTCGGGTCCTATGGAGATTGTGTGGGGCTTTGAACACCCAAATGCCATGAGTTTAGCTCATTTCCAGTACATAGAATAGCTTCTTCAAGTGTATTTACCTTTGTAAATACAAATAGCTTTTGTCTATGATTTCTTGAATAGCTAGGGCATGAGAAACATATTTGGTTAGCTGATTTACATGTTGCGCTGTATGAATCTCTTGGACTAACGCAACAGTAGAAACAGAATTGTACATGTAAAGGTCAGTCTTTTATGAGTAAGGGTAATTGGACTGTTCATAGCCCAAGGGAAAGTATGGAGGGAAACAGGACCTGCTGGAGACACAATGTCTGTTCCCATAATCACAAAAGAAGTTCCCACAGTAAGTTCCTTCACAAGGTGCAATCATCATACCAGGGCCAGAGTAAGCGGACAGGTCACTCCCGATACCAGTCCACAAGGTTCCTTGTGGGTCGGTGCTCAAGCAAAAATAACTGAGTGGGGGGTGGATATCGGTCGTCATCTGATTGGCAAGAGACCGTGCAAACTTACTTTAACCTCACCAGAAGCTTTCTCGACCAGTGGGCTGAGAATGGCTCCCAGCAGATATTAAGCATCTTTTCATGTGCTTGCTGGCCATTGTATATTATCTTTGGAGAAATGTCTGTTCAGGTCTTTTGCTCATTTTATACTTGGAATATATATATATATATATATATATATATATATATATATATATATATATATATTTTTTTTTGCTCAGTTATAGGTTTTTGTATATTCTGGATATTATTAACCTCTTATCAGATATATGATTTGCAAATATTTTCTCCCATTATATAGGTTGCTTTTTCACTATGCTGATTATGTCCTTTGATGCACAGAAGTTTTTAAGCTTAAATTTTAAGTAATCTCTATTGTCTGTACTTTTGTTGCCTGTGCCTTTGGGGTCATATCCAAAAATTCATTGCCCAACCCAGTGCATGAAGCTTTTCACCAGTGTTTTCCTCTTGGACTTTTATATGTTTTAATCCACTTTCAGTTAATTTTTGTATATGTTGTAAACTAAGAATCCAACTTTATTCTTTTGCATATGGGTACTCAGTTTCCCCAGCACCATTTGTCGAAAAGACCATCCTTCCCCCCATTGAGTGGTCTTAACACCCTTAGCGAAAACCATTTGACCACATATGAGAGTTTATTTCTGGGCTCTCTGTTCTGTTCTATTGATCTACATGTCTGTCTTTATGCCAGTACCACACTGTTTTGATTACTATAGCTTTGTAATATGTTCTAAAATCAGGAAGTGGGAGACTTGCAGCTACCCCCCCTCCAAACTGTTTCAGTTATTCAGAGTCCCTTGAGACTCATATTCTATTTATTAAAAAACTTGTACCATTGGGATTTTCTAAGGTTGTGTTGAATCTGTAGATCACCTTGTGTAGTACTGACATCTTAACAGTATTTTCTTTCAATCCATGAACATTTTTCCATTTATTTGCGTCTACAATTTCTTTTAGCAGTATTTTGTAGTTTTCAGTGTACACGTTTTTTTGCCTCCTTTGTTAAATTTATTCCTAAGTATTTTTTTACGTTATTTTAAATGTAATTATATTCTTAATTTTCTTTTCTGATCACTCCTTTTTAATGTATAGAAATGCAGTCAGTTATTGGGGCACCTGGGTGGCTTAGTCGGTTAAACGTCCGACTTTCGCTCAGGTCATGGTCTCGCGGTTCGTGGGTTCGAGCCCCACGTCGGGCTCTGTGCTGACTGCCAGCTCAGAGCCTGGAGCCTGTTTCAGTCTGTGACTCCCTCTCTCTCTGACCCTCCCCTGCTCACGCTGTCTCTCTCTCCTAGAAATAAATAAAACATAAAAAAAGAAAAAAGAAATGCAGTCAGTTATTGAATAGAAGTGGCAAAAGTAGGCATCCTTGTTTTGTTCTGATCTTGAAGGAGAAGCTTTCAGTCTTTCACCATTCTGTATGATGTTAGCTAAGGCTTTTCATATATGGCTTTTAGCATTTTTATTATGTTAAGGTAGTTTCCTTTTTTTTCCTAGTTGTGTTTGAGATTTTCAACTCCTTATCCAGACTGTCATCATACCTTATTCTCTTATATAATCCTGTGTCTCACCAACCACTTCTCTGTTTCATTTGAATGAATCAAATGAAAGGATAAATTTGTCAAAATCTGCCAAAACACAAAATGTGATTTTGATAGCAGTTACATTAACTTAAAGATTAACTTGGGGGAAGGGGCGCCTGGGTGGCTTAGTCGGTTAAGCGTCCGACTTTCACTTAGGTCATGATCTCGCGGTTCGTGGGTTCGAGCCCCGTGTCGGGCTCTGTGCTGACTGCCGGCTCAGAGCCTGGAGCCTGTTTCAGAGTCTGTGACTCCCTCTCTCTCTGACCCTCCTTTGCTCATGCTGTCTCTCTCTCTCTCTCTCTCTCCTAGAAATAAATAAAACATTAAAAAAAAATTTTTAAATTTAAAAAAAGATTAACTTGAGGGAAATGGTCATCTTTACTTATAGTCAATATTTTATACTATTTATTTTATAAAATTCAATCCTAGAAATGGCTTTTTAACATGAAAAAGAATATATTAAAATTTAAGTTTTTAATATCTTTCCATGTTCCATGTTTTTACAATATTTTTCCTTGTTCAGATAAAGCAGAAGAATGTAGTACAGTCTTCCTTCTCAAAAAAAATGTATTTGAAAGCAAGCCAAGTTTTGGATTGTAATTTAGCTTAACAAATGTTTATGTCTTCAGCCCATGCTCCCTGCCAGGCCCAATGATTAATCTTTGGCCTGTCCAACTAACCATCTGTATCCGTCAGCTCTGTTGCTGTTCATTTGTTACCCACAGTTAGAAAATTTACTAAAAACAATTTGATTTCTGTGAAATCGTGTGGACAGAGCGGATACGGTCAGGATCAGAACCGAGGTCTTCTGACTCTGCTCTTCCCTACAGCACACATCCTTCATTCTCTTCTATTAGTTGATGATGCAAGACCAGAATAAAGCATGGGGTAATATAAGTACACTTGACCCTTGAACAACATGAGTTGACTTCTACTTGGATTTTTTTTCAATAAATACAGTACAGTACTATAAGTCTGTAAATGTATTTTCTCTTATGTTTTCCCCCCCAAGGGAGAGAGAAGTTTATTAAATACGCTGCAAGGGAGGAGTAGGCAGGACAGCAAAGAGAGGCTGTCTGTTCTTGGGATTTTTTTTTTAAATAGGCTCCATGCCTAGTGCAGAGCCCAACGTGGGGCTTGAACTCAGAAGCCCAAGATCAGCCCTGAGCTGAGATCAGGAGTCAGACACTTAACTGACTGAGCCACCCAGGTGCCTCTGCTCTTACGATTTATGTATTTTAACATTTTATGTTTTAAATGTTTTAATTAATTTGAGAGGGCGCATGTGAGTGGGGGAGGGGCAGAGAGGGAGAGAGAATCTCAAGCAGACTCCACACTCTCAATACAGAGTCCATTCCAGGCCTCCATTCAAGGAACTGTGAGATCATGACCTGAGCAGAAATTAAGAGTTAGTCATTTAACCGACTAAGCCACCCAGACACTTATGATTTTTTTTTTAATTTGTTTAATGTTTATTTTTTGAGAGAGAGAGAGAGACACAGAGCACAAACGGGAAGGACAGAAAGAGAGACATAGAATCCGAAGCAGGCTGCAGGCTCCGAGCTGTCAGCACAGAGCCTGACGCGGGGCTCAAACTCATGAACTGTGAGGTCATGACCTGAGCCTAAGTTGGATGCTTAATGGACTGAGCCACCCAGGCACCCCTGCTCTTATGATTTTTTAATAACATTTTCTTTTTCTCTGGCTTACCTTATGGTAAGTATACAGTATATAATGCTTATAACATGCAAAATATGTATTAGCTGACTTCTCCTATAATTGGTAAGGGTTCTGTGCAGCAGTAGACTGTTAGCAGTTAAATTTTGGGGCAGTTAAAACTTACACATGGATTTTTGACTGTGCAGGAGTCAATGCCCCATAACTCCCACATTATTCAAGGATCAGCTTTAGTTTAGAATTTAATATTTATCAGGGCTCATATTTTGTATATCATTGTTAGATTCATAATAATAATCATAGTAATACTTATAAATTTAATCCGGTCAATTGGTGCCCCTTTGGGGGACTAGAGCAGTAGATCCTGTACCAAATACATAAGGAAATAAGCCATGAGGAAGTAAACCACCATTAAGTGAAAATCAGCAGAAAGATAATTAACAGACTTAGACCCTTGGGGACTTAAGATATGGTAATCAGACAAACAGTATAAAAGATGACGTAGAGAGATGTTTAAAGGAAAGGAAAGCTTGGTTGTTTCACCACGAGGTTCAGGAAAAGCTAATTGGAGTGAAAACTGGGCAGAGGTAACAACTAGGACTTTCATTCCACCTGGAGTAGTTCCTTCGTCCACATGGGGGCACTGGAGCAACACAGAGCACAGCCTGCTCTGCCTTAATGGTTTCTGCCAAATAAAATCTCACCGTTGTAAAGGGCTGTTTTTCATCCTGGCTCTCTGTCTCCAAGGACTCCCAAAGGTGACTGTAGCCACTGGTCACATGTAGCTATTTAAGTTTAAATATAAATTCATTAAAATTAAATAAATGTAAAGATTCAGCTTTTCATTCACAGTAGCCACCTTTTGGACCCTCAGGAAGGTGGCTACTGTATTGAACAGCTCAGAGGTGGAACGTGTCTGTCACCACAGAAAGTTCTTTTGTACAGCTCTGGCTTAGGACATAAGGCGTTATCAGTGATTTGTTTTTACTGGATGTCTTTCTAGTGACAGTCACACTAAAGGGGATTGGGTGAAAATGCTTTATTATTACAGAAAATGAGAGAAGTGATGGGACCATCCCATGGTCCCATTTTCACTTCTTTAAAGGATTCCAGCTCCCTTCAGACTTTGCTCTGGGTCCTCAGAAGGGACAGCTTGACTCCCTGGTGGCCTCTCCAGACCTAACCTGGAGAACAGCCTAGGCCCAGGTGCCCAGTCACCACCTGACGTCAGTGACACTCAGGAGGAGGGGGTGTGGAGAGCTGCTGGGGTCCCAGGCAAAGGGGTGTTTTATCTGAGACAGTCTGTCATACACGCTGATACCAGCCGCCCTTCGTAAGCACTCAGTCACCTCAGTGTTACATAAATCTGATAAAAACTAATTTTGTCTCCCTTTTTCCTTCTGCAGACCTATCCCCCTTTATTCTGTTGTTGTGATAAATAGCCAAGTTGATAAAGTTGAAGGGAGGAAATTGTTTCTCTCTTGTAATGTCCAAAGTGTGGATGAGAAGACCCTGTACTCGGAGGCAACAAGTAAGAAGCTGTCATTCTCTCTTTGTTGGGTTTGGTTCAGTTTGGGTTGGACTTTTTGGGGGTTTGTCTTTGGGGTTTGGGGGGTTGTTTTTTGTTTCTGCTTTGCTTTGGTTTTATAACCCACAAATGCCCAGAAATTCTCAATTCCCTATCATGCAAGAAAACAAGTTAAAGGTATTCTCATACATTACTGGTAGGGAGCTGCTTGTCAAAATCTATCAAAACTACAAAGTTGTGTGCTCTTTCACCCATTCCCAGGATTTTATCCCACTAAAGTGTGCAAAATTGCAATGTAGAAGTTGCTCTGCTGTCACTATAATTACGTTTGTTATTTGTGAAAAGTTATTTGGCAGGATTGGCCAAACATAGACATCTATCAAGAGGATGGTTGGTTAAACAGCCATATTGAATATGCCAAAAAAAATTCTGTGGAATATTGTGGTGCCATAAATAAGAATAAGGAAATTTTTAATTATAGAGCTATCTCCATATATGTTGAATGAAAAACACAAATGTAGAACAATGAATGTCATATGTTATCATTAGTATGAAAAATGTAGAGAGACCCTTTGCATTATCTTCCCTTTTTTTTTCCTTTTCCTTCCTGAATAATTTACCTCAAAACCAGTTAGGGAGAGTGGGCATGGTAGGCTTGGATTGACCTGGAGACTGCAGCGACGAATGGCCGTGAGGGCCCAGGCACCATGTTGGAGCCTGAGTGGAGTGGGGAGGGTGTCCCCACAGGCAGGTGTCCAGTGCACAATGTCAGAGCCCAAGTAAGGTAAGGCACAGCCCCACATGGGGTGTCAAAGCCCACTGGGGAAAGTGGCATCTACACAGGCCGGCAGCCGAGATGGGAGCCAGGTTCTTTACCATCAGAGAAGGCATTTCTAGGTATGGAAGGAGAGAAAACTAGAATGATGTTGGGTTGGAATTGGAAATCTTGGACATGAATGTTTTCCCAGTCTTTTGCTCTTAGGTATAATAGGAATAACTTCATATATCATCATTTTATCCACATTTTGACAGGTTAATCTCCAGTGGTTCCGGATGAGACCATTCTTTGTACTAGTCTCACAGCTTTTCTGTCAGCTTGACATTTCAAAATACAAAGTTATACATGGGAGTGAAGGGGAAGGCTCTGTATATGCCTGGGCCACACAGATCTTCAGGAACACCACACAGACAGCACTTTTCTCTGGGAAGGGGGCCGAGTAGGCTGGAGGGAGAGACCATCCGAAGGCCCCTGTACCTTGTGATGTGGTTATGTCAGTGGATTAGCAGCACAGGAGCTAGGTTTTATGTTACCTAAAGCTTGCACAATTTAAGAAATTTAAGACAAAGGATGTAAAATCAGGTACGAACCTGAGTTTTTATTTCAAATGGGGAAAGAAACCCCACCATGCTGCTGCTATCAGGGGTACGGAGGTCCCTTCCCTCTGAGGTCTCTGCAGGCAGTTTCCCAGGAGAGCTTCCAGACTGCATCCTCAGGCTCTCGCAGCCCTGCTCACAGGGCCTTCGCGAGGGAAGAGCCCCTGAAGCCTTACATTCTGTAGCTTCAGATTTAGACAAGTTCATTTAGACATTAGGTGCTTTTTGTTTGTTCCTATTCTGTTATATCTTAATGGACCTCAAATGTTATGTGGACCCCCAGGTTTGGGTTCATCAGAATCTTTGAGTTAGGACACATTGGTACATGAAACAGTCATTTTTTTTTTTAATTCATTCACTAATGTGTTTATTTTTTAATTTAATAATAAACACCCTGAAACCTACCACCAACTGAGAACCAGAATCTTTTTTTTTTTTTTTTAATGCTTATTTAGTTTTGAGAGAGAGAGAGACAGAGCATGAGCAGGGGAGGGGCAGAGATAGAGGGAGACACAGAATCTGAAGCAGGCTCCAGGCTCTGAGCTGTCAGCACAGAGCCTGATGCAGGGCTTGAAGTCACGAACCGCGAGATCATGACCTGAGCCAAAGTCAGATGCTTAATGGACTGAGCCACCCAGTCTCCCCAAGAATCTTAATATATGTCCCTACCTCATTACTTTCCCATCTCATCTTCCTCCTCTCCCCCCCCGAGTTTTGGTAAAGTATAATTAACAGGTAATATTATATTTGCCTGTACCTTCCTATTTTTTAGTAAGTTTTATCAAGATGATATGTGTGGACCTCAGGAATATAGAGTTTCATTGTTTGTTTTGAACTTTGTGAGAAAGAGATCACACTGCATGTACTTTCCTGGGTGTTGATTTTCTTTTCAATTCAGCTTCATGTTGCTGAAGTTCACCCTGTTGGCATGTTGTTGCCTCATTTTTCCTGCTGTACGTATTCCATGGAGTGACTCCGCCACCATGAATTTGTCTCCCCTCATGACCCTGGGCCCAGATCCTTAGGAGTAGGCTGCTGTTAGCCTTCTGGTGGTGTTCATGGGCAAGAGCTGGACGTATAGTCAGGAGCAGAGTGTGGGAGTGTTGGGCCTCACAGGGGAACACTGGCTTGTTTTCTACACTACACCAAATGACTCTCCCACCAGCGACCCACGAGACCCCTATCTTCTCTGGCGATTGGTAAAGTTAGACTTCTGAATTTTTGCCAGTCAAATGGTTATAAAATGTTATCTCTGCATGATCTTTTTATTTTCCTGATCGTGATCACCTGTGAAGATGAAATCTCTTCATGTATCTGTTGATCAGATTTGTTCCCATTCTGTGAAATTCCTGTTTCTTCAGCTTTATTTTTTCCTTTTTTCCTTTTTTTAAAACTGATTTGTAGGAGTTCTTTCTATATTTTGTATTAAACCTTTTGTTGGATATGTAAGCTGCACATTTCACCTTCCGGTATGGAAGTTGTCTTTTATTTGCTTTAAGATATCTTTTTCTATGAACAGAAGGGTTTTTTTTCTCATGGTAACGTAGTTGCATTTATTAAGTTTTCTTCCTTTATGGTTAATGCCTTTTGTGTCTTGTATTCCTCCACACCCACCCCACCCCCCAAGTACCAGCTGTTTGCAGAAATGATGGATAAGAGAAGCAGAAGAAAGATCCTGAATAATTGGAATCCACAGTCAATTTAAAAACTCCATTCCAGGCTATGGTGTATGCTCCTATCTTCAGTAGCAAAGGTTCCAGACAGCTTAGTCGTAATTTCACTTCCTTTCGCTTTCCTGACTATCTCTAATGGAAGCGGTAATGAACCATGAAATGACCAAATGAGAGGACTGGGAGAAGGAGAGAGGCGCTGTAGTGTTGTGATGGTTGAAGTTGATTCTTACTCTGACTAAGAAATGAGAGTAGACCCATAGATGGAAGGCGCAAGCACGAATCTAAATCCCTTTCCTTGTGTATACGCTTCTGCTCTGAGAAGTCCCATCCAGTGGCAGTCAGTTGACTTATAATCACCAATCATCTTCTGTTATTTTGTTTGTTTAGGTTTATTTGTAAAGCTGGATCCTAAAAAAAGCTTGACATAAAAGAGCTTCTGGTGGATTCGACACCTGTCTGTGTTAGGCTCCCCCTCCTCCAGAAGAAGCTGTGGTGCCCTGCTGCTCTGCTCACCTGCTGATGAGTCCCCCTCCCTCGCCCCCAATCCTGGTCTTCCTGAGTGCATCTTCAAAATACAGCTGCGGGAGCTCGGTTGCCATCGTCTGAACTCTAACACAGCAGCGCTTACTTGTGTCTTCTTAGAATAAGTGTCTGGTTCACGTGACTTTGAATGGGCTCCTTAAGACGGCACAACCGTGGCGTCTGCCCCATTACTGCCTGGAAAGAAAACTCACACTGAAACCCTTACCACAAACTTGGACATGCCAGAAAACCAAAGGAAGGAATGAGTGTGTGTGTGCATGTGTCTGTCTGTATGTTATAAATTTCAAAGCTTTGTATAAATTACACATCTTTTTGGCTACAGTAGGAAACACAGCTAGTTCCTGTAGGAATCCCTAATCCTAGAGAATAAGCAGCTGTCCCATTTTTAACGTAAATTGTCCCTTATGTCTTACCAACAGTATAGTTTATCGTCACTGGAAGGAGCCTGTATTTCTCTCCTAGGTATCTTAATCCATTCAGGCTGCTACAGCAACACACCACAGACCTAGTAACTCATACACAACAGAAATCTTTGCTCACAGCTTTGGAGCCTGGAAAGGCCAGGATCGAGTTAGCAGCACAGTCACCATCTGGTGAGAGCTAGCTTGCGGGCTCATAGCTGGCACCTTCTCACTCTGTCCTCACTTGATGGAAGGGGCTAGCGATCTCTAGAGATCCTCTTCTATGAGGGCACTAATCCCAGCCATGAGGGCTCCACTTTATTACTTACAGAATTCACTGTCATGTGTGCATTAGAATTTTAACATAAGAAGGGGGGGCGGAGCACAAACATACAGACTGTAGCATTAGCGCTGTCCCAGCAAAGTACCATACACTGGGTGGTTTGAAACAACAGGAACTCCTTGCCTCACAGTTCGGGGAAGAGAAGTCTAGAGTCCTGGTTTCTACAAGGCCGAGCTCCCTCTCAAAGCTCTAGGGAAGGAATTTCTCAAGTCTCTCTTCTACCCACTGGTAGCTTCAGGCACTTTGACTTGTACATGCATCACTCCTGCCTTCACATGTGTCCTTACATCATCTTCCCTCTGAGCACATCTGTCCACATTTCCCCTAAGGACACCACTCATTGGTAGGGCCCACACTAATGACTTCAATTCGACTTCATTACCCCTATAAACACCCCATTTCCAAATAAGCTCACAGTATCACATTATCAGGATTTGGACTTTTAACATATCTTTTGAAATTAAGACAAAGTTCAACCCCTAACTGAACTTTAGACAAGATGAATTGGGAGATATTCTAGGGAACATACTCTGCATCTAATAGAGTGAATAGAATCTATTGTGGACAAGAGTCTGTGCTTCATTTCTTCCCCCCTTATTAAGAGTTTAAGTCAAAACTTGGGGCGCCTGGGTGGCTTAGTCAGTTAAGCGTCCGACTTTCGCTTAGGTCATGATCTCGCGGTTCGTGGGTTCGAGCCCCGCGTCGGGCTCTGTGCTGACTGCCAGCTCAGAGCCTGGAGCCTGTTTCAGTCTGTGACTCCCTCTCTCTCTGACCCTCCCCTGCTCACGCTGTCTCTCTCTCTCTAGAAATAAATAAAACATTAAAAAAAAATTTTAAAAAAAAAAAGAGTTTAAGTCGAACCCATATGAAATAGCCGCTTTTGAGGATCTAAGTGGTCAAATATTGACAATTTCCCATGGCTCAACCAAGTGACTTAGGGATAGCCTGGTGGCACCCTCCTCAGTCCTTGCACAGCTCTAAGGTCAACTGGCATCCGCTGCCAGAGCCAACTGACCTTGGGATGGCCCAGCCCATGGAAGACTCCCATCTCTAGGGCCCACCTGTAGTCCCCCAGGCTACAAGAAAGGCCCCGGCAGAGGGTCAGGGTCATAGCAATGGGGAGGTGCCTGACCCACAGCTGTGTGCTCTGCATGTCTGACAACAGCCACCGTTTCTGCCTAGTCTTCCATTTAATGAAACTAGAGACTGGGAGGGGCGCCTGTGTGGCTTAGTCGGTTAAGCGTCCGACTTTCGCTTAGGTCATGATCTCGCGGTTCGTGGGTTGGAGCCCCGCGTCGGGCTCTGTGCTGACTGCCAGCTCAGAGCCTGGAGCCTGTTTCAGTCTGTGACTCCCTCTCTCTCTGACCCTCCCCTGTTCACGCTGTCTCTCTCTCTCTCCTAGAAATAAATAAAACATTAAAAAAAAAAAGAAAGAAACTAGAGACTGGGCTCCGGTGGGAGCTCTTTCCACTGGCTTTCCATGCATAGTGGGCATGGGTAGAAATGTGCAGCTGAAGGAATGAGCCAGCACTGCAGTCTAGTTTCACGAGCTTAGACAGAGAAGGTACTTTAAACATTTCATGTCTTTGAACAGGCTCGCCAAACTGCTAAAGGACACCAGACCTTCGCATAAGGCAAAAAGAACTGTCATTCTTCTATTAAATGTGTGCACACCTCCCTTCTGCCCACATCCAAGGTTTTAGTTCTCCCCCTGCTTGGATGGTGCCTGGGCTGCATTGCTGCGTGTGGGGGCACTGCCCGACTCGAAGGCAGGCTGAGGGGAAAGCTCGCTCGCTGTGAATACGGGGGTTCCCCACAGCAAGTGAGAGCAAAATGGTTTCCCTGCTTTACAGCAGACTGTTCTAGGCTTGACACAGCCTGCATTCTTGGCCTTCATCATGTTACATTTTGATAAATATGTAAGATTGGCAGAACGTGAGTCAACGGAAGAAGGTGCGTGAGAACCGTGGGGGCCCCACTCCTGTAGCCAGCTTGCTGAGTAGCTTCTGTGCAGTCCTTCCTGCCCGGCCCCCTCTTTACCCGGGGTGGAGGGGGTAGTGGGCAGTTTGAGCAAAGATTTAAGAACTGCTGCGGCAAGTGTTAAAATACCCTTGAACTGGGGCGCCTGGGTGGCTTAGTCGGTTAAGCGTCCGACTTTCGCTTGGGTCATGATCTCGCGGTTCGTGGGTTCAAGCCCCGCGTCGGGCTCTGTGCTGACTGCCAGCTCGGAGCCTGAAGCCTGTTTCAGTCTGTGACTCCCTCTCTCTCTGACCCTCCCCTGCTCACGCTGTCTCTCTCTCTCTCCTAAAAATAAATAAAACATTAAAAAAAAAATACCCTTGAACTATCAGAGCAAACAGAATTAGGCAGTAAGCTTTTGATCTTAACCCCAGGTTTCTAAATGCCTAGGGAATATAACAGAAAGATACTCATGCAGAAATGTATTGTGGGGGGAATTTAAAAATAAATGATTAACTTTTTTCCTCTAATGGGAAGGTGGAATGAAATATAAAGGAAGTCAAGAAAAACCTTTTTGTGGGGCGCCTGGATGGTTCAGTCGGTTAAGCGTCCGACTTCGGCTCTAGTCATGATCTCAAGGTTTGTGGGTTCGAGCCCTGCATCAGGCTCTGTGCTGACAGCTAGCTCAGAGCCTGGAGCCTGTTTCAGATTCTGTGTCTCCCTCTCTCTGACCTCCTACTCATGCTGTCTCTCTCTCTCTCTCAGAAATAAAACATTAGAAAAAGATTTTTAAAAACCACAATGAAATACCACTTCATACTAAGTTGGAGATATAAACATAGGGACAGATACATTTTTATGGAAATAACAAGTGTCAGCAAGAAGGTGGAGAAATGGGAATGCTCACACACTGCTAATTATAATTATAAAATGGTGCAGCTGCTGTGGAAAAGTTTGGTGATCCCTCAAAAGCCTAAGCAGAGAATTACCATATAACTGAGCAATTCTATACCTAGGCACGTGTCCACACAGAAACTTATACACAGATCTTTATAGCAGCATCATTCATAATAGCCAAAAGGTAGAAACATCCCAAAGGTCCATCAATGGATGAATGGATATACATATTGTGGTATAGCCATACACTGGAATATTATTTAGCCATAAAAAGGAAGAAAATACTGGTACATGCTACAACATGGATGAACCTCAAAAACATTATGCTAGGGGCACCTGGATGGCTCAGTTAAGCGGCCAACTTCAATCAGGTCATGATTTCGCAGTGTGTGAGTTCGAGTCCCGTATTGGGCTCTGTGCTGACAGCTCAGAGCCTGGAGCCTGCTTTGGATTCTGTCTCCCTCTCTGCCTCTCCCCTATTTGCGCTCTGTCTCTCTCTCCCTCAAAAATAAATACACATTTAAAAAACAACAGAACAACTTTTGGCAAAGATGTGGAGAAATTGTAACCCTCAAATGACACCGGTTGGGATGTAAAATGGTGCGAGTACTATGGAAAACAATTTGGCAGTTCCTCAAAAAGCTAAACAGAATTACCCTATGAACCACCAATATATACCCACTGGAACTGAAAAGAGACTTAGATACTCAGATGCCAATGTTCATTGCCACATTATTCATAATAGCCAAAGGTAGCGACAACTCAAATGCCCGTCAACAGATGAGTGGATGGATGGACGAATGGTGTATAGATCTAAGAGTATTATTCAGCCATTAAAAGGTAATTCTGACACACACTACAACATGGATGAGCCTTGAAAACATTATGTTAAGTGAAATAAGCCAGACACAAAAGGACAAATATTGTGTGATTCCACTTGTATGAAATATCTAGAATAAGCAAATTCATTCAGAAAGTAGATTAGAGGTTCCCAGAAGCTGAGAATGCAGAGTTATTGCACACTAGATATGGATTCTTTCTGGGGTGATAAAAAATTTTGGATGCACAACATTGTGAATTTGATTCATGCCACTGAACGGTACACTTGAAAGTGGCTAAACGGCTAATTCTATGTTATGTATTTTTTCCCACAACTTTTTTCTAAGTGGTTTTAATTATTTGTTTAAGTTTTTATTTAAATTCCAGTTAGTTAATGTACAATGTAATATTAGTTTCAGATGAACACTTTAGTGATTCAACACTTCCATACACACTTGGTGCTTATCATAACAAGGGCACTCTTTTTTTTTAGTGTATATTTATTTTTGAGAGAGAGAGACAGAGCATGAGCAGGGGAGGAGCAGAGAGAGAGGGAGACACAGAATCTGAAGCAGTCTCCAGGTTCTGAGCTGTCAGCACAGAGCCCGACGCAGGGCTTGAACCCACAAACCGCAAGATCATGACCGGAAGTGACGTCAGACGCTTCACCAGCTGAGCCACCCAGGCACCCCACAAGGGCACTCCTTAATCCCCATCACCCATTTAACCCATCCCCTCTCCCCCTCCCACTGGTAACCCACTGGTAATCAGTTTGTCCTCAACAGTTGAGTCTGTTTCTTGGTTTGTCTCTCTCTTTGTTTTCCCCCATGCTCATTTGTTTTGTTTCTTAAATTCCATATATATGAGTGAAATCATATGGCATTTGTCTTTCTCTGCTTTATTTCACTTAGCATTATACTCTCTAGCTCCACCCATGTCATTGCAAATGACAAGATTTCATTCTTTTTTATGGCTGAGTAATATTCCTTTATATATATGTATATATAAAATCGCTCACATCTTTTTTATCTGGTCACTAGTCCATGGACATTTGGGCTTCTTCCATAATTTGGCTGTTGTAAATAATGCTGTAAACATCAGAATGCATATATCCCTTCGCATTAGTATTTTTGTTCTCTTTTGGGTAAATACCTAGTAATTCAATTGCAGGATTGTAGGGTAGTTCTATTTTCAACTTTTTGAGGAACCTCCATACTGTTTTCCAGAGTGGCTGCACCAGTTTGCATTTCCACCAACTTGCAGGAGAGTTAGTTCCCCTTTCTCCACATCCTTGTCAACACCTCTTGTTTCTTGTGTTGTTGATTTTAGCCATTCTGACAGGTGTAAGGGGATATCTCATCAGAGTTTTGATTTGTATTTCCCTGATGATGAGTGATGTTGAGCATCTTCTCATCTATCTTTTGGCCATCTCTATGTTTTCTTTAGAGAAAATGTCTATTTATATCTTCTGCCCATTTTTAATTGGATTATTTGCTTTTTGGGTGTTGAGTTGTATCGGTTCTTGTAGATTTCAGATACTAACCGTTTATCGGCTATGTCATTTGCAAATGTGTTCTCCCATTCTGTAGGCTGCCTTTTAGTTTTGTTGACTATTTCTTTGGCTGTGCAGAAGCTTTTTATCTTGATGAAGTCCCAAGAGTTTATTTTTGCTTTTGATTCCTTGCCTTTGGAGAAATACCTAGTCAGCAGTTGCTTTAGCTGATCTCAAAGAGGTCACTGCTTGTGTTCTCCTCTTGGATTTTGATGTTTTCATGTCTCACATTTAGCTCTTTTGAGTTTCTTTTTGTGTATGGTGTAAGAAAGTGGTCTGATTCATCCTTCCACATGTTGCTGTCCAATTTTCCCAGCACCATTTGTTGAAAAGACAGTCTTTTCCCCCATTGAATATCCTTTTCTGCTTTGTGGGAGATTGACTGAGCATATATTTTCCTCACAACCTTTTTTAAAAATGTTTTTAATTTGTTTCTGAGAGAGAGAGACAGCGTGAGCAAGGAAGGGTCAGAGAGAGAGGGAGACACAGAATCTGAAGCAGGCTCCAGGCTCTGAGCCACAGAGCCGGACGCGGGGCTCGAACCCACTAACCATGTGATCATGACCTGAGCTGAAGTTGGAGGCTCAACCGACTGAGCCACCCAGGCACCCCATCCCCGCAATTTTTAAACGTTAATGTAATATACAAAAACAATTGAACCGTACACTTTAAATGTATGAATTGTATTTTAAATCATTTATATCTCAGTATAACTTTTTAAAGTAATACAACGCAAGTACAAGCAAGTACAAGAAAATGGCTTGTCAGAGCTTTCATTGGTATCAACAGAAGTCCTTTGTCAGCCATATGACAAGGATAAAACCATGTCTGACATACTACATTTTATTGATTTCCTAAAAATAGTATTATAATAAGGTTTTTCTGATGAAAGCAAAACTATGATTTGTACTGATACAAAAAAATTATCCAATTGTTAAAAAAAGTAAGTGGCCTAGGAAAGGTATCAATCTTGTATCTGTGATAACTGTTTACTTGGTACATCTTGTTTATTTTACTGCTTTGCCCAAGTAAATGACTATGAAGTTTTCATTTTCTTCCACTCCTGCCTTCTAAGCCCAGACAACTAGGCATTCTAGACAACTTCCATTCCCACCAGCAAAACTTTTTCAACTCATTCAACTTATCTTTAACTCTTAAAAACCTTTCAGTACAATGATCTGAATCTTATCTAATTGCCTAATTATCTAACAAACTGATAAGAAACCAGAAAGTTCCGTCACTGATGTCTTAACTTCAAATTCTTCTTTCTTTTTTAATTTTTAGAGAGAGAGGACGCAAGCAGGGAAGGTGAGGGGGAATCTTAAGCAGTCTCCATGCTGAGTGCAGAGCCTGACTTGGGGTTCAATCTCACGGCCATGAGACTGTGACCTGATTTGAAATAAAGAGTTGGACGCTTAACCGACTGTGCCACCCAGGCGCCCCTTAACTTCAAATTCTTTTTTTTAAGTTTATTTATTTTGAGAGAGAGAGAGAGCAAGTGCAGGGAAAGAGTGCAAGCAGGGAAGGAACAGAGAGCCATGGAGAGAATCCCAAGCAGGGTCCTCACTGTCAGCGCGGAGCCCAACACCACGCTCAGACTCCACACTGTGAGATCATGACCTGAGCTGAAATCAAGAATCAGACACTTAACCAACTGAGCCACCCAGGTGCCCTGAGAATTAGGTGATTTAAATGCTAATGGGACAGATGATCCCAAAGTAGATAATGGTAGGAAGATTTTTGTGAAGCAAGATTTTTAGGAGAATTTTTATGTAGCAAGTTTTCAGGTCTAATTAATAGACTAATGTGAGAAGTGATTGGTATTTCCTGAGTATACACTGTATTTACTTGTGAAAAAAGCCTAGGGGTGATGTTGAAACAAAAAGAGGGGTTACTATTTGCAGCTTCGTGGATGGAACTGGAGGGTACGATGCTGAGCGGAATTAGTCAAAGAAAGACAAATACCATATGACTTCACTCATATGAGAACTTTAAGATACAAAGCAGATGAGCATAAAGGAAGGGAAGCAAAAATAATATAAAAACAGGAGGGGAACAAAAACATAAGAGACTCTTCAATATGGAGAACAAACAGAGGGTCGCTGGAGGGGTTGTGGAAGGGGGGGATGGGCTAAGTGGGTGAGCGGCATGAAGGAATCTACTCCTGAATGCATTGTTGCACTATATGCTAACTCGGATGTAAATTAAAAAATAAATGAAATAAGTGAAAAAAACTAAAAATAGAAAAGGAAAAAAAGAGGGGTTAAATATTGGCAGCAAATAAATCACAGAGTAGAAGACCAAGAGTTCGTGATATTTTCTTTTTTATTTGTATTTATTTATTTATTTTTTACTTTGAGAGTGAGAGAGCACTCACAAGTGGGAGGAGGCAGGGAGAGCGAGGGAGAGAGAATTCCAAGCAGGCTTCACAATGTCAGTGAGGAGCTGGACTTGGGGCTTGATCTCACGGACCATGAGATCATAACCTCAGCCGACTCAAATCAAGAGTCAGACACTTAACCAACAGAGCCCCTCAGGTGCCCCAAAGCTGGATTTTTAAAAAAAATGCATACCTCATGAGAATGTGGGGTTTCGAAACAAATTTTTTTAACATTTATTTATTTTTGAGAGAGACAGCACGAGCAGAGGAGGGGCAGAGAGGGAGGCAGAGGATCCAAAGCAGCTCCATGCTGACAGCAGACAGCCCCCTGTGGGGCCCCAACTCACAAAGACCGAAGGATCATGGCCTGCGCCACCCAGACATCCCAAGGATATGGGTTTAAAAGAATAAATCCAGGGGCACCTGGGTGGCTCAGTCGGTTAAGCATCTGACCTTGGCTCAGGTCATGACCTCATGCTTCCTAAGTTAAAGCCCCGTGTCGGGCTCTGTGCTGACAGCTCAAAGCCCAGAGCCTGCTTTGGATTCTGTCTCCCTTTCTCTCTGCCCCTCCCCTGCTCACGCTCTGTCTCTCTGTCTCTCTCAAAAGTAAATAAACAGTAAAAATTAATTAATTAATTTTTAAAAATGTTTCAAAAGGAAAGAGCTAATCCATATACAGCATTTAGTACAATGCAGAGGAAGTGTTCAGTAAAAATGTGTACAGATCCCCAGGTAGAGAAGTGATTTGAATAGGACACTCCTGCCCTGACAGAGAAGACAAAACTTGCTGGGACCTGGCTTCTGCTGGCTAGGGCTGGGCTCTGTGCTCCACTAAGGAGATGCTTACACCGTGATCTATAGCCTCTGGCTGGAGGAAGAGCTTGGTAACAAGCTTATAGCTCCTCATCTGCCCAGACTGCCTCGAAAGAGAAGTCCTCTGGCAGCCCGAGATCTGTCAGGGTTTGTCACAGAGAAAGACAGTCAGAGCCTGGGCTTCAGAGCTCCACAGCCTAGCTTCAAATCCTGACTGTGTGCCTTTGAGCAAGTTAGGTAGCCTCGGAGTGCCCCTATTTCCTTATCTGTAAAATGGAGTAGCCTTAGTCCCTAGTTCTTGATTGTCATGGGATTTGAATAAATGAATGTAAATTGCATGTTTGCTTTGCCCACGTTGGTTGGGAGCCATTCAATACATTCTGAGCCCACAGGACACGGCAGTGTGTTAAGTGTTTGGAGCTTAAGTAAGCATAGATAGCTGTAGTCAAGGAACTCTCGATAGACAACTAAACTTATATGAGATAAGCTTAGCATATAATTACTGAAAAAGTGCCTGGTGAATTAACAGAGCATTAGATATTTCTGGGTGACATATCACCCTGTTTCTGTCCCTGCTAGTAGAATCTTGTCAGACTGGCAGAGGGACAGGTACAGCCATACCACCCTTCCTTCCACCCCCTCACACACTCTTCCCCTGCAGCTAATGTCCTGTGAAGCCTAGGGAGTCAGTGAGGAGGTAGGGAGGTCATTTGCATAAGGATCCTGGGATTTTTCCAAGATTCAGTGTTTGAATCGTGTCTGGAAGTATCCGGGTGGAGGAGGGAGGTGCAGGGAGAGACAGGAGGGCAGACAGAGGCAAGGAGTGTGGGCAAGAGTGGGGGGGAGGAGAGGGGGTGTGTGAAGTGGGGACCTCAAGACGACTGGACTCTTGAGCTGGCTTCTCCCAGTCCTTCGGGTGCCAGAGCTGCAGGCCACAGGGAGCCAAGTGCACGGCCACAGCTGAAGGAAGAGCTGTGTCCGTCCCTAGGGCGCTGTAGCCGTGGGAACCCAGGCCCATCGGCCAGGGGCCCAAAGAAGTGAGCCTCACTCTGGGAAAAGAATGCCCTCTTCTTGCCCTATGCCCCAGAAGCAGTGGTGGCTATCAGCATGGAAGGAAGTGCCTGGGTAGCCACAGTAACTGTGGAAGAAAGACAGGGTCAGTGGGGGACAGGCCTGTCGCCACAGTGAACTAAGGGTCCACTGGAGAAATAGCAGGGCACCAGCCACAGAGACTGAGCCACGCAGCACCCGACCCCATGTTTCCCATGTTGGGAACTCGGCCTGCACCTTGGTCCTAGGTGGCTCCTGACTCCTTGGACTTGCAACAGGACAGGGGGAGCGACCCCCAGTGAGGTAAGTCGTGACTCAGTTGCCTGCACAGTTGTCTTCATCTCTTATGTTGAACTCAGGGCACATTTCGTTAGACTGGCATTTCAGTACTCAGAATGCCATGTGCCCAAGTACAAAGGACATTCAGGGAAATGAAGGTCCCGGCCGCTCCCCCTGGGAAAATGTGGCCAGCCTGAACTGTGGCAGCCCACCCACCTTCTGCTAACCCTTTTCTGCCCTCAGCCTGGTGCTTTCAGAGCATGGCAGTCGAGCCAAGCACAGAAAGGGAGAGGGGAGGAAGGGGGACCAAACCAGAGGGCTATTCACTTCCAAGGGGAGCAATCTATGCTGAGCTT
Organism: Proteles cristata cristata; assembly: GCA_017311185.1. NCBI lineage: Eukaryota > Metazoa > Chordata > Mammalia > Carnivora > Hyaenidae > Proteles > Proteles cristata. The sequence continues at coordinate 220,101 of JAESUZ010002594.1, forward strand.
AAGAATCTTCCTCCTTGGGGCGCCTGGGGGGCTCAGTCGGTTGAGCGTCCAACTCTTGGTTTAGGCTCAGGTCATGATCTGGTGGTTTGTGGGTTCAAGCCCTGTGTCGGGCTCTGCGTTGTCAGCTTAGAGCCTGCTTGGGTTCCTCTCTCTCCCTACCCCTTCACCACTCACACTCTGTCTCTCAAAATAAATAAAAGTATTTAAAAAAAGAAAAGAATCTTCCTCCTTGGGGTACCTGTGGGGCTCAGCTGCTTAAGCATCTCGCTTCAGCTCAAGTCATGATCTCACAGTTAAGTGAGTTCAAATCCACCATAGAATGAGGCCTGCTTCTCTTCTCTTCTCTCTCTCTCTCTCTCTCTCTCTCTCTCTCTCTCTCTCTCCTCTCTCCCTCTCCCTCTCCCTCTCCCTCTCCCTCTCCCTCTCCCTCTCTGTCCCTCATAGGACTCTCTCTCCTTCTCTCTCATTGCCATTGCTCACTTGCACCCTCTTACTACTACTAATAAAAAAAGAATCTTCCTTCTTGGGGCAACTGGGTGGCTCAGTGGACTCTTGATCGCAGGGTCGTGAGTTCAAGCCTCGCATTGGGCTCCACGCTGGGTGTGGAACCTACTTAAAAAAAAAAAAAAAATCTTCTTTCTCAGCACCTGTGCAATAGATTTTAATGCAAGGCTTTTGCCCTCATCAGCTGATGGTGTCTTGAGTTGGCCCTGGGAGAAACAGGGTTAAAGATGACATGCAAAGTCTGTATCCTTTCATATATCAAAGGGAGACAGATTGGCCCATAATATTTATCTAGAGTGGATTAAGCCTATAGCAGTACAAGGATTATTAAGAAAGTGATAGCAACAGCTATCATAATTTTCAAAATCAATTTTCCAGACATTGTGTAGCACATGGTTGCCTCACGTCCTTTACTTCTTCGGCACTACTGATGGCTGTATTTTACCAGTGAGGAAACTGGTTAAGTAAATTTCCCGAAATCACAGAGTTACCCCCATGAGGTAGGTACTCTGATTATTACCATTTTATACATGAGGAAGCTGGGACAAACCTGGGATTTGCATCTGGGTCATCTTGACTCCAGATCCCCTTCCTCCAACACCAGGATTTCCTGTCCCCCTGTACAACCCAGGCCCAGAAGTGTGTAAGTGGGAGGGACAGAGATCTGGAAGAAGGCAGAGGAGGACGGACATTTCCTTGATCACTGATTCAAGGCCAGGGTTTTCAAAAAGAATGATACCCCGATCAAGAAATTGGTAAGGTTGGGGCGCCCGGGAGGCTTAGTCAGTTAAGCATCCGACTCGCTTGCGTCATGATCTCGCGGTTCGTGGGTTTGAGCCCCGCGTCAGGCTCTGTGCTGACTGCCAGCTCAGAGCCTGGAGCCTGTTTCGGTCTGTGACTCCCTCTCTCTCTGACCCTCCCTGCTCACTCTATCTCTCTCTCTCTCTCTCTCTCTCTCCTAGAAATAAATAAAACATTAAAAAAAAAGAAATTGGTAAGGTTTTCACCATAAGGCAAATTTTGATAGTAGTATATCATTAGTGTCCGCGTCAGGGAAAAAATCTCTCTGAGAAAATAATGATACTTAGTAAGTAAATGCCTAGGGCTGGAGGTGGGTGTCACAAAGCTGTAGCTCATTGTCTCTACTTAGTTGCAGACATTGGCTGAGTCGGGAGTAGAATTTAATACCCGGTCTAAGTAGCCTTGGGCTGTGGATTCCCTCTGAAGTAACTTAATTGTTGTCGGGGGTAAAAATAACTCTACTACTACAGGTGAGGAGACAGCTGACAAAGGGAAGGAACTGGAAACAAGATTCAAGAATAATACCCATCTCAGTCATATCTAAAATATGGGGGAAAACCACTTCCACACAGTCACCCAAGTCCTTCATCCATTTGTAACTCGCTGCACAAACGTCCCCAAGTTTCTGAAGCTCTAACTCTAGAGTTAGAGACAGTCTGAACTGTAGCGCTTCTAATGCACCTCGGCAGAGTGACACTGCCGTTTCCCCTCCTCTTACTTTGTCCATGGACTCCTCTTAATTGCAGTCCATCCCTGCTCGCCTAAAACACAGTGGTCACAGTGGGACGCGCCCCCTCAGCCACCCCTCCCCCATCGCGACTGACCTCTGTGTTTACTTCTGTTCAAAACTCTGAGGCAGAGGGGCATCTGGGTGGCTCAGTCGGTTAAGCATCCAACTTCAGCTCAGGTCATGATCTCACAGTTCATGGGTTCGAGCCCTGCGTCAGGCTCTGTGCTGACAGCTAGCTCAGAGTCTGGAGCCTGTTTCGGATTCTGTATCTCCCCCTCTCTCTGACCCTCCCCTGCTCACGCTGTCCCTCTCAGAAATAAATAAAACATTAAAAAAAAAAAAAACCTCTGAGGCAGAGCCTTCTGGACAATTGCTGAGATACAGTCACGGATATCAGTTGTTTTTTGTGTCTGCTTACATCCCTGTCTCCTGGTCTTCTGCTAACAGTTGTGCTGACTAGACACACGACCCTCTTAGGTTCCATTTGATGCCAGTGCGTGTGGAGGGCTCCCAGTCACAGCCCTTGCGGGGGGCAGCGCCAGGCTGGCCCTAGTCGGTCCCAGCTCTTCATCCCCTTGACTGAGGACACTGGTCCAAGGAGAGGGCACGTAACCTAAGCAATCAGTCTTACCCTGGGATAAAAGCCAGGGTGCCTGGATGATAGGGAAGGGAAGGAGACAGATTCAGTTCTGTTTTGCAAATACGACCCAGGAGACTTGATTAACCTCAATGAACTTGAGTTTCCTCCTCTCTAAGATGAGAGACTTAGACTGAAAGCATTTGGAGGCCCCTCCTGATTCAGGCAGTCTGAGGTCTATAGGAGTCCCGCTTGGAAGAAGTCAGTCTGTCTAGTCCATCCATGCCCTTTCGGGGAGAGGATACCTGACAAAACTGTGCCTCTCGGAAAATGTCACTTCCGTCATTCCTGATTTGGGGCTGTCCCCCTCCTCCTCATCCAAACCTACTTTCAGGTTCCCAGTGAAACTAAGCAATGAAATAACTAAGAACTTCTTCCAGTGTGGCCTTTGGTATGAATATTTACTTTTTTTTTTTTTTTGCTGGGAATATTTACATTTCAAAAGAGAAGCAAAACTTTAAACTATGATGAGCAGTGCATGGCACAATACCTCTCAATATCACAATATGTAAACAGGTGAGTGTGTGTGCATGTGTGTGAAGTGTGAATATGTGCACATGTGTGCTATTTATGTGAGTCTGTGTGAGTGAGCATGTGTGCGTGAGAGTGTGTATACAAACGTCATGTGCGTCCATACAAATGCATTCATATCTCTTGAATGGATATGTGCGAGTGCCCATATCTGTGCATGTATGTGTGTGCACCTGTGTGTTTCGCGTATACGTGTGTACAGCGTGATTCACGTATGCGAATGGATCAATGTATACACACAAACCCGTGTGTGTTGTGTGCGTTTATATGTACCCATATCTGTGTATATGTGAGTGCATCTGTGTGAGCACATGGGCACATATGTGAGCATGTATGGCCATGCATAGTACATTTGTGAGGATGGCGCTTGCCTGTGCCTGTGTGTGTGTGTGTGTGAGTGTGTGCGCACACCTCTGCGTGCACTACGAGGGCCACATGACTGGATCTGCAGAAGGCAGGGGCGTGAAGCTCTGGGGTTCAGTGTCCAGGAACCAGGCCACCTCAGCCCAGCAGAGGGCACCTCGGAGGGAGCAAGGCTTTCTCTAAACCAAGGAACTTGACACAGAGCAGCTACAACATTGTTCTTGGCTGACAGGGCCACCAAGGCACAGTGGTGATGCCATGTGGCCAGTGCCCAGCCACCGACAGGAGAGCTCCCCCTACGCCCCGCTGAAAGCCAGCAGCCCCAGCCTCAGGAAGGGACCTCTTTGACAGAGCCCAAGGCAGAGCCCCAGAGCCAGTCAGGCCTCGAGGAGGGAGTCCAAGGTCAGGCTGGCTCAATATGAAACTTAATCTTTACCTGGCACTCAAAGAATGGAATGGTTCAGCTTGTCTCCCAGAGATGTGTAGATAGAGCCCTAATTGTCCCCAGGAAGGGAACAACTGGTTCTTTCAGATGCTAATTATCCAGGGTTTATGGGCTCTGGGAATTCTAGTGAAGGATGGGAAGAATTTGGAGAAGCGAGTGGGCCTCCCACACGTGGACTAAGTGGAGGTCTGAGGCCCGGCTGGAGAGAAAGGGAGATGGAGAAGGGTGGCTCCAGGGAGGTTAGCCCGGGAAGTTGCCCCAAGAAGGAGAGGGTTCCTTGCTTGGGAAGCACAGAGGTGGGAGCTTGAGGTGGGAGAGCCTTAGGAGCCTACCTTGTGAGGGGGCTGTTACCTTGTGAGGGGGCTGTTCAGGGCCTCCTCCAGGGCTGTTCAGGGCTGTGGGCAGCTGAATCACCCAGTGAGCATGCTCCCAAGGCCTAGAGGAAGTTTCTCCTGGAGGCCTGAAGAGGACTTGCCTTTACATGTCACCTCACATGTCACCTCAGCCTAGGCCCTGCTGTGACTGGTCAGTAGGAGTGCTGCCCAGTAGGCACCACAGGACTCGGCTGCACGCCATGTGACTGAAACACTCCCTACCACCAGGACACCCGTGACCTGAGGAAAGCAGAGTATGGGTCACGGCCCAGCAGCTGGTGAAGTCACCATCACCCATGCTTGGAGGACTCACAGGCTTGGCCACTGAGCTAGTTCAAGACACAGTGATGCCCATTTCCGAGTTTCCAGGGAGAAAGGGTTCAGAGTATGAGGGGAGCAGCGTTAGCCGTTTGATATGTCTTGGAAATGGAATGTGACCTTACTTCATGCCCCAAACTAATGAGGCAGATTTGCCAGTGACACTACATGGTCAAATTGATTTGAAGGTACCGCCTCTCAAGTGACTGTGGAGGTTTGAAGAAGAGGGGATTTCAAGCACAGGCCTGGCGGGGAGCCATGAACCCTACCCTGAGTGTGCACTCACACCCACTTGGGATTCGCCTCTCTGAGCATTCCAGTCCTGGGTCTCTGCCCCTTGGGAGTTCACAGGTAGGTCACTTGGCGGAGCCTGGGGGCTCTCACTTCCGGGGGAAGGGACCTCAGGTTCCACCATCCCGGGCACATGCGGTGCCTGGACTCTGCTGGGACCCCCTCCAGTGGGGCAGTGATCAGACCAGGCCGCGCCTGGAGCAAGCGCCCGCCAGTCGGCCGCCCACTCCCCTGAGCCCAGGGCCTTCCGCCAGGGCCCTGCTCACCCTGTGCTGTTCTTCAGGCCGCACCTGCTCAGGGCCCCTCTGGGCACAGCACTGAGCCATCCCATCTTTCAGCTCCATTCTGTGCCCAGGTTTGGCGAACACAGTGTTCTCCCCCACCCACCTTCTGCTCCCCTCCCCCATCTTGGCCAATCTGAGGCGAAGCTTCTGGATTTCACAAAGCTGCTGGATTTCAGGAAGCTGCTCCTTCACACGTCCCACCCGCAGCACAGGCCAAACCCCTAGCAACTGGAGGAAGCAAAAACGCCAAGGCAGGTGATATAGCCGTTTCAACACGTGACACTTACTTTCCTTTCCAAAGGCTGGCAGTGGGAGTCCGGGGTGCACAGGGCATCTCAAGATAGTACCCGCTGGAGGGAACCTAAAAAGAGGGCTGCTCTGGGGTGGGGGTGGGGGGAGCGGGTCAGAGAGCCTGGATTTGGGCAGAAGAGCAGGTGTGGGAGAAGGGCCAGGAAGGAGCTTAGGACCAAGGGGCATGATCAGTGGACTGCCAGGCAAGATCCTGTCAGAGATGTCTGTTTTGGCTCCTGTTTATAAAGTCGTTGTAACATTTAAATGTTAGGTTTCAGGAGCACCTGGGTTGCTCAGTCTAAGCAGCCAGCTCCTGATTTTGCCTCAGGTCATGATTGAGGCTGGTGGCTCATCCACACTCAGCATGAAGTCTACTTAGGATTGTCTCTTTCTCTCCCTCTCCCCCTTCCCCCCAGTAAATAAAATAAACTGAAAAAAAACTTTTTTAACATTTTTATTTATTATTAAGAGACAGAGCATGAGCATGGGAGGGGCAGAGAGAGGGAGAGACACAGAATCTGAAGGAGGCTCCAGGCTCTGAGCTGTCAACACAGAGCCCAATGTAGGGCTTGAACTCGCAAACCGTGAGATCGTGACTAGAGCTGAAGTCAGATGCTCAACCGACTGAACCACCCAGGCACCCCAAGATAAACTTTAAAAAGAGAAAGGTTTCACATAACATAAAAGCCTGGATTTGTACTGGCTTTTCTGGAGAAATTAGGAAAGCTGGTAAGTGGGCCTGTGTTCTTTCAGAACAACTCCGGAGTGGCGCAAGACCAGGGCGGCTGCCTCTGAACATCCTTGGGTTTCCCATCACTGAGCCTAGTCCCTGACCCCTGGCTTGAAAGAAGGTCAAGAAACCATGCTTCCCTGAGGCCAGGGCCAGCCTGGAGTGTCTGAGATCAATCACAGAGGGACAGGGCATGGGCAGGCTGGGACCCCTCTAGAAACTGTAGGGGTGAACCTACGAGTAAAGTCTTCAGGAGGGACTGAGTCCATAGACGAGCAAAGACCTCTAGAAAGTCCGTAGGGAAGTCCCTGCCTCCCAGGAAGGCCAGATGGGGCCACCCAGACGAAACGACTCCAAAATGCCAGGAACCCCCCCAACACACACACAGGAGGGAAAGGATAAAGGATACAGATGGACAGCCAGGTGAAGGGGTACATAAGGCGAGGCCTGGGAGGGTCCTGAGCACAGGAACTGCTATCCCTGTCCTTGCCTTTCCTACTCCCAGAGGCTGCTCCATGGACACAGCCTTGAGTAATGACGTGGCTTTGAGAACACCTGCATAGTATACCTGACTGAATCCAGTTAAGGCCTCTCTTTCTCTCTAAACCTAAAATATGGCAGGCGGGAGTAGGGATCCACTTGCTTTCACCCAAGACTAGCCTCTCCTCTAAGTTCACTTTGCTGCTGCTTCTTTTTTTTTTTTTTCATTTATTTCTAGGAGAGAGAGAGAGACAGCGTGAGCAGAGGAGGGTCAGAGAGAGAGGGAGTCACAGACTGAAACAGGCTCCAGGCTCCGAGAGCTGGCAGTCAGCACAGAGCCTGATGTGGGGCTCGAACCCATGAACCACGAGATCATGACCTAAGCGAAAGTCGGTCGCTTAACCGACTAAGCCACCCAGGCGCCCCCACTTTGCTTCTTAAAACTGCTACCTACTAACCTGCCTCTTCTGTCTCTCCCTGCCCCTCCCGTATGGCTGGTTTCACAGTAAACATTACTCCCAAGTTTTTTATTTTTTTTTTTAATGTTTATTTATTTTTGAGACAGAGAGAGAGAGTGCTTGAGTGGGAGAGGGGTAGAGAGGGACAGAATCTGAAGCAGGGTCCGACGCAGGCTTCGGACCCATGAGATCATGACCTGAGCTGAAGTCTGGCACTTAACTGACAGAGCCACCCAGGCGCCCCTCCCAAGGGCATGGGTTTCAAAACCTACAGGGACTGGAAGTTCCAAGTTTCCAATTCTGATTTGGTCTTTTTGGTGACCCGCCCCTATCCTGAAGCCACCAGGGGACTCATTATCCAGAGTGGCCGCATCAGAACAAAAGGTACTCATATCACCCGGAAAATCCCTAGGGGGTTAGGAGGTATGTTCAGAAACCAGGGGCAGAGACCAGTATATATATTTTCTATGACCTCACAGACGATGTTACTCTTCCAGTCGGGCAACAAGAGATGCCGACCTCACCGGGGTGTACAGTCTGTAAGGGAAGTCCGGTGGCGCCCGGGTGATAACCCGGGTCCCACGTGGCTTTCGGGCAATGAAACAAGGACTTCCTCGCTCAGGCTCAGCTGCTGATTTTTCTTGGAATCGGGAAAACACCGCCAACCGGGCGCTCCTGACAACCTTCCTGGGCTCAGGCCCCTCCTTCCTTCTACCCACTTCTCCTCGGCTCCCTCTTCGGGGGGCAGGGGGAGACCTGGGGCACGCCCAAGGGCACGGTGCGTGGCTCCAGCCAACTGCTGCTGTACAGGGATAAAGGTCCTCTGGTCCCAGACCTTTGGAGTTCTCTGGAGATCCTTGACCTGTTTTGTGTGAAAAGCCGTATTTCAAATGTTGGCAACTAAGTCAAATATTTTTGGCTAGGCCCGGAGACTCGAAATGATTAAAAACCCAGGTTTTCGGGGCGCCTGGGTGGCTTAGTCGGTTAAGCGTCCGACTTTCGCTTAGGTCATGATCTCGCAGTTCGTGGGTTCGAGCCCCGCGTCGGGCTCTGTGCTGACTGCCAGCTCAGAGCCTGGAGCCTGTTCCAGTCTGTGACTCCCTCTCTCTCAGACCCTCCCCTGCTCATGCTGTCTCTCTCTCTCTCTCTGGAAATAAATAAAACTTAACGTTAAACCCAGGTTTTCAAAGGCTCCCCACCTTTGAATATATTTCGTTGAAACCTTCACCACGTAGGCGGGGTGACCGCAGCTGGAGGGCCAAGGAAGCGGCACGCCCACCCTGGCCTGGCCGCAAGGCCACCGCGGGTGCCGGTGTCCGGGAAGGTGTTCAAACAGCGAGCCTGCAGCTGCGCCACCTGCTGCCAGTTCCAGACCGAGGAGAACCGGACTGACAGGCAGCAGCTTGAAGAAACCATTCAAACCCTAAATAACCTGTATGCAGAAGCAGAGAAGCTTGCAGCCCATCATATCTTGAAGGCTGTTTGGCTCATTTAACAGCCCACCCCAGGGGCGCCTGGGTGGCTTAGTCGGCTAAGCGTCCGACTTTCCCTTGGGTCATGATCTCGCGGTTCGTGGGTTCGAGCCCCGCGTCGGGCTCTGTGCTGACTGCCGGCTCAGAGCCTGGAGCCTATTTCAGTCTGTGACTCCCTCTCTCTCTGACCCTCCCCTGCTCACGCTGTCTGTCTGTCTGTCTCTCTCTCTCTCTCACTCTCTCTCCCTCCTAGAAATAAATAAAACATTGGAAAAAAAAATAAAAATAAATAAATAAATAACAGCCCACCCCAGATGGAAAGTCATTATGAGAAGGTTCTGAAGAAAGCGTCCAAATACGAGAATGAGAAGATATATGCTCCCCAAGGCCTCCTCCTGACAGATCCCATTGAGGGAGGACCCTAGGTTATTGACATCACCATTTATGAAGACAGAGGCATGAGCAGTGGGAGACAAACCTAGAACTAAAGACCCCTCCTCCAGCTGGGACCCTCATCAGTCCGCTGGCCGATCGCAGAGTGGCCCCTCCCTCCCTTCCAGAGCCCTCAACCCTATGTGCCTGCTGTCAGGGCTACAGTGCCATTTACTCCAAGGACTGACTACCTCTCTAAAACCCCACACCCGGAGTGACCTCTGGTCACTCTGCATCTACTTTGTGTCTCCGAATTGTGTAGAACTCTGTACTCTTTTGATTAGTTTCTGACAAAACACAATGAAGCATTTCACTTTTCTTTGTTACTCAAAGCCATTAAAAACAGCTGACGGCTGTTGGTCAGCCCAACACAAAGTTGATTTCTCATCTGATTTCTCTCGGACCCAGGCCAGCTTCCCAGGCGGCTCGAGACTTCACCGAGTCCCATCTTCACCAGCGTTCAGTCTTATTTCTCCCAAAGTCAGAAAATGCTTTTCTCCGGGATTTGCTAACACATATGTGTCTGTGGTTTTGCTAACACATCGCCCAGATCTCAAAGAACTACCACGTTTGCCATGACCGACATCTCAGAGATCGATTTCTGCTGTTCAGTTACTCCAACTGAAGCTCATTGGAAAAATAATGCATAATGTTGTTTTATTATAGCCATTGTTCCTAATTAAAATAGTATTTCGTGCAATTTCCAGTTCTTCTTTGGAGAATTTTGTTACCCCGTTACCTTGAATGTTGGGAAGATACAGTACGTGTTGCGTGTTGCTTACAAAAATAAGTAAGCACAATAAAGTGGATGCTAAAACCATCAGACGTATCAATGTCCCTGCCATGTCCCTGAATGTGTAATAAGCAAGTATAATAAATATTTTAATTATACTTTTGTTATAAATATAACTTATGAGAAAATATCTTATAGGAACAATACCATATATTGCTAATTTTTAACTTGTTCCTACTGGCAAACCTTATGATTCAGAGGGGCAACTGGGTGGCTCAGTCAGTTAAGCGTTCAACTTTGGCTCAGGTCAAGATCTCATGGTTTGTGGGTTCAAGCCTCGCGTCGGGCTCTGTGCTGACAGCTCAGAGACTGGAGCCTGCTTCAGATTCTGTGTCTCCCTCTCTCTCTGTCCCTCCCCCACTCATGCTCTGTCCCTCTCTCTTTCTCTCTCTCTCTCTTTAATTTTTTTAATGTTTTTATTTATTTCTGAGAAAGAGACAGTGTGAGCAGGAAAGGATCAGAGAGAGAAGGAGATACAGAATCTGAAACAGGCTCCAGACTCTGAGCTGGCAGTCAGCACAAAGCCTGACGCGGAGCTCGAACCCATGAACTGTGAGATCATGACCTGAGCCGAAGTCAGACGCTTAACCGACTGAGCCACCCTGGTGCCCCTCTCTCTCTCAAAAATAAATAAACATTAAAAAAAAATTTTTTTTTAACCTTATGATTCAGAGACTTTCCTCATAGACAATATTCAGTGCACAGAGATCTTATGATTGGTTCAAGTACAACAAGTTCAGTGAATTCCAAACTCTCAAGTTTGGAATAATATTTTATAATATAAAACTCTCAAGTCCGAGTCTGTTTATAGTCCTTCTGGCTATATGTTCTCAATGTCAGGATTTCTTACGCCCTTCATTCATCTTCGGGGTTTGAGAGGACTGTATTTGGGAGAAAGTTATATTAGGAAACAATGAAACAGTTAAAAGTTTTACTTTCAGAGATACAGTAGATGCTACTGGATTTATCTTTCAGTTTTAGTTTCCTTTATGGATCTGTTTGTTATTCAGTAAATCCCATCAGTCTGTGTAATGTTTTTTTTAAATGTTGTTAATGTTTACTCATTTTTGAGAGACAGAGAAAGCAAAGTATGAGCAGAGGAGGGGCAGAGAGAGAGGGAGACACAACATCTGAAGCAGGCCCCAGGCTCTGAGCTGTCAGTACAGAGCCCGACGCGGGACTTGAACTCACGAACCTTGAGATCGTGGCCTGAGCTGAAGGTCGGATGCATAACTGACTGAACCCCGCATGTGCCCAGTCTGTGTAATATTTTAACTGTGTGAAATCCCTTTGTTACTTTATAGCCTGTAGTAGTGTGTCTGCCTTTTAAACCCGTTGCAATAACTTTGCTGAAGTAATAAGTTAGTCAAACTTTTCTTAAACAAACAAAAACCTTCACAGGTCGTGACAAAAATATATTCTACTTTTCTGGGGTAGCCAACTACAGAAATTGTGTGGGACAAAACCTATTAAATAAACCTTCCCTGTTAAATAAATCAGTTTGGTCTTTCAAATTTTTTTTTTTTAATGTTTTATTTATTTCTAGGAGAGAGAGACAGCGTGAGCAGGAGAGGGTCAGAGAGAGAGGGAGTCACAGACTGAAACAGGCTCCAGGCTCTGAGCTGGCAGTCAGCACAGAGCCCGACGTGGGCCTCGAACCCATGAACCGTGAGATCATGACCTAAGCGAAAGTCGGACGCTTAACAGACTAAGCCACCCAGGCGCCCCAAGTTTGGTCTTTCAAAAACGGCCAAAAATCACCACCACCGTCACTATCATCATCATCATCATCATCATCATCATCATCATCATCATCATCCCACCTTTGCATAGTGCTGACCTTCAGAACATGCTTTTCTCCAGTGAATTAAAACTGGGACTTATAGTTGAAAACTGGCAGTTTTGGGGCACCTGGGTGACTCAGTCGACTTCGGCTCAGGTCATGATCTCACAGTTTGTGGGTTCGAGCCCTGCATCGGGCTCTGTGCTGACAACTAGCTCAGAGCCTGGAGCCTGCTTCCGATTCTGTGTCTCCCTCTCTCTCTGACCCTTCTGTGCTCATGCTGTCTCTCTCTCACACACAAATAAATAAAAACATTTAAAAAAAAAAAAAAGAAAGTAAAGAAAACTGGCAGTTTTAATTCAATAGAACAAACGCCTTCACCAAAAACAGACCACAGTCTTGCAGCCGCTGGCTGAACACTCGTCCCACTTCCCGCTAGAAGCTGCCTCTCTTCCCGGCTTGCAGTCACCAGGCCCGCCCCGCCCTGCTCCCCACTCACCCTCGGCACCCAGCCCCTTCCCTGGGGTTCCCAAAGCGTGAGAGCCCCTTTGCTAAGCTGCTCCCTGCCAGATGATTTTCTGTCTCTGCATAGCCCTGCGCCAAACAGCAGGTGGAGGCTTCCCCGACCAGCCCTTGTCTGGGATAGAAGAAGGGGCGACTAAGGGCTTGTGGGCTGGTTTTGTGAGGGCCGGCACCAGACCGGAGCTTTTGTGGTCTTGCGGCAGAGCCCAGGTCACAAACGCTCCAGCACCAGCACACACAACATCCTCCCATCAAGAGACGGGCCTCCTTTATCATCTGGGAATGTTCTTGCTTGTCCCCCAAACACTTCAGGGCACCCCTCCGAGGCGCCACACACCATAGGCTATTTCTTTATGTATTTTTTTCCCCTCTTTAACAATTAAATCTTTCTGGATTCAGGTCGGTCTTGTTAAGCCTTCATGCCCAAGCAGCATCTGCCCCTCCCCAAGTGCTGGGTGGGGCTTGGGACCAGCGAAAGGCCCTAAACATCTGTGGGTATTGTGTCACACAAGCCCAGCCTTGCCTCATCATGCGCAGAAGCCTGCTGATGAAAGCTTGTGACAGGACGGGGGAGACTGTGTAGAGGTGGCTGCCCCACCAGCACCAGGATACAGCTGAAGAGCGCTCCCTCACTTTGCTGCTCCCTTAAGAGTCTGCCAGGAGCCCCACCAGCCCCAGTCCTCACACTCAGCCATGATAAGGAGAACCTTCCAGGCGGCAATGAGCCTCGGCCGCCACAGAGTCCTCCCTGGAGCCCCCTACATCCTGCCCAAGCTCAACCCCACCTCAGCGTTTGGATCCTCCACAGATTCCCTGGTGAGTAAGGTCCCCGCTCAGCTAAGCAGGTGACCCTTCTCCTGGGAGCTTGAGGCATAAAGAGCACTTCAAATTCCCGCTTCCCAGACCATCAGTGGGGAGGTGGGCAGTGCATTGGGAGGCTATTTGACTTGGCCAAGGGAAGGTGCTCTTGGGATACCAAACAGCCCAGTTCGAGGGGCTCCTGGCTGGTTCGGTCGGTAGAGCATGTGACTCTTTTTTTTTTTTTTTTTTTATGTTTTATTTATTTCTAGGAGAGAGAGACAGCGTGAGCAGGGGAGGGTCAGAGAGAGAGGGAGTCACAGACCGAAAGAGGCTCCAGGCTCTGAGCTGGCAGTCAGCACAGAGCCCGACGCGGGGCTCGAACCCACAACCGCGAGATCATGACCTAAGCGAAAGTCGGACGCTCAACCGACTAAGCCACCCAGGCGCCCGGTAGAGCATGTGACTCTTGATGCTGGGGTTGTGAATTTGAGCCCCATGTTGGGCACAGGGATTACAGAAGGAAGGAAGGAAGGGAGGGAGGGAGGGAGGCAGGGAGGGAGGGAGGGAGGGAGGGAGGAAGGAAGGGAAGGAGGAAGGAAAACAAAGAAACTAAGGAGCCCAGATCCAAAACTAGGAAACTTTTGCCCCGGTCCAAATCTCCTGTGGCCACCGAGGAATCACTTTCCTTCTGTGGCACTCAGATCCCTGCGGCTGAGTTGGGGACTCCAGATGGAGGCCCCTGTGTACGGTTTGGCAAGCAGCTGGCGCACTGACCAGAGTTGTGACTGATCCGTGAGCATTCGATGCCCCAGAGGGCTCACCTTGTCCCGCAGACGGCGTCACACTTCTGTGGGTGCCCAAGCTGTGTTTCAAAGGAACTCCCCTGGCTGGGCAGGCCCCCGGGGGTGGCCAGAGCTGGAGAAGCCCCTGAGGCGAGGGCGTGATGACAGTGGTGCTCAGCAGCTGCAGTGGCATCCCCTCAGGTAAACAGCGTTCGGAATAGACTCTAGTCTGACCATCAGCTCTCACGCTCACAAGCTTTAGTCAATAGGAGCAGTATTTGCTATTATAGGAGGTTTTGTTCACTGAAACTTTAGCTCTCAGTTTCCCCATCTGTACAATGGGGCTGATACTAGCATTCTCTACCTCAAAGGACAGGTCACAGGTTTTAAACAGGACAGCTGTAAGGCACCACCACAGAGCAGTATGCCGCCACTCGTCAGCCCCTGTTCCTTTTTGCTCCTTCCTTTGCACTGAAGCGTCCCCTCACCAGTCACCCACAGGTGTCCACAAACCCTCTGCAAGGAAAATGGGCTGTTTCTTGTACACCAGCACTGGCTGAAGGACTCGAGGAGCCGAGAACCCAGGAACAAATCACCTAGGGGTCTCACAGCCCAGGCAACAGCCCCTCCCCCAGGAAGCTCTTTGGTCTCCCTGATTTTGTTGCCCAGGTTTCAAGATTATGTCAAGAGAAGACGGATAAGAAGGATTATGCCCTTCCCAATGCCAGCTGGTGTCCAGACATGCTGAACTTGTACCAGGAATTTCTGGAGAAGACCAAGACTGAGGGCTGGATCAAAGTGCCCTCTTTCAAGTCCAACAGAGACCACATCCAGGGGCTCAAGCTCCCATTCGGATTAGCAGTTGCCTCAGGTAAGGGCTGGCCTGGGAGGGCCTCTGGGCTCCCCCAGGCCCCCTGGTGGGTTCAGCCAGTCCCTTTCCCTGTGCTGACTCTCCACCCTCGGCGAGAAGTTCTGCTAGCTCCCTTCTAGTTCTCAGCTGCATGCAAGTCCTTTCTGTGTCTGCCCCACTTCTGATGCTGCAGCCCTGGGCAGGTAGAGGAAAAGAGCACCCTCTCTGGTCTCTGGCTCCCCTCCTCTCATCCCAGAGAATGCCACCTCGTGGCTGCCTTTGCTCCCAGAGTACCCCCTGCCCCCCTGCCTTCCTACTGGGCGTTCTTTCGCACCATCAAGCCTTATCCCAAGTCCTCCTCTCTGCCCAGTAAAAGCCCTTAGGCGTCCCCACCCCTCTGCACGCTTTGGCGCACTGTCTTCATTCTGCCGGGCCCATAGCAGTCTCCCAAAACACCCACCAGATGGATAGAACTTTCCACTTTCGTCTTTCTTCTTGCGTGCACATGCCTATGTGTGTGTGAGTGTGTGTCCCTATTTTCTTGTCTCATTCATGTATGTGGTTTTCCTGCCCAGTGATGAATGGGTGGTAAGGTAGACAGATGACCTTCGGGTTTATGTCACAAACAAAGCAAGGTCACCAGAATAATTGTTTTTTCAAAGAACTTGGTATTCATCAAAAGGATGTAGTTGTTGTCGTTGTCTTGGGGGAAAAAAACCCAGAACCCCAGATGGACTTTTCTGCACTTATTTTACTTTTTGGGTCTTTTAAAGATTTTATTTTTAAGTAATCTCTATACCTACGTGGGGCTTGAACTCATAGACCTGAGATCAAGAGTCACATGCTCCACCAACTGAGCCAGCCAAGCACTCCTATTTTACTATGTTTAGCATTTTACTGCTTGTTATTTTGAATTATATGTGAATTACATGTTACCTTTTTAAAAAAAATTTTTTAATGTTGTATTTATTTCTGAGAGAGAGAGAGAGAGACAGCATGAGCAGGGGAAGGTCAGAGAGAGAGGGAGACACAGATCAGAAGCAGGCTCCAGGCTCCGAGCTAGCTGTCAGCACAGAGCCCGACGCGAGGCTCAAACCCACGGACCATGAGATCATGACCTGAGCTGAAGTTGGACGCTTAACCAACTGAGCCACCCAGGCGCCCCTCCGTGTTACATTTTAAATCTTCAATGTTTAAGGCCTATTAAAGTCTCAATCTGGTTATGATCCTATCTCAATGCTCAGCCAGGGAACTTCCTGACTATTTCTCCTTCCAGACTGAGGGGTCCCTGAGAAGAGGCCCCCTCTCCACTCTCAGATTGAAGGCTCCCTGAGGGCAGAGCCCAGGCGTCCTCTGGTTCTCTCCCAGACCTTGCGCCTGAGACAGGGCTCCGGCCACGGTGCTGAATGACTGGCCCCACATCACAGCTGGACCCCAGACAGTCACGAACTCCCTTCCTCAGCCGCAACACCGCCCATCTCTCTCCAGACAAAAGCGACTCGCGCATCTTCACCAGGTGCATCCAGGAGGAAGGACAAGGCTACGAGTATGTCATTTTTTTTCACCCGTCTGAGAAGAAGTCCGTCTGTCTTTTCCAACCTGGCCCCTACTTGGAGGGGCCCCCAGGGTAAGGCCACAGGCAGGGACTGGGTGGGTGTCCTCAGCTGGCTTGCTCAGCTGATGCATTAGCCACACGCCAGACCCTGGAGTCTGCGCCTCTCCCTAAGGAGCAGGGTGGGGGTGGGGGGCACTGGGCTTCTGTCTCCACAACAGGCCTGGAAAGGCAACCTGGGTCCCCTGGCCCAACCCATTGTTAAGATAAGGAGAACCCCCACAAAGAAAGTGGTTTTAGGGGCCGCTCTGAGAGAAGGGTGTGGTGATTTGGGACAGATGTGAGCTGGGCATCCAGTTCTGCTCTGTCTTGCTGGTCTTTGGGCCCCGAGCAAGCAGTTTGATTTCTGACCTTCAGCCTCATGACCTGAAACCCCGGGCAGTAATATCCACCTGCCGGAGTGGCTGAAAGCTATGATGTTATATATACACTCATCATGAACCATGTGGCACAATATAGCTGTCAGACACCATCTACCCAAACTTCATACTTTGCCCACGGACTGAGGCACACAGAGGAGAGGTAGCTTGCCCACAGAGCCCGGACAATCAAGGACTCCAAGTACTAGATCCCCAGTTGGCCCGCTGATCTCTGCATTGCATTCTGCTGTCTTCAGGCTTGGAATAGGCCCAGGAAGGAATGTACACCAGACATAAATTCCACAAGAGAACTCAAGCTGGCCTTGAGCCTCTTGCCCGAGGCCACTGTGCCACTAGGTCCGTGGTTGTTTGCCTTCTGCTCCATCACTGTTCCTTTTTTTTTTTTTTAATGTTTTATTTATTTCTAGGAGAGAGAGAGAGAGACAGCGTGAGCAGGGGAGGGTCAGAGAGAGAGGGAGTCACAGACTCTGAAACAGGCTCCAGGCTCCGAGCTGGCTGTCAGCACAGAGCCCGACGCGGGGCTCGAACCCACGAACCGCAAGATCATGACCTAAGCGAAAGTCGGACGCTTAACCGACTAAGCCACCCAGGCGCCCCTCACCGTTCCTTCTTTAGACAATCACCGAAGGTTGCTGGTGGTGCCAGAGCTCCTGAAGGAAGAGGGAGAAAGGGGGAGGCAGCCTTAGGGTCCCACGGCCTGAGAGGGACTCGGTAGCAGTTAAATTCAGAGATCTTAATAGATGTCAGCGCCCCACAGGTCATGGCTCCAGACTGCGGCCCTTGGTCTCTTTGGAAATAGCAAAGCCGTCTTCCACGGGGACACTGGTTTTCATACTAATGCGTGCCGACATTGGGGGACTAGGCTAGAGCCCTACGCAGGTCAGGGATCCCCTTCCTTCTAAAGAGGAAAACCCCAGGAAGGGGGTGAAGTGTAGCTGACTTTTATTTAGGGCTTATGATGTGGGGCAGGAGAGACAGAGGAGGACCACCCACCACTGAAGCTAGTAGGTTGAGGGGTCCAGAGAAGGGACTAGTACTGAGTAGAAAGAAACACCCAGTTCAGTCTATCTAGTGTGTAGGGAAAACCCATTTCTCTTCTGCTATGTCTTTCTCTCCTGTGTGTCTCCTTACCGCTCACACGGGACCCTTCACTTCTGACACCACTTACCACCAAATGGGTGGAGGCTTTCCCCCACACCCAGCAATTCTGTGACACCAGCTGGGTGTCCTTCCATTTAACTCCATTCTGACACCATCTACCTGGACACAGCACCAGATCTCTCAGGGTAAGGGCTGGTCCTCAAGCCCGCCCCTCCCCCCCCAACTCCAGAGGCCAGTCACAAGTAGCAGGCCCCCAGGCCCCCACGACTTCTGTCTGACTTGGCTATATTGGGGAGCAAAAATTCCCTGTCGCCCTCAAGGGTCCTTCCAGCTGCACTAGGAATCATATTGACACGAGGCAGACGAATAAGAGAAAAGCAAATTAATAGTATATATAAACAGGAACTCCACACAGACATGGAAATTCCCAAGATGGGCAAAATGAAGAAACTATGTCATCCTGAACAAAGGAGCGGGGGTAGGGATCTGGGACTCTGAGGGGAAGAATGCCCTTCATAGAGCAAGCGGAAGAACAGATGTTTGTAATCAGACCCTTGCCCTGCCCTACGGATGGGTCACGCCGAAAAAATTTATCTCTGGTAATAAACTTTATTCTGGGAAAGACCCCCAATTTCAATTCTTTTTTTTTTTTTTAATGTTTTTATTTATTTCTAGGAGAGAGAGAGACAGCGTGAGCAGGGGAGGGTCAGAGAGAGAGGGAGTCACAGACTGAAACGGGCTCCAGGCTCTGAGCTGGCAGTCAGCACAGAGCCTGACGCGGGGCTCGAACCCACGAACCGCGAGATCATGACCTAAGCGAAAGTTGGACGCTTAACCGACTAAGCCACCCAAGCGCCCCTCAATTCTTTATGTAGTTAAAGCAAAGTTTCTCTTGAGCCCACAGGGCCTCGATCACCTTCAGCTCATAATAATCTTCATGTCAAACTGGCCCATCTTGGGGCGGCTTGCCTTGGCCCCTGCAATTACAAATCGGAGGTGCCTACAGCCCCCTCCTTGGGTTCAATTACTTTGCTAGAGAGGCTTACAGAACTCCAGGGACCACTTACACTTACCAGTTTATTAAAGAGTATGATAAAGGATACCGAAGAATGGTCAGATGAGGCAGGTTCACGGGTAAAGTCTGGGAGGGTCCCCAGCTCATGCGAGAGCTTCTGTCCCTGAGGAGTCACCATCCTACCACTGTGACTGTGTTCGCCTCCTTAGAAACTTTCCCAACCCTACACCGTTAGGATTTTATAGAGGCTTCCACACACAGGCATGATGCATCCTTACTCCATTTCAGGCCCTTCTCCCTTCTTGAGAGAATGGGCATGAAGTGGAAAGTGCCAAGCTTTTAATCATGGCTTGGTCTCTCTGGGGACAGCTCCCACCCAGGAGCCATCCAGCGCCCCGCCCAGAGTTGCTTCAATAGAACAAGACAGGCTCACCACTCAGGAAATTATGAGTGTCAGCAGCACTGTGTCGGGAATCAGAGGCAGAGACCAATGTATAGTTTTTATCTTGTCGTAAGTACCCACCCCGCCCGGAGGCAATTGGGAGGGGCAGCTTACAGGGACCGGCCAAGAGCTCTCCTGCAGGATCCGCACACTTGCCAACGAGCCCTCTGCCGCCAGTGATGGTAATAAGGGAAGACGGGATTGGGGTTCTCTCATACCACCTCCTTTTTTCGTCTTTCAAGCAATGTGGAGGTAGACAAGAGGATTTGTTAACATTACCTCAGGTAATCTGATGAAATAGGAATTAGCTTTTTTAATGTTTACTCATTTTTGAGAGAGAGAGAGAGAGAGAGAGCGTGAATGGAGATGGAGCAGAAAGAGAGAGAGACAGAGAATCTGAAGCAAGCTCTAGGCTCTGAACAGCACAGAGCCCGATGTGGGGCTCGAACCCATGCACCGCAACATCATGACCTGAGCTAAAGTCGGACACTTAACCGACTGAGCCACCCAGGTGCCCGTTATAGGAATTATTTTTATTCACAAATCATAGTGAACAAACCTAGGCTCAGAACAGCTTAGCAACCTAGCAGCTCAATAATTTAGCAAATTGAGGGGCGCCTGGGTGGCTTAGTCGGTTGAGCGTCCGACTTTCGCTCAGGTCATGATCTCGCGGTTCGTGGGTTCGAGCCCCGCGTCGGGCTCTGTGCTGACTGCCAGCTCGGAGCCTGGAGCCTGTTTCAGTCTGTGACTCCCTCTCTCTCTGACCCTCCCCTGCTCACACTGTCTCTCTCTCTCTCTCCTAGAAATAAATAAAAATATTTAAAGAAAAAAAAGAAATGAAACAATAATTTAGCAACTTGCTCAAGATCCAACAGGTAGTGAGAGGTGGAGCATGGAGTCCAACCAGGCAAATGTGGTTGCGTGGCCCCCAGCTCTTTCCCCTCCTGGTGGTGGCAATGGGAAGGGACCCCGCACTGGCATGGTGGGGCAGCTGGCCTGGCCCATGGAGAATCATGCTTTTGAAAACCAGAACCTTGAATTTGGGTTATATGTTAGACTTGTGCGCCCTTCTATTTTCCCCAAGCTAACCAACAGCGAAGTCGCTTTGGTGTGAAGGTCAGTTTACACAAGAATGAACATCTCGCTCACTCTAAGGAAAGCAGGTTTGCAGCATCCCGCTGAAGCGGGCCCTTTCTGCAGGCCGCACTGCTCGCTGCTCGGCAGGCCGTCCCCCTGGCACTGGAGAGGATGAAAGTCACATTTCACATTTAGCCACCTTGAAAGTGCCGGCTGGGTGCTGGCCCTGGCTGGACTGCCGTGAGCGGGGAGCTGGCCCCGGGCTGTGCCTCCGAGGCCAAGCCGAAGAGCGCAGGGGCTTTCCCCGTCCTCTGCATGAGCACACCCTTCTGAATGATGGCCACTGCTGCCGGCAGTTAGGTGAAGAGTCAGAAAAATGTTTTCCCGTGAACTTTGTCAGAAAGAAGAAAAACCACAACGTTTTTCTGGCAAAGTAAGATCACGGTGGCAGGAGTCACTAACATATGCTGAAGCAACACGGAAAAGCTGAAGCGACTTTGGCCAGTTTGATCGGCTGGGGTCCTGCTCTGTTTCCTTTCCTGTCCTGGAGAAAGGCATGTAGAGGCAGGGTGGTTCCACAGTCAGGGTCGTGGTCAGGGGGGGCCCACAGCCCAGGCCTTGCTTTTTCCCACTCCCAGGTTTGCACATGGAGGCTCCCTGGCCACCATGATGGACGAGACCTTCTCTAAAACCGCTTACCTGGCTGGAGAGGGGCTGCTCACACTCAGCCTCAACATCAGGTTCAAAAAGTGAGTATGGATCTTTGCGGTGTGGGCCAGAGCTACACATGTTTTGTCATTGAGGGGTGGCTGTCCTCCGTGGTCGGGTGCAGGAGCCCTGTCTGCCGCTCTCCTTCCCCTGTTGCTGCTAAGCCTTTCTGCTAAGCATGGCCTCTGCCATCAGATCCTGGGAGCCTGCAAATGGGCCTTGAGCCACTTGCTCCTTGAGACAGGGTGGGCTGAAGAGAGGATGGTGGCCAGGTGTTCATATGAGGGCTGGGCTGAGCCACTGCCTCTTTCAGCTTGATGCCCGTGGGCTCTCTGGCTGTACTGAATGTTGATGTGGAGAAGATTGAGGACCAGAAGCTTTATATTTCCTGCATCGCCCAGAGCAGGGACAAGCAGATAGTCTATGCCAAGTGCTCAGGTAAGGAGGTTCTCAGCCTCAGCCCACACTCTGTCCTTGCCACCATCAGCCCCAGGACAAATGGAAGGAAGAATCCAGAGGATCCGGTCCCAAACCGAGGTCCAGCTTTTTGGAGTGGGGTTGGGCACTTGCTGTATACTCTGATGAAGTGAGGGAGAACCCGGCTAGGATTTTTTTTCTATGTGCGAGTGGCCTAACCTGCGCCACAAGGAAAGGATCAGGTACTAGGTGATAGGATGCAAATGCTCCGAGCACCCCACCCAGCTCCCGCTGCTCAGCTTGTTCTTCTCCTGCAGGTGTTTTCCTTCAACTGCAGCTGGAAGAGGAATCGCCCCAGTAACAGTCCCTGAGCCTCCGGCTGACTGCTCTGCCCCCTCAGGACCCCCTACAGAGCAGGGAGCGGGGGTTCTCCAGGAAGTGACTGGTGAGGTGAAGGCAAGGGCACTGTCCTCGGAGGAAATAAAGACTCACAACCTCCTTCTCAGGCTGAGACCCTTCTGTAGTGGGAAATCAGAATCTTGCCCACATCCCACACACACCATCCAGTGCCAACCAAGAGATTTCTCGAGCACCTGCAGGTACCGGGCCTGGGGTGAGGCACCGAGCACACAGTGACAGGAGACGGGGTCCCCGGTGCTGAGACACACAGCAGCAGGCCAGGAGCAGAGGGCCCCACAGCCTCCTGCCATGGATGTAGTATAGACACAAAGGGAGGAGGGGTCAAGTTCGCCCTATAAAGGAGCTCAAAAAAGACTTTCTAGATGAAGCAGTGCTTAAACTGAGTCTCAAAACTTGAGTGGTGCTCACCAGGCATGCAAGGGAGGAGAGGACTGTCCAGGCAAAGGGGATAGTGAAAGCAAAGGAGTAGGGGGTAAAAGGGCACAGTGACTTTGGAGAAGAGCAAGGTGTTGAGTAGAGCAGGAGTTTAAGGAAAGAGAAGGAGGTGGGGGCAGGAGCAGTCCACAGAAGCCTTCCTAAACCCTGCTAATGGAACTTGAACTTGGTCTTGTAAGGAAGAGGAAGGCTTTACAGGGTTTAGCCTGGGGGCTGGGGGGAGGGGTGACATAAAGTTTTGTTTTTTAGAAAGATGACTCTGGTGGTAGTAAAGGGGGGGTGTCAGCAAGAGACTGATGAAAACTGACATGGGACAGCTGGGAGTGAAGTCTACAGAGTGAGAGTGACGGGGGGACGGGGACAAAGGATAGGGAAGGGCTCTGAGGTAGAACCTTGGGTCACACAAAGGCTTAACTTTGGGGCAGATGACCAAAGAGCCACTAGAGGCCGAGGATAGGACAGGAGTGACTATTCTAAAGAGGGAGAGGTCAGCAGTGTCAAATGCTTAAGAGAAGGCCAGACAGATGACAACTAAACACAGGCCTTTGCCTTTGACAGTGAGGAAGGTGAGGGTCTTCTTTGCCAGGAAGTGGGAGCAAAGTCCAAATTATGTTGAATGAAAAAATGGATGGAAATGGCGAAGTGAATCTAGATGATTCTTTCTAAGAATGTTGTTGTTGTTGTCAATGTCATTTAAAGAAAGAGGGTTGAGTATATTTATAAATTGCTTTGGAAGGAGCCAGCGGACAGAGGCTGAAACTCTAGGAGAGAGGGAGGTGTCATCCAACAGAACAGCTACCCGGTCTTAGAGACGGTCAAGAGCACAAGTGGGGACAGCATAAGTGACTCTGACACCAAGCAGGATAGGAAGTTGACAGGATTCACGCCAGAGCACCTCAGCTTCCTCAGTGAAATGGGAAGCAAGGCCATCCGTGAGGAGAGAGGTCTGGAGGAGGGGCAGTGATTGGGACAGGCCACTGTGGGGATCAGGAGAAAAAACCAGCCAGGTCCATGTGGGCCAAGGCGTGCAGAAGGCCCAGGTGCTGATGGAAAATGGAAGTGCACCGACCTGAGGTGAGCCAGCAGGCAAGACCACGAGATGATGGCTGACAGGTCAGGGGAGGAAACAGTGGTAAAGGAGAAAAGAGAACATGACCAGCACACATTTCTAAGGCATTATGGTCTGATATGGAGATGATTACAGACTAAAGAAGGCAATAGTCCTCCAGGAGAAGTCAGAACCTCCATCTGAGTTGCAGAGGAGAGAAGTGGGAAACCGAGCAACTTTCCTCGGGGATGATTGAGATGTCTGTTAAGACGGCTGGTGCTGGGGATGCCCAGGAAGAGGTCAAGGACTCAAGAAGTTTTATCCAAGAATGACAATCCCAAGGGGCATATCACGAGTGATTATTCACTATTAGGTGTGGTGAAGCCAAATACTAAAACACATAAACCTTTACATCTCTGTAGCACAATCCGTATCTTTTTTTTTCTATTTTAAATGTTTTATTTATTTCTGAGAGAGAGAGACAGCATGAGCAGGGGAGGGTCAGAGAGAGAGGGAGACACAGAGTCCAAAGCAGGCTCCAGGCTCTGAGCTGTCAACACAGAGCCCGACACGGGGCTCAAACCCATGAACCATGAGATCATGACCTGAGCCAAAGTCAGATGCTCAAATGACTAAGCCACCCAGGCACCCCCATAATCCATATCTTAAATAGCATGGACTTCTTACCTTACTCACATGAAGCCCAGTTGTTGGCATATAGGAGTCACTCAGGAATCTGGCCGACGAAAGCTCAGCCATGTCCAACGTATGATTTCCAAAGTCATCCTGGGTGTTGACACCCAGTTACCAGGTGGGAGAGGAATCACAAGGGAGGTGTTTGAAGACCACGCTTCGTGGTATTTCCATTGACCAGAACTCAGTCATGAGGCCCCACTAAACAGCATTGGTTGGAAAATGTGGTCTAACTATATGTTGTGGAAGAAAGGGAAAAGGGATTGATGAATACCTGGCAACTACTCAGTCTGAGAGGAGGATCGGCAGAGAAACAAAGAGTCTACACCCAAACCCTTATCCTAGTAAGTGAAGAATTCAAGTCCAGGCCTAGGCTGAGGTTCCAGGATCTGGGGCTGGGACCAGGGATTCAGGGGATCAGAGAGAATGGACCCCTTTGTAGCATGGAACAGGGTCAGAGAGTTGTACACGAAGTCCGCAGTGGTGGGGAGGCAGGCAGATCAGGTTCTCTTTCTAGCAACTAGATCACACACTTTCTAAGCCATCAATCTTTAAGAATGGGTCAAGGATTGGTGGACCTAGATTTCAAGGGCTGTGACCCAGTGGCCTTCAAAAGCTAAAGACATACTAGAGGCCATACCCAAAAATCTTGTGGCAGCCAACTTTCCACTCCCCCATATATTCACATCAAAACCCTTTCTATTTTTCCTCTTTCACAGTTGCCTTGATAATCTAAAAACAGAGTCTAAGCCAGTGTATCCCAAAGCCTGATGGTCCTTTATTCATGGTCAAGGAGAGTCCATTTGTCATTAAAACACTCCCAGTCGAGGGGCGCCTCAGTGGCTTAGTCGGTTAAGCATCCGACTTTCGCTTAGGTCATGATCTCGCAGTTCATGGGTTCGAGCCTCACATCGGGCTCTGTGCTGACTGCCAGCTCAGAGCCTGGAGTCTGTTTCAGTCTGTGACTCCCTCTCTCTCTGACTCTACCCTGCTCACGCTGTCTCTCTCTCTCTCTCTCTCCTAGAAATAAACTTTTAAAAAAACAAAACACAAACAAACAAAAAAAACCACTCCCAGTCGAGTCACTACATCTGCACAACTGAACACAGCTAGAGAAAAATCTCTCAGCCGGGCTGTTCCGTCTCGGCATAAAGTCATGGTTGCTATCCTAAGGGCAAGCCTGCAATACTGCCCAGGAACCATCTTGCATTTTCTCTAGAGCATTCAGTCCCCCGTCCTCCTGGGTGACTTCCTTTCCCAGTCACCTCTGCTCAAACCCTAGAGCCACTTTCTCTTCCACCAATCACCACTCTTAGCTAGTGACTTTATGAGCAATTAATTAAAAGCATTCAGAGGATGGGGCACCTGGGTGGCTTAGTCGGTTAAGCGTCCAACTTTCGCTTAGGTCATGATCTCGCGGTGCGTGGGTTCGAGCCCCGCGTCGGGCTCTGTGCTGACTGCCAGCTCAGAGCCTGGAGCCCGTTTCAGTCTGTGACTCCCTCTCTCTCTGACCCTCCCCAGCTCACGCTGTCTCTCTCTCTCTCCTAGAAATAAATAAAAAATATTGAAAAAAAAAAAAAGCATTCAGAGGAAACAAGTTCTTACCACCCACTCCTCCACCTTCTACCTCTTATTCAGTTACTCTATATTCTCTCCAGTAACTAACTGGGTGAACTATTAACACAGCAGGCAAAGGACAACCCCTAGATTCATTTCTCACCCATGACATCTATTTCTTCATGTCTACTCAGGAATATTGCTTCACACCTCTCCTTTGTCTCTTCTACATTACCAGTGTCCCCCTTTCTATGGGATCTTTCCCATCGGCATACAAACACACCACTATTTCTCTCACTTAACATTTTTTCTCTTGATTCCACTCCCCACTCCCCGCCCCACTACCCCACTTCCCCACGTCCCCCGGCTCTTTTAGTAAATTCTTCAAGAGAATTGCTTTTGCTCTCTTTCCCCTAACCTTTTGGCAGCCCACTGCAATCAGGCTTTTGCCTCCACCACTCCATCGAAATGTGTCTTGTCGGGGCGCCTGGGTGGCTTAGTCGGTTAAGCGTCCGACTTTCGCTTAGGTCATGATCTCGCAGTTCGTGGGTTCGAGCCCCGCGTCGGGCTCTGTGCTGACTGCCGCTCAGAGCCTGAGCCTGTTTCAGTCTGTGACTCCCTCTCTCTCTGACCCTCCCCTGCTCACGCTGTCTCTTTCTCTCTCTCCTAGAAATAAAAAAAAAACATTAAAAAAAAAAAATAAAAAAAAATAAAAAAAAAAAGAAATGTGTCTTGTCAAAGTCACCATGACTTTGCATTGCTAAATCCAGTGATGAGTTCTCAGTCCTCACCTTACTGGATCTTGCCACAGCATCTGGCACAGCTGGTTCTCCTCCTCTTCCTTCTAAATGTTGGCATGCCAGGGCGCCTGGGTGGCTCAGTCAGTTGAGCGCCCAACTTTGGCTTAGGTCAGGATCTCGAGGTTCATGGGTTGGAGCCCGCATCGGGTTCTGTGCTGACAGCTCAGAGCCTGGAGCCTGTTTTGGATCCTGTGTCTCCCTCTCTCTCTACCCTTCCCCCACCCATGCTCTGTTTCTCTCTGTCTCAATAATAAATTAAAAAACATTAAAAAAAATTAAATGTTGGCATGCCCAGCACTCAGTCTGAGTCTTGAGCCCCAGACCCTTACTCTTTTCTACCTACCCTTCAAGCCTTGTGACCTTAAATTCCATCCTCATTTCTCTCGGTGCCCACATTTATATTTCCAGTCTGAAGCTCTCCTCTGGACTCAGGTTCATAAATCCAACTGCTTGCCCAATGTCTCCATTTAGATGTCTGGCACACATCTCAAACTTAATGGATCCAAAACTGAGCTCCTAAACTTTCCTCTTCTCAGCAAATGATAACTTTGTTCTTCTAGGTGCTCAGGCCAAAAGCCTTGGGTCGTTCTCTCTCTCTAGATGGAGATGGATCCATTTATTGATTTTATCTTCAGAATAGTTCCAGATCTTGATCCATGTCCCAATCATCTTGTATAAAGATTATTTCAATAGTCTCCTATCTGGTTTCTCTAATTATGTCTTTATCCCCTTCATTTTGTTCTCAACAGCCACTGGAACAATTCTTTTAATACATGTCAAGTAATATCGCTCCTCAGCTCATTACAAGTAGAATCTAGAATTGTCACAGTGGCTATAAGCCCCAGCAATGCCCGGTCCTGTTATCCCTCTGCCACCCTCTCCCCTTCACTCATTGTGTTCCAGCTATACTGGCCACTTTGCCTCCGTGAACACTCTAGACATGCTTCTGCCTCAGAGCCTCTCATTGGTGATTCCTTCTGCCTAGAATGCTTTCCCTTCAGATAACCTTCCTCTCTCCTTCCTGTCATTTCTGAAGTGTTCCCTTATCAATGTGGCCATCCCTGACCACCCCATATAAAATCGAGTCCTCCTCTATGATCCTTTCCTACTTTTACTTTCTCCCCAACACTGATTTCCTTCTAATAAACCGTACTATTTTTACCAATTTTTTTTTTTTGGTCTATTATCTTTCTTCCTCCAAGAAAGCATCAACTTCAGCTGGCTAGATGTATCTGTTTTCTCATCGTTATATCCTCAAGTTCAGCATAGTACCTGGCACATAGTAGGTAGTCAATAACGGATTGAATGAATGGATGAATGAATGAGGCCACAGAATCAGACTTCCCTGAATCCTACCCTACACCTGGGCTTCTTATTACAAAAGCAAGAAATGTCCTATTGTCAAGTCAGATTGAGGTGGGGTTCCTGTTTTCTTGTACTTCGAGCAGAAGTGAGCTGAACTGATACACAGGTATTATCTCACTTAAGCCTCATACCAACTCTGAGAATTAGGTGTGCTCTCTCCATCTTCCAGATGGGAGAAGTGAACCCCAGAGAGATTAAGTTATATGCTAGAGATCACACAGCTAGTAGATGGCAGAGCTGAGACCCTCAACCCATCTGACCGATCCCAAGGCCATGAGTTCTTGACTGCAGCCCTCCATGCAGACCACCCTCCCAAGAAAGGAGCCCAGGGCTGAGCTGAGTCAGGAGCCACAGGACTAGCGGGTCTGGGGTCACCAGGGACTTGCACAAAAGAAGCACTTGCTCTCCCAAAACTCCCAAGTATCAGATGTTAAAATAAGCATCTTGTTTCCTGCATTTCACAATTCATCTTGTCGTTGCCGCTTGCGTGTTTCTTGTCTGTCTCTCCCCTTAGAATGCCCCCCATTCTATGTATCTCCAGCACCTGACACAGTGAATGGATGACTGAATTGATTCGGGTATTAATTCTTCTTAATGTCATTAATTCATTCAACAAATTGATTGAGCACCTGTCTGTACTAAGTACTGTCCTCATGATGCTTACCGTCTAGTAAGACACTAAATAAATAATCACATACAAAAATCACAGAGAAAGGGGCACCTGGGTGGCTCAGAGAAGTGTCCGACTTCGGCTCAGGTCATGATCTCACGGTTCCTGGGTTCAAGCCCCGCGTTGGACTCTGTGCTGACAGCTAGCTCAGAGCCTGGAGCCTGCTTCAGATTCTGTGTCTCCCTCTCTCTCTGACCTTCCCCTGCTCATGCTGTCTCTCTCAGAAATAAATAAATAAATAAATAAATAAATAAATAAATAAATAAATAACTTTTTTAAAATCACAGAGGAAAAAAAAAAACTGCGACCAAGGCCAGAAAGGAAAAGTATGGGGCACTGAAAGTATACAACAGAAGCCCCTAATTTATTTCTTTTGAGAGACAGACAGAGAGCCAGCATGGGAGGGTCAGAGAGGGGGAGAGAGAGAAAATCCCAAGCAGGCTCCATACTGTCAGTGTAGAGCCCGGTGTGGGGCTTGAACTCATGAACCGTGAGATCATGACTTGAGTTGAAACCAGAGTTGGATGCTCAACCAACTGAACCATGCAGAAACCCCTGATTTAGCCGGGAGACTGTCAGTGAGGGCCTCCAGATCTGAAGGATGGAAGGGGGTGTGGTCCTAGGAGAGGAAATGGCCTCTGCAAAGATCCTAAGGACTGAATGAGCTGGATGCCTTTGAGAGACTGAGGGATGGTGGGTGCACTGAGGGTCTGGTCTCACCTTACCAGCGGTGGCCTGTGCTTCCTAGATCTGCCTGCAGGGGAGGGGAAGGAGAGGAGAGGGAGGCATCCTCCATGTTTACAGTTGAACAGCCTTCTGCCAAAGACAGGGGGCACAAAGACAGCCAGCTTGAGGTTGGCCCAAGGACGGAACCAGCTTTGCCTCAGTGTCTCTGTGTCCAGACACCTGGACCCTGGTGGCTTTTCCTCAAGCCAGTGTAATTCAGGGAACGAGTCACAGAAAGTCACTCTGTCTGGGAAGCTATTGTGATGGCTCCAGAACAGGACGGGGGGTTGGGGGATGGGGATATGTCAAAGCAGGATCCCAGCAAGGAGGGCTTTGCAGAGTACGCGGTTTGTGTGACCAAGGCTATGTGTGGCTTCACCTGGCGGGGCTAGGGTGTAGCCAGTGCAGCACAGGGGGCTGGAGGCCACTGCCCACTGCCCGCCGCCTCCCCAGGGGGGCTCAGAGGAGGCCGGGGCTCATCGCGGCGAGAAACCTGGAGGAAGGAGTTAAGAAGGACGGGCTGATGACCGTGGAGACAGAGCTCTGTTTATCCAGGAAAAGAGGTCGTACGTAGGCAGCGGAGGCCCCTGCCAGCTCCTCCCAGAAGGACGGGGCTGGGGGAGCAAGCCGGAGAGGAAGCTGCTCCCCTCCGGGCTCTGAACGCCTGCGGGCCAGAAGCCAGGAACCAGCGGCGGCCTACAGGTGAGGCCTGCACCCCGGGCGTCCGACAGAGCCTGCGGCGGGCTCGGACTCCCAGGCGGACGGCCAGAACGTCGCGGTCCCGCGAGCGGGACTCGGGGGTGCGGTGAGCGAGCGGCGGCGGAGCCTCTGAGAGCCGCTCTGGGGGTGGCGGAGAATCAATACCTCCATTGTGCTCGGAGGTTTCCTGGGGAGAAGAGGAGTGGAGCGTGGGAGTGGCGGCCCAACGGCCGGGCCCCGCCCCGCGGACTCGGGATGCGGCGGGGCTGGGAGGCTGGGAACGGGACAGCCAGGTTGGGGCGGAGGGGACTCTGTGTCCCCGAGAGGTGCGTCTCCTTGGACCGGCCCTGGGTGCTCGCAGGACAGCAGCCGGGTGTGCAGCGAGGGTGCTTCTGGCCTGGAGCCACTCGGAAAGAAGAGGGGGGAGCGAGAGGAGGAAGGTGGGGCCAAAGGATGGCTCCTTCTTAGGAGGCTCGCGCCGCCGGGCGCAGGGAAGGCGGCCAGAGGGGGCGCCGGACAAGACCTTGGAAGAGAGTCTGAGTATTCGGGACGCGCGAGGGAGAAGGGGAAGAGCCTGCCTAGGGCCTCTGTGCCTCTTCGGGGGAGCAGGATGTACAAGCGGGGTTTGGGATCTGGGTCCGTGTGTGTGTGACTACAGACCTTGTGATGATTAGAGAATGTTCCTCTAATTCTCCTAACAATAGCCTAGAGTTCTTTCTAGGGGGTGTGCTGGGCCTTCTGATCCTTTAGTGAGTGAGCACCGTTAGCACTAATTGCAGAGTCTGTGCGTGTGTCCGAGGCCCCCATCTGAAAAATGACTGTCCGGTGTCCTCCATTTCTCCCCAGGCCTCCAGGCTTCGCGGCCTCCTGGTTTTCCCGCCCAGACAGGGGTTGGCGCACTGTAGGCCAAGTGCTTGGCGCACCCGGTGGACGCTCGAAGCGTCACCCACCTCCGGCCCCCTTCTCTCCTCCAAAGACCTCCCCGCCAGGAACGCTGAATTTGCACCCTATCGGCCTCGCTGAGTTCGGACTTTCGTCATCTTCATCCCACTGCATGTGGCTCTTGGAGAAAGCCGGCTACAGGCCGGGGCCCCCGGAGTCCGGGCCCCGATGGGCACCGTCCAACCTGCTCCCTAAGCGCCGAGGAGCCCGGAGCCCGTCCGCGCGCGCCTGTCCCAACGTCCTCACCCCCGACCGCATCCCGCAGTTCTGCATCCCGCCTCGGCTCCCGGACCCCGGCGGCGCCCAGCCCCCTGCCGGCCGCGGCCTCCCCGCGGCCTGTTCGCTGCCGCACCTGGCGGGCCGCGAAGGCTGGCCCTTCCTGCCCGAGAGCCCGCACACGCGCCGGCGTGAGTCCCTGTTCCACCAGCCGTCCCCCAGCGCCCCCGCCACCGGGGGGCTGTCCCCGGCGCACGCCCGGCTGCACGTCTCCGCCCCGGACCTGCGCCTCTGCCGGGCCCCCGACAGCGACACGGCCTCGTCGCCCGAGTCGTCGCCCTTCAGCTCGCCGCGGCCCGGCCCCGGGCGCCCCCGGGCGCCCCGGGCCTCCCCGGACGAGGCGGGCGCGGCCCACAGCAGCCCGCAGGCACCGCGCCGCGCCGGGCCGCCGCTCTTCCACCCGGAC
Source organism: Proteles cristata cristata (assembly GCA_017311185.1). Taxonomy (NCBI): domain Eukaryota; kingdom Metazoa; phylum Chordata; class Mammalia; order Carnivora; family Hyaenidae; genus Proteles; species Proteles cristata. Next base: position 251,562 of record JAESUZ010002594.1, read on the forward strand.
TTCCCGTGTTGCCGGCTGCGGCCCACCAAGGAGAGCGCGCTGCGCCTGGCGCCCCGCGGCGGCCTGCTGCGGCTCTGCGCCGAGTACCCGGCCGGGCCCGGGCGCCTGCGCCTGCGCCTGGTGAGCGCCGAGGGCCTGCCGCGGCCGCGGGCCGGGCCCGGGAGCGGCGGCGGCGGCTGCTGCGTGGTGCTGCGGCTGCGGCCGCGCGTGCGGCCGCGGGGCCAGCGGAGCCGCGTGGTTAAGTGCAGCGCCAACCCCATCTTCAACGAGGACTTCTTCTTCGACGGGCTGGGCCCGCCGGACCTGGCGGCCCGCAGTCTGAGGGCCAAGGTCCTGGACCGGGGCGCTGGCCTCCGCAGAGATGTACTGCTGGGGGAGTGCGAGACGCCTCTTATTGCCCTGCTGCCCCCCTTGGGTGGGGAGCTGGGTCCGGGGGCCTCCCCGGCGCCCACCCATCTCAGTCTGTAGACTGAGAACCTGTCTTTTCCTCAGGAGGCCTCCTCTAGGTCTGCAGTATTCATTCGTTTCAGTCGCCCGGCCTGTATTAATTTTTGCTAATAAAGTGTCTGCTTCTAGCAGGATTCCTCCCCCTCGTTTGGCGCCCTACACCCTCAGATCTGCAGCCTACTCTCTTCCCTCTGCCACGGCTGTGCCAGGGATGGAAGAAGCTTATTCACACTGAGTTGGAGCAGACCTCGAGTGGTAGTTCTCAAACTTGAATAAGCATTAGAATAACCAGACATCAGCAATCCTGAATGAGTGTGTTAAATATGCAAAATCCTGGGCCCCATCCCCAAGAGATGCTGAAGCTAGTTTAATAGGTCTGGGCTGCCCAGGTCCTGGGGTCCTGTCCGAAAAAGGCCGCCACCCCTCCAGGGGGCCCTCCGATCACGAATCACTCCATCAGTCACTCCAGGAAAAAAGCTCTATGACTGAAACAAACATCAGCCACTCCTCCTCCCGCCCAGTCCCGCCAGCGCCCACCCCCCAGCGCTGCCAGTCTCACCCCCTCACTCCAGGGTTCCAACAGTCCTCCACTCATCTACTCCACACTGTACCCACATCTGTCCTGAAAAGAGATGAAATTTCCGTGTCTTGAGGAGTGAGTCAGTAGAGGTCAGACACACAGTGCTGAGTTAGGTGTTCTCCCTCTTGCTTATTCCAGTGCCATCCTAGGGGGTGAAGCTGGAGTCAAGAGTCAGAGCAGCACTTGGGGACTGAATGATGGAGATAAATGTCCCAGGGATTAATATGGGGAGGGAGTCCCACCCGAGAGTGGGAGCACTTCTTAAGGATGCCCAGTGATTAGGGGGAGGGTGGGGAAGGAGATGGATAAATGTAGGTCAGATTGTATTTACCTCCTACCTAAATGTCCCTGACGTCAGCAGTGACCTTCTTCTCTCTCTCCACCTTCCCTGAAGTTGGTTCCTCTTGGCTCACGCAGGCTTAGAGAAAGGAAGGAGGAAGGAAGGGGGGCAGGGAAGGAGGGGAGAAGGCACTGGGCCAACTCAGCTTCTTTCCCTTTCCCCCTTGGGCCCTTTCTCAGTTTTCTTTGTGCCCTGAATGGGGAGGGGGGTGGGGGAAGCGCCTGCCGGATCCTGACAGCCCTCGGTATGTGTAATGCTAACACAACACACACATAGCTCCATTCACATCGCATGGATTCCTTCTCCCTCCTCTGGCCAGGTACCCCCACCTGCTGCTCCAGCCCAAGGCCAGGAAACTCTCGCTCCAGATGTCCACCAGGTGGTAGCATTGACCAAACAATAGTAAGTGCTAACAGCTACAAGGATTGTCCCAAAGCAAGGAACTAACTGTTCAACAACTTGTCAATTCAGTTTCTTCTTCCCAGCAATTCCCAGGAGGGTTAAATACTATTATTATCCAATGTGACCTTGGCCTTTACTCATCTAGTGAGGAGTAAAGCTAGGGTTCGAACCCACAGAGTATGGCTTGAGTCTGGGCTCTTAATCCACTCACTGCATAATATACAGGTGCCAGTGGTGGCCTCCCAACCAAGTCACCCTGAGAGGGGTCCCCCCTGCCCTAGGACGTCAGCGCTCCTATTTTTTTCAGTCTGTGAAGTCACCCATGGGTCTAGCTCTGTCCTTCGTACTATCCTACTTCAGCCCCAACCCGCACCCCCACCACAACCTTTGGTAAGCGACTGCATTTGATGTCCAGTTGGAAGTCCCTGGAAAGAAACGTAGAGGCCACTTAACTTTCATTCATGGGTTCCTGCAATACAAGGTAGGGGAGGCCCCACGAGGTGCCAGGCAGGGGTCAAAACAGACATGGGGCTCAGAGAAGTTACAAAGTCAGTCAGTAAAATGTTAAAAAAAAAAAAAAAAAAAAAAAGGAAAAAAGTTACTTGGTAACATAGAGAAAAAGCAAGCAGGAAAGGGGCATGGAAAAGGGGAGTCAGATAAAAAGAAGGGAGACTACAGGAATGGAAAGAGAGAGAGATGGACCAACGTGTCTTTTTTTTAACCACAGGACTTCGTACCAGGTTCTGCGCTTTACCTGTTATCCCTGTAATCATCACAACCACTCAGTAAGCTAGGTATGGTTTGTTAGTCCCATTTTCCTGACAGGTAGATCGGGGGAAAGGCTTGGCCGCAGGGAAGGTTGAGGACCCTGGCTTGGCGAGACGCCCCCCACTCCCCCAACCCTGCTGCTCAGAGGAGGCTGGGAGGTGGGAATTCAAATTCACTCAGTTCACAGCTGTCAGTGCCCCCTGTGATGGGGCCACGGTGTCCCTGGAGGAGCTTCTTGGCTAGCTAAAGCCACAAACATGCCCTAGGACAAATAAGGTCCTCAGAACCTCTTGTGTGCACACAGCTGGGGCCTCAAAGCCTCTTGCAGGACAGCTTTATTGTTCCCTTTTTACCGATGTGATACCTGAAGACTAACCAGTGGCAGGCCACCTTCTTATCCAAGTTGTTTGGCTCTAAAAATCAGTGCTCCTGCCTTTCAACCCTCCTTGCTGCGTCCAAGCCTAAGTGACCACAAAGGCTCATTGACAGATGAGTGGTACAGGCAGGGTCACCGTAGAAAGTTCAGGGCCAGGAGCTGGGGTCAAACTCCTGCCGTTCCCTCCACCCACAGTGGCCTTTGTGACAGGAAAGGGGAGGGGTGGGGTGGAGGCTGTGAGATCTACAGATGTTTATAGAGCCTGGTTGTGCTTTATCTAGTGGTTCAGGGAGGAGGAGGGACAACCCCCTCCCTAGGTCACTCCCGTGGGTTGTCTCCCCCAGCATGGACCTCGTAGAGAAGACCCAAGAAAGGTTGTCCTAATCAGTGAATCAGAATTCCCAGAGGGGGTGGCCCTTGAAGGATAGGGCTAGGGTAGCATGTGGTACGCTGGCTGCCCAGGCCTCACATATACTTTCCACCTTCACACCCCCAGGCCCTCCCTGGAAGGGCAGGCTTGCACTGAGCTTTAAGTGGTTTCTGTGGTTTAGGGGCTGGGGAGGAAGGGAAAACAAGCCGGTGACTGCTCCCCAGTTCCAAGCCACCACCACCACCCTCCACCCTCTCCAGGCTGCTTGCCCCTTGCATTGAGATTCCCCAGCCTGATAAGGGAACTTGGGCACGTGGGGGTGAAATGATTCTCAGATCCCTATCAGCCTCTTCCTTGCATAAAAACGTAAGAATGTATTTGAGGAGGAAAAAACCACTGCCTGATTTGAAAGGACTGATTCCTTAGCAAAGAGGCTGTGATTGGAGCAGGAAGGAGGAAGGTTAGGCATAAGGGGGGACTTCCAAATGGATGACCGCGGCACCTTCTTGGCCTAGGGAGAAAGAGCCCGAGGCAGGTTTGCTTAGGGCAGGGAAGGGGTAGAGACCAGGAGACATGTGACTCACAAAGGCCCAGAGGCCAGGACCCTGTCTTCCCAGCCCAGTCACTTCACCCCTACCCCCACACAGTGGCACAATTAGCATGGCTGGGAGAGGCGGCCATGCCTGTAGTACCTGGGGTGGGCAGGACCGCCTGGCATGGTGCCAGGGCCTCCACTCTGTACCCACAACCGAGAGGTCAGAAAAGACCCTGGTAGACCCAGAGTCGCGGAGGAAGAGAGGCTGAAAGAGGAGAGAAGATGGAAAGGCACAGAGAGAGGATGGAACCCCAGATAGGGAGGGGCTGGCAGGGAGAGACACGGAGAGAGGACTCTGAGCAGAAGCAAAGCCGATCTAGGAAGGGGAGGGCAGTCCAGCCGGCCCCAGCCCTGCCCTGCAGCCCGTCCCTCTGCCTCTGGCTGGCTCCACCCGTCTGCCAGAGGGCTCTGGGTATTTGGAGAGCTTTGCCTCTCACCCCAAGCGTGCCAGCAGGGGAGAGCCCCAAAGTAGCCCAGCATCCTGTTCTGTGCCAAGAAGTCTACACAGAAGCATGGGCCATGCATTCACCAAAAGGACCCGGGCTAATCAGAGGCGCAAACACACACAGTCAGACTCTCCACATGCGAAGGTCCCCAGAAGTGTCCACCCCATTCCTGTTCGCTCCCTATCCCCTTGCCCACTATCCTAGGAGCAGGGCAGACCTTCTCCACTTCTAACCTTTGTCCCTTAAGCTGCAGCCATTGGGAGACACTGGGGGGCTACCCAGGAATGGAGGTGCTGATGGTGACGAGAGTGTGAAGCTCCAGAGAGGGGCAGGAGTGGAGGATGGCGAGGTGGGAGGGCAGAGGAGGGCAAGCCAGCTGCCCGCCCTCTCCACGCCAGGTGCCACGTGCTGTGGGTGGCTGGGTCCTGCTCTGCTGTTTACCAGCTGGGAGTGAGAGCAGGGGGAGGCGCCAGGGAGCCGCCCCACTGCAGCCTGGCCCCTAGCCAGCGGCCTGTTGGGTAACCAGGAGAGCCAGGCCCAGCTAATCAAACTCTGGACCAAGGCTGTGCAGGAGAGAAGGGGCATCCGGGACCTACACTAACTTCATTCTTTCCCAAGGTCTTGTTCTGTCCCTGGCTTTATTCTGTCTTCCACAGCGCAGGCCCTGGCGTGGGCCTCCAACTTCCTCCAACTAGTGCAGAGCATGCATGCCCTCTCTCCTCTCCTCGCCTTTCCCCTCCCAGCTCCCCTCTGTCCCCCTCCCCCCCTCCCCCACACTCCTCTAGCCCTGCCCTGCGGCCCTGTGGAGGCATCAGGAGCCAGGGGATCCTAGGGAAGGACAGCGAGGCACAGGGGCTAAGCAGTCAGAGGCCTCGAGGAACTGAAGGGCCACGGGAGGAGTCTGACCTCATCCAGGAGAAGAGGCAGAGTCCACCCTCCCCCCAGAGAAGCCGCCCCTTCCCCGCCTCCCCTGTTCATTTTCCCTATCTTGGTTCAGATAGAAAACACACTATTCTGAAGTCACAAAGACCTGGGTTCAAATCCCAGTGCAGCCATGTATTGTCCTTGGGCAAGTCAGTAATATCAAAAAATATTTGAGCATCACGTAGCTTGTGGGTAAATCTGGAATTGTGGTAGATACAGTGAGAATGGAAGAAATCACAGATTTACATAAAGTGCCTGGCAAAGGGCCAGGCACACAGTAGGTGATCAATAAATGCCAGCCATCTTCCCTTCACTCATCTGTTTCTCTTCAAAGCTCCAAACTGCTCCTCCGGGCTCTCCCCTTGTCCCCTCCTGGTGCCAGGCCACTCTGCCAGCCACTCCTTTCCCCTGCCTGCTGACGGGCCAGGTGCTCCCTCCCTGCTCCCTCCCCCCTCCCCTGGGCCCTGCTCCCTGCCCTCCTGGGCAGCCGGGGCAGCAAGGACGGCACCAAGGGAGCTGCCCCATGGACAGGGCCCCACAGAGACAGCACCGAGCCTCGCAGGGTAAGAGGCCCATGGCCCTGCAGGCAGGTGGAAAGGATTTGTCAAGAGGTTCAGGAGAGAGAGAGAGAGAGAGAGAAGAGAGAGGAAGAGTCTGGTCAAGAAGAGAGGAGGAGGACAAGAGAGCAGGAGAGAGATGGATTGGCAGGGAGACAGGCCAGTCCTGATAGAAACCGAAGAAGCAGGAGGAGGGTCTGGGGACGAGCAAAGGAAGAGGCTGTGGAAAGGGGGAGAAGCAGGAAACATGAGGAGGGGCAAGAAAGGGAGCAGTGGGGAAGGAAGACAGGTGCAGGGCACGGTGGGGGGCAGGGAAGAACAGAGTGGAGGAAGCCAGACCCAGTGAGCGGACAGAATGCGGGCAGGCCCTCCCAAGTATTAGCGCCCCCTGCCACGAGGTGGGGACACTGCTCTGCTCAGCGGAGGATGGAAGACGGGCCACTCCACCTGCTGCTCATTCACCAGTGGAGGAAGCTGTCCTGCCTTGAAGGGTGACAGACAAAGGGTGGGGCGAGGGAGGGGACCTTGTCCACTGCCCATGCCCACCAGCCTGGCACTTTCCTCCCCACTGGCCCAGCAGAGAATGTGGGGCACCGGGAGGGGGGCACCCGGAGACAGAGACTCAGGAGGCCCTTGGCCCCACCCACAGCCTAACTCAGAGACCCTCTCAGAGCAGGATCCACGGCCACCTGCTTGGTCAGCTGTGAGCACCCAGGGGAGCGAGTGCCAGCAAGCTGTGGGGCCACCTGGTGGAGGAAGAACACCATGGCCTTGGCGGCAGCGGGCGAGAAAGGCACCCCCACCCCAGGAGGCCAGAGGGAGGGTGCCACGTCAGGGAGGAAACTGGGTGGGGCCAGGCAGGATCAGTGGGAGGGGGAGGGGCCGGATGGAGTCACTCCCTCTCTGGGCAGTCCTCCCCCACACCCCCCACCTTCTAGTCCATTCACACACCACCCCCACCCCCACTCTGCCCAGTGAAGGAAGCCTGCCTTCAGGGAACATCTCCTAGGCAGAGGGACAGTGTGCGGCGGGGAGGGGGGGAGGGGGGGTGATGGTGGACAGGTGTCCAGGACTGGCCAGCAGAAAGAAAAATCCAACAGGAGAGCAGATTCAGAGGTTAGGGAGACTGCAGGGCTGCAAGCTTTTCTGGTACAAAGGGCTAGACTTGTGCTCTGTGAGGAGCTGTCTTGAGGCTGCAGGAAGTGCACTAACCGCTTCCCAGGGTCTCCCTTGGTAGGTGTGCCATAAATGCCGTAAATGAACGACCATCACCCCACCCCCCACCCCCACCCCCGGTTGCAACGATGCTCTAGCGAAGGCTTTCCCCTCAGCGGCTGTCCCCGGAAGGTGCGCGTCCCTGCCCACCCCTTGTCAAGCCGCTGGGCACCCTGCTGTCTGCTGGTTCCCCAGACCAGCCACAGGAAGGGACCCTCTCCTCTGCACGCTGGCAGGCCAGAGGAGCCAGGGCTCAGGAGGGCAGAGCAGTCTGTGCTCACAGCTCTCCCCCTCCCTGTCCCAGATGTGCTCAGGCACAAACAAGAGACCAGAGACACAACTCTGGCTGCGGAGTATTTCTTGTGCTCCTCTCATGGGCCGGGCACTGGGAAGGCTCCGAGACACACACAGTCCCTTCCTCCACAGGCTTACCAACTAGCAGGAAAGCCTCATTTCATGGATAATGACACAGTGATAGCAGTTAGGTAACAACGTGGTGAGTGTCAGGAAATCAAATGCGAGGTGCTGAGTGTGAGCACCAGCGGAGGGGAGAGGGGCACATACAGCTTCTCCAACTGGAAACTGGAGGGATGACGGGAGGTTGACCGCAATGACCAGGGTGTCAGGGAAGGGCATCCTGGGAGAAGGGAGAAGGAATGGTCTGGGGGCTCCCAGAGGCAGCAGGAAGCCCAGCACTTCCAAGGATCTGAAGGGCACGGAATAGACAGGGGAGTTGTGGAGGGTGGGCCCACCTTCTGCTCAGACACCCGGTTCGGTTCGGGAGAAAGGAAGGGGCTGGGACAGGGCCAGTGATGGGGCAGTGTTCCTGGTGCGTGTGGTCTTCAACTTTTGGCCCCGACCCCCTCTCTTCTCTTTCCAGAGCTGCTGGCCGCAAAGAAGACCCACAGCTGTGAGTAGAGGCTTGGGGCAGCGCCTGGTGCTGGGTGAGGAGAGATGGTGGGAGCTGGGAGATGGAGAGGCCGCCTAGGGAAACAGGGAGATGGGGAGCCCAAGGTGGGGTGTGAAGAAGCCTCAAGATCGGGGTGATGGGAGGTCAGGAGGAAGCCTGTGGAGAGGGGGGAGCACCACAGACAGGAAGAGAGAGGGATTAGTAGAGATCTGTGGGAGAAGTGTAGGAGGGGTGCTGGACAGAGGCACAGGAGCCAGAGACAGTGTGGGGGGGAGGGAGTGGGGGGTGGGCAGGAGACAGAGAGCAGGGCGAGGCAGGAGTGGCCTTCGGGACGCAGGGAGCCTGCACCGGGCTTGTGGCAGCTGAAGCACACTTGGTGTTCGTCCCGGTGGTTAACACATCCTGAGGTGTGAACAAGCCAGGCTGTGCAGAGCTGGAGAGCAGGAAAACCTTCACCTCCGAAGGAAACATGACACACAGGGATACTCTGGGCCCCTAGAGACCAAGGCTACAGCATGTAGGGAGGGGGCTACAGCTCGGGAAGGACTTCTCAGTGGACACTGGTGAGGAAGCATCCTCTCTAGGGGCCTCTCGGCACATCAGATCTACCCCCTTCGTTTGTGGAGGCCACTCTCCCAGAAAATGCACCAGCCCAATCTCAGTCCCAAAGCCTACATCCCAGCAGGGCCGGGCATGACCTTAGCAGCCAGAGGCACTCTGGGAAAGGCCTCCATAAGCACGCGTCCGCATTCATGAGGATCACTGTAGTGCAAGAGACCACCTGCCTTTCTCCACCGCTCTCCTTGGAATGCCTACCCGTTCCTCCCAAGGCCCGCTGACCTTGCTCAGGCTGCCAAGATCACCTAGGGCCTCCCTGTTCCAAGCAGGGACATCTCAGAGGACAACAGCCTCCCCTTGTCCCTGGGTGGGGCAGACGGGCGCCGGGGGGCTATCCCAGACTCTGCGTCCTCCTGGGTGGGGGGTTGTTTGCTCAGCACAATCCTCGCCTGCCCCTAGCCACAGGGCCCCACGGAAATGCTGAGCAGGGCCCTTGGAGGAAAAGCAGGTCAAGGAGTGACGTGCTCGAGACCTGGGGGATGGGGGCCAGGGACCATATGTGGGTGGGGGGGGAGAAGGGGGACTTTCGGAGCAGCTGGAACTGGAGGAGCCTACACTCCATCCCTACCTGAACCTCTCACCACAGAAACCTTGGCCAGGACCACGCCTTCCCCTTCCCAGCCCCACGGGGCCTGTGCCACCAAGCCCCCACCCTCACCTAGAGTGTCCCGGGAGAGGCCAGGGTGACGGGCCTTCCTGCCCTCCGCCGCCAGGGCCCCGAGAGCCAGAGGAAGGCCAGCGGGGAGAGGTACCACGCTGAGGAGCTGTTAGAGGCCTGGCAAGATCAGAGACCTCTTAGCAAGTTGGGTTCAGAGAATCCGGAAGAGATGAAGCGCTGCCCCAGGCCGAGAGGCTCAGAAAAATAGGTTCTGAATTGAGACACCCCCAAGGAGGAGCTCTAAGACAGTCCTGGGAAGGGAGGAACCCAGGAGGGACCCCCAGACCAAGAGAGGGCCTAATTACTAACGGGCCCTGAAGAGGGATCCCTGAGGCTAAGGTACCCCACAGGACAGATATGAGGCTGAGTGGGCCCCTCAGAAGGACCCCAGGCCAGTACACTCTGGACTCCCATGCCAGGAAACCTCCCAAGCTGAGACAGCCCCAAGAACAGACTGGAACCAGAGGTACCCTCCCACTCCTCAAGTGGGATCTGGGGCCAAACTGCCTGAGACTGAAGACTGACCCCACCATTAACTAGCTGTGTGACCTCGGGCAAATTACTTAACCTCTCTGTGACTCACTTTCTTCAAAATGGGGATTGTGGTGCCTACTTCATAAAGTAGTATCTCGTGAGCATTAGATAATCCACATAAAAATTCATAACAGTTTCTGGCACATAGGAAACATTATCTTTTATTACCATCATCATCATCGTCATCAACATCTGCATTCGTTTCAGTAGTTTTGCTCTTGAGGAAGTAACCCTCCCTGCAGAGGGGATATTTGTCTGATGATTATTACTGCCACTATTATAATTTATTCCCTAGCCCAGGACACGTCTGCAGGGAGGGCACGGGCATGGCGGCCTCTCAGACCGCAGCCCAGTGGGCGGCAGTTGGCAGTCCACGGGCTCTCTGGTGGCACAGGCCACTGCCCCCCGGGCAGACATCCTGACTTACCTCTAGAAACCTCCCTGTCCCTGGAGTCACCTGGCAAAGAGGGTCAGGCTCTGGTCCTCAGCGGGAGGGGAGCAGGAACCTGGCCCCAGGCTCCCGTGAGCTCCATGCTGGCTCCCCAGCCACAACCACCTTGGCGGGTGGAAACAGCTTTGACCGCGTGTGGCTGTCGCATGTGGTTTTGGAATTTTCCAACGCCCCCTGCGATCGGCTGCCCCGCCCCTCACACCCTGCCCCAGGCCCAGATTGGCCACGTGGGGCGCCTGTCATCCTACTCGCTGCACCCCAGAGGGGGTGGGGATGGAGTGGGGGGGTTGTCACTCGGCCACCTGTGTGGTGGTGGCTTAAACCCCCCTGGCCCAGCAGAAGTGGAAGGCAGCTAGGTGCAGAGCTGAGGCTGAGGCTCGCAGAGAGGGCCTCACCCCCACCCAGCTGCCAGCTGTGCCCCATCCCAGACCACCCCCCACTGAGGACAGAAGCAGAGGCGGCAGAGCCCAAGGCTCAGTCATGAGAAGTAAGTGAACGGGGCCACCTGGGAGTGGGGCAGCCTGGAAGCCATGGTCACCCCCCGGCCTCTGGGACAGAGTGGTGTCTTGGGAACAGAGTGAGCAAAGCTAAGGGCTCTCCCCCCCTCCCCCAGCAGGGTGTGTCCCAGTCAAGGCCACGGTCTGTTGGGAGATGGGTGGAGTAGCTGAGGCTCACTCCCCAGTTTTCTTAGAGCAGGGGGCTGTGGGGGACCGTGCATGTCGTAGGCCTAGGAAAGGTCTGCAGGAGTGGCCGAGGTGCTCTGCCTCGCATTTAACAAGCAAGGACTGAGCCCCGGCGAGGCCGGGGCTTCTCCCCGGATCACAGGGCTGCAGCAGAGGGAGGTCGATGACTGACAGGCACCTTCCAGGCTCCCACTGTGGCATCTCGCCCCCGTGCCTCCAACCAACCGGCCTCAGAGTGGGGTGAGAGAGGAGCCAGAGAGGTTGCCATGCCCTGAAGTGGCAGGACAGGAAGAGGAAAGCCAGGTGGGCAAGTAGAGAGGGTCGGAACCCCGACATCCAGGTCCCAGCGTGTGTGTGTGCGGCCCCAGTTTCAGTCATTCATCTGACAAGGGGGGGATCAGGCAGGGGAGACGGAGCAGAAAGCCTTGAGCTTCAGCCCCTTCCTGGTGTGAAGCCACGGGCCAACAGCTTGTGGGCAGATGTGTGCAGTCTCTCTGCCCTCTAGCAGAGCAAGGATGAATAAATCAGACAACCCCTGCGTTCACATCAGGAATGCCGGAGGGCCTCTCGGAGCACAGGGCAAGTGAGTAAAAGGGAAGCCCCATGTCCCTGTGGCCTGAGGCCTGAGGCAGCCCCAGCCTCAACCTGGGGTCGTCCCACAAACCACAGAAGGGAGGCCATATTGGGTCCTGGAAAGACCCATGGGCTGAGAGTCTAAAGACCAGATTCTGGTGCCAATGCTGTCACCAACTAGCCACATAGTCTTAGACAAGTCACTGGGCCTGGTCTCCTCATCAGCAAAATAATAAGAGAGCTGAATCTAAAAACTAAACCAGCTTTGGAGAGGGGCCCAGTCCTTGAGGACCCAGAACCAAGGAGAGAGCCCTGGTCCCCAAGGTGAAGACCCCCAAAGCTAGTGAAGGCATCTCAACTCTGCCAGGACTCAGAGAGGCCATAGAGAGGAAGGAGCTTGGGACAGAGATCAGTGAGGGTGTATGAGCTGGGGCGGGTCAGGAGGGGCAAGGAAAAGAGGCCAAAGGCCCTCGGGAAGAAGGGCCCTTAGGAGCTTCAGTTTCCTTCTAGCTTCTTCCAACTAGCAGCAAAAGCAAGCAAACCAGTCTTCCCAGAAATGGTCCCCAGTCAGCAAATCCACCCTGGGAAGCAAGGATCAGGTATGTTTCAGAGCCTGGCAGGAGGACAGGAATCTCCAGGACTGGGGCAGGGAGCCACAAGGCAGCTCTACATAATTTCCCCCCAACAGCTCCATCCAGGCTGGGAGATAAGAGAAGGGGGTCTCTTCTGTCTGGGGGTAGATGCCACTGGTCCTTCTCACTTGGACATCTCTGGGTATCTCATAGCCTCAGGTAACCTGACTGCCCCCCCCCCCGCCACCACACCTAGTGAGTGCCATCCACCTCCACGCTCTCTGACTATAGCCAGAGAGGGTCAACACACTGGGGGCTGGGGACTATGGCACACCCAGAGATCGAGGGGCAGACAAACAAGGAACAGAAACAGACCAGGAAATAGAGGTGCAGGGGCCAAGCCCAAAGGGCAGACCTAAGAAATACTTGGGGAACGAATGATGTCCTGATGGCTGTAAATAGAGAACCACCCTGTGGGACTCGACACAGAGCTGGGGTGCAGAAGATGGCAGGGCACACAGACATGGGGAGAGAAGGCAAGGAAAGAGGAGACGCTGAGCACTGAGTGGGTCTAGGAAGGCAGAAAGTGGCAGGCATGGATGTTACGGAGGTTCTGAAAGGGGGTTCAAGCTCCCTGCAAGTAAAGAGGAAATGTCCATTAGCCAGACAGACGCCCCAGCCAGGCAGAGGGATGGTGGCTCTAGTCATCTGTCTCCAAGGACACGGCCAGTATGGAGCCAAATAGGCACAAGCCCCCCCAACCATTGAGTGTGAGTGGGGGGAGGTGGGGGGAAGGCCGAGGTCACATGTCTGTCTTTGCTGTGCCCTGATCTTTCCAAGTCTGGTCATGATAATGAGGAGCGGTGGGCCAGAAAGTAGTCCCGGCGTCCACGGGTGCCGCCGCTCTTATCCTGGGAGCCCAGGACCACCTGAAGACTTTACAAAGGGGCCCCTCCTTCCTTGCATCAGCCCCGACCTTTGCCTTGACCTTTGCCTTTTCCTCTCTTCTCGTACCTGACTGGAATCCCAACACCCCTAGCCCGAGGTCCTAGAGGCTGGAGCTCCCCGCCTGTCCCATCACAGTGAAGCAGTGTCGCGGCCCTCCCGGGGGTGAGGGGGCCCTCCCCTGCCTCTGTGCCCCTGACTCAAACGGGGAACAGGGGCTTTCCCAACCCAAGAGCCCTCGAAGGAAGGCAGCCCTGGAGTCTCCTGTCCTCCAGGGCCAGTCCTTTCTGAGATCTTATCTCTAGTCCTCCCGCTACTGCAATGCTGTGCTGGGACTCTGGGCTCAGAAAAGACTCCGATGTCTGTTTGGGGGAGGGTCGGTTACAGGGCAGGGCCTGAGCTCCAGAGCCAGAGTCTCTCTGGGTTCCTGGTCTCCCTTCTGGAAAGGAGATACAAGCCTGGAGGCTGGGAAGGCCACTGACTGCGTCTCATTTTGGGGTTCCCACTCCTCAGTGCTTCCTCCCGGTGATTCATCCCCTCCCCCCATCCACTACTTGTTTTCACTCAATTCTTTTGTTTCCCCTCCTTTCTCCTGTCCCAGACTGCGGGGGTGGCGGGGGCACCCGGGGAGGGGGTTTCAGGTGGCTGGCTGTCTTTCGTGGCTTTTTAGAAGCCCAGACTCTCCCTCGCCCACCTGAGTTTTAGCTTCACTACTTTCTCAGCCCTGGGATCTGGGTGTATCAGCAGAAAAGCCTCACCCTGGCTTGGGAGCAGCGTGCAGCAGAGAGCGCGGCTTCTGTCCCGGCCGCCCCCCCTGCCGCCCCTCCCCTCCCACCCCCTGTGGGGGCACCCACCACCGTGGTTTCCAGCTTTGCAGAAGCTGTGGGAAGGAGAGCTGAGGGAGGAGGGAGGCTGGTGGCGTCTGGGGTACACAGGGGACCCCTGGCCAGAGCTGTGGTCTCCGTGGCAGTGGAGGGGCTAGGCTAAGAAAAGAGGTGCATTCCTCTTTCCCGGCCACTCATGCACCCCTGCAGAGGCATACGTTGTATGAAAGCCAGTCCACACCCCAAAGGAGCCCTGTGGGGTTGGGCGAGCCGTTCCCTGGCCTTGGAAGCCTGCCTGCTCCAAGACATGAGTGAAGGAGGAGGAGGCGGGCACTGCAGAGAAGAGCGGGAAGAGAGGCAACCATGTCTCTGTGGGTCCTCACCCCGGACATGGGTCCTGGCTTTAATCCCGCGGGGACCCCCTCTGAATTCTGCTTTCAGCCCACCTCCACGCTTCACACTCCCCTGGCCAGCAATCGTGTCCCCAGTTCACTAGGGCATCTCATCGTTGCAGGGTGTGTAGCTTAATGGTCGGGGACATGGGTTACAGAGACCTGGGTTCAAGTGACAGATCTGCCACTTTGGGCTGTGTGACCTTAGTCAAGCCACTTGCTTCCTCCTGGACTGTCTTCTCATCTGTAAAATGGGGACAAGACAAGCAATGCCTACTTCCTAGGGATGTCGGAATCATTAATGAAACACGTAGGAAGAGCCTGGCACAGAGAAACAGTTCGGCCATGGCTGATGTCTGTCATCAGTGTCCCCCTTGAACCACTGTCCGCTGGAGAAAAGGAGAGAAGGAAGGCCCAGCTGGAGACTGACGAAGCACCAGGAGAAGACAGGACCCCAGGGCGCCTCTAGCTGCATCAGTCTCCACCAGGGCTGGGGGGGGTGGGGGGTGGCTCTGGGGTTTGAGGGGAGAGATCCCCCTGGGTGACAGCCCCTCCTTCGCTCCTACCACTTCCTGTCTGTGGCCTAGGGCACCTGGACAAGGCAGGGCTGGCTTCCTCAGGTGGCACAGGGCCCGGCTCTGGATGCATTGAGAGGGCGCTATCAATGAATCTCACAGCTGTGGGAAGGGTGAGATTAGAGGGCTGGGAGGGAGGGGAAGGCAGACCACCGCCTCTACCGGATTTCCCCACAGAGGAGAGGCGCACGGCAAGCTCCCTGGGGATGCTCCCGCTTCTGGAACAACCCAGCAGACATTCACTTTCTCTTCCCAGGGCCTTAGCACACTGCAGCGCCAGGGGCCTCGTGGGCTGATGAGAAAGAAGAGATGAGAATGAACTGGGGAAGGTGGCCAGCCCCACTCTCGTCCCCCGGGACAAGCGGCCTGGCCAAAAGCATCAAGAGGGGCTAAATTCTTGCTACTCACAAGTGTAGCCTGAGGACCAGCAAGCTCGGGCGCTACTAACCAGGGCTTGTCCACATGCAGAATCTGGGCCCTGAGACCCGAGTAGGGACCTGCTCACAAAATTTTCATAAGATCCCTTGGTAGGGAACCAGAGCTACCTAATCGCCAGCCGATTTCAGGAGCTTTGGTGAGCAAGTGGGTGCTTCTCTCTCCTGGGAACCGAGAGGGCTTCCTGGGAGGGGCCCTGGGAGGGAGCAGCAGTGAGGTGCAAAGATCCTGAAGCAGCAGGGGCCACAGGGGGTGGCCTAGACAGGCCTGACCTTTGCTTGGTTCGAGTTCCTGGCACCATCGGGCCTTTAGATGGTAAGTTCCTGGCAGGCCAGGCTCCAGGGCAACCGTTTGAGTAATCCTGTGATTACTCAGCTCCCCCTCCCCAACCTGGGTTCCCATCACCTGCAGGCAGGGGCTCAAGGGTAGGTTGTGAAGGTGAGGGACGCGGGGTGTTTTCGGCTCCTGCCACCTCTGCTGGCCCTTCCCGCTCTCCCCACTCCCCGCCTCCACAAGTCACCCTCACGCCCACCGGGACTTTCTCTTTGAGGTTTCAAGCAGATGGCATTGAAAGGGGTACAGGTGGCAGGGGAAGGAGGGAGCGGGGCGGGGGGGCTGGGGCCTGATGGCGCACACAGGGCAAGGGCCAGGGCCGGGGGCCCGAACCTCAGTGTGGGTTTTCCTGTGTTCCTGCACCTGCATCTCCATCTCAGCTTCTAAGTCTCTGTTGCCTGCCAGTCCTGAACCTCTTGGTTATTCCAGCTCAGAAGCTCCGAGAGTCTGATCCTCCCAGCTCGGAACTTCTGACTCTGTGTCCCTGTCTCTGTGTGTCCCTCTGTCTCGGGCTGTGGCTGGGGAGCCCTGAGAAGTGGCTGGCCTGGGCTGGGGTCCGAACTCTAGCGTCCCCCCAAGAACAGGTATTGGTGAAGGTTTCGTGGCTGGCCACACCATCCTACGAGGAGAGCAAGGTCTTGGTCACAGCGCCTTGAGGTCCAAAGGCCAGGACCAGCAGTGGGGCAGGCGTGGGGCAGGGCGGCATGTCTGGGTCACCGTGTGTTTGCTGCACACACGCACGCGGATGTGGCTCCTGGAGAGGGAAGAGGCAGGGAGGCCTGTGGTTGACTGCTGGGCTCAAGTCCGAGTTCCCACTGTGGCTTGGCCTAATCCCCTTGCCGCTTACTTTTCTGGGTGACCCACGGTGGTTTCTCCCCTCTCCGGGCTGAGGGCCACTACAGAGGGAGGGCCATGCTACTGAAGGGGGAGGGGTTGGTGCGAGGCAGACTCCATGGGGCAAGGGGCTCCCCTCAGGCCTCAAACGCCCCCTGGGCTTCTTGGCCTTCAGCTCTGCTCTGCCGTAACAACAGACATAGAGTTTTGCCTCTCGCGTGGTACTCTCCTCAGCTGATGTCGTTGCGCCTACTCAGCGACCTACAGTCATCCCAGGGACAGTGTTCTTTTGATCCTGACATCACTGACAAGGGAACTGAGGCCTAGAGAATCTAAGTGACTTGACGTGCAGGTGTTGCCATGTTTCTGCTCCTTTTCCAGCTACCAATCCCCCCTCTCTTGTTCTCTCTTCCCCTCCACGCATTCCAATCAACTCTTCATTTACTGGAGAGAATCTGAAAGGCTCACGTGACTCTGCCTCAGATGATCGCAGCCTCCTGTGTGGGAGTTGGGCAGGCGAGTGGGGGTGGGGGGGTGGAGGAGAAGAGAGCGGACTTCGCGAGGAGGGGTTTCAGATACTCATGGGCCTAGTCGCCCATGAGGCGGCTGCTTATCTGACTCAGCTCAAAGCTGGCTTGAAGGGGCGGTGGTGTAAAGGTGCCCACCTCACATGGGCATGGCCAGGGCCCAGGCCTGAGCCACAGGCAAGCTCACTGGAATGCAGGTTTGTGCTATAGACAAGCCACTGCTTCTGCTGACCCTCGGGGTAGGACGTGGATGGGGACACATCACCAATGAGCGGGGGCTGCAGCCTAGCCCGCTCTTCTGGCTCCAGCCCAGCCTCCCTGCTCCAAGGGGCGGCAGCAGAACACCAAAGGCATGGAAGAGGTCCCTGTCCCCTCGGGAGGGACGAAGACCCTGACGTAGTGGGAATCCCAAGTCCCCTTCAAAGATGAGCTGGGAGGAGGCCAACTGCTGGTCCCTGACATTGAGAGAGGTACAGGACAAAGGAGAAGAGTCTGGAGCCAGGCACAGGTCCTCACGATGAGCTCCGTGGGTGGCTGGGGGCCCCGTGGCCCAGTGACCAGATGCTAACACACCGATGGGCAGGTGTGCCACCCGGCTCAAGCAGACATGCCCAATGTACCTTACGTGAGCACACACACCCTTAGACGTGCCCAGCAATGTGTCCCCCAGAACAGCACAATGGGAAGCAGGGAGCTAGGATGCAGACCCAGATCTGGGGCCACCTTACCCCGTCTGTAAGGTCTATTCCTTCACCTATAGAGGAAGAAAAGATTGAATGAGATGGCCTCTAGTCCCAGCCAGAGTTCACACTCACAATGTATATACATACGCTTGGACACGAACACTCACACTCTCAAGTACCGATATGCACAGAGCAGCCTACTCTGCTCAGGGGCCAGGGACGTAGGCACCCTGTTTGAGTCTCTCCCTGGTCCCCGGCATCCACATACATGGCTTGTTGAGCCTTCTCCTGGGCTCTACCTCGCGTCTCCTTTCCCTTTGGGCCCAACTCTGCGGACCCTGTCTTCTTGGCCCCGGGTCTCTGCTCCAGCCATCCCCGAGCCTTCACTGCCTGGCTAAGGATGGCTGGCATCTCCACCTGGCCCCCAGGTGCCTCCACCTGGGTCACCATGTCTTTCCCCAGCCCCCCTCCCATGCCTCACACTCTTCCCAGGGAAGCAGAGCCCTGGGGCGGGGGTGGCCTAGAGGAAGCCCCCTGGGCGGGAAGCAGGTGTTGTAAAGCACTGAGGACTCTCAGGCCCCCAGCCCGGGAGGAGGTGGCTGGAGCTCCGCCACTTGAAGGGCTGAGCAGGTGGGCTCTGCAGCTGCATGCTGGGCCCCTCGGAGCTGAGACAGCTCTCGGTGGCCCCACGAAACCCAAAACGGCCTCCCCAGATCCTCCATTGAGCAGCACTAGGCACTTCACCACTTCTTCCATTTTGCAAGAGAGGACAACAAGCCGGAGGAGGGTGAGTGAGGGGTAGGAGGCAGAAAAGGCTCCTAGGCTGACGGCCTGTTCGTTCTTTCTTCCAGCGCAAATTGAAGTGATTCCTTGCAAAATCTGCGGGGACAAGTCGTCTGGGATCCACTACGGGGTTATCACCTGCGAGGGGTGCAAGGTGAGCAGGTGCACACACACGCGTGCGCACACGGTCTCTCCGTGCTGAGGAGAGGGGCTCTGTGGCCTCTGTTCAGGGACGGGCTCCACGGCACCCAGGAGGCCCCAGACCCCGGGCGTCCGAGTCTGAAGTTAGGAACACGGTGGGGGCGAACTGTGGTTATGCGGAGCCGCGGGGGCCAGAAAACGGATGGGTGGTGGGATCTGGGAGCGCGGGGTGGGGCGGGGTGCTGGGGCCAGGACAGGCAGCCAACACCCTGCCTGCCTTCCTAGGGCTTCTTCCGCCGGAGCCAGCAGTGCAACGCGGCCTACTCCTGCGCCCGCCAGCAGAACTGCCCCATTGACCGCGCCAGCCGCAACCGCTGTCAGCACTGCCGGCTGCAGAAATGCCTGGCACTGGGCATGTCCCGCGACGGTGAGGCCGAGCGGGACCCCCCAGGGCTTCCCTGCAGTCTCCCAAGAGGCAGCCTGGCCTGCAGTGCTGGGCACAGGTCGCTCCGTAGAAGCGTCCTCCGTGGGGTACCGGCCGGCCACGCAGGCGGGGGGTGGGCCCGCCACCCTCACCAAAGGTCTTTGCCATCCCTAACCTTAGGCTCTGCTAGCACAGCCCTCCTTTCCCCAACCTCCCTGACTCCTTGCTTTCTTCTTCCTGTGACGGATTCTCCTCGGCCCCCTCACCTGTGGCCCAGATGCCATCCAGCTCCCACCTCCTCCCTCCTGCCTAGCTCATTGCCCTTCCTGGTCCCCCATCCCCATGAGGATACAGGACAGTGGCTAGGAATGCAGTCAGAAGGGGCCGAGAGCGAGCAAGCCCAGAGGCGCAGGGCGGGGAGGGCTGCTGTCCCTGGCGCCCTCGCCCCCGCCTCAGCACAGCCCCCCATCGCCACCACAGAGGGAGCCCAGGGAGGGGCTGGGGGAGGCACGAAGTGATGAGGACCCAGAAAGAGCCCGTCAGCACTTTTCAGCGCCCGAAATAACAAAGTGAAAGGAAACACGCTGGGGTGCAAAGGGGCAGGCGGGGCGAGGGGCTGTGCCCCCACACCTGGGAGGGGTGGGGGGAGTGAAAAGGCAGGAAAGAGAGAGCAGAAGAGGATGTTCAGAAACAAGCCGCGGAGCCTGGGTTGGGCTGTGGTGAGTATCTAGGTCACCAGGGAGCCTGCAGGCCTGACCACAGGGAGACCTGTGTTCTCAGCTCTCCTCTTCCTCCGATCCTCCTAGACAGGCGAGGTGACCCCAATACAGCTTGAGGCCCCCGACTTGACCACCCCCAGCCCCAGCTTCAGGAGGCCAGAGTCCTTAGTCCAGGTTCATTGCCTGAATCCTGCCATTGGCAGAAGCTGGTTTCCAGCCGGGAGACTCATCCCCGGGGGACGAACGTGCCCAGGCGGGACAAGCGCAGACACCTAAGAGGGAGCAGGGGTCTCAGGCCAAAGTGGGGCCCCCAAAGGAGGTTCCCAGGCCACATTGGAGAGGCCCCGCTCGGTGCCGGCTATCCAGGGAACAGCGAGAGGATTTGCAATGATCAAAATGCCCATTGATGCCGCCCGGTCCCCAAGCCCTCCTGCCTTGAAAACTCTTGTCCCCGACCTCTTTCAGCTGTCAAGTTTGGCCGCATGTCCAAGAAGCAGAGGGACAGCCTGCACGCTGAGGTGCAGAAACAACTGCAGCGGCAACAGCAGCAGCGGGGACAAGTGGCCAAGATCCCGCCGGCGGGGGGCCAAGGAGCAGACCCCCTCGCCTGCCCCACAGGGCTCCCGGACGGGCAGCTGCCCCTGGGCTCCTCGCCTGACCTGCCTGAGGCCTCAGCCTGCCCGCCTGGGCTCCTGAGAGCCCCGGGCTCTGGGCCCTCCTACCCCAGCAGTTTGGCCAAAGCCGGGCCCAACGGGGCCTCGTATCCCCTGGAATACAGCCCTGAGCGGGGCAAGGCTGAGGCCAGCGATGGCTTCTACGGTGCAGGCAGCCAGCTGCCCCCTGACAGATGTGGGCTTCGTTTTGAGGACCCCAGGCACCCTGGGCTTGGGGAGCCAGGACAGGGCCCGGACAGCTACTGCAGCCCCAGTTTCCACAGCGCCCCAGAGGCACCCTATGCCTCCCTGACGGAGACTGGTGAGCAGCTGGGAGGTGGAGACGGCAGGCACGGTGAGGGAAGGCCTTCCAGGACAGGGGCCAGAGCTGGCACCCCATGGGCACCCCCATGGAGCCCCAAGGAGCCGAGGGGTCAAGGGAGGAGGCAGAGCAGGGGTAGGCCGGGGAGGAGTACCCTCTGTGTGGGTAGGGCAGCAGCTGGCTGAGACGCAGCCCGTGCCTTCCTCCTCTGGCCCCAGAGCACCTGGTGCAGAACGTCTGCAAGTCCTACCGAGAGACATGTCAGCTGCGGCTGGAGGACCTGCTGCGGCAGCGCCCCAACCTCTTCTCCAGGGAGGAGGTGGCTGGCTACCAGAGGAAGGTGAGGCCGGGAAACCCCAGGGCAGGGGGCACCCCGCAGGGGAAGGGGAGGCTGGGAGACCCCAGGGAAAGGGGGTATACCTTGCAGGGGAAGGGGAGGCCCGGAGGCCCCGGGGAAGGGGGTACACTCCACCTCCACGGGGGGAGTGTGGAGATGGCTAACTGCACATGCAGGGGGGCTGGGGTGAGGCGTAAGTGTGTACCCACTTTTAAACATGTGGTATGTGTGCGTGAGTGTGTCTAGCTGACGGATGAGAGCTTTTCCTCGGCCCCTGCGGGTGCACATTCTGCCCGGCCTTCATCCTGCCTCCTCCACGCCCTGGCCCGCAGACCTCGTGCACTCTCCTTCCTCGTTCTCTCTCTCTCTCTCTCTCTCTCTCTCTCTCTCTCTCTCTCTCGATAACAGTAGTCAGAACCCCGACTACCATTTGTTCAACACTCCTTCTCTCCCGGGCACAATGCTGAATGCTTCACATAAATTATCCTCTGTCCTTGCGACCTACAAGACCAGCATTTATTTCTGTTTTTAGCAGACTGGGAAACTGAGCTCAGAGAGGTTCACAGACATATTCCCGGCCACAAAGTAGTGGAGCCAAAGGCACATTCAGGTCCACCGCGCTCCAAAGTTTACACTCTTTCCCATCACACTCTGACAACACCACCTGTTCTAAAAATACTCGCTTGGCACTGAACTTTTATTCTCCAGTATGTCTTTGGGAGAGGGGTCAGTATGCCCTCCTCACCTGTACAAAATGCAAAGCCTTTGAGGGCAAAGCTGCCTCTTGGATGGTTTTTGTTTCCCCCTGGACAGGCACCTGGGAGCCAGCGGCTGGTGGGGGCTCTGAGAGCACAACCACATGACCCAAGTTGACCCCAAGTGTGGGCTGTGCTGAAAATAGGCTAAAAAGGCCGTGTGGAGAGTGTGGGAGTTTTGAATCTAGCCCCTGAAGTGTATCAGTCTGGGCTCCCAGGGCCTTTGGGAGGGTGGCAGGGTCACAGAGCAGGATACCACGGGACCTCCTCCTTCCTTGCAGTCAATGTGGGAGATGTGGGAACGCTGTGCCCACCGCCTCACTGAGGCCATTCAGTACGTGGTGGAGTTCGCCAAGAGGCTCTCGGGCTTTATGGAGCTCTGCCAGAATGACCAGATTGTGCTTCTCAAAGCAGGTGCCCAGGGAGGGTGGGCAGGCCAGGGGGTGGGGGTACACAGAGCGGCTTCCTGGTCTGCCTGACTGCTGCCCACACAACCCCCCCCACCCCGCCCCCAGGAGCAATGGAAGTGGTGCTGGTCAGGATGTGCCGGGCCTACAATGCCGACAACCACACCGTCTTTTTCGAAGGCAAATACGGAGGCACGGAGCTGTTCCGAGCCTTGGGTGAGGGGCAGGGGGACATGGAGAGGGAGGGGTGGGATGGCAAGCCCATCTAAAGCTTCAAGACCCAGGGCACCCTCTTTTCAGGTCAATTACCCCCTCTGCTCCCAACATCCAGAGGGCTGGAGTCCTTGGGCACGGGGGCCCCGTCCACGGTGGCTTTCTTTCCCTTAGGCTGCAGCGAGCTCATCAGCTCCATCTTTGACTTCTCCCGCTCCCTGAGCACCTTGCGCTTTTCTGAGGATGAGATTGCTCTCTACACAGCCCTCGTGCTCATCAATGCCAGTGAGTGTTGCTGGGCCTGCCTAAGGGACGTTCCGGAGGTCCAGGAGCAAGGGACACTGAAGGGTCCAGGCATTCAAATGCGGTTAAATCTGGGAAATTGCTTTAAAAAGCAGAATGAAGATTCAGAGGAGCCTGAGAGAGAGAGAGACAGTCCCCAAGGTGGAGGTGGACACGTGGGGAGTCAGGGAGCCGGGAGGCTGAGAGGAAGTGAGCCACTTCCCAGATGGAATTAGTAGGGCTGTGAGCTCATGCCAGAGTGTCCAGTGTGACCACACACTGCAATCACCTGGAAGGTTTAAAAGGTGATTCTATCCCAGGCTCCACACCCAGAGGCTCTGAGGTCACGGATACTGGGGTGCAGCCTGGAGCACCAGGATTTTTAACAGCCTTGGCCACCAAGCTTGAGAATCGCTGCTCTGTGTGAGCTACTCTTATGACAGTGTGCGTGTGTGTGTGCGCGCGCCATCAGGATGGGGCTCTGGCTAGCCTGCCCTCTCCGCTGCTGGAGCAGACTGGGCTGAGCCTGGGAGTGCCGAGTGTTTGGGGACCTGAGCTAACAAGTCAGCTACTAACCTGAGTCTGCAAGACGTTCTGTTGTCTGACTCTGCCCATGCGCAGAGACCAAAACTCATCCCTGAACTAGAAATAAAGACTTCAAAGATGACTTCTGGCTATTTGATGGAGCCAGGGCAAAAGGTGGTCTGTCTGCTGAGGTTAGCCACAGATCAGTGCAGAGGCCTTGATGCTGACCTGGGAGGCTTCACCAAAGCATCTCCTAGCTGGTCTATCCTCGGCCAGGGGGCAGGGCTCCCTTCTATCCTCCCTCCCCGTCCCCCAGGTGGAATCCCAGCATCAACTGGGCCATGTGAAATATCAGGGTAGCAGTGAGAGTGCAGCTTGGGAGTCAGGAAGTCGGGCCTTCTTATCCCCCTTATCTCTCCCTAGTTTTCCTTATAGACAGCTAGCCCCACCCCAGGCCCCAGAGCTTTCCTTTTTTTAAATGAAAAAAAAAAAAAAAAAAAACCTTTTTTTTTTTAAAGGTTTAATCATTTTTCAGAGATAGAGACAGAGCATGAGTGGGGAGGGGCAGAGAGAGGGAGACACAGAATCCGAAGCAGCTCCAGGCTTCGAGCTGTCAGCACAGAAGCAACGCGGGGCCTGAACTCACAGACTCTGAGATCACGACCTGAGCTGGAGTTGGACACTTAACTGACTGAGCACCCAGGTGCCCCCTCCCCCCAGAGTTTTTCACGATCAAACCAGGACACATGCGCACGTGCACTCAACCTAGAAGGCCGCGCAACCCAGCACAGATGCCCAACGCGACACACACCCCTTGGGGGAAGCTAACGTCCATGTTCTCTCTCATTCTCGCCACGGTCCCATGGCCTTCAGACCGGCCAGGGCTCCAGGAGAAGAGGAAAGTAGAGCAGCTGCAGCACAGCCTGGAGCTGGCTTTCCATCACCATCTCTACAAGACCCACCGCCAAGGCATCCTGGCCAAGGTAAGAGTGGAGCCTGAGGGGCTCTGTGGGGACAGTGTGTTAGAGAGCTCGCAGCAGCTCAGGAAACAAGGGGACGGCGGTGGCTTCCATGGACGTACAGATGGAACAGGAGAGCCCGGGGCCGGAGGGACCTCCAGTAACAGTTCAGTGTGACAGAGCCGCCGCCCACCCAGCACTTGCTTGTGCAAGGCACCACAGGACGGAGGCTACAGAGAAGTGATCGGTGCCCCCAGCGAGGGTTTGTAGTGTGGTGTGCAGGGACCCACACTGGTGCTCTGATACAAAGCAACGTGCGATACGTGAGACTGTAGTAGCACGATTAACAGGTGCTGTCACAGACATGCTGTCGTCCTCAGGGCAACTCAGCCAATAGGACAGGTATTCATATGTCCCTTTAGCAGTGAGGAGACTTAAGCGACTTGCATGACTGGTGAGTAGCAAATGCAAGATTTAACCCCAGTGCTCTCCCACTACGTCCCTACACTCCTGATAGGTTACTTCGGTGAGAGATATTGGGGAAATGTGATGAGCACAGAACAGGGATTAAAAGTAACTTGGGGTAAAAGGAGTGGGTCATCAATGCTTCCTAGGGAAGGTGGCGCTTAAGGCAGACCATGAAGTAGGACAGATTTTAACAGACATCCGTGGTGGTGGGACAGGCATTTCAGGCTACGGGAACAATACCCGCAAAAATAAGGAGGCAAAAGAGTACATATACGGGGAACGGCTCACAGTACATTTTGCCTCAAGCAGAAGATTGGGAGCTGGCATTGATCAGTGAGGGCGGGAAGTAGC
Organism: Proteles cristata cristata; assembly: GCA_017311185.1. Lineage (NCBI taxonomy): Eukaryota > Metazoa > Chordata > Mammalia > Carnivora > Hyaenidae > Proteles > Proteles cristata. The sequence continues at coordinate 276,468 of JAESUZ010002594.1, forward strand.
AGAGGACGAGCAGAAGCTGGAAATCAGGTCAGGTAGCATCAGAGAGGGCCTTCAGGGCCATATAAAGGAACGAAGGCTGGATTCCAGGCAATGGAGAGCCCTGAAGGCTGGAGGCATGATCTCATCAGAGCTATTATTTAGGCAATTTAATTTGGAATCCATGTAAAAGAACCATTTATGTAATCGTCCAAGCAACGGACCCTTGCTCTGTGCCAGGCACAGTGAGTGCCAGGTGCCAGTATACAGAACCGACTTATACAAGGGGGCCAGGCCCTGAAGAACTTCAAGTGCGGTCAGACAGGCTGCAAAGAGAGGCTGACTGGGCCCTGGGAGGGCAGGTGGGAAGCAGATCTGGCCCCACCTTCAGAATACTCCCCTCTACTATCATCCTACCTCCCCAGCTGTCAGTTCTCCCTTACAGAGACCCCTGCTCCTCCCTCCCCTGCCCTGCACTGACCACCCATCCTGCTGAGACTCAACTCCGGAGTCTGTCGTGGCCACTGGCCGCACGCACGATATGACCTTGAATGTCTCTCACCTCCTCTCCTCTCACTGCCCTCTCTGTCACCTATGCCAGCAGCCCTGGCCTCCTTGCCATTCCTTCAACACGGCGCACACAGCTGCACCTCAGCGCTTTTGTATCTGTTGTTCCTGCTATCTGGAAGGTTCCTCCCCTAGTTTCCCAAATGGCTCGTCCCGTCCCTTCATCCTGGAGAGGTTTTCTGATGCAGAAAGTCCTCCACACCTCACCCTGCATTACGGTCCTTTAAGAAATTCTCAGACAATATTATACATTGGTTTATTTTTTGCCTCCCTCACTAGAATATGCATTGAATGATGGAGCTGGATATTTTATTCTATTTTATTTTATCCACTGATCTATCACCACAGCCCATCACAGTGCCAGGCTGAGTAGGTTCTCAACAAACATTTATTGGATGGACGGATGGATGGATGGGTGGATGGATGGATGGATGGACGGACGGACGGACGGACAGATGGGGCTATTGCGATAGTCCAGGCAAATGCAAAGTGAAGCAGTAGAAATGAAAAGAGGATGAATCTGAGACATCAAGGGACTCATGCTGCCCAGTCCTGACAGAGCAGTGTTTTCAAGGCTACTTTGATTATACAGGAAGCTGCAGACGATGAATGGCTTTCTCAGCCTTTCTTCAGTAAGAAGAAACCCCTCTGGCTGAGTATTCGTAGTGTTGGGTACCTGCTTCAGAACTATAGTTCAAACAGCTGTAGAGTGATTGACATGTGCCAAGCGCGGGAGCAGAAGGTACAGAGAGAGAGGGAGACAGGGAGAAAACCTGCCTCAGATGAAACCTAGGGTGGGAAGGTGGACAAATGAGGCCATTTTCCTAAAATCAGGGGTAAGTACTACCACACAGAGAGAAGCCCAAAGGAAAGACCCTTAATCCAGAGGGGGGCGGGGTAGTTAGCAAAGAAGAACTGGAAAGGCATTCCAGGTGAGAACAGCATCAACGAGGCCAAGAGGCCAGGGACAGCATATACCGGAGTCGTGGGCCTAACCAACATACGAGCAAAAAGTGTGGGTTAGAGTGTTCACCAGGTGAGTCGCAGGAGTGTGCTGGGGCTCTCCTAGAAAACGCACACCTGTCCTGCAGCGACCTTCACCTGCCTCAGCTCCCCAAACACAGACTCCCCTGTGATGGGATCTAATCCAGCCCCTCCTCCAGTGCCAAGTGCAGAGCACTTGGGGGAAGCAAGAGGGTTGCCCTAGCCCGGGAAGGCCGAGGCACCTTGGCCCTGGGGGAAGGCTGGCATGCTGACCCTCCCTTAACCCATGTCCAGCTGCCGCCCAAGGGGAAGCTTCGGAGCCTGTGTAGCCAGCACGTGGAAAAACTGCGAACCTTCCAGCACCTGCACCCCATCGTGGTCCAAGCCGCGTTCCCTCCGCTCTATAAGGAACTCTTCAGCACCGAAGTCGAGTCATCGGAGGGGCTGTCCGAGTGACTGAGAGGAGGGACTCCTTCCCTTCTCTAGAGCCTACTGGCCCTCCCCCCAACCCCCCTCCTACCCTCACCTTTCTCTTTCTCGTGCCCCCAGAGGGTGGACCCTGCCTGTTCGTTGGGGGTGAGCAACCGCTGAGACTGGTTTTCTGCCTGCAGGCTTGTCTGGCAGTGGGCCAGAGCCAGAGTGGGTGGGGACGAGGGGACAGCCTCTCCAGCCTCGGCCTGGCTGCATCTCCTTTACCACGACCCTTCACCCCCGGCTTCTGAGAGCTCCAGGGTGGCACATAAGGACCTCTAGGAGGACTGTGGTGTCCGCCAGACGCCGGGGGGACTGGGGCACCCTGGACGAACAGAACTCAACGCTGGGCTCAGAAGCTAAGAACAGGACTCTGAGATACCTCATTGCATTTCCCTGTGGGCTCTGGCTGGGGAGATGTGTCAAGCTCAGAGACTGGCGGCTGGAGCCCAGAAGACCTGTATATAACATGAACCCGGATCAGATTTGCTGCCTTCCCTCTTCCTCTCAGCTCAGCCAGGAAGTGGTTGGGCACACTTCCCTTTTCCCAGGGTCTAAAAAAAACTGGATATGTAGAGGGTAAGGATGGGATGGGGGTCAGGGGTTGGGACAGTCTTTTATGGGATTTAGGTATAGGGATGGGGTACAATGGGGGCCAAGAGCATCACAGATGAGTCACAACTCAACCCTCTTACATGCACTTTAGAAATAGACACCAACCTAGTGAGAGACACACATCCACACACAGGTGAAACACACACTCACAAACTCAGCCTGCAGTACACACCTCTGTAGGCACATTTACTCTGCCAGTCCTCTGCCTATCCGGAGGTCACAGCTCAGAGGTGCTTAGTGGCCTCAGGGGAGATGTCCCCATCCTGAGGGACCCGGAACATTTTCATGGTGCTCCGTTCCACCAACCTTAGACCTGAAGAGCCTCAACTCCGCCCCAGCCCCAGCTGTCTTCTAGCACAAGAAACCCCAGGAGAAGGAGAGATGGCTGGGTGCTGGTCCGTCAGATGGCCACAGACAGACCCTCGGAGTCCTGCTGCCGTGATGGAGAAAGGAAACAGTGATGGGGCCCCACTAGCACTAGCAGGGAGGAGTCCAGGGAACAGGGCAGGCACCTGCTTCTCCGGGGCTGGAACTTCTCTTGCTTGGCTTTACAAATGGCTGTGAGCCCCCCTCTAAGGGATAAACAGCAGGTGATGGGGGGGGGCCTTCTCAGGGGAGGGGTTTAGTAGGCTAGACATAAACCCCAACTTGTGCTATTCTTTATAAAATTATGTTAAAGGCCAGAGGCATGTGTGGCAGGGGCCGGGGGCAGGGGGAGGGTCTTAAATCAGACTACTGACCAGCTGCTCTCTGCTGTCTCTCTCCTGCTGTGTGGAGACCCAGGTTTCCAGCCCAGCAACCCATGAGCATTGAAAGGATTGCAGCCCCCACTCTGAACAGCCCCCCGGGGAGGCTTGGGAGCTGCTCCTCGGGAACCCCCTCCCCAGGAGGAATCTCAAACTAAGCCCCACGACAGATGTCCTGGATGGAGAACTTTCCCCACAAAATGATACCCAGGGGGACGTTTAGATTGAAAGGCTGCACAGAATCGCCCCGCAGCTGGGAGACTAAGAGCCCCCCGAGGAAGGTGCTAGCCCCCAGAGCTCTCCAGAGGGGAGTCAGGGTGCCCACCAGAGACCCTTGAGGGGCTGCTGGCTACCTCCACTTCCCGACCCCTCCCAGACCCTGAGTCCCTGTCTGTGCGCCCCCCCAGTCCCATAGTGGCGTTAGCTGCAGTCCTCCCTGGCCTCCCGAACCCCGAGTCCCCGTCCGTGCTCCCCCTTCCCCATCCATGCTGCCCCCCCTCCCCCCCACCAGGCCCCTAGTGGCGCTAGCTGCAGCCCTCCCCCGGCAGCTTTATTTATTTATTTTGCACCAACAGGGTTGCTGCAGACTCATTCTCGCCTGGTTTAAAAAGAGAGAGAGGAAAAAAAAAAAGGAGAAATGCTTTCTGGCTCTTTTCTCTACCTCGGTCTTGGCAGCAGTGGCCACAGCAGCAACAGCAGCCCCAGCAGGCGGGCGGGAGGGCGGCGGGCAGAGAGGGGAGCCGGGGGGCAGCCGGGCACTGGCGGTGCCGGCCGCAGTGCCGCTTGAATGGGGCAGCCCCCAGCCCTGGCCAGAGGCCGCGTCCAACTCGATGCCGCCCTCCAGCTTCCCGGGTAAGTGCCCCCACCTTCTGTCCCGAAGCTACAGCTGCCCTTCTCTACAACATTCTCAGGGACAAGGCCAGACACGACGTCGCTTTCAGACTAAGGGGCTTGTGCCCCTCCTGCCCCCCCCCGCCCCCAACCAGCCATTGATCCTGGCCCCACAGGACTTTGGTGGGAAACTGACATGTCCCAGACACCCCACAGGGAAGGACTCTAAAGAGACCTCCCTCCATCTTCCCAGCACCTCTTCTACCTCTGGGAAGGGTTTCTCCACAACCAGGGTGGAAACGCCAGAAATCTTTCCCCTGAGAGCCCCCTCCCCACACAGGCCCCCACGCCTCCTGTCAGGTCTGCTCCAAAGGTTCAGCTGTGTCTCTGGACTGCCACACAGAGACGCAGAGAAGAAAGCTTCCTATTCCTTGAGGGCATGATGCCCCAGACCCCACCCCATTCAAAGACAGAAGTGGTTCTGACACCCATTTCTTCCTGCAAAGTGGCTGGAAGCCAGGCTTGTAGCCATGGAGACTGGCAAGGGAAGTTTGTGATTAAATTAGCCACGTTATAAATAAAGCAAAGGGGCTGTCCCCAGACCCCCCAGCCACTGGGCCCGCAGGGGCTAGGAGGAAACTCACCAAAGGCTTTGGGGACTGGGAGGAAACTCACCGGAGGGGGAGGGAGGGAAGCGGGGCTACACGCCTCAGTGCACTTTTGCTGAATGCAGAGCAGAAGGGATGGGCAGGAACTGCAGCGGTAGTGATAAAGAGCTAGCTATCGGGTGGACTTCCCAGAACAGGCATCGTGACACCGAGGGAGACTGGAGAACTCTCAGCATGCCCCAGATGCCTGCTAGGCTGGGCTGGGGACGGTGGGCGAGGAACCTGGTGGGCGTTGAGCCTGGTGGGCGGCCTCTCTCATTCAAAGCCTCAAGATGGGGTCCTACATCCCTCTGCTCTCCTGGCCTCTGCTCTCCAGTTTCCCACAAGTACAGCATGAGAGGTACCTTCTAGAGGAGGGGTGCAGAGCCTCGCTCCAGTCAGGACCCGGGGACAGGATCCTCCCAAATGGGAATAAGTCACACCATCTCTTCAACTGCCCCTCCTAAGTTCTGCGTGGGAGAAAATGGGGCATGTGACAGAAGGCTGACCCTTCAGGGCCCAGACACCCTGAAGCCCCAAAGGCCATCTGGATCTGCAGCCAGAAAGAAACCCCGGGGTCCCACCGCCCAGGGTGCATCACCTGGGGTCTCTGGTCCCCTCTCTTTAGCCCTCCCTTGCCAATTCCAACACCTCCCCTCCGTTCAATGCCCTGTTGACATTGAACAGGCTAAGCCGAGGGGGAGTCCACCACCTACGGAACCCCTTCTCCTCTGTCACCTCAATCAGTCCCCAGTGGCCATATCACACCCACCATCATCTGATTCTGCCCAGGCCCTCGGTTCCCACAAACCCAGTTGCAGTCTACATGCCACACACATAGGCTGTGCCCAGAGATCGGCTGTGCCAGCCAAGGGCACCCTTGCCCTCCACCACAGCATCTGGCCAAGCACTGTCTCTCCTCGCCTGCTGTGCCTCCTTGGCTCACACTCCATCTCCTGTGGGTTGTTCACGCAGCTGAGTCCACAGGAGACAAGACATCTCCCTCAGATCCACACACTGGACCAGACACCATTGCGGAGGGATGTAACGGAGCCTGAGACTGAGGACCAAGCAACAAATCCAAACGCTGGACAGGCCTGGGGTCCCTCACACACCACAGTGTCATGTATAGGGGCTGCTCGTAGGGCTCTCAGGTGCCCCCTGCAGCCTGTGCCACAGCTAACGTGCAGCTTGGCTGGCACCCACAAAGGCATTCAGGGAGGGTGGGGCTGGCTAATTCAGAGCCCTGGGCCCTGGGCCAGGCTCGAGAGGGGCAGGGGGCAGTGGGTGGAGTTTAGAGGAGCAGAGCTGAGCATGTTTCCAGACTTGGAGGATTTGGTCAAGGCGAGGACCTTGCTCCAATCAGAACCCAAGCACGTGACTCCCCCTGAGCTGTGGACAGAGAGACAAAGCCATGGATGGATAACATGGGAAGACAGGGTGGCCAGAGGAGAGAGGGCAGAGCCTGGGGAGAAGGGACCTGATCTGGGAGACCCAGGAAAACAGGGAGACTCCACATTACTTTCCCACTTCCTGTCCCTTCACATAAAACTCTTCCCTCTGAAGTCAGGCCTCACTCGCATTCTGTTCCACGAGCCAGTAAACACGTGGCCTATTACCCAGGGCTGGGAGGGGGAGAGACGGAAGGCTTCACCAGAGAGGAGGCCCAGGAGTCCCCAGGGAGGGAGTCCACCAGAGGTGTTCCTGGGTCCGCCCTACATGCTGGCGATGCTGAGACAGTAGCTCAGTGTCTCTTTCCTCTGAGGAGGCCCGGGGAGGCCCAGGGTCACCATCCTCCGAGGTCACTTCCCACCAAGGACCGTGTCATCATCTATTCCAGGACTGAAGATGGGACGGCTATGGGAAGAGCTGCAAAGCAGGCCTGGCCCCCATGGGCCCCTGTCCTGTTCCTGCTCCTCCTGTCTGCAGGGAGCAGTGGTGGGTGCCCTCCCGTGTGTGACTGCACCTCCCAGACACACGCAGTGCTCTGCCCCCTCCGGCGACTGGAGGCTGTGCCTGGGGGACTGCCACCGGACACTGAGCTCTTGGACCTGAGTGGGAATCGCCTGTGGGGGCTGCAACGGGGAATGCTCTCCCGCCTGGGCCTGCTCCGGGAACTGGACCTCAGCTACAACCAGCTGTCCACCCTGGAGCCTGGAGCCTTCTACGGCCTCCAGAGCCTACTCACCCTGAGGCTGCAGGGCAACCGGCTGCGGATCCTGGGGCCCGGCGTGTTTTCGGGCCTGCCTGCCCTCACACTGCTCGATCTCCGCCTCAACCAGATTGTCCTCTTCCTGGACGGCACCTTTGCAGAGCTGGGCAGCCTCCAACAGCTGGAGGTGGGGGACAACCATCTGGTGTTTGTGTCGCCGGGGGCCTTCGCGGGCCTGGCCCGCCTGAGCGCCCTCACGCTGGAGCGCTGCAATCTGAGCTCGGTGCCCGGCCTGGCCCTGGCCCGCCTCCCGGCACTAGGAGCCCTGCGGCTCCGGGAGCTGGACATCGGGAGGCTGCCAGCAGGGGCACTACGGGGCCTGGGGCAGCTGAAGGAGCTGGAGATCCGCTCCTGGCCGGCTCTGGAGGCTCTGGAGCCCGGGAGCCTGGCGGGGCTCAACCTCAGTAGCCTGGCCGTCACCCACTGCAACCTGAGCGCGGTGCCCTTCCAGGCCCTCCACCACCTGAGCTTCCTCCGGGTCCTGGATCTGTCTCAGAACCCCATCTCGGCCATCCCCGCGCGAGGCCTCAGCCCCCTGGTGCGGCTGCAGGAACTCCGGCTGGCGGGGGCGTGCCTCACGTCCATCGCCGCCCACGCCTTCCACGGCCTGGCCGCCTTCCACCTGCTGGACGTAGCCGATAACGCCCTTCAGACACTGGAGGAAACAGCCTTCCCTTCTCCCGACAAACTAGTCACCCTGCGGCTGTCGGGCAACCCCCTGACCTGCGACTGCCGCCTCCTCTGGCTGTTGCGACTGCGCAGCCGCCTGGACTTCGGCGCATCGCCCCCGGCCTGTGCTGGTCCCCGGCCTGTGCAGGGGAAGAACCTGAGGGAGTTCTCAGACATCCTGCCTCCGGGACACTTCACCTGCCAACCAGCCCTGATCCGGAAGTCAGGGCCACGGTGGGTCATTGCAGAGGAAGGGGGGCGTGCCGTGTTCTCCTGCTCCGGGGACGGGGACCCAGCCCCCACAGTGTCCTGGATGAGGCCTCAGGGGCCTCGGCTGGGAAAGGCCGGGCGGGTGAGGGTCCTGGAGGACGGCACGCTGGAGATCCGCTCGGTGCAGCTGCAGGACCGGGGAGCCTACGTCTGTGTGGTCAGCAACGTTGCTGGGAACGACTCCCTGAGGACCTGGCTGGAAGTCGTCCAAGTTGAACCACCAAACGGCACTTTCTCCGACCCCAACATCACCATGCCCGGGATCCCAGGGCCCTTCTTCCTGGATAGCAGAGGTGTGGCTATGGTGTTGGCAGTTGGCTTTCTCCCCTTCCTCACCTCAGTTACCCTCTGCTTTGGCCTCATTGCCCTCTGGAGCAAGGGCAAAGGCCGGGTCAAACATCACATGACCTTTGACTTTGTGGCACCCCGGCCCTCTGGGGATAAGAACTCTGGGGGTAACCGGGTCACCGCCAAGCTCTTCTGACCCTTAACTTCCACACTGGGGTCCACCCAAGCCAGCTTTGGATACCAAAAGGAAAGAAGACCAAGGTTGCCTGGACCAGAACTTAGGCCTACCCCTGACTGCATCGTGCCAGCGGCTGATGACGCCTCCCATTAGAGTCTGCATCCTGCTTCTGCAGTTTGAGGATGGGAGCAGAAGATGTAGACCTGTCATCAGTCAGCCTAGCACTCCCCAACCCCTACCCCCCAGCAGGAAACATCCCCATGACTCCAGTCTACTTGCCCACACACACTTACACCCTCTAACAACCAATGCCAACTGCCAACCACAGCTACCAGATTACTGCAGAGGGGAGGCCAGGCAGTGCCGCCTGCTTCTCACCCACGCAGTCTCCTCTCCTCTCTGGTCTGTCTCCTCCCCAGGTGAAAGGAGCTAGGGCCAAGGACCTGAGGCTAAGAAGGTGTGAGTGTGCGCGGGGGAGGGGCAGACTACATACTGGCGCTGTGTCTGCATGAGCCTCCAGCACCTGCTCCATCTGTCACATCATTAAACTGGCTGCCAAAAAGCCACGACAGTAGCAGCCTAAACTAAACGTGGTATCCGGAGTTTTCTCTACTTCACTCTTCCTCTCCCCTCATCTTCGCCAAATCTCTCCCCTCCTACCCTCTTCTGCCTGCCCACTGAGCATGTGTCCCAGCGGCATCCCTGGCATGCAAGCTTAACACCAAAGGAGGCCCAGAGATGTTCTGGAGGGACTCAGGCTGTTTCAGTTTTGGCCCCGGAGCTGGAGAAGGAGAGGTCCTCCACCTTCCAGGGGTACCTCTGAAGAAATTCCAGCCTAGGGTACCCAGCTCCTTCCCTCCTTTTCATCCCTCTTGGGATCTCCCTAGTGCCCTGGAGGGAAAGCACCAAAGGAACTCCTAGAAAATGCCTAACAAAAAACACGTATCTGCAGTTGTCCCAGAAAGGATCCAGAAGCCAGTGGGACCAGGCTTGGAGGAAAGGGCAAGAAGGGCGCCACACCCCGCACCCCGTAGGGAAAGCGGAGGGAAGAGGCAGCAGCAGGATCTGGCTGCCTCTCTGCAGGGGCCCCTTGTTCCTCCTCCAGTGCAGCCCCAGTGGGGAGCTGTCTCTGGATGGAGGTCACCGGCTAACGGAGACCCAGATGCAGAGGCAGGTTGAGAGGAGCCGCTGCCTGCCTCTGAGCACACTTCAACTACAAGGTTCAGCTGAGCCAGGGAAAGGGAGAGAATCAAGAGGCAGCAGCTTCAGCATCTCAGGAGGGGAGGGATGAAGGGAGAGGAGGGGCAGGCAGGAAGGACTGAGAAGTGGGGAGTCACGTGGCCCTAGGGAGCCTCTGTCTGCAGCAGCATCTGCTCAGTGTCCTTAGCTCCCCTCCACCCTCAAGGGCCCCCACCCCTCAATGTGCAAGCATCATGAGCTTCCTGGTGCCTCCTGCTGCTCGTCCTTGCTCTGAGGAGACTCTACTCATTAGAAGATTCCCAGCTCAAACTGTCCTGGCAGGCACCACCCAGGCGGCAGCCACACTTGAGGAGCAGGCAAGCCCTTCAGTGGGGCCCTGGTGGGGCTGTGGGGCAGGCCAGAGAGGAAAACAGGAGGCTGGGAGGGCGAGGCTGGAGAAGCCAACAATCTTTTTTTTTTTTTAAATTTTTATAATGTTTTTACTTATTTCTAGGAGCGTGAGCAGGGGAGGGTCAGAGAGAGAGGGAGTCACAGACTGAAACAGGCTCCAGGCTCTGAGCTGGCAGTCAGCACAGAGCCCGATGCGGGGCTTGAACCCACGAACCGCGAGATCATGACCCAAGCGAAAGTCAGACGCTTAACCGACTAAGCCACCCAGGCGCCCCAAGAAGCCAACAATCTTGAGGAAAGGGTATCCCTGAGCCTCCGACCCTGCCACCCCCGCACGCACTCACGATGCTCTCAGTGGTCTGACAGCCTCCCCATCTCCAGTTTACAAGGCACCGGGAAGATTCCACCCGCTGCCCCCAACCCCCACACAGCCCTTTCTCTCCTCTCCAAAACCTTCCACCCGTGGCTTACTAGGTTGGGACCTGGGGGCCAACTACTAGAGGTTCTCACTCTGGGTGCCCACTCTGCAATGTGGATGCCAGCAGAGGCCACCTTACGGTGCAGACAAAGCTCTGGAAGCCCCTGGAGGCAGTGGGGCACAGCAGACACGCGGGGCAGGGGACGCAGGGGTCCCAAAGTCTCTGAGCTGCACCACCCAGGAGAAATCAGTGAGGCACCCACGTCACCTCACATTTTCTAGTATCACGTTTAAAAAGCAAAGAAACCCAGATACAATTAATTTTGATACTATGTTTTATTTAACCCCAGGTACCCAAGCTATTCTCATTTCAGCATGTTATCAGTATGAAAATTAGTAATGAACAATTTTACATTATTTTTTCATATGAGGTCTCTGAAATCCAGTGTATAGCACACTGCACTGAATTTTCACCAGAAAGATCTGATCTGTTCTTAGGTTTCATAAAATTCATCACTGAAAAAGTAGGTTCACGCATTCCTGTTGTTCCAAACATGTTAAACGTGTTCCACTGAGTCAAGTTATCAGTTTTACCATTTCAATTAACTTAGTTAAAATGAAATATACTTAAAATCCCACTCCTCGGGGGCACCAGCCATCTTTCGAGTGCTCAAAAGCCACACGTGGCCAGTGCCACTCCACCAGACAACAGGGCTGCAGACACCACACCTCTGGGCTCTGATGGGGCCTTCTCGGGGGAGGTGGGTGTGACGCCCTCGAGAAGCACACTACCCCTGGGGAAATGCCTGCGGACTCACCCCCAACTTCCAGCCCCTATCTTCCTTACACGGTTTTTCCTAAAGCCTTTTGATGTGACCAGGCCACTGTGATGGGCATCTCCACAGCTCGGCCAGTCATCAGCAAGCCAGGCCCCTATGTGACTTGCGGGGGAAGGCCGCCCTCAGCCAGGTGCGACTGTACAGGCTGGGGGGAGTGTGGGTGTGTGCGCGTGTGTGCGTGTGCATGTGCCCGTGTGCATGTGCCCACTCGCAGTCTACACTGGGGAGGAAGCCAGCAGAGGCTCTCCCCAGGTTGCTACAGGAGTGGAGAGAGAAGACATTATACAGAGCCTATGCTATGTTGGGGGCTTTCTGTTTGTTTTCTTATTTAATCCTTACGTAAACCCTGTAAACACAGGGCATCTTAACTGGTGCCACTGAAGGTCAAATAGATTCAGTCGCTTGAGGACGTGCAGCTAGTTAGTGAGGGGGCTGCGCTTGAACTCGGGGCTGTCAGACTCAAAACCCAAAGGCCTGGCACCTGGGTGGCTCAGTCAGTTAAGCGTCCGACTGCGGCTCAGGTCATGATCTCATTGCTCGTGGGGTTGAGCCCCGCATCAGGCTCTGTGCTTCAGATTCTGTCTCCATCTCTCTGCCCTTCCTCTGCTCACACTGTCTCTCTCTCTCTCTCAACTATAAAACATTTAAAAATTTAATTAAATTAAAAACCCAAACGCCTTCCACCAAGGGTGCTGCTCCAGTCACCGCCTACTCTCTGGGCCCCTTCGCAGGGCCTCTCAGCCACGGGGCCTGATCCAGGTGCTCTTCCCACCCATTGCTCTGAACAAGCCCTTTAGGGGGCCGAGGCTGGTGGCTGGTGGTCCCTTGCCTTCAGGAACCTTCAGGAACCCTGCAGCACCTGAGTCGGGAGGCTGCGGGTTGTTGGCCTGGTGGTCACCCTTTCTTCTCAGTGTCCCCCGCAGCCGTCCTTGCTGCCTCTGCCCCGGGACTGGCAGGGAGGAGCAGCAACTGCAGGGACCACACAGACTGCACTGAACTCCTGGCTGCCAGCAACAGGGCTCGCGCCATCTGGGGCTTCACTTCCTAGGTCCCTTTCAGGGGTCCTAATCTCAGCAAGCTCTCAGGTCAGAGAGAGGCTGCTCAGGAATTTCTGGTATGGCAGAACAATGTCCGGGCTGTGTGCACTCTGCACTAGGGGAAGAATGTGCCTACATTCTGGCCACCCCTGCCTCACAGAACCTTCCTGAGGTCACCTGGGTCCTGCCCTCTCTACCCCCTCACTTCCATTTCAGATACAGTTGCACCTAAGCTGAGAGAAGCTTGGACCCCAACAATCTCTGGACATTTGGGCACTCCCCACCATTTCAGTACCTATTTTTTTTTTTAATGTTTATTTATTTTTGAGAGAGACAGTGTGTGAGCAGGGGAAGGGCAGAGAGACGGAGAACAGAATCTGAAGCAGGCTCCAGGCTGTCAGCACAGAGCCCAATGCTGGGCTTGAACCTGTGGACCGCGAGATGGTGACCTGAGCCGAAGTCAGGCACTTAACTGACAAAGCCACCCAGGAGCCCTGGTCCCTGATATATTCTCATTTCTCTCTTTCCTTTGCTGTGCTGGATCCCTGATTTAAGGATGAAAGCCTTGCAAGCATTTTTGAGTCACAGACTCCCCCCCCCAACCCCCCCGGAGAGTGCCTGGTGAGAACTAACAACAACAATGTGCATGGACTGTCCTCAGTCACCCTGAAGCCACTACAGACCCGATGGGATGCAGGCGAAGGAGCTCTACTGTGAGAAGCATCAAGTGGGGAGGCAAAGTGGAGCACTGCCTGCCCATAGTCTCCGGGGTCTGTCACACACAGGGAAAAAGGGCTAGGAAGGACTGTAGCACACAGCAGGTGTCAGCAAGTGTCAGAGCAGGTCACTACTGCCTCCAGCTTCTCCCCTCCCCTGCCCTGGTCCCCACGCCAGCTTCCATCTCTGGGGGGTGGGGGGAGGAGGCAGGGGACTTCAGAGCTGGGGGGACTTTTGTTCAAAGAAGTGAGTGTGGTGGTGATTCAGGATGGACAGCCCTGGAGACTAGGGACTCCTGAGTCCCCTTCCTCCCAACTACTCTGTGAGGGGAGTGAGGTAGGAAGACTAGAGCTGAGTGGTGGAGGCAAGAAGCAGCTCCCTCCCCTGGGACGCCCACCATGATCCATCAGTCTGATCTAAAGAGCAGCTCGCCAGTCAGCGTACCAGCTGATACTCAGGCCCACCCTCCGGGCTGCTGCTTTCTGATATAGAGCCTGGAGCCAGGGGGAAGTAACGGGTAACTCTTACAACAGGTAAATGAGAAATGAGTTCTGCTTCCCCAAAACCCAAATGGCTCAATGTTGCTTGACTGGACCGTTTGCCTGTTGTCCAGGAAGGGGATTCTGGGAGCAGAGAAGGCTTTGGAACCAGCCTACTGCCTCTGAGAAGCCCTCACTGCCTAGCCTTCTAGCTGAAGTCTGCTCTCTTGCTTGGCTTATTGAATGGAAACACCTGCCCAATGAATGCTCTGGAAAACACAGACCTTTAACTGGTATCACCTACTCCCAAACCCTGTTCACAACACCCTTCACGGAAAGAAGACAGACTCTTCAGAATTGGAGATGAGAGCACAGAAATTGCAATTTACCCAATCTCATCCTCATAACACAATAGTTCAATCCTGACTTGGGCTTTTGGGGGCTGCGTGAGATGACCGATCCCAAATAAGACTGGAATTATCCCTTCTACTTCCCAACCTCCCTGCCCAGACAATTAGAAGTCAACCCTCCTTCAGAAAATGTCTGTGAAAAGTGATCACACCTGACTCTTTGCTGCTCTGATTAAGAAATTCCTCCTGTGGTGGCGCCTGGGTGGCTGTCGGTTGGGCATCTGACTTCTGCTCAGGTCGTGATCTCAGAGCTCGTGAGTTCAAGCCCCACGTTGGGCTCTGTGCTGACAGCTCAGAGCCTGGAACCTGCTTCAGATTCTGTATCTCCCTCTCTCTCTGTCCCTCCCCGTCTCTCAAAAATAAACATTAAAAAAAATTTTTTTTTAATTCCTCCTGTGGTTTGTTTGTAATCCAACGGACTTCCACTCTGTTGGCTTTTTGCCCACTGCCTCCTATTGGAGAGAGAAGATAATGGGTTTCATAAAGCAGGCCTGCACTTTTTTTTGTAATAATAGGTCTGAACTACTTTTTAACCTTTTTAAAAGTAAAAATGGCGGGGCGTCTGGGTGGCTTAGTCAGTTAAGCACCCAACTTCGGCTCAGGTCATAATCTCATGGTTCGTGGGTTTGAGCCCCACGTCAGGCTCTGTGCTGACAGCTAGCTCAGAGCCTGGAGCCTGTTTCAGATTCTGTGTCTCCCTCCCTCTCTGACCCTCCCCTGCTCACACTGTCTTTCTCTCTCTCAGAAATAAATAACTAAAACATTAAAAACTTAAAAAAAAAAAAAGTAAAAATGGCTATTGCAATCAAGGCACTCAAATACTTAGGAATAATTTTAACAAGGAATAAAGTCTATATGACAAAAACTTTAACATGCTACTGATGGGACGCCAATGGCTTGAATGTGTATATACGAAGAATCTGTATCATTAATACAATTCTCCCTTGGGTAATCTCACAATATGAGGCTCCAATCAAATTAAGTTAACATCAAAAGCAAAAAGCAAAATGTGGTATATTTCCACAATCTTCACAATTCTACACAGTAATGAGAATGAATGGACTAAAACTACACACAACAGGGGCACCTGGGTGGCTCAGTTGGTTAAGCGTCCAACTTCAGTTCAGGTCAAGATCTCACGGTGCACAAGTTCGAGCCCCATGTTGGGCTCTGTACTCTCTCTCTCTCAAAAATAAGTAAAACATTTAAAAAATTGTTCTGGGGCCCCTGGATGGCTTAGTCAGTTAAGCGTCTGCCTTTGGCTCAGGTCATGATCTCACAGTTCGTGGGTTCAGGCCCCGCATCGGGCTCTGCTCTGACAACTATCCCAGAGCCTGGAGACTGTTTCAGATTCTATGTCTCCCTCTCTCTCTGACCCTCCCCTGTTCATGCTGTCTGTCTGTCTGTCTCTCTCTCTCTCTCTCAGAAAAAATAAGTTAAAAAATTTAAAAATTAAAACAAATTGTTCTAAACTACACACTATATGGCTTGAATCTCACAAAAATAATGTCAAACAAAAAAAAAGCCTGACCCCAAAAAGTACATACTGTGTGATTCTCTATATAAAAAAATAAAACCAGGCAAAACTAGTTTGTGCTATTAGAAGTCAGAAGACTGGTTTACCCTTGAGGGGAGTCATGACTGAGAAGGAACACAAGGGTGGCTTTGGGTACAGTGGTAATGTTCTGTTTCTTGATCTGGGTGTTGGTTACATTTTTGAAAATTCATCAAGATGTATTCTTTTCATCTGTGCACTTATTTGTTTGTATATTGCACAGGTTTTCTAAATTTTTTAATGTTTATTTATTTTTGAGGGAGACGGAGTATGAGCGGGGGAGGAGCAGAGAGAAAGAGGGAGATACAGAATCCGAAGCAGGCTCCAGGCTCCGAAGCTGTCATCACAGAGGCGGGTGCTGGGCTGGAACTCATGGACCAGGAGACTGTGACCTGAGCCGTAACTGGATGCTTAACCAAATGAGCCACCCAGGCACCGGATGTACATCAGTCTTTAAAATCGTATTGAAAAAACACATAAAGTACATTAATTTTTCAAAACAGTGTAGTATTAGAATGTGAAGAGAGATCAATGGAACATGAAAAGTCCAGAAACAGGCCTGAATATAATCAGACAACTGGGTCTATTAAAAGTAGCATTCAAAAATAATGGAGGAAATATGGGTTTATTCAATAAGTAGGAATGGATAAAACAAAATTAAGTTGGATCTCTATCTCACACTTTTACACCAAAATAAATTCCAGGAGAATATTTACATATACAAAAAGACACTATTAACATATTTTTAAAACACACACACATAGAATTTCTGGGGCACTTGGGTGGCTCTGTCAGTTAAGCCTTGGACTCTTCCTTGTGGCTCAGGTCATGATCTCATGGTTGTGAGATTAAGTCCCATATTGGGAGCCTGCTTAAGATTCTCTCTCGCCCTCTGCCCCAGCTGCCACCTCCGTCTACCCCGCGCATGTGCGCTCGCAAAGCAAAAAAAAAAAGAAAAAGAAGTAAAATAAAAATTAAAAAAATAAAAGAATTTCTTAATAATCTTAGTGAGAGATTTTTCTAAATATCATAGGAAGCCCGGAAGTTATTTTTAAAACAGTGACAAATTTGGGGTGCCTGGGTGGCTCAGTAGGTTAAGCTCCCCACTTTGGCTCAGGTCACAATCTCTCAGTTCATGAGTTCGAGCCCCCAAATCTGGCTCTGTGCTGACAGCTCAGAGCCTGGAGCCTGCTTCAGATTGTTTCCCTCTCTTTCTGCCTCTTCCCCACTCACACTCTGACTCTCTCCCTCTCAAAAATAAACATTAAAAAATTATACAAAAAGTAAAATGGTGACAAATTTAAATATATAAAAATGATAAAGATTTGCACAGCAAAACTGTCACCATAAGCAAAGTAAAAAGACACAGGACAAACTGAGGAAAGGGAAAACTATTTTTAACTTATATATGAACAGGGAGCAAATATTAAGACCTAATAACCAATAGAAATATGAACAAAGTATATGAACAATTTGCCAAAAAAATACAAGTCACTTAAACATATTAAAAGATGTTCAACCTGACTTAAAAGAAAGGGAAATTAAAATTACAATGAGATAACATTTACACTATGAGATTGCCAAACATCAGAAAGCATACGTTATCAAACAGGTCCCTTGCATGCACTGCTGATCGGTGAGAGAATTTAAAGCTTCTGTGGAAGACAGTTTGGCAATACATACTATGCTTTCCAATTTTTTTTTTTCAAACATCGCTGACTGAACGAAAATGAGAAGTCTTGGAAGGGAGAGATTTTGCAAAATTGTATCTATCCAAATAAAACACAATGCACACACTTTGCATTGTTTGACCTAGTATTTGCAATGCTAAGAATTTATTATACAGATATACAAGAGCCAAATGACATATACTTGGGCATCAATAGGTGAAAAGACTGAGTAAACATATCTTAATATACTCCTTAGGCTTACCGTGAAACTTACTATGAAGCAAATATATGTGCTACTATGGTAAGCTATCTAGGCTACATAAAAGGAAACTGCAAAAACAGTATGGATAATAAGTTATCGACTGAGTAAAAAGTATGTATACATATATGCGCATATTAACTATAGAATATCTTGTGAAAATTTTACAAGAATCTGGTAAAACCGGTTGCCTCTGGAGGGACAGAAGACATTATTCACCATAATAACCTTTTGTGCCTACGAATTTTGTAGAATGTGTATTACTTATTCAAAACACACATTTAAAAAATTAATACAAAACGAAAACGTGAGGCCCCAAGGCATGGATCGCCTTAGCTGATCAAAGATACAATCTCGCGTTCGTTCAACATTCACAGGGCGTTAATCGTGTGTCGGGCACGTCAACAGAAGCTAATGCAAAAGCCCTCCTGGTCACCAGGAGCTCCCAACCCCGCGTCCCCGGGTGAGCCCGGGTGCGGAGGGGGGAGGGGTGGGGTGCGGGATCCAGCTCGAGAGTTTTGCGCAGAGGCGGTAGTACCGTCCAACCGTCTCCAACGGTCTAGAGTCCCGGACCGCAGCTGGAACGCCCGCTTCCAAAGAAAACGCCACCCCTTTTCCCGCGCCCCCCACCCCCCGGCTTGTGCCTTCGCGCTGGTCCCCCGACAGGTTTCCCTCCGTCCCTAGGGAAAGACGAGCATCACCCGCAGCTCCCTTACCACCGGGCGCTCGAACTCGGGTTCCACTCCATCTCTCTTGCTGCCTCGTCCGTCCACATCTGTTCACTCCTCCGCGCAGCATCTTTCCCCTCAGCCTCTCCAACTCTACGCAGCCCGTTTTACGTGTTCCCCCAAAAATGTTTTCCATGCCGCCTGAGTCACTGCCCACAGCACAGGACCGCAAAGGAAACAAGTGGCAGAGCATCGCCCATCAAGGAGGCTGCTTTCCGCACGCCGCTGGGCTGTGCAGTGACACTGGCTCTGCACAAAGGCAATAATTTTTTGCGAACGATGCCACACTTGAGTGACTCCACGCCCTCGCACCTAGGTCCCAGCTTCTGGAGCGCTGATTTTCGCCGAGATTAGGGGAGGTGGAGGCTTCCTCGGTAATTGGCCTAGAGGTAGGCTGGAAGGATTCCATGGAGCCTCTAATTGGCTGTTTAATTCTCAGCAGGTGCAATCTCAATTAACGACGTCGGGTCTCTCCTGCCCCTATTGGCTGATGCGGTGGCCGGCTTTGAATTCCATCCGGGTAATTGGGTGTGAGCACGCAGCGGGCCCGTCGCTCAGGAGCAGCCCGCTGAGGGATTGGTTGCGGCTCGGCAAACGATTGGTCGGACTGTCAGCCGGGCGTTGATTGGTGTAGGCAGGCAGCGGGGGTGGGGATGAGGCGGCTGAAGCGCGGCAGGCGGGGCTTGGAATCGCTGTGCGAGTGAGAGAGGAGGCGACGGCCGCTGGGTGAGGTGCGAGGCGGAGCGCGCGACGGTCGACTCCAGGAGCTTTGGTAAAGGCGGGGACGCGACGCGGAGGCTTGGGGAGTGCGAGAGGCTGAGCCTGGGGTGCCCGGGCCACCGGCAGGCGGGAAAGTGGGGCCGAGCGAAGGGAGGCGCACGAGGGTGGGGGCAGCGGCAACCCGGGGCTGCTAACCGAATTGGAAGGACTTGCTCTGGCCCCACCATGACCCCGGTGGCGGAGCGTTCGCCCCAGGCCGGGGTGGGCTCCTGGCTGGTCTGGACGCCCCGGGCCGGGGTGGGCTCCTGGCTGGTCTGGACGCCCCGGGCCCGGGTGGGCTCCTGGCTGGTCTGGACGCCCCGGGTCAGGGTGGGCTCCTTGGCTGGTCTGAACGCCCCGGGTCAAGGTGGGCTCCTTGGCTGGTCTTTGAGACTGAGACCCACCATCCATTGATAGGTTTGCCTATCAAAAGTTTCTGCAGCTTTTTCTCTAATTATCTCTAATAGGATGACTCTTTCCGGTTAGAATAATCAGTTGGGGGTTCTGTTTGTTTCTCTAGTTTTCCTCCTTACAATGCAGATATCCCCGCGGGTTTCGGCCTAACGAGTCAAAGTTACATTTTTACTCTTTTCACAGCTTTGAGATGGGTTGATGTGTTTTTTTCACTCCCTGGTTAAAAATAAATGTAGCAAGGAGGGAACAATCGAATGAGCGGTTTCAGGTCCACAAGCCTATCCCTTCCCATGATTTAGCCACTTTGTAGGTTCTGGGTATCAGGAGGTACTGGGATGAGAAATCTTTGCCTCCATAGAGCTTAGAGTGATTTAACCCCTAAATGATACTGTAGAAGTAAGCCTTTTGCCGTGCATATCAGGTAGTTAGCAACTGTTTTCATGTCAATGTCAAGAAATTTCAAAATTGGCTTTTACTGAAAACCGTTGTCTAGTTGCATTTCTCCCCTTGAAATGATCCACAGGTCTCTACTCCACTTCCCCTAGGAACTGTGGTTCCCAGTTCCAGCCTCCTTTTCACATTCAATTTGAAGTCATAAAATCAAACATGAGCTGGCATTGAGTACAATACAGTTATATCTCCGTTAGTGCACATTATTTCCCACTTGGAGACACCATGTGAAATACGTATATTATAAATAAAATCATACTTGATTAATCAAGTAGATACTCCTTTAGGACCTCACCCAACGCAGTGCAAACTTAATTTGTACTATGTGAAAAGGAGTTAAGTGACAATTAGCTTTTGATTCAAAGCGAAGTCCTGCAGTGAATTTATCCTGGTCGTTCGTCTTCGCGCTATACGCATCCCTTCCACCACCAAGTCATTAATATTCTCTCTCAGACATTGCATCTACCAGGTGTTCAAATGAGCAACCTGATGGCCAGCCCCCAGCTCACCCTCTGACCTCCGGAATCAGTTGCTAGGTTTTGTGTCTTCTGCCTGTCAGAACTCCCCTCCATCTCTATCACTAACACCTGGACTAGCCTGTGAATTGGTCTCTCTTCCCCCACAGTTGCTGCCTTCAATT
This sequence comes from Proteles cristata cristata, assembly GCA_017311185.1. Classification (NCBI taxonomy): domain Eukaryota; kingdom Metazoa; phylum Chordata; class Mammalia; order Carnivora; family Hyaenidae; genus Proteles; species Proteles cristata. Next base: position 296,887 of record JAESUZ010002594.1, read on the forward strand.
CATTCTCCTATAGACCATCATTAGTCAATATTTACAAGCTATGCATGTGTTAGGAAGGGGTCTGGAGTACTGTGGAAGCCCATAGTGGTGAAACCCACCCAAGCACAGAAGGTTGGGATTAAGGGAGATTTGGCTGCAGAGCCAGAGGAATAGCAGATACATTTTGGCCTTGACCTTGATAGTTTCTGAAAAGGAGGGGAAATGCTGTGGTCTTCCAACCACATTGCATACTGAATTGTATGGAAATGACTTGTTAGCAGTTGTAACCTTAGGGAAATCCCTTTTATTTCCCTGGGGCTTGGTTTCCCCAGTTGGAACCTTGTAAGTGGAATCAGGTCATCTCTTCCAGATGTAAAATTCTGTGATTTCTTAGGCATGAATTGCAGCCAAAACAGTGGTGGTAAACTGCTAAATGGCAGACAGCCCTCCAGTGTGGATGAAGTTACTGCTCTGGTTCACAAGCCTGGATTTGTTTCCCCAAACCTTCAACACCTATAGAACTCCTGCTTGTCAAGATAAAACCTTCCTTGCCTAATAGGAAGCCCCCTGAAGGAGCTACCAAGTCTGCTGGGACTGTTGTATCCCCTGGGCCATGTTCACATGGCATACTCAGTGTTTAGTGGTTTGAACGCAGAAGATACATTTGTATTTTAATGAGGTGGTTTTCAGCTCTGCCTTCTAAGAAACATTTTTCTTGCTCCTGCAGGCTGCTGTATACATTAAGCAAGTGTTTCTATTGTCTTTGCCGTGCCTGTAATTAGTTGTTTTGGTGTTTGTCTTTCCTTCTAGACTTTAGTTCAGGGCAAGAATTCTATTCTACCTGTGTCCGCAATGCACAGCCCATAACCAAGAGCCAGCACTGTTTCAGGGAGTCCCATTAATAGTGAAGACCAGCTTTGCACTTTAGAGACTGTATGAAAAAATATATGCAGTAACCACTAGATAAAAGAAGTGAAATCTTTTCTAGATACCCAGAATAAACCATCTCTTCATATAAGAAAGTAGCTTGAGGTTCAAAAATTCAAGAATTTAAGCAAAAATCCTTATGAAACAGTTTGTTTCCTTTAGTGTATGCAAGCATGATCCCACTCTGACTTTCATACATAGAGAGCAGCTAGAGGGTCTGTTTACAGCCTAGGGGGGAGGAAAGCTGATACTTTCTTTAAATCCAGTTAAGAAATGAACCCCCTAACTCAAACCCACATTAAATTCAATTCTTTTTTCCTACCCACTAAAGAAGGAAAAAATTCCTTTGTGTCTATACTGAATCTATGCTATATATGCTGGATCTACTCACTAAATAATTAGTTGCCTGGAATAACAAGACACTTGAAAAGGGTCATTCACCCAGGGAATACAAGGTTTTTTCTCTTCAGAGCATGAGTAGACAAGAGAGTGAATTAAATTTGTTTAAAACTGTTGCCTAAAAGCATAGGTTTGGCAGACTTCTGAGACCAGATGCAGAATTCAGTCCTCTTTCTAATAGTAGGAAATCCAGCTACAGCCTTGACAGGACTTTTGTCTATTCCTTGGAATGAGATTTCTGTGGGCAGTCTTCTCTTTTCCTTCACTCTTCCTGAAAAGTTTTCAGGAAAAGCATGTTTAGAACCAGTTTTATCCCTAAGTAGGTCTTTTATTAATGATTTTTTTTTTTTTAGCCTTCCCAGGATACAACTTTTTTTTTTTAAGGTTTAAAAAAAATTTTTTTTTCTTGGATATCATAATCATTTGGGTGGGATTTTTGTACCTGGAGACGAATCATAGCATAAATTATATTTCCTCACGCATTTTAAAGCAAGTTTCATTAAAAGCCACACTGTGTTATACTAGGTTGTACTACCTGGAGATAGACACTGTCTTTAGTTTTTTACCCGCTACAATATTTTTCACCAGTATTTATTAATTTTGAATTGCCAAAAGATACCCAAGTACTGTTCTGAGAGATTATGTGAAAGAAAAGGTGGAGGAGCTCCTAAAGTCACTTTGTAAAGTTTTAAATATCCAAATAATAACCCAGACTCTGGGTGAGATATTAGGTGACCCAGCTAAGCATATATATTTCTCTGTAAAACCAGGTTAACATTTTCTACCTTACAGGATTGCATGAAGATCAACTAAAATAATGTATGGAAAGTGCCTCGTGGCATAGCAGCTACTCAGGACATTTATCTTTTCATCTTTGTCATCCTCAATGCCACAGTAGCATTTAGCACATAGAAGTGCTTAATAAATGTGGTCGAGTGGCACTGCTGAATCAATCCAGTAGTCTAGGAGATACAGGCATACACAGTGCAAACAAGTGCTATCAGGGAAGTATCATTTACAGGACAGCATGAACTAAGAAGAAACTGACCCTGAACCAGCCAGGGAAATCCCACAGGCCTTGGGAGAAGTGTAGCAGTACCTACGGCTGAGACTTGAGGAAGAGGTGTGTCGGAGGCCGCACCAGCTCCGACAGGTCCAGGGGTCCCTGAAGGATGGACGGTGTCGGCGAAAGAGAATGAGAGAGCCCTGAGATTCTTTCTGATCACCAGGCAGGCATCTCTGTCCTGTCGGTTTTGGTATATTTATTTTAAGGTTCAGCAACAAGATGAAGTCATAGAAAGGAATTTCTTACAATGGGAGGCCTTTTGTGATATCAATTAACAGAATGTTCATAGTGAAAAACAGCATAACATACAAGTTAAATTGTATATAGATAAGCTAGGAGTTATTCTGTCTGGCTCTCAAGAAGATAAATGTTTCTGAATTGGTTTATTTGTGGAAACTAACATGGGGGCCCTAAATTGTCAGTCTTTGCACCCGGGTTTATGTTTTAGCTACTCTTATCTATCCTCATCCCAGTTGCCAGTGTAAGGGAGGGTGTTTGTGGAATGTAGGCCTTGAGGAAGGGACTGCTATGCATCACCAATTAGCAAAGATATATGTAGTAACTTATGTTCTGCCCTGAAATAGGCTCTTTGTCTCAGGGCCAGGCTCAATTGTAACTCTTGTGTTTTTAACCCCTTAAGTCTTGGATCTGCAAGGCCCATAGGAAGAGCCTTTTGACAATTGCCCATAGAGCTTTCATCTAAAGTCTCTTTTGTAGAGGCAGGAATATGCTTTTCCTTATGAGGTATCTGTATTCAGAATATGGGTCTGATATGGAATATTGTGAGGCCTGGTCAATGCCAGCAGACTCATTTCCAGCATGAGCCAGTAGTAGCAGAAGGAGATACTAGTCTTCATTTCTCATGGCAGAAGCTGTGCAGACATTGCCATTTCCTTGCTGTGACTGCCATCCAAAGAGGCCGGTGTGGCTCCCCGAAGAGGTGGGGTTTTGCCAGGGAGGCCAGATGGTTTAAGGAGCATAAGGAAGACAAGCGACACATGGGTCAGAGCAAGGCTGTATAGGCAAGCACGTCCTGTGCCCCCAGTAGCAGTGGGGTTAGAATATAAGGCTGTGAAGGCAGTAGGCAGAGATCAGCTTATAAAGAACCTCTCGTGCCATTAATGACTTTTCATGTAAGCAAGTTGTTACAAATGGTTATTGATTGGCTACTGTGTGCTAAGCCCTGAAGAATGAAACAAAACATTCCTGCCCTGTAGAATTTACATTCCAGTGGGTATACCATCAAAGTGAAGACCTCACAAGTCATTATAATTACTTTGGCATATGATCATAGTGAGATTGAAAACGACTGGAAGGTTTTGAGTGGAAGAGTAACATTTGACTTAACTCCCGCTGTTGAGAATAAACTGAATGGACAGTGGCAAATGCTGGGATATAACTGCGATAATCTGGGCAAGAGCTAGTGATGTTTAAAGCAGATGGTGGTCATAGCACTGGAGAGTTAAAAAGCGGATAGATTCTGGATAATTTGAAGGAATGAATAGGATTTGTTGATAGGCTAGAGGTGCTATTTGAAGGTAGCTAAAAGAATGGAGTTGCCATTTATTTACTCAGCCAAGACTGCAGACAGTGTTGTACCTGTTGAGTTTGAGTTTGAGATGCCTATTAGACATCCAGTGGAGATATTGTCTCATAGGCAGTTATGTATACAAACCTGGAGTTCAGGAGAATGATCCTAACTGGATCTATGAATTTGGGAGTTCTCAGCATAAAGATGGAGTTTAAAGCCAAGCTGTGAATGAAATTTGGCAAGATCACCAAGGAAGTGAGGTAGAACCCAGGAGAGGCGAGGGCAAAGGACAGAGCCCTAGAGCACTACTATTTAGAGGTTACACAGAAGAATAGGAAACCAATAGAGCAGCCAGGAAGGGGAAAGGGAAATGAGGAGAGTGCTGTCATGGAAGCCAAGTGAAGAAAGGGCCTGTGAGCAGGGGAGTCCCCAGCTGTGCCAGATGTGGGGGCAAGGACAGGTTTGAGTGAAGATCAAAAATTGACCATTGGACTTGGCGATGTGAAGTCACTGGTGACCTTGGCAAGAGCAGCGGGCGTGGGTTCAAGAAGAGAAATTGAGCAAAGAAGTACTGGCACTTGCGAGTTTTCCTGTAAAAGGAAGGGAAGAAATGAGATGTATTTGTAGGAATAAATAGAATCAAAAGTTTTTCTTTAAGAAACAAGAAACAGTGGCATGTTTGTTGATGGAAAGATCCAGTAGAGAGGAAGACATTAACAATGCATGAGAAGCAAGGAGAGCAATGCTTTTATGAGAGAGACTTCAGTGCCCAGAGCAGAGACCCGTTCATCCATAGCCACAGGAGAGAAAGTGGGGAGGGATTTGGGCATAGAAAGAAGTAGGTGGGTAAATGTGGTGGAACTTAGTTAATATTTTCACTGAATGCTCTACTTTCTCAGTGGCATAGGAAGTGAAGGGGACATGATTTGAGAGAGAGGATGGAGAAGGAGGCTCTAGAGGCTTGAGAAGAGACAGTATGAATTGTCTGGGAGGGTGAGAAAGATTATGGAATAAGGGAATATAGTGGAGATGTTAAGATTAGCTGGGCAGCAAAATGGTGTACTAAGAGGAAGAAGGCCATTGCAGTGGTCTGCATGGGCTTTGATGAGCTTCTGAATCAGTCGGGTGCAATGTTTTTGGAGCTACTAGCATATAGGTAGTAGTTAAAGCTGCAGGTGTGGATGAAATTGCCCATAGGCAGCATAGTGACAGCAGCACAGGAAAACAAGACCAAAATCACAAAGGTACCTCCAAGGCAAGAGGAGGAGAAACCAAGAGAAGACAGGGCACAGAGGTAAGATCAGGTAGTGCTTTCTATGTGCCATCTACCTGGGACATTGTCGTTTCGGTGAAAGAGCTGGGCAGACCTCCTTCCAGTGTTAGCCGAGAAATGACTAGAAATCAGGAGTATAGAAAAAAGAAAATGAAGTAGAAGTGGCAGAGCCTAGAAGGAGGGGAGAGCCTGAAATGGCCTGGAAAGCTATTCCTTGCAGAGACAACAGCATCTAGAAAGGCCTAGAGACATGGAAGGGCACTGACAAGGAATTTGAAGCAGTCTGATGTGAAATTTAAATGTTTATTTTTGTAATGTCTGATTCATTTGATTATTTTTTGTTCCTCTTAAAAAATTGTGACCAATGTATAGCCCTTTCTGGGAGGGGGAAGGAATGAAGTATGGCGGTGTTGTGTGTGTCCCTTAGCAACTTTTAAAAACTACCCTGAGACCTTTTACATGAAATAGATTGGCGGAGGGGGGCGGGGGGGGGCTTGATCTGGGAAGGTCAGCAGTGTTCTTTTTAATAATATTGACATATGTTCCCATGCTTCTCTGCCAGTTGTAAAGGTTTGGTATGAAAACTCCTTCTTTTCCCTCATTTGCTTATTTCAGGATATAAATCAGAATACAGCAGAAAATGTCCACTGAACGAACTTCTTGGACAAGTTTGTCTACTATTCAGAAAATAGCACTGGGCCTTGGGATCCCAGCCAGTGCAGCAGTGGCCTATATCCTATACCGCAGATACAGGGAAAGCAGAGGTATGTGGACCCCCTGGCTATAAATATGGAAATGTTCAGACTGTGCTCTGGCCCCTTGTTAAGTTGAAATGAAAATTTTCCTTGTTGGGCTTTCTGTGAGGGAGTCTTTGAAACAGTTTGGTTTCTTTTTTGTGTTCTTAACATGAAGCTGGTCTATGGAATAAAGAACTACTCATTCTATTATCTGTTCCCTTCAGCAAGAGCAGCACTACAATGGGTCCTTTTTCTTTTTTAGTGTCTATAGATAGTAAAGAGTATACGCTTATCTTTTTTTTAATAAGTTTTTTCTCTAATGTTTATTTTTGAGAGAGAGAATGTGCACACAGGTGGTGGGAGGAGCAGAGAGAGCGGGGGAGAGAGTCTGAAGCAGGCTCCAGGCTCCAAGCTATCAGCTCAGGACCTAACATGGGCTCAGACCCACGAACTATGAGATCATGACCCAAGCTAAAGTCAGACACTTAACCAACTGAGCCACCCAGGCGCCCCATATACTCTTAGCTTTTTTGTATGCTTTTTGTATTTAGTCGTTAGAAAGCCAGCCATGGGGCCCAGTTTCCCCATAGGCTGAAGCTAGAGAAAGAATTTAGATACAAACAAGTTCTGAGCCCAGTGGACTCATTGGGCAGCCTTTAGCCTTCATTCTTTTCCAGGAGTCACATCTTGGGAGACCCTGTTTGCCCTAAATCCAGCACCCCTTCTGTGCAAAACCAACTGATTTCCCCATTTTAGCATCTGAAACAGTATCCAAGAGACCATGCCTATCTTCTGGGACCCTCTAATTCCTACACCGTTGCTACTTCCCTTTGTCATTATGGTTGAGATCCTTAGTCTATCTCATGGATCAGTTTCTGAAACCTAGTTTCAGGGGAGGGCTGGGGCACCTTGGATGCTATCTAAGTCTGATCTCATGACCCATGATCTATGCAGAAGAGCGGCTGACATATGTTGGGGAGGATGACATCGAAATAGAGATGCGAGTTCCCCAGGAGGCTGTAAAGCTCATCATTGGCCGGCAAGGAGCCAATATCAAACAGGCAAGTATGTAAGCAGGCATTTGGCTTCCCAGGGATTGATTCTTGCTTAAAACTTCTTGCTTCCCTCCTCTGTCCCCATCCCACAGAGGCCACCCACACTATGTAGGTCTTTAAAAGAAAAAATAAAGCAACATTTAGCTAACCATGCTCTTTTCCTTCTAATGAGGAATACTCTCTAGAGAATGAATGACTTAGCTTGAAATGGGGAATTTTTTTTTTTTAAATGTTATTTCTGAGAGAGAGAGACAGCATGAGCAGGGGAGGGTCAGAGAGAGAGGGAGACACAGAACCCGCAACAGGCTCCAGGATCTGAACTGGCTGTTAGCACAGAGCCTGATGCAGGGCTTGAACCACGAACCATGAGATCATGACCTGAGCCGAAGTCGGACGCTCAACCAACTGAGCCACCCAGGTGCCCCTTGAAATGAGGATTTTTAAAAAATGTTTATTTTAGAGAGGTAGAGAGAGAGTGCACGTGCACTCCTGAGCAGAGGAGCAGCAGAGAGGGGAGCAGATCCTTAGTGGGCTCTGTGCTGACAGCAAAGAGCCTGCAGTGGGGCTCGAACTCACAAAGGGTGAGAGTATGACCTGAGCCACAGTCAAGACATTTAACTGGCTGAGCCACCCAGGTGCCCCTGAGATTTTTTTTAAGACAGAAACTTGTGAATGAACTGTTATTTGAGGTTACCTTTGTCAGTCAGTAGTTACCTTTCATTAGTACGCATAGTTGAGGACTGCTTATAGCATCTTGATTTAACTGATAACTGCCCAGTTCCAACTACCTCCAGGGTCAGAAGTATACCTAGCCAACCAAAATGGCAGCTCTTCCAGCACAGACTGCCACGTATCCTTTTCTCTGCAGCTGCGGAAACAGACAGGCGCTCGGATTGATGTGGACACGGAGGATGTAGGCGATGAGCGGGTGCTGCTGATCAGCGGGTTTCCTGTTCAGGTGTGCAAGGCCAAAGCTGCCATCCACCAGATCCTGGCAGAGAATACCCCCGTGTCTGAGCAGCTCTCGGTTCCACAGAGAGCCGTGGGCAGGATCATAGGTACCACTGGGCAGCTTCCTCTGCTGGTTCCTTTCTCTTTCGCCTCTGCCTTCCTTTCACACCTTACCAAGGGGTTTTCCTGGACTACTTCCCCTTAACCTTATGGGGGGTGGAGGGGGGATACAGGGACATTGAGACCAGAGCTTACTTTTTTACAGAAGCAGTGATAAACCAAACCTATTACCCCAAGGAGCTATGTGATCTGAACCTTGCAAATAGGTTCCATAGGGTTCGGGTAAATGTATCTCTCTCGTAATAGATTTTGAAAGGGAAGCTAAGCCTGCTTATATTTATCCCAGGTCTTTCAAGATCATGCCCTTCTAGAGAACACCTCCTATGCCTTCCCCTAGAGCACTCTTTATGCTGCTCTTAGGGGCAGAGGAACGTCCATTCCTGGTTCAGCGCCTCTCACACTGTAGGAAATCTTTTGGTAAAGTGCAGATGTAAAGTGTCCTCAGTGCCCAAACAATGGAAATGACCTGAAGCGCACTCGATGTTTAAAGTGTGAGTAAAGCAGAAAGAGAAGGTCGTCCCTGTTCCCCTTCATATGTGAGGGTTGCAATAGCTCCTGCTTTCTATTCAGTCTATTCAATATCTTACTTTCTGTTCACTTTGAAATTAGGAACTGACTCTCCTAGTATATGCAAAACAGTGATTTTTCTAGTAGTTAAGGTTGGCCAGGAGGGAAGAACAGGGTTTTATGTGTTTTTCAATGCAGGGAGGGGTGGCGAGACCATTCGTTCTATCTGTAAGGCCTCTGGAGCCAAGATTACCTGTGACAAAGAATCAGAGGGGACGCTGCTACTATCAAGGCTTATAAAAATCTCCGGAACACAGAAGGAGGTGGCAGCAGCCAAGGCAAGTAGCTAATAGACTTGAATTGTGTCCAAGAATAAGAAGAATCCTTTACTCCATCCTGGGTCAGTATCTGGCCATGTAGATCTCCTCTTGTTTCCCACAGCATTTGATACTGGAGAAAGTTTCCGAAGATGAAGAACTTCGGAAGAGAATTGCTCATTCTGCAGAAACCAGAGTCCCACGCAAGCAGCCAATCAGTGTGAGGAGAGAGGAAGCGGTGGAGTCTGGAGCTGGAGAGCCAGCTCTGTGGAAAAGCCCCGAGCCGGAGCCGGCTACACTGCTGGGAGCTCCTCCCCGACAAGGAGGCGGTGACGTGGCTATTGAAGGTCCAGAAGGTGCTTGGGAGAAACCCAATGGTGACAGCTTTCAGAACCCTGGAGCCCAGAGCAGTCCAGAGATGTCCATGTTTGAAAGTATGTAACATTTGCCATGTGGAAGGTGGAAACACTGGCTCACATAACCCAAGATAGGAAGCGGTAAAAGTAATCTGGGGTTTTTTGTTTTTTGTTTTTTGGTTTTTTTGTTTTTTTTATTTCTAGGAGAGAGAGAGAGAGACAGCGTGAGTAGGGGAGGACCAGAGAGAGAGGGAGACACAGACTCTGAAACAGGCTCCAGGCTCTGAGCTGGCAGTCAGCACAGAGCCCAACGTGGGGCTCGAACCCACGAACCGTGAGATCATGACCTAAGCGAAAGTTGGACATTCAACTGACTAAGCCACCCAGGCGCCCCAGTAACCTGTTTTCTTGACTGCACTTAGGAGCGTCTTCACAGAAGTCCTTTTGTGTGGCAATACTTTACCTGGGTTACTACTAAACATAGTTTCTGGAACACAGACCAGCTAGTGATGGAGAATGATAATAGAAATATACTAGTTCACAGGAAACTGGTTTGAGTAATATATTAAGTAATTGAATTTACATGGTGTTCATTCCCAGACAGATTTATTAAACAAGTAATATACTCAGCCTGGTATTTTTTTTGGCCTATCTCATTTCTCTTTATTTTTTTAACTTTTTTTTTTTTATTTTTAATTTTTTTTATTTATTTCTAGGAGAGAGAGAGAGACAGCGTGAGCAGGGGGGAGGGTCAGAGAGAAAGAGGGAGTCACAGACTGAAACAGACTCCAGGCTCTGAGCTGGCAGTCAGCACAGAGCCCGACGCGGGGCTCGAACCCACAAACCGCGAGATCATGACCTAAGCGAAAGTCGGACGCTTAACCGACTAAGCCACCCAGGCGCCCCTCTCATTACTCTTCTTTAAAAGTCACCACCATTCAAGAAGGATGAAGAGATTGTGAGCATTCTCTTCTGTGCCTAGATTTTGGGGTGGACAGGGAAGCCCCTAAGAGGTTCGTAGGCTTGTTTGGGGTCACACGACAAGTCAGTGATAGAATAGGATCTGGAGCTGGCCACACCTTTCCATCAGTCTGTGCTGCAGTTATGACTGACGTGTGATTTCAATACGTGGCAGATGATGGGGTGTAAACCCTGATTGCTCAGTTACATAGAAAGGTGCTCAGCTCAGCACCTTTTTCAGGATGTTCTATGAATCATCCAGTTGTCCCTGCAGCCAGTTTTTAAATGGTACTAGCCACTGAGCTATTTTTGTAGCTCTTCTGATGGAGTCTCCCCCCCTCCTTTTTTTTTTAAGAGCACCAGCAGAGGAGAGGAGCCAGGGGGCTGGCGGGGGGGAAAGAATCCTAAGTAGGCCTCATGCTGAGTGTGGAGCGTGATGTGGGGCTCTATCCCACAACCCTGGGATCATGCCCTGAACTGAAATCAAGAATGGGATGCTCCACCCACTGAGCCACCCAGACGCCCCCAGTCTCCCCATTTAATCCATATAGTTTTAATGTGGTCACCAGGTTATATGGTGAGAATCCTGCAGCTTGCGTTGCTTATCCCTGTGTTTAGTCCCTAGTCCTGACTTTAGTTTCCATGCCGACGAGTTTCTGGAAGTCTACGTCTCTGCCTCCGAGCACCCCAACCACTTCTGGATCCAGATCGTTGGCTCCCGCAGTCTGCAGCTGGATAAGCTCGTCAACGAGATGACCCAGCACTACGAGCACAGTCTAGTGAGTTGCCGGAGGGACAGGGTCAGGTTTGACAAAAAAGGGTCCTGTCTTTTTTATCGTGAGATGTTCTCTTTTTTCCCTGGGGAGCATCTACTTGTTCTTTCTCCTTCTGGTATTTACTGCTTATCTGTTTTTTAGCCGGCTCATCCTAACCCTCCCAATCCTGATCCCCTCGTGCAGCCTGAAGACTTGACTGTGCACGTTGGAGACATTGTAGCAGCTCCTTTGCCTGCAAATGGTTCCTGGTACCGAGCTCGGGTCCTTGGCACTTTGGAGAATGGGAACCTGGACCTGTACTTCGTTGACTTTGGAGATAATGGAGATTGCCCACTGAAGGACCTCCGGGCCCTCAGGTCAGTGTGGAGGCCAGGGTGGAGTCCCCACTACTAACTCAGCCCAGGCCATGGTGGATGGTGTGCTCTTGGCACTCCTCACTGGGTGGGGGGTGGGGCGGGGGAGGAGAGCCTATTGACAGAGAATAGATGATCTTCTGAACTGGGTTCCTGGTGATGTCTAAAAACAAAGACTGTAAGAGGCCCTTCTGGCACTGGGATTCTAATTTCAGTTTCTTTCACTTTAGGAGTGACTTCCTTAGCCTTCCATTTCAAGCAATAGAATGTAGTCTGGCACGGATCGCCCCCTCAGGTAAATTGGTCACAATGCCTATTGATCTTGCCTCCAATAAAATAACTTTTGTATAGCACTTGGAAGGATTTCTCACATTCCAGGCTTTTTGAGCTCTAGGGGCTCAGGTGTGTTTTCCTTCCCAGCAGTAGAAAGCAGTCACTGGGAACATGCCCGGCAGGCAGACGTGGTCCCTTCAGGAGTAAAGAGGTAGCCCCGGTTCCCTTCCAGGGCATAATCTCTCCCCTTCTCAGGCTCTCCCTGCAATCTTTTGCCAGGTGAACAGTGGGAAGAGGAAGCTTTGGATGAGTTTGACAGACTCACTTACTGTGCTGACTGGAAGCCCCTGGTGGCTAAGATCTCCAGCTATGTCCAGACTGGGATCTCCACGTGGCCCAAGATTTACTTATATGATACTAGCAATGGGAAGGTATGACGGGGTCCACTAATCACTCACTGTCTCTTCAGTGTATTATATCATCGGTCACTTTTTCTTTCCCAGAAACCCTTCTCTGATATTACTCCTGCCTCCTAAGATCTTGCTTACTAAAGGACTGTCTTTCTTTAAAGTCTCAATCCTCACCCTTCTGCCCTGGTTCCTCAGACATGCCCCCCTCTACAGGGAACATCATTCCTTTTCATTTTTCTTTTCAGAAACTTGATATTGGGTTAGAATTAGTTCGTAAAGGATATGCGGTTGAGCTTCCCGAAGACATGGAAGAAAACAGAGCCATCCCAGACATGTTGCACAATGTGGTGAGTACAGGTCAGGTGCTGCTCCAGGGCGGGGCGGCCTTGAGAGACAGGAGGGCTTCTGGTCACACAGGATGTTTGGTGGAGGGCTTTCCTAAGGAGGCATCCTTGTTCCTCTCAGCAGTCTACCTCCACTTCCTTAACCAGGCTGTGGGCAAAACGATAGGGTGGCCTCTACCCTTCACACTAGCCAGTTCGATCTCTGTTTTGTCTTCATCCCTCAGACCACAGAAACGGACGTCTCTCTCAGCAGTATGCTCCCTGAGCCCAAGAAGAGCCCTGGAGAAATGGCAAACACCCTGTCCTGCCTCAGCTTGTCAGGTACAAACCACATTTCCTCCCCGGAGCGTCTTTGAGAGTTCTGGTTTCCGGTGGTCTCTCCAAACCAAGGGACGGGGTTAAGACTTAGCTCTTAAAAGGGGCCCCTGAGCACCAAGTAGCCCGTTTTCCCCGAGTCTCCATGGCTGTGCCTAACCTCCTCTTCGTTCCTGCTGAGCAGAAGCTGCCTCCATGTCTGGGGATGATAATCTTGAAGAGGACTACTTACTCTGAAGCCTGGCTCTGCCACGTGAGTGCAACTGCCCTCTCTCTCTAGCCCCAGGGAAGTAACTAGGGGGACAGCTTTGTCCTGCCCCCTTCCCTTCTTCACATGACTCCTTCCCTTCCCCTTTCCCTTCTTCACACTACTCTCCCTTCCCCTCCCTGTCTTCACATGACTCTGCTGCAGTTTCACTCATTCTCAGGTTGAGCCCTTTCAAGCTTTTGTGTCGGTGTGTTTGTCTCGGCAGGATTTGGGGCCTGGAGAGAGGAGCCTATGATAAATGGATCTATGGAGTCCTTTCTCCGTGACCGAGATGATCTGGCTTGCTGTGGACCAAATGCATGCTCCCCTTCTGTTGGACTACCAGAAAGAGTGTGGGGTAGAGCAGGAGACAACTACATGTCCCTTCTCCATATGCCCAACGCTGTCTTCTTCCAGAGTTTGCTTCCAGGCTGCTCAGCGTCTGGTCCGCTATCTGCTGGCGATTACTGTGTGCTTTTGCAAGGCTATGTCCTTTTTGAGGCTGGAAAGCAGCCAGGAGTTGGTCACCGGAGGTGATGATTCTGCAGACTTCTGACTCACCTCCTCAGGTGACTGTTAGTTACAGGAGGTTTTTTGAGTGGTTAGCTCAAAGACCACAGTTGACTTGGGAAGAACAGGCAAAAGTCAGTAGGATTGTATTTAACAGTCTCAGGAAATGGGAGAACACTGCCTCCCAGCCTCAACTGCTGATAGGTTATTGGAGATCAGTTTTCTGAAACAGTGCTCCAGCCATTTCCCTGTTAACTTTGGTTAAAATACAAGTTAGACCAGGAGAGAGCGGCTCAAGAAATACTCTAAAGTGCTAGTGTAGTGTCTGTAGACACACACACCTCCATAAAGTGAACGAGAACTTTCATAGCTGTTTAAGTCATTTGTGGGGTTCTTTGATGAATAAAGTTCTCAAAAAAATGATCTAAAACTAAATGTTGGTTGAATCAAGGTAGACGCAGGATTGTGGCTATCTCCTGCACCTAAACCTGGTGGAATTCGTTACATGCCTTACGTGGAGGGCCCATCTTTGAACCAAGTGTCCATCCCTTGCACAGATCTGTCCTTTCCCTAAAGGTATTTCAGAATTAACCATTCACAGAGAACCAGAGCATTTTAGGTTTGGGCTTTGTAAGTGAGGACACCACCCAAACTAGAAGCTTGGAAGAGGCCTGGGTTCTGGTAGGTCTCCTGTGTCCTCACTGGAAGCCTTTTGGGAGCCCTGTCTCCACGTACCCCTGCTTCACGGCCAGGGCCGAGCGGCCAGCGAGCGCTGCGGAAGTGACTGGGCAGCAGGGGCTCTAAGTGCATATGTGGGTGGGGGTACAGTGGCCGATGAATGGGAGGGCTTTTTAAGGATCTGTAAGATGAACTCCAAAACTTAAAACTGGCACAGAAGGATGCCCCATGCACAGTTTTGTTCTTCCAACCTAGGGTTAGGGACACCTAGCCATACTCTGGGTTCCCATCACCATGGTTTTCAAAATTTATTTTCTCAAATCTCAGTACCATGTGGTAGAGAAAGGTTCCTGTGAAGGAGCATCTCTGATGGGTTTGTGGAATCTCTGAAGACTTATCCGGGAAGGGCTGCCATTGATCTGAGCAGGGTTCACACCTTGGCCACAGTGAACTCGCCCCCAAAGCAGGCTCGGCCCTGGACTTGGCACTGCTCCACGACAGGGTCATGAGGCCTACTAGTCAGTCACCAGGCTCCTCGGACCCCTGGCCCTTAAAGGGGGCCCAAATGTAAATCATGTGTAGGGCTTGTTGCTCAGGAAAAGGAGCAGTGCCTCGGTTGCAGCTGTGGTTTCTTACCGTGCACACGAGGCTCTTCCTTTTGTGTAGCTGTTGCGTTCCCCCCCGCCGCCCCGCAGCTCATGTCCCAGCTGGATGGGCTCCAGCGCACCCCTGCCCTGCCCTTGTCTGGATGCCCTCTTTTAGCCCTTATTTCTCATTTTGTCCTTTGAACTGCTCTCCTTGAGCCAAAGTTGTGGGATCCAGGTACCTTCTTGGGTTTCCTCCACATCCAAAGAGAAGGAATTTGTGCTGATCTCTAATTTGAACTGAAGTACATGAAGGAAAAACTCCCAACGAGGCTTAAGTTTTTCTCACTTTCCTAGTGCCTGGTTTTTGCTCTTGGCAAGTACACAGTTAACAACGGTTAGACTAAGTGAATGGCTTTAGGAGCAGGGGGAAAAGCAAAAGAACCTAAAATCCTTGGCTCCCTTCCCTCTCTGGTCTTTTACATCATTAAACGTTTATCCTACAGTGAATCCAGCTCTGTGAGGCTCACGGTCCACTACAGCCAACCCCACTCCCTTCCCCACCCCCCACAAACAGTGAACGCTTGCAGATTGCACTACCCTTTATTCCTAAGATGGAACGTGTCCTGAGTCACATCCTGGGTCCCATTTATCAAGGCTCCCAGCCCTCAGTAGGAACAGGCATGTTCAGGGAGGCTTGCTGGGTAGGTGGCCTAGTTCCCTTTCAAGGGCATACACCATAAAGATGACATTGTCCCAGGGAGGGAGGGCAGGGTGATCTGGTCTGACCACTTCAAAGCCCATGTAGCTGAAGGCCCGAAGCAGGGCACCTGTGAAAAGAAAAAATTAGAACATTCTTTGAGGCTCTATACTGGATTGGGCTTCTTTAACTAGGGAATGCCTGGGGGGAAGCCATGTAGTGTGGCATTAGGGTGATAGGCTTTAGACTAACAGACCTAGACTGCACCCCTGGTTCCAAGGTTTGCTAAGCTTTGTGACCCTGTACAAAGCTAACAGGGACCCTGTTATCCTTTCTGAGCTTTAGTTTCCGCATTTATAAGATGGTGATCACAGGACCTTCCTCACAGAACTTGATTAAAGGAGAGGATGTTCATGAAATGCCTAACACAATGGTGGGGTGCTGAGCTCTTGCCCATCTTGTCCTCTGTCCCACAGAGTTATGAGGGAGGAGGTCTAGTGCTCCAAGCATCTGGATAAATCCATTCCTATCCTCCTGGCCCTACACCCAAGCGTTTCACACTCTAGATGCTTAATACACCTGAGGTTCTTTCTGTCCTGTGTTAATGTCCCTAGTGCTCCTTCAGTCTGGCTTCTCAAATCTACCTTCAAGGCCTTCCTCATAATCCAAGTGTAATTTGAGTTAACAGAATGTTAGGTGCCTCATTTCCTTGGAATGGGGGTGGGAGGTGATGGTGGTTAAATCCTTGAAATGCATATGAGCATGATCTTTTTAAAACAATGGGGGAAGAGGGTCCTCCTACAAAGGAAAAGTTGCTGTCACCACAGGCCCGGAAGGACTGCCGGTCCCCACCTCTGTCATTCCGGTTGTTCTTGAAGCTTACAAACACCGAGTCCACATTGGTCTTCTCTTCCACATACTCCAGTGTTGCAGTCAAACTAGGGGCCAGAGAGAGGGATCCTAGTTGATGAAATGTTTCGTGAATTCAAAATCCGAAAACCTACTTGAGTTAGAAGAAATCTCATTGCTCAATTTTTTCCTGACCCAAACCAGGAGATGAAAGTTGGTAAACTTGTGTAGCTAAACTTTTCTCTGAAGCCCAGGACTACACAACAGCCTGACATCCATTGGGGGGGGTGGGGGGTGCACGCAAAGGAACTGCTCTAGAAAGACCAACAGCTGGAAGACATATCCTGTTATTCAACTACTTCTGTTTCTGAATCGGGAGTCCAGAACCTCCCATGAGCCATTGTCCCCCGAAGCCCAGATCCTGGCTCAGCTCACAGGCATGTTTGCCTGCCGGTTCAGGGCTGTGAAAGCAGCTCCTGCATCCACCCTCATGGGCTAGCAGGCCCACCACCTGATTATGACATCCAAGGAAACCTCCTGCCTTCCCCTCTCACCCTCCCTCCCTGCTTTCCCATCAGGGCTCTGTCACCTTTCACGGTTGCCTTGATCCAAGGCCCGATATGGGATATCCAGGAAGAGTCGATGGTCACAGAGAAGGCCGTGCCAATGGGCAGAGGTCTGGGGTGTGAGGCGGAAGTGGAAGTCTAATTGTACTGGGTCTTGGTGGAGCAGGGGGTCAGTAGCCAGCACCGTCAGGTTCCCAGCCTGGAAAAGGGACAGAAGATTAACGGTCTCCTCCTGCTCTCATCTAGTCCTCAGATCAGATCTTGGGCCAGTCTGCCTGTGTCAGAGGAAGCAAATTCCCACTCTGTCCCTTAGTCTTAGGCCCTAATTCTCTATCATGGAGTTTCCCTTGATATCTAGAAAGGAGTCAAATGAGTTGCAGTATTTCTGCCTGCTAACCTCACCCGAGGGGTGCACCAACCCTTCAGAAACTTATATCCGAGAGGGGTTTTTTTGTTTTTTGGGTTTTTTTAGTAATCTCCACACCCAACATGGAGCTTGAACTCACAACCCCGAGATCAAGAGTTGCATGTTCCACCAACTGAGCCAGTCAGGTGCCCCTGGAGAGCTTATTCTTTAAACAATGCTGTGTCATCTGTTTACTGCATCACTGACCATTCTCTTCCACTTTTTTACATCATAGAAGTTTTCTCTGAATTCTCCGATTTCTCATTTAAAATGCACCTTACCACAGGTATGTTACTGTAGTATGGTCCAGGGCCAAGTTGAGGAGTGCCAGGTTCTGGTCCCCACTTGCCATCTAAACAACTTTATGTCCCAGAACACAATACATTCTGCTCTATGTTCCGACCTCCTCTTTTCCCGTCCTGCATCTCACCACCAGCTCTATGAACTTGACTTAATATCTCCGGGCTAGGATCCTTGTTTCTAAAGCAGTAGCTGTTCTGCATGAGCATCAAGATCTAGTTGTTTTCGAGCTAGCAAATGCCCCCTCTCCACAAGGTGTCATTGCAGCAACCCTGGCACAGCACCAGTGTGCTTACCGAGTACAATTACCACTTACCGAGTATAATTCTTTAAGCTGGTCGTGGTCACCCTGCTCGGTGCGTCTGACCACCTGGAGGCCTGCTGGAGACTCAGGAGCACTGAAGGCAGGAACGGGGCCGGAGTGTCAAGTCCTCCCGTTCCTTATATATGATGCTGGTTGGGAAAAGGGGCCCAAATTAGTTTACCTCTGCATCTGAGAAGGGGAGGGGTTCATAACTTTCAGGTACATAGGACCAGGCTCTCGCACTATCTTCTCATGGATGAGCCTATTCCATTCTCCCAGGCCAGCCAGGTGGAAAAATGTTTAATTCCATGCCAGCCTTCTGCCCTATTTTGCTATTATTATCTCTTGCCACCGGGATAGTTCCTTCAGATTCTCTTATTTTTCCTGACAGTTTATATAATAAACAACTACAAGTAGAGATGAAAACAAGTACCTCTTATAACAAGGCAGCATCTTCTCCCGGAGGGTGATCCGGTATTTGTAACAGTAAAGGTAATAGGCGTATGGTGACCAGATCGGGTAGAGGTAGTTCCGTGTTTTTCCCCTCTTGATATAAGAAAGGGAGAAGACAGAGGGGCGCAACCTGTTACAAGGCAGTTTCTCAGTTCAGTGCCTCCCTGCGGCAAAGTGAGGTTCAGAGATGAGTGCCAGAGGTTTAGGCAGCCTGCTGTCATTGTGACCCGGTGGGCACTATGACATGGGCAAAGAGTCAGCCGGTACATCACTTCAAGACTCCACTGTGCTGCTCCTCCCCACCCAACCCCCTTAGCTAAGGCTCCTGTTCACCTACTCCATACTTCATGGCTGTTCCAGTGGTTTTGTTTTCTTATACCGTACTTTATCTTCTGTACTGATTGGTAAATAGCCCTGCCTGAACACTTGCTGAATGCCCCCAACCTGGCCCCTTATTCTGGCAGACACACGCATGCATGCCTGTGTGCATACTCATGTAACACACACACGCACACACACACCACTTCAGCAATTAAATGGTTGGTGTCTGACACTGTAGGTTTCCAAGGCCATGATCCAATGTCTGACCTGATTCATCAGTTCCCAGTTCCTATCAATTCAATATTTTTATTATCATTCCTACCTTTAATAACCTAGGGGTGCTGCACATTGTTGAACTTTCTCATTGCCTGGTAGTGTGGAAATTGCAAACTACATGCCTTTAGGAGCCAAGACAGCTAATGGAAATTAGTGGAGCTGCTGGGTGGGACTGTAGCAAAATGGAAAGCTCATATACTGTCTAAAAGCAGCTGACAACTCAGTTTCATCCAGTTGCAGAAATGTAGGCTCAGCGGTTCCAGATCGTATGATTTTTCAACATAAAATAGATTTTTGTGCCAAATTCCTCCAAAATGTTTACAATAGTGGTTATTAACTAAAAATAAATAAACAAAAGGCATTGATTTAAAAAATCAACATCGTGAGCAAAATCTGATTCGAGGGCCACCATTTTGAGACCTCTGCACAATCATTCACTCAACAAATATTTATTGAGGGCCTACTGAAAGCCAGGCAGAATTCTAGGTGCTGGAGATCCACAAGTAAACAAAGATCCCTGCCTAATGGAGCATAGCTTCTAACAGTGAGAAGACAAAACAACAAACATTGTTAAGAAAACTTAGTATGTTAGATGAGAACTGCTATGGAGGAAAGAGCAGAATAAAGGAAGGTCAGGAGTGTGAAGGGGGTGGGGCAGGCTGGGGAAACACCGATCCAAGTAGATCTCATTGAAAAGGTGGCATTTAATCAGAGCCTTAAAAGAGGTGAGGGAGTTAGCCAAGCCAACATCTGGGGGTAAGAGCATCCGGCATCTAAGCAACAGTGGATGTAAAAGCCCTGAAGAGAAAGTGTCTGGTGTTTTCAAGAAACAGCAGGGAGGCTGCTGTTTCCTAAATTGTTGGGAAAGTTGGAGGTGAGGGCAGAGAGCTAATTGGTCAGATTAGGGAGGGCCCTGCAGACTACGTTATGAGGGAAGTCACTGCAAAGTTTTGTGTAGAGGCTGATATGATCTTATCTAGATTTTTAAAAGGTCCTGACTTGCGTTGTAAATAAACTGTGGAGCATTAAGGGAGATTTGCTAAGAGACTAAGGCAGTGATGGAAGAGAAAGATAGTGTCCTCTTCCAGGTTGAAGCACTGAAGGTGGTGGAAGTGGTTGGATTCTGGAAATCGTTTAAAGATAGAACCCACAGGATTTCCTGGAGTGTGAGAGAAGTTGAGTCTCAACGCAAGCCTGAGACCGGGAAGGCTGCAGGGAGGCAGTCTGACGCGGGGTATAGGGACGGGTTTAGTTTG
This sequence comes from Proteles cristata cristata, assembly GCA_017311185.1. NCBI lineage: Eukaryota > Metazoa > Chordata > Mammalia > Carnivora > Hyaenidae > Proteles > Proteles cristata. Next base: position 316,986 of record JAESUZ010002594.1, read on the forward strand.
GACCACGTTAACTCTGAATCGTCCACTAGACATACAAGGAGAAGAGGAAAGAGCAGGCTCTTCAAGTTGAGCGAAGTTAAAAGTCTAGGATGGAGAAATAACTTTGGAAGTCATCAGACTGAAGGAGATCAAAGCCTGTGTGTACACGGAGTAAAGATCCAAAGACTGCCCTTGGGGCCATCTACGAAGCTGGGAGAAAAGGAGAAACCAGCCAAGGAGACTGAAGAAAGCTGGTGAAGTAGGAAGAAAACAAAAACAGAACTAGTGTCCTGGAAGGTGAGTGAGGAAAGCGCAATTCAGAGGAAGCTCAAACAAGTAAAACAACACGATGCTTAGAGCCCCTTTACACAATCTCCGCTGCCTAAACAGACCCTTCCCATCCCATCCTGGTGGTCTTTTCTCGGGCGCTGAGACCCCACCCCTGCTTCCCTTTTCTGTGGCTCATCTCCCTTGTGATCCAGGGTTCTTTCAACTTGAGCTTAAATACCGCAGTTGTAAAGATGAAGGGTTAGCTTCCTCCCCGAGCTGCCATAGTTCCCCAGGGAATCCCATCCCTCCACCACTTTCAGGGAGCTCTGAAGTGACGAAAAGTGAAAGCTGCACCCCTCTCCCCTCAGCGTGCTAGAGCCGGAAGGGACCTCGAGGCTGCGGCGGCTAAACCAAGGCCCCCATTTTAAAGCGAAGCCAAAGGGACACGGTGTCTTTCCCAGCTCCTCCACGATCTGTCAGTAACTACGGGCGTCCCTGCCTCGAGAGGAAACCGGAGAGACGGAGTAAGGACACGCGGAATCACCGAGCGGCGGACTCGGACTCGGCCGCGCGCGAGGATGGGAGGCCCGGCCAGCTCGGGCCGGGTCTGCCCCTCGGCTTCGCCAGCCTGATCGCCGGCGGCTCAGGCGCGCCCCGGGCAGCCGCGGGGGCCTTTCCTGTGCCGGCGCCGAGGGCCGGGGCCTCCTCTGCGCTCCCTCGGCGCCGGGAACATGGCGGCGGTTGCGGGTAGGATGGTGCTGCGTGGGGCCGTTCGGGGGCTGCTGCGGCCGCCGCCGGCTGGGGATACCGCTGGCCCGGAGCGCGGCTTCAGCCTCTCCCACAGTCGGGTGAGGACCAGCTCTGAGCCGGGGGGCGGGGCGGGGGTCCTGGCCTTCGGAGGGGAGGTACTCTTTACGCCCGACTGTTGCTCCTGGGGGGTTCCGGCCTGAGGGTGGCGGGCGAAACTTGTGCCGGTGACAGACGACGGCAGGGGTTTCTCTGGGGGATTCGTTCACCCTCGCTCCCCGACTGCCAGGGCACCGTCGTCGTGGAGCGCTGGTGGAAGGTGCCGTTGGCCGGGGACGGCCGGAAGCCGCGCCTGCACCGGCGACACCGCGTCTACAAGCTGATAGAGGACACGAAACACGGGCCCAAAGGCAACCTGGAGCTCCTCCTCACCCAGTCGGTGGTAGGTAAGGCCCGGCAAAGGCGTTCCTTACCTCGGGCCAGCTCCGTTTGCCATCAGCCCTTTCCTGCCGGCCCCGCTTAGCTGTTCGCGGCCTTTCTCTACTGTGTAGAAATGATCTCTGTATTTGAGAAGAAGCCATGGAAGTGATTGTGGTTGGCTTCCTGCATAGAAAAAGGAACACAAATGGCACAACTGTGTGCAGGGGAAAGGAGGCCCAACAGCATGTGCTACAGTGACCGAAATCCTTTGATGGGACAAGTCTCACTTTGTACAGGGAATGTGCAATTTCTAATTTAGGCCCTAAAAAAACGAATTAGAGGTCTCTTAAGTGTTGGTTCTTAGTGAGTATTAATATTTTTCCTAGGAGGAATAAGTACTGTGAGAGAATAATAGGTGCATCTTTTTTTAATTTTATTTTTAATGTTTTATTTATTTCTGAGAGAGAGAGACAGCCAGCGTGAGCAGGGGAGGGTCAGAGAGAGTGGGAAACAGAATCTGAAGCAAGCTCCAGGCTCTGAGCTGGCAGCACAGAGCCGGTCGCAGGGCTCAAACCCACGAACCCGTGAGATCATGATCTGAGCCGAAGTCTGACTGAGCCACCCAGGTGCCCCAATAGGTGCATCTTTGATCTCCTCTTTAGGTACTAGCCTGATCCAGTGTCTGTTCTCATCCACAGGACTTGGGGTCCGGGGTGACCTGGTCTCAGTGAAGAAATCTTTGGGCCGGAATCAGCTGTTGCCTCAAGGTCTGGCTGTATATGCATCCCCTGAAAACAAGAAACTGTTTGAAGAGGAGAAATTGGTGAGCAGAGGGACTTGGAAGAATAAAACCTTAAGATTTTTTCTAGCAATTTCCTTCCCTTTGATGTTTAATTTAAAAATGAAATAGGGATGAGAAGAACAGGAATCCAGAAACCCAGCCTATGTCTAGCATAAGAGTTTGATATTTATCATAGACTCATTTTTCTCCCTTTGTTTCACCTTGAACTTTCTTTTCTTTTTTTTTTATACAAATAGTTTATTGTCAAATTAGTTTCCACATAACACTCAGTGCTCGTCCCCACAAGTGTCCTCCTCCATGCCCATCCCCCTTCCCCCCCACATCCATCAGTCCTCAGTTTTTGTCAGCATTCAAGAGTCTCTCATGGTTTGCCTCTTGGACTTTCTTTTCTAGCTGAGACAAGAAGGAAAGTTAGAGAAGATCCAGACCAGGGCAGGTGAGATGGTGAGTAACAACACAGAAAGGTCTTATTTGCCACTTACGGAGTTAGCAGCCTCTTCCTGAGAGGCTCCTTGATTTCCTTGAAGGATCCTGATCGTAGACACAAGCGTAGTAAGAAGAAGGGGAAATGTTTGGCTGCCGAAACTGGTTTTGAGACTTCCTGGGAGATCCTGACTTGCTGAGTCCCCGACCCAGGTAGCAGGTGACCCATGGAAAAGTGTGAGATGAGGGCTCTGCCTCCATAGCTGTTTACAGACAAGTCACAACCAACATAGACACATGAGAAAGTGATCAATAATTTCAAGGGAGTAGATTGTAAGAATGACATGGACCAGAAAGGATTAGGTTGATGGGAGGGTCTTTTTCAGATGGGATTAAATTGGGCCTTGTGGGATTAGTAGGCTTTGGATAGGCCAGGAGGGCGGAAAAGGGAAAAGAAATGAAAGTAGGTAGTGAAGGCATGTTTTAACATAAAAAGTTCAGTCTAACAAAAGCAGAGGACTCATATAGGGTAATAGTTACGGCTGTAAAGGGGGTTGGGATGAGATTTGTGTAACATTTTGAATCCAGCTGAGTTTATATTTCATTCTGTAAGCAGAAAGGAATTATTAACTGGGGAGGGGTGGGACTCAAGGGCCAGAAGTATTGGGTTAAAATGGTCTATGAAGGTCATTCTGTCCCAAGATTTATCGGTGATCCCCATTGAGAAGTCTGACTTTGACAGGGCCTGTTTCTCCTTGCTTAGGAACAACCAAGAATAGGTGACATTCCCCTCCAAAGTATCACTAAAACATGTTTGTAAAGAATGAGCCTTGAGACCATAGGAATGTTCTCTGTTTCCAATTCATCTCACCTGTATGCTTGTGAGGCAGAAGTTGTCCCTCTTTCCTGAATTCAGATCTTGTGTCTCTTGCTAACATGTGTCTTCCTTTTTGATTCCAACTATAACCTAGCCCCTGTTTACACTTCCTATCAGACAGTGAAATTTCTGAAAAGCTGTCACCTGGAGGTGGGGATGAAGAACAACGTCAAATGGGAACTAAACCCTGAAATAGTTGCCCGCCATTTCTTCAAAAATGTGAGTGTTCCCAGGCACTGCTGTCCCTGTGAGGGCAGAAGCTACCCCTGGGAAGGAGGCCCAGGATTGATCCCTTCGTTAGGAAAGGGTGTGTTCGTCCAGCCGAAGTTAGGGAAAGTGTCCTTGGTTGCAGGGGTTGAGGAAGGGAAGTGACTCACGACTAAGAGTGGCCAGAATTTGAAGACTGATAGGAAAAGATAGTGGTAGCATTTATTTCTTCTGTAGGAGAAACCTGGGAAATGTGACTCATTGTGCAGTTTGTACTTTTGTGGATGAAGTGACTTCGGTCTCAAGCCCTGTTTCTCTTTGGTGGATCCTCCTCCCTTTCTGAGAAATTAGGACTGAGTTTCTCTGCCACTGTCTGTGGAGGGGAAACATGGGATCGGCCAGGGTAAACTCTGCTTTATTCATTCCTGTACAGGAAATTCCAGAACCTTCTTTGAGGTTGCCTAGAGTTGCATCAGTGTAAACAGCTCCTTTTGGCTTTGGCTTTTTTTGCAGCTTGGTGTTGTGGTCGCCCCACATGCATTAAAATTACCAGAAGAACCCATTACACAGTGGGGCGAGTACTGGTGTGAGGTGACGGTGAGTGTTTCACATCTTGTCCCCTTTTTCTCGCGGGTAAGAAGCTTGGTATTCGTTCTTACCTGCCCAACTAACCTCTGAGGATTCCTTTTGTTTTGTGCAGGTTAATGGACTTAACACTGTGAGGGTGCCTATGTCTGTGGTGAACTTTGAGAGGCCCAAGACCAAAAGATACAAGTACAGGTTAGCCCAGCAAGCTGCCAAGGGAATGGCCTCCACCAGCTCCCAGACGATCTGAACCTGTTCTCCCTCAAAAGCAGAAGAGCAGAACCGGGGCCCTGGGGGACTCAGTGAGCTGACTGCCTGACTGCAGCTCAGGTCATGGTTTCTCGGTTGGTGAATTCAACCCCCACATTGGGCTCTCTGCTGTCAGTGCAGAGCCCACTTGGATCCTCTGCCCCCCCTCCCAAAAATGAGTAAACATTAAAAAAAAAAAAAAAGGCAGAATCGGGATCATTGGAGCAGCGATGGGCCATCACCCTGGTAGGATGACTGCAGCTCTGACAAAATAGTAGAACTTTACAGAGCACGTGAAGACATCGGCCAAAACTGCATGTACGTGTTGAATCCTCCATCTTTGACTGTTATCACATCCGGCCTTACTGGGGCAGTCCTGCTCAGGGAGTACCAGGCTGTAGATTTCATAAGCTAAGTATTAACAGATGGAAACAGTTTGGATCTTATTTAGCCTGAAATTCACTGGAACAAATGGAAGAGCTAGTCGCTGTCTCCAGTAGTAGGCTCATTCTCCTACAAACAACATTTGTATTTCAGGAGGAAATAAAGAGGCTATGCTGTTTTTATTTTATTTTTTTAATTTTTTTATTCTTGTATTTACAATTAATTTTATTCAGTTATGATTTAATGCACCTTTATGTCTGTTTACATTTCCCTTGATTGCAAATGGTACCGTGTATGGTCTTTAAGCATGTACGTATGCTTTGGTAAATTTTACGTTTTAATTTTTTTACTTGTAGTTGACAACACCATGTTACATTATTCTCAGGTGTACAGCAGAGGGGTTGGATAATTCTGTACATTAAGCTGTGTTGCTATCATTTGTCACCATGCAGTGCTATTACAAAACCGTTGACTAGAGAGATTGTGTTCTTAGATGCTGTTTATGGGCCTTGAGTAGACTGGGGATAGAACTTCCAAGTAGGTTGTCCTCTTGAGCTACTGGAGTTTGGTGCTAAAAAGGAAGGAAGAGAATGGATTTGCAGGCTACATCCCATGGGTGCTGTGGGCAAATTACCTAACAAGCTGATACATCTTTGATCTTAAAAGTTACTTTTGTTAGGTATATTGATAAAGCTATAAATATGAGTAAGCATATGGATTCTCCTTTTATAAAGGGATCTGAATAAGGCCTAAGGGTAATTGTTGGAGAAAATGAAGCTGAGATGAAAGAAGCTTAAAAAGGGAACTTATCTTTTATTTCCATAACCAGCCCCTGAAATTTTGAAAAAGATGGTATCTTGGTTTCCAGACCAAGGTTAAGATATAGGGCTAGTCATTGGGTAATTATGGAATAGGTATCTTGATAAGAGATAAGGGAAGTAGATAATTCTGTATAAGTTCAAGGTCTGTGAGTGGAAAAAAGATGCAACTTGTCAAATGGATTGTGCTAGTTGCTGAAATACAATGTGAGGTCACACAATTTAGGAGTGGTAAAGATGGGACCATCGACTCTTTCCTGTCTTTATCAGAAGCTCAGAGATACTAGTTTCTAACCTAGTGTTTGAGCTCACCTACCACTCTGAGTTGGTTAAGCACTTTGAGGCACATGAGGCCATCCCAGCTAATAGAAGTGTCATCAGTTGCGCTGAAAACCATAGCCAGCCTCACACTTGCCAGACTCCAGAACTCAAGTTATGCTGAAACTTAAAACTGGTGTTTGAAATCTGCCATTTCAACGGTCTCTATCCCTGCTGTTCCTGGTGAAAAGCTCATTTAACACAACATCTTTCCACACCACCATGTCCCCATCATGAAGGTCTCTGAAACTGCCTGAGCATCAGGCACTAAATTCCACACAGCTAATCTCAAAGTGTTTAAATATGTCATTGTGTGAGTTTCTGGTGAAACAGACTGAATTGGGAATTTGTGTGCAGGAAGTTTTATGGTTGGGGAGTCCAGGAAGTAGGATTCGGTAGAGGGGAGGTTAAGCCGAGACGTCTCAACAATGACCTGTCAGTCCCTCACACTCAAGCCAGGATGGCTGTGTGGAAATGTGTACCCTGCTGAAGCAGGTGGACACACACCCGCATTAGCTGGAAAAGGGCCATGTCCTTGGGTGAGGTGCCTGACTTCAGGCAAAAGCAGTTCCCCAGGGGGACTCGGGTGATGATTCTCTGCATTCTGAGCAGCTTGGGAAATGAGTGCTTCGGTCCTGAAGCCGGGAGTCTGGGCAGCACACCAGGTCTTCACTACAGTCCACCTTTTGTGCTGTTCGGATCCATTGCATCATAGGTTCTAGAGTGATCCCTTCAGGAACCCGTTGGGCCTCTTTTCCCGGGAAAGCTATTTAACAGGAAGGTCTGGGACAGACCACAGCCCCTGCTGCTGTAACTTCCCCTGTCTGCACTGGTGCTCCGCTCCCTTGTCTACTCCCCATCTAGATTTCTACCCACACCCCTCAACTTGTACTTCTGGTCCAAATAGGTTGCCTGATAAGGTACCTGGTCATCATGTCCTTCCAGGTCATGACTGCATCTGTCCATTTATCATCAAAATTGATACATGTGCCAGAATAGGATTCCCAAGTGTGGAATATGCTGTCTGTAGACCCCAAGGCCGCTTCTCGGGCACTGTGTTCCCTTCTTAGTAGTGAGACGTGAGATGTCAAACTTCTTTACTTTGGAGGGAACATCCTGGCATGGTCCAGACCACCGGACCTCTAAAGACATCAGTGAATGTTTGCAGGTCCTGTGAGGGCCTCTAGCGTACTCGCCATGTCTTACTGCTCCTGTAGCGTTACCACGATGTCATCAGTGCAGCAATGTGATAATCTGTGGAATGTCCATATGGTCCAAGACCTGTCATGACAGGGTGGGAGGGTTTACACGGTCCAGGTGCAAGACAATAGATAGCACTGCTCATCCCACTGGTGAAAGTGCTTTTTCTGGTCCTCCTTTCTTACAGAGATGGGAAACCGTGTGTTGCTCAGGTTAGTGGCTGCCTATCATGTACCTGAGGCTGTTAATCTGCTCTAGCAAAGACCCCACATTTAGCATTTAGCACGGCAGATAAAATTGAAATTACTTGTTGATTGAGATGGCTGTCATCCACTGTCATCCTCCAGAACTTTCTGGTTTTACCAGGGACCTGACTGGTGAATTAAATGGTGTTTTAATGGGCCCACTGTCCCTGCATCCTATAGGTCTGCAAGAGGGCCACTGATGGGATAGTTTTTATTATCTTGGCCTGAGATGGTAGAGGCAGCTTCAGGAGCTTGGTGCTGGCCTTTCTCACTATGATAGCTCTTATCCTATCATGGTTAGTGTAGTTCTGCCAACTATCAAGTATATCCGTCTCAGCTACCCATTAAGGACCAATGAAATGACCGCTAGGTGGATCAATGAGCCCATCAGGACCACTGAGAGCTAAACCTGGGCCTTGAGTACATTTGTCACCCCACCCCCATGCGCTGCCACTCCAACAGGGGCCACGACGATGCTTCAGATCTGTGGACATCAGTGTCAGATAGGACCATGTTACAATAGTTTCTCAAATGGTTGAATGTGCCTCTTTTTCCAGCGTGTTTTAAGTAAACAAATGGTTGTGAGTCCTTACAGGGTAGGACTAGGGGGGTTATTACCTTATATGCTTACCATGCTGTTTCAGGGTCCTTTCTCCTAGCGGCCTAGCCTCTTACATCACTTGTTTCCAGCTGAAAAACTGGTTCAGGAAGACTTCTACTTCCACTCATGAAATGATCACCTACAGAAATCACCTTCCCATTATAAACAACTAAAAAAACACAAAATTATAAAAGAAATATTTATGGATATTGAGCAGGTAGTGCAGAACTTCGTTAAATAAGAAAAGGGAAATAAACGAGATGAACCCTATGATTGCCTCAGTTTGCTCCCCAGAGATAGTTTCCTGCACTGTGCTGTAGGGAGCATTGCAGAGGGGGTGGTGGAGGGTCATGAAGTCCCACCTCCCCCTCCCATGCCAAAGCAGTTCACAGGAAGATAGTTAAACAAGAAGTTTAAATTTGGATTCAATCTGGCAAACCATGAGAGACTCTTGAATGCTGACAAAAACTGAGGACTGATGGATGTGGGGGGCAGGGGGGGATGGGCATGGAGGAGGACACTTGTGGGGATGAGCACTGAGTGTTATGTGGAAACTAATTTGACAACAAACTATTTGTAAAATAAATAAATAAATAAATAAATAAATAAATAAATAAATAAATAAATTTGGATTCAATCCTCATAACCAAAATATCAAGGTTCCACTAAAAAGTCATCTTGGGTTGCCTGACTGGCTCAGTCAGAAGAGCACATGACTCTTGATCTTGGGGTGGTGAGTTCAAACCCCCTGTTGGGCATAGAGATTACTTAAAAAACTAAAGTTGTGGGGTACCTGGGTGGCTCAGTCAGTTTAGCATCTGACTTCAGCTCAGTTCATGATCTCAGTCTGGGTTCGAGCCCTGCGTCGGGCCCTGTGCTGACAGCTCCGAGCCTGGAGCCTGCTTCAGATTCTGTGTCTCCCTCTCTCTCTGCCCCTTCCCTGTTTGTGTGTGTGCTCTCTTTCTGTCTGTCTGTCTGTCTGTCTCTCTCTCTCCCTCACTCTCAAAAACAAACGTTATAAGAAAGTTGTTATATGTGGGGGAGGGGGGGCTGTTCTCATCATACCAAGAACCAGGAATATCTCAAACTGAATGAAAAAAGACAATAGATGCCAATATTGAGATGACACCACAATCAGCCAGCAGCACCTAATCAACACTTATAGAACACTCCACCCAACAGCAGCAGAACAGACCTTTATTATGCTCCCACAGAACATTCACCAAGATGGGCCTTAACCTGGACCATAAGACAAATATCAACAGGTTTAAAAATGGAGTCACACAGAACGTGCTCTCTGATGACCGTGGGTACAGCAGTAGAAAGAAAGGAGGAAAAAGATCTTGTAATACTTCAAAGCTACGTGCACTTGTAAATAATCCTTGGGGCAATGAGGAATTCTCAAGGGAAACAAATTTCCAATGCATTGAACTGAATAAAAATGAAAACATCAAACATGGTGGCACACGACTAAATCAGTGCTGAGGAAAAATCAAAGCACTAAGTCATTTTACCTGAAGCCAGCTCCAGACCTTAGGGGAAAAAAAAAACAAAGTAAACCCAAAGCAAGCATGAGCAAGGAAATAAAAAGAAAAGCAACAGAAAGCAAAGGAATGTATAAAAGAAAAATAGAGAAAATCAATGAAAGAGCTAGTTCTTTGAAAAACATCAATAAAATTGACAAACCACTAGCAAGACTGACTAAAAAAAAGACACAAACTACAAATACCAGGAATGAAACAGCATATCACTAGAAACTCCACAAATACCAAAAAGATTTTAAGGGAATGCTATAATCTGCATGTGTAAATTTGACAAAATGGGGCCGCCTGGGTGGCTCCGTCGGTCAAGTGTCCGACTTTGGCTCAAGTCATGATCTCACGGTTCGTTGGACTCTGCTGACAGCCAGCTCAGAGCCTGGAGCCTGCTTCGGATTCTGTGTCTCCCTCTCTGACCCTCTCCCGTTCATGCTGTCTCTCTCTCTCTCAGAAATAAATAAAACATTAAAATAAATATTTTTAAAGAAAAAAATAAATTTGACAAAATGGACCAAATCCTTGAAAAACGCAAACTACCAACTCTGACAGGGTCAGATTATTTGAATAGCGCTGTAACAATTAAGGGGAATTAATTCATAATTTAATCTCTCCCCTTCTCCTTCCCCCCAAAACTTTCAGGTCCAGGTGGTTTCCTTGGAGAATTCTACAAAATGTTTAAAGAGGAAATAACACTTGTTCTATATTATTTCTTCCACAAAATAGAAGGGAATACTTCCCAATTCCTAGTATTACCATGAAAATGAAACAGTACAAAAGAAAGTACAGGCCAATATCTCTCATTAATATAACTGCAAAACTCCTTAACAAAGTATCAGCAAATAGATTTTATCAAATTACAGTAAGATTTATATACTGTGCTCAACTGGGTTTTATTCCAGGGATGTAAACCTGGCTCAATATTCGAAAGTCAATCCGTATAATCTACCATATTAACCCTCTAAAGAAGAAAATCACATGATCATAAACTCATGGAGAGGGGACGCCTGGGTGGCTCAGTCAGTTAAGTGTCCTACTTTGGCTCAGGTCATGTCTCACGGTTCGTGGGTTTGAGCCCCGCATCGGGCTCTGTGCTGACAGCTAGCTCATAGCCTGGAGCCTGTATCAGATTCTGTGTCTCCCTCTCTCTCTGACTCTCCCCTGCTCATGCTGTCTCTCTCTCTCTCTCAAAAAAAAAAAACATTAAAAATTTTTAATAAAAATAAAATTGCTCAAAAATACATAGGTATAAGTCTAAGAAAACATACAAGATATATATGGTGAAAACTACACGATGTTGATGAAAATAATCAAAGATCTAAATAAACAGATATACTGTGTTCATAGATCCAAACTGTGTTCATAGATCCAAAGATTCAACATAGTAAAGATATTACTTCTACTCCATACTGATATGCAGGTTTAATGTAATTACTACCAAAATCCCAGTATTTTTTGTAAACATATACAAGATTGTCCCAAAGTTTATATGGAAGGCAAAGGAACTAGCATAACTTAAAGAATTTTGAAAAAGAAGAATAGAATGTGAGAAATCAGTCTACCCAATTTTTAGATTTATTATATAGCTACAATAATCAGTGCTGGGAAACCTGTAAGTGAAGGGACAAACACATAGATCAGTGGAACAGAATACAGATCCTGGAAACAGATTCACGAATATGCCCAACTCTTTTTTTTTTTTTTTGACAAAAACACCAAAACAATCCAATGGAGGAAAGATAGCCTTTCCAACAAATGCTAGAGCAATAGGCACAAAATAAAACTTAACCTACATCTAACATCTTATATAAAAATTAGCTCAGAATGGCCACAGACCTAAAAACTAAAACTCTAAAACTTTGTTTAAGAAATAATCTTCAAGATCTATGAATAGACCAATAGTTCTTTTTCTTTTTTTTCCCTTTTTTAAAAATAGTTTATTGTCAAGTTGGTTTCCATATAACACCCAGTGCTCATCCTCACAAGTGCCTTTTTCTTTTTTTTTTTTTAAGATTTATATTTTTAAGTAATCTCCACACCCAACGTAGGGCTTGAACTTACAACCCTGTGATCAAGAGTCGTATGCTCTACCAAATGAGTAGCCACATGCCCCAAAGAGTTCTTAAATTTGATGCCAAATGATCCATAAGAGGGAAAATCAGGAATTTGGGCCTCACTAAAATTTAAATATGCTCTTGGAAAGCCTATGTGAAGAGGATGAAAGGGCAAGCTTTTTTTTTTTTTTTTGCAAACTATGGATCTAACAAAGGAGTGGCATCTTGAAAGTAAAAAGGACTCTTAAACTCAAAGTGAAAAAAAATTACAATCTGACCAGAAAATGGGCAAAAGACCTGAATGGTTTTTTTTACCAAAAAGGATATGTAGAGGGAAAATAAGCACATGAAAAGATATTCAACATGATTAGCCATGAGAGAAATGCAAATTAAAACCACAAACGAGATATGACTATATGCCTATCAATATGGCTAAAATTAAAAACTGTGACAACAACAAATGCTGGTGAAGATGCAGAGAAACTGGTCAGATGTTGCTGGTAGGAATGCTGGATGGGATAGCCACTTCGGAATAGACTTTGGCAATTCCAAAGTTACACGTGCCCTTACCATTGAACTTAGGAGCCCTGTTCCCAGGCATTTACTAAAGAGAAATGAAAAGTTACTAATGATGTATTAATGTTCATAGGAACTTTATGACCCCAAATGGAAATAACCCATAGCCATCAGCATTACATAAACAATGGAATACTACTACTACTCATCAAGGTAAAGGAACTAATGATACACACCACACTGATAAATCTAAAAACATGCTATGTGAAGGGCACCTGGATGGCTCGGTCAGTTAAGTGTCTGACTCTTGGTTTCGGCTCAGGTCATGATCTCACAGTTTTGTGAATTGAAGTCCCATTCACACTGTCTCTCTCTCTCTCTCTCTCTCAAAATTAATTAATTAATTAAAAATAAATATATGAAGATATGTGAAAGAAGTCAAACACAAAGGACTACATGCTATATGATTCCATACAAGCAAAACTCTTGTAACAAGGTGTCAGCAGTGGCTAGGAGCCAGAGCTCTGGATGGGGATCGGAATGCAAAGGGGCATGAGCAGTGATGGGCTAGTCAATGTTTAACAACCAGCTTTCAGTGGGAAGGAGGCCCTGGTTTGTAGCATTTGCCAATTCCTGTGGTGTAAACACTCCTTCCACTGACAATTTCATGCACCCAGTGTGATGTCATTGAACACTGAGTATGGAAGGGGTGCTAGCTAACATTTGGAACCCACTAGATGTAAGCGGGCTCAGTACATCACTGGGCACAAGGAAATGTCGAGCGATGATGGAAATGTTACCTATCTTGTGGTGATGGTTAATTTGAAAAACTTACTAACATGTAGATTTTAAATTGGGGATTTTTAAAAAAAATTTTTTTTTAATGTTTTATTTATTTCTAGGAGAAAGAGAGAGGCAGCGTGAGCAGGGGAGGGTCAGAGAGAGAGGGAGTCACAGACTGAAACAGGCTTCAGGCTCTGAGCTGGCAGTCAGCACAGAGCCCGAAGCGGGGCTCGAACCCACGAACCGCGAGATCATGACCTAAGCGAAAGTCGGATGCTCAACCGACTAAGCCACCCAGGCGCCCCTAAATTGGGGAGTTTTAATGTAAATAAATTATACTTCAATAAAAATGTTTTAATGTTTATTTATCTTGAGAGAGAGAGCGAGAGAGAGAGAGCAAGTGGGGGAGGGGCCAGGAGAGGGAGAGGGAGACAGAATCTGGGCGGTCGGCACAGAGCCCAACGAACAGCTTGAACCCACGAACCTTGAGATCATGACCTGAGCCAAAGTCGGATGTTTAACTGACTGAGCCACCCAAGCACCCCAAAAAAGAATTATTTCTTAAAGCTGGCTCAGGTGTAGAAACAGGAAGAACTGTTGGGTTTGTTTTTTTTTAATGAGTTGTAACTTTTTATCAGGTGGCTGTCCTCAGCCTCCTGATCATCCATCCTTAATTTCTTTTTATTGTACAGATTGAGCAATAATAGCCTTGTTGAGGGGCACCTGGGTGGCTCAGTCAGTTCAGCATCCAACTTTGGCTCAGGTCATGATCTCATAGTTTGTGAGTTTGAGACCCGTTTCTCTATGCTCACAGCTCAGAGCTTGGAACCTGCTTGGGATTCTGTCTTCCTCTCTCTCCTACTCAAGCTGTCTCTCTCTCTCAAAAACAAACATGAAAAGAAAATAGCCTTGTTGAGTGCCATCTATCTTGTCCCTAGAAAAGCCATGTTCTGTGAATCATTTCCAGTAATTTGCCAACCAGATCCAGACCCTGGCTGCCCGTCCCACCTTCCTTCTCAGTCACTTCGATTCCGACAGCTGGGCACCCACCACCTGCCTGTTCCAGTGTCCTGCCATCCCCACTGTGACCAGTGAGCCCAGTTCCGTGATAGTTCACCACTAGCCTTTAGAGCAAGACCATCCCTGAGCTTCTCAGTGAAACTGTGCCTATCTCACCAGTACATTCTTTATCACTTCGGTAAACAGACTACCCTTGGGCCCTCTGATGGAACATAATCATCTGGTGATTTTTCTGGCTTTACTTAGCATATTTACTCTAACATGCCCACATTTTTTAGCCCTTCAATGTCTTCTTCCAACATATACCATAACTGTTCTGGCACTTTTAGTCTTTTTAATAAATATTTTATTGTTTATTTATATTTCAGAGAGGGGGGGGCGCAGAGAGAGCGGGATGACACAGAATCCAAAGGAGGCTTCAGGCTCCAAGCTGTCAGCACAGAGCTCGACACGGGGCTGAACTCAAGAAATGTAAGATCATGACCTGAGCCGAAGTTGGAGGCTTAACTGACTGAGCCTCCCAGGGGCCCTGTTCTGGCATTTCTGCTTCACTTAAAGTGGGCCATGGCCTCCTCCAAGTTTCTAAGAAGCACCTTATCCTTTTTTTTCCCCTTGAGAGAGAGAGACAGAGAAACAGCATGAGCAGGGGACGGTCAGAGAGAGAGGGAGATACTGAATCTGATACAGGCTCCAGGCTCTGAGCTGGCTGTCAGCACAGAGCCCAACGCGGGGCTCAAACCCATGAACCATGAGATCATGACCTGACCCGAAGTCGGACGCTTAACAGACTGAGCCACCCAGGTGCCCTGTGAAGCACCTTATCCTAATATTAGCAATATCTCTTGGGAGCCTTGTCAGAGCATTAAGTCCTATATCACGGAAAGTTACTTCCATATCCATCTACTCTTCCTTATCAAACTTTATATCCACCCTCCTTGATCCAACACCCTCAGAATCCAGCCTGACACATCTTCACCCATCTTCAGCCAGTACTTTCTGGCCAGGCCCATGCTGCTTCCAGGGCCCTCTTCTGTAAGGGGTCACCCAGCTGGGTAAGGGAGGAGGGATAGTCATTGCCGGGAAGAAGTGGGTACTTCTGCAGGCCCAGGGGATGCAGGAGAATGGGGGGATTCAAGATTTTCTAAAGCATCAACCCAGATGTCCCACCCCGTGTCTCAGGGTCTAGCGCTTTCCAAACAGCCCTGGCAGCGTTAAGAACTCAAACTTCTCTGGAGCTCTCCTACTTAAATCTCGAACTTATTCTCAGGTTTCTGGGTCAAGATGCAAGAGATAGAAGTCCCTTTATAAGTTGCCAAGGAGGGCCTCAGGCTTTACAGCTGGCCTTAAGCTGGAGAATAATTACCATCAGCCCTTCAGGTCTCTTTCCGTGCATTGAGAGCCTCCAGCACCAGTCACCCAATTCTATGGTCAGTCTTCTCGAACAGGGTGTATTTCCCCCACCAACGCATTCCCCTCCCCCAGGACCCCATCCTACTTCACACCTAGTGAGGGTTTCAAGAACTGCAATGACGCAGGGTGCTAGGGCCATGCATGCTCTAACTACCCCCTGGATATGGAGTCCTCTCTGGTAGGTCAACAGGTGATTCAGCTTTAAAATCCCAGTTTGTTTTTCCATCTGCAGCGGCCACAGTGCGAGCAGCTGCCGCTGGGTCCGCCCAGCTTCCTGACCAGGAGGACAGGCAGACACACAGCGCCCAGCGGATAACCTGCAGGCTCACAACTCCCTCCTGCTACAACAGGCTTGATTCGCCGCAAGGCTGTGGGCACGGGGCTGCTGGCCAAAGGCACGGGTGTCGTGGAGGGCAGGAAGCAGAGATCCGGCCAGCAAAAACCCACCACCTCCTGCGTGAGGACCACTGTCCACAAGAATGCCCGGGCCACCGTGGGTAGCCCCAGGCTCACTATCCGCAAGAGCAAGAACCGCCCAGACCTGCACATGGCTGCTGGTAGCCCTCCAAAGGTGAAGAGGAAGCCGCCCCCACCAAGAGCTCCTGAGCTCCTGTCCCCACCTCCAAAGCCATAATGATGGCAACCACATCAAGCAATCAAGAAAATATAGAAAATAAAATAAAGGGGCTCCTGGGTGGCTCAGTCGGTTAAGCATCCGACTTTGGCTCAGGTCATGATCTCGCGGTTCTTGGGTTCAAGCCCTGCATTGGGCTCTGTGCTGACAGCTCGGAGCCTGGAGCCTGCTTCAGATTCTGTGTCTCCCTCACTCTCTGTCCCTCCCCTGCTCACACTGTCTCTCAAAAATAAATGTTAAACTTAAAAAAAAAAAAAAGGAAACATCTAAAAAGCGTATGGAGCAGCACTGCTAGAGACAAGGCCCTGGGTGCTGTAACTTCTGAAGAAACTTCTTTCTACAGGAATCTGTGAATTTGTGACTATTTCCCCATTCCTAAAGCCCTGTTTCTCTTCCGGGGATGTTTTCACGTAGGCCTGGAACAGGCGGCCTCTGCAGCCATGCCCAGGAGAGGGCGGTAGAAGCCTGTCTGGCTAGAAGGAGAGAACCTCACCCTCTAGGTGTTGCCCTTCCTCCTGCCGCTCTGTGCCCCAAGACTGGGGCGATCCTGGGGCGCCTGGGTGGCTCAGTTGGTTAAACATCTGACTTCAGCTCAGGTCTTGATCTTGCGGTTCGTGGGTTTAAGCCCTGCATTGGGCTGTCAGCTCAGAGCCTGCTTCGGATTCTGTGTCTCTGTCTCGGTCTCTGTCTCTGTCTCTCTGCCCCTCCCCCACTTGTACTCAAGCTCTCGCTCTCGTGCTCTCTCAAAAAGAAAAAAAAAAAAGACGGGGGCGATCCTTACTGCAGGCCTGTGAGAGCCACTGCCCCAAGTGTGAGGAGGAGGAGCTGACACAGAGATCATTCCAGGCCATGCGGTGGCACAGTTAGGCCAGCCTGTGAGTCCCCATCACCTCTGCCATCAGGTCCAATCTGTGCAACATTTCCAAGAGGCTCCTACCATTTCTAGCTTGAAAGTAACAGATCTCAAGAGATGAAAAGGCCAGATCCCTGGATGCTCACACACCTCCCCTTACAAAAGCCCACCCTTGACCCGGCATCCCCTTCTACCCACTGCCTGTCCTCAGTCTCCACTCGCGACCATGCTCCCGGAAGGCTGTCTCCACAGCCATGTGCATCCATACCCACATCCCCAGCTCACATCCGCTAGGAAGTCCACTCAGCCCAACCCCACTGACAACCCACTGCAGTGATTCATACCAACTTCACCCACAACCCAGTTCTAAACCCAGCAGACACCTCTGGGTCTAAATCCATGTCCCCATTCCCCCAGCCCATCTACTTCCATTCTGTGTTAGTGATTGATCCCACCACCTCTCCCTCTGCCCCATCCAAGAAACCTGGAGTCATTCTAAAATCTGTACCTGCCCTGATAACTCCAGCCCATTTAACCACAGTCCTGCCAACTCCTCCTCTTAAATCCTAGACTCTGTCTCCTATTTCCAGGCTCCTGCACAGATCAGCCCCCCCACTCCCCCAAGTGCTCAGCCTTCTTTGGGGGCCGGGAGATTTTATGAAATTAAATATTAAAAATGTCTGGGGGAAGCCGCTTCAGTTGGATCCCTAGGAAAGGACTCAGAGAGTGCCTGTCTGGGTTCTGTTGGCAAACTAAATACGCAACTTCCGAGCCCCCCTCAAGGAGGAGGCCATGTACACAGGTGTGGGCAATGAGATGTTAGTGGGACTTGCGGGTGAGGGTGGTGTTCTGGGGCAGACCCACTTTCCAGAAAAGACAAGCCTCCCTGGTACAGTCCCTTCCTGCTCGTTCCAGACCTGTGTGTCTGGAACACGGGCAGGTGGGAGGCAGGGGGCAGAGAAAGTCTGAGAGGTGGGAGCTTGGGGGGTGTCTCCCTGGAGAGCTATATGGAATCTAAGTGCCTGGAAGACTGCGGGAGGGTTTCAGGCGGGAGAGTGACCAAGTCTGACTCCGGTTTCTTAGAAGATCACTCTGGCCAGGACATGGGGAAGGAAAGAGCACAGACACTGCTCTGGGGCTGGTCCAACAGCAATTCCCACTCTGATCCAGACACTTTCTTCTCTAGAAGCTAGAGGAAGTGGGGCACCTGGGCGGCTCAGTCAGTTGAGCGTCCCACTTAGGCTCAGGTCATGATCTCACGGTCTGTGGGTTCGAGCCCCGCGTCGGGCTCTGTGCTGACAGCTAGCTCAAGAGCCTGGAGCCTGCTTCAGATTCTGTGTCTCTCTTTTTCTCTGTCCTTCCCCTGCTCATGCTCTGTCTCTTAAAAATAAATGAACATTAAAATAAAAAAAAAGCTAGAGGAACTGAATGTTCCCTTTCCTGTTCTCTGGGGCACTTGGGTGGACCCCATGAGCCTGCTGTGGCAGGTGAGAGGAAGGTGAGAACTTTCAGGAGAACTTTTCTTGCCCTACAGAAAGAGAGGGACCCCCTGGTGGGCTCTCCTTCCCTCTCCCTGTCTGGAGTACAGAAGCAGCCCCTCCCAGGGGCAAGGCCCCAGGCTAAGGCTGAAGAGATGGGTGCTTGTTGAGGCTACTGAAACTTTGAATTTGCCCACAGCCAGACTACTTGGCAGGAAGACTGAACGGTTTGGTCTTCTGTTCCACACAGAGCCTGGCGTTGTCAGCTCACAGATGGGGCTGGGGTCAGCGCAGACCTGCGAAGAGGTGAGTGAGGAGGTGCAGGGAGAGATGGTGGTGGCGTGGACTACAGGTCTCTCCACTTCTAGTCCGAGTCTCCCTGAGCTGGTCTCCACACTGACACGTTCTAAATGCAAATCTCGTCATGAACGCCTCTTGGTTTCATTTCCTTTGCTGGCTCTCCATTGCCGGCACCATACAGAGCAACCTTCTGGCCCAGTGGGCGGTGCCCTTCGTGACCTGTCCTGCCGTCCCTTCTCCCACCACTCCTGCCCCTGCACCTCCTGCGCCGAGCCACCAGCCTGCCCTTCCCGTGAGCGCTGCCGCGTGCCAGGCACTGTGCACGCTCTCCCTGACCCGGCAGCCCTGAGAGGTATGAACTACACATCTTGGTTTATAGGTGAGAAAGCTAACGTCACAGAAATTAAGGGCCTGGGCCAGGGCCGCACATCTAGTAAGTGGTGGGTCAGGATTTAAAGGCTGGTGGGCTTTCAAAGCAAATCAGAGGTGTATTTTCCTCACTTGTCAAGAAGTCCAGAGGCAGGCATGTGCTAGGCTGTGCAAGTGCTCAAAGAGGCCACCGGGGCCTTGGTCTTCTGATCTTTCCTCTCAGCCACTTTGGAAGACTGACTCTCTCACCCTCCGGCCCATCACTTCATGGCCTCACCACCGCCCCTTGGCTCCAGACATCACGTGCAGGTTCAAGTCTGGAAGGTGAGAAGCGGGGGCACCCCATCTTCATCTGTCAGACTCCCTCTCCCCCTTATCGTTGCTAAGAAAGCAAACGCTCTCCTAGAAACGTCTGGAAAGCTGCTCCAAACGTTGGGCTGCTCCTCGCTGCACCGCGAGGCAGGCTGGGAGGCCAAGGAGTGTGGCTGTGGTTGGTGGGTCGGCTCAGAGGGCGTGCCGTCTGTCCGTCCGTCTGCCTGGGCCCCACCCACTGCTGTCCTCCATAAAGCCGACGCCCAGGTAGCAAGAAAGGGGCCAGGATCACAGGAGAAGGATGGGGTTCGCTGCCACCACCCTGCTCGGCACATGGTAGCACCTGTGGCCCCCTGGCCCCCCACCCCTCTCCACATCTGCCCGGTGAATCCTTTCCCACCTGTCACGTGCCAGTTCCTGAGGCTTTCCTCTCTCTTGAAAGCAAGGTATTCTCTCTTCCTCCTTTATGTGCACCTATTTCCATCACTGGTGTCTAACTTTAGAGTATTTTGAGAGAGAGAGAGAGAGAATGCGTGGGGGAGAGATGGCATGAGAATCTCAAGTGGGCTCCATGCTCCACACAGAACTCGACGCAGGGCTTGATTCCCCCACCCTGGGATCTGGATGGAGCCGAAATGGAGAGTTGGATGCTCAAACGACGGAGCCACCAAAGGGCCTTGCGTTACAGCCTTTATAGTGACTGAGATAACTCACTCAGTTACGCAAGCACCCATTCTCTCCACAGATGCTCACTGCGCACTGGCTGTGTGCCAGGCTCTGGGCCGGAAGTCAGGAACTAGACAGTGAGCGAGTCCGACGTTTAGATTTGGTCCCTGCTCTGATGGAGCTTTCAGTCTAAAAGGTGAGAGACCCAGAGAGTTAAGGTCTGGGGGGAAAGCTGAACATCTCTTTCAGGACCATCAACCAGCACGTGGCAGGAAGGCCTCCCCGCCGTGCCCGCAGGGCCTGGCACACCACGTCCCACGGAGCAGATTCACCATGACCAGGATTGTGCGCCAGATGCGTGCTTTCCTTGGCCTTCGAATAAACGCGAGTCGAAATGCCTTTCTTCCTTCTGCCTGGAACCCCCAGAAAGGAGCCACTGCCCTCTTACAGGGTCACAGCACACCCTTAAGCAGCTGAAAAACACGCCGTTCTCTCCCCAGCTCGCTGCAGGCCTCTCCCCCTCCCGGGAATGTTTCCAAGAGTGTCTAATTTCACACTTCACATCAGAGGTCCTTTGCACATGTGTGTTTTCTGCTGGAGGCTTCGTCTGGATTTTCTAAACAGGGACGCCACACTGTCGGAGCCACAGTGGATTCAGAAAGTACCTAAAATAACTCCTTGGGTTCCTGTTCTGGCGCACACGGTGAATGGTTCTAATAGTTCTCCAGCCACCCAGGCACTGCCCTTCCATTCTGGCCGGTGCGGGCAGCTGGGAACAAGATGGACCACATGCCTGGGGAGGGGGGGTGCCTGTTGCCATGGCGACGAGGACCCAGACTCAGGGGTGAGGGGTCCTTCACTCAGTGGGATGTGGAGGCTTCAGAGAGTTGGGCCATAGACACAGGGACTGTCTATGCCTTCTGGGCCTGGAAAGGACCTCTTGAGGCCAGCTGGCCCACGCCTGGCCTGTTAGCTAGAACCCAAATGGACGCGTGGCTTGTTGCTAAACATCCACCACCTCTGGGTCACCTGTTAGATTCAGATTTCACAAGATGCGTGACCCTAAATGGGTTTTCTCACTGTCCTTCCAGCCAGGTGCCGGTATCACTGCTGGAGGAAGGGGTTAATCTTCGCCTGCACGCACTGCACGGTAACCCAGGAGGGAAGACGGAGGACAAAGCCCCAAAGAGTGGACTAAGCTTGTTTCAGCACCACCCAGATCGGCGGTCCCCACAGGGTCCCCACCCCTGTTCTCCTGTCGGGCCCTAGCTCTGGATGCAAGGCGCCTGGAGAGGGAGGAGGAGGGCCCGCAGGCCAATTGCAGAGGCCCGGGGCTGGGCTGGGCTGCCACAGTCAGAGATCCGGCCATGCTGCCTGTCAGGTCCATGCTGCCTGTCAGGTCGGAGTAGGAGCGAGCTGCACCGCCCCCCCCAGCCCCTCCCCACGGGATGGCTTCCTCCCTTGGAGTGAAATACAGCGGAAAGAGCTGAAAGATCTGTTTTTAATGAGCGTCTTTACAAGCCTTTGCAAAGGCAGGCCAGGCCCGAGGCGGCCTGGAAACCCCGGCCCGGGGCTCTCTGGCTTCCAGCGGCCCTGCAAACACAAACAGTGCTGTGAAATCCCACCTCCACCAAACGATCCCAGCCCACACGATCACTTCAGAAATCCTTCTGTCTGGAAAACATGAGATGGCTCTCAAGGCAGAGCCTGGCTTAAAGATGAGGGGCAGCAGGAAGCCCCCCCCCAACCCCAAGAAGGGAGACTGCTCCCGCCCCTTCCAGAAGCAGCAGGGGAGGAAAGAAAGGCCACTGCGGGAGCACTGGGGACCCACAGTCTGCCAGGCATGGGCCCCAGCGGGTCCTACCCCCCTCCCCGGCACTCTGCACTCCTACACGCGTGCGTGTCACTAGGCTTAGAAGACAGATGCCTCCTCCTGCCGCGGATATGCCAGACAAGCCCTGGGCCGCTCTTCACAGCCCCTAATTCCCCAAAATAGCATCAAGAAAACTAAACACGCGCATGAAACTTCTCTGCAGCTTCTCCCTTTGGTTTCTTTCACACCCTGGGCTGAGAAGACGGTGCTTATTTTGACAGGAGTAAAGAAGCCTCTGTCTGTAAGTGAGGTTAACACCCACCCCGAGGCTGGATTCTTGCTGGTCTCTCTCAGCAGCTGAGCATCAAGATTCTGCTAATTAAGCTGCTTTCTTCTCCTTAATTAGCTGCATGTGAATCTTGTTGGGAAGTCTTGGATCCGTGAAATAGTCTGGGAGAAGAATCGAAAGGCAGAAATTGTCTAAACCCAAGGGGAAAGGCAGGGAGGGAGATGGCTTACGCGGCTCAAAAGCTCGCCTGGCTCGGACTCAGCAGGGCTGTTCCCGGTGCCCAGCTTTCCAGCCTAGCGGAGAAGTCACAGCAGATCCCACATCCCTGTCCTCTGGCCTTCCCAGGAAGGGCTCACCTGGGGCGCTCCCGCTCCTTCCCCACCGCCCTGCAGTGTGTCAGCTGTCAGCGTGCTGACACACAGGGGC
Organism: Proteles cristata cristata; assembly: GCA_017311185.1. Classification (NCBI taxonomy): domain Eukaryota; kingdom Metazoa; phylum Chordata; class Mammalia; order Carnivora; family Hyaenidae; genus Proteles; species Proteles cristata. The sequence goes on from JAESUZ010002594.1 coordinate 339,569, forward strand.
CATCAGGGGCTAAGACTCTTCTGAGTGTTCTGCTCCCAGCCCATCCCGGGGCCCAAATAAATGCCAAGTGTTATTCTCGTCTCCGCTCCGCGTGCCAGCTCGCCTCTGAGCTAGCACGCCCTCTCCTCTCTGAGAATATCCTTTCCGAGGAGAGCCAGGCTCTCACACGATGACGCCATAAGAGGGTTTTTATACACCCGGCAGAATGTGAATCAGACTCACTTAGAAGTGGTGTGAGGCCGAAACTGCTCCCTGGGCTGACAGAACCCAAGAAAGCGCCCAACCCAGCCCTTCCTTCTAAATACCTTTGACCTTAAGCCAGCGGGGGGCAGTGGAGCCCATTAGGATCACCTGGGGAGCCTTTAGGAGCGCGGGGCTGTGATTAAATGCCCACCTCTGGGAGCAGGCCTGGGCGTCAGCATTTCTTAAAAGCTCCCTAGGTGATTCTAATGGGCCGCCAGGGTGGAGAGGCCCTGCCTCAGGCCTCCCGGGGAGGGGCTGCCAGTATATTCCTTCGAGAATCTCAAGATTCTTCACAGTTCTCCCCCGGAGGAAGCTCTGCAGCCTTTCAGACCTGTCCTCATTTTGAGGAAGGAGCCTTCGGAACAAAGCTCCCTGGGGGAACGTCAGGGGACGAAGCACCCCAGACTCTGCAGGGAGAGCCGTGGGCTTGTCCAGAGTTTGCATTGGCAATAACACAACCGCAGATGGTACAAACGTGCCGGTTTCTCAAACACCCAAACCGACGCTGTCTTACTCACCCGCAGCAAATTCTTGGATGTCGTCTGGTCTTTTCAAAAACATTTCTCTGGAAAACATTAGGGGTGAGGGCAGCTGGCTTGAAGGCAGGCTGTACCCAGGCTCGGGCGCAGGCCGGACCGCGCCATGCCCCCCCGGGGGGCAGGCAGCCAGAGGGCCCCCACCCTCCCACTCATGACTCCCGGCTTGGGGGCAAGGAGAGATACATTATCTATGTGGCACCACGCCTAGGCGTGCTCACCTCCCAACAGCAGTGCCACAGCCAGGCGAGGCTTGTCATTCATTCAACCAACACTGTCACGCACCGGGAGACCGGGTCATGGGCAGGCGGTGAAGATGAAGAAGGACCCGCTGCCTCGTCCTCGAGGCACAGATACGCAGCCCCACAGCCCCGTGACCACCGTTAACCGTGAACTCCCACCGGAGCTGGAGGACAATACCATCAATGAAGCGAAGAAGAGGAACCGAGCTGCTGGCAGGCCCTGGCACCGCTGTGGAAGTGAGCGCGCCTGGTCCCTCAGAGTTTATGGTTCGTAAAGAATGTTCACACCTATTATCTCACTTTACAGCAACCCTGGGAAACAGCACCGATCACGCTCCACTGTACATATGAAAGAAATTAAACTTTCAAAAGGTTAATCATTTCCCCAAGTTGATAAAGCGAGTAAATAAAGGGCCGAGGGCCCAGGTCCCGTGGTGCCAGGGCGGCCCTGCCCACAGGCCTGGAAGGAGGCCTTGCCGGCCTGTAAAGCCCCGCCTTTCCTCAGGGCGCCTGGGCGGCTCAGTCAGCTGGGCATCCAACTTCGGCTCAGGTCATGATCTCAGTCTGTGGGTTCGGGTCCTGCATGGGGCTCTCTGCTGACAGCTCAGAGCCTAGAGCCTGCTTCACATTCTGTGTCTCCCTCTCTCTGCCCCTCCCGCACTTGTGCTCTGTCTCTCAAAAAGAAAAAAAAAAATTTTTTTTTAATTGGCTTTCCTTCTCCTTGAATTCCATCTGATCATTACTGAGCACAGATTCTGTGTAAGTAACTACACTAGATATGAGGCAGTAATTTTTTTTAAGACTAAATAAAGCACCACCTCAAAGAAATGAGTCAAGTTAAAGAGAAAGGGTAGGTTCCCAAAAGTCCAAAAGGCCAAGCAAGCACCAGGAAGAGCGATAAGAGGGTGTTAATAGTGGGCTGTGGACAGGGAGAAACTCACTGAGAGCAGGGGGCAGCCCTTGCGGTGCGCATGGGAGTTTGGTAGGCAGGACAAGGGCATCCCAGACATGAAAGGAAGCAGCTCATGTCCTACAGATGGTAAACCCCTCAGGGGTAGCAGGGATTGGGTCCTGTCCACCTTTGAACCCCCAGGGTCCGGAAGGGCACTTGGAGTGTCGGTGCCCCTGACAGATGAGGTCAGTGGGGAGGTCAGTGGAATGATGAGGTTCCGTCTGGCTGGATTGGGGGGGCAGGTGCAGAGAGCAGTGGGAAGTGAAGGGGTCTATTATGGAGAACTGGAAGGCCAGGGAGAGATGATTACATTCAGTTCACAAGATGGGGGGGATGGGCGCACAACGCTCAGCCTAGTCCGAAAGACGAACATGCCCTGCAGTGAGAATGGAGGATCTAGGAGACTCAGCTGAGCAACTGCCACAAAAGAGCACCTACTGTGGAATTCCACTTACGTAAAGTGCAAGAAAGGCAAAACAAATCTGGGCTAAGACAAGTCAGGACCCTAGCTACATCTGGGGGGATTTGTGAACGTTCACCCAGGTTAGGGTATGCCACTTTTTATTATCTTTCAACGGAATGTTAAAAAAAGGCAGAGGGGGTAATAATGTGGAGTCATTGAAGATTCTTCCAGCCAAGGAATGGCATTATCAGTTCTAAATTTGGGGAAGATTCATCTGCCTCACTATAGACTAAAATATTTAAGAACACCTTTCTACAATTTCCCTACTCTTCCCATTCTTCAGGCCCAAAATTCAAGACCCTAAGTGTTCCAAACACTGTGTGTTCAAGTATGCTCCGGAGATCTGTGACTGAATGACTGTAAATCATTAGGATCTGGAAACCCCAAGTGGAGAGCTTGCTTCCCAACAAAAGCACTTTGGAGCTTCTCATGGGTCGGAGTGAGTCTAGAACAGAGATCTGCAGAACCCGGGAGGGCAAGTAGGCTGCCTGACAGGATTCTGTCCCCTCCTCTCCCCTCCTCTAGTCCCAACAGGACAACCATCTGAAGTACCTAGTACAGATGTGGGGCTGATTCTGACTCCTACCGGTATCTTCCAAAGGAAATAAGGGTAACACCAAAAACAAACAAAAAGCAGGGGCGCCTGGGTGGCTCAGTTGGTTGAGCATCTGGCTCTTGATTTCGGCTCAGGTCATGATCTCACAGTTTATGGGTTCGAGCCCCACATCAGGCTCCACACACTGACAATGCAGAGCCTGCTTGGGATTTTCTCTCTCCCTCTCTCTGCCCCTCCCCTGCTTGCGCTCCCTCTCTCAAATAAATAAACTTTAAATTAAAAAAAAAAAATCCTGGGGCGCCTGGGTGGCTGTCTGCTGAGCATTCGACTTCCGACTTCCGGCTCAGGTCATGATCTCACAGCTCTGCTGTGAGTTCAGCCCCACAATGGGCTCTGTGCTGACAGCTCAGAGCCTAGAGCCTGCTTCACATTCTCTGTCTCCCCCTCTCTGCACACCCCTCCCCCCACTGTCTCTCTCAAAAATAAACATTAAACATTAAAAAAAAAATTCTCTACCTTTAAAAAATATATTTTATGCCTTTGTGTTCCTAAAGGCAGCAATAAGGAGTGTTTAAAGAAAGAAGGAGCCAGTCACAATCATGTCTCCCCAGACAAGATTTGGTCATATTCCCCGCTAGTTGTGGCCAGCTGGGAAAACCACCTACCTGAAGAAACCACTTATGAGCAACTCCACCTCTTTGTGCGTCCTAAGGTATTTTTCGTTAGCTATCCGAGTCTGAATCTGGGAGGACGAGAGCAAAAGGTCACACTCCATGAGGAAACGGGTTTCAGGGTTCAAGACCTGCGGGGGCGAAGGTTCTGGGGACACAAGATGGGCACGTGACCTGGGTCTTTCCCCGGGATGTGTGAAATTTGAAGCCGCCTGTTTTCTTACAGAACAACACCCCCGAGCTGCATCCTGCTCCGGCTCAGGGACCATTACTAAGGTCGGGTCTCCACCGTCCGGAAGTTCTGGTTCGGATCAAAGTTACTGTCTCCGGCAAGAATTTCGGGCCACTCCACTGCCTAAACCCCTGCTATAGTTCTTCCCGCTCTTTCAGGCGCCTGCCGGGCTCCGTTCGGGTCCCCAAAGCCCAGGGGTCCATCAGGGGTCTCCCCCAGCCTTCCGCCCCTTCACCACAGGCTCCCGCGCTCCTCCTCCCGGGCCTCCCCACTGCCTGCGGCCCTTGTCCCGGGGTAGCTGCCCGCGGACAGAGGCCGGGGTGGGGGGGCGCACCCACCTTGAAGAGGCGCAACTGCTCCAGTTGCGCGGGGCTCAGCGCCCCTGGGTCCGGCCCCAGAAGCCCTCCCTGCAGCGTCGCCATCTTGTCCGGGTCGTCAAGGCGACGGACGACGCGGCCGAAGAGGCCCCGCCCCTCCCCCCAAACCCGGCCCCCTCCGGCGCTCGGGGAGCGGCCGGGGCCAGCAGTTTGGGGGCCGCTCCGAGGCGGAGGAATGAATTCGGGCCCCTGTCCGAGGGATCCCCTTCCCAGAGCGGGAAGCTAATTTCCCGTCTTGGTTGTAAATGGCATGAGCCCTTCTTGGCCCCACCCAACTTCACATAGTGTTTTTTTCTAGGCTCTAGAGGAAAACTGGAAAAGGAATTACTGAGGCAGTCTCCCAGAATCTGCTTCCTGACCCTCTCCCTTGTTTGGCGACTGTTGAAACCTAATAGTAGGGAGAGCTAGCGAATTCAAGCTTCTTCCCTTTCCGCCGGCCCGGAAGCGAACTCCCCCCGCCCCCTTAAGTCCTGCAGACACCTGACACTCAGCATGAAAACATCCCATAGGATGGAGTGAACTGAATTCTGCAAAGGAGGGAACGTTCTCACACCAGAAATACTGGAAAGGACCTGGGGGGCATCTTGCCAGAGGTTTCCCCTTTTGGACTGACTTTCTTGTGTAGAGAACTTGCTCCTCCTAAATTCCAAATTCTCTCTCCACTCTCAATTGAACGGAGGAGGTGAAAAGCAGTTGGTCTTCAAGGTGTGTTCTTCTAGCATCTAATTAAGAAAGGAAAGTGAAACATGAAGCCAGAGAGCTGGAAATAGGCCTGGAAAGGGCAGAAGCCTGTCAACACACATCATGCTGAGTTTCTGCATCCCCAGAGATCAGGCCCAGGAAAGGCCTTCTGGAGAACACGGAAAAGAAGGCTGGCCTTTCAGATTTGTGAACTGCCCAAGGAGAAACAAGCCCAGCATTAGACCATGGCCTTTGAGGGGGTCTCTCTGTGGTCTGCCTCTATCCTCAGCACAGACTGAGGAGAAGAAGTGTAAATGTTGGCAGTTCCGGAGCCAGGGAAAAATCACTGAAGGTAGATTAGGCAGTGAGCTGCAGGTTCCTCATTCAGGTTACTAATCACTATGGTTATTTGTCTGGATTTTAGGAGAAAGAGTTAATAGAGAGGTAGATAAGCTGCCACCTGTCACAAGTGATTTTTTCAGGCAGGAGCAGAGGTTAATCAGAGATGACAGTTCTGGTTGGCCAAGACCTGTCTCTTCCTGCCCCTGTACCCCCAGAGTAGCTAGTGAGGGAACCCCTTAAGCTCTATCATCAATATGGTCACCACGAGCCACCTGTGGCTATTGGGCACTCAAAGTGTTGCTGTGTCAGATGTGCTATCAGGTGTCAAATACACACTGGATTTTGAACACGTACATTTTGTTTGTTTTAAACTCATTTTGAGAGAGAGAGCGTGAGTGGGGGAGAGGGGCAGAGGGAGAGAGAGAGAGAGAAAGAGAGAGGGAGAGAGTCTTAAGCAGGCGCCACGCTCAGGGAGCCTGACAGTGGCCTCAGTCCCACAACCCCAAGATCATGATCTGAGCCCAAATCAAGAGTCAGATGCTCAACCAAATGAACCACCCAGGTGCCTCTTGAACACGTAGTTTTTAAAAAGCAAAATCTTTTAATAGTCTTTATATGGATGACACGTTGAATATTTTAGATATATCATATAAACACTTTGAATAATATTTAGGATATATCAGTTCAGTGCAACCTATTATTTAAAGTGATTTCAGGATGCCAGGGTGGCTCAGTCGGTTAAGCATATGACTATTGATTTTGGCTCGGGTTGTGATCTCTCAGGTTCTGATTTGAAGCCCTGCATCAGGCTCTGCACTGATAGCATGGAACCTACTTGGGATACACTCTCTCTCCCTCTCTCCCTTTCCCTCCCTCTTTCTCTCACTCTCTCTCAAAATAAATAATAAAAACTTAAAATAAGTAATTTCACTTGTTTCTTTAACTTTTTTTATTTTTAATGTTTTATTTTTTATTTTTTTTTAAATATTTTTATTTTATTTCTAGGAGAGAGAGAGAGAGAGACAGCGTGAGCAGGGGAGGGTCAGAGAGAGAGAGATACAGACTCTGAAATAGGCTCCAGGCTCTGAGCTGGCAGTCAGCACAGAGCCCGACGCGGGGCTCGAACCCACGAACCGCGAGATCATGACCCAAGTGAAAGCCGGACGCTCAACCGACTAAGCCACCCAGACGCCCCATAATGTTTTATTTTGAGAGAGAGAGAGAGATAGAGACAGTGTGAGCAGGGAAGGGTCAGAGAGAGGGAAACACAGAATCCAAGGCAGGCTCCAGGCTCTGAGCTGGCTGTCAGCACAGAGCCCAACGCGGGGCTCAAACCCACAAACTGTGAGATGATGACCTGAGCCGAAGTCGGACGCTCAACCGACTGAGCCACCCAGGCGCCCCTGTTTCTTTAACTTTTTAAATGTGACTACTAGAAATGTTTAAATTATATATATATGGCTCACATGATATTAAACAATATATGGTTTGTTTGGTCTGCATTGGCAAACGTGCACACACACACGTAAGTAGGTAAAATTCTCTCCATCTTCACACCCCATGCATAAAATAAGTAATATTCTCCTTCTGCCAGTCTGTGGTCTTCTTGTGTTTTGAAAAGCAGTCCACCTTTTCTTGACTGATCAGATCCCATGGCCCAAACACCCATGGTTGTACACAAGCAGGCTACTTCTACTTACTTTTGGTTTCTACCCAAAAGCATCTCAGTCCTCACTACTGCACCTGGTGTTGGTCAATCTTCCCTCTCCATATGAGACAGAAGTCTCTTGATGGAAGGAAGATCACATAACAGGTTGCTGGTATGGGCTCATGGCTTCTCCTGAAGGTGGTTCCCCTCTGCTTTGCCCTTTCTGAAAAATGTCTCAATTATTCAGCATGTCTCATTTTCTAAGAATCTAAAATCAGGAGTAGAACTCTCCCTTTATAAAGTCAATCATCTTTTTTATGTAGGGCAGCTTAGCGTCGAGTGCAGAAGAATAAGAAAGAGGGTGAGCTTGGGGATGGCAGGCTGAGAAAGAACCTTGGAAGAAGGAGAGCTGGGAAGCCTCATTTCCTCCTGGAGAGCAACTCCCCAGAATGGGCCTCTGAGTCGTAGGATTTACCCCCCAGAGTTAACTCACAGGGCAGAGATGTGCCCACAGTCACCCAGCAAGCGTAGCCTGAAGCAAGCTCCGGCCTCTTCTCCCCTTACCGCTGCCTCTCCTTTCAGATGGAAACCTTCCATCTGGGGACTGGAGGCATTCTGCTGCCTGCAGCTGTCTTCCCAATTGCTGACTGGAGGGAGGAGTGAGGGGAGTTCATTATAATTCATTTTTGTAAATGTTGAATATTTCAATTAATGTGATTAGCCCCAAGCCTGAATGAGCAGCAGGGCAGCAGATCTGCTGACAAGACACGTAGTAACAAGATCAACAGGGCCATGGGGTCTTCCTAGACTTCATGCTCCGAGGGTGTGATCTACTTAGCATCTCTGTAAATACCAAGATCAGATTAGAAGGCAAGAAAAGGAGCAGTGAGGGTGGAGTAGGGAGTGGAAAGTTACTTTCCAGATGTGTCTGCACTCTTGGTTCCCTGGCAGTGTCATCACGTGTTCTGACCATGCAGTACTGGGTCCTCTACCATCTCCCCTCAATGTGCCTGTTTAGTGTAATCACACACACACACACACACACACACACACATGCACGTGCGTGCACTCAAACCCAGGCTAAGGAAGAAGGGAAGGTGATCAACAGAGAATCAAGCAGTAGAAAGAAGGCCATCTCTCAAACAGGGCTCAGATGAAGATACAGGAGGGGAAAAGGCCAGGTTTAGCCACTGCCCTCACTCCCATGGGGAGCATTTGATATGGGGGTTAAACTCAGGACTCAGGAGCCAGACCACCTGGGCTCCACCCTCATGAGATCCCTTGCTAGTTGCCCAACATTAGGCAAGCCATTTTCTCTCTCTGCCACTTGGTTCCCTCCTCTTTATTTGGAGATGATGGTAGAAGCTTTATCATAGGGTGGTGCTGAGGCTTAAACAAATTTGTAAATACAGAGCACTTGAAACAATGCCCGGGACGCCATAAGTGTCATCTAAGCACTGACTTTTACTATTACTTCCTGTCCAGAAGAGCAGCCTGCCTGCTGTGGTAGTGGAAGGTTGGGGGCTGCTGAGATTGAGTTGAGACCTATTTCAGAGACATTGGTGCCACTGTGGGACATCAGCAGCACTCTGGGGTGAAGAAGGGGATGACAGGAGACAGGGTGTTCCTCAAAGGCTGCAAGCAAGGGCTGCCCTGTCTGGAAGAGTTGATGTCAGCAGGTACTCCCTGCACAGAGTGGTGCCATGACTGGGCCCAGTGCACCAATAGGTGAAGCTCCCTCGAGATTACGGGGCAAACAGACCATCCATAGAGGAATGGCTGTTAGGAGAGTAATGGCCCGCAAGCGTGCTCTCCCCACCCCTTTTTTTGCTACCTGACTCACTTTGAGAGTCCCACTCAAGGAACCTAACTGGGAGAGGGGGGCAAAGGGAGGAGAAATTGGGTTTCTTCTGCCCTGCAGGGGAGCTTGCCAGCCCTGGTTCTTCCCCCTAAAAGAATCAGGAATCTCCTCTTACCAGAGGTTCTTTGCATCAACTGTTTACTCAAGAAATAATCGTTAAGCAACTGGGTATGAGCAAGACACTGTGCTAGACACCAAACAGTAAAACGCTGAATTAAACAGTGTCCTGGTCTTCAAGGAGCTTGCAAGCAATAGCTCTCGAAGTCATCACCACTGCCGCCTCCCTGCCCACGCACTTACACACACAAACCAGCAAGAGGGAGAGAAGGGGGCGTTGGCAAATGCCAGCAAGACACAGTTTTTCTCGGATCCTTTTCTGGAAAATGCACAGTTCTCTCTTTGCGCTCATTTCACCCTGCTATCCCCTTCCCCACCCCCCTTTCCATCTTCCCTCTCTGGATGCCCTTCTGCCCTTTCCTTCAGGCTCTGAGACCTGCTTCCCACCCCATCTACACCTCCCTCCTCCCCCCAACCCTCAACCTGCCCAACTGTTCCCAAGCCATTTTCTGTTCCCTGGATTCTTTCCTTGGCTCCCCACATTCGGTATCCCCAGATGCCGGCTTCCCTCTCCTCCTCCCCCCTGCGCCCCTCTCCTGGGTCTTCGCTTCCAGCACCGGGGACAGCTCCAGCCCCCGGAACAATGGACCCCATCTTAGGGCTCCTCTATAAATTCTCCATCTTAGTGTCTTGCCCAACTCGTGATTGGGGAGTAAGATGGGGGAAGGGTTATTATCAACAGGACCAGCTGCTCTTCTGGGGGCGGGAAGGGAGTCAGAGAGGAAGGAGATGGAAAGAGGGCGTGGCTCTTGTCTAGATTGTGCGTCCCTCTCCAGGGTAGAGAATTTGTATTCCACCCCTGAGACTGACATCACTGATGTCAGGGGAAAGGAGGTGGGAGTGGGGAGGGGGGTGTGGAGGGGGGAGGTTTTTGTTGAGGAGAGCGCGGCCGGAGAGCAGAGCTCCGGGACCCAGGTGACCGGGAAAGCAGGCAGCCCCAGCAGCGGGAGCAGCCAGCAGCAGCTCAGGCCCGGGGACCAGGGTGGGGGTGGGAGGGGGGGCTGAGGGGAGGAGCTGAAGGGGGGCGGCAGGGCAAAAGGGACCCCCGGAGCCCTGCCGCCATCAGAGATCAAGCATCTGGCATCAGGGATCTTCGGACCCAGCAGAAGGATCAGCCACAGGGGAGGTGTCCTCCCGGGAAAGCCAACGAGAGCTCCAACCTGCCCCACATCAGGAGTGCCCCCACCCCTGACGCCGCTGGCAACCTACCAGGCCCCTAACCCCTAGGCCTCCTTCTCCATCACCCTCCTCGGGCCCTTTCCCCCACTCCAGCTCTTCACCCCCACTTCCAGGCGCCCCTGATACCACCCTGACCCTCCAGGTCTTGAGCACACTGACCCCCATCCTGGGATATTTGCCAGATCTCTGGGAGGGAGATCATTTGTTTGGGCTATGCCCCCTGGTGGCATGACAGAGTCTGCCTAGGCCCCTGACCCCTAGCCCTCAACGCCCTGGGCCTCCTTTGTGTGAAGAGCTGCCCCTCTGCTCAGCACTGGGGTTGGGGGCCGACGGGAAAGCCAGCTCCGGCTGGGCCCCGGCCCCCACCACTTGCCTCCTTGCTGGGCAGCTCCCCTTGGCCTTTGGGCCTCTCCCTGCTCCCCTCGGCCCCTTCTCCTGGGCCGCCCCAATGAAGGAGCCGGATGCCATCAAGCTGTTTGTGGGGCAGATCCCGAGGCATCTGGAGGAAAAGGACCTGAAGCCCATCTTCGAACAGTTCGGTCGGATCTTCGAGCTGACTGTCATCAAGGACAAGTACACCGGGCTGCACAAGGGTGAGGGGTCAGGCCAGGCTGGAGAGGTGTCAGGGCTGGGAGGGGAGGCTGGGAGGAGGGGAAGCCAACCTGGAGGGCCTAAGTGGCTGGAAAGGACCAATGTGGAAGGAAAGAGTTCAGGTGCTAAGGAGTGCATGGAGGAGCTGGAAGGGACCGGCCAGGTTAGCAGGGGACTCAGATGCAGGCCTGAGGAGGGCATCCTTGGGGGAAGAGCTGTGGAGGGGGATGCAGAGATGTGGATGCTGGAGGCGAAGGGGATGATGTCGTGGATGAACTTAAATAAGGATGGAGGACCAAGAGATCTGGTTTGGGAGATAGGGAACCCAGCAGGTGTGTGTGTGTGTGTGTGTGTGTGTGTGTGTGTGTGTGTGTGTGTGTGTGTGTGTGTGTGATGCGTGCGCGCACGTGTGCACACGCCTGAGAATGTTAGTGACCTCAGACATTATTAGGGTGGGGGTCAACCTGACAAGAGTGGGCATGGATGGGGCAGGGCCACTCCAGGACCCAAGAGAGGGACCTGAGAAGCAGGGTATGGAGGACAGAGATTGGTACAGATCTGGGAAGTATGGGGGCGGGAAGTTAGGAGAGCTGGGCCAAGAGGCACTCCTCGGGCCTGCCCAGGGCTGTGCACTCTCCCTAAACAGGGTCAGGCCCCAGTCAGGACTCAGAGAGCCCCAGGCACTGGGGGTGGGGATGGGGAAGGGGGTGGGAGCCCACTGTCTCCCCCTCCTACTCTCCCCTTTCCTTCTCCTCCATCCCACTCTCCTCCCTCCACCTGCCTCCCTCAGAGTTGGAGAGAGATGAGGAATTGGGAGAATGGAGAGGAGAGGGGTGATGGGGCCCAAGATGGAGAGAGGTGGAGGCGAAGGAGAAGGGGAAGAGAGGCCGACCTTAAGGAAGAGAGGAGCACACTGCACACACTTGTCTGGCCACCACATGCCCTTTCTACCCGCCCCCCCACAAAGCCCCCTCTCCCAACAGTCCCCTCACCCACCATCACCACCTATAAACCTCCCAGTCTCTGGGTCTCTGCCCCAGGACTCGCTGAGGCAGAATGTCCAGGCCCTCATGCACCTCCCCACTCCAGCAGGCAGAGGGTGGAAAGAAGAGACAAGCCTCCCAGTCATTAGTCTCATGGTGGGGGAGACTTTCAGGGAGGGGAGACCTTGGACTCACCCCCGCTGGGTCTCTTTGCCCCTGCCCCTCCTCAGGATGTGCCTTCCTGACCTACTGTGCCCGCGATTCAGCCCTGAAGGCCCAGAGCGCCCTGCACGAACAGAAGACGCTTCCAGGGGTGAGTCCCGCATCTGCAGGGCCAGGGGGCTGAGAAGGGCCCTAGAAGGGGCAGGGGTCTCACCACCTTCCTGAGACGTGGAGCCTATTTTCCACCTCCTCCTCTCCTTGCCAGGAAGCACCCTTCTCCTTCTAACACCCCTCTTTCTTTCTGAAGATGCCCGCATTTCTTCTATTTCTTTTACCCGGAGAGAAGAAAGACAGCAATGAGCAGAACAAATGCGACCTTGGTCAGGAGCAGATGCAGCCCCTTCCCCATTTCCCAAGCTGCTCATGGGGCAACACTTAGAGAACTTAGCTGGTTGGGAGGCGTGGGTTCAGACTTCGGACAAAAACGAGCAGGAGGCACCCAGGCACTCTTTTGTGGCTCTGCAGGGGTGATGTCTGGCTGTGACAGGACAGCTGGGGCCTGGGGGACATCCACCTCTGTCTGTGCTGGCTTCCGAACTCTGACAAACTCACCCATGTCTCCTAGGAAGAGCCCCGGGCATCAGAGTGGAGTAGGGTGCAGGTGGGCCCCGGGCTGGGGGGCCAGCGGGGGCAGACCTCATCGCTGAGGATGCCCAAAGCGTGCCCAGGGTGGTGGGGTGCCTGCCCTCCCCCATTGCCCCTCTCCTGTGAGGTCAGAGCCCTTTTTCTCTTATTCTGAGACAGGCTTGCAGATGGCCCCGAGGCCTGGGCTGGCAGGGCTGGAGAGTGTCAGGCTGCCCCCAGTCACACCCTGAGGGGAAAGGATGTGCCCTCCATTCTGCTGTCTGCTTCTGCTGACTTCCGCCCTGGGAGCCCCAGGATGCAGTCCTGAAAATGAACCCCATCCCTCCCCTCACCCCTGCGTACAGCCTGGGCGCTGGAGACACACGTGTCACAGCCTCCACCCCTTCCCCCACGTGGGAAATGGAGAAAAAGGTTGATTCTCCATCTTCCTGGGAGGGAAACACACGACACAGATGGGAGAGGAGGGTGAGGGCATCCAGGGAAATTAGAGCTGCTTCGACCACTCCCAACCTCAAACCTTCACGAGGTCTGTGCCCCACCCCCTCTGTGACCCCCCCCCCCAGTCTTGAATGCATACGAGAGCCAATCTCGAAGCCAGCCCGGCTTTCAGCCCACTGCCTTGTCCCAGCTGGACACCAGGCAGCCAGAACAGCCGTTGCCCATAGAAGTGAGGATCTGTGCGAGTGTGTGAGAAGGCTTGGGATCCAGGAAGCCTGTGTGAGCATGCGTGTGCACGTGTGCATCTACCAGCCTGGGTGTGTGGGTGCGGGCACATGCATCCCTGGGAAGCCTGGTTTCCATCAGGTCACCTCTCAACTTTCCTTCCTTTCCTCTTCTCTGTGGAGACCGCTGACAAATCAGTAGTTTTCATCTCCGTCACTGTGTCTCGTCTTCTTCTGTTGTCTTGATCTCAGAGCCCCCCCCCCCTCCACCACAGGAACCAGAAGGGCCGAAGGGAGAAGGCAGAGAGAGGAAGGGAGCCTGGGGTGCATACTTGGTGACAGAGATGGCCTGGGCGGGGTGGGCAGGAGCCCCCAGGCCTTCTGTGCCAGCTGGGGCACCTGTCATGGGTCAGCCCCCCTCCCCCAGCTGCCTATATGCTCAGACAGGGTTCCAGCTGTCCAGGGCTGCCTCCCCTTCCTGAAAAAATAGGCCCAGGGTGAAGGGTGCCTGGTTAATGATTGTCTAGCCCTGCCCATGAGTGAGCTCTCAGGTGACACGAAGGCCTCGGTTCTGGCCCTGGCCTCAGGGGACAGAAGCCAGATTGTCCTGCCAGAGCCTTATCTAACAGGAAATGGGGGATTCCATCCTCCATTGCCCTCCCCCGTGTGCTGGAGGTGTGGGGGGGCAGACCAGGCTAGTAGGGGAGCAGATGTCTGTGAGCAGGCTTTGCCTGCCCCTCTGTATCCCCCAGGTCTTTTCTCTGCCACCTGCCTTCCTGGAGCTGTTGTTCCCTCAGAAAGTCATTCAGTGTTTATGGGGGTGTGTGTGCGCGCGTGCACGTGCGTATAGTGTGCCGCCTCTGTGGGAAGTCCTTCCTGCTGTCTAATCTCTACCCCCTCTTAATGCACGCTCTGTTTTTAAGATATTTTATTTTTTTAAGTAATCTCTACACCCAACGCGGGGCTCGAACTTATAGCCCTGGAATCAAGAGTTTCGACCTGCACTGACTGAGCCAGCTGGGCGCCACCCCCGCCCCGCTCCACCCGCGCCCCATCAGTACAGGCTCTTTTTCACTGGGAGCATTTAGCTCTCTCTTCTTTCTCCTCATCTTTGTCACCCCAGAATCTGGAAGGGGCCACCATATTGGGGAGTTGCTTGGGCTGCAGACAGGAAGAATGGAGGCTGGGCCTGTGGCTTGTCAAACCCCGTTTCCTTTTCTGTCCCCTGAGTGTTCCCAGGAGGGGCTCTGCCACAAGCCCCCGGATTCCTGCTGCCAGCAGGGCGTGGCCTCCTGGAGGCCTCTCTGCCTCGCCTGCCCTGCCCCCTTTGCTAGGGCCCAAACCCCCTCTCTGGAGACATCGCTCTGGAGAAATCGGCCCTCACTGTCGGCTCGTTGTGGGGCCAGTGGACCCTGGCCCCGTTGGGAGGACCCGCGTGTGGTCCTGGACACCTGGAGGAAGGGGCTGTGGGGCCCGGGGTGGCAGGGCAGCAGACCTGTGCCCTCAAGAGAATTAGATTTGCTGGAAATAATGAGCTCTTCCTGGAAGTGGGGTCTTGGCTATTGGTGATGAGGATGGGGGCCTTATGAGTGACCAAGCTGGTGGGGGCGCTGAGCGATACTCTTGGAGTATAAATAGCTCTTCTTCTTTGGGAGGCCCTCGGGAGGGCTTACCACCTGGCTGGCGGTGGCTAGGGAAGGGTGGCGCTGACGCCGGGTTGCCAGGTAAACAGGCCCAGCTGGACTCAGGGGAGGGGGCAGGTGTGCCCGGGCTGAGCTAACAAAGGCCGAGCTCCCCACAGGAAGTGCCAGGCCAAGAAGGAGAAGCCGGGCCTGGGACACTGGGGGCCACCAAGGAGGGCTGCCTGTGACGGAGTGAAGGGCGCCTTCCATTCAGTGTGCTCTGTGCTGTGGCCTGTGTGCTTGCGTGTGTCTTTGTGCGAATCCGTATCAGCTGGTATTTATTGAGGTGCTATTTTTGTGTCCGGGAGCCTGTGCAGCAAGGGAATGGCATCCATCTCGGGTCCTCCCCCCAACTAGAACAGCAAATCCCCAGGGGCTTTTGGGAAGGGGTTAGTGTCAAGGAAAGAGTTCCCTGATGCTGTGGGAGCTCTCTGATTCAGATTCTTCCTCTTCTGTGTGTGTGGGGTGCTGGGGTGCAGAGGAGGAGGAGGATGCAAGACTAAGGGGCCTGAGCGGCCGACCCCCACCCCTGCACCTCTCTCTCTCTCACGCGCGTACACACACACACACACACACACACACACACACACACACTCATGAGGAGATTGAGTCCCGATGGGATAATCCCAGATTGGTGGAGGATAAAGCTGGGGGCAGATTGGCTGGAGGATTTGGGGGACTGTTACCCACCTCCCCCACAGCTGCTCTCACATCCATAAGTGGGGGTAGGGCAAGGGCAGGGGTGTCAGCCGAGGTGGGGCTTAGGTTTGATGCAGAGCTGGGGATACCTCACCAGCACAGTCGTCAGACTGACTGGAACGGCCAGATATCGGGAAGGGGGTCCAGGCTGCGAAGGGGCAGGAGGCAACCATCGGTCCTGCCCATCTTTGTGCACCAGTGAGGACACCCGGGATCTCCCACGGCTGCAGCACTAGAGCCGGGAGTAGCCTGACCCACCACCACCACCTGATCTGCCACTGTTTACCCGTGAGGAAACTGAGGCCTTGAGGAGAAAGGTGACTGATCCAAGATCACCCAGTTAGTGAGTGGTGGGGCCAGTCATGCCCCCCAGTCCAGTGCCTTTCCTGAGGCTACCTGTCGCCCCTCCCCTTAGAATGTGGATAAATGGCTTCTTTTGTTTAATATTTATTTCTGGCCAGATGAGCGGGGTGGGGTGACCAGGTGCCACCCCAGTGCTCCTGGTCCACAATAACAAAATACTTTCAGACACGAAACACTGAGTCCTTCCCCTCCCTCCAGTTCCGAAGATGTTTCCCATCCTAGCTAAGGAAACCAACCTGCAGGAGTCACTGCCAAGTCCCCTCAGTGGATGGAAACATGGAGAGCGGGGCTGGCAGGGGGGAGGGTCTGCATTTCCACTGGAGGCTGAACAAAGGGACAGCTCTGCGGGACTTCAGGGTCTAGGGAGAGTCAAGGAGAGTCTTAAACAAGCACGGGACAGCCATTCCCCCTCTAGAGCCCTCTCAGCTGGGAGACACCAAGGATGTGGTCCAGAGGAGGGAAGCAGGGAAGGGGCCAGTGTGGTCCCAGCAGAGCCGGCTGGGCATAAATCAGGAAGCTGGTCCTGGGCCCCTCCCCCACCTCCCAGCCCCCACCGAATCCTCCACCCCCAGCATACCCTGTTCCCACCCCCCCACCCCCCCACCCCCCCACTCCCCACACGCGCTCCTCCGGGTGTGTGGAGCAGCAGAAGTGATGACGTCACCACGGTCGCCAGGGCGACGGGAGGGATAAATCAGGCTGAGTGGGCGGTTGCCATGGCGCGCATTCTCCCGTTGCCACGGAGACTGGGCATCTGCTCCCTTTGTGCTGCCCGAGTGCCTTCCCCCTGGGGTCAAGGGGTGTGGGGGGCAGAGAGACAGGCGGACACACCTCCAGGGGTCAGAAGGAAGTCGGGACATCTGTGGGGTGTCCCTCAGTCTAGTCTTTGGGGCTGCTGGATGGAGTGGCCTCTGTTGCTCCTACTTTGTGAAATTGAGGCAGCCCTTGCTGGATGGCCCCTCGGTCGGGCTCTGATTTAGGACCCAGGTCCTCTGGGCAGCTGCATTCGCCCCCGAAGGAGAGCATCCCTATCCCTGGCCAAGTCACCTGGGTCCTCACTGGAGCCTGGAGCCAGCCCAGGACCAGCCTCCTCTACACCCTCAGCTTGCTCTGCCTCTAATCCGCTCGGGTCCTAATCCTGAGCAAGATTAGGCCCATCCCTTCCTTCCTATCAGCAATTTAGGGCCTGGGGTTTCCTCCCTCTAGCCTCTCTGCAGGTCCTGGCTTGGGGAGGGCTCTTGGGGGGGCTTAGAGGGGGTCCCCAGCAGCTGCCTTCTCTTCTCTCCTTTTAGATGAACAGGCCGATCCAGGTCAAGCCAGCCGACAGCGAGAGCCGAGGAGGTAGGTTCTGTACCTTTAGACTTTGGACTCAGTCCGGCCACCAACTTGCAGGCCCGGGGCTTGGAGAAACTGAGGTGCAGCCTCTCTGGAGGAAGAAAATCTGAGAATTCCGAAGGGTTCCCAGTCAAGGTGGGGATTGAAGTCAGTGTGGCCAGAGGGCATGTGATCCAGCCCATTGTAGAGATGGCAACACTGAAGCCCGGAGCCAAGTGCAAGTCCTCTGGAGCTGGAACGAGCATTCCGTGTAGCTGTGCCCCATTGCCCCAAGCA
Source organism: Proteles cristata cristata (assembly GCA_017311185.1). Lineage (NCBI taxonomy): Eukaryota > Metazoa > Chordata > Mammalia > Carnivora > Hyaenidae > Proteles > Proteles cristata. The sequence continues at coordinate 357,067 of JAESUZ010002594.1, forward strand.
TCACCAGTGTCACACGCTAGAAGCATTAATCCCTTGGTGAGGGCAGCGTTGGCAGCCCCAGGGAGCTGCTGAAGTCCGAGAAGGGCTGGATTTCTCCCTGCCCCTAGTGGAAGTAGAGCTGGGAAGGCGGCCAGGAGGCCCTGCACATGCCCCTCCTCCTGTGCCCCACCCCCCAGAAGACCGGAAGCTCTTTGTGGGGATGCTAGGGAAGCAGCAGACAGATGAGGACGTCAGAAAGATGTTCGAGCCTTTTGGGACCATAGACGAGTGCACGGTGCTCCGGGGGCCAGATGGCACCAGCAAAGGTACCAAGTCGCTACCAGTTCCCTGATGGGGCCCTCTGGTCTTCCTGCCCCTCCCACACTGATTCCTGGGCAATGATGGGGGGGGGGCGCTGCTGGGGCCCTTGGGGGGAGGGGCACTCACCCTCTCCTCATTTCTCTTGAATCCATAGGCTGTGCCTTTGTGAAGTTCCAGACCCATGCTGAGGCCCAGGCGGCCATCAACACCCTTCACAGCAGCCGAACTCTGCCAGTGAGCGCCCCCCGCCCCACTTACATTCACAGCTCAGATAACAGCACCCCGACCCCTACCCCCATCCCTCATCTCCACTCCACTGCCTTGCCCTCTTCTCTGGCCTCCTCCAGCACTCCCATCTCCTCTCCTACCTTCCCCTAGCCCCCACCCCACTGGCTGGGCGTCTGGACACTTGCTCCACTCCAGCAGAGCAAGCCCCTCAGATGGAGCTAGCTGACTCTAAAACTTCCCCTGCAGAGGCAGGGCAAGCATTTAGCAGGACCGCGGCCAAGCAGATGCAGCATGGGACAGAGAGCCGCACTCCAGACTAAGATTCTTACAACAGTTCTCGCAAATGCTCTTGGTTTGGCTTCTTCTTTAGTGCAGGGTGGCATTAAGATGTGAGGCTTCCCCTTCCCAGCACATGGGGTAGGGGTCATGGTTGCCCTCCCAGAGGGCAAGCCCTGAGGGGTGGAACCGAGGCCGGGCGCTGAGGGCCCTGGGGAGAAGAGACCCCGACTCTGTCCCCCTGAGCACGCCTCTGGCCCACGCCCAGGGTGCGTCATCCAGCCTGGTGGTGAAGTTTGCTGACACGGAGAAGGAGCGAGGTCTCCGCCGGATGCAGCAGGTGGCTACCCAGCTGGGCATGTTCAGCCCCATCGCCCTGCAGTTCGGAGCCTACAGCGCCTACACCCAGGCCGTGAGCACTGACCCCTGGTGCTGGGCCAGACCCGTCCCTGTCTCCTCCCAGCCTCCAGGACCTGCCCCCACCCTCCCAGTGCCAAGGCCCAGGGTAGGGAGGGGAGAGAGGCCGGGCACGGGACCTACCCGCTCTCCTGTCCCCTTCCCCCAGCTGATGCAGCAGCAGGCGGCCCTGGTGGCGGCTCACAGTGCCTACCTCAGCCCCATGGCCACCATGGCGGCCGTGCAGATGCAACACATGGCCGCCATCAATGCCAACGGCCTCATCGCCACCCCCATCACCCCCTCCTCAGGTAAGGTCGGGCAAGGCCGGCTGTGAATGGGCCAAGTCGGATGAGCTACCACAGGGGGTGGGGAAGAGTGGGGAGGGGGTGGGCACAAGGTACTGCTCTGGGGAGCCAGAGACAGGGTCTGTCTGGAGGGGACTTCAGGACTGAGAGCGTCTGGCCTCCTCCCTTCTGCCTCAGACTTGCTGACTGGTTCTCTGCACTTGTGTGCCTGTGTGTCTGCCTCTCTGCTCTGCTCTGTCGCTTCCCCCCCATCCCCAGGAACCAGCACCCCTCCTGCCATGGCCGCCACGCCCGTCTCTGCAATCCCTGCCGCCCTGGGCGTCAACGGCTACAGCCCGGTGCCCACCCAGCCCACCGGGCAGCCTGCCCCCGATGCTCTGTATCCCAACGGGGTTCACCCCTACCCAGGTGGGGGTCTCTGCCTGCTCACCCCTGTCCCCAGCAACCATCCAAGCCACCACGCCCTCTGCTGGCAGTCGGCGGGGACACAGGCCTCTGGGTTATAGAGCGCTTTCTGCCCCTCTTTCCTCCCTGGGCCCGGGTGTCCCTTCCCGCTGTCGGCCAGGGAAGCTGAGGCCTGGAGAAGTCCGGGGTTGCACAGCCAGTCACAGGCTCCGGGCTCTGAGGGTCGGCGCGCTGTCCCATCCGGCCCGGTGCCCCGCGCAGCCGCGCTCCTCCCCCCTCCCCCAGGCCCCCCCCTCCGCCCCCCTCACAGCCGGTGCTGCTCTCCCCAGCCCAGAGCCCCGCGGCCCCCGTGGACCCCCTGCAGCAGGCCTACGCGGGCATGCAGCACTACACAGGTGAGGAGCACAGGGCCCCGGACGGGAGAGGGGGAGGGGCCCGGGGCTGGCCAGAGTGCGTTGGAAGCCAGGGGACTCTCGGGACCCCATTAGTGGTCTCCGTTTTCCTACCCCAGCAGCCTACCCAGCAGCCTACAGCCTGGTTGCGCCCGCGTTCCCACAGCCCCCCGCCCTGGTCGCCCAGCAGCCCCCGCCTCCTCCCCAGCAACAGCAGCAGCAGCAACAGCAGCAGCAGCAGCAGCAAAGGGAAGGTGCGGCTGGGGCACGACCTGGGGGGCGGGGGAAGTGCCCTAATACTGGGCTGGGGACCCCCTGGGGCCGGCTCGGAGCCTAGCCCTGGACCCTCCTGTGGGAAGAGGTGGCGGGATGGGGCTTGGGCACTCTGGCCTGCATGGTGGGGGGCGGGGCCTGGAGGGTCCTTCCCGGCCTGCTTTCCCCTGATCCCTGCCACCAGTGCCCCCCTCACTGACCTCTTCCTCCGTCTCTGCTGCCACCCAGGCCCTGACGGCTGCAACATCTTCATCTACCACCTGCCCCAGGAGTTCACGGACTCAGAGGTCCTCCAGATGTTTGTCCCGTTTGGCCACGTCATCTCAGCCAAAGTCTTTGTTGACCGGGCCACCAACCAGAGCAAGTGTTTCGGTAAGATGGGGTGATCCCGGACCTAAAATACTGCACGTGTTTGGCAAACGCCGGCTGAGGACAGGGTATGGGACACCGGAAGGCGTTCAGGGTCGTGGTGGGCCCCAGCTTTGAGATCCGGATTGTCCCGGTGTTGTCAAGAGCCAGTCCTTACACCCTCGACATCCCATACCAGCTTCTGTCCAGGCCGAGCTCGTCCTCCGAAAACCAGGGCTTTGCCTTTTCCCCAGGAGCACTGGTCAAGTTCATGCTCCAGCAGGTCTGGAAGAGAGGCTCAGAAACGGGATGTTTGGTTTTCAAAAGGAAGGCTTAGCAAGCGGAGTGTTTTGCCTTCATGTCTGAAAGGCTGTGTCAGGGGAGAGGGGAGCTGTCCTCCCTACTTGTGAAGTCAGGCAGGGCCAGAGGTGGTGTTTTCCAGGGGCAGGTTCAGAGTTAACCGGGCTAAGGCAGGGCTGTGCTAGAAAGACTGTCCTAGTGCATGTGACTGGCTGGGCCACATTCATTCACTCAGCCCATCGGTTAGCAGCTGCTCATCAAATGCCTACTATGTGCCAGGCAGCCTTCCAGGCATTCGGGGTCCCTGCAGGAAGTAGGGGGGTGCCGGGGAACCAAAGAGCAGGCTCTGGCCCTGAGCACAGGAGAGGGAGGCGAGGTTGGACTGGGCCTTATGCCCCTCTCATCTCAGGCTTTGTGAGTTTCGACAATCCGGCCAGTGCCCAGGCTGCCATCCAGGCCATGAACGGTTTCCAGATTGGCATGAAGCGCCTCAAAGTCCAGCTAAAGCGGCCTAAGGACGCCAACCGGCCCTACTGAGGGCCCCCAGGTGGGTCCTGCCCCTGTCCTGTGACCACTCCGGCTACCGCACACTGAAACCAGGGCCCTCCCTTAGACCCTCCTCCCCCATTCCCTCAGCCTCAGGGATGCCTGCCCCCACCCCACCCCCGACCGGGCACTTTAAGCAGAGACCTGGTATCATCGCTCCCTCCACTGCTGTGTTTCAATCACCTGAGTCATTCTCTCTCTCTCTCACACACACACACACACACACACACACACACACACACACACACACACTGTGACCCCAGAGAGAGCCAAGTCTGTCTGTATCTGTGTCTACTGCCCAGGTCTTCCTCAGCATCTGGTCTTGTTTGCCTGGTCAGTGTCCATGTGTTTGTGTGTCTCTCTCTTTCTGGTTTTCCTTTGGGTTGGAGTGGAATTAGGGGAGTAGAGATGGGGGGGCAAGGGGGCTGGGTGAGGCACTGGAGGGTCCTAGAACCATGGCTCCTGGAATCTCTATTCTCCCGAGAGGCGGGGACATCAGGCCCTCAGGGTCCTGGCCCAGGCAGTGTAGACTCTGGGCTCTCGGGTAATACAGACCCGCAGGACAGCGCAGAGTACACAGGACAGACTGGGGGGCGGCCAAGCTTCAGGCCTCCCACGTTCAGGCGGAGGAGGCCGAACAAAATGGCGCAGCGCCTGAACTTCACTGAACGGGTCCCCTCCACCCTCCTGCCCACCACCACCCCAGCCTCATAGCCGCAGAGCTGTGAACTTTGGGGACTTTTGTGTTTGTTTAATCTCCTTTGGACCAACCCCCTGAAAAAACACAACCCAAGAACAATACCCACGTTTTCTGTTTCTCCCCCTTTCCCCCCAATCCTGGCTGCTTAACTCCCCCCACCCCGGGGGCCCCCCAGCCCAGGGCCCGTGTCCATTGTCGGCCGAAGCCCCCATCCCCGGACCCCTGCTCCGGGCCCCTGTAAGTTGCATGGAACGAGCGTGTTGTCTTTGGAGCCGATTGTTTGTTATTCGGGGAGGGGGCCGTGGAGGGAAGCGCCCCTCAGCCCAGGGTCAGGGCCGGGGGCAGCTCGCGGGACGTGCTTGGTCAACAGTGGTTGGTGACTGTGGTCTGTGTTCTGTGCATCTCTCTCTTGCTTTCTTTGTTCCTTTCTGGAAAGGAATGAGAGCGCTCTCTAGGGGCTGGGGGGGCCCCAGCCCCAGGCCCAGCCCCGGGCCCTAGCCTGGCCACCTTGCTCTTTCTCCAGGTGTCTGTCCGCCGCCCCTTCTCCTCCTTTCTCTCCGCGATCTCTGCCTGCCTGCCTGTTGTCTCTCACTCCTTGGCTTTGTCCCCTCCAGTCCTTGTCACCGTATCTTCCAGCCTCTCTCTCTCACGGGCTGTGTGACTGTCTCCTTCTGAGTATCCTCTGGTTTCCCGTATCATGGGCCCTCTCCCTCCCGTCTCCTCCACCCCTGCCCCTTGTCCAGCGGCTGGGGGGCTCCGTCTGGACCGAAGCCTTTCCGGTGACCTGCCTTCCCCAGGCGGCCCCACCCTATGCTGCGCCAGCCAGCCCAGCTACCTCTTCCCCTGCAGGGCCCGTGACCTGCACCAGCTCTGTCTCCCCCACGGCTTCACCCCTGTCTCCTTCCTTCACAGGTCTGGAGACACCAGAGGAAGGGGCGCCGCACCCCTCTCCCCGCGACTGGCCCCAGCCCTCTCTGCACACCTGCCCAGGGCCTCCAGGGGGCTCTGGGGCAAAAGCTGCTTCACAGCCCTGGGGGAACAGGACGCTGGCCCGCTCCCACCACCCCGCCCCTCCTGAAGGGCCTGTTTCCTCCCAGGTGCCCTTTTGGCCTTTGTGAGGGAGCAAGGGACAGGCCCGAAGGGGTATCTGCCTTCTGCTGGGGCTCCTGTGGTGACCTTCTATGCCCAGCTTTTACACTCGCGTCCCCTACCAGCGGGCCTGCGGCCCCGGGAGGGCAGCGGGGGCCTCCCACAAGCCCCCCACCTCACCCTTGCCCCAGCCTCTTCCCCGCATTAGGGGTTTCTCAGAAGCTGGCTCTCACACCGCCTGCCACCCTCAGCTGGAGGTAGGATATTCCCAGACCCTGGGCTCCCGGCCCTAAAACACTGCCTCCCCCATGGGCCCCTCTGAGGAGGGTGTGGGGGGGCCCTGAGGGCTGCCTCTCCACCAGTCAGCCACAGAGACCCTCCTCCTCCCACGAGGAAAAGACCTCCCCCGAACCCCTAAAAATGTTTACAGTCTCTGCTGGTCCCCTCTGTGTAAATACCACCACCCGTGCGTTACCCAGCCCGGCCCGGCCCGGACGCTGCCAGCTCTCTTTCTGGGAGTTTAGACAATGTTTCCCTTGGATTTTTTCTCTCTCTTGATTTCTCCCTTTGCTTTGGGGGTAATTGGGTGTTTGGGAGGAGGGGTGTGGGGAGGGCTACAGGGGTTTATTACCTGATCATTTTCTTTAGGAAGAGGTTTTAGGGGAAAGAACCGGGTGGGGGGAGGGAGTGGTGAGGGGAGACGGGGAGTCCGTTTCAGACACTTCTCTATGCTTAACTTATTTATTTATTGCATTTTACTTTTAAAGAGTTGGTCTTTTCTGTCTAAATAAAGAAAAAAGTTTAAAAGCATCAAATAAGAGTCTTGCAAGGAGGAGGGTAGGGGAGCTTGCGCTCTGGGGAGGGGAGGAAGGGAGGTAGAGGAGGGACACTCGTCAGGAGGGACCGAGACCGAGACCGAGACCGAGACCTTCCAGCAGGTCCAGGCCTTGACTGGCTTCATGATCCCATTCTTCCGCCCTTCCCTGGGGCTGAATTCTGGAATGCCCTGTAGCAAAAACGCAGGTCCACAGGCCTCTGGTACCCAGCCCTTTCCCTCTGAAGCCTGCGGGCTTGAGTCTCACGCTCCTGATCTCCACTTCTCCCTTGTTCCTAGGGGTGAGCTGTTCTGCCCCCACCAGTGGGCGTACAGGGGGTGACGCGTTTGCTCTGTGAATTCTGTGGCAGGCCCTTGCTGCGCCTTTCCTCATTTAACCTTCCAACGACCCTGTGAGGCGGGATATGACTTTACAGACAGCTTCAGAAAGCCTTTGGAGGGCAGTGGACTGAGACAGGGCCACAAAGCTCCTGAGGGATGCCTGCCGGAAGGAGGCGCGGCCTGTCAGCCCCCGAAGCCCACAGTGCTCTCACAAAGCCTCCACCGTCTGTTCTGTGACCCCAGGCTGAGGTCCCAACAAGTGTCAAGCCTCAAGCCAGCGTGGCTTGGCGTGGCAGGGACTCCCTTCAAGCAGGAGGGAACTACATATGCCCTGAGGCCCCTCCGGTTGGTCCTGAGAGTCTCCTCTGTGAGCTGCGAGGTGGGGGAGGTGGGGAGGTGGGGGGGTGGGGGGAGGGGCCTCAGGGCTCATTCGGGTGCTGAGGCCTGACTGCAAGGCGCCTACACCCCGCTATCTGCACCCTCGTTATGCCCGCAGCTTGAAGCTTCTTTACCTGCCAGCCCAGCCAGCCTTAGGCCAGAGCTGCTCCCCAGAGCACAAGGACGAGTAAGTCCAACACTTACCCCCGCCTCTGCTCCACGCTTCTCTTCAACTGCCCAAACTGAGAGCAACATGTGAAGTATTATAGAAACGTATCTGTGGCCATTGTTTTGGGAAGAAACGCTTCTTAAATTGGCAGCGATGAGGGATGGGGCGTCGGAAGGAAGAGAATCCAGCCGGGAGCATCCAAAATCGCAAATGTGGGTGTGGGCGTGTGCGCATGTGTGTGGGTGTGGTCACAGGCAGCCACGGTGTGTGTAGGGGGATAACGGGAGTGGGTGTCAGCACTGGGAATTCTCCCCGGGGCGTCTCCCCGTGGCCTCAGCACAGTTTCTGGGTCAACACGAAAGATGGACGGGGAACGTTAAACCAAAGGCCATCCCCAGAGCGACATGCTGACTGCCAGGTCCTCCCAGGATGGGGGAGGGGGGTCGGGAGGCAACAGGACTGGGAAGCCTCCTCCTCCCACCTGCTCCCTGAACCCCTCACTGAAACTGAAGACCACCGATTGGCTGTCCCTGCAAGGCTGCAGCCAGGTTTTCTCCAGACAAGCAGTAGAATGATGAAGGTTGAAGGAGGGGTCTTTTGGGGGAAAACAACATTTTTGGGGCAAGGATGCTCTAGGTCCTTTACATTATTACTATTTTAATCCCAGTAGAGTTAACATACAGAGTTATGTTTCCAGTGTACAATACAGTGATTCAATAGTCACATACATCACCTGGTGCTCATCATCTCCAGGTGTTTTTTAAAATTATTTATTTTTGAGGGGGGGATGCACAAGTGGGGTACGGGCAGAGAGATAGGGAGACACAGAATCCGAAGCAGGCTCCAGGCTCTGAGCCGTCAGTACAGAGCCCGACGCGGGGCTTGAACCCATGGACCATGAGATCATGACCTGAGACAAAGTCAGACGCTTAACCCACTGAGTCTCCCAGGCGCCCCTTCTTCCAGGTATTTTGATGGCAAAACATAGGACGCTCAGAGACAGAGAAGGAAGCTCTGAACTGTTTCTTGTATAAGCAGATTTCTCAGGCACCATGTTAGTTTCAAATAGAGTCAGAAGGGTGTACAGGTGCGTAGTTAGTTCTCGAAGCCCCCGAAGTTCACTACCGCCTCTTCTGAGCAGAAGAGGCCTGAGCAGTAATAAAATGGGACAGCAGAGGAAATAAGAAACAAGGACAATAGGACCCCCTAATTCACACCAAGCAGGATGAAACTCCACGGCTTCTAAAATAGTCAAGTTACTGTTCAAACGTTAATGGCAACGTAAGAGGAGGGAGAAGGGAAAGAACCTCTTGAGGCAGAAGAGTGGAGCTGACACGTTAATAGCAGGGATCGGGAGAAGCCTTCCATTTATAGACATGAAAACAGACATTTAGAAAAATACCCTGAGCTGGGGTGGGGGGGCTTCTGGGATGGGAGTGAGGCAGGAAAAAGCCCCGGTGACTCCTCCAATGCAGCCCCACGCCCTGGCCGTATTTTGACAGCTTTGAAAGGCACAGACGGCAGGTGAGGGGTTTCCATTTCCTCCACCACAGGCTCTGCGCTGCCTGTCCGACTTGCAGGGCTTCCTTCAGTCTTTCCATTCTCCTGCTAAAATGTCAAAGCCTTCGCAGCCTTGGCTTCTAGAATTTGTGACTGCAGAAGTTCCCACTCCTGGCCAAGACTCGCTCTCCTCTCCAAGTCCGACCGTCTGAGTCACCCTGAGGCAAGCGACTGGGCCTTTGAAGATTCTTTCTCTGGGCCTTCTTGGTCTGCTTCCCTGAGTGACCAGGTGGCCCCCCACAAGTGGGGTCTCCCTCCAATATGCTGCATTCATCTGCTCAACGATAAGGGCTCCCAGGTCTACTTCCACTTATCAACGAATCATAGCAGAGTCTTCACTGCCCCTTCTGTACGCATTCTGAAAAACCATGTTTCTAAACTGCAGCGGATGGGGGAGCCTGGGGGGCTCAGTCGGTTAAGCACCTGACTTCGCTCAGGTCATGATCTCAAGGTTTGTGGGTTCGAGCTCCGCGTCGGGCTCTGTGCTGACAGCTCAGAGCCTGGAGCCTGTTTCAGATTCTGTGTCTTCCTCTCTCTCTGAACCTCCCCTGCTCACGTTGTCTCCCTCTCTCAGAAATAAACGTTAAAAAAAAACAAGTTTTATAAACTGCAGCTGATGAAAAACCCACAAAACTATTTTGGTTCTTTTTTTTGAATGTAGGACATTCCATCCTGACGTTCACAGCTCTCCAAAGGCTCATCTTCCATCCTATTCCTCCCCACCCCTAATTTCTAATCAAATGAGACAATTCATTGTTCATCGGACAAGTTTGACCCTCCCCCTCCTATGGCTTTTCATTCCCAGTCATAAGCGTTGGGCACGTATCAGCTCCACAAAGTTTGCTGAACACCTTCTTGTTGAAATCTTGCCCATCCTGAACGGTCCATCTTAAATGCCACTTTTTTCATGAAGATTTCCTTCATCACTTTCATCCAGAGGCTCCCCCACTTTCTACTAGTGCTTCCCCCTTCACTGCTGTGGACCGTGTCACCTGTACCCTGTACGCCTCTCATTCCTCCCTGGACGGAGAGACGGTGCCACGGCCCTCGTGTTTCCTTTGTTCTGCTGCCTCGGTTGACATGCTGCCTGCTCGGGGCAGGGGGCCAGCACGTTTGTGAACTGGAACTTCTGTAATTCAGCTCTGGGATTCTACCATTGCTCTACAGATCCTCTCCTTTCAAAGAATTTGAAAACAAATTCTTTCCCCATCGTCAGATTTCTCAGAGTCCAATTACTCACGGCTGACGGCCAAGTGAATGAGACGCAGGACAAATGTCTCTCCCCCAGACTGTCAAAAGAAATGTCAAACTAGTCCTTGCTTTTATGGTCTTCAATCAAGGAGCAAAAAACTCTTCAATCAGGGGTCGTAAAAAAAAAAAAGAAAAAAGGTTTACAAAATAACAAAAATATCCAGCCTAACACAAACGCTGAGCTTTTCAGAGCAGATTTGGACCACAGGACCCGAGACTGCTCTGTGACAGTACAGAACACCCAGGGCCACCCCCACTCTCAGGGCTGGAGTGGGGGACAAGCGCCCAGTGTGTCTCTTACTGTGCTGGCATTTGTTAGGCTCTAGACAGTTTCCTGCTGAACTTGAACAATGAACAGTGCACCATGTGGCTGGGGCTGGGAGCAGTGTCAGGCTCTACCTGCAGAGGCTGAGTCCTGTGAGCCCTGTGGTAGTCCCGGGCCGGCTGGAGCAACCCACTGGGACACCCACGGGAGAAGGCATTTCCAAAGGAGTCACCAGAAAAGGACCTCTGGGCAAGGGGCCTCGGGGCTTCTCCTCCCACCCTCAGCTGCTGGGGGTGGGGGTGGGGTCCTTCCCGTTTGCACACCCATCTTTCTAACCCCCATCTCCAAGGTCCCTCCTTCACTTCTTCCCACACAACTCAAAGGATCTGTAGTCCAGGAAGGCATAGACTAGTTTCATCAATAAATCAATTTATTTAAAAGAATATGTTACAATTAATTACACTAAGTGACATTACCAAACAACTTTAGAGTGGTTAGCTGTAGAACAAGGAATGAAAGAAACACTGTTAGCCATTACGTGTCTGTGTATTTTCTCTTCACATTTCTCAAATCACAAATAAAAAATACAAGATACTGCAGTGAAAATACAATTAGAGTTTCTCAAATAAATTAAATGTGCATGGCCTGGGGGAAAACTGAAGCCCAGCTCACCGGCTTAAAAAGGGGGCATGATATAAAACTGGTGTCCGCCCTCCCCGCCCCTGCCCTGCCCTGGAGCCCCAGCTCCCCACACAGATTATTGCTGGGGAGTGAGCTGCCTCCCCCCCACGGGGCTGGTGGGCGCTCAGGTTGTGGGGGGGAAGGCAGGATGGCGGTGGCGCTGGAACATGGGACTCCCGCCGTCACCGCTCCCCTCTCTGGCATCAACCACGAGGCCCCCCTTCAAAGGGAAGCTAATGGGACAGTGAACCTGGCAAGCAAACCTGGCGGTGTGCTGGGCTCCAACAGCCCAAATGGTCTCTGAAGTGACCCCGCCAGAAAGCACGACGGAGAAAAGGCGGGCACGGTAGTCCCTCCGGGTCTGGAGACTTTGGGCCAACTAGGATACAGTCCCCTGGAGGAAAAGTGCCTCCTTGGAGCGAGGCCACGAGGGGGCAAATTCTGAGAGGAGAGAGATGTGTCCTCTCCTGTCAATGCCCGGTACTGCGGCTCGGCTCCAGGCACTAGGTTTGGAGCTCTGAGAAGAGAACCAAAGCTACCCGCATGGGGTCGGGGGCAGGGGGGGGCGTTGGGAGGGAGATAGCCGGGATAAACTGGCCAGGCCTCGAGCTGCCCTGGGCACACAGCCGGGCTGGGCTCAGGACAATGGAGAGGAGAATACAAATATAAAGCGCAGAGAGCCCAAGCACGGCCGAGGGACCCCTTCTGCAGGGACAGGTTTCTCGGGCGGCCCTTTTCCCTGATCTGTACAAAACTCGGAGCCTTTAGCAAAGAGGATAGACACCGGGCGTGGAGGGGCACATCCCACGGGCGCTGCTGGGGCGGGGCGTGGGGGGAGCCCCTCCATCTTCCAGAGACAAACAGCAAAAGGAGCCCAGGCAAAGGCTCCCTGGGCAGGACCCGGGCGAGGAATGGCAGCAGGGGTGAGGGTGAGGGAGTATGGAACAGGGGAAGGAGGGTCACACTAACACTGCTTCATGCAAAACAGACTTGATCTGTGGAGCCCCCGGTGAGCTCTGCGGTGGCCAGCGTGAGGCCTGCTGCGGGAGGGAGGGGAAGGGTGCCCTCTGCTGGAGCTCCCTCCTGCCCTTCCTCGGCAGCTCTTCAGCGGTACAGCCACAAGGAGGGGCTGTTTCCAAACAGACTCGGCCAATGGCCGACGACCAGGCGCGGTGCCCTCGCCCAGTCCCCAAAGCACCAGGTGGCCGCGCTCCGCCACAGGGAGTGGAGCGGCCCCCACCCAGCTCAAGGGGACCCCACCTGAGGGCATCCTCCCACCTCCCACCCGGAGGTCAGCACGGGGACGCTGCATGGGCTCCCAGATTTGTTCATCCCTCCCCCGCTCTGAGGGAGCAGGGGCAAACTGCTGTGCCTGTGGAGTGGGGAAAAGCTGGCCCCAAAGCCTCGGCAGCATCTTGGGGTGGGGAACCAGAGTGTCTCTTTTCTAGGACCCTCTGGCTCCTTATCAAATTCACGGAAGCCAAAAGAAGCTAATTCTGTTATCAAAACTTTCAAACTGGGGCTGGCTCTCTGCGACTTTGAACATTCAGCATCCCTAGGCTCTGCTATGTGCAGCTCAACCTGGGTTTGGAGAAAGGGAGGGAGGACAGATGTTCTGTATGACCCCGCACTGTCCCGGGGCAAGCAGCCACCAGGATGACAGAAAGTGGCCTCGTGATGATTTGCAAAACCAAGTTGGCAGAACGGAAACTTCCAGCTGCCCCACCACTGCCCCGCTGGCTCCCGAAGAGACAAAGCAGAGGACGCCACCCAGTGGAGGTTTTGTTTGGAAAGCGGAGAAGGGAAAAAGAAACACAGACGTCTCAGGTGCGCCAGAGCCTGACTCGGAGCTGCCAGCGCAGCATCCATAGAGCGCAGCGCCGAGAGCGTTGCCCCAGCTGGTGAGCCCGGCCCCCTAGGGCCTGGGGTGCAGCTCTTAGGTCTCAAAATCCCCAGGTGAGTAAGGAGCTCTTTGAAGGACAGAAAGGCTTCCCTTTAGTCTCCTCATTAAAAGCTGAGCTCCAACCCACATCACCCGTATCCCTACTGGTCCCTCTCGGGTCCTCAGCTGGCTTGGACGGGCACTGGTTTGGTTGGCAAGGACCACTGACCAAGTTTTCCCAAGGCCCTGGGGACACGGTCAGGTTCTTCCGCGACACAGCTGTTTAAGGAAGTCACAGAGAAATGTATGGTTACGGGCGGTTACCGGTCAGGAACGGAGTGGGGAAAAGCTGAGGCACACAGGGCAGTCCCTCCTTCCTTTCCCCGGCCTCAGTCCAATCTTTGTGCCTAAAGCTATTGGCTTTAACTCTGGTCCCTAGTACTCTGCCTGCTCTTCAGAAATGGGAAATTAGAACCACAAAGCATTTCCGGTTCTGTGGCCGCCTCTCCCCTCCATTCTAGGCCAGTGGAGGGAGAGCACACCGGGGCCCTCGGGAAGCAAGGAGACGGGGAGTGTGGCCACAAAGCCGTGATGGGGACAGGGCTGGGCAGGACAGCTGTCTCGGAATCGAGGGCCATGCCAAGCCTTCAGATTCTCCCTGCAGATGTGCAAGCCTCTGGCCCTTGAGAAACCCACCTCCGCCTCCTCCCCAGCGGCCTCTAGGAAGATAAAGAAACTGCGCTCCTTGCTCCTGACTCTGTGGCAACCATGAGCCAGAATCTCACTCGATACAAAAAAGGGGGGGAAAAAACCCAAGCAGGTTGTAAACTTTTCGAGTCCTTCATGAGGAGAGGTATTTTCCCAGTAATTTTTTTTTTCCTTTTTAAAGTTTGTTTCAAAATAAAGAGAGCAAGAGAGAAGTCATGAATTCTAGTGAAAGGTGTGTAAAAACACAAGCTAAAAAAGGTACTGCCATCGATATGAAATTTAAAAAGAAATATATATATGTATATACGTGCAGCTAATCTGTGTATATATAATTTTTACATACATACATATATATGTCGGAACAGTGCCAATGGGCGGAGTTCATAGCTCTGGTTTTAACACCACAGCGCAAGGGGTGTTGGCGGGAGGCCCAGGTGAAAGGAGACGCCTCTGGCACGTGCTTGGGCTCAACTTCCTGTCTTAACTCAGCTGCTCCCAGTGTGGACCGGTCTGTGCTCTCCACCAGCTCAATTCCAGAGACATGAGACCCAGAGGGATTATTAATAGCATTTAGTTTAGGGCTTTTGAACATAATGACTTTTTTCCTTTTTCTCTTCTTTTGTGTTAATGGTTACTCTTTGACACAGGAGACGGAAGGGGTGAGAGGACGAGGGTGAAGAGGAGGGGTGAGGGAAGGCTAGGTGGCCACATCCCTCTGCTGTGACCTCGCCATCCGGAAAATGTTCTGAAAGGAAAACAGAAAACAGTTACTGGGAAGCCTGAGGCCCTGCATCTCCCTGCTGGAGGCCGCCTGGGACAGGACTGAGAAAGCAAGCGTGTGGCTCCAAGACTCTGTGTCCCGGGCCTCCGCCTCGGCTACAACTTCCCGTTAGCAGCATGGCCTTGGAGACCCAGAGAGGAGCTTAGATATTAATTATCTAGTTCAGCCTTCCCATCTTATTGATGAGAAAAGAGGAGAACTGGGACATAGGGGAGGCGCATGTGCCCAGCGCCACAGGGAGGGTGGCCATCCGATTCTCAGGTCCCTCTGTTCCTCCTACGACACCGAGAATATACATCTCATGTTCTTGACTTTACCTTCTGAACTTCAGAAACATTTTATCTGCGAATAAGTAGCTAGCTACTCAGAATCTTCCGGATTCTCCAACACTGGTGAACATGGACTGCGGTAACAGTAGCAGAGAACTTCCCACACACAGGCCTTCCTGGTCAGCCCAGACAGGCTGGCAGGAGGCATCTAGTCAGAGGGGCTAAAACTGGGGACAGCCGCCCTTCTGGGTCAGGAGCACCACAGGCAGTGATTTGATTAAAAAGCAAAAACAGAAACAAACACAAGGCAGGGGAGGGTCCATGAAGCCACGGGGGTGGAGGAGCCCGCAGCTGACTGCTAACTGCCTGCTAGCCAAGGGAAGCAGGGCTTCTCCTGTGCAGCTAGTCAGCACCCAAAGGCTGGAGGAATAACCAGCCTCTAACTCATACTCCCAGACAGACAGATGGAGGGGAGGGTCCTAGGAACTTGGCCATAGGCCTGTCTTATTTAAACAAACAAAAAAAGACGAAAAAGTCAATTTGAGAGTGTTTCGAATTACCTCTTTTCTCCACTTGAGCTCACAGAACACCCTCTCGAAGCATTCGTGCATATAATTAAACTGAAAAATATAACAGAACACAAACAACATGGCGACACTGACTTCTCACTGCCTACCGGGTGCCACAGGACCCTGCCTCTGCCCCCTGCCCCTGGCGCCCTGCACCATCCCAACCTGCTCAGCCGAGGAAACCCAGTCGAGTACCAGTCTCGGGGCCCCTCCGAGTGGCGGCTGTGGAACTGTTGGTCCCCATCAGCCCTCGGGACAGACAGGAAGAACCTGGGGCTCTAAGAGCAGAGACAACTGTAATCTCTGCAGCCCTCTCTCTCATCTATGCACTTCGCTTGAGACCTGCGCACCCAATCTACTTTTCCCAGCAGCACATCCGGTCTATACTCACATATGGTGTGAAGATCTTAACCCATCGAGGCTTCTTTTCTCCTCGAGCATACTCAAAGCAGAAGGCCATTCCTTCTTCATCCGTATCCCACCGCTGCATCTCGTCCCACTCAAATGCTATCACCTGGTTCTGCACACGGAGAACAAGAGTGGCAGTCTGAGTGCTGGGACCTCAGCTCAGGCGGTTCCGAGCCACACGGCAGAGAAGTGAGTGCGTGTCTGCCTCATCTCAGGAAAGACTGAGGGAAGAACGAGTTGATGTGAGTAGCCAGTAGGTGAGGGCCAGTGTGGCTCCAGTGCTGACTTACGTGCCCCCTCACAGTAGTGTGGACCCCGTCTCCCCTCCCAATGGGAACTAAGCCACAGCACGTGAGCGAGCAGCGGTGTCCCCAGTGTCCCAGCCCCGGCCCCCTGCTGCTGTCACCTCCAGCTGCCCTTCTTCCGTGCAGGCATGCAGCTTAAAGTGCCTGATGCTGATGGCTGTGATGACGTGCCCCTTCCTCCGGGAGTCGCAGGCGCAGTGCGGGAAGATGATTTCATTGTAGCCCTCACAGGTCCTCAGCATGTTGAGATACTAGGAGAAAAAAAGGGTATGTGTGCGAGAGAGAGAAAACAGCATTCTGTGGAACTAAACCACCACGAAGAGCTGCTGGGATGTCACCAGAGAAAGAATGAAGAGAATCCTCCCTCCTGGCAACCTGAGGACCACACTCGGGCCCCACAGCATGACCAATTCTGAGAAGGGCCACGGCTCCAAGCCCACTCTTCGTTTCACTTCCAGCTTCCACCTCCGTACTTCTAGACACGCCTCCTTTCTCCACCTCAAAAAGTCCGCGCACGGAGCCAGCAGAGGTGCTGTTACCAAGACCTCTATGTCGTGCAGGGAACTCACAGTGCACTTTAGCCTGCCTCTCCTGTCACTTGCATCTGGGATAGGAACCAAACCGATCGACATGATGAGGAAAGTAAGCTCATGTCTCCTCCCAAATAAAAAGTTATAAGGGCATCAGTGACAAAGAGTAAGCTACCCCCAAATCCCACACTCATAACATGTCTAAGCTCAGAGAGACTGTGTTAAAGCCAGTCATTTTACAGAAACCCAGAATCACAGGAGGCGTGCTAAAGGACACAGGTAATAGTAAGTGGCACAGACCAGGATTAGAAGCTAGGTTTAATTTCATGGCCACAGGTGCCATCTCCATCGCCAGCTAGTCCCCAAGTCAGAACCACCATCTCCTGATTTCTGGGACAGACGCCTCCTTAAAAATCACATGGACCGAAATCGAGTGGCGTATGTGACCCCCAAAGGTGCTGGGCTACAGAGGACTGTACCTCGGTTCTGCTCTTTCTCCTCTACAGTGAAGGCTGGCCTCTCTTTCACTCAACTCACTACTTTGAGTTGAGACGGGAGAGTAAACGATGAGTGGGAAGGAGGGTAGAAGAGAAATAAGGAAAAGATGATTAAAAAAAAAAAGATCCGGGCTCTGACGTGGTTTCTGCTCAAGGACCTCAGACTGCCTAGGAAGCAAGGAAAGATGCTTGTGTCCTCATACCGCCAGTGGCCCAGCACACAGGACAGCAGGGCACACAGGGGCATGGGCTGGGAGGTGCTAGAGAGATGACCAGCACCCTGGCTGATTCCACCCAGACAGGCAGGGAGACTGGAACACACGGGAGGGTCACCTTTCACCCAAGAAAGCAGAGACGACGGGGCTAGGCACAGATAGGACCCTGGCAACCAGTGGCTCCGGTACCAGCGAGTGGCACTGGAGACAGTCAACACCGCCCCAGGGACGGGCTGGGGGACCTCGGGTACCAGGGGGCGGGGACGGTCACCACCGCCCCGGGGACGGGCTGGGGGACCTCGGGTACCAGGGAGCGGGGACGGTCACCACTGCCCCAGGGATGGGTTGGGGGACTTCAGGGCCTAGGGAAAAATCACCCCACATATGCCCTTTCCTACTTGTATTTACTTCTGTTTAGGTAAAATAACGGCAACTTTGAAGGGGAAACATTACAGAAGGACAGCCAGAGCACAGCGACAGGACCAACTTGGAAGTGCCACAATACCTGGCTTTTCCCAGCTCTCCCTCCTCCCACCCCTCTCCGTATCTCCTTCTCACCATCCCTCCTGCACCAGGGATGAAGCAGCTACTGCTTGGGCCCGCTAGTGGCACTACGATCAAAAAGCCATCCCTGACTAGGGACAGGCCGTGCCACAGAACGGAAGCCTTTTGGAGGTGTAAGCAGAGATGGAGGTTGAGACAGGAAGCAGTGCAAGGAGTGGTCGGGGGCCTGGGCCGGGACTGCCCTAGACTGGAGTCCCAGCTCCAGCACTTCTGACCGCGTCGCCTTGAACCAGGTGCTTGCACTCCAGCCACATTCCGAATTCCTGGGAGCTCTGCTCTCCTATAAAACAGTCCCTGCATCATACAGTTACTTGGGACCATTGAAGTATTTAGCACAGTACTTAGTACATAAATAGGTATTCAACAAAGGATAAAAAATACTTTTAAAGGCTCCATCATCCTTAGCCAGAAGGCTCAACTATCTTCTTCCAGGGAAAAGAGCCCGCGTGTGAGACAAAGTAGGAGTGGTAGAGAGAGGAAGGTTCCTGAAATGGATTAATGGGTGCTTGGGCTAAATGTACTATTCTTCCAACTTCCTTATGTTTTTGCAATTTTCTACAATAAAATATTAAAGGGAAAGAGAAGAGTGCCCTGCACTCCAATGCTCAATCCAAGGCACCCTCCTAACAGTCATGGGAAAATCTCTGTATGCTCAGTAGGCAGCAAATACTGCTCAGAGGCGCTTCGGGAGGACTTGGGGGCTCAGGAGGCTCAGTGTCCGACTCTGATATCCACTCAGGTTATGATCTCACAGTCTGTGATATTGAGCCCTGAGTCAGGCTCTCTCTCTCTCAAAATAAATAAATAAAATTAGAAAAGAAAAGAAACAAACCAGCAGATTTCAAAATTGTTTAAAAAAAAAAGTGCTTGGGGCCTCTGCAAATGCTGGAAGGTTCCATGCAGCCTTGAGACCAGTTCTGCTTGCCTCCTTCACCAAAAAAGCCTTACGTGTAACACATTTCCTGAGAGTTCTCCTCTTTAAGAAGCATCACTACTGTTTTAAAAGTATTTCTGTGGCTCAGTTGGCTAAGTGTCCAACTTCAGCTCAGGTCATGATCTTACAGCTCATGAGTTCAAGCCCCGACAAGCCGTGAGTTCTGTGCTGGCAGCTCAGAGCCTGGAGCTTGCTTCGGATTCTGTGTCTCCCTGTCTCTCTGTCCCTCCCCTACTCGTGCTCTCTCTCTCAAAAATAAATAAAATGTTAAAAAATATTTCTGCCATATTCCTAATGGGGACCTTGATTTCATGTATTAAAAAGAGTAACATGCAGACAAGGGAGGGATTTCAGGAAAAGCCATGAGTTGAGGCATGGCGCCCCGCATACCCCCTCTGTGACTCTGTCGGTGACTCTGCCTGGGGGCTCCCCTCTGCCATTTGGAAACAAAGGACACTGCTGCCAGTGTCTTTTCCCCACGACAGGAAAAAACATATGCTTTGAAGCCAGACTGAAACAGGTTCAATTTCTAGTTCCACTTCTGATGCGTAATATGAGGTTAGGTAGGAATCCCATCTCTGAGAGCCCACCTCTCCTCTGTAAAGTGGGGATAGCACCTGCCTGGCTGTCGTGAGGAAGAAATGCGAACATGCGTCCTGTGCCTAGCACAGCACCAGACATGAATATGTGTCCTCCTCTCTCGCCTTTGAATCAAAACGCTCATTTATCCCTCCATATTCCAGAATGTAACAGTCCTTGGAAGCAAAAGACCTTTCGAGGGCTTCCTAATAGCATTAAGTTCTAAAAATACCCTGAGTGGAAACTAAGAGCACCTGTGGCCTTGGCGACAAGACAGAGGTAAAGTCTCATTAAATGTAATTTTCAAAGATTCTCAGGTCAGGTAGTATTTCTCAGCTTTAGACAAATCTGTACATTCCTAGATTTGCACAAAGTGTAAAGAGAAGAAACATTTAAATTTAAAAAAAAATTTTTTTTAATGTTTTATTTATTTCTAGGAAAGAGAGAGAGATAGCGTGAGCAAGGAAGGGTCAGAGAGAGAGAGAGGAAGTGACAGACTCTGAAACAGGCTTCAGGCTCTGAGCTGGCAGTCAGCACAGAGCCCGATGCGGGGCTCGAACCCATGAACCGCGAGATCATGACCTAAGTGAAAGTCGGACGCTTAATCGACTAAGCCACCCAGGCGCTCCAGAAACATTTAAATTTTTACATATATCCAAAGGTTGTTGCTTCTTTTTTTTTAGTTTATTTCTTTATTTTGAGAGAGAGTGTGTGAGCAGGGGAGGGGAGGGGGGAGAGAGAGAGGGAAAATGAGCAACGGGGGCGGGGCAGGGAGAGGGGGAGAGAGAGAGAGAGAGAGAGAAGGAGGGAGAGAGAGAGAGAGAGGGAGAGAGAGAGGGAGGGAGAGAGAGAGGGAGGGAGAGAGAGAGAGAGAGAGACAGAGAGAGAATCCTAAGCAGGCTCTGCACTGTCAGCACAGAGTCTGACATAGGGCTCAAACTCATAAACCATGAGACCATGACCTGAGCCAAAACCAGGAGTTGGATGCTTAAGAGCTACTCAGGCGCCCCTACATATATCCAAAGTTTCTACAAGAAGAGTGGATTTTTGTTTTTAACCATATTTATTAAAGGGTGTAGTTCTATATTTAAAACACGAAACTATCCTGTCTATTCTCCTTTCATATTAAATTCTGACTGGCTAAATATGTATTCTATACTATCTTCCTTGATCCATGTATCATTTAGATGATGGCCCACATTAGGTCAGAGATGAGGAAAAGTACAGCACAGGACATTTTATAAATGTTTAATGCTTGGCAAGATAGGTAAATACAGACACAGGACAATTATTAAAACAGAGACTCAGTACTGCAGAACAAACACTTTAGGGGAGTGGGCTGATACCCGTCCTGGAGAACTCTGTTCTCCCACGCAGCCTGCTAAGGGTCAAACCAGGTCTAGAATTGAAATAAGGGTTTGAGGGGAACCTCAGGAGTCAACTTTCCCAAGCCCCTAGAATAGTGATTCTGAAGCAGCTAAAGTTTTAGAATCACCAGGATGCTTCTGTAAAAATCTTTACAAAGATTCCTAGGTCCTACCCAAGATTCTTGCTTAGTAAATGTGAGATGGGGGTCCAGAAAGCTGCATTTAAGTAGGTTTCACGAGTGATTCCCCCATGAAATTGAGGTGGGGACCACACTTTGAAAAACACTGACTTTTACATATATTGCCTTATGTGAAATCGTAATTAAAAAGATTTTATACTGAGAGGGGCACCTGGGTGGTTCAGTCAGTTAAGCATCTTGACTTCGGCTCAGGTCATGATCTCATAAGTTCATGGGCTCTGTCCTGACAGCTCAGAGCCTGGAGCCTGCTTTGGATTCTGTGTCTCCTCTCTTTGCCTGCCTCCACCCCCCCCTCCCCCGGAACCCGCTCAAGCTCTCTGTCTCAAAGATTAATACATGTTAAAAATAATACAAATATTTTAAAAAATTTTTAAATTATATTGAGAAATACTAACAGAAATTTGTCAGTTTAAATGGCAAAAAACAGGCCACTTGAATACAAGAAAAACATAAGTTATACATGTCTACTATTTGTGTGAGAGTCAAAAAATAAAAAGAAAAAGAAGAAACAAAATCTCTCTTGTAGTTATATTCTCAACCATCCAAATTTGAGACTCAATTTAAGTTTGTAAATAAGCAGAAATCAAAACCATTTTTTTTATCACACTGGGAATGTTTAAGAATTCTGGAGTATTTTGTCAAGATTCTACTTGATAGGTGGCAATGTGCACATCCTCATTTTAAAGAAAAGAAAACTAAAACCGAGAAGTCTGTTGAATTGCTGGGGGCAGGCCTCACAGCGATTTGGCAACGAATAGTGATTTGGCCTAGTCTTCGGCCTGTCAACCACATTAAGTTGCTACAGATCACGGAATCAAGGCGTACGGGCTTGGAATGGTCCACGTGAATTGGAAGTTTCAATGTACTGAACGTGACTGCTGGCTGGGCTAATGTCTTTGAACACTAATACCTGAATACACTGAATAAAATCCAAACCTTTCAAACTCTGGTGGGACTTTATTTAAAATCTGATGGCAGTATTATAGGGTGAGTACACACTTGTTGTTGGCACTAGGTTTTCAAGACAACGGAATTCCACTAATGTTTCAGCATATCTTATACTCAATTCCAATGACCCAAAAGGGAAACATCAACTGTACTCAGTTCTTAACTGAGTGATTACAAGAAAGAAACTTGAGTCCAAAAGTAATGTTGTAATAGATCACTATACTTGTTAAATTCAGATCTATATACTGCCACAGAACAACCCAAACCAATTTATATATTTATATAAATAAATTTAAAAAATATAAATACATTTATCTTTTTTAGCACTTTGTACTGTGCCTGGCACACTCTCAGTACTCATCAAATACTTTTAGCTGAATGCATAAATGGAAGTTAGAGCGTCTGGAGTACTATATGTACAAAGAAACAATATTTCTCCCATACTGGCATTATCAGAAGCCCTTATGAAATTACGTTGATTTCACTGAGTGTTATGTGGAAACTAATTTGACAATAAACTATTTGAAAAAAAAAAAAAAAAGAAATTACTTTGATTTGCTGCCCTTTGGCAAAGGCAAAGAAGTATTTCAGAGGCTGATGGTCCTTTAGTATTTGGTCTTTCTTGTCAAAAAGATGCTGAAGTGCTGGTGGGATCATGTGTTAATATATGGAAGACAATGCCATGATCTTTAGAACAGGTGGAAATTGAACTTTAAAAGCTTGTTTCTCACATAGTAAAACTCCCTTTCCCAAACTTCTGCCAAGACCCAGTTCTATTTAAAAGATTTTTGTCTTCTCTATTTTAGCCTGTTGAGATGTAGAACACTGGTAAACGGTTCCCTCATCCGGCAGTTTTGGAAGGCAAACAGATTTATTACTTTTTGTCACATACATGATAAAACAACTATCTAGACATAAGATTAGGGGTGGAGTTCAATGACTGACTTGTTTGCCTTCTTATTCCAACCCAATTAATTTAGACACAGACCATTACCTCATTAAAAAAAAAAAAAAAAATTCACATAAAGAGGACACAAAAGAAATTCAAATGACCTATCCGAATCACCAATGCAGTAATTGTCATGTGAGAAATCATGAAAAATTATAATTGGAAAAGTTTCAACTATATGTGGATTTGCCAAGAAAGCAATTTTTTTTTTTTTTTTTTTTTTTCAAATAGTTTAAGAAAGCAATTTTAAAATGCTATGAGTGAAAGTTTTTGTAAGCATTCCTTACAAATTTTACTTTCGACAATTTCCATCCTTGTATTTATGGCAGGTGCAAACTGAAAACATTTTTTTTTTAAGTTTATTTATTTTGAGTGAGAGAGTGCACACATGAGCAAGGGAAGGGCAGAGACAGAGGGAAAGAGAGAATCCCAAGCAGGCTCTGCATTGTCAGTGTGGAGCCCGACACGGGGCTCAAACTCATGAAAGGCAAGATCATGACCTAAGCTGAAGTCAACTGAGCCACTCAGGTGCTCCTGAAAACTAATTTTAAAATATTTAGGGAATACGGTAGGCAGCCCTCTTCAACAGAACTCTCTGTGATGAGGAAAATTTTCTGTATCTGAGCTGTCCCTCAATACAGTTGGTACTAGCCATATATGGCTACTCCACACTTGAAATGAGGCTGGTACATCTGAGGAACTGGATTTTAAATTTTATTTAATTTAAATGAGTTTAGGGGCTCCCGGGTGGCTCAGCTGGTTAGGTGTCTGACTTCGGCTCAGATCATGATCTTGTTAGTTTGTGGGTTTGAGCTCCGTGTTGGGTTCTGTGCTGACAGCTCAGAGCCTGGAGCCTGCTTTGGATTGTGTCTCCCTCTCCTTCTGTACCTCCCTCGCTCATGCTCTGTCTCTGTCTCTCAAAAATAAATAAAACTAAAAAAAATTTTTTTAATTAATAAAGTTTAAAATTAAATTTAAATAGCCACATGATGCTAGCAGCTAGCACGCTAACCAGAGACACCACTCAGCCCATGTTTTAAGCAACTGCTAACTCACAAATAAAACAATTTCCAATGTTAAAAATCTAAATATCAACTCTTAAGAGAATTGATATTTATTAAATGTTTTGTATATCTTTTGTTTTAGAACTTTCTATCAAAAAGAATACTTGTTTATTACTAATAATAAAGTTAGGTACACAAATATAGCAAAATATCTTCTTATGTGCTACATGGAGGTACATAATGGGTATTACATGAGTATCTATATCTCCGCCTTTTTTTCCGAATTAAGCCACTGACCAGTTTTATCTTTCAGAAGTGACTGGAACAACAGGTTTAAGAGATAAGAAGGCCTATTTTATAAAGAGATTATGGGGACATAAACCTACCATGACCATTTTCCTTTGTTCATACAGCTTCTGTAACTGGTAGGACTTTTCCTCTGCTTTGATGTAACCTTTTTTTACATCATCAACGGCCTGTCACCAAAACAAGGACAGGGAAGAAAGGAACATCAAAGTCATCATCAGGCACATTCTTGATAAAAGAGATACATATTCATTTCAGAATAACTCTTTTCCGTTCAGACCATCATAATCATCACCAGTGAATTCTGCCACATGGATATATTTATTGGAATAAGTAGCATTTAAAGAACGCCCAGGATGTACTCAAGAACTGTTCTAGGTACATGAGGGATCTTATTTCTCCTGTTAAAGAGATTTAAATTCCAGTTAACTTATATAGGTGAAAATATCAGAGAACACTGATATCAGAAAGCCAGCACATAACTGGAAAAGGTAACAAAGAGGTAGCAAAGATGTATAATACAGATAGTAAGTGATACACGTAGTCAGAACAGCAGAGCTTTTTGCTAAGTGTAGTTATCAGGAAAGCCTATACTGGAATCCAAAGGTTAGGCGGACAGAACAAACTACAAACAGAAGTCAGGAAACAGGAATGCGTTTGAGCTTAAATACACTCAGGAGACAGATCTGTCTGAGTTAAATACAGGGTATGTGTCAGGGGACAACAGCAGAGAGCGCCAGACGGGTAGGTTAACAGAGTATGAGGGACCCCAGAGAACAGGCACAGAGAATTTAAACTTAAGGACAGCACTAAGACTACTGGAGCTAAAATAAGCAATAAAAACGTGTGTCGTTCTCCAAAGAAAGACTGATTTGTGTATGAGCGCCAAATGAATCAAGCTAAGGAGAGAATGAAATGAGGAAGACAGACAATGTTATAGGGCTGTCAGCATAAAGTCACACATGATTGTAAACGAGAGTGGTAGCAACTGGAAGAGAGGAAGTGATAAATCTGAGACAACACATGGACAAAAATCCCCAACAGGACTTGATACAGGCATGAAGGTACCTAGATATAAGATGCTGATCCTAACCTACTGCTGGCTCAGCTGTATGAAACGTGCATCCCCTTCCCAACTTCACTTGACCCCAAGAAAAGCTTTTCAGACCTAATAGAAAGGAAAACTCATTTTTGGAAGAAAAGAAAAGAAGACAACAAACAGAACCGTTTGTCCAGGGCATTCAGAATCTCCTCTCCGTGTTACTACAAGGACAGCTTTCGCAGATACCAGGCAGGGACCCACTTAAACCTTTACCAGAAGTCTCTAAGGTAGAAATCAATCCCCAGAGCCTTTGAAGGGAAACTATTTTCATAACATAGGGAACTCAGGGTGCCTGCGGCTGAGTCAGTTGGGCATCTGATTCTTTCGGCTCAGGTTATGATCCTGGTGACTGTGGGATCAAGCCTCATGTCAGGCTCTATGCTGAGCAGGGACCCTGCTTGGGATACTCTCTCTCAATCTCTCTCTCTCCCCTACTTCCACTCTCTCAATATAAAATAAAAATAAAAGTAAAGTAATACAGTGAGTTCAGACTAGTTCAACTTCTACCTCTGTCACCAAACAAAGCATGCTGGAGTATGGGTGTGGGTGCAGGTGCGGTACACAGTGGGAATAGGGGAAGGAATGGAGCTAGAGTCTCTTCTCCTACACTAGGAAATTCAGAGATACTGCTTGATTAAAAAATCAAGTAGGAGCAATATAACCAAGTTATAATGGAGAAATGAAAGTAAATATAAAACAAAACAAACAACAACAAACAAAAGCTAAAGGAGGTGAAATGGCTGCTGAAGGAGGGGGTGATGAACATAAGCAGGGTAACTAGTATTTTTCACAATAACCTATGTAGATCTATTTAGTGCTTTAAACTTTATGTATGTATAATCTTGAAAAAAATTTTTTAACAAACCTGGTTACTTTAAAAAAGTTTTTTTTTAACGTTTATTTTTTGAGAGATAGAGGTAGTATGAGTGGGGGCGGGGCAAAGGAAGGGGGTCACAGAATTTGAAGCAGGCTCCAGACTCTGAGCTGTCAACCCGATGGGTGGCTCGAACTCACGAACCTCAAGATCATGACCTGCGCTGAAGTCGATGCTTGACTGAGCCACCCAAGGGCCCCTTGATGAAAAAATTTTTTGAAAAGTATATAGCCATATGCTCATTTCCTGTTGTTTAGAAAAACAATAATAAATTTATTCTTAACTCCAGGACATCTTACTTCTTAAATTTATTTATCTTTTGTTAAATGGGATAGAATATTTTCTTTACTTTTTTAAAGCTTTTATTTTTTAAGTAATCTGTACACCCAATGCGGGGCTTGAACTCATGACACCAAGATCAAGAGTCACATACTCTATAAACTGAACCAGCCAGGTGCCCTGGGATAGAACATGTTAAAAATGTAACTTAACTGAGATCCAGGAGGCCAAGCAGCTTGTCCATGGATTCACACTGGATGGACAAATAACTCACTACATACAAGCATAAAAAGATATCAGGTCTTTCCAGGAAGATCAATTCACCTACCTGATGAAAAAAGTAGGTAACAGCAAGGTCATTATCATTTAAGAGGATTTCTTCTTCTGTCGTGAAAAGCCACTTTCGAATGGTCAGGCAGGTACCTGGCACAGCTGACGTGTAATTCTGGACATACAGTTTATGAGGAAATTCATTGGGTGCCAGCTTACGTACTGAAGAGAAGACAGAAAAAAAGCTCTCAGATTAAAGATGTAGAAGGAGTCTCCCTAGCCCAAACCATGTAAGGCAGACTAAGCATGCCAGGCTCCCCTTAACCAGAACATCAGCTTTGATCTGTCAAGCAGCTCTGTTATGGGACCACAAAATAACCATTTCTCAACCCAAATCTACCCTTCTAACTGTGACTATGGCCAGTAGAGTCTTAAGCTGACTGAAATCTACCACCTGTATGACACACCCTTCAGTTAACGTGCAGACTGCAGACAGCGTCTATTCCAAAGTCAATTAAAATATTTCATCCATTACCTGGTAAGTTACAGTGCCGTCTACCACACGTCTCTAAGGCAAGCCTCTCCTCTCACCCAGCTATGGTGCATCAGTCTCTCATGTGGGAATTCTCTTGTTTGTTAAGAGCCGAAAGGCTCTCCCCAATCCCACCCCAAATCTAAGACATTCATCAAAGTGAAAAATGTCTTCTGAGTAATGTTTCTTCCTCTTTCTAACAATGCACAAGCAGGATAAAACACTTTCACGTTTAATTCCTATACTGCTTTTCTTTGGAAAGGCTCAGAGTGTTTTCTTCTCTTGATGCTTAGTTGACTTTGTAACACTGCAAAAGACAGATTTAATATTTCCCATTTTATTTCTTGACTAAAGCTTAGAAAAAAAGGATAAGATTAGAATCCAAGTGCCCTGGTTCCCTAGCAATCCTTTGTAACATCTGTATCTGCCCAGTTAGACCACAGGGAGTTGGGAATATGAAGAATAATAAAAAGATGGATGCAGGGGCGCCTGGGCGGCTCAGTCGGTTAAGTGTCCGACTTCGGCTCGGGTCATGAGCTGGTTTATGAGTTTGAGTCCTGCGTCGGGCTCTGTGCTGACAGCTTAGAGCCTAGAGCCTGCTTTGGATTCTGTATCTCCCTCTCTCTCTCTGCCCCTCCCCTGCTCAGGCTGTCTCTTTCTCTCTCTCAGAAATAAATAAAAACATTAAAAAAATTAAAAAATAAATAAAAATAAAAAGATGGCTGCTTCAGGGAGAATCAACCTTGTTTTATCTGGACCAGGGATGGCAAGGTCTGATCAATCAATATAATCTGTCGTTTCTGGCCTTAGCCCCATGTATATGTGACATAGAAAAGGCCTATAAACCATAGGAAATCTATGTCATTCACAGCAAGCACTCAGACTCCCCCCCTTCTGTGATCTCAATGCAACCAAGGTGACCACCATTGCTAGCTTTTATAAAATAACATATGAGAAACTTCCAGTCAGCCTGCAATACAATTTCCAAGAAAGAGAATATATATTTACATGGAAACTTAAATATATACGCTCATGCAAAGACTTTTAAGTCATGTATCTCTTTCTGACTCCTGAAAACAAAAAGCTATTCTTATCTACAAAAAGCATAAAGTACACCAAAATAAGTTGTGGCTAAATAGAACTTCCCTCTTTTTGGCTATTTCATGGGAATATATTAATTTTGAACCTCTGATTTAAAAGAACTTCGTGAAGTGCCTGTCTCCTTGCCAGGTAAAAGTAAGTCATTCTTACAAGAGAGGAAAAAGGACCATCAGTGATCAGACGCCCCTCTGACTTGGGCTTACTGGGGCTGCCTGGTCTGCTTGTAGGAGACAGTCCGAACGAGTGTGATCTCCTCTTGCTTTCAAGCTCGTCTTCTCTAAGCATATAGTTTCAGTCTGACAATATTACAATAAAATACTCACAAACGAAACTGAATATTAGCCAACTGGCACTTACCAAAGGAATGATTGATCACTTCAAATAAGGCAAAGTAATTCACCGTTGTACTGTCCATGCCAACCTTTGCTGCTATAGCCTATAGGGTAGACAGGATAGAATGGTTTCAGGGTAACTAAATCAGACAATGCTATGGGAAAAGATAGGTGTGTGCGTGTGCAGGGGGAGAAGGGAGAAGTTCTGCCATCTTGGTTTCAAATAACTACTCATGGTCTATACCTATTCTTTTTTGTAAGTATGTGTACACACACTCATGCACACATATGTATGAAATAGGAGGGGGAAAATACCTGTATTTGACCCAAATAGCTCTGATCTCTAAATATGAGTTTCCCTGTCCAATTTAAGCTGATAATAATCTATCCTTAAATATCATCTTTCCTCTCTGAAATATGACTTCACTCCAAAAAGGTCTTTTTTGCGGCATTTACAAGTAATGTGCTTCATAAGAACAGATCTTAAGAAGAAAATAAATTCTTAAACGTTCAGTCTCATACATTTAGCCTACATATTTATTTATTTACTTACTTACTTATTTTCATTTAGCTACATTTAATACAGGCTGTTAGCATGCAAAATCTTTATCTTTGGTTCTTGAGCTAAAAAGAATTTGTCAATTTTGTTCATGCTTCACAAACTGTTCTTGTTTTTCAGATGATCCATGCCTCAGGCTGAGGATCTCATTTCCTAAGAATTACCATCATCAATATCCACATGAAAATACCAAAATGTCGTGACAAACAGAGACATATTAAACAAGTATTAGTCCTTCTCTCTAGAAGCTAACGTGACAAAAACAATGGAAAGGCTCCATGTACAAATAAATGAAAACTAAAATTACAAACAAATGACAACAAAACTCAAAAAACACAAAACAGTACCACAATTTCTTTTCAAGATCAACCCCAATCTAAATAAGGTATTAACTGAACAAAATACAATTGTGGAATATTAGTGGCTCAGTAGACCAAGTATAATTATGCCATTCTTTCCAGATCTACTCCCATATCAAACCTAAGTTCATCTCTGATGAGATTACAAACGTTCTAAGTTACCATTCTTTACTGCACTGAACGGAAACTGAAATGCTCTCAAGGGTTGGAAAATGGTTCATAGCTACAAGTCTCAGTAAGAGGATGAGGAGAAAAGTGCCCCCACCCCCCACCAAAGGCCCTGTTAGAGAGAAAATGGCGACGGTGGGGAGGACGGTCAAAGAATACAAAACAAAAACATCAGCAACTTGATAAAATTAACATTTTCCTTGTAATCACTCCACCATTTTATAATTTTGAGAACTACTGTGAGTTCTGTACACACCCTTTGCCACGGTATGTGAGTACATGCGTAAATGTATGGGGGGGAGCACATTTGTTTGCTACGAAGGAACAATAAATATTAATATCCAGAAACCTGTTAGTCTCCCTGAAAATCTTGATCATATCAGGATTAAAGTCAAAAAGGCCTAAAAGCAATGATTACGTCCAGCACCCAGATCATGATCTTTAAATGTAATTTCTCACTGAAAGAAACCAGGACTCCTTGAGGGAAGTGACTGATTCTAGATCTAGGATAGAAAATATACAAAGAGGAGGCCAGAACCCCCTGTCGTACCAAAAAGCAAGGATGCTATCATAAGCAAAGGAGTTGCATCCGAAGAATATGGGGGCAGATAGGAAGGCGCTTCCACTGGCCAAATATGGAAAAATCTAAGCATCAAAGATAATGCACACCATTGATTAGATCACACAGAATCTCTCAAACCCACATAATACTAAAAGAAAATAAAAATATCTCACTGGACATCATTGGAATCACCAACATCACACTCTAATGCCAGCATCACACTATGAAAACTGGCAATTAAAAATATTAAATATTTATCCTCCCATTCCTACAAACTGTGTTTGAGGATAACTACATACATAGCCTCAATTGGTAAGGAAAAGTTCCGTAAAGAAGAATTCTACCTAACAAATATGAGGAAACAACAGAAAGAGAAAATCAGCACTTTGTAACCTTAATGAAATCACTGGTCAAGGAAGCAATCGTCGGTGACACACTCCTCTGATTACAGATCAACAGGGAATTTTACAACAGAGAGCCCAGGTTATCACCGCCTAAACCCACTGCTTCATCTTAGTGTCACTAAAAATGGGATATAACCAGATAACCAGGTAATGTGTGCCTCTTGAAAGCAGCAGGAAGGATGTATATCTTACCAATTATGAAGTATTCTTATAAAAAAAGCTGCAGCTGAACCTAACTGAGCTTTCTAGAGCAAACTGCCATTTACGCAGAATGTAAGGAGACGGACATATTAAATGACACAGATAAAAGAAATAAATAAATTCAGAAAGTGGGACCTTGCACAACACAGACCCAATTTCTGCAACGAACCAGTAACATTGAAATAAAATGGTGGGGAAGGGAAGGGAGGTTGCTTTATATTAAAACAAACATAAAACCAGGGGTGCCTAGGCAGCTCAATCGGCTAAGTGTCTAACTTCAGCTCAGGTCATGTCCTCACGGTTTGTGGGTTTGAGCCCTGTGTCGGGCTCTGTGCTGACAGCTCAGAGCCTGGAGAGTGCTTTCGATTCTGTGTCTCGCTTTCTCTCTGACCCTCCCCAGCTCGCACTCTGTGTGTGTCTGTCTCTCAAAAATAAACATTAAAAAAAAAAAAAGAATGCCCTTATTTTTTAGAAATTTATATTGAAATCTATACACCGCAATAAAACGGAATTTGCTTTAATATATTTAAACACGGGCAACTGGGTGGACCAGTCAGGTAAGTACCTGGCTCTTGATTTCAGCTCAGGTCATAGATCTTGTGGGCTCATGGGGTTCAAATCTCACGTTGGGCTCTGTGCTAACCGTGCAGAACCTGCTTGGGATTCTCTCTCTACCCTTCTCTCTTTGCCCCTCCTGGACTAATGCATGCTTGCTCACTCTCTCTAAATAAATATTTTTAAGAAATAAAACATTTAAGGGGTGCCTGGGGTGGCTCAGTCGGTTAAGCATCCATCTTCAGTTCACGTCATGATCTTGCAGTTTGTAAGTTTGAGCCCCGTGTCAGGGTCTGTGCTGACAGCTCAAAGCCTGGAGCCTGCTTCTGCTTCTGCTTCTGTGTCTCCCCACTCTCTGCCCCTCTGCTCACGCTATCTTTCTCTCTCTCTCTTTCAAAAATAAATAAATAAATAAATAAAATAAAAACAACAACGACATTTAAACACAGGAAAAGAAAAAAAGGCTATATATGTATAATTAAATATAAATGATGCATAAATGGAGGTCCACTGTGCTCTTCTGTTTTATGTTAAAGTTTTCTACAATTAAAAGGAAGCAGGCCTGGGGCGTCTGAGTGGTTCAGTTAGCTAAGCAACTGACTCTTGACTTTGGCCCAGGTCATGACGACCTCACAGTTCATGAGCTCGAGCCCAGGGTCAGGCTCTGTGCTGAGAGTGCGGAGTCTGTTTGGGATTCTCTCTCTCCTTCTCTGTCTGCCCCTCCCCTGCTGGCACTATCTCTGAAAATAAATAAACAAATTAAAAAAAAAAAGAAAGAAAGAAAGAAAGAGGGCTAATTACAACCACTATGACTAGGGTACATACTGTACTTCTCGTTCAAAGGAGGGCAAAGTATTTTCATGTTAATAATAACATCAACATTTAATGAATTTATTATGCGTCAGATAGCTCAAGCACTTTATACCTATTCACTCATTTCATCCATCTTCCTTAGATTCATACCATCCAGTGTTGAGTTTACTTGTTCAAGTTTAATTTACCTGATACACCTGGTCTGTAGTACTGTTCTTTTTAACCCTGACTGTAACTGTTGTTCCATCTGGTAATGCTACTCTCAGCTCGACGTCGGACACACCATTGTAGTTCTGGGGGAAAGACACACAGAGAGAATTTATAACTCAGCACATCCTCACTCTCCTTGTAACATGCTAACTAAGCAACAATCCAAACATGTGATGGAGAGTAAGTTCCAATGAAAAGGAGGAAAAGGACACCTTCAAATCAATATACTTTACAAGTCAGAAAGCTGACTTCAGGCTGCAGCAGAAGTTAACCTTTAAGATGAATGGGGAGGAAAGAAACATGTTAAAGTCAGTGTGTCCACATTCAAAACACAACACTCGGGGGAGGCAGTTGAGGTCAAACAGTGAGGACATTTTTGGCATACTTCCAAACACCCAGAACTCACCAGTGATAAAAGAAAACTGGAAGCAGTAGTTTTGACAAAAATTCTCTGGGTTTAAATGGTAAGGCATGCTAGACTGGCTCAAGTAGTACCCTGAGTTCCTTCCTGAAGTCAGAAGCAATCATGACACTTTTGACAGGAAAAATAAATGAAACGCAGGGATCTGAGTTAATGTGACGCCTGATTTTCTTCTAAAGAGTAAACAGTTCTTATCCCTTAATTCAGAAGATCCTTCTTTCTTACTGCTTTTGATGATTAATACATTCTTCTACTTTGTAAGCTGGATTAGAGAGAAACTATTTAGGAGCAAGTCCATCTTCATTTATCATTTAAAAAATGGTCCTAACATCCTAAGCATTACTTCATTATAAGCCCTTGTCTGCAAGAAACTTGTAACCTAGCTGAGAAAATATGACATATACATATAAAATAATTAGTAGATAACACACTACTATAGCAGCATTAAATAGTCATTCTTCTATTCAGTATTTATTAAGCACCTATAATATGCTTGACATTATGGTAAGGCACTGGGAATATAAATATGACCAAGATTTAGCTTTTGTCTGGAGCTCTAATGTATAAATGGCACGGTGACCAGAGTTAACAATACTGCATTGTATACCTGAAATTTGCTAGGAGAGTGGATCTTAAGTGCTCTCACCACACACACACACACACACACACACACACACACACACACACACACACAGAAAGAAAATGGTAACTATGAGATAATGGATATGTTCGTGAGCTTGACTGTTGTGATATTTCATAATGTATACATACATCAAAACATCAAGTCATACACCTCAAATACAGATGATTCTTATT
The DNA here is from genome assembly GCA_017311185.1 of Proteles cristata cristata. Classification (NCBI taxonomy): domain Eukaryota; kingdom Metazoa; phylum Chordata; class Mammalia; order Carnivora; family Hyaenidae; genus Proteles; species Proteles cristata. Next base: position 390,661 of record JAESUZ010002594.1, read on the forward strand.
TGTCAATTCTACCTCAATAAGGCTGGAAAAAAAAGACTTAGCTCTCACATACAGGTAGTTCACACTGTAGTGAACTAAAAATATAAAGTAATAATTTGACTACATGTACACAAAATAAGATAGTAACGAGGTGATGATTGGGTGGTCTGACCGCAAAAGTTCCTGAGCCAATGACTTGAGGGACGCATGGGTGGCTCGGTCAGTCGAGTGTGCCATTTCAGCCTGGGTCATGATCTCATGGTTTATGAGTTCAAACCCCGCACTGGGCTCGCTGCTGTCAGTGCAGAGCTCACTTTGGATCCTCTGTCTCCTTCTCTCTCTCTGCCCCTCCCCCATTTGTGCATGTGCTCTCTCTCAAAAAAGAAAAAGAAAAAGAAAAAAAGAAAGAAAGAAAAGGAAAAAAACCAAGGACTTGAGTATCAGGGAAGGCTGTTCAAAGAGAGAAGGTGAACCTAGCACTAGGTCTTGAAAAATAAGCAGGATACATAAAAAAGGGAAGTTGAAAAAAACAGTCATTTGGGGGAATTTATGGCAATTCAATCTATAATTGGTATCTTTATTTTCCTCCACAAGGACAGTAAACAGTCACTGTAGGGAGTATTTACCTACCTCATCTGATTCTGACAGGAATTCCTGCATGATGTCACTCTCACCAATGACACGTATTGAGCATACTGTAGGAAACAAAAATAGAATCTGGAGTGAGACCCCAAAATGGAGACTTCAAGTCAAGAATGTATCAAGGTTCGAGTATAAATCATGGGGCGCGGGCAATGCCGAGGCGGCGTGTCATCCATGACGCACAACACACTAAGGCACAACAAACAAACAGCCGTGTAAATATGAATTACAAAAGGGGAGCAACAGGGGGTCAGAGACGCAGCTTGCTACAAATACTACACAGCCAAAGGAAGTCACAGAAAAAAAGTTCAGTAAATACAACTTTGCAGTCTCATGTGAACTGAGAACAAGCCAGGCAACAGAGCTACGGTGAGGTCCATCAGGAACAAAGCAAACACAAAACTGAAATACAACAGGAAAAATGTATACTTGGCCTAGGAACCAGGCTAGTCAGAGAACCATACGCAGTTAAGCCCACTTTGGAAAAAATGGGTAAGTAATTAAGTATGAAGCTCAGCACATCTTCTTCCCTTGCTGACTTTAGCTTCAAAACAACCGGAAGGAAGGAAAGAAGGAAGGAAGGAAAGAAGGAAGGAAGGAAGGAAGGAAGGAAGGAAGGAAGGAAGGAAGGAAGAAGGAAGGAAGGAAGGAAGGAAGGAAGGAAGGAAAGGAAGGAAAGGAAAGAAGGAAAGAGGTAGGGAGGGAGGGAGGGAAGGAAGGAAGGAAGGAGGGAGGGAAGGAAGGAAGGAGGGAAGGAGGGAGGGAGGGAAGGAGGGAGGGAGGGAAGGAAGGAGGGAAGGAAGGAAAGTAGCTAATTGTCTAAATCTAAGAAAGTTAATTTCCTGACACTCTCATGAGGATAGTAAGTTATACTGATGATTTCACTTCATTTTATTAAAAAAACTTATACCCTTGCTCATTTCCCAAGGGTTGTGTTTAGAGGCCATTCCATGTTAGAAAAAAGCTAAAAACAGATGAGGAAGTCTCACAACCTTCTACAGGGGAAACAGTTTTTCTTCAGGGATAAGGCTCTCTACTAAAATTTTAAAAATTCAACTAGGTCAATTAGTTCCTATACAAGGACACAATTAATAAATATCACATAAGGCCATTTTTCTATTAAATTAGTATTTTAAAGAAAAGCCTGTTGCACAGCTGGCAAATTACATAACTCTTTAATGTAGTGAAGCAAGGTCTCTTCTCTGAGCCTCAAAATGAACTATCTTATTCCAGAGATCTGGGTCATTTCTCTTTGCCTTTGCAGATAGCCAAACGTTTCAGCATCCACATCCATGGACTCCTGATGTAGTATTTGGAAGTTTTAATACTTCCATCTACAATGTGCTTAGATCAATGGTACCTTAGCAACAACTTGGCAAACCTACCCATGGATGCCGCCGATAAGAGGAAAAATGAGTTTTCAAATAGGATATGCTAGTGACCCAAGAATCATTTCAATAAAAATGTTTTAGATACTGCCCCCTTAGTGGCCAAATCAATTCGGCATGTGGATCCGTGTGTCTGCATGTGTTTGCTGGCAAATAACATAGCCCAGTAAAGGTCCCTAATGCATCACAAACTATTTACGCATTTTTCTGTTTTTAAGTGCTCAGCAAGTCAATAAAATAGGCTATTAATCCTTGTATTGGACATTTCAGTCTTGGCTTCAAAGCTGAGATCATTCAACACCAGTGGTCAGAAACATGATTTACTTTCACTACTCAGTTTCAGGAAACGTAGCCGTGCAGTTTAAGAGCCACAGCACATACCTAGACTCCGTGTCTACTTAAGGTAGTGGCGTTTAATAGGCCGACTTACCTTTTTCTAGATATTCTTCCAACCCCCGACGTCGGGCATCTAACTGCTGTTCTGATAAAGAGAACGGCCACTTCCCTGGGAGTCGGGGAAATGTAAAGTTGGCAAACTCTCTCTTCAGGTTCTGGTGCAGGATAGCAAATTCCCGGTACCGCTTAGAGCACAGCTGTCTCCCTGCCATATAAACATTGTATACCTGGTGAGGGAAGAACAAGACAAAAAACAAAAACAAAAAGCCTACTTACTACCGATTAAATCACAGAATCATCTAAAGTCAAGCTCAGGCTGATACTGGTGAGGCACACTCTGCTACACACTGAACAGAGAATGTGTTCAAGGTCACTGTCAAGGAAGTCTCACTTTCAGTAATGCCAGAAATGATGTGGACCACAGAGTGCTACTCTTTTCAAGTGGCCCGTAATCTAATTTTTGCTATTAAAATTACCTTCAACACACGGTTTTAAATGTCATGAAAGACAATTCAGCTTTTAAGGGTAGATTTTATTTTCAGAAAGTTAAAAGTTATTCAAAGCCACTGTGGTAAATCTACTGAACGAACAAGAAGCAAATCTGGAGAGAGAGGGATGTACAAAGTGAGGGTTGATTACAAAGCAGTGTGCCTGATATTTGTGTGTGGCCCAAACTTCCAAAGCAATGTCTAAAAATGGGGACGCCTGGATGGCTCAGTTGGTTAAGCGTCTGACTTCAGCTCAGGTCATGATCTCACGGCTTGTGGGTTTGAGCCCTGCGTCGGGCTCTGTGCTGACAGCCAGCTCAGAGCCTGGAGCCTGTTTCAGACTCTGTGTCTCCCTCTCTCTCTGACCCTCCCCTGCTCACGCTGTCTCTGTCTCTCTCTCTCAGAAATAAATTAAAAAAAAACATTAAAAAATAAAGGAATGTCTAAAAATGATGTGAGTAACAGCAGTATTTTGTCAGCAAAATGTTTCTGAGGCAAAAACCCCTTTCCTGAAGTCAGGTTATGTTTAGTTTTGCTCTTCCTTCCATCATCAAAACCACGTTAATAAAAAGTTGAATAAATGTGTTCTAAGGACCACCTTGTAATAACGAAGAGTTAATAATCCTCATGAAGAAATGGTTAGAGATTTTGGTTTACTGTTCATGGATACGTGCCAAGCTTCTAGAACAGGGACTGTAACATAGCAGTCAGTCAGTCAGTATCTGATGAAGAAATTAAGGGGTATATGTGAAGTTTCTGAATGTGCACCCTCATCGAGTGATGGAATGTGTAATCCAAAAACATCTAAGAATCCAAGTTACCCTGTATTCTTGGAAAAGATCAAATTAGGCAGAGATGGAAAAAAGGACCCTAAATCACACTTACTGGTTTTGCAAAAATCATTCTGAATTTTAAATATACACAAAACAGATCATCTACTCATGGAATCAAGAGTTAATTGCTGAGAATGTATGGGCCAAAGTATTCCCTTCAAGCTCAAAAAGAATCTTTACCATGCTTCTGTGATTTAGGAGGTATGAATTAAATGCAAAAATAAAATAATTTATTCATTCAAGACTCCTTTCCCAGAGCTCTCCAACTATGATTCCTCCCCCAATTAAAAGCAAAGCCTCTAATCACTATGAAACAGTCTCCAGGGGTGCATATTATCCTGATCAATGAGCTTTCTTCCTGTGATTATTACTCCAAGCTGTAAAAGACTGTAATGAAGCATGTATATTACCAGAGTATTCCTGTCACGGTATGAGAAACATACAAAAATCACATTTTTCCATCTCAAAATAAACTATCCAAATTTCTCAATAGTATGACCATTCCTTTGCTTAAAAGGCAAGCCCACAATACCATAGGTGATATATATCAGCCCGAGTTCCTGAGACAATGAAGAAAGGAAAGGAGGTAAAGCTAGCTAGTGACACTCTGGCTCAAAGACACACCCCACGTCTTTTCCCAAGGAAGAGTAGAGGAGGTCTTTGATGCACACGAAGACTATGACTGCATTTCCTCAGAGCTGATCACTCAAGTGATCTCAAGTCCAGGAAAATATTTCCTAGGGTAGAAAGAACCCTATAGCTTGAGAAGCCTTTGTGATAGTTTCAACAAGAAACCTGAAAAGTTGATTCAACTTTCAGTTTCTCGGTAAAGTGAAAAGAGTAACATTAAATAGCCTCTCACCTATCTCCCCACCACTCCCTATTTAAATGTGGCATCAAAGGGAACAGAAATATAAATAGCATGCCTGACAGTTCTGTAATATTTTAATGCAAGTAGAAATGGCTTCCACAATAGCCAAAACCACTTTTAAATTATCTGCGCTTAGCAAATGAGAAACATACAAAAAGATCACAACAGGCCCACTTGAGTGGCTTAGTTGGTTAAGCCTCTAATGTGGGCTCAGGTCATGATCTCAGAGTTCGTGGGTTTGAGCCCCATGTCGGGCTCTGTGCTGACAGCTCAGACTCTGGAGCCTGCTTCAGATTCTGTGTCTCCCTCTCTCTGACCCTCTCCTCTCTCTGACCCTCCCCTGCCCCTGCTCTGTCTCTCTCAAAAATAAATAAACATTAAAAGAAAAGAGAGAAAGATCACAATAGAGACTGCTTTGTTCTTCACTGGTCCTTAAAATTAACCAAGATGTATTAGTATTCATATTTCCCTGGTTTGGGTACACTCATTTGCCAAAAAAATGACTACTTCACTAAGTGTATGCTGAGGTCTTCTGCCTAAAACTCATGAACATACATGGTCCATGAGAAACACCCACAGTCTCATTACAAATGAGAAAGTCCATCAAAAAATATATTCTCTGGAGGCACCTGGGTGGCTCAGTTGGTTAAGCATCTGACTTCAGCTCATGTCATGATTTCATGGTTTGGGAATTCGAGTCCAGCGTCAGGCTCTTTGCTGTCAGTGTGGGGCCTGCTTTGGATCCTGTCCCCTTCTCTCTGTGCCCCTTCCCTGGGCACGTGTCCTCTTTCTCTCTCTCAAAAATAAATTTTGAAAAATATATATATTCTCTGGACTTGAAGGAGAACATAATCAAATAGGAACTAAAGATATAAACAGGCAGGCAGTGCTTCTGGGATCTTTCCATTTTAATTTAAACCCTAAGACTGGTTGGCTCAGAAATGAAATTAGATGAAATTAATCTAGCTTATGATAGTACACTGAATTTAATGATCACCGGTCACTTTCTTCTCCAACTCCCCACAGCCTACAAGACTTCAAGTTGGAATGTTCAGATCACAAAGCCAGTTGTCTGAGGAAACAATTCTTTTTTTTTTGTTTCATACTAGTTTATTTAGGGATTCCATTTTCATTCCTCAATGGGCTCTATATATTTCTTATATGTTTCTTTACTCATTAATTCACCCAGTTCTAAAGAATTACTGTTATCTTGATCATCCAATCATCTTCATAACAAGATGTGTTGACAAGTCCTGGATTTTCTGCAAGAGCTTCATTAATTTCAGTTACTTCTCCTGATAGAGGAGACGAGAGTTCACTAGCAGCTTTCACACTTTTCAAAGCACCACACTCATTCTATTTATTCAATTTGGCCCCGACTTCAGGCAGACTACATGCAACATTTCCCAAAGCTTCCTGTGCAAAACTGCTGCCTCCCACTGTTCCAGTAGCGTTTTCTGCTGTTACCCATTCCTGTCTGTGACTTTATGTGCGGAGAGCAGAGCCCACCCTGAGCCTCCAGGGCCTGGGCAGGAGGGCGCTGCGGGCCCAGGGTTGGCGCACAGGCAACAGGGCTCAGCCCGCAGGCTCCACACCGTCACAGCGCTGTTGAGGGTAGCAGGTTTCAGTCCTCTTGAGATATTCCTTGCTCAGTAAGAACCCAGCAGGGAAAAAGGCATGAATTCTAGGTGGGGAAAGTTTAAAACTTATTTGACCAGTGATTTTATTTTGTTTCTCTAGATTCTGTAAGTCAAAGTTTCAAAATTCAACTAAATATGTAAATGCTGAAAATCCATGCCATGCCATTTCTCTCTCTGGACTCATGACGTATTTCTATGTAATGAATGCCAGAAGATGGTAACTGGTAAGTTTCTTCTTCCCTCCCTCCCTCCCTTATTTCTTTTTTAAGTAGGCTCCGTGCCCAATGCCCATGCCCAAGAGCTTGAACTCACGACCCTGAGATCAAGAGTCTTGATCTCTGTACTGACTCAGCCAGCCAGGTACCCTGTCACTGATAAAGTCTTACAGTGAGCACAGGCCACTGCAGGGAAAGCAATTCCGGTAACATCTGGGTATTCAATAGCAAAACTGAAATCTCAGATATCAAGGGTCTTCATTTTGTTGTTCCTTAACCCCCCCCAACCTATAGATTTCTTAAGGCTTTTAAATGATAACGTCTCATCCTATGTAGGATCTGAGTATTAACAAGTTCTCATTTTTTCAAACCTCTAGTAACTGACAGGAATTGTGCTTTTGAACAGACAGAAGAGAATCTCCTTACATAATGCAAAAGCAATTAGAAAAAAAAAGATTAGATGACATTTTGGCCATGACAATATCACTCAAGTTCAGCTTCCAAAAGTCAAGAGGACGCCATCCTGGTTCCTGTTGTTGATCTGGATGAATCTTCAATATACATTATGACCAACAAATTGCTTCCAACACTGGCCTGCCATTTAATCTTATTTTCAGCTGAATATTCATCTTAGGGGCACCCGAGTGGCTCAGTTGGTTGAGCGTCCAACTTCGGCTCAGGTCATGATTTCATGGCTTATGGGTTTGAGCCCCACATCAGGCTCTGTGCTGATGGCTCAGAACCCGGAGCCTGCTTCAGATTCTGTGTCTCCCTCTCTCTCTGCCTCTTCTGCACTCATACTCGGTCTCTCAAAATTGAATAAATATTAAAAATTAAAAAAAAAAAAAAGAAGAAAACCACATTATTTGCCATTCACAAGCTGCTTATAAAAACAAAAGGAGATAGGGGCACCCGGGTGGCTCAGTCGGTTAAGTGTCCGACTTCAGCTCGGGTCATGATCTCACGGTTCGTGGGTTCGAGCCCCGCATCACGCTCTGTGAAGCCTGTTTCAGATTCTGTGTCTCCTTCTCTCTGACTCTCCCCTGCTCATGCTGTCTCTGTCTCTCTCAGAAATAAAACATTTAAAAAAATTTAAAAAACAAAAGACAAAAAAACCCCAAAAGGAGATATTAACACTCTTAGCTGATTTCTGGGTAAAATAGGTGAGATCCATAACTAAGGAACACTAAAGTATTTTTCCCAAATGCTGAAGTATTTAGGCTCCTTCTTGGAAAGAAAAAAGCATAAAGGCCACAAAATGCTCTTAAATAACTTCGATTTCTTGTGCATGCACATGTGTACATGCATGCACATTTATGTGTGTTCTGCCTAACATGGATCATAAATCGTCTGTTACTTTTTTCTTTATTTAGGCCTCAGGTATATAGAACTGGATTAATCATAATCCTTGGTTCACAACATAGTCGCATTATGGCAAGCTCTTTGGATGTTAAATTAGCTATTTGTAATCTTGCAAAAGTAAACTATAAACTAAGACCCTGAGTCTCTGCCCCCTTCATCCCCCCTCCCTGCTTCCCTAATCCCCAAACTTATAATTATGTACATCGTTCCCTTGCTTTTCTTTTTATAGTTTTTTCCTGTATTTATATGTAATCCTTATATTTTTATTCTTTAATTTTTAAAGAGCATTTTAGTTTTATAAAAAGTGAAATGCACAGTGAGACCTTCCAGGGCTTATTTTTCCCCTCAGTCTCATCCACAATGTTATATACTTTGTGGTTTATTCTGTTGTATGTTAACAGTTGTTGTTTTGCTTTTCATTTATTTTTTTTTAATGTTTATTTTTGAGAGACACAGAGTGCAAGCAGGGGAGGGGCAGAGAGGGAGGCAGAATCTGAAGCAGGCTCCAGGCTCTGAGCTGTCAGCACAGAGCCCAATGCAGGGCTCGAACCCACAATCTACGAGATCATGACCTGAGCTGAAGTTGGACACTCAACCCACTGAGCCACCCAGGCACCCCTGTTGTTTTACTTTTTAAGTATCTGTTCCATTGGGTTGATTCTGGGTTTTTGCTATTGTGAACAAATACCGCTATAAACTTGTGCATATGCTCCCTGTTGAACGTTTATAAGAGATTCTCCTGGATGTACTCAGACTAGAAGTGCAGGATTATAAAGTATGTGAATATTAAGCTGAAAGACACCATGCCAAACGGCAAGCTAAAGTGCTTACATAATACATAAAAAAATTCTCTTACTTCTTGCCAATGGGGAATGGATGCGAAAAGATTTCCTATTGTGGTTCTAATTTGCGTTTCTCTAATGTTTCATGTAATGACGTCAATCATCTCTTCACATATTTATTTGCCATGTGAGCATCCTCTTCTGTAAAAATACATATTATTTTGTTCAGCGTTGCATTAATTTTTTGTGTTTTTCTCATTAATTTGTAGAGTTCTTTATATGTTCTTGACATAATCTTTTTCATGTGTATACACTGTATCTTCTCCTACTGTGTCATTTGTCTTGTCACTTTATTAACTTGATTTTTAAAAATTTCTGGGTTTGGGGCACCTGGGTGGCTTAGTTGGTTAAGGGTCCGACTTTTGCTTAGGTCATGATCTCGCGGTTCATGGGTTCGAGCCCCGCGTCGGGCTCTGTGCTGACAGAGAGCTTCCCCTGCTCACGCTGTCTCTCTCTCTCTCCTAGAAATAAATAAAACATTAAAAAAAATTTTAAAAATTTCTGGTTTTTTTTTGTTTAATATTTTAAAAGTTTATTTATTTTGAGAGAGAGTGCACATGAGCAGGAGAGGGGCAGATAGAGAGGGAGAGAGAATCCTAAGCAGGCTCCGTGCCCTCAGCATGGAGCTGGACACGGGGCTTGATCTGATGAACTGTGAGATCAGAACCTGTGCCAAAATCAAGAGGTAGACACTTAACCAACTGAGCCATGTGGTTTTAGAATCCAATTTCTCAATATTTTTATAACCAATGCTTTCTGTGCCTTAAACTCTTTGCTATACCCAGGATTAAAAAGCTATTCACCTATACTTTCTACTAAGCTTTTAATTTTTTTATTTTGTCATTTAAGTCCTTAATCCATCTAGAATTAATTTTTCTAAATAGTATAAAATAGGATTCTGTTGGCACTTCTTCTCAAATCAAGAAATAAAATACCCATAAATAAAAATATTCTGTTTATAGAATAATCTGGACATTTTATGGATGGTCTGGAATTAACCTGCCACGGTAAACACTAGGAAACTAGACAAAACCTAGGCAGCAACTCTGGACCCTGGACAAGGGGCAGCTAGGAACTGGGACCCCTAAGAAAAAGCAAGCCAGCAAGCTGAGCCCGACCTTAACCTAGGCTTTCTGTCTAGAGGAAACTTCTGAACGAGGATGCAGACAGGGGCATCCAACAGTTTGGCAACTTCACGGAGTTGTGGAGACAGAGACGAGTGTGTAGGGAGACCAAAGCAGTTAGAATTTGCAGGACACAAGACGATGGAGCTAAAGAGAGACAGTTCTAGAAATCTGCATAGGATCCCCCTGAAGTTGGGCTGAATAGCAATTTGAGGAAAGAACTATTATCAGAGTGAGCTATAAAAATAACAGTGATCTGAGTTCAAAGAGCATCTTTAAAAAAAAATTTTTTTAATGTTTATTTATTTTTGAGACAGAGCATGAGCTGGGGAGGGGCAGAAGAAAAAGGGAGACACAGAATCCGAAACAGGCTCCAGGCTCTGAGCTGTCAGCAGAGAGCCCGATGTGGAGCTCAAACCCACGGACCACGAGATCATGACCTGAGCCAAAGTCGGACACCTAACCGACTGAGCCACCCAGGCGCCCCCCAAAGAGCATCTTTAATCATCTGACTTTCCTCCAGCCAGAATAGAGATCTCCCTTGAATTTCTATGGCATTGAAAAGAACTAAAAAGGGCCATACTTTAGGAGTAGGGCTAAATTAGTTCTGGAGTAAAAGCTACTCTATGCTCATCCTACCAGAGCTTAAAAACAAACCCAAAAAAGGATCAAAGTAATCTATAGGGAACTTAACTGCATGCCAGAAAAAAAAGAAAAGAAAAAAAATCCAACATTCTTTAAAGGAATATAACAAAATCTAACACACAATAACATTAAATTAACAGTATACAGGGGTGCCTGAGTGGCTCAGGGTTAAGCAGTCGACTCTTGATTTCAGCTCAGCTCATGATCTCATGGTTCATGAGTTCAAGCCCCATGTGGGCTCTGTGCTAACAGTGCAGAGCCTGCTTGGGATTCTCTGTCTCCCTCTCTCTCTGCCCCTCCCCCCCACCTCTCTCACTCTTTCAAAAATAAACATTGAAAAATTAACAGGGTGTTAATGCTCCATCAAAAATTACTAGACCTATAAAGAAATATGAAAATTTAACCTGTAAATCAGGAGAGAAAGTGGTCAATAGAAACAGACTCAGAAATGACAGGAACAAAAGAAGCAGCAAAAACATTAAGCAGCTACAGGACTTAGGGGGGTGCAAGAACAGTAATCTCATTCCAGACATACGAGAGTGCCTATGCACATGCAAGTCTTCCCCGTGGGCCTCTTGTGCTCACAGGGAAGACTAGGGACAGGGCAGGAGACTAGAAATGGTCTACCATAGTGGCCTAGGCATGAGAGAGGTGACTGGTAATTGTTAGGGGACAGACACAATGCTCCACCCACTTGCCCGTGACCTTTCTCTTCTATTAAGCAAAAGCCTTAAGCCCTTGGGGATGGGCAGCAAACCCTTTCATCGGAGGGCACTGGCAAAGATCCCTTGTTCCTGGGGAAAAAAATAAAAACAAAAACCCTCCTCTCCTGGTGAAAGACAGGAAACTAGTTTAGACCCACGTTCCTGATCCTAAGTAGAGGTTGGCCACAGCTGGGGAAGGGAGAAGAAACTCTTCTAAGACTAACCACAGGCACAAGGCAGAGTTCAGTTGTGATAAGAAGGGGAGAAGAACTAAGAGAGTCTCACTCGCAATGCACAGGCAGAGGTAGACCTTGCCTAAGACAGAAGCTGCACCAGAAAGCAGAGAACCCGACTACAAACCTAGCCAAAATAAAAAGCAAGAGCAGTTCACCAGTGGAAGAGAGGCAAGAGTGTGGAGAGAATGTGTCTGTGGTACAGACCTGCAGGGGTGGCTAAAAGTTGAGAGAGGGAAGAGAAGAACAGTGAGAAAAACAGAGCCTCTGGCCCAGCCCCCAGTGTAAGTTCAAAGCGGCTTACTGTTAGAGGGATTTGAACTTTATGGCACAATAAAGGTACCAAAGCCAAACAACACCCAAATTGAGCTTGACTGGCTCAATCCCCTAACAGAAGACAATGCTTGCATATTTTCAGGTTCAAATACCATTACCTCAGTCTCTACTGCTCTACACATGATTCAATCACATATTATAGGACAAAAAAGCAAGACAAAAAACTCCACTTACATCAAGAGAGAAGGCACTCTCAGAGATATCTAGATGTTAAAACTATCAGACAGGGATCTTAAAATAACTATGATTCAGGGGTGCCCAGGTGGCTCGGTTGGTTGAGTAACTGACTCTTGGTTTTGGCTCAGGTAATAATCTCATGTTTTGTGGGTTCGAGCTCTGTGATGGGCTCCACACTGACAGTACAGAACCTGCTTGGGATTCTCTCTTTCCCTCTCTCTCTGCCCTCCCCTGCTCGCATTGTTTCTCTCAAAATGAATAAACTTAAAGAAATTTTTCTAAGTAAAATAACTGTGAGTCATACATTAAAATATCTACTAGAAAATGTAGACAGCATGTGTAAATAGATGGAGAATTTCAGGGGAAATGATAGAAATAAAAAAGATGATACCAGAGACATAGAGTTTCTCTGACAAGCTCATCAGGAGACTGGACACAGCTAAGGAAATAATCAGTGACCTTGAAAATAGGGCAGTAAAAATAATCTAAAGCAAAACAAAAAAGAAAAACAGAATAGAGCATCTAAAAGCTAAAGGACAACATCAGTCTAACACATATGTAATTAGAATCTGAAGGACAAGAGAAAAATAACACAGCTGAAGAAATATTTGATGGCATACTGGCTGAGAATTTTTGAAAAATTATAAAAGATATCAAACCATAACTCTATCAAGCTTAGAAAACCCCAATGAGGATAAATACCAAAAAAGACCGAGTTTTGAAGTGTAAAAACTTTGACAGTAGCCAGAAGGGGTTAAAACATCACACAGAGAGGAACAGAAGCTAGCAGGCTTCTCCCTTCTCATCAGACACTAAGCAGGCCAGAAGAGAGGAGTTACATTTTAAAGTACTAAAAGAAAAAACTATCAACCCAGAATTTGATGCCAGTAAAAATATCTTTCAAACATAAGAGTGAAATAAAGACTTTTTCAGACCAACAAAAGCTAAGAGAATTCACTGCTAGCAGATGTGCCCTATAAGAACATTAATGGAAATTCTTCAGGCAGAAGGAATAGGATACCAGATGGAAACTGAATTTACACAAAGGAACAAAGGACACCAGAAATGGTCAATGTGTAGTTAGATATAAAAGAACTCTCTTTTCTCATTTTTAATCTCTCGAATTGTTTAAAACAAAGAAAACAACAAAGTAATATGGAATATATAACACCTATAGAAGTAAAATGTATGACAACAGCACAAAGGATGTGAGAAGGAGATGATATATATGGTTGTAAAACTCTTTCATTATTTGAGAAATAATATTGTATTATTTAAAGATAAGACTTCTAAAGATGTATACTGTAAACCAGGAACCACTGCCAAGAAAATGAAACAACAAGGGAGCCTTGGTGGATCAGTCGGTTACACGTCCAACTCTTGCTCTTGGCTCAGGTCATGATCTCGAGGTTCACGAAATCAAGTCCTGCATTAAGCTCTAGGCTGACAGTGCAAGGCCTGCTTGGGAGTCGCTCTCTCTCCCTCCCTTTCTCTCTGTCCCTCCTCTGCTCATGCTCTCTCTCTCTCAAAATAAGTAAATAAACGGTAAAAAAAAAACAAAACAAATTATATCTAATAATAATACAGTAGTGGAGATAAAATAGGATCATTAAAAAGTACTCAATTAAAAAGAAGGCAGGAATGAGGAAAAAAGGACTAAAGAACAGATGAGATACAAGATACAGTTAATAAAGAATAAGATGGTAGGGGCGCCTGGGTGGCTTAGTTGGTTAAGCGTCCGACTTCAGCTCAGGTCATGATCTCATGGTTCGTGGCTTCGAGCCCCACGTCGGGCTCTGTGCTGACAGCTAGCTCAGAGCCTGGAGGCTGCTTCATACTGTGTCTCCCTCTCTCTCTGACCCTCCGCTGCTCACGCTGTCTCTCTCTCTCAGAAATAAATAAAAACATTAAAAAAATATTAAAAAAAAAGAATAAGATGGTAGATTTAAACTAAATATATCAATAATTATATGAAATGTAAGTAGACTACACACTCCAAATAAACGACCAAGGTTGCCAAATAAAAAAGCAAGACACAAGTATATGCTGTCTGTGAGACTTACCTTAAGCACGGCTATATAGATAAGTTAAAAATAAAAGAATGATAAAGATATCCAATGAAAACAATAATCAAAAGAAAGCTGAAGTGGTTATTAGTGGCCATATGTTAACATCAAAGGAAGACTTCAGAAGGAAGAATATTACAAGGGATAAAGAGATATTTCACAACACTGGGGCACCTGGGTGGCTCAGTTGGTTAAGCATCCGACTTTAGCTCAGGTCATGATCTCACGGTTCGTGGGTTCGAGCCCTGCGTAAGGCTTTGCGCTGACAGCCAGCTCAGAGCCTGGAGCCTGTTTCAGATTCCATATCTCCCTCTCTCTCTGACCCTCCCTTGTTCACACACACTCTCTCTCTCTCACTCTCTCTCAGAAATAAATAAAAAACATTTTTAAAAAATTTAAAAAAAGAGAGACATTTCGTAACATTGAAGGGGCCAATTCATCAAGAAAGCAACAGCTTCATTATATATTTAAAAAACTGATAGAACTGAAGATTCTCCTACAGACCACCCTTTCCTCTGATAACAACTACAAACTCTGGACCAAATGCAAAAATCAATTCCCTGAGACTTCTGAATGCTACATTAAATGCAGGCAGATTGCACGGGGACATTAAAACACGGAGCACATCATGGCAGGGGGTGGGAGCTTGGGGATAGGTGTCCTGCTTTTAGGGGGCTTCGCCCAGAGAGTGGGAGTGAGTCACAAAGAAGCCTAACTTAGGCAACTAAAAACCCCAATAGAAACCCTGACATCTTCCTGCCTGGAGGAAAGAGAGAAAAGATTCTTGGCAACCATGGCCACCACTAGAATGAGTAGAGAATTCCAGAAGGGAGAAACAAAGAAAAGGATGCCTTAATTTTGTGAATGAACACCAAGTATCTCATACTGATCTCTCCTTGAATGATACACATATAGAACAGACTCAGAGCAGTACAGAAAGGCTGAAAGAATTGAACTGAAACATGAAATACGACCCACAGGTAGCACAGCCTACAGTTAACTGCTGGATAAAACAAAACATCAGCATTCCTCAGAAGAATATCACAGGACTCAGGGCCAAGACAATGCAACATTCACAATACCCATGATACAATCCAAAATCACTCACTGTACAAAGAATCAGGAGGATATGACCCGTTTTCAAGGGAAAAGACACTCAATAGAGGACAATCTCAAAATAACAAAAACATTGAAATGTTCAGATATAACCAACAGAATACAGAAATCAAACCACACATACATGTTCAACTGATTTTCAACAATAAAGCCAAAGTATTTCAATGGGGAAAAGATACTCCTTTTCAACACAGGCTGCTGCTATATATGCAAATGGCAGGGAGGGGGGAAATCTTGACCCTTATATCACATAGTATTGATACAAGAATCAACTCGGAATGGGTCCCAGACCTGAACAGAAGAGTGAAAACTATGAGGCAGTCACTTTGGAGCAAAGTCTGGTGGAGCAAAGTCTGGCATTTCCTCAAAAGGTTAAACATAAGAGTTACCATACGATCCAGTAATTCCACTTCTACGTAATATCCAAGAGAAATGAAAACACATATCCACATCAAAAACTATACACACATGCTTGAAACAGCATTATTCATAACAACCAAAAAGTAGAAATAACCCAAATGTCTCTCAACTGAAGAACAGATAAATTAACTGTGGCATATCCAGACAATGGAACGTTATTTGGCTGATACACGCTACAACATGGATAAACCTGAGAATACATCTGATTTCATTTACATGGAATGTCCAGAAGAGGCAAATCCAGAGAGCCAGAAAACAGAGCAGATGGGAGGTTTGGAGGATGGTAGCTAAAAGGTAGAGGGTTTCTTTCTGAGGTGAGGAAAACGTTCCAGAATTGTGACGGCTGCACTGCTCTGTGATCATACTGGAACCACTGAATTACATACACTGAAGGTGTACAACTAAGGTATGTGAATCATACCTCAATAAAGTTACTACAAAAACAGAGAGCTAAAACTATAAAGCTTTTTCAAGGAAACATAAAAGATCTGTATCCTTGGGTTAGGCAGATTTCTCACAACATGATCCGTAAATGAAAAAAATAGACTGGGTGGCTCAGTTGGTTAAGCGTCTGACTTCGGCTCAGATCATGATCTCACAGTTCGTGGGTTCGAGCCCCGCGTCGGGCTCTGTGCTGACAGCTAGCTCAGAGCCTGGAGCCTGTCTTCGGATTCTGTATCTCCCTCTCTCTCTGACTCTCACCTGTCTCTATCTCTCTCTCAAAAATAAATAAAACATTAAAAAAATTTTTTAAAGAAAACAAACTGGACTTCATCAAAATTTTAAACTTCTGTTCTTTGAAAGACACTGTTAAAAATAAAATAAAAAGGCAAGCCACAGCCTGGGAGAAATATTTCACAAAATATATATCTGATAAAGGATTCCAAATACATAAAGAATATTAACAACAAAATAAGACAATCCAGGTTTTAAAATGGGAAAAAACATTGAACTCTTCACCAGTAAAAATATAAGACTAGCCACTAAAGATAAAGCTATCATCATGAGTCATTAGGCAAATGCAATTAAAACCAGACGGAGATACCCCCTAGAATGCCTGAAATTTTAAAAACCGATAAGAACAAGTGCTGGGGAGATTATGGAGCAACTGGAACTCTCTATGGATGAGAATGCAAAAACAGTACATCCTCTTTGGAAAACAGTTTGACAATTATTTACAAGGTTAAACTTTTACCACATGGCCCTACAATTCCACTTCTAGCTACTCAAAAGAAATGAAAACATGTATCTCCATGAAGTCCTGGACATTAATGTTATTTCATGGCAGCATTAGTCATTTAGTCCAAAATGGAAGCAACCCAAATGTGCATCAACAAGTCACTGGATAAATAAATTGCAATAAATGTATCCAAATTAAAAAGTAACTGCAGTTAAAAGAACTACTGACATATACAACAACATGCAGAAATCTTAAAAGCACTATACTAAGTGAACAAAGCCAGACACAAAAAACTACTTATATGATTTGTTCATCTGACATTCTAGAAACGGCAAAATGGAGTACCAGAAAGATGATCAGTGGTCACCAGGGAGTGTGCTATGGGGAAAGGACTGACTGCAAAAGGTCACAAGGGAACTTTCTGGCATGGTAAAAGTGTTCCTCTACCTTGTGATGGTGGTGATTATCAAACTATGTACATTTATCCAAACTCATGAAACTGGACATTTAACGTGGGTGAATGTTAATGCAGGTAAATTATGCTCAATAAAGTTGATTTTCTTAAAAGGGACAATTAGTTTCATTCCTTTTCTAAAATCTACAAAGGTTCTCAAGGTCTCAGGTAATTCCCTAAAGGTCTCAACACCCATTCTGCTCTAATTTTAGGACCTGATCTTGATTTCTACTTTTTTACATGCCTTATGATTCAATGTACAGCACCTCTGAAACACAAAACTTTAAACTCTGTGTATATGGCTCTGCGATTCCACAGATCAGGCCAACCGAACCTGCGCTCTGTGCTCTCATCACCAGCTAAATTACGGATGCAGTCAAACACTGTCTGATCCTTCTGAACCTTTCTGGCTTCCTTGCTTGCTTTTCTCATCTCCTCACTAAACAAATTTACCACAAGTGTCCTGCAGCTCATTCCTATACGGGGCACAAAACTATTTCAGAGACTGCAACTTGAGTCAGCAGTTCCCAGCTGGAAACACGTGAAGTCTGTCTGCCAAGTCTACCAGAAGTCACTGCACTTTCTACAATGAATAATCAATTTCTCATTAGATCAACACTCCCCACATAATCAAAGGCAAACAAAGCATACCTCAGTAAGAGAAAAAGTGAGGAGGCCGGCCTATCAGCTGCAACTGGGTTTTGAGGAACAAGCAAAGGCATTCAGAAAAGGGGCGGCACCCAGAGCTCAGGGTGGGCTTTCCCACTCATCTACAATTGCAACCAACTGGAAATGGGACAGAGCAGTTCATGTGTACTATATTCAGAGGAGGATTAGGACCTGGGGAAAACCCCACGTTAATCATTCACACAGATATCTCCAAAGGAAAAGGAAAAGGAAAAGGAAAAAGAAAAGGAAAAGAAAAAGAAAAAGAAAAGGAAAAAGAAAAGGAAAAAGAACAAGGTGTGGAGAGGAGGAGGGCAGGGCGGCTGCAGGTTCAGATGTGGACAAACCCTGTATCACCCAAATGTTTCGGAAGACACCACCTTTTAAAATTAATCTCGCTCTAGAGCTCAACAGAGTCGATAGTAACTGAGAGGCTGCTAGTAGCAGAGAAATATGGAAACTAATTAGAGAACAAACAAAACCGACTCACAAGTGTTTACAACAGACCGGAATACAAATTTAAAACTGTCTGGAAATAAAACGGAATTACACTTAAGCAGAAACAGAAATCTTCATTACTGTAGTTCACCTCCTGCAAAACAATCACGATCAGTGTCTTTTATTTATGTGTGAACCCATCTTCCTGGCAGACAAACTGACCTAGGTTGCAGTGATTACTTTTTATGCTCTAGTATAAATCATAAATGGTAAGATTGGGGGGAACAAAAGCTAGATGTTTTGAGGATTGAGTTGGGCCGACACTCACCACAAACTTCTCACCATTCTGCTCCACATGTTTGTATGTGGGGACCGATATGGGCACTGCTTGCTTTTCTGTGTAATCATAAAACGATTGTCCCAACGAGTCGTCACTGGGATCTAGGTTATCTGCCTCATGTGGAGGCACAGATAACACTGTCAAGATCAACTCCTTCTCGCCTGCTCGGATCAGGTCCACCACCTGCTTGTGTGTCGCCCCCTCAACATTCACGCCGTTCCTAAGGGGAAAAAGGGAAAAAGACAATCCCATAAACGAGAAGGGTCTACACACCTTGCATCTCCACCCTCCTGCCCCGCTCCAGGATCATGCAGTATGAACCATAAAAACAAAGTTATTTTGGCTCCAGGAAGTCTGTTTATATGTTTATAGATCATAATGTGAAACACTGTTTGTGAACTTACGGCAGGGAGCAAAATGGAAGCACCTGAGAGGACCTGCCCCTCCTCTGGGCTGGGAGCCCAGACTCAGCCTCAAGGAAACGCATGGCAAAGAGGGCGAAACTGGGGAGGAGACAAAGTTAATTTCCGCATCCTAACCAAGCACGTACACTATACAGTCAACGGAGCTTTGAACAATCCTGCCATTTGAACTGTACTTAATCCTTCTTAAACCTTCTGAAATTTCCGTTATCAGAATTTTTTTACAAAATATATTCCTTCAATTTGTAAAGACTCGAAACGATGACTTAGGATAATTTGTATATGTAAATCTGATTTCACCCCTTATCTTCAAATCAGTCAACTTAATTTTCCTTTATACTGAGTTTCACCAGCTTGAGAGTTAAATGGTATAGATCTCTGTACACTCTAGTCTCTTCTACCACTTTGGTTTTTTTTTTTTTTTAATGTTTTATTTATTTCTAGGAGAGAGAGAGAGAGACAGCGTGAGCAGGGGAGGGTCAGAGAGAGAGGGAGTCACAGACTGAAACAGGCTCCAGGCTCTGAGCTGGCAGTCAGCACAGAGCCCGAGCGGGGCTCGAACCCACGAACCGCGAGATCATGACCCTAAGCGAAGTCGGACGCTCAACAGACTAAGCCACCCAGGCGCCCTACCCTTTTTTTAATGTTTTATTTATTTCTAGGAGAGAGAGAGAGACAGTGTGAGTAGGGGAGGGTCAGAGAGAGAGGGAGGCACAGACTGAACAGGCTCCAGACTCTGAGCTGGCAGTCAGCACAGAGCCCGACGCGGGGCTCGAACCCACGAACCGTGAGATCATGACTTAAGCGAAAGTCAGACGCTTAGCCGACTAAGCCACCCAGGCGCCCTACACTACCACTTTGTTTTTAAAAAGGCAAGGAGATGGGGTGCCTGGGTAGCTCGGTCGTTTAAGTGTCCAACTATGGATTCCAGCTCAGGTCATGATCTCACAGTTCATGAGATGGAGCCCCACGTAGGGCTCTACACTGCCAGCATGGAACCTTCCTGGGACTCTCTCTCCCTGTCTCTCTGCCCCTCCCCTGCTCACTCTCTCTCAAGGTAAAAAAAAAAAATTAAAAAAAATAAACATCAAAAAAAGGCAAGGAGATCATCTAAATTTTTCATGCTCTTAACCAACTTCCTTTGTCCTCCCAATCATGTCCATTAATCTCTCTCACCACTCTATCTTCTTTCTGTGCTATCTCAAAATTCTGTATAATCAGTTCAAACTAAAAAAATGTACATCTAAAGTTACACATTCTTTACAAACTACTCATTCTGCTCCCCGTTTCACCGTACATACCAGAGCTGCAACTAGGAAAAGTACAAGGTTTGGAAGAACAATAATTTTGTCAAGGAAGATGCTGAGCCTCACAAAACTCACTGGGCAAACTGAACTACCTTCCCATAATGCTGGCCGCGCCTGCTGTCTCAGCAAAAACCACGAGGCAGCTCCCTGACCAAAGGCTCCCTCCACGGCTCTCCCAGGAGCGTTAGGAAACACACACCTGGCCTTCAGTCAATTTGATACAAGCTTATCTCCCTTCAGAGTTAAGCTCTTTTTCGGTTCTAAACCATTAGGATTTTTCCTTCCTGAAAATGATGCTAAGTTTGGTAACAAGCCTTCCACAAATGTTTCAGTCCCTGGAATCCTCGCTGTCAGACTGGTATCTGAAACATCCATTTACATAAACAGAAAAGGCAGATCTTCCAGCTAAGGCTCCTTCCTTCTGGGTTTAACAATCTAGTCAGTGAATCAGCATGCTAGACATTTCACAACCTGAAGTCTAACTTATACACAAAGAAATTCAATAATTTTACGATCGGCTACATAGAAGAAAATAAAAGCACCCTTACCACTGATGGGAACTGGGGCTTTTAAAATCTGAATCAGGTCAAACTAGTAATCAGGAAAAAATGACCAACTCTGATCCCAGAGCAAGATGGCAAAACAGAGAAAACAGGCATTGAAGCTAGATCTACAGGGGTTCAAATCCTGGCTCTGCCAGTAGTACCAGCACTGGTCTTAACTAAGTCATTTAACCTTTCTTGGCATTGTTTTCTGCCTCTATAAAGTGGGGACAATAATAAGTCCTGAACAAGGTTATTGTGAGGATTAATGTAATGAAACATGTAACCTGCTAGGAACGATACCTGAACACTCGTGTCAGAAGGTGTAAGAGAGTACTGTGTAGATGTTGGTTACAAAGAAAATCTGGTTGAAGAAGAAATGGAAGCCTAAAGTTGAGGATTACCAAAGAATTTCATCTAAATCTTAGCCTTATTAGTAGTTCTGAGAAAACGTTTTGCAGGTAGAAGAAAAATAAAATTGCAAAAGCAAAAGTCAGAAATCTACAGAAAGCCTCATTTACCCCTAGGAGTCTTAGCTTACTTATGAACAATCTTAATTTTTATTGTTGTTATTTTTTTAAGTTTATTTTGAGAGAGGGGGAGAGTGTGCATGTATGGGGGGGCAGAGAGAGAGGGAGTCTCAAGCACGTTCTGCACAGACAGCACGGAGCCCGATGTGGGGCTTGAACTCACGGAGCATACCTTGATCTGAGCCAAAATCAAAAGTCAGACACTTAACCAAGTGAGCCACCCAGGTGCCCCATCCTTAATTTTTTTTTAACAAAGTGGGAAAAACTCGTACTTTAAAGACTGAATAAAACATCTTAGGTACTAAAACAAGATTTTTATGTTAGTAAAATCAACCTTATGAGATGCACATTTATGAAAAACACATTTAACAACTATACTCAAATCTTATTTTTCAGCTCATTCATTTTTTTCCCTTAAAGGATCTTTAACCTGGGGTACAGCTGTTAATAGACTTTAGGGGTCAGTGAACACCTACACCATTTGTATGTAAAACTGTATTTGTGTGCATATATGCATTTTTTCCAGAGGAAAGGGTCCACAGTTTCCATAGGCTTCAAAAGGGAACAATGTGACCTCCAGAAAGGTTAAGAACTACTGCTCTCAATACACACTTCCTCCACCCGTTCAGTTTTCAAGTTAGAATACACTTCCTGGGGTCACTCATAAGAACAAGCCCCGAAAGTCATCAAAGAAACTGAAGTAAGGCTTACTTACTCCAAGAGCCAGGGAGCTTGCTTATTTTCACTTCTTTATCAGAAAGACCACGCTTCAAATTGGCTATCATCCCAAAAACCTCTTTAAAAATAAATAAAAAAGTAAAGACAGGAACGAACTACCAGTCTCACATTCTAAACACACTTGCTAATGTTTATTTGGTTCAACTATAAAAGGAATGCTACACATTCCACAATTTAATACAAGGCTGGAAATGCCTTCATTCTTCAGAGAATGAAATGAGGTTAGTAAAAACTGTTAGACAGCTAATTTCAAAAAGGGCCCTCCTTCTTCAAGAAATAAGAGGCCTTTACAATCATAAAAACATTTATATGATATCCTCTTTTCCATGAGAATGTCACTATAACCAAGTTCAAATTAAGTGTGGCCCAATTTGGACAACTGTAAAGACATAAATGAATGTAAACTATATATTCTGCAGTAAAGGGAACTTTCAGCAGGAGGCTTCTGGTCCACAGCCCAGGTTTTAGAGTCAGACTTGGGTCTGAGTACCATTTGTGGCATTTAACAGATGAGGAATTAGGTAAGTTATTCAATTTCACTAAACGTCAGTTCCCTAATTCATAAAACGGCATTAATAATACCTACAGCTAACGGAGAACTAAAATGCAACAAAGCCTTAGCGCATGGTAACCACTCAATAAATGATAGCTATCGATATGATCATATTTGTGTCAGTTGGGTAAACAGGTTAGTAGCATGGTGGCCTCCTGATGACACAACCCTTTCCACCACCAATTTCCCTGGGCCTTTCTTCTGTCTTTATAATAATCTAGGGGCACCTGGATGGCTCAGCGGGTGAGTGTCTGACTTCGGTTCAGGTCATGATCTCATAGTTCTCGAGTTCAAGCCCTGCATCAGGCTCGCTGCTGTCAGCGCAAAGCCTACTGTCTCCCTCTCTGCCCCTGCCCCACTTGAGCTCTCTCTCAAAAATACATAAACATTAGGGGCACCTGGGTGGCTTAGTCGGTTAAGCATCCGACTTTCGCTTGGGTCATGATCTCGCGGTTCGTGGGTTCGAGCCCCGCGTCGGGCTCTGTGCTGACTGCCAGCTCAGAGCCTGGAGCCTGTTTCGGTCTGTGACTCCCTCTCTCTCTGACCCTCCCCTGCTCACAGTCTCTGTCTCTCCTAGAATAAATAAAAAAAAATAAATTTAAAAAAAAGTACATAAACATTAAAAAAACATTATAACAGGGGCACCTCGGTGGCTTAATCGGTTAACCATCCGACTTTCGCTTAGGTCATGATCTCGTGGTTCGTGGGTTCGAGCCCCGCGTCGGGCTCTGTGCTGACTGCCAGCTCAGAGCCTGGAGCCTGTTTCAGTCTGTGACTCCCTCTCTCTCTGATCCTCCCCTGCTCACGCCTTCTCTCTCTCTCTCTCTCTTAGAAATAAATAAAAAAACAAAAAACAAAAAACAAAAACCATTATAACATAATCCAGCTGGAATTCATTTGAAAATAAATGACTGGCTCTCAACTGATGTTGATGTTGATTCACAGGAAGAGAATCCTCTCCCTAACGCTGCATCAGAGAGCGTCCGAGTCCCACAGCACACAAGTTAACTGTGCCCAGTAGGGTCTTACTCCTCTCTGTTCTTCCACAGACAAAGGGAACGGCTTAAACACACTACCAAAACGTTTCCAACAGATAGTGATTAAACAAATATAGCTAAATGTTAATTATAAAATTGAGGTGGTCCATATGCAGAGGTATTCATTGTGCATTTCCTTCAACTTTTCTGTATGTTTGAAATTTTTCAGAATATGTGAGGGAACAAGAGGCTACTGAAAAAACTCCCAACAATCCACATAAAACTAAATTTTGTTTCCTTAGGTAACTCGGTGATACCCAAAATTTCCTTTGTGTCTTCAGCACTATAAAAATATACCTAATTTTATTTTTTTTAAGTTTTTATATTTTATTTTTGAGAGAGAGGGAGAGAGCGAGCATGAGCAGGAGAGGGGCAGAAAGAGAGAGGGAGACACAGAATCCAAAGCAGGCTCCAGGCTCTGAGCTGTCAGCACAGAGCCCAACACAGGGCTCAAACCCACAAACCATGAGATCATGACCTGAGCCAAAGTTTGATGCTTAACCAGCTAAGCCATCAGGTGCCCCAATTACACAAAGGTTTTTAAACAACCTCCCTATTTTCTCTACAATGTATCTTCTTGGAAACTGGGTGAAGACTCACAAGTTGGAGAAAAACAGACTCCTGACACAGGAGATGAGGGACACTTCCTTTGACTTCTCACTGCTTAACTGCCTAGTTAGTGGGTACAGCAATACTAGACACTAGACTATAAAAACAAGGAAGTACTCTACTGAAATTTGAAGATCTGCCTTTCTAATTTTGCAGTTCAGTCATTTGGCTTGGATTGGCTACTTTTCTTTTTAATTAATTTGTTTTGAGAGAGACAAGAGAAAGACAGAGAAAGAGAGAAGGGGAGTGGCAGAGGCGGGGGGAGAGAGAATCCCACGCAGTCTTAGTGCTGTCAGTACAGGGCTGGATGTGGGGCTCACGAACCGTCAGATCATGACCTGAGTCGAGGTCAAGTCGGGCGCTTAACCGACTGGGCCACCCAGGCGCTCCCCCCTTTTTTTTTTTTAAGTGGGCTCTACACCCAATGTGGGGCTGGAACTTAAAACCTTGTGATCAACGGACACCGACTGAGCCAGCCAGGCATCCCTGACTGGCCTCCTTATTATCTTACTTAGGCAAACAATCAAGTCAGGAAATACTTTTATTGACTATCTTAACAGTCATGCTGTACTTTGCCTTTAAACTCTTGAGATAAGAGATTCAAACATGCATAAGCCATGAACATAGCCACAGGAAGTGTGGATGTATCTACACAAAATTATTATTCTGGATGACTAAATACCAAGAAATTTCTGGAATTCTGTTTCAGAAATAATAAGTTTCACTTTATATTTTATTATAATTTATTTATCCTAATTTATTGATAGGAAAAGAAAAGTATAGCCAGAGAAAGTAAATGGTCAAAGATTTCTATTGAAATCTTTTTTGAGCTTTTTCTATTTTATTTTTTATTTGAGAGAGAGAAAGAATGCGAGCTGGGGAGAGGTGCAATGGGAGACAGAGAGAATCTTAAGCAGGAGCCCAATGCGGGGCTTGATCCATGACCTTGGGACATGACCCTAAGCAGAAATCAAGTCAGATGTTCAACAAACTGAGCCACCAGGTGTCCCGAGCTTTTTCTAACAGTAAATCTTGTCAACAACTCAAAAAGCACAAAATTATTATCTCAGTTACTTTTAATGTTAACTTACATGGAAAATGAGATGATGACTATGTAAATAGGTAAAATCCTTTTGGAAAGAAATTTCACTGGTAATATGCATCTAAAGTTATTAAAAATGTTCATATTTTTTCAACTAAAATGGCATTACTGAAAACATACTCTAAGGAGGGGCGCCTGGGTGGCTTAGTCGGTTGAGCGTCCAACTTTCGCTTAGGTCATGATCTCGCGGTACGTGGGTTCGAGCCCTGCGTCGGGCTCTGTGCTGCCAGCTCAGAGCCTGGAGCCTGTTTCGGTCTGTGACTCCCTCTCTCTCTGACCCTCCCCTGCTCACGCGGTCTCTCTCTCTCCTAGAAATAAAATAAAAATATTTAAAAAAAAAACAAAAAAAAACATACTCTAAGGAAAACATCACAAGAGGGCAAGAACTCTGCTATGACATGCAGATAGCTACTCTCAGGTCTATGTTGAAAGAAAAAATGAAATAATCCTGAATAAAAAAGTTGTTTCCAAATTTCTGTTCTTATAAAAAGTCAAATAACAGAGGGATGAATGATTAAGAAAATTATAGCACAGGGGTGCCTGGGTGGCTCAGTTGGTTAAGCGTCCGACTTCAGCTCAGGTCATGATCTCACAGTTTGTGGGTTCGAGCCCTGCATCAGGCTCCGTGCTGACAGCTCAGAGCCTGGAGCCTCCTTCAGATTGTGTCTCCCTCTCTCTCTGCCCCTCCACCATCATGCTCTGTTCCTCTCGGTCTCAATAATAAATAAACATAAAAAGCACAAATTAAATATAAAAGTTACTTAAAATTATAGATTTAAGAAAATAATCTAGAAACATGTTTGAGCTGATGTTAAAAAGTAGGTTATAAAATGCAATTTCTAAAAGGTAACACAGGAGAAAATCTAGGGTATGGCAAAGAGATTTTAAATACAACAAAAACATGATCTATGAAAGAAAAAATTGTAGGCTGACCTTTATTAAAATTAAAAACTTTGGGGGCACCTGGGTGGCTTAGTCAGTTAAGTGTCTGACTTCGGCTCAGGTCATGATCTCACCATAGACGAGTTTGAGCCCCATGTCAGGCTCCAAGCTGACAGCTCAGTGACTAAAGCCTGCTTCGGATTCTGTGTCTCCCTCTCTCTGCTCCTCCCCCACTTGCACTGTGTGTGTGTGTGTGTGTGTGTGTGTGTGTGTGTGTGTGAAAAATAAATAAACATTAAAAAAAAAAAAGCTAAACACAGTGTTAACCATAAGATCCAGCAATCACAGTACCAGGTATCCACCCAACTGAGATGAAAGCTTATATTTACACAAAAAATCTGCAGATGAGTGTTTATACCAGCTTTATTCATAATTGCCAAAACTGGAAGCAACCAAGATATCCTTTATAAGTGAGTGGATAAACAAAACTGTGGTACATCTAGACAACGGAATATTATTCAGCTATAAAATGAAATGAGCTATCAAATCACAGAAAGACGTGGTATGGGAGGAGAGACCTTAAATGTATATTGCTAAGGGAAAGAAGGCAATCTGAAAAGGCTATATACTTTTAATAATCATTTAGTAATATATATACGATTCCGATTATATGACCTCGAAAAGGCAAAGATCCGTGTGTTGCCAAGGGCTGATGGTGGGGGGGTGGGGGAGGTGGGGGGGTGGGGGAGGTGGGGAGGGCATGTGGAGGATGAGTAAGTGAAACGCAGGGGCTTTCCAGGGTGGTAAAGCTGTTTTGTATGACACTGTAACAGCACATACAGGATACAACGCATTTGTCAAAACCTACAGAACTTTACAACACAAAGAGTAAACCTTAACGTACACAATTTTTCTGCAGAAATCAGCCAGTATGGTGGGAGAATCCCCAACGGTGACAAAAGAATCTAATTGTATTTCAAATGTATTTCAAATATATTTCAAACAACCTCACCGAAGGGGGTAGGGAACGAATGAATTCTAGAAGATAAAGGCAAAAAAGGGACTGCACGTAAGTACTGTATTCTAACCAATAAAACTGCTTCCCCAGGGTAGAGGTTAACAATTGCTATACACGTATATGGGAGCTGAACGATTAAGTAAATGAACGGTGAATGTGGGGAGCCAAATTTCTCACTGTTGTGGAAATGTACAGATCTGCAAGGGGAGGGTAACAAAAGGTCCATATGGTACCGGAGTAAAGCTAGAGACATCAGTAAGAACTCATGTTGAACTTAATATAGATAAAGATGGTTACATACAGAAATATTTATAGACACGTGTATATACAAGAGTTAATATACACAAACATTTTTTTTTCTTTTTTTTTTGCTTTCAGCTGAGAGGAAAAAAGAAGCTCAGAGAAGCCAAACTCAGTACAACAACCACACCTACTGCCCAGATCTTGGGTTCTTTCTCACACCATTCCCCAATCAAAAGAAGGAAGAACCAATGGAGAAATGGCTGATTCAGGACTGAAGCAGGAAATACACAAGATGAGCTCGGAGCCTTTTGTAGTAAGAGAAAGTAAAGAAGTACTCAAACACAAAACAAAAGCCCCTGCACATTAATGGGGGCATGGCAAGAGTGCAAAGGAGCCAACTGAAAGAGCTATCGATGGCCAAAGCTGGAAGAATTAGAACGACAAAATAGAGCAGTACTGGATTCTATAACCCATCTTTTATAAAGTAAGTCTCCATGAGCCCATAATGATATCAATGAGTGAATAAATTAATATGTAGGGGAGAACAGACGTCCTTCTCCTGTGCAGGAGGATTCTAAATACATTATAAAGACACTGTCTATAAAGGAGGGGAGCATCACCCTCCCCTTTAAGTGTAGGCTGCACGTACTGTGACTGCTACCCAAAGGGTACAGTAGGGGAGAGGGGATGAGAATACATTACAGTATAGAAACTGAACAAACACAATTTTAGCCAGGTGATAGACATTGCAAATCATTATGATAGTATGTATTCTTAATGTGAACTGATGAAAATAGTACTTTACCTCTGTAATATTCCTCCCAAAAAAAACAAAACCCCAGTCTAATGGTGGAAAAAAAAAATCAAATTCCAATAGTCAAACATCCTATAATATACCTCACAACTGTCAAGGTCATCAAAAACAGAAAAACTGAGAAACTGTTACAGCTAAAATGAGCCTAAAAAGACACGATGACTAAATACAATGTGGTATCCTAGATGGGATCCCAGAAATGAAAGACATTCGGTAAAAACTAAAGAAATCTGAATAAACTATGAGCTCTAGTTAGCAATAACATATCAACATTGGTTCATTAACTTAAACAAACGGACCATACTCATGTAAGATGTTCATAAAAGGAGAAACTATATGTCGGGGGTGGGGAAGGATATAAGGCAACTGTCTGATTTTTCTGTAAATCAAACTGGAAAATACAGTATTAATTTTTAAATATAGATTACAAATTGTATCTAACAGTATGATTGCAACTTCATAAAAAATGCATACATAAAAAACACACTAAATACCGAAAGTAGGTACGTTAGGATGATAAGATGACAGGGGAATTTTTTCTTTCTTTTCTTTAGTCTCCAAATTTTCTCTAACCTATTTACAATCCTTTTATAATTTAAAGAATGAATTTTATAGCACCACACACCTATCAGAATGACCAAAATCCAGACCACTAAAACCACTAAATGATGGGAAGGATATGCATTAAGAAAAACACTCCTTCCATATTGGTGGGAATGCAAAACGGTACAGCCACTTTGGAGGACAGTTGGCAGTTTCTTACAAAACTAACATACTCTTACTACCTGATCTAGCAATTGTACTCCTTGGTATTTATCCAAAGGAGTTGAAAATTTATGTCTACACAAAAACCTACACATAGATGTTTATATAAGTTTTATTCATAATTACCAAAAACTTAGAAACAACCAAATGTCCTTCAGTAGAGGAATGGAGAAACCCAGACAATGGAATATTAAAGTTTATTTATTTTTCAGAGAGAGCATGAACCAGGGAGGGACAGAGAGAGAGAGACAGAGAGAGGGAGAAAGAGAGCGGGAGAGAGAGAATCTCAAACAGGTTCCACACAGTCAGCGCAGAACCCAACCACCAACTCACAAACTGTGAGATTATGACTGGGCCAAAACCCAGAGTCGGACATTTAGCCACCTGAGCCACCCGGGCACCTCCCCACACAATGGAATATGATTCAGCACTATAAAGAAATGAGCCATCAAGCCATGAAAAGGTATGAAGGAAACTTAAATGCACATTACTAAGTGAAAGAAGACGGTCTAAAATGGCTACACACTTCATTCCAAGTCTACGACAATCTGGAAGAGGAAAAATTGTGAAGAGAAGTAAAAAGGTCAGTAGTCACCAGGGCTCCGGGAAAGAGAGGAATGAGTAAGCAGAGCACAGAGGATTTTTAGGGCAGTGCCACTACTGTGTACTACAATAGTGGATACAGGTCATTAAAATTTGTCCAAACCCAAAGAATGTCCAATACCAAGGATGCACAATACCAACGAATGTCCAATACTAAGGTAAACTATGGCCTCTGGGTGACAATGACGTATTAGTGTAGGTTCATCGATTATAATAAATGAGCCCCTGTGGCAGGGGATGTTTATGACGGGGAAGGCTATGCAGGTATGGGGTAGGAGGTATATAGAAGTCTCTATATCTGTCCAGTTTTGCTGTGAAACTAAAACTACTCTAAAACAGAAAACCAACTAAATTTAAATTTTAAAAATCAAGAATGAAATCTCAGAAAATATAAATACAAAAGTGGATCGGACCTTAGATGCCAAACACTGAAATTCCAGATCATTAGACTAAGACTCTATCATGTCTCCTTCGTAAATAAATAATTCAATAACAAGATGGAGTGTGCTATTCCATTTTGTCATGAAAATCAAAACAAAACATGAAATCTCCAAATAAAAAAAAAATTCTACAGCTTAGGGGTGCCTGGCTGGGTCAGTATGCAAATCTTCATCTTGGGGTTGTGAGTTTGAGCCCCACATTGGGCATAAAGATTACTTTAAAAATTAATGATTTTAAAAGGTAGGGGGAAAATGCCACAGCATAAAAGAGTTAAACAGTATTTAATTTATACTTTATTTCTACTTAGGAAGCTAGATCCACAAAATAATTTCAAGAATCCCTATTTCTTTCCCTGCCCACCAATCAGGAAAACAAACAACTACTACTACCTTCCCTCTCCTCAGTTATGATTTAATGTAACCACTTTCCAGCTGGAACAACTGCTGAATGTAACTGAGCAGAAAACCACGTCAGGGTCTCAAAAATCAATCAATTTGTCTTTTCGTCAGGGTCTTAAAAATCACAATTTGTCTTTTCTTCCTGATTTTTAAGACCATTATCATGTAATGCAGTAATTCTGACAAATTATTTGTTACCAGGAAAATATAAAAGCAAAATGTCTGGACTCAAACTACAGCCCAAAAAACCCATAAAACAAACAAACAACCTCACCACTGGGGCGCCTGTGTGGCTCATTCAGTTGAGCATCTGACTCTTGATTTCGGCTCAGGTCGTGATCTCATGGTTCATGGGATGCAGCCCCTTGTCAGGTTCCCTACTGGCAGCAGGGAGCCTGCTTGGGATACTCTCTCTCCCTGTCTCTCTCTGTTCCTCCCTCCTTCCCTCCCTCTCTCTTATCTCTCCCACAATAAATAAGTAAACATTAAAAAACAAAACCAAAAGCCCTCATCTTGTCTAAGCTTATCTTTGGTTAATAAGAGGAAAAAACAAAAAATGTCAACTACATGTAAACCAAATTAAATGATTTCTAGCATTCTGTGCAAAGCCCTAGCTCACAAAATTCTTTGGTGCATTTTTTATTTATTTATTTTTTTTGGTGCATTTTTTAAGTATCAAAAGCAAAAGTCAATATTTATACCAATATTCTAAAGCACCTATATCCAGGAATTTAACACTGGGCAAAAGAGAGTATTAGTAACAATAAAATATGGCTCTGGCAGAGTTGAGAAACTGAGAAGTGTGTCAATCAGCATCTGACCTTCCCAAAGAGAGAAAAAATAAGTAACTTGTCAAATAAGCTGCTTATCATCAATTGGACTCCTCACCCTTAGCTGGGTGTTCTATTCAGAAAGAATACTGCCTGAGGCAGGAAAAGTACAAATAAGGCTCACCTATATTTCGACCTTAATACCTCTTGCCAGAAGTAACAAGGGCTTATTACTTGAGAAGTAATAGATTCCTCAAACCTTCTAACTAACTCAAGGCAACTCAGTGTACAAATATTACCTATCCAGGTAGATTTATTTCTAAAAAGTATAGAAAGGTTTTAAGATATTTTTATAATAAATATTGGGGCGCCTGGGTGGCTTAGTCGGTTAAGCGTCCGACTTTCGCTTAGGTCATGATCTCGCGGTTTGTGGGTTCGGGCCCCGCGTCGGGCTCTGTGCTGACTGCCAGCTCAGAGCCTGGAGCCTGTTTCAGAGTCTGTGACTCCCTCTCTCTCTGACCCTCCCCAGCTCACGCTGTCTCTCTCTCTCTCCTAGAAATAAATAAAACATTAAAAAATTTTTTTTAATAAAATAAATATAAAATTACAATCAAGCTACTTGAAAAAAGCTCATTGTTAATCAACAATTACAGGTAAGGCGAATGTAACCACTAGTCCCCAAGAACACAAACTTGTTCATTTCCCTCCTTACCAGAATACAAAATCCCAGTCTTAGAATGCTTTTTAAAGCAGCCTTCCAGGGGTGCCTGGGTGGATCAGTCAGTTAAGCATCCAACTTTGGCTGAGGTCATGATCTCGGAGTTTGTGAGTTTGAGTCCCATGTGGGGCTCTCTGCTGTCAGTGCAGAGCCTGCTTCAGATCCTCTGTCTCCCTCTCCTCCTCCTCTTCCACCCTACCCTCTCTTTCTCTCAAAAATAAGCAAACAAAAATCCAGCCTCCTGTATTTAAAACATTTAGGCTATTAAACCTGTGTTCTAGGTTGCTAAGACATATCTAGTTTATGTCTGTTGTCCTGGCATAATTAAGTTCCTTTTCGTTTTCAAGTGTCTTGGTATGGGTGATAAATTATATAATCCTTATAGTTTTAGTACATTTTGTCTGGAAGACTTCTGCTAAAATGCACGTGGCACCTGGGCATTTGCATTTACTAGTTTATTTACTTTTTTTTTTACAAATAGTTTATTGTCTTTTTTTAAAGATGCCTATTTCATTTTATTTATTTTTTTACAAATAGTTTATTGTCTGCATTTACTAGTTTAGATAACTAAGGGCAGCAAAGTACTTATGGGGACTTAAGGAATTAGGGCTGTTCTTCCCATTGGGAGACGCGGAGAGGAGGGGAGGGTTCAGACTTTGGGTCAACGGGGCTTAGAAATGACCTGAGGCTTCTATCCTTCCTCCCAGCCCAACCCCAGTCCAGGCAGATGTCATCTTTATTTCCTTGGCCTCCCCATGGTTTACTCCAACAACAAACTGTTAATCTTCCCCGTACCACAGATTTCCTAAGGGCAAGGACAACATGTTATTCAGCTTTCTATCCCCAGTGTTTATTCCCATGTTCATCAGGTAGGAAGCACTCATTAAAATTTTTCCCTGAATGAATGAAAAAAATTATTAAGACTAGCACACACACAAAAAACATTCAATAGTGGTTTTCCTTCATGCACTCCTTATTTTCAACTTTTACATTGGTTTCACTGTTTGGGGGGGAAGTACTAAAACCACTAAGCAAGCTCTGTATTTTTCCAATTTTAGCATTAGTGATCATTTTGCTTTCTGTAACGGGAGGTAATAAAAATAATGCTTAAGAGTAAAATATGGTATTCAATTATGCAAACAATTTCAAAGTGGGGTTATGTTTTCTTTTATTCAAGTATGTTGAAAATAAAACTAAATTGTTTTTATTAATTTTTAAAAATATAAACATTGGGGCGCCTGGGTGGCTCCGTTGGTTAAGCGTCCGACTTCGGCTCAGGTCATGATCTCACGGTTCGTGGGTTCGAGCCTCACTTCGGGCTCTGTGCTGACAGCTAGCTCAGAGCCTGGGGCCTGTTTCGGATTCTGTGTCTCCGTCTCTCTCTGACCCTCCCCTGTTCACACTGTCCCTCTCTCGGTCAGAAATAAATAAAACATTGGGGCGCCTGGGTGGCTTAGTCGGTTAAGCATCCGACTTTCGCTTAGGTCATGATCTCACGGTCGTGGGTTCGAGCCGCGTCGGGCTCTGTGCTGACTGCCAGCTCAGAGCCTGGAAGCCTATTTCAGAGTCTGTCTCTCTCTCTCTGACCCTCCCCTGCTCACGCTGTCTCTCTCTCTCTCTCTCCTAGAAATAAATAAAAATATTAAAAAAAGAAAGAAAGAAAACACTAAAAAATTAAAAAAATAAAAATAAAATGGGGCGACTGGGTGGCTTAGTCGGTTAAGCGTCTGACTTTCGCTTAGGTCGTGATCTCGTGGTTCGTGGGTTCAAGCCCCGCGTCGGGCTCTGTGCTGACTGCCAGCTCAGAGCCTGGAGCCTGTTTTGGAGTCTGTGACTCCCTCTCTCTCTGACCCTCCCCTGCTCACGCTCTCTCTCTCTCTCTCTCTCTCTCTCCTGGAAATTTAAAAAAAAAAAAAAAAAAAAATTAAAAAAAAAAAAAAAACTGATTGGAAAAAAAATAAATAAAAATAAAATATAAACACTGACTCCAAGGATGGCAAATGAGGACAGAAGGAGTAAGAAATAATGTTGACATTTAAAAAGCAAGTCTTTATTTTATGTGAATTCTGGGATTAATCTATTGTAATTACACTGTTTCATCTCATGAAAACTAAATGCACCAAACCTGGTATGAAAAAAACTTAAGCACAATGGGTTCCTTCGCATGACAGATGTGAATTACCAATAAGGAATTAAAGACGGTTCTACTAAAACTACATACAACACTGACTTAATTTTGTTTTGACAGGATTTTGTTTTCAATTTTTGTCTTTAAACATATGATCAACATGTAGCAAATTCATGGTTCTCTTGAAATGGAAGGCTGAATGTGAAAATGGGCTACTTCTTTACACCACCGTGTTAAGTGATGTTAGATAGCGTAAGAGAGCAGCTTGTTCCTCCAGCCTGACAGCCTCCCGGGCACACAACTACTTCTGAGAACTCCCTCAGTTATTCACCAGAAAACAAATATTATCGGCCCTAAATCATTTCCAACACCAACTCAAGAGTTTGAGATCTGCTATATCTTGAACTACTGCCTACATGGCTAATTTAAATGTACCCCCAGATGTTCTTAATTTAGTATACTGATCACAATGAAAGTTAATTAAAGAATAAAATCCACCAGCTTAGGTTGCAAGTGATATAAATTACCAAAGAAGGAATCTTAATTTTTTTAAAGTTCTATTCACTACTATTTCTGGATTACTACATAATGTATTTAAAAGCAAGACTCCTCCCATGATCTGTTCTAGGATAACAGCCTACACCCTGAATCCCAATACTTATCTCCTAAATATTCAACTACTTTCAAGAAGTACTATACAGGCATGTACAAACAAAAGTGTATCTCTATCACTACTGGAAAAAAAAAGCTCAAAATACCTTCATCTATGACAGCCTTTAAAAATTAGTTTACAACACCACCACAACAAAATTTAGCTAACAAAAGATATACTTTTGAAGGGATATAGCCCTTTAGCAGTCAAATACCACTCTTTAATTCAAATTAAATGTGGGCAATTTCTTTTTAAAGCTGAGAAGCACAGACTACAGTTTCTGTAAATTACGGTCTATTTCAACACATCGAACAAGAAAGGTACAGTAAGACCCTTCCTGAATCAGCAATATAAAGGCCACCTGGGTATGGCAGGGAAATCTAAAATACCGTATCAGCACGTAACCCCTAGCAGCGTCACATCCCCTTGGATTCAAAATACCAGCTACAGACCAAAACTCACTGCTGTTTCCATGTAAAAACAGAGGCAGGTTACATATCTTGAGAAAACAGATCCAGAAAGTAGTTTTTTTTTTTTTAAACACATTTTTTAATGTTTATTTATCTTTGGAAGAGAGAGACAGAGTGTGGCGGGGGAGGGGCAGAGAGAGCGGGAGACAGAATCTGAAGCAGGCTCCAGTTCTGAGCTGTCAGCACAGAGCCCGACGTGGGGCCTGAACTCATGAACTGCGAGATCATGACCTAAGCTAAAGTCGGAAGTTTGACTGAGCCATCCAGGCACCCCCAGAAAGCAGTTTTTAACCCTACCAAAATACTGGGTTAAAAACATTCCAGTAACCCACGGTGCATTCAGCAGACAAACTACACACTTTACAAGTTGCAATTTGTGTATAGATGATTAAACTGATCAGCAAAAGAAGATCACCAAAAATTAATTTCATCAGTCTCCCAATTAAAAAATTTTTAATGTGTATGGGGCGCCTGGGTGGCTTAGTCGGTTAAGCGTTCGACTTTTGCTTAGGTCATGATCTCGTGGTTCGTGGGTTCAGGCCCCGCGTCAGGCTCTGTGCTGACTGCCAGCTCAGAGCCTGGAGCCTGTTTTAGTCTGTGACTCCCTCTCTCTCTGACCCTCCCCTGCTCACGCTGTCTCTCTCTCTCTATCCTAGAAATAAATAAAACATTTAAAAAAAAATTTTTTTTAATGTGTATTTATTTTTGAGAGACAGCGTGAGTAGGGGAGGGGCAGAGGGAGAGGAAGACACAGAATCCAAGGTGGGCTCCAGACTCAGAGCTGTCAGCACAGAGCCTGATGTGGGGTGCGGGCTCAAACTCAAAAGTGGTGAGCTCATGACCTGAGCTAAGGTCGGATGCTTAACCAACTAAGCTACCCAGACGCTTCAATCTCCCAATTTTTAAAACATACTAAATAAGCAAAACTACAGCTAGACAGACCTGAAAATGTAAAAGCACTGCAGTCCTGGCGGGGCGGTGGGGAGAGACCTTTCTGGTTTATACTGTTGATCGCTTCTCTGGGAGTAGGCAGCTGCTGGAGCACAGCTGGGAGCATATCGACAGGCAGCTGACTCCCTGCAGACAGTCTGTACTTTTCCAAAGAGAAGTAAACTAATTACTTGTGTTTCAAGTCCACAGAATACATAGATCTGTCATTCTGGTTTTGCTCTGAGGTCTGATGGCTTGAGCAAAAATAAATCATTTTTTAAAAGATGCTTTCACAACAACAGAAGTTCGCGGAAGAAGTACACATGAGAATACTCAAATACAGCTCCTTATTCTGCAACTTTGATACCTTGTAGACACATGTATTTTCTCAACTATCTCAACCCTTACTTGGTTAGCAGGGAGCACTGAGTAATAAACAAGATACTACATAGCATTTGACTAATACAATATCACACAATTTAATCCTGAAGTACCCCTCACGTTACTGAGAGAAAGCAAAAAGACACTTTGTGGTCATCACCAATTCTTATTTTCTCTCCCCTCTCTCTACCCCTTCCCCACCTGCTTAAAAATAAACTTAAAAAAAAAATCTTTGTATCAGTTTTCACTCTGAAGGTAGACAACAGGTATAAACCTTAGTATCATACTAAGTTGTCTGTCTTCAGTCCCAACTGTATGCCGTACGCAGAAACAAAAGATTTATTTTTTTTAAATGTTTTTAATGTTTTATTTATTTCTAGGAGAGAGAGAGACAGCATGAGCAGGGGAGGGTCAGAGAGAGAGGGAGCCACAGACTCTGAAACAGGCTTCAGGCTCTGAGCTGGCAGTCAGCACAGAGCCCGACGCGGGGCTCAAACCCACGAACCGAGAGATCATGACCTAAGCGAAAGTCGGACGCTTAACTGACTAAGCCACCAAGGCGCCCCAGAAACAAAAGATTTAAATTAAAGGATGTATCTTCAAATCAGAGAAATAGACTTGAAGGGAAGAAGAATGAACACAGAACAGCACAGGGAGGGCAGAGCACATTGGACCCGCAGCATATAAGGATCACTGACCAACTATAAAAACACAACAGTATGGGGGCATCTGGGGGGCTCAGTCAGTTAAGCGTCCAACTTCGGCTCAGGTCATGATCTCACAGTCCACAGTCTGTGGGTTGGAGCCCTGCGTCGGGCTCTGGGCTGACAGCTCAGAGCCTGGAGTCTGCTTCGAATTCTATGTCTCCCTCCCCTGCTCACGCTCTGTTTCTCTCTCTCTCTCTCTCTCAAAAATAAATAAACATTAAAAAAATTTTTTTAATATAAATAAATAAATAAACAAACACAACAGTATGTATACTCACTTAAAACTTAAAAGAGAAGTGGATATTCGAGAAGCTAGATTGTGAAGTAAAACATACACAAATTAAACGCAACCTGCTCCTCACCAACTGTTCCCAGCTCTGAGTGTTAAGAGCTTAGTTGTTCTTTGTTCCCTTCTTAATATAGTACAAGACGCCCAAGAGACTAGATGCTCTGAAATTCTTCTAATTCTAATAGTGATTTTCCCCTTTGGCCTTGGAAAGTTAGTCAACCGCTTCAGGTAAATAATTTTTTAAAAAGTAAACTCACAGGGAGTCCTAAATATTAACGCACATATTATATTCTGGCCTCAAAAACAGAACAGAATCCAAACTTTGTAGCATTGCATTCAAAGCCCTTTTTGTTTTTAAAAAATTTTCTTAATGTTTATTCATTTCTGAGACAGAAACAGACAGAGGGTGAGTGGGGGAGGGTCAGAGAGTGATGGAGACACAGAATCCCAAGCAGTCAGGGGCCTGAACCTGCAGACCTCAAGATCATGATCTGAGCTGAAATCAGACACTTAATGGAGTGAGCCACCCAGGTGTCCCTGAAAGCCCTTTTTACATGTTTATTACAGAGAGAGGAAAAACACGCACAAGAAGGGCAAAGAGAGAGGGAGACAGCGAATCCCAAGCAGGCTCCACCATCAACACAGGGCCTGAGGTGGGGCGTGAACTCATGAACACAGACCATGACACCGAGTGGAAATCAAGAGTGAGATGCTCAACCAACTGAGCCATCGCAGCACCCCAAAGCCCTTTTTGATCCACTGTCTACAGATAAACAGCAACTTCAGATTCCTTGTTATCCTAAGAACTTTTCATATCTTCCTCCCTTTGGTCACACCGTTTCCTCATCCTTCCCCCTTTTCTGCCTACTGAAATTATACTTGTCCTTCAATCGTCACTTAAAGCCTTCTATGACCTATCTACCCACCAATAATCTCAGGCATATTCACTTTTTCCTTTAAACTACCACTGTGTTTTTTTCCTTTATCTCCATTTGTTTTTTTGCTTTACGCACGTTACATTGTTTATATGTACCTTCTCCACTGCAAGGAACTCAGGGACCCTGTGACTCATACAAGCCTAATGGTAATTTACACATAATTTGTGCTCAGTTACGGAACCAGACTGCATATGAGCTGGTATTAGTGGGCCAACATCAGAAAAGTGATGCCCAAATTATTGTTTCTCAAACAGTGGATCATAACCTAATAGTCATGAAATTCATGTAGATCACCATCAGCATTCAAAAAGTAATACATTCCAAAATACTGAACAGACTGAAAAATGTCAGGGGGCATGAAACCAGTAAATAAAGTTTAGTGAAACTTGTTTCATGTGTATTTTTTTTTTTTTGTATTTATATTGGGTTCTAATATAAAATGTATCTCTTACAGAAAGTTCCAAGTTTTTAAATACACACAGACATATATATATAATGTTTACTCATTTTTGAAAGAGAGAAAGAGCATGAGCAGGGAAGGGGCAGAGACAGAGGGAGACACAGAATCCCAAGCAGGCTCCAGGCTCTGAGGTGTCAGCACAGAGTCTGATGTGGGGCTCGAACTCACAAACCGTGAGATCATGACCTGAGCTACAGTCAGATGCTTAGCGGACTGAGCCACCCAGGTGCCCCAAGAAAGTTGCAAGTTTTTAAAAACATTTTAAAACTGTGGGTTAAGCATCCAAATCTTGCTTTTGGCTCATGTCACCATCTCATGGACCGTGAGTTTGTGCAGAGCCTGCTGGGGATTCTCTCCCTGTCTCTCTGCCCCTCCCTCTCTCTCTTCCTTTTTCTCAAAATAAATAAATAAACTTAAAAACTGCCTATAGGGGCGCCTGGGTGGCTTAGTCGGTTAAGCGTCCGACTTTCGCTTGGGTCATGATCTCGCGGTTCGTGGGTTCGAGCCCCGCCGGGCTCTGTGCTGACTGCCAGCTCAGAGCCTGGAGCCTGTTTCAGTCTGTGACTCTCCTCTCTCTCTGACCCTCCCCTGCTCACGCTGTCTCTCTCTCTCTCCTAGAAATAAATAAAACATTAAAAAAAATAATAAAATAAAAAAAAACACAACTGTCTATACATTTGTTTCCACATGTGAAGCTGGAATCATACCACCCGTATATAGGTTTTTTACAGGACTGCCTGAAAGCACAGAAACGGTCTACACAGCTGATAGTCAAAGAGAACGATCCTAACTGCCTCTAACCTAAAC
Source organism: Proteles cristata cristata (assembly GCA_017311185.1). Lineage (NCBI taxonomy): Eukaryota > Metazoa > Chordata > Mammalia > Carnivora > Hyaenidae > Proteles > Proteles cristata. Next base: position 430,470 of record JAESUZ010002594.1, read on the forward strand.
CACCACAATATCCAGTGTGTCAGGAATGCCATCATGTGACGAATAAACCCACCACAGATCCTGCTCCCCAAGCACTGTGCAGTGATCATAAATTCCAAGTGTCAGCTTGTCAAGTGAGCCTCTTTGCTTATCCTAAGAATTACTCACAACAGAACTGATCTTAAAAAACAATTATCCTTGAGAGCACGGTGGCAAACCCTCACCTGGACCAAACTAGTCAGTGGGGGCTGCAGAGAACCCTCCTTCACAATAATTTACATGACCGAGACACATCTTCATGCTGGTAAACAACAGATCTGTTCCTGGTAACAGCAATGTTGTGGAAGTGACTTCCAAGGGGAAGACAATGATATTTTCAAATTTAGTGTTATTTGTTTGCCACCTCACTTACCTAGGGAATTAAAAGCATTTCCTGGGATGGCAATTACGATTATGTCAGGCGCTCTTCACTGATAACCAATAGAGTAAAGACAGCAACAAACAAGGACAAAAAATAACCACTTTGTTCCCCTGTCACCCGTTCAATTTAACAACCAGAGAGACGGGAAATAAAGATGTAATACAGTTACATTTCATAATAATAGAACCAAAGCTCAAGTTACTATCCAAGTTTATTAGGATGTGACTAAATTTTAAGAATTTTAAGTGACTATTCAGTCAATAATAGTTGACTACTAAAAACCAAAAAAACCTCAGAAAACAGGGAAGCCCTGGCGGATCAGTCATTTAAGTGGCCAACTCTTAGTTTCAGCTCCTACTCATGATCTCAGTTATGAGACAAAGCCCTGGATTGGGCTCCACACTGAGCATGAAGCCTGCCTGGGATTCTCTCTCTCCCTCTCTCTGCCCCTCTCCCAGTCACATGTGCTCTCAAAATAAACTTAAAAAAAAAAAAAGCTGTAAAAAAAATAGCTGAGAAAAGCAAGAAATGGAAAATATACTGGATTTAAAATCCAAAGATCGGGGTTTAATTCTGGTTAACATCCATTAGTGCCACACAACACCCTGTTTCCTCTCATAAAAAAGAGACAAATAATGCTCATACATTCATTCAGCAAGTGTTTATTGAATAAACCCTCCATCTGCCATTAGACGTGTGGCTGGGGAAACAACATTGAATGTAGTCCCACATCCTTGAGGAATTTCTCTTTTCCCTATCTCACAAGGCTACTGATAAGATAAAACGTACACACACTATGCAAATTGCAACACACCACATAAAGTGCAAAGTGATATAATGATTTTATTAACTTGTTTTACCTCTTCACCACCCATCTTTATTACAACATTTAGAAAGATTCAATAAAGTCTAGATGAGCAGATGTAATAGTCCGGTCTCTAACTGAATTGATCTTCTAAGGGCTGGAATTCAGGAGCCTAACAAATCACTATTAGTACAGTCTTAGCTCATAACTCTCAATATAACCACAAAACTAAAACGAACTGAGAATCCATTCAGGGCCTAGAACCTGCAGTGTTACTCCAGGCGCGGGCTGGGAACGTGAGTTGTATTACCCACACCTGCCTGGCAAAGGGAGTAAAAAATAAAGACTTCTAGGCCCCATGCAAGACCTACTGAATCATACATAACCCTCAAAGGATGACCCCAAGAATCTACACTGTTGACAAGCACACCTAGTGACTCACATGCTCACTAGAGTTTAAGAACCACTACCACAAAGTTTTCCTTTGATCAATAACCATGATTTCAGGGGCACCTGGGTGGCTCAGTCGGTTGGGCATCAAACTTTGGCTCAGGTCATGATCTCGCGGTTTGTGGGTTCAAGCCCCGCATCGGGCTCTGTGCTGATAGCTAGCTCAGAGCCTGGAGCCTGTTTCAGATTCTGTGTCTCCCTCTCTCTCTCTCCCTCCCCTGCTTATGCTGTCTCTATCTGTCTCAAAAATAAAAAATAAACATAAAAAAATAAATAAAAAATAACCATGATTTCAAACACCATTTCCAAAATCTACCCAGAAGCTCTGGGCCAAATGGAAGTCAGCTACAGACAAGAAAGCAGCTCCTGAGGAAGCACTTAGCAGTCAACGTTAAATGATTCACACTTAACTCATAAAAATACTTCTGGTGGCACCAACCTCTTTTCATTCCAAACTTTCACACAAATGAAGTCCCCCCCACCAAAAAAAAAAAAAGGAAAAAGAATGTCCATGATATCCTTAAGTTATTAAAATTAACTCCAAACAAATAAATGTATATAGATACATATAGCTTCAATTTTTTTCTTTTTTCTTTTTTTTTTTGAGAGAGAGAGAGAGAGAGAAGGGGAGGCGTAGACGAAGTAGGAGGGAGAGAATCTTAAGCAAGCTCCATGGCCAGCATGGAGACCCTAGGATCACAACCCAGCTGAAATCAGGAGTCAGACGCTCAACCAACCAACCCACCCAGGCGCCCCTATAAGCTTCAATTCTTCTTCTTTTTTTAAATGTTTATTTTTGAGACAGAGAGAGACAGAGCATGAGTGGGGGAGGGGCAGAAACCGAGGGAGATAAGGAATCTGAAGCAGGCTCCAGGCTCTGAGATGTCAGCACAGAGCCCTACGCGGGGCTCGAACCCATGAACCATGAGTTCATGACCTGAGCTGACGCTGGCCGCTCAACAGACTGAGCTACCCAGGCGCCCCCTGCTTCAATTTTTCTTACGGTTTAACTTTAACAAGGGAAAGGTGATGGGCATATTATCTTGTAGCTATCAAGACAGAAGGCATACACTCTACCCGGCATGAATACAATCATGATTTTGAATGCATGCAAACCAATCTTACGGGTCCATGCTTCTTAAAGAGCACACTACCTAAATACCAAACTAGCCAAAAGACAAACATAATTCCTCAAAAATATGAAGGTACCACAACCATATCCACCATATGCTTAAACTCTCCTAAGGTCAGCTCTCAAGAAATCAATCAGGAGTCCTTGGAAGTACTTCAACGTTAAGAAAATTAACCTTAAGTCAAATGTTACTTCATATACTATATAATTAGTGCAAAGATGTATTTATTTTGGTTCTATTTACTGAAAGCATCCCTCCAGGTATATACAGATCAAAGGGAAGACATTCAATATATGCTACACTGGGGAAAATTACAAGGTGGAAACTAACATTGCTGGTAGAAATCTTTCCATCTGCAATAAAGTTTAGAGCCCAGAGGGCTTGTTCATACTCTAGTACCGAGACTTGCAACATGACTCTTACCCAAACCAGTTAGAATCTAGTCAGTTTTGAAGGGAGAAAGGACAAACTGAACAATACTGAATTTAATTTAATGACTGTTCCAAGATTCAATGAGGACAGGGCCTTAGTAAGCAGTCTTTAAAAGAAACAGAAAGAAACTGATGTTCTTACTTTTGTCCAAGCCTTTAGTCCCTTAAATCTCAAAAGTTATTCTCTTTTTTCACACCTCTATCCACTGTCCCAACAACTGTAACATACAAAAATTAGAATAATCTGTGTATAGGAGGAAAACACCTAAAATAGGGTGAAATCTTGAACAGCGATTATCAAGGTCCAGACATGCACCGATGGCTTCTTACAAGCGAAGTCTACACAGTAATAATCTACCTGTGCCTAACCCTGACCCCACCTGGCACTTCATCAACATGCAAAACCTTCCTGGGACAGCAGAGAGGTTCACTGAAGGAACCTGGATGGGAGACAAGAGAAAAGCTCTAAGGTGTGTTGCCTAAAGAACGCGTTAGGAACAGCAGCATCGACCTAACCCAAATCAAAACAAGTCGTGGGCACATACATCCCTAAAGAATCATGTCTGTTTGATCTCTGCTTTCTTCCTCTTACCTGAAAACCTAAGGAGGTAGTGCAGGCTTTGGAGAAGGGAAGAGACTCTACATCTGAGGTCTCTGAGACCTGCTACCTTGCGTGACTCCCTGTCCCAGCTCTCACCATTTCCACTACAGTAGCAGGGAAGCCTCACAGAGTTGGAAGTCAAAATACAGGTGGAAGGTGAGAAATCACAGCCAGGAAGAGATCTGACTGTCACCGCCTTCCAAAGAAAGGTTCTCTAAACCGAGAGGATTATTCTGCCCCGCCCACTGTCTTGTCTCTTTTAAGACGAAGTTCTGTACTCACCACCAGGATGTGCCAAAAGTCAGTTTTCTCCCTAGAAGGAGGGATGGGCCTGGACTGGAACCTGGACCCGAGGCAAGTCCTGCTTCCTGTCCTCGCCTGAAGTCTCCCTTACAGTAGCTCATTTCGACCTAGGCTCTGCTACAGAATCATCATAAAGGCTCAGAGCTACCAACTATGTTAGTTCACATATACATACAAATGTATTTGAAATGGTTGATCACGTGAGCTGTTGTCTTCCTCAGAATTATTTATTTTGGCTTAGAGAAAATATAAACAAATAAATAATTTATATGTAATAAACCCTATATATAAAGAGTAAATGACTTAGAACTGAAGCAAAAGTTTATAATTTTAAGTAAAGCCTTCAATTTTAAATTGAAAAATAAACAAACAGCTGAATCCAAAGTTAACTTCCAAAGGGAAAGGAAAATGACAATTCTGAGAGCTTCTATCGGAAGGAAACGTCAGCCACAGCCTTTGAATTCTCTAGAAAGAAAAGCATGAGATGCCCCGGTATAAAGCCTTTGAGTTTTCTAGAAAAAAAACCATGAGATGCCCAGGTATAAAGCAAAAGGTCACGACTGCATTCTGTGTCGAACCCCGAAGATTAAGAATGTACTCCCAGAGGGTACAAGAAGAGCAGGTGGGATGCTGATGGAAAAAGACCGGATAAACGGAAGGTTTAGTAGCTCCGAACACTTACTTCCGTGAGCTGCTCTGTTTTCCGAAGAGGAACCAGAACGAGCGGATGCTCCAGTAAGAATAAGGATAAGGGCAGAGGGCACCAGGTAAATGCAAAGCGGTGGATTCCTCTTTAGTCCAGACCTACAAGACACTAACCTCTTGGAAATCCTAACCGAGCAAACCTACGATTTTACTGGAGGAGGGGCTGAAGGTTGCGGAAATTATAACTGAAACAACATATATAAAAAATGAGACCGGCTTCTGAGGGCAAACCCAAGCCCTTAGGGAAGAGGGCTGGAGTCTGAAAAAATAAGGTTCCGTAGAAAGGCCGGAGAGAGATCCAGGCCCGAGGACTGCGGAGGGGAGAGGAGAAGCGCGGAGCGGGCACCACCCAGCAGCGGGGCAGCGAGCACTGTACACGTGTTGGTGCGGAGTACAGGGAACCCCTGGATGAAGGGGTGGAGTAGGTCTGGGCCAAAGGGCGAGACCGGGAGACAGCTTCCTGCCGGGGCTCGACACGGACGCGGCGGGGAAGTGGGGTCGGCGTGTGCCGGGGGAGGGGCTGCAGCGGCGAGGAGGGCGGGGTGCAGCAGCCGGGGGGCCTGAAGAGAGCAGGCGAAGAAGAGAGGGTCGAGCGCGGGATCACTGGAGAACGGAGCGGAGTCACTGGACGGGGCAGGCCGGGGAAAAGTGAGGCGCTCAGAGAGCCCACGGGGGGTTCGGCCCGGGGAGGGGGTGAGAAGGGAGGAGAGCTCCGGTTAAACCTGGCTGAAAGGAAGCCAGGAGCATGGTGCAGGGGTGAAGGGACGCTCTCCGAGCGACAGGGTGACGGGGGGCTCCAGATTCGAAATCCCCGTGTGAGACGGAAAAGAAACTACCGTGTCCAAGACACCCTCCCCCGCAACCACAACCACAACCACAACCACAACCAGGGCATGAGAGCGAGGGTCAGGAGGGAGGATACACTCTTGGGAGCGTGACTCCAAAAGGCGGGCGGGGGGAGGAAAGGGACACACGGCGGGACAGAAAAATGCAGGGGTGCTTAACCAAAGGAGAGGGTAACTAAGGAAGGAAACAGGAGTGCAGTGGAGGGAGGCTGTCCCCGGGGGGGAAAGGGGAGCCGATCGGAGGTCCTGCCTACTGGCTCTAGCGGAGGGAGGGTGGTCCACAGGGGCGGACGGCAGCAGAGAACAAGAAACTATGGTGCTAGAAAACTTAGGGAGGACACGACAGGGGCCAGGTCGGACAGGGCGATGCTGGCGGCGAGGGGCCCAGAGCAACATGCCCTGGGGGAAGCAAAGGGGCAGAAAAAAAGGCAGAAGAATGAGGGTGGGGGCAGGGGTAAAAGCGGCGGGGGTGCAGGGAGGGTGGTTGGGGTCGCAGAAACCCAGGGTGCGGGGAGATGTGAGGGTCAACTCCCAAGGAGGTGCAGGGTCTAAGGGGGACGGAGTCGCGAAGGCCGGTTCGGGGCGGGGGGGGGGGGTCGATGCGGCCTGAGGGCGGCAGGAGTGGAGGGAGATGCAGGGACCCGCGGAGCGGGCGGGGCGGGGAGGGGTGGGGCGGCGGGCAGCCCAGATACTCACACCTCCAGGATGCGGTCCCCCTTGCGCACCCCGGCCCGGTCGGCCGCCCCCCCGGGCAGCACGGCGCTCACATGCTGCAGCGGCGCGTACAGCTCCCCGTTGATGCTCCGCAGTTGCCCGCCCTCGCTCACTTGGCCCCGCACGTTGAAGCCGTAGCCGGACTCGGACTTGACGATGCGCACGACCCGCGGGCCGCCGCCTCCCCCGCCGCCGTTCCCCGCGCAGTGGAGCCCGGAGCCCCCACCGCCGCCGCCGCCACCTCCGTTCCTGTGAGGGGCCGAGGGGTGAATCCCTTCCCCGTCCTCGTCCGCCATCTTGCGAGCGAGCAAGTCGTACCCCCGCCCCCCTACGCCTCCACTCCCTCCCAGCGCGCGCTCGCCCTTCTCAGCAGCCGCGCGACCCCCGGCGCGCGCGCCCGCTCCGCTGCCCGCGGGACCCGAGTCGGCCACAGAGCTGCAGGCGGAGGTAAAGGGGAGGCCGAGGTCGGGGGAGGGGGGGGGGGTTAGGGGGAAAACGGACGGTTGGGACCCGTGAAGCCTCCTGGGAGTTGTAGTTTCTGGGCGGGGGCGGGGGACCGGAGAGCAGGGGCCCGACCGGAGCGGAGCGGAGGTTACGTGACGCAGTTAGGGAACAAAGCCTGCCGGGAGTTGTAGTTTGAACAGCTAACCCAGCGCCGAGTCTGGCGGATTGATCGAGCTGTTCACGTGGGGCGAGGTTTTTCTTCTTTCATTTCGTAACTTTTCGTAGTCTTTAAAGCAATAATATTGGGATAAATGGACGTTTGTGATTCAACAGCCTTAAATTACAGTCTTAAATGATAACAACTCGTTCGTTCAGTGCCTTCTGTGTTCACATACGCCAACTTTTTCCACGGCCCCAACAACTTGTGAACTGACTGAATCAGGAATTCATTGGTCTATTGCACTTACTAGGAAGCTGAACCCTAGAGAGCCCAAAGTCATCCAGCTATTAGGTAACAGGAACTAAGGGCCGGTTATTTTTCGCAACTTTTTTTTCATGTATTGTAACTACATAAAAACAATGCCCCAACTATACAAAAAGCATATGTAGACGGAACTATGTCTCCGCGATTTAAAAGTGGTTATCAGAGGGGCCAAGTAATAATTTAAGTTGGGCAATGATTTCGAAGTTACTTTAATTTGTAATTCATTTTGTTTCCTCCAACAGCACAGTGGAATTCTTTGCCAGTGGCAGCAGTTGTTTTTGGGTGAACGACCCAAACGCAAACTCAGTCTGCAGAATGCCTGGCAAAGGCAAGTAAGAGGAGCAAGAGCAAAAATAATGAAAATAACTAACTTAAGCAATTAGCACTCAAGACTCCTATTTGATGTTACGGTACTGATGGGCTAAGAAGTTAGTCTGTTACTGTTTCGTGGATGCTGACAGAAGACACACAATTCCTGGGTGGGAAACAAAGGGCTATTATGACACAGGAAGTAACATGAGCTTCAGCCCGTTAGTGTCGATTCCTCTTCCCCCAAGTCTTAACCGGGATGACATGAATGGCTCAGATGTTCATTTCTTTGGTGGATTTACACCACAGTTGAGGAACACTGAGCTTGGGGAACCTGTCATTTTATAGGAAGCAGTGAGCGAAACTGTTCTCTGTGCTGGAGAGAGACATTACTTCATTCCTTACAGTTGCTCATTATAAATACAACTCTGAGAAATGGCCCTGGTAAAGAGCAGAGTCTTGCATTATTGGCATACCCAGCATGACAGGCTCCTGAAGGCCTGTCTCTCGCAGCATTACTGTGTGTGAGACATTTCTAAGCACTTTACATCTATAATCTCATTTAATCTTCACAACCGTGTAACGTGCCCTATTTTATTAATGAATAAGCAGGCATAGAGAGGCCACACAGCTAATGAACAATCCAGGAGAGGGGCACCTGGAGGCCTCAGGCAGTTGGGTGTCTGACTCTTGATTTCAGCTCAGGTCATGATCTCACGGTTGGTGGGATCCCGCCCCATGTCAGGCTCCGTGCTGACATGTCGAACCTGCTTGGGATTCTCTTCCTTCTCTTCTCTCTCTGCTCCTCTCCCACTCATTCTCTCTCCCTCCCTCCTTCTCTCTCTCTCAAAAATAAATGAATAAACTAAAAAAAAAAATCCAAGAGAAGCAACAGGGATGCATAGTTTAAAAAAAAAAACAAAAAACACAGTAAGGGGCGCCTGGGTGGCTCAGTCGGCTAAGCCTCCAATTGGCTCAGGTCGTGATCTCATGATTTGTGAGTTCAAGCCCCCCATCAGGCTTTGGACTGACAGAGCCCAGAGTCTGTGTCAGAGTCTATGTCTCCCTTGCTCTCTGAGCCTCTCCTGCTTATGTTCTGTCTCTCAAAATTAAGTAAATGTAGGGGCACCTGGGTGGCTCAGTCAGATAAGCATCTGATTTCGGTTCAGCTCATGATCTCATGGTTTGTGGGTTTGAGCCCCGCGTGGGGCTCTGTGTTGACAGCTAGCTCAGAGCCTGGAGCCTCTTTTGGATTCTGTGTCTCCCTCTCTCTCTGACCCTCCCCTGCTCATGCTGTCTGTCTCTCTCTCAAAAATAAATAAAGCATTAAATAAATAAAATGTAAAAAAAATTTTTTTCAAATTTTTTAACGTTTATTCATTTTTGAGACAGAGCATAAGTGGGGAAGGGGCAGTGAGAGAGGGAGACACAGAATTCGAAGCAGGCTTCAGGCTCTGTGCTCTCATGCTGTCAGATGCGGGGCTGGAACTCACAGACTGCAAGATCATGACCTGAGCTGAAGTCGTACACTTAACTAAGCCACCCAGGCACCCCAAAAAATTAAAAAAAAAAAAAAAAAAAAAAAGCAAAACACAGCACAATAAAGTTAACTTGCAGAGATAGGTCTGATGACTCATAAAAGCAATCTAGATGGGTGCCTGGGTGGCTCAGTCAGTTAAGTGTCCAAATTTGGCTCAGGTCATGATCTCCTGATTCGTAGGTTTGAGCCCCGCGTCGGGTCTGTAGTGATATTGCAGAGCCTCAGCCTGCTTTGGGTTCTGTTCTCCCTCTCTCTCTGCCCCTCCTCCTCCCCCGCTCATGCTCCCTCCGACAAGCTCTCTCTCTCTCTCCCTCCCTCCCTCAAAAATAAGTAAACATTAAAAAAGATTTTTAAAAAAGCAACAGGCAACCCCCTGTAAGAATTTGTGGACTGTGTACAGGTTTCCAATAATTGTTCAGAATATGGGCAAGGGAAACAGTAGAATAATTAAGACATCGCAAAACTGTGGGATAAGGATTCAGTTATTAGAACATAAAAGTTAGTATGACCTTATTTTATAACCAAGCTAATGAAGAAGGGTCTCAAAATAGTTACACAAATAGGGAAATTAATACAAGTTGGAATAAGAATTTTTCTCTACAATAATTATGGCATTTGATTTGAACTGACATGTGGATGGGAAGGAATGTATCCACTAAAGGCATCAGAGAAAGGGAAAAGAGAGCTTCCACTGAAAAGAGCTTTTTTTTCATTTGTTTATTTGACGAAAAATGTACTGACTGCCTGTTCTATTCCAGACTCTGTAAGAGTGGCGAAGGCTACAGAGATAAATAAGATGGTATCTAGGAACCCCATGATGGGCAATATAACACCGTGAAACTCACAAATGCACATAGGCCTTGATCTGGCAGCCCCGCTTCTAGGAATTCATTCTGCTGTCAGACTTCTACATGTGTGAAGTGACATTTTTGTGAGGATGGTCATTGCAGTATTATCTGTATTTGCAAAAGACTAGAAATAACCTAATGCTTATGTGTTCACTTAGGATACAACCACAATGGAAAACTGAAAACGGTAAATAAAGAATAAGGAAGTTCTTTAGGTAGTGAAATGATCTCATGGATACAGTATGTAAATGGAAACAAGGTACAACACAGTCAGTAGAACATGATACCATTTGGGTATACAAGAGGAACTAGGTATGTTTTTATCTGGGAAAGTATTTATATCTCTCTAGAAGTATTCACCAGAAACTGCTAATATCGATTGCCTCTGGGGCAGGGGACTGGGCAGCTGGGGTGGGGACCGGGGCTTGGAGGGAGACTTTTCATTATATAGTTTTTTGGGAACTTCTGAATTTTTAGATGAATGTGTTGACTATTCAAAAGATAAAGACATACATAGAAAGAATGAGATTGGAAGAAAAGGTGATCAGGGCATCAAAATAAACTAAGACACCGTTACTGCTCTCAAGAACTCCCTTCTAGCAAGAGAGACAGCTAAAGAAAAAAGTACAACGCAGGCCTTGGGTCTCCGGAGTTAACGGGAGCTGTTGTAGAGACCTGCACCAGCTGGCAACAAGGCCCGTAGGAGCGCGGCCTTCCACACGGAGCAGCTGGACTGAGTAATCGCGGCTAAGACGGGTCAGCGAGGCAGAGAAGGATGGCGCGGAAGGGTACTTCTGACCAGGGGAACAGTGCGTTCAAACCCAGAGATTGGAAAGAACAGGGAACAGCGCGGAAGCCGCGGGGCAGTTCAGTAGGACTGGGGCAGGGGAGGGGGGAGGGGGGCAAGAATCAGATACGGGAGGAACTCGGGCATTGAATATCGTGTCTAAGAGTGTGAATTTCACTCCCAAGTATTTACGGGGCCTCTGAATGCTTTTAAGCAGAGCAGACATCTTACTAACTCTGGACTTCGTAAAGTCCATCCTGCAGGAAGCATGGAGAACACAGGGAGAGAGCATCACCCTAGCAGTTGGTGCTGTGACTCCCGCGAGAATTGACGAGATTAGGGCTTGGGCAGGGGCAGGGGAGGGGCCTCCCAGGGCGGAGGGCTCTTGGCTGCCCTTGGGTGTGAGGGCGGGGCAGGAGAGAACGGCCCTGGGGCCCTGGCTTGGCGGTGTGATTGCCCAAGACCAGACGGAAGAGGAAGAGGACAATGAGTTCAGTTCCCGGTGTGGATTTGAGGGCTTGGGGCAGATCCAGGGGAGGGTGGGTGAGTAATCGGTTGGACGAGTGAACCTGGCGCCGGGGGAAGGGGTCAGGCCCGAGCGTGGATCTGTGAGCTTCGGCGCACCAAGGTAGAGCGGGTAACAAAGTGAGAGGGTGCCAAGTCCCAGACCTGGAATAGGGCCCCCTCCAGCCCGGTCAGGAGACTTAAAAAGGAAGGAGACAGAAAGAGGCTTCCCAGAGCAGAGGGTGGGGGTCTTCTGTGGAGTGGGTTCCTGGAACTCACCCAGGCTGCCTTCGGGAAGGGGACCCAGGCGATTTGCAGAGCACTTCTGACCCGAGAGCACGTGCGGCCCTCACGATAGCACCGTGAATAGTTAGTGCCCAATGGAAACTAGGCGCCGCTCCCCAGCAGGGCCCAGTCGCCCTGCTGGTTTATAGTAGAACTGAACCACAAACCCAAATGTTCTCACACCGCGGCCAGAACACTCTTCACTACCCAGCTTTCTTTTGGTTAAAGGAGAAAAAAAAAAGTTCCTCCTACCCTTTGTGAAAGGCAAAGGCATCAGGTTTCCCTTAGGTTTATTGTTGGCATTAACTTAAGTGAGAACCCCACCTTCAAATCTCTGCTGGTGTATCGTCCTTGGATCCTAGACGGCCCATGTCTTTTCCTCTTTGCTGGTCTCAATTCTACTCGTCCTTCAAGCTCTTGCATAAGTCTCTCCATAAAGCCTCCCCTGAGGATTCCACTTCACTCTGACTTCTCTTTTTGCCTAAATTCCCGTGGCAAATACACGTTCCAGTGACACCACACACACACACACACACACACACACACACACACACACACACACACACACACACACACCCTCTTCCAGTGAGTCACAGGCTTGTATAATCTCCCGTTGCCGGTGGGCAGGACTTGCGGCTTGCTTCTAGGCAAAGGTGATGTGTGTCACTACCTGATGACAGTTACATTATATAACACTTCTTAGCAGACTGGAGTCAGAGAGTCTCGTGCTGGCTCTCAGGAAGAAAGCTGCCGTGTTCCGATTTGCTTATGGAGAAGGCCCTCGGCAGGGAGCTGCAGGAGCCTCTAGGAGCCAAGAGTCGCCCCCAGTTCACAGCAAGGAAACGGATCCTGGGCTCCACTAAGAAACACGGCCAGGTCAGCACCTTGACTGCAGGCTTGTGAGATGCCACAGAGGACTCAGCTAAGCTGAGCCCAGACTCCTAACCCACGAAAACTATGAAATAACAAATGTGTGTTGTTTTAAGCTGCCAAGGTAGCTGTCATTTGCTATGTGGCAGTTAGCACACATAGCCCCTGTCGCATTTCGGTGGGCCCCTCATTCATAATAATTGAATGTCTAGCCTAGCTTTACCTTTCCAATCTGAACAGAGGCTTCTTGAAAACAAGGAACTTGTCACGCATGACTTGTGTTCTCAGAGGGTAGGAGAGTGAGAGGCACAAGAGAAAGTATTGATGGAATCTTAGTCCGAGAAAGGGCCATAAGTGGCTGACAGCATCTGCTGCGTAGGGATGTGGTGGGGCAAAATGAGGAATACGTGGAAAACACCTAAATAATGCTTCATACCCAGTTATCATTAGCTGTATTAATAAATACCACATCTGCCCCCACTTCCTCACTTTGCTGATGAAGGAACAGCTCCCTCACTACTACCCTCCAAAAAAACAAACAGACCCAGCAAGGTACCATGACTTATCAAAGGTCACACAGCAGATCAGTGGCCAGAACTCACCACTCAGAAAAAGTATTAAATGGCTTACATGAGGCACTAAGGCGTGTCATTACCCATGAATTCATGGGTTGAAGAAGACAGAAAGAGCTCCCTTTTTCTTAGACCCTTTCCCTAATTCTGACTCTCCTATCCTCCTCACTATTTTTCCTGTACTTTCCCCATGAAGACCACATGAAAAATTACCTTTTTTTTGGTCCATTGAATAACTGATTTGCAATAGCTGCTAATATGTATAGGCTAGAGGGCTTCTTAATCAAGGTTCCTTTAGTTGCAAGTGACAGAAGCGCCATTGAAACCAGCTTAAGCGAAAAAGAGAATCTATTGGTTCACAAAGCCAAGAATGACACTAGGTATCCACATTAACTATAGCTGCGTAACAAATCATCCCAAAGCTCAGCGGCATGAAACAATCATTTTATTACACTTATGGACCCTACAGGTCAGGAATGCAGTTAGGACACATAGAGATGACTGATCTCTGTCCTGTGGTGCCTAGGGCCTCGGTTGGGAAGACTCAAAACCTAAGGGCGACTTGATGGCTGAGGTCATCTAGAAACGGCTTAGGCCTGTCAATTGAGGCGGGCTGTCTGCTGGGACTTCAGCCGGGGCTTTTGGCCTGAACTCCACACATGGTCTCTTCGTGATGCTTCTTCTCGGCTTCTTCAAGCATGGCGACGGTTACCGGGACCTTTCTTCCTAGTCCTCTTTCAATACAGCTGGGTCTCCCTACATCCATGCCAAGAGACTTTGAGACAAGGAGGCAGAGAGGAAGACTGGGAGCCAGAGAGAAACACGAGCACTTAGCACCAGCGGGTGTTGGCAGCTCTCACAAAGTCTATTTACTGACAACACGTATCTCCTAATATTTACTAATCCCTCAGATGTTTGCAAATGAGGCAAAGCTGTGAGGAGCTGTGCGGAGAAGTGGCAGCTGTGTAGCCAACCCTGGCACCCGTTCGCGGAGGGCCACGTCTTCCACCGGAAGCTCCCGAAGCCCGGCCCCATGTCCAGTGCCCAGAGCTGAGCAGTTCTGTTACATAAACTTGAAATCAGCAGTGTCTGTTCACACTTAACCTACTCACTTCCGTCTCTTCCAAAACATAAAGATTATGAAGATCTTCAACAGGGAGCACCCACCATTCCCTTAGACCCATCGCCCAGAGCTTAATCACATGATCAGAAAATTTCTCTTTACATGTAACCTTCTGTAATTAAAACAGATTCTAGGCCAATGGCCTCCATCAAGCTTTGAACGCTGCATGCGTGCCCTCCAAAGCCTGAATATTGAGAGTTAGCCATCGGTTTTCTGCATTCAGCTCCTGATACCCAGCCAGCGCTCCATGGCTCCCTTCAGGAATGATTTTCTTTTGTTCCGTGATCCTAGTCAGTCACCTCGCAAGGCACTCTGCTCGGTACAGGAAAGAGAATCCCAGTCCATTTAGCTGGCATTGACTGAGCATCCACAATGTGCCAGGCACGGGGCCAGGGCTGGGGGCACAGAGAGAAATCATCAGCCCCTGCCCTTTAAGAATTCTCAGGTCAGGGGGGAGAGGCAGCCGTGGAAACAAGCACTTACTGTAGAGTGCGGTAACTTTTGTACCAGCTGCTATGGGAACGCTGAGGAGGGATGATTAACTGGGGATTCTCTGCGAAGTCGGGGAAGACTTCATCAGTGTCACTGGAGTGGGGTTTTGAAGGGTGAATAAAAGCTTATTAGAAGGGTAAGGCTGGGGAAGGAATGCCAAGCAGAGGGAAGAGTATATGCAAAAGCAGAGAGGCGGGGAAGGACATGGTGTGTTTTGGGAACTCACAAGGTAGCAGAGGGCCAGAAAGGAGGCAGTGGGCAGCTTAATCCCTCCCCTCAGCCCTCCATGGCCCTGGGTGGGGTGGGGTGGGGCAGCAACAAGAAATGGAGCAGCTTGGTGTTAATCCGCAGGTCATGATTCAGCTCGCAGCTGAAAGCCTGCACTTAGGAAACATTGAAGAGCTGAGTTGGCTTGCATAGGACTCCTCTCTGATTCTGCTCACGTTGTCTTCTCTCTCTCCTAGAAATAAAAATATTTAAAAAAAAAAAAAAAAAAGAAATGAAGCACCAGCTCTATTGCTAGTAAGTAAGCAAGATTTTTTTTTTAATTTAAAAAAAATTTTTTTAATGTTTTATTTTTATTTCTAGAGAGAGAGAGAGAGACAGCGCAAGCAGGGCAGGGTCAGAGAGAGGGAGTCACAGACCAAAACAGGCTCCAGGCTCTGAGCTGGCAGTCAGCACAGAGCCCCACCCGGGGCCCGAACCCACGAACCGCAAGATCATGACCTAAGCGAAAGTCGGACGCTTAACCAACTAAGCCACCCAGGCGCCCCTTAAACATTTATTTTTGAGACAGAGTGTGAGCGAGGGAGGGGCAGAGAGAGAGGGAGACACAGAATCTGAAGCAGCTCCAGGCTCTGAGCTGTCAGCAAAGAGCCCAACATGGGGCTCGAACCCACAAACTGTGAGATTATGACCTGAGCAGAAGTCGGACACTTAACTGACTGAGCCACCCAGGTGCCCTGATTATCTTTCTATATAAAGCTCATATCCTTAAGTCTTGGTTCTGTGGGTATTCTAGAACTTTTACAAGATTATAATCAACTAATGGGAACTGGCTTCTCAAGGAATCAAGGTCTCTTATATTTGAAAGGCCCTTGGACATGTCACCCGTACTCTGGGCTTTTGTGATGATATGAAATGTGATTACTGCTGATTGGAACTGGAGAGGGTGAGCCGGGCCAGTGCCCAGCTCTCCTCACAGCCCTCACCGAACTTCTTCTCCTTTCTGCACCTTAAGCCACTCAGGCTGGTGCTCTTCATGCAGCAGACACATTGATCATTTGGGTTCTCTTACCCTCTCAAAACAGAACAAAACAAAAAAATAGTGTTGGCTTTTTGGAAACTTCCACTTCTTTCCTGAGTAAGGACTTGCCCGACACAAGCAAAATAAGCTGACACTTCTCAAGGAGCTCTAGGAAATCCTGGTCTAACACATGAGCCTTACAAATGAGTTTCTAAAAGCACCTGTTAGCCTGCCAAACTTTTGACCAGCCTGCAAAATGCTCTGGGCTCTTCTCAAAGCGCTGCCTCTGATGATGTGAGCTGTGGGCAACTTAAACGAGGGCAGGGATACATTTTCAATTTTTCATAAAATATTTACCTTCCTCGGATCCAATTTCTTTTTAGGCTTGGTCTTTTATCTTTTTGGTGCTAGACTTAATTTGCGACCCTGCTCCCTCGCCTCCCTGCAGCCTGTCTGGCTGCCCTTTGCTGAAAAAGTGAACTTGGCATTCACAACAGGAAAACCCCAAGGCCCCAGGCGAAGTTTGAGAAGAGCTGCTTCTCTTCCTGTGGGGCCCACCGTGGCCACCTGCCCAGGTGCTCAAGGTGATGCTGCTGCCCTCTCGTGGCTGCGACCTCGGGTGTGGCGGGCGTCCGCTTGGCAAACGAAAAGTCCTCCAATTTTCAGGAGGCTAGCTGATTAAAGCATTCCCAAGACCCATGTCATTAAAAAAATTTTTTTCTTAGTGTTTAATTTTGAGAGTGTGTGCACCCGCGCTGAGTAGGGGAGGGGCAGAGGGAGAAGACAGAATCTGAAGCAGGCTCTGGGCTGTCAGTGCAAAGGGCGGCAGTGGGGCTTGACCCCATGAATGGCAAGACCATGACCTGAGCTGGAATTGGGTCCTCAACCATAGAGCCACCCAATTGCCCAGGTCCATCTCATTTTAGAGCTGAAAGGAACCTTAGTCCAACCCCCATTTTTTTGGCTTTTTTTTTTTTTTAAGAGAAGGATGCCCCCCAAATAAGAGAGATTCTGTCATTTAGCCAAGGACACATCCTAGTGAGAAAAGTAGCTTGGAGTGGAACCTCCATCCTCACTGGAAGACGAGGGAAGGGGAAGTTGCCATTTGAAGCTGAGAAAGACACAATGATACTGAAGAGTTGCAGACCAGACTTGGGGAGCCAGAGGAGCAGAGAAAATGTGGTGGGTTTCTCTCCACCTGCCAGCGACCCTCCGATCCCAGCTTCTGCTCCCCAAGAAAAGCTGCTTCGTAAGTGCCCACAGGCCTTGGAAAAGGACCATCTCCTGACTTTTTGGAGCACTATCTTATACCTAGGACACAGCATTCCAGGGTAGGAGATCTAGATTCTGGTTGTTGTTGTTGTTGTTGTTTTTATTTTTAAAGGTTTATTTATTTTTTGAGAGAGAATGACAGAGACGGAGTGCAAATTGGGGAGGGGCAGAGAGAGAGGGCAACACAGAATCCGAAACAGGCTCCAGGTTCTGAACTGTCAGCACAGAGCCTGACTCGGGGCTCGAACCCACGGACCGCAAGATCATGACCTGAATGGAAGTTGGATGTCCAACCGACTGAGCCGCCCAGGCGTACCTGGAGACTAGATTCTTGTCCAAGCTTCCACCTTGAGTCACTCACCCCACCTCCACCATTGGGCCTCAATTTTCTCACTCGTAAAGTGAGGACGTGTTCTGTTTTCCGTGGTTTCTTTTAGCAGTGCTAGTTTCTGACTGTCTGCTTGCCTCTTGGCCCAAAATATCTGGTGGGACTAAAGGACTAGGAGCAACTTGAGGGCAGAGTCTGTATCTTTTTCTTTTTTAAATAGTTTATTGTCAAGTTGGCTTCCATATAGTCTGTATATTTTTCTGTTCATCCCCAAAGCTTAACTCTATACTTTTGACATATCTAAAATTCACTAACAATAATAAATGTGTTCAGAGCCCGCTGGGTACCAGACACATCACATGTGATCCTTGCACATGGCTTCATGCTGGTGGCCGCCACACCTGTGAGGTCATAAAGCAGTGCTAAGCCAAGAGCCATGGGGTCAGATTGCCTATGACTGTCTCCTTCTTCTACACTTCCTGTCTTATGCATCCCTCCTCTCTATATCCATTTCCTCATCTGGACAATGGGATTTAAGTGGCAGTGCCTGGCACATGTGAGCCCTCAGTAAATGTTAATAGGTGGGCGTTATCACCTTGATTTTATGGATGAGGGAATTAAATAACTTTTCCAAACCAGCATGGCCAATAAGTGACTCATCTAAGATGATAAGCAAGATCTAAAGCCCATGCGGAGTTTAGGCTCCATGCTGCACTATTCCCCTCTGACCAACCTGGCCTCAGAACAAGTGAATGAATGAAAGCCTTCATTGCTGGTGGTTGTGCCAATAGTTGGCACTTGACTTTTCCATGGGGAAGGTATTATTATTCCTCCTCACTTCCTGGAACCAGCCAAGACAGAAGATGAAAACAAAACAAAAGTAAAGTGCCCTCTTCAGCACAGAGAATACAGGTTTCTTCTACGCCAGTGAGGACTTGCTGAGCATGTTGCCGCAATAGGCCAGGCATTGCAGACATTGGAGAGCCCTCTGACCTTTAAATGCTTGCAGTCTAGTTGGGGAACAAACCTATCCAAAGTCTGGATTATCATGTTTACACCCCAAAATGGGGTAATATAGATTATTTGAGTTCAGAAAGGGAACAGAGAATCCTGGGAACCTTCCTGGAAGAAGAATCACTCATCCCTGAGGTTATCTTTGATTCCTTTCCATGTCCTGCGTTCAGTTGGTCAGTCACCAAGACATAGCTGTTCTTTCCAAAGTGATTCATAACAGTCCCTTACCTTTCAGCACCGTGGCCACTTCCCCTGCTCAGTGGCTCATTACTTCATGCCTGGAGGTGCCCCGACAGTCGGCTAACCTGTCTCTTGGCCGCCAGCCTTTACCTTTTCAATCTGCGTCATCTACCTCTTTGGGATTAGCCTTCATTCCGAGTTTCCTTGAACCAATATGTTTAAGCATCCACTGGGCCAGGTGCCCCTCCTCTATGCACCAGGGATTCAGTGTTGAAGCAAACAGGCAAGGAGATCCCTGCCCCCCAAGGACCCACATACTAGTTTAAGAAAACTCCCCTGGAGAACTGTTGCTGCAAAGATAGGCGTTCAGACACTCAGGGCAGGGCCCACCCTATTTGTTCCCCACCCCCTCCTCCCCCACTACTTTCCGGACTTTTCAGCCTTACTCACCAACCCCCACACAGGCTGATTATTTCCAACCCGGGCTTTCTTCTCGCCCTTTCTCGTGGGACCTACTTGCCCAAATCCTTCAGGGCCTGCTTCTAAGCCCACATCCCCCCCACCCTTCTCAGCACTACTCCTCTCCCTCCGGTGAGCCTTCCACAAGATTGTAAGCTTCTGGAGGCTATAGTCCTGTTCTGGATGTGTCCATCCTGCTCTCCCTTAGCACCTGGCACAGGACTGTGCAAATAATAGGGGTTTTATTCTTCCTCCTCACAGTAAAAACTAACACCTGTAAAGCACTTTACAAAGTGTTGTCATGTAGGCAGTCTGGGTGGCTCAGTTGGTTGGGCATCTGACTTTGGCTCAAGTGTTGGTCTTGTGGTTCCTGAGTTTGAGCCCCGTGTCGGGCTCTGTGTTGACAGCTGGGAGCCTGGAGCCTGCTTCCGATTCTGTCTCCCTCGCTATCTGCCCCTCCCCCGCTTGCCCTCTCTGTCTCTCAAAAATAAACATTAAAATACAAAGTGTTGGGGCGCCTGAATGGCTCAGTCGGTTAAGTGGCCGTCTTCAGCACAGGTCATGATCTTGTGGTCCGTGAGTTTGAGCTCCGCATCAGTCTCTGTGCTAACAGCTCGGAGCCTGGAGCCTGCTTCAGATTCTGTATCTCCCTCTCTCTCTGCACCTCTCCCACTCGTTCTCTCGGTGTCTCTCAAAAATTAATAAACATTAAAAAAATACAAAATGTTTTCATGTACATAATCTTCTATAAACTACACAGTATCTTTGTAGCAAGTACCAGTCAATATCAAATGGGTTAATAGGTCAAAAGAGAAAGGCATCCCGGGTGAGGGAAATAACACCAGGATGTACAAGGTCAGGAATGATCCCCACCGGAGAGGAAGGCAGTGTGGGAGGAGCAAGGCTTTGCTGGAGAGAAAAGAACGAACACCATAGGAAACTTGGGAAATGAAGGGTCAAGGTAACAAAAACCAAATAAAAACCAAGCACATGGCACTGGCACAGTAAGTGGTTTGGAGTGTTTATTTCTGGCCTTCTTAGAAACATTTTTTCTTTTGCAAAGCTGTCGCAAGTGTCCATATCATTTTGTGTCCTACTTTTTGTCACTTAATATTCTAAGCACTGTTCCCTGATGCGACATCGTCTTTGTAAAGGCCGTTTGGAGTGAATGCAGAATGTTCCAGCGTAGCTGCACCGTCACGTCCTTAACCTGTCTCTCTGTTGTTGGCCACGTTACTTCCCATTTTGCACAGTTTCAAGAAGCACCGCAACACAACTCTTGTGCAGAGAGAAGAAACAGAATGAACCCGGAAAGACTGATCCGTATTATCCCATTTGCCATGCTTACTGCGGTCACCATTCCTGAATCCCCAGTCCGGGGTTCAGGGGCTTACACAGAGTAGGAGCTTAATAAATAAATGTATGGCGGGGGGGTGGGGCATCTGGGTGGCTCAGTCTGTTAAGTGATCAAGTTCGGCTCAGGTCATGATCTCACGGTTCGTGAGTTCGAGCCCCACATTGGGATCTCTGCTGTCAGCACAGAGCCTGCTTCAGATACTCTGTGTTCCTCTCTCTCTGCCCCTCTCCTGCTCACCCTCTCTCTCTCAAAAATGAACATTTTTTTTTAAGTTTTACATTTTTGTGAATTAAATGTTTTATTGAGGTACAATTAACATATTCCTTCATGACCTGGAGTACTAATATTCTAAATTGATCTCTCAGAGTTGATATTAAATTATATTTTTCTAGTTTTTCTACAGTTGATTTACAATCTTTAACTCACCTGAATTTATTTAGGTGTACTATTTAAGGACAGAGCCCTTCCACCCCAAATTTTAACCGGTTGTTCAAATGCCTTTCTCCCCGTCGTCCTTTTCTAAGGGGGGAGAGGGGGGAGGTGCAGAGGGAGAGAGAGAGAAAGAGAGACAGAGAGAGAATCTTAAGCAGGCTCCATGCTCAGCACAGAGCCCAACACAGGGCTCAATCCCACGACCCTGGGATTATGACCTGGGCTGAAATCAAGAGTCGGAAGAATCAATCGACTAAGCCACCAAGGTGTCCCTCCCCTCCCAATTGTCCTTTTTAAATACTAATATAAAATTGGGTCTGTATTTGCCTAGCCAGTCTGTTAAATTGATAATGGTTTACTGTCTGCCAAGGCGAATACGCCTCCCAATTAAGCACCATCTTCAACGTTTTCTTTGCCATCTCCCGTTTATTCTTCCAGATGAATTTTAAAATAATTATATCCAATTCTAAAAGGACTCTTTTGGGATTCTCACTGTAATTACACAAAGCCCAAAAATAAATTAAGAGAGAAGTGACATCTTTACAATTTTATGTTTGCCATCCGGGGAGGTTTTTCTTCGTTAACTTTTCCCGTATTTTTCTCAACAAAATTTGGTCATCGTCTCTCTCCCCTGCTCATGCTGTCTCTCTCTCCCAGAAATAAAAACAAGCCCCCCAAAAAAAACATTAAAATTGGGTCATTGTCTTCACGTTGATGACTGACATTTCCAAAAAAGGGGATTCCTAGGTATATTTCAGGGTGTTTACTAACTGGGCTGTTACCAGTGTCTGCAGGGGCACTTGCTGACCGGATGTAATAATCCAGTCGACTCTCTCGTCATCGATGCATTCTTTCTGTTCCTTGGCTGTCTGCCCCTCAAAGCCACCCGCAGATTTGAGTTCTGCCCTTTGGAGCCAGATGGAGTAAAACTGCCCTTCCTCCTCCAGGACAGATTTTCATCTTTGGAGACTGTCCTGTTTCCCATCAGTCTTTTTTTTTTTTTTTGGGGGGGGAGGGGGTGTCCTGGCCAAATAACCCCAGCTGATAGGATGAAACTAGTATTTGGGAAAGAGTCAAACGATGGTGGTCAGGAGGACGAGCTTGGGGTGGATTAGACTAGAAGGCAGGGAAGCAGCAGACGCTGGCTTCTGCAGTGACCCAGAGTTCAAGACTGGCTGAGACAAGGTTGTGGACACAGCAAGGGGGAAGTCTGAGGGATTTTTCAAATGAGGGAACAAGGGACAAATGGCAACAAAGAGTCAAAGATGGCTTTCAAGCCTCTAGCCTGAATCACTGAAGAGAGGGACTCTCTTCACAGAGAGAAAGTGAATAGTGCAGAGATTTTGGAAGGAGTCTATTTCTGTCCTCCTGACCCTGAGATTACAATATATCCAAGGAGCGAAGTCTGTCCTATAGACCAGTTGTGACACACACACACACACTCTCTCTCTCTTCCAGTTCCTGGCACCATGCTCCTAAAACTTGTAATTTCTTAAGTGATAAGAGCATCAGGGACGTTTCTTGTTCTAAAATTTGCCTTTGGCCCTGGTTCCTAACGCAGGGCTCCTGAAGCCTTTGTGAATTCCTAAGTGATAAATGAATATCGGGAGCATCTTGGGTCCAGGGAGGCAACTCTGGGCGGGCTCCTGGATGAGGGCTGGTCCCCAGAAAGGCTGAGCCATGTTTAGAAAATTGGCATTTTCAGCCTCGTCGCCCCCTTTCTTCGGAGAGGGGAGGGTCTGGAGATGGAGCTGATACTTGACCGTGGCGAGGTGAGAAAGCATCCGTGAAATCCCAAGCGTGTGGCATTCCAAGCACTGCCAGACTGGCAAACGCATGCACTCCGGAGGGTGACACACCCCGGCTCCGCAGGGGCAGACGCTTCTGCACCCAGGACCTTCCCACACCTCGCCCTAGGTATCTCTTCATCATCTGCATCCTTGATTGTGTCCTGTAGTCAACTGGGACACTTACATGTTTCCCTGGGTTCTGTGATACACTCCAGCAAATTACTTAAAGCCAAGGAAGGGGCTGCGGGAACCTCTGTTTTGTACCTATGCCAGACAGAAGTCGTGGGAGCCCAGGGGGCCTGCTACTTGCGACTGGCATCTGAAGCAGGAGGTGGGGAGGGGCGGGCTGGTGGATGGAGCCCTTCCCTGGAGGGCTCTGACATTGTCCCCAGGGAGGTGGCATGGGACACCCAGCTGCCACCCTCCATGGCGTGGCACAAGGAAAACCTCACGCTCCTGGTGACCAGCAGCTGAATCAGAAGTGAGGTGCCCTGTGTGAGCAGCACAGCAGAAACAGATGGAGAACAGAGTTTTTCCCAAACAGCGGTATTCTCCAATCCCCTCCACCCCAATAGTATGTTTTACATAGGCCAACTCACATAAACACAGAGGGACATAAAACAGGTCTAAGGGTCCCCAAACTCCTGCAGACACAGTGCCCAGAATACTGAGAGGGAGGAAAGGCCGAGGCGTGTAGGCACCACCGAATGGGTGGATTAAGAGGTGAGCATGAATGACTTCTCATGCCTCAGCTGCCTGAGGTCCTGTGGTCTACAATCTGGCAACCAACACCTTGTCAGGAAATTAATTATCCTGTCACCATCTAGCCTCAGCCCCATGTCCCAGAAGGCTCCCTGGGGAAGACAGATTCCAGAAGAAAGGCCAGACCCGTTTTAGAGTTCTCGCCGCCAACCTGCAGAGTGCGGGGAGCTAGAGATGAGTCACCTGTAAAACACATGTCCTTTGTCCGCAGCCCGGAGGAAGGGGGTCTGGAGAGTATTTAGGTCTCCAACTTTGAGTTTCAAGGCCATGGTGCTTAGAACTGGGGCGGAGAAGATAGGACACAGTTTCTCCTTGTAAAACGAGAGTGCTAAATCGAAGCATGGAAAAGAGGCCAAGGGCCCTCGGCTAACATCTGCTGTTGGGTCAGAGCCTGAACAAGCAGGGCTTGGCTCAGAGGAATGAGGGAGCCCAGGGGATTATTAGAGGCCCCACATAAAGCAGCAACACATATCGAAGGGTTCATTAAAGAGGGAAAGCTGCTTTGGTATCCCAGGGGACATCACCCTCTTCAGTCGAATTAAGTTGCTTTCAGCCATATCATAGCAGAGCATCTTTCCAGGGTAAATCTTAGAATGTTTGGTAGTGAAAGATTCTTCTGAAAAAAAATTTTTAATGTTCATTATTTATTTTTGAGAGAGAGATGGAGTGCAAGCGGGGAGAGAGAGAGGGACACAGATCTGAAGCAGGCTCCAGGCTCCGAGCTGTGAGCACAGAACCACGAGATCGTGACCTGAGCTGAAGTCAGACGCTTAACCGACTGAGCTACCCAGGTGCCCCAAAAGAGTCTTTTAAAGAGAGATGAAAGTGTGCAAATCAACTTTGGGCTTTAGAAATTTAGTTTTAGGGGTGCCTGGGTGGCTTACCGTTTAACTGACTCTTCATTTCGGCCCAGGTCAACGATCTCAAGGTTCCTGAGTTTGAGCCCCACAGTGGGCTCTGCTTTGACATCACGGAGCCTGCTTGGGATTCTGTCTCCCTCTCTCTCTGAAATAAATTTTAAAAGTAAACTTATTAAAAAAAAGAAAAAAGACAAAAAGAAACTTACTTATTAAAATTGCTGTGGGCAGGGGGATAGGGGAAATAGCAGATGGGGAGAGCACTCCTTATGATGAGTTCCGGGTTTTGTAGGGAAGTGTTGAATTACTATTGTACACCTGAAACTAATATTACACTGTATGTTCACTAACTGGAATTTCAATAAAAACTGTAACTAACTGGGGCGCCTGGGTGGCTCAGTTGGTAGATCATCTGACTTGGACCCAGGTCATGATTTCATGGTTTGTGAGTTCGAGCCCCACGTCGGGCTCTGTGCTGACAGCTGCTTCGGATTCTGTGTCTTTCTCTCTGCCCCTCCCCGGCTCACACATACTCTTTCTCAGAAGTAAATAAGCACTAAAAATAAACAAATAAATAAAAACTAAAAAAAAACCCACCTCTAACTAGAGTTGCCATGTATCTCTTGGTGGAAATGCCGCATGCCTCTCAGACTCCTCTGTTTGCAGAGGCAGCACATGGAGGGAGGCGGGAGCAGGGGCCCTTGTTCAGGAGGTGGGGAGAGCTCCCAGGTCCAGGCAGGAAGCTGGTGCTGACGGCTGCGTGTCCGGGCAGCGCTTAGCACCAGCTCAAAGACACAGGCCTTCGTGGCAAAGGTCCCAGGCAGGCCGACTCCATCCTGCCTCCTGGAGACACTGGAGCAGCACAGAGCTGGCTTACAAGCAGCAGAACAGGAGTCAACAGGCTCGGGGCTCTGTCTTCTCCTGCAGTCCCTGCGCTCCAGTGAAAAGGTTGCTAAGATAGAAATAGTTCCCTCCACTACTTGCTCTTCCCGTGGACATTCCTTATTAGGCTTTGGAACAACCCCCTCCCCGCCGAGATGATACCGCTTAGACCATGGCCAACACATGGCAGGGGCATGTTGCTGTCCAAGGACTCTTAGAGCCCCAGTTCTAGTCCCCAGGCCCACTTCATCATCTCCAGCCCAAGTCTCTGCTCACCCCACCAAGCCCGCCGGGCCTGGGCCGAGAGCCTCCCTTTCCTGTGTGGCAGGCGGCACACTCACCCCTGCCTTCCAGCCTTGCAAGTCTCGGCGCCTGAGAGCAGCCCCACCCCGTGTCCACCCTCCTCGGTGTGTGAACAGGCAGTCTACGTACACCCCTGCCGAGCAAAGTTGCCAAAGGCAGGCGAGAGCCCGGGGCTGCCAGCAGGCCACCCTGGGTCTGGGACGGAAGGCTTCCAATGTACTCAGAAACCTGGGGTGTGAATTAGCTGACGAGCAGAAAGGCGAAGGCACATCTCAAGAGAAAACTTTCCATTCTTTCCATTGAAGGAGAAAGAGAAGCTAGAAGTGGGGACTGAGGGGGCTGCATTTCCAGTTGTTTCGGTCTAGAAAAGATTCATGTAAATTCAGCTCTGCCCCAGGGGGTTTTACACTCATTCTTAGCATAAAGAGAAAAAAAAAAAAGACCCCTGGACTAATTGAACCAGAGAGAGCCCAGAGCAAGCCAGAAGCTCTCAGACAGCTGCCGTCAGCACTTCCAGCGTGCCTGTCATTTCTGCAACGGACCTGGGCTTGCTTCCCTCCCTCCGGTGGCGGCTGGCGAATCTCCAAGTAGTGTCAGGGCCTCCGCTGTGATCAGCTCTTCTCCAGTCAAGGAGGACACACACCGGCCAAGCCCAGGGGGCCCCGCGAGGCCACCACCCCAGACAGGGCCAAAGTTAAGGGCCACCTCCTACAATGAGGACCCAGACTGTGAAGCTGAGCGGCTTAAGAGGGACGTTCTAACTCCTCTGACTGCCCCAAAGTCCTTCAGTGTTTGGACCGCCTACACCACACCTTCCAGATGTGGACAGCAGGGTGTCCCTCCTTAACGGGCACTAAAATCATGTTCTTTCACCCTCCCAGAAAAGCGTTGGGGGGAGGGGGAACAGATCAGCAGCTCCAAGAGACACAGAACATATTTTATTAAATCCACCACACAACCCATATGCCGCCTGGGAAGAAAACGTCAGAACTGGAAGGGCCCATGACGTCCATCTGGTCTGACCCCCTGGTTTTATGACCGAGGAGAGTGAGCAAACAACCCGTGGATGGTGCCGGTGCACCGGCCCGGTCCTGATGCGCAGAAACACACGGGAGGTCAGGCTTCTGGGCTGAAGCCGGGTCAAACCTAAAGACTTGGTTTGTGGTTACCGTTCATGTTTCTGTGCCCTATGGGACTATGTCCTGAGGCTTATCCCCTTCGTGAGGAAAACGTGGTGAGTGTTAGGGTCTTTCAGGGCCAGGCAAATGGACCAATTGTGGAGCAGAGGGTGCAGACAGTTTAGGGGAAGAGTTCAATCCCTCCCCACAAGAGTTCTGATCATCCTTTCTCCCAAAGGACATGAATACCCCAATGCCTCAGGGCAAACACGCTTGCCTTTCTGAGGTTGGATCCATCTGGAGGAAGGAGGGAAAGAAGTGGGTAGAAGAAAAAAGAGGAAAAGATGGCATTCTGAAATTAACAAGGTCAGGGGAACACATTTTCCCCAGTGTGGAACAAATCCAAACACCGCAAGAGAAGGCTGTAAACCTCTGGTATTAAATCAATTGTGAGATGTAGAGGGAAAAACACCAATAACTTAGCAAAATAAATACAATGAGAGTTTCGCTGAGATGGCTATAACCCAGTGAAAACAGTTTTTAGGCTCTTGAGTCCAGAAGATGGAGGTCTCCCTTGCGCTGCATCCTTGGCGAAAGCCCTAAGCCCTGCTGGAGTCTTCCCCACGGACAGAAGTCACTTGTAGCTCTCTGCAGCCCTACAGAATCTTTCCACCAAAAGCCATTCCAGGAAGGTACATTTCCTCCTCTTGGGAAGACGAGGTTCGTGGGCTCTGCCCCGGCCATGATGGGCCGCCTGTGTCCGTCTGTAGGAGGCCCGGGCCAGCAGGGGCTGAGGAGAGGAGCCACCAGTGTGTGGCTAAGAACGGAGCCGTGTTCGCACAGGGAACGGAGTCCCCCAGGACATCCTCCAGGCACGGTGGACACCGGGGCCTCTGGCTTCAAGTACTGAGGCAACTCTGGTCGCCTCCTCTGGGCCACTAAGGGCCCGGACTCCGGGGCCAGCTGCCCCCCAGTCCACAAGAGTAGGGAGCTCCTGCTACAGAGACGTACTAACTACAGGGATAAGGACACTGCCCTGGCTCTCGCCAGCAGGAGAGCGTCCTCCAAAGGGGCTGCAGGGTCCCGCAGAGGCGCTCATCCTCTGTCCGCCCAGCGTCCAGGGGTCAGAGTCTAGAAATGGAGGGACACCTGAACCGGCCCCAAGCCTCAAGTGCAGCCAGGGGTCAGTCAGGAAGTCAAGGTTGGGGCTGACGGCCTACGGGGCAGGTGGGCTTCTCCTCAGGTGAGAGGCAGCGGCGACGGCAGCGTCAGGCTCCTTCCACTCATGTCTCAACCACTCGGATGAGAGGCCTGGGCTTGTTGGGGCTGGGGGGTTTGGATATCCTCACGCTGAAAGACAGTAGGAGACACTGGGCACCCCCTGTCACCCATCCTGCACACAGCCACCCCCAACGTTCGCCCCTGGGGTTCCACACTTCAGGGCTGGCTGATGTCTTGCTTCTCATGCTTTGAAATGGTAACTGTCAGCGACATCCAAGAGAGAAGAGGGGGAGTGTACGGCTGCTTGGGGCAGGGGTGAGGAGAAAACAGGGAGCACTCTAACGGGTGAGGAGTGGGTGTAGCTGTGAGTCTTGTTTTTTTCCAAAGTCTGCGATCTTTTTGTGAATCTCCTGGAAACAAAGTCCCTCTCCCTGGAAATAAGTACTTACTACATACTCATGACCTTGACAAACAGTTTCAGGGGTCCGTACGCCTCTAGAGGCCATTCATGGACCTACTTGGGGCTGTGCTATCAGGCTCTCCTCTGATCTGGATGGAAGGTGGCTCCGGTGGAGAACGGGTCAGGTTAGAGCCTGAGAGCCCAAGACAGATTTACAAGAGCCTCGCCCTGGCCTCGGCCCTAGACGCTTCCTTCCCACAGTACTGTCCTTGCTTCCCCCCGGCCCCGTGAGCACTCACTCACCTGCCCGGGCTCTCCGTCTTGGCCCAGGTCTGGGTGCTGAAGTTGCCATGACTGACCTGCTTTTCGATCAGGTGCTCCATCCGGTCATGCATCTCTAGATTCTGAAATACAAGTTGTGGGGTCAGACTTGGCCATTTTTGGGCTTACACGTGTGATGTCTAACTAGATCATTCTGGTCTCTCCACCTATTTGCACTGTCGCCGCAGCCCGACCACACGTACCCTCCCCGCCCCCACCTTCACCGCCCAGATCGCCTGCAGGTCCCAGTCCTGCCTCCTCCTATGGGGACTGTGTGCTGCACTGACGGTCCCCTGCTGTCCCCTCCACACGCTTCCTGTACACAGTCTCTTGTAGTCCACTGAGATAGTCACCTGCCTTGGTCCATATGCTTTAATATAAGATATCCTTAGGTCTTCATTTTTCCCCTAATGAAGTATAGCTGACACACAGGCCACCTTAGTTTTAGGTGTAAACCACAGAGATTTCCCAGCCCCAGCCCTATGTGTTCCATCCTGGGTGTCACACAAGGCCGTCCCCGTAACATGGACTATATTCCTTATGCTATAAAGTCTTTTGTTTTCTTTTTTTAAAACATATTTTATCTCTAAATCTAAAGTGCAAATTCTGGAGAGAAACAACCCAGCCTCCCGTTTCTTTCTATCTCCCCCACTGCACACACAGGTCTTCACACGGTGCCTGGAAAGCAGTTTTTGGGGGTCGGTGGAAGGGTGGAAATTAAATGCAGAACTTGGGAGCTGATCAAGGCCGTCACCCTAGGCACGGAGAAGACCCCCCCTACGGAGGCTGCCTCCTTCATGGTCCAGCTCTGCTGGCTGCCCCTTCGCTCCACCTTGGGCACGGGGCTCACGCCGTGCTGACGTGTCCCTCTGGAGGAGGCACAGGCTTGCACTGGACTCGACGGAACTGAACGCCAGCAGTCTTCCAATATGCACGTCTGAGCGGCAGCCAGACAGGAGGAAGACCCCCGGGATCCCTCCCTCCCTTGGTGCGGTCCTGTCTCCAAGGGCCTGCCCCCTTCCCAGGGCTGCTCAGGCACACACCTCTGCCTCCAGGTAGGCAATTTTCTCCTTGAGCTCCTGGATGGTGTTGTCCTTTGACTGGACCACAGCTTTTGAATTCTGGAGCTGCAAAGATGGGGGGACAACAGGGCTCATTTTGAAATGACTCCGTGCACATGCATCGAACTTCGCCCTGCTAGGTGAGCCAGCAGACGCAAGGCCGACTTCTGCAACCCTCCCATGACTTGCTTAGCTTGCTTTCTTTTTAATGTTTATTTTTGAGAGAGAGAGAGCAGAAGCAGGGGAGGGGCAAAGAGGGAGAGGAATAGAGAATCTGAAATGGGCTCGGCACCAACAGCAGAGAGCCCGATGTGGGGCTAGAACTTGCGAACTGCAAAGACCATGACCCGAGCTGAAGTCGGACGCTTAACCAACTGAGCCATCCAGGTGCTGCCTGCTTTTCTATAAAAGCCTCATTTCAGTCAATATTGAGCTCTTGATTACCCCAGGTGTGTGGGGGGGGGAGTGAAAAGAACACCATTTTGATGATCCAAAATCATAAAGGACTCAAAACCCATTCCGTTTGATGTTGGCAAATACAAATTATTTATTCATTCAAGTTATATTTCGGGGCACCTAGGTGGCTCAGTCGGTTAAGCGTCTGACTCTTGATCTCAGCTCAGGTCTTGATCTCAGGGCTGTGAGTTCAAGCCCTGTGTTGGGCTCCGCACTGGGCATGAAGCCTACTTAAAAACATTTTTTTTTGAGGGCTTACCACGTGACAGGCTCTGTTCGAGACACTGGGAAAGAGTAATGGACTAGCCAGGAAAACCCCGGCCCTCATAGAGCTGACATGCAACAATTATGTCCACCCAGTTAGGGGGTTTTAAGTCCTCAAACAGTTCTGCAAAAAATGGCATGTCCTGGACTCTGCTACCCTAAAACTGAGGTAGAGGAAGGCAGGAAATCTGCCGCGAGGTACAAAGGTGGAGAAGCTACACACACAGATAAGTGAGTATACCGTGACCTTACTTTTTATTTACCAACTCTCTTCAAAGCATAAAAGAGACGAGCCTCTTCTTTTTTCCCCATTGGAAAGCAGAAGGCAAATGGCCAAGAACGAGGGGAATGATGTGAGAAGAGCGAATCCCAATCAATCGCCCAGACCTAGTGGTCGGCAGCCGTGAACGTTTTATAGGAGCTTTGGGAACAGAGGCCAAGCTCCCTGGGAAAGTGAGCAGCAAAAGCATGGACAGGAGTGAGGGCTGGGCTCGACGTGGTGACTTTCCGGGGGCAGCTGGCCCTGCTCACCTGCTCTATCATCTGCCGGACTTTCCGCTGCTGGCTCTTCAGCATGTCGTCCAAGTGGTGGATCTTCTCCCGCAACCCAGCCACCTCCTTCTCCAGGTGAGCCGCCCTAGGCATCAAGACCAGAAGCTGAGGCAAAGGGAGAGGATGCTTTCTCTCTACCCAGTCACAGGAAGCACCGTAGGCCTGAGCGCTTACGTGAACCGGACCCCTGCTGCCCGACTCCCCAGTGGTCTGCCCAGAGGAGGAGATGCTGGGACAGCATGGAACAGCACAGCAGAAGCACCACAAGAGATCAGCTACCAGGCTCAGCAAGGGGAAGTTACACAGGAAAGCTCCAGACGGCACAACTAGACCTGCGAGGAAGCAGTCCTCACGCTAACACAGGATGGACTTTCTCAGCATGGAAGTGCCAGAAAGTGCGCTGCCTCGTGTGTGATGAGCCCCTTGTTCCTGGAAAGATTCAGGTGGGAGCCGGGAATGTGATACCTAATGCCATCAAGCTGTTGGAAAGGGCTTGAGGTCAAGAGAGAGATAAGATTTAAGGGTCCTAAAAGCCCCTTCACAGAAGTAAGTATGTTCCCAAGTCCCTGATTCCCAGGCAGCGCTATTTCCTCCACCTCTTCCAAACCGGCCCAAGATGCCAGGGGTCAGGCAGCTGGGCAGGGTGTCTAGGAGTTCAGACCTCTGAGGGGGTGGGTACCATACACTCCGAGCCTCCCCCAATGTCCTCCCTCAAACAATCGAAGAGTCCGCATCAGCCCTCCGGCCCTGTTTCTCAGGCTCCTTCTGTCAACAAAATCAGCCTTTACGATGCATAGCTATCGCTGCCGTTCCCAAAGCTCTGTTTTGGATTATCTGGGTCTTTTTTTTCCTGGCTGCTTCCTCTCCGCTGCCTGCCACAAGCATCACGGAGAAAAGACGGAGCGCGGAGTCACTGAGAGCAATTCTATGAAGTCGAGCACAAAAGGAGGCGACCACAAAGCATCTGCACTTCCCACGCCTAGACTAGTTACCCTAGAGCTTACTCCGGAGGAGAGGAGACGCCCCCAGCTGGTGGAGGGGCCCAAGGAGGCGAGGGTCCTGTTTTCACAGACCTGGGGTTCCTGAGTAGGCGTCCCTGTGATGGCTGTTGGACTTATGAGGATCCAACTCGTACCATGGAGAACAGACCCGATGTGCTGGCACTAACTTTGAGATCTTAACTGCCAGCAACATCCAGAGTTTTCCAATTCTTGAAGGTCCAGAACGACCCAGTCTGCGCTCTATCCTGTTTCACTGGCCTGGGGCCTCGGATTTGTGATCAGAGGGAATCTGGAAAACCCTCTAACTTGGGAGTGGAAGGACCCCAGAGACCCCAATAGGCCACTGCTCACGGGTGGATTTCGGCGTGAGCGGCCTCAAGTGACAGAATGCTCAGCCAATTCACGAGGCTGCTCGCTGTTTCTCAATGGAATGCTGAGTGAGGAAGTTTTTTGACTTTTCCCTCCAATAACGTCCCCTCATCCCTGTCCTGGGGGGAGGGAGCCGTGGGGCAGTGACCCCAAGTCCACATCCAGGGAGAGAACCAGTGGAATAAGGTGCCACGGGGCGCAGCAGGCACCAGACCAGCTCTCACTCGCCCTTGGCTCGGACACCATGAAAGCATCTTCTTTGGTTCTGACTCTACAGAAAAGGAGCTCCCCAGAGGTGGCAGGCTCCCCGGCAGCAGTGCCCTGGGTGGGGCCCTACCCTGAGCAGCCGCACCATGACTCACAGCGGGAAGGCCTGACGTCAGCTCCAGATTCCTCCCTGGCTCTGGCTGCGGCTCTGGCTGCGGCCCACCCTCCACCGCCTGCACCCCCACTTCGCGGTGAACTCGGGGCCTTACTTTTCTCGTTCTGTTTGGCAGTCAGTGCTCTTGATCTGAAGCTCCTCCAAGGCGGTCTCCCCTTCCCTCAGCTTCACCAGTAAGGCTTGGTGCTCCTGGATGGGCCAAGGGAAGAAAATGTAGGCTGAGTTCTCGGCAGCGGTTTCTGTGTTTGGGTGAGAGGGGCCCGAGGGCTCGGGCTCAGCACCCGCCGGGCCTGGACAGTTTCCAAGGAGCAGCAGGCCAAGCTGGTTTGATGGGGTGCCCTCCCCTGTCAGGAGAACCCTTCCCTCCCTCTGCGCACGGAAACTTCCCAGCCCCACCCAGCTGCCCGGACGGGGAGTCTGTGGCCTCTGTCAGATGGGCCCACCCACCGGCTGTGGCCGCTGGTCCCCAGTACACCAGGCCCCATGGCTCCTTAACAACAGTCTTCAAAAGCCCATAAAGGGCAGCTGTACAGAAGCCCACTGAAATGGAAATGGGTTCAACTCTCGTCAGCTGGGGCTGAGTCTTGCTCCTTAAAGGCTGAAAGGTTCTTGAAGGTACTTGCTGAGGAAACCATGAAGTGTGCTTTTCTGGAGCCAGTTGGTCAGAAAAGCAGAGTGTGCCCGCAGCCGTCAATCCCGGGAGCGGCCCCTATGCCCAGCCCAGGAGAGGACTCCCATGGGTCACCTCCTGCATGCCGAGCAAGCGTTTCTGCAGCTCTCCAACATCCGCCTCCTTTTGCTGTGCTCTGTCCTCCGCTCTCTGAAGGGCCACTTGGCTCTGTTCTGCTTCTCTCTGGTACTGGCTGAGTGTGACCTAGGGCAGGATGGGGACGGAGGAAGGGGGTGGAGGAGAAAGGGCAAACATGGGTAAAAAACCTTGGGAGAGAACCCAGGACGCTGGGCGTGGTGATAGTCACAAAACAGAGCCAACCTACCCAGTGGTGGGAACGACCCAAGGAGCACCTCCCCTGCAGCAGGTGCTACGGACCAAGGGCATCCCCCTTCTAAGAAACCGTGGGCAGGGGGCTGCAGCTGTTGGCACTTTCTGGCCTCAGGCTTTTACTCAGGACACTTTTCCGTTCAAGCTTTGAAACCCAGAGCTAACAGACCGTTCCACGTATGGTCACGACCAACAAGTACTTCACAATGGCTCTTAGTGTAGAAATTTCTTTCCAAAATCCATAGTCTGGTGGGTGCTACAGCCTCGATGCCCCCTCCCTCCTGCTGTGCACCAAGAGGGTAGGGAACAACTGGCTGCCAAACCAGTACGTCATCCAACAAATCATCCAAAGTGTGGAATCTGAAATGGATGCCATGAACTCCTCTACTGCACTGCCACTTGGTTCTGGGACCAAACTAACCTCAGCACGTCCCTGGGGTCCCGACCATTTAGGATAGAAAACCCACATCCTAAATTGATCACTGAGAAAAATACAGGGGATCTGACATTTCTAAAACCCTTCGGAGTAACAAATATACTTATGTATCTTACCACGCTCAATCCACACACCACACCGGTGAGACATCTCCACTGCCCCCTTTTTATAAAAGTTGGAACCGATACTTAGGGAGGTTAAATTAATGGCTCAAATAACTGATCGTCTCTAAAGGCAATTGATCATCCCCTGTGCCTTCCTCCTCCCTCTCAATATCCCTCTCAAAAATTCTCTTAGTCCCATGAAAGAGAAGCGTTCAGGCTGGCCTTCCTCCCACCACCGGCTCCTGGCAGGCCTGGGCAGGGTATAATCCTATCATTACATTATTTATGATATAGAAATACTTTACATGTAGATGAACAAGAGCAGATAATAACAGTTGGTTAATCTTACACAGAAGCCTAGTGTTTGCCCACTGTACCTCATTTTATACTCAAAGAATTTTCTGGAAAGTATGGAAGACCTCACACACTTTGATTTATTTATTTATTTATTTATTTACTTTTTATTTTTTTGAGAGAGTGAGCAAGCACACAGCAGGGGAGGGACAAAGAGAGAGGGAGAGAGAGAATCTTATGCAGGCTCCATGCTCAGCACAGAGCCTGATGTACGGCTCGACCTCACCACTGTAAGACTGTGACCTAAGCCAAAATCAAGAGTCGGATGCTTAACCGATTGAGCCACCCAGGTTCCCCTTCTCACACTCTTTTAATAGTGGAGAGCTTTCACTCTCCACAGACTTCTGTGCTTTTTAAATCTTCCATCATAATAATTTAGTATTACTTTCGTAACCATAATTGAGATACTCGTTCAATATCACAAAGCTCTCACAAAGTCAAGACTTCAAGTCCTCTGACTCCACGGGCACGGATCTTTCTACAACTACACTGTTCCACCTGCTCATCTGTTCCACACTTTCTTAAAAAATTTTCTTATGTTTATTTATTATCGAGACAGAAACAGAGCATGAGTGGGGGAGGGGCAGAGAGAGAGGGAGATACAGAATCCAAAGCAGGCTCCAGGCTCTGAGCTGTCAACGCACAGCCCGACACGGGGCCCGAACCTACTGAGCCGTCCAGGCGCCCCTCATCCAGTCCACACTTAAGTACCCACCACCTTACACTGGACATGAGGATGCAGTGTGACCTTGACCACAACAGTCCTTGCCCGCATGGTGCCTGGGGCCCAGGAATTCTTACTGTGGCCCTTAGAGAAACGACTGAGTTTCCTGTTACCCCAGACCAACTCCACCACCCAACTTCAACACAGAACCAGTGCCCAGCCTAGAAGAGCAAACACCATGAATGTCCAGGGATGGGAAAAACAGACAGGGGAGTGACCAGGCCTCAAAGCCTCGCCTTTCCCATGGACGGCACCCAGCCAGAAACACATAAGGCCCTGGCTAAGTCACCGGCACTTGTATCTAGCAGCCCAACCCTTGGGGCACCTTCTCCCCAAACCCCAAATCTCACCTCAAAAGCCACACGGTCTGACTGGTGTCGCCGCTCAGCCTCCTGAAGCTTGACAAGCAGGTCCTGCACAGTCTTCCTCAGGCTCTCAACATCTTCATTCACACAGGGGTCTACCTGCAGTCACAATGGGGAAGACAAGGTGAGCCACCGTGTCTGTGTAAGAGAAGGTCCCCATGGCACATACTGGGGCACAGACTAGCCTCCTATCACTCACTCAAAGGAGAGTCAGTCTTAGCCACCTGGGGGGTTGGGAGCTGATCACACAAAAATGCTCTCTCCATGTCCTAAGGAACTCAAGTAGCCTCAAATCATCTGACGATTTTAGACACACTCAGTACTTTCAATGCATGTATCAACTGATTAACAGGAATCCTCACATGCGTGGCCTGCTTCCAGCAGACCAGAGCTCTCAAAGTAGGGACCTCCGCCCCCTTTAGACTACAGCACCCCAGGCAGGGACTGCACCATACCCACCACGAGGGGCACTTCCCAAAGGCACCTCTTTTGCTCTTCTCTGCATCTGGCTCGGAGATTAGCACATACCGGTCACTGACGAGAGCGCAGGTTTAGAGCAAGAACGCCCAGTGAGCCCAGAATCCCATTCCAAGTGGGAAACAGCTGCCACTGAGTCTCTCCCCGGACACACCCAGTTGTGGGCTGGTGGCTGGCGCTGAGCTGGCATGTGGGGTCTTGTCCCCACCTCTGCTGCACAGGCGCCAGGAAAACTCTCTGCCTGCCTCACACAGTGGGAGGTAGAGACACCTGTAAACCCAGGTACGGAGCTCTCAGCCGGGAGGGGGTGACAGCGTCCCAGCCCCTGTAAACCCGGGCATGGAGCTCTCAGCTGGGAGGGGTGACAGGATCCCAGGGGCTGTGCTATCACTGAGTCCGGGAGGGGCCTTCATTTCTCTGTGCAGCAGGAGAAGACTCCTCACCAGGACCACGCCCGGCCTTACAGGCTGCCTCAAAAATACGACAATATCCGCTAGGCTTAGAGCTTGTGAGAAGGAGTTGAACAAACAGTCCCAGGTGTTATTATGACCCAGTGCCAGAGCATATCTGCCAAGTATGGTGATTCAGGAGAAGGGAAAAGATCCAAATTGCACCTCTAACGTGAGCAGCTAGCATCACAACACGCCAAAGCCTAGCCATCAAGTTATCCAGTCAACAACCCTGTCTGTCCCTGAGCTGCTGGGCAGGGGAGAGAGATTTCAAAGGCTCCTGGCAACATCACTACTATGTGTTTATTTCAGATGCCGCTCTTAGAAGACTATTTAACGACATGGAAAATGTTCACGGTGTGGTATGAAGATAAAAAAGGCAGTTATTAAAACTAGTAGAAGTTAGAAGCCCAATAGATTTAAACACAATGTGGATAGACCCAAGGAACATGGTGTTGGCCTAAAGGGAAAAGATAAAGTATAGCACAAATCCATTATGAAAACTGAAGACACACTTACAGGATTATTGAAATCATACACCGAATATATTAGAGTTGGGGAGGAGAGAGGCAAAGAAAACCAAAACAAAACATGAGGGGCCTTTATGAGATCAGAGATGATAATGTATCCTGGATTTTAAGACATTACGTAGAAAATATAAAATCTTTAAAAAAAACAAGAAAGAAAAATACACTAGAACATTGGCACTCAGCTTTGGCTAAATATTAGAATCACTTGAAGGGTTTTTATTGTTGTTGTTGTTAAGTACTTTCCATACCCAATGTGGGGCTCGAACTCACAACTCTGAGATGAAAAGTTACCTGCTCTACCCACTGAACCAGCCAGCTGCCCCCTGAAGAGATTTCCAAAGTCCTGATGACCAGCCCACATATCGGGTCAATTAAATTACAATCTCTAGGGCAGGTACCAGCCTTGTCTCCTTTAAAACTCCCAAGGCCGGGGTGCCCTGCTGGCTCAGTCGGTTAGGCATCCAACTTTGGCTTAGGTCATGATCTTATGGTTTATGAGTTTGAGCCCCGTGTCGGGCTCTGTGCTGACAGCGTGGAGCCAGCTTTGGATCCCATCCCAATCCCTCTCTCTGCCCCTCCTCCACTTGTTCTCTCTCTCTCAGAATAAATAAACTTAATAAAAACAAATTTAAAAAAAGCTTGCAAGCCCATTTCAATCAGCAGTGAAGGCTAAGAGTACTGCTCTAAAAGAATCCATTCACTTCAACCTGTTAACAGGGATCCTTTGACGGAGGACTGGAGAAGGAAGAAATGTTTTTTTATAGTTTATTTATTTTTGAGACAGAGAGAGACAGAGCACGAGTAGGAGAGGGTCAGAGAGAGAGGGAGACACAGAATCCGAAACAGGCTTCAGGCTCTGAGTTGTCAGCACAGAGCCCGACGTGGGGCTCGAACCCACGAACCATGAGATCATAACCTGAGCCAAAGTCGGACGCTCAACTGACTGAGCCACCCAGGCGCCCCTAGGAAGAAATTGATTTGTGTGTTTCCAGTACTCCTCTATTTAGTACGACAGAAAGAACACTAATTAAGGCATCAGGGAGGACGATAGCCTGCCTCGTGGCCAAGACGCAGTGGCCGCTGTTTCCCAGTTACCCCCTTACTCACCTCGGGTGGACTGCTGTACAGGCCCGTGGGGCTTGGATTTAATCCGTTTGGCTTTTCCAGCACCACCTGTTCAAAGAAAAATAAAATCGGTAGCACAAACAGCCCAAACAACCAACTTTGAAACATCAATTTCCTAAGCTCTCCAACCTTTGGAAAAAAGAGGCGGAGTAGAGAAAGAAGGAAGAAGAGAAGGAAGAAGTGATGGAAGAGAAAGAAGAGAAGGCAGGCAGGAGAAAAGGAAGGCAGGAAGGGAAACGCGACTTCAAGTGCTCTGTGGGAAGTGGAGAGGAGAGGCGTTGAGAGGCCTGTGTGGCCGCGGAGGGGGGATGAAGGGAGCCTCAGGCTGACAGCTTGCGGCTGACAGGAATGCGTGCAGGCCGGCCCCTGCAGGCCCAAGAGATTCAGGCAGTGCCTGCCACCCACACAGAGTCTCCCGGCCTCCGTGGGGATCCTGACAAGGTCTGACAAAGCATCAAGCAACAGGCGACGCGGCATTTGCTGCCCTTCTTTCCAACCCGAAGCCCAATGATGCATCACGCGGCTGCTGGCTGTGCAAACAGGGCCCTGGAGGCTTGGGCCAGGCTCCGAGCACCTCGGGTTCTGACCCACCTGACCAGGCGCCTCCCAATAGCCAGAGGCAAGCTCGGGCCGTTGGGGGGGGCGGGGGGGGTGTCCCACCTTCAGCCACGGCAAACTGAATCAAGGGGACTCACCACACAAGTCTAGCGCACGCTCACGCCAAAGAGGGACAGGGACGCTGCTGCCACTAGCTGGTCGTTGTTTCCCTCGGGAGGGGTGGGGATGAAGGTGGGGGCTGTGGGAGGAACCCCCCGCCACTCCAACCAAATGCAAGTGAAGGAGTCAGGACTCGGAATCTAAAGGAGGACAAAGGTGAAATGGAAGAGACGGGTCTCTCCTGAGGACACTTCCAGCCTCCAATTTTAGAAAAGCTGAAAGCAGGATCCCAGGTTTATCCATCCATTTCAGGTGCTTTCCAGTAGGTTCAGTGTGACATTTCCTGATGACCTTCTGCATCCCAGACCCCATGCTGTGTGTGGGGACCCTGACACAAGGGTGGGGGGAACCCTCAACTCCAGGAGCTCCCGATGAAGATGGCTACTTACACAAATAACAGACCAGGACTGAGAGCTTCTAATTCCCAGCATGGGCGTCACCCCAATTACACAAGGCCAGCTTGGGAGAAGTTTGGATTTATAGCTAACTGTCTGCTCTACAAGGCACTGCAAAAATACTGTTCACAGGCGAGCGCCTAGGTGGCTCCGTTGGTTGGGAGTCTGACTTTGGCTCAGGTCATGATCTCACGGTTTGTGGGTTCGAGCCACTTGTCGGTCTCTGTGCTGACAGCTTGACCCTGGAGCCTGCTTTGGATTGTGTCTCCCTCTCTCTCTCTGCCCCTCCCCCGCTCATGCTCTGGCTCTCTCTCTCTCTCAAAAATAAATGAATGTTAAAAAAAATTAAAACAAACTGATCACAGAATCCTTCCAGAGAAGAGGTTTTGTCATAACAGTAGTTGAACTTGCATAAATTCCACTTTGTGCACAGTGTTGGGGACAAAGGCACCTTGCACGTGGGCTGGCACGTGTGGACGCCGGTGCCCAGCTGCTGACGAGCCCTTATGCGGTCGCGAGCACTCCGAGAAGCCAGCACTGCCTTGCTCTCCTTTCCTGGCCCTGCTGGGAGACTCGGCCGCCGCCGCGTGACCGGCGAGGGGACTGCCCAGCACAGCCTGCTGGGCAAGGACCACTGGCTGTCACCTGTATCTCTTGTCCGTGGACGGGGTCCCCTGGACGTCTGTCAAGCTTGCTGCTTATGTCTTCCCGCAGCCTCTGCAGGCAGTTCCGGGCCTGGAAGGGGAGGCGGGAACCTTAGCGCCTCAGCAAGGAAAGAAGCATCCCACTCGCCCAGGTCTGTGCCCATTGCTGACCCTTGCTCCTGTGGCACAGCCCCCACTACGTGCAGGAAAAGCCCTGCCCTGCCAGAGCTGACACGCTTGCTGCAGAGACACACGATGCCAAAGGCCACCAAGGGAAACGTGTGATGTATCACACGGTGACAAGTGCCAGGAGCAGCAGCAGCCAGCGTGAGGGTTGGGAAGAGGTGGGGGAACGAGACTGTGGTTATAGAGGGTGCCTGGGTACAGAGCATACAGGGGGCACATAGTAGGTGATAAGTATTTGCTGATGAATGGATTGGTTGAGTCATGGGAGGGTCAGAGATGGTATCGGACTCAGGAGGGTTTGGTGGCACCTCGGGTGTGAAGGGAGCAGATGGGAGAGGACCAGGCCCCACCAAAGAAGGGAGCCAAACGATCGGAGCTTCCCGCCGAGGGGGAGGTGCCCACCTCCTGGATGTACTGCACCTCGCTCTTCAGCTGATTGATACTCTTCTCGTGGATCATCTTATCTGCGGTCCTCCCCTTCAGGTACACCTGCAGCAGGAGGAACACCACCACCGAGTTAGGAAACCCATTACGTCCACTCCACGTAGGCAGGCCTGGTCTGCTGCTGGCGGGGTGGTAAAACGCCACCGCCTTCTGGGTGGCACTTCAAGGATTCAGACCAGAAGGCTTAGAACTCTGCTTCCTCTCTGATCTATCGAACCTACTTCTGGAAATTTCTCTTAATGAAATAAATTTAGCCAAACTGAATAAGCACTCACATATACACGTAAATTCATGCACAGGGGGGCAACAGTCATGCACAGGGGGTTGTTAACAAGGGATTTACACATTTTTCTCTATACAAACTTGAATCTTTTACAATCAAGAATGTATTTATTCGGGCACCTGGGTGGCTCAGTCGGTTAACTGCCGGCTCAGGTCAGGATCTCACGGTCATGAAGGCAAGCCCCACATCGGGCTTCTTCCTGACAGCATGGGGGTCCCCCTGGAGTCCTCTCTCTCCCTCTCTCCCTGCCCTTCCTTCCGTTCACATGTGCACGTGTGCTTACACGTGAACAATCGCACTCTCTCTCAAACTTTAAAAAAAAAAGCTTAAAAACATTACCCGTATTGTAAAACACATAATTTAGTAAAAGATGTTCAGCAAAATATTGTTTATGACTGCAAAAATGGAAACAGGCATAATGACCAAAAATGAGGGATGGCTTCCAAAAATTATGGTACGTCTCTAAAAGAATACTACGCGGTCCTGAGAGTACCAGACATTTACACTCATGGACATGGAAGATTTATAAACCAACATTAAAGTGGGGGGGGGGAAGAACTGTAGATAGAGGGTACATAATACAATTTAATTTTTGAAAAAATATGTAAGTGTAGGAAAATGTCTGAGAGGATACACAATAAAGTATTAACAACAATGATTACATTGATAGAATAGTAGGGTACTTTTGCTTTCTTTTTTTTTAATTCTTTTTTAATGTTTTATTTATTTCTGAGAGAGAGAGAGACAGCATGAGCAGGGGAGAGTCAGAGAGAGGGGGAAATACAGAATCTGAAACAGGCTCCAGGCTCTGAGCTAGCTGTCAGCACAGAGCTTGACGCGGGGCTCGAACCCACGAACCATGAGATCATGACCTGAGCCGAAGTCGAATGCTCAACTGACTGAGCCACCCAGGCACCCCTAGGTTTGCTTTCTTTAAGGGCCATGCAATGACTTTGAGTAAGAAACAGAAAGTAATTAAAGGCATCTGGATTGAAAAGAAAGAGGAAAAAACGATCTATGTTTGCAGAAGTAATCACGTATACAGAAATACCCCAAGGAAGCCACTAAAAAATTAGAGGTTGTAGCAAGGTTGTAGGTTACAACATCAATACACAAATAACAGTTGTATTTCTATACACTACCAATGAACAGCCCCAAATGAAATTTGAAAAAAATTCTAAGGGTGCCTGCGTTGCTCAGTCAGTTAAGCGTCTGACTTTGGCTCAGGTCATGATCTCGTAGTTTGTGAGTTTGAGCCGTGTGAGTTCTGAACTGTCAGCTCAAAGCCTGGAGCATGCTTTGGATTCTGTGTCTCCCTCTCTCTCTGCCCCTCCCCCACGCACACTCTGTCTCTCTTTCTCAAAAATAAATAAATATTTAAAAAAAATTTTTTAATTCTAATTACAGTAGCAACAGAAAGAAAAACACTTAGAAATAAATTTAACAGGGGCGCCTGGGTGGCTCAGTGGATTAAGCGTCTGACTTTGACTCAGGTCATGATCTCTCTGTTCATGGGTTCAAGTCCCGTATGGGGCTCTGTGCTGACAGCTCAGGGACTGGAGCCTGCTTCAAATTCTGCATCTCCCTCTCTCTCTGCCTCTTCCCCGCTCATGCACTCTTTCAAAAATAAACATTAAAAATTTTTTTAAAAAGAAGAGTTAATTCTTTTGGACTATTTACTGGTATTTTATTTTTTATTTTTTTAAATATTTTTATTTATTTCTAGGAGA
The DNA here is from genome assembly GCA_017311185.1 of Proteles cristata cristata. Classification (NCBI taxonomy): domain Eukaryota; kingdom Metazoa; phylum Chordata; class Mammalia; order Carnivora; family Hyaenidae; genus Proteles; species Proteles cristata. The sequence continues at coordinate 473,105 of JAESUZ010002594.1, forward strand.
GAGAGAGAGACAGCGTGAGCAGGGGAGGGTCAGAGAGAGAGGGAGTCACAGACTGAAACAGGCTCCAGGCTCTGAGCTGGCAGTCAGCACAGAGCCCGACGCGGGGCTCGAACCCACGAACCGCGAGATCATGACCTAAGCGAAAGTCGGACGCTTAACCGACTAAGCCACCTAGGCGCCCCTATTTACTGGTATTTTAAAATTGAAATATAGGAGCACCTGGGTGGCTCAGTCGGTTGAGCATCTGACTTCAGCTCAGTTCATGATTATGAGTTCGGCCCCGCATGAGGCTAGCTACCATCAGCACAGAGCCCAATTCAGTCCCCTTCTCACTCTACCCCTCCCCTGCTTACACTCTCTGTCTCAAAAAGAAATAAACATTAAAAATTAAAAAAAAAAAATTTAAATATAGTAAAAATAACACCACAGAGAAAGTGTGGTCACATTCATCCGTTATATCTACATATAAACTCTTAAAACACAATTGATTGAGCCTGACGCAAGGCTCAATCTCACAAACCATGAGATCACTGCCTAAGGTGAAATCAGGAGTCAGGCGCTTAACTGACTGGGCCACCCAGGCACCCCTCAAAGAGCTGTTTTTAAAAAAGGAAATAACGAGCATTCTTCTATTTAAAAAAAAAAAAAAGCTCCATAAACACACCTCCCACCCGACTCCACAACCTCGAGCAGCTAAATGTTGCTAGTGGGACGGGGCACCTAGAAAGGGCATCGCATCCGTCTACCTGCACCAAAGTCACGACAGACTGTGGTCTTCCTCTCTCCAGCATCACAGGTCGGGTTCTTCCAAGTCAAACCACAATCTCCCTGTGGCCAAGTGAGCATCTGCCTCTCCCGTGCTTGGAAGGAGAAAGAGAGGAGGGAGTGCGGGCGGAGGCGAGCTAAGCTTACCTTGATGATCTCCTCGTGTCCATCATTGGACTCCACCAGTTCTGACGCCAATGAATGACTGGTTGAGCGGCCAGATACCATGGCAAAGGTCCTCCTACCCGCCTGTCGGGGGGGGGGGGGATGGCTCAGAAATCATGACAAGCCCAGAACTTCTGTCCCTTGACCACTGCAGAGCACCTGCTCCTCGAGAGATGTAAAGGGTTAGTTTGATTTTCCCTCCAAAAATTCATGTCGACCTCTACCAGAAGCCACACAGCAGCAACACCGGATGGGAGATTAGCAGAAACTGCAGGTTAGTTTTCCTTTTAGTGGGGCCTCCCCGCCTCCAAAGCAGTGCACAGGCTGAGGCTAGGTGTGTGTGGCCCTGGGCAGCGGCAGGGACGGCCCCAGAAAGCACCGGCACGAGGAGTCAGCAGCAAGAAGGGGCAGCTGGCTGAGGGGAAGGGGCCTCGCCCCCGCAGAAACCTCGATACCTGCTGGGCTATGTGTTCAAGTTCGTCTCCTGTCAGCTCACTCTGCAGAGTCAGCCTGAGAATGTCCGCGCTTCCCTGATAATGACAATGACAGCGACAGTCACCCCTTGCCTTTACAGTGGGCCTTGTGACCATCATTTAACAACCACGGAGCGCTGACGTCTGAAGAGGGGACAGTAGCTTGCCTAATGCCTGTCGCTCCTGCGTGACAGGTCTCTGGATCCGCTGACAGTGTTCTGCACACCAGCGGCCACACAGCAGGCTGCTCTGTGTAGCTCCAGAGAGGCTGGCTGCCCTGGTCCCCACATCACAGCAGGCACATTGCATGGATTCCCCTTCCCCAGCCTTGAAGAGGGCATCCCTGGATGCCCCCATAACTGGTCCAGGGTGCCTGCACCTGACAGGCAACCAGCAGTTACTGATGCACTTCACAAGGTTAGGACATCCTTCCCGAACCAAACCACAGGCCGGTACCTGAATCCAAACCCCTGCTTCCATAAGGCCTACAGAAATTACCCAAATGAAAGAAGGCAAGGCAATATGTACTTACATATAGATGAGCCTAATTTTGAAGGAAGAAGCACATTTTCTTTCCTAACTCAAAGAAGGTTTAAAAAATACACTGTGAGGGGCACCTGGGTGGTTCAGTCAGTTGAGCATTTGACTTTGGCTCAGGCCATGATCTCACAGTTCATGGGTCTGAGCCCTGCATCAGGCTCTGTGCTGACACCTCAGAGCCTGGAGCCTGCTTTGGATTCTGTGTCTCCCCTTCTCTCTGCCCCTCTCCTGCTCACGCTCTGTCTCTCTCGCTCTCAAAAATAAACATTAAAAAGTTTTTTTATTAAGAAAATAAGAAATATGCTGTGAAACACACAGACACATACATACACAGACAGACAGATACACACACACACACACAGAGTGGAGAAAATAGAACACATTGAGGGAGAAATCATATGGTAAAAGAAAAGTGGGGGCTGGAGATCTGGAGAGATAACAACATTGAGAGAAGGTCATCGAGGCAGAGAGCACCAAACCCTGCCTATAACCTGTGTCAGGTGTAGAGCTGGACACAAGCTTTAGCTACACTGGGCCCCTGGCTTGTACCAGAAAAATCATGGGCTGTACTAAGTATCTCTAAGGCTCCTTCTAGCTTTGATCCCATGAAAGCATGAGAAGGGAGTACATGCTCCCCCCAGGCAAGGATGGGAGGTTGGATAAACGTGACCTTGAGTATAAATGCCACCTTACCCTTAACAGGTTTTAAGGAACCCTCCTAATATTCCCAATGTCTGATGGAAGGGAAAGAGGAAGGAAGAATGTGCCCCACCCAGGGAGTTTGGGGAAGATTCTCTGGGCAGGAAACAGTCCTTCCTAAACAAGGAAAAGAAACCAGTTTCTGTGATCAGATACTTAACTCTCAATAATTGCCCTGTAAAATGGCGACACTACCATGCAGACACAGGCAGTTTCCGTTGAAGATGAACAGAAAGGGTATGGAGGCCTCTGCCACATAAAAGAGAGGGATTCAAATATTAGCCTCCTCCCACTTCTTGGAATGAACCCAAATTTAGGACAGGTGGAAGACACGCCCACACGGCCCTTCATCCTTCCTAACCCTGGCAAGGTAGCTGGTTTTACAAAAATACTTAATTCCTACCAAATATAAGCCAGATCCTCAGTGGGGGCATTCAGACCCTCCAGAGTCTGGGTCAGCCCACTTCTGTCACTGCTCCTCACTGTCCCCCGTCCAATACCTCCCAGGCTTTCCCACCTCAGCAACTTTGAGCCATTTCCTCTGCCTTAAATGTCCTTTCCTCCCATTGGGCATCTACAGGGCCCTCAGAAGTTCACATTCAAAGGCCACATTTTTCATGACACTTCCCTACATCCTTTGGGAAACATCCCCTCCCCTCCTTGAGCTCCCTTGGCATCATGGGGCCTCCTACGGCACTTGCCTCTCAGTGACCTCCATTCTATGAGGATGGGGGTGGTGCCACAGCCCTCTATACGGGCAGGCATTTTCTGAATGCGTACTTGTGCTCCATGTGACATCTGGGTCAAGAGAACATTACGCAAGAAAGAAGAAGAAAGGATTTCATAATAGCCAAAGCAGCTGCCAACGCTTTTCCCCAGGACACAGACATGCACTTTGGTTAAAGCCACATCTTCTTGTACCTGGAGGCAGCTGGGAAACGCTGGGGCATCCCTCAGCCAAAACAAAGGAGTTATCAGCCAATGAAGGTCATCAAGTCTAGTTTATTGTAGGGACCCGGGCATTCTAATCGGAAGAGCTGGGACACCCAGGCTAGATTGGGGTCATGAGGGATCATCTCATCCATACATGTCTTCAGAACCCCAGACAGACGGGAGAAAGTGGGAAACTTGCAAAAGTACTCGAAGAAATAATGTCTGAAAACTTTCTAAATGTTACAAAAGACATAAACCCACAGATTCAAGGAGCAAATCCCAAACAGGATAAACCCCCAAATCATGCCAAAACATATAATTAAATGTCTGATAACTAAACACAAAGAGGAAAATGTTTCCAAATCAGGGAAAAATGACACCTTATCTATATGGGGGAAGCAGTGTGATTAAACAGCAGATTTTCATCAGAAGCTAGGAAGGCCAGGAGGAAATGTCACAATATTTTCAAGTGCTGAAAAAACCCTCTTAATCAAGAATTCTATGACCAAAAAAAATTCTCCTTCAGGAATGAGGGAGGAAATCAAGATGTTCTCCTGTAAAGAAAAACTAAGACTTTCTCACCAATATAACTACATTAAAAAGGCTGTAAAAGATCTTTAAAAAGAAAGGAAACACTACAAAGGGAACCTTAGAACATTAGAAAGATAGAAAAAACATGGATAGAAATTCTTAGGTGGCTCAGTCAGTTAAGCATCTGACTCTTGATCTTGGCTCAGATAATGATCTTAGCTCAGGTCAGGATCTCATGACTTGTGAGACTGAGCCCCATGTTGAGCTCTGCTCTGACAGCATGGAACCTGTTTGGGATTGTCTCTGCCCCTCCCCTGCTCGTTCACTCTTTCTCTCTCTCTCTCAAAATAAATAAATAAACTTTAAAAACAAAAAGATTTAAAAAAAACACAACATGGAAAATATCGATAAATACAATAGGCTTTCCCTCTATTCTTGGGTTATCTAAATTACATTTGATGGCTGAAACTAAAATCAGAAAACTGCCTGATTTGGTCCTAATTACACAGAGGAAATACTTCATTTATGTATTTATTTTTCAGAGAGAGAAAGAGACACCACGTGCACAAGTAGGGGAGTGGCAAAGAAAGAGGGAGACACAGAATCTGACGCAGGCTCCAGGATCTGTGCTGTTAGAGCAGAGCCCAACATGGGGGCTCAAACTCAATAACTATGAGCTCATGACCTGAGCCAAAGTCAGACACTTAACCGACTGAGCCACCAGGTGCGTCAGAAATATTTAATTGTATTATGAATGGGAGAGGATAAATGGATGGTAAGGTATCTATACTTCATTCAAACTAGTGAAATGACAACACTGGTAGACTGTGATAAGTTATATTTATACAAACGTAACACCTAGAGCAATCACTAAAAATCTATACAAAGAGATAACATTCAAAAAAAACAAACGAATCAAAATGGAATCCTAAAAAGCTTTCAAGTAACCCACAGGAAGGCAGAGAAAAACAAAACAGATTAATGAAAAATAGAGAACAAAAACAAAAAATAAAATGGCAGACTTACCATACCAATAATTGCACTAAATGTAAGTAATCTAAGTATACCAAATAAAAAACAGAGATTGACAGAGTTGATTAAAGAGCATGAATCAGGGGAGCCTGGGTGGCTCAGTCAGTTGAGCGTCTGACTCTTTGATTTTGGTTTAGGTCATGATCCCAGGTTTGTGGGATAGAGTCCCACATCAGGCTCTGGGCAGGGCATGGAGCCTGCTTAAGATTTTCATTCTTTCTCTCTTTCTCAAAAAAATTAAAAAAAAAAGGGGGGGGCGCCTGGGTGGCTCAGTCAGTTAAGCGTCCGACTTCGGCTCAGGTCATGATCCCACGGTTTGTGGGTTTGAGCCCCGCTTTGGGCTCTGTGCCAGCAGCTAGTTCAGAGCCTGCAGCCTGCTTCTGATTCTGTGTCTTCCTCTCTCTCTGACCCTGCCCTGCTCATGCTGTCTCTCTCTCTCTCTCTCAGAAATAAATAAAATATTTTAAAATAAAAATAAAAATAAATCCATGAATCAATACATGCTGTCTACAAGAAACATATTTAAACATAATTATACAGGCAAGTTAAAAGTAAAAGGATGGGAAAAGATGTATCATACAAACATTATTTAAAGGAAAGCAAGAGTGGCTATATTAGTATCAGATAAAGTAAACTTCAGAGCCAAGAGAATTACCAGAGGCAGAGAGGGCCATTATATAATGTAAAAGGGTCAATCCACAAAGAAGACATAGCAACCCCAAATGGATATGCACCAAACAACAAAGCTGCAAAATATGTGGCACAAAAACTAAAGAACTGAGAGTGCCTGGCTGGCTCAGTCGGAAGAGTGTGCAACTTTTGATCTCGGGGTTGTGAGTTTGAGCCTCACATTAGATGTAGAGATTACTTAGAAATAAAATCTTATTAAAAAAAAAAAAGCCCGAAGAACTGAAAGGAGAAATACACAAATCCACAATTAAACATATTTTTAAAATTTTATTATTTTAGAGGGGCGCCTGGGTGGCTTAGTCGGTTAAACGTCTGACTTTCGCTTAGGTCACGATCTCGCAGTTCGTGGGTTTGAGCCCCGCGTCGGGCTCTGTGCTGACTGCCAGCTCAGAGCCTGGAGCCTGTTTCAGAGTCTGTGTCCCTCTCTCTCTGACCCTCCCCTGCTCATGCTGTCTCTCTCTCTCTCTCTCCTAGAAAAAAAAAATTCTCCTTAAAAAAAAAAATTTATTATTTTAGAGAGAGAGGGAGAGCGTGCACAAGAGCAGAGGAGAGGGGCAGAGAGAGAGAGAGAGCAAGAGAGAGAGAATCCTAAGCAGGTTCCATTCTCAGTATGGAGCCCAATATGGGGCTTGATCCCATAACCCTGGGATCATGACCTGAGCTGAAATCAAGAGTCAGACACTCAACTGACTGAGCTACCCAGGCATTCCCCCCTTCCATTTTTATTTAAAAAAATTTTTAAACAAATCTACAACTATACTTGGAGACTTCTTCAACACCTATCTCTGAGCAATTAATAAAACTAGACAAAAATCCAACAGGATGTAATCAAGAATTATGGAACACCCCCTCAATAGCAGAGTATACATTCTTTGCATGTACCTATAGAACATAAAGATAGACAATAATTCGAGCCATAAAACAAACCAACAAACTTGAAAGAACTGAAATCATTCCGAGCATGTTGTGTGACCACAATGGAATCAAACTAGAAGTAATAGAAAGAGGGGCGCCTGGGTGCCTCAGGTGGTTGAGCATCTGACTTCAGCTCAGGTCATGATCTGATGATGGTTCATGAGTTTGAGCCTCCCATTTGACTCACTGCTGTCAGCGCAGAGCCCGCTTCAGATCTTCTGTTCCCCCTTCTCTCTGCCCCTCCCCTGTTTGCACATGTGCTCTCTCTCTCTCTCAAAACTAAATAAAACAAATTTTTTAAAAAGACAGAAATAATAGAAAGATAAAAGGAAAATTGCTAAACACTAGGAAACTAAACAACATACTCTGAAATAATTCTTAGGTCAAAAAGGACGTCTCAAGGGAAATCTTATTTTTACTTTATTTTTTTAATGTTTTATTTATTTATTTATTTATTGAGAGAGAAAGACAGAGTGCAAGCAGGAGAGAGACAAAGAATCCAAAGCAGGCTCCAGACTCTGAGCTGTCCAAACAGATCCCAACACCAGCTTGAGCCCATATACCTGAGCTCAATCAACTGAGCCATCTAGGCACCCTTCAAGGGAAATTTTATTTATTTATTTATTTATTTATTTATTTATTTATTTAAAAGTTTATTCAGAGGCACCTGGGTGGCTCATTTGGTTAAGCGTCCGACTTCAGCTTGGGTCATGATCTCACGGTTCGTGGGTTCAAGCCCCATGTTGGGCTCTGTGCTGACAACTCAGAGCCTGGAGCCTGTTTCGGATTCTGTGTCTCCCTTTCTCTCTATTTCTCCCCTGCTCACGCTCTGTCCCACTCTGTCTCTCAAAAATAAGTGTAAAAAGATTTTTAAGAAATGCATACATTAGAAAAGAAGAAAGTCTCAGACCAACAATTTAGGCTTCTCACTTTTAGAAGAAAAAGAACTAGTTAAACCCAAAGTGGGCAGGAGGAAGGAATTAATAAAGAAATGAACAAAATTTAACACAGAAAAGTAGAGAAAAATCAATGAAATGAAGAGCTGGTTCTTTGAAAAGATTGTTGAAATTGATAAACCTTTACCATGATTTCAACAGTATAAGGTAAAACTGTGAACAACTCTATGAACAAAAATTTGACAATTTAGACAAAATGGGCCAATTCCTCAAACTACCACAAATTACCTGATATAAAACAGGTAACAGGAGTGGCCTTATAACTTTAAGGAAATTAAATTCATCATTTTAAATCTCTTTAAAAGAGAAATATCCAGGCCCAGGTGCTTCCACTAGAGAATTCTACCAAATGTTTAAAAAATTAGCACTAATTCCACATAATCTTTTTTCAGATTAAAAAAGACTTTTTTTATTAAAAAATGTATTTATTTAGAGAGAGAACGCGTGCATGCAAGCATGTACAAGAGTGAGAGGGGCAGAGAGAGAGAGAGAGAGAGAGAGAATCCCAAGTAAACTCCATGCCACCAGCACATAGCCTGACATGAGGCTCAATCCCCTGAACTGTGAGATCACGACCTGAGTCAGAATCAAGAGTTGGATGCTCAACCAACTGAGCCACTCAGGCGCCCCTAATCTCAACCAGAAAACAGAAGAGGAGAAAACACCTTCCAATTCATTTCATGAAGCTTGTCTTATTCTGGTACCAAGATCAGACAAAGACCATTTTATTATTTTGAAGACCATTCTATTATTTTTTGTTTGTTTTATTCAGTTTGAGAGAGGCAGAGAGTGTTAATGTGAGCAGGAGAAAGAGAATGGTGGTGGGGGGGAGGGAGAGAAGGAGAGAGAGAATCTCAAGCAGGCTTCATGTGGAGCCTGACACAGGGCTCGATCCTATGACCCTGGGATCATAACCTGAGCCAAAATCAAGAGTCAGACACTCAACTGACTGAGCCACCAGGTGGCCCAACAATTTTTTTTTTAAGACAGAAAAGAAAACACTATAGACTAACATCTCTCAGGAACATAAAAGATTCTATTTCCTTTCCTTTTTTTTTTTTTTTAATATTTATTTACTTTGAGAGAGAGAGAAACAGAATGTGAGCAAGCGAGGGGCAGAGGGAGACACAGATTCTTTTCCCCCTGTAATGTTTCATCTTTAATTACCATCACACTAAACAGTCTTCAAAATTGGCTAATGGCCACCAGTAAGTACTCCAGTGAATACACTAAACTAATTAAACTTAGGTATTCAACCTAAGCCCCCTTCCTTGCCCTCCCTTTTGTAGATTACTGTCAAAGTCTCTTTGTATTTCTTAAATGTTTATTTTTTTATTTTATTTTATTTTATTTTATTTTATTTTTAAATGTTTTATTTATTTCTAGGAGAGAGAGAGAGAGACAGCGTGAGCAAGGGAGCGTCAGAGAGAGAGGGGGTCACAGACTGAAACAGGCTCCAGGCTCTGAGCTTGCAGTCAGCACAGAGCCCGACACGGGGCTCGAACCCACGAACCGCGAGATCATGACCTAAGCGAAAGTCAGACGTTTAACCGACTAAGCCACCCAGCGTCCCTATTTTTTTATTTTAGAAAATATATTTATTTTGACAGAATGAGATGATACACTACAGGGCCTAGATCACCCCCACATTTACTATCTGGTCCCAGACCCTCCAACCCCATTGACTCTCTCTTCTTTGCAGAAAAAGAATTGCATTTGGAACAGTTAGACCCAGGCTCAAACACTGACTCTGGCTTTTCCTTTTGTGTATTGATTTATTCTCTCTCAGCCTTAGTGTATTAATTGGTAAGATGGACAGTATGATGCTTAAGTGAAAATCTGGCCACTAAAACGTGTAGATAAATGAAAGTGCCAGTTCCTCAAAATTTGACGTGATGCTCTTCAAATAATTTCCCATAAGCATATGCTTATAAGTTCAAGTAAAAATGCCTTGTTAGAAAAAGATGCATAATAACTTCTACCTTGTTCTGTATGTAAGTATCAATTTCAAGTGGATTGCAGATTTAAACGTAAAGAGCAAAACTAAAGTTTTGCAAAGACAAAGCTTTTTAATTTTTTTAATGTTATTTATTTTTGAGAGAGAGGAGACAAGAGCATGAGCGGGGGAGGGGCAGAGAGAGAGGGGGAGACACAGAATCCAAAGCAGACTCCAGGCTCTGAGCTGTTAACATGGAGCCCGACATGGGGCTCGAAGTGATGACCTGTGAAATCATGACCTAACCCGAAGTCAGCTGCTTGACTGAGCCACCTAGGTGCCCCAAGGCAAAATTTTTCTTAAACACAGCAGAAAAATATCCTCCCCATAAAAAAAGTTGATAATTGACAAATTTTACATTAAAATTTTGAAGTTTTGTTCATCAAAGGAGAATGCATGGCAATCTACAGAGCAGAAGATACTCACTCTATATATATTTGACAAAGGATATTCAGAATACATCAAGAATTCCTACTAAAAAAAAAACTAAATACAACATAGTATCCTGGACTGGATTTTGGATCAGAAAATGTACATCAGTGGAAAAACTGGTGCAATTTAAATAAAGTCTATAGTTTAGTTAACAGTCTTGTATCATCATTAACTTTCTTAGTTATGACAAATGTACCATGGTTATGTAAGATGTTAACATTAGGGGAAACTGCCTGAAGACTATATGAGAATTCTCTGTAATATCTTTGCAACTTTCCTGTAAATCTAAAATTATTCCAAAATAAAAAGGATATATACTTTTAAAGTTTATTTTGAGACACAGAGAGAGAGAGAAAGAAGAGTGTGTGTGTGTGAGTGAGCACAGGAAGGGCGGGGAGGGAGGGAGGGAAGAAGGGAGGGAGGGAGGGGGAGGGGGAGAGAGAGAGAGAGAGAGAGAGAAATCCAAGCACACTGTCATAGTGCAGAGCCTGATGTGGGGCTCGAACTCACAGACTGTGTGATCATGACCTGAACCAAAATCAAGAGTTAGTTGCTTAATCAACTGAGCCACCCAGGTGCCCCAAAAGTATATTTAAAAGAGAGAGAGAAAGGGCAAGGAGGTAAAGAGAGGAAGAGAAAGCTGGTGCCCAACAGAGAAAAGGACAAAAAAATTCAATAGACAGAGGGTAAGAGGATGTCCCAAAGGGTAATAAACATATGAAAAGGGTTAAGTCTCACCAGTCGTCATCGATAAAGAACTAGAAATTAAAATCACGAGGCAATACTACAAAATACACATCAGAATGGCTACGAATGAAAATAAAAAAAACACTGTGGGCAGGGAACAGAACTCTTATACACCGATGGCAGGACTGCTCATTACCGTAATCTCTTTGTAAATATCTACCAAAGATGAACATTTGCAAACCCTATACTTCTTAGTTATCTACCCAACAGAAATGCATACCTATGTTTCCCCCGCCATGCCCCCCAAAAATTCTCCTCATAAAAAAAATGATGCTAGAATGTTCACAGTAGCATTTTTCATAATAGGCCAATCATCCAAATGTTCAAGAATAGAATGGATGGGGGCACCTAGCTCAGTAGGTAGGGCACGCAACTTTTTTTTTTTTTTTTTTTGAGAGCAGGCTCATGAGAGAAAGGGAGCAGGGGAGGGGCCAAGTGGGAGAGAGAATCTTAAACAGGGTCCAGGCTTAGCACAGAGGCTGACATACAGAGGGCTTCACAGTGGGGGACAGGAGGCAGGGTTCCGATCTCACCGTAGAGATCATGACCTGAGCTGAAATCAAGAATAAGACACTCAGGCACCCCAGGGCATGCAGCTCTTTATCTCAGGAGCCCCATGAAGGTAGAGAGATTACATACATACATACATATATAAAACCACATTTTATTTTTAAGATTTTCTTTTTCTTTTTTTTCTTTTCTTTTCTTTTCTTTTTTTTTGAGAACGAGAGCACACATGCGAGTAGGTGAGAGGCAGAGAGAAAGGGAGAGAGAACCTCAAGCAGGCTCCATGCTCAGCACAGAGCCCAAGGCAGAGCTTGATCCCACGACCTGAGCAAAAATCAAGAGTCAGATGCTTAATCAACTGAGCCACCCAGGCGCCCCTAAAGATTTTAAAGTAATCTCTACACCCAAAGTGGGGCTCGAACTCACAACCCTGAGATCAAGAGTCACATGCTCTTCTGATGAAGCTGGCCAGGCACCCCTAAAACCACGTATATTTTTTTAAAAGAGTTGAATGGATAAATTAACTGCAATATAGTCACACAAAGGAACAGTATCCAGCCATGAAAAAGAATGAATAACTGTACATGCAACATGGATAAATATCACAGAAATGTTAAGCAAAAGAATTCCAACACAAAAGTATACTAAATGATCCCACTTATATAAAAAGTATCAAAACAAAATATGCCTTAGAAGTCACAACATGGTTACCCCCAAAGGATGGGGGTAGGTAATAACCAGAAGGGGAAAATGACTAGAAGCAGGAGCTTCTGCAGTACTGGTAGTGCTGGTAATGATTTGTTTCTTGATCTGGATGCTGGGTAGAGGAATGTGTCCAGTTTGTGAAATTACTTTACTGTACATCTATGACCCATGTACTTTTCTGTACATACGTCATCATTAAGTAGAATCTTTAAAAAAAAAATTTAAACTCCTCACAGTATGAAAGCCCCCATCATTATCTATACCACCTAACGCCTGGACTCCTACCACTACCTGCCCTGTGCCCTACACTGTAACTATCCCAAAGATTCCTGATCTAGCTGTAGGAAGGCACCCAAATCTACACCTCTTTCGTTGACGCGTCTTCATGTAATTTATGTTTCACCTCCTCACAAATGGACACGTGGTTTTCTCTTTTCACATCCTTTGCCCTCCCTTTCCCTCCTTGGAGAATTCCCAGCTTGGGCATCCTAGCGTCTTACCCCAGCGCTCCTTGGTCAGAGCTTTCCCCTGTACCCACTGTACGCTATATGACACTATAACACTGACCTCGTTTCTTTAGGACTACTTCTTTATGCAACTTCCTCAGTAAAATCATAAGCTCCTTGAAGACATGATGAGCTTATTAACCACAGTGCCTGGCTTACAGTGGGTTCTCAAAAAATACACACTGAGGGGCGCCTGGGTGGCTCAGTCAGTTAAGCATCCCAGTCTTGATTTCAGCTCAGGTCATGATTTGTGAGTATGAGCCCATCAGGCTCTGTGCTACTGGCACAGAACCTGCTTGGGATTCTCTCCCCTCACCTCAAAATAAATAAATAAACATTAAAAAATGCAGCCAGTCCAAATAAAGATGGTCTGTACAAAGACACAGTACAAAAACTCAAGTAATTTATTTTTATGCTGATCACTTGTTGGAAGGCTAACCTTTGCATATATTGGGTTAAATAAAATCTATTCAAAAAAAATTTTTAATGTAAAAATTAAAAATATAGGGAAGATGCTCAACCTCACCAGTAATCAGGGAAATGCAAGTTAAGACAATGAGTTATCATTTGGAGGGAACTTCATTAAACTTACATATTTAAGAAGTGTAAGAGGAGACATGCAGATGTATGTTCATACCAGCATTGTTCGTAATGGCTAACCACTGACAACAGCTCAGATGGGCCACTGATAAGAAAATGGATGAATAAACTCTGGCATATTGAGTACAATCAACTAGTGTTCATACGGCTTCATGTATTGACATGAATGAATGATGCATGAATCTCCACATTAATGGTAAGTTTTAAAATTACGCCAAAGAAGGAGCACCTGACTGGCTCAGTTGGGAGAGCGTATGAGTCTTGATCTCAGAGTCGTGAGTTCAAGCTCTACGATGGGTGTAGAGATGACTTAAATAAATAAATAAACTTAAGAGGTGCCTGGATGGCTCAGGTGGTTAAACAACTGATTCTTGATTTCGCCTCAGGCCATGATCTCACGGTTGATGAGACTGAGCCCTGTGAGGCGCTCTGTGTTGACAGCGTGGAGCCTACTTGGGATTTGGTCTCCCTCTCTCTCTGCCCCTCCCCTGCTCACGCTTTCTCTCTCTCTCAATAAATAAATAAATAATAAACTTAAAAAATAAACTATAGAACATAAATAATACCATGAATATAAAGTTCAAAACATGCCAAGTTAAGCACTATGTCGCTTGTGCATGTAGGAAAAGTATAACAAAAAGCAAGGAAATAAACACAAAATTCAAGACAGTGATCACTTCTGTGGAGGAAGCAGAGGGTTATGAACCAGGAGGGATCCCAGAGGTTTCAAAAAGATCGGCAATGTTCTATTTCTTAAAGTGAGTGTTCAATACACAGCTATCGATTTTATTGCTATGCTTTAAAACTTCCCATATGTACAAGCCTTCTTTCTTGCTTTTCAGTAAAGCGATGTACTTTTCTTCGTGTAAATCCTGCAGAAATATCATATTTAGACCAATAGATTGGCAAATATATTTTTTTAAGATTTTATTTATTTCTGAAAGAGAGAGAAAGACAGTGTGAGCAAGGGAGGGGCAGAGAGAGAGGGAGACACAGAATCCGAAGGCTCCAGGCTCTGAGCTGGCTGTCAGCACAGAGCTCAATGCGGGGCTCAAACCCATGAACTGTGAGATCGTGAACAGAGCCAAAGTCGGACACTTAATCGACTGAGCCACCCAGGTGCCCCTAGATTGGCAAATAGTAAAGATCTTGATAATATCCAGGATTGGTAAGGGTGCAGGGAAAAAGAGTAATCTCATATATTGACAGAGAGAGTGTAAGTTTATATAAGTATTTTTGGAAGTTAATTTGGCAATATTAATAAAAAGTATTTGTATATTTTACAAACACTTTGACCCAGTAATTCCACTTTTAGGAATATGCTCTGTAAGGGACATCTGGGTGGCTCACTTGGTTGAGTGTCTGTCTGACTCTTGATTTTGGCTCAGGTCACGATCTCACAGTTCATGGGGTCAAATCCTGGGCTCCCTCACTGACATCACAGAGCCTGCTTGAGATTCTCTCCCTCTTCTATCTCTGCCCTTCCCCCGCTCATTCTCTCTCCCCAAATCAATACATAAACATTAAAAAAAAAAAAAAAGAATATGCTCTATGAAAATCTATGCACATTGTCCCAAGATATATGTGTAAACCTGTTGACTATGATACTGTTTACAAATAGTGACAAACTGCAAACAGTGTAACTATCCTCTAGTAGGTGAGTGAGTGAATAAAGTATGGCTATCACCTATACTACGGAATACTACACTGCTGATAAATCAACTTCTATGAACTGACAGAAAATAATCTTCAAGATGACACAGAAAAAAAACAAGTCACCAATTCATAAAAAAATGACTTATTTATTTAACTACATAATATGTATGTTCATAGTAACTGGCAATTCCTGTATACGGCAATTACTATGTACTGAGCCCTACTGGGCTGTGTTCTAAGTGCTTATATATATTAACTCATGTAACGTATACTATAAAACTATATGGTAAATATTATTATCAACATTCTTCTTTTATAGACGAGAAAACTGAAGCACAGACATTAGGTATCTTGCCCAAGGCCATCTGCTTAGGAAGGGACAGAGCCAAGATCCAAACCCAGGCCCTATGGCTCTGAACCCCTTGCCCCCAGCCACCAGGCCACAGGGCATTCTAGAACACAAGTACATGGGAAACGCACTGAATTTACACACATTAAACAAGAGAAGGACAGAGGAGTAAAGGGACCTTCAGTCCATACTCCCACAGTGTTTTAAACTTTAACAACAAAAATGTATTTGAGCAGCACTGGTCTAATATATAAATAAAGAGAAGGCAAGAAAAAAATGCTAAACTTGGAGCTGGACACGGAGCCTGAGTCCAACTGACACCTATTAATCCTTGAGCAAATCTCTCTCTCAGGGCCTCAGTTTTCTATCTGCATAATGGGAGTGATAATACCTACCCTGCCTACGATTAAGGCAGGGTAGGTAGATAGGTAAGATAGTGCGAAAGTGCTTTCCAAACTATAAATCACTTCACAGAAGTGAGACAGCGCTCCTTTCCCAAGGAGCCCTGGGAAGACGACGGGGAGGAGAGTGGGGGGAGCCCAGCTGTCTAAATGCAGCCTGTGAACAGATCTAGATTTCTCTCTGGCACCTCAAGCTCCAGAACCAGAGAATCCAGTCTGCGAGGCCATGAACCTCAACTCACAACCCCGGCCTGGAGGCAAGGAGGAAAGCTGGGCCTTTCTCTGCTTGGCGCGGCTGGTCGTTCTCTGGAGCTGGGGTGATCTCAGGCTGTGGGCAGACTCCAGGGGGCGCTGGGAGCACCCCCAAATGTGCAGCAGGGCACTCCCACTGGGGGCTCCCTGAAAGTCCTGATAGGAGGGAGAGCTTTCTTCTCTAGGGAAAAAGAAACAGCTAATCACAAGGGAAGCAGCCTTGAACCTCATAAACATCCTTGGGGAGAAGCCCGGCCACCTCCAAATTACAGGCAGCCTCTGCCTCTGTTCAAACAAATCTCCTGCTGAGTCACTCCTCCGCGGCTCGCTCAGGGAGGGGATCAACACAGAGCTGGGGGCTTCGAGATCAAGACGCAGCAGAGGAATGATAGGGAGATAGAGAGGGAGGCCCCAGAGGCTCTCACAGTCCTGGCTCACGTGGAAAGGGGACAGATGTGCGGATGGAGGGGAAAGTACATCTCCCTGCTCCCATGC
The DNA here is from genome assembly GCA_017311185.1 of Proteles cristata cristata. Taxonomy (NCBI): domain Eukaryota; kingdom Metazoa; phylum Chordata; class Mammalia; order Carnivora; family Hyaenidae; genus Proteles; species Proteles cristata. The sequence continues at coordinate 489,450 of JAESUZ010002594.1, forward strand.
CCCAGGCTGCTTGGATGCCTCCGAGCGAGGGTCACGGTCTTTCTAGGAGAAAGTGAGCACAGTGCAGATGGTCCCTGAGCTAGAGACCAGCATCCTCAGTCCCCCTTCACTCCATAACCCACTCCTCCATCCCTCTGCCCTTCAGTCCAGCCCCCTCTGCTACCTGACGCGGACGTGGTCTCTCCAGTGCTGCAGCCGTCACCTCAGGCTTCCCCTCTGAGAAATGGGAACAGCCAGCTGCTTGAAACACGGGCTCCCAAGAGGCCAGGACAAGGGAAGACCCGAAATGCCGAAGGGGGCCAGATGGGGTGGCTGGGGCCTCCCCTCTCTTGGCTGAGACTCCCAGGCCACTCTGCTCCGAGGCTCTGGGCGGCCTTGGTCCTGCCTCCTTCAGGGCTCACAAGCTGAGGGCCGGCCTTCCGTGGAGGGGGACACAAAGAATTATTCCCGCGCCTCCCCACAGATCAGCCAGCAAAACAGGTGTCTGTCCTTTGTCTGGCCACCCGCCCGAGGCATGGGCTGAACGGGTATGTGCAGAGGGCTGACCGGGCGCTTGCGAGGTGAACCCAGAACAAGGGTTGAGGGTGGTGCCTGAACCAGGGCGGCCCTTCTCGTTACCTGGAGGCCTGGCACAGGGCACCATGGGGCATACGAGGGTGTGCAGGAAGGAGGTGGGCTCCTGAATGCTCAGCTCTGAAGGAGACAGCCTTTTCCTCCTTCCAGGAAACGGCGAGGCGCTCGGCCAGCCTGGAATGAAGGGGCAGTTCCTCTGCGCCCCCTCCCCTCCCTTTTCATTTTGTCATTTTTTTGCTTTTGTGCCCCCAGACTCCAGGAGACCATTTCCTTTCTCTTCCCTCATCTGCCCGTCCCCATCACAGCCCGTAGTTTCTTCTCCTCTTCCTGCCCTGGCTGGTCAGGCTTAAATCTAGGCCACCAGCCTCCCTGGCACATACCTACTCCCCTAACTAAGCTTCCCCACCCCTCAGAGACACGGGTATTTCACAAGACTCTGCACGGTGACCCAAAGAGGCATGTGCCATAATTACCAGCAGGCGGGGAAGCTGGGCTGACAGTGTCTGAGCACATGTGTCGGGCACCGAAACCATCCAGTGAACACCCCACCTCCCACCCCACAAAAGTATGGGCAGATGCGGGCACTAAATGCCAGGTGCCTGGGTGAGCCTCCGAGCGCCATCCGCTGGCAGAGCTCCGGATTCCCCAGATTCCTGGCAGGGCTGGAGACGTGAGCTACAGTGCTCCAGAAAGTAAGGATGGGGCGATGAAGTGGGGAGATGGAATGGTGTGAAGAGGAATTTATGGGCTGAGCTCGGGGCAGGTGTCAGCAGTAGAAGCAACAGTCAGTCACCAAACTTGAAAGGTTCCTCTGCCCAGGAGTTTCTTCCCCACCCTGGTGTCACGGAGCCAGCTTTCACCATTTTAGCATTTGTTCATTCCTCTGGAGTGAGCATCAGTGACTCTAGTAGAATCCTCTTTCAAAATGCAAACATTCTTTCTTTTTAAATAATTTTTTAATGTTTATTCATTCTTGGGGGGAAGGGCAAAGAGAGAGAGAGAGAGGGAGACACAGAATCCAAAGCAGGCTCCAGGCTCTGAGGTGTCAGCACAGAGCCTGACGTGGGGCTTGACCCATAAACCACGAGATCATGACCAGGCCGACGTCAGATGCTTAACCCACTGAGCCACCCAGGTGCCCCTCAAAATGCAAAGATTCTGACCCAGCAATTCCACTCCTAGGTATGTCTCTTCAAAAGAAATTAAAATATCTGTCCACACAAACACTTGTAAGTAAATGTTCATAACAGCATCAGTCATACTAGACGGAAAGTAGAAACAACCCAGTGTCCACCAACACTTATCCATGACGAACATATGTGATAATCTATCCACACAAAGGAATATTATTCAGCTACAAAAAGGAACAAAGTACTGATTCATGTTACAACACTTATCAACCATAAAAACATCATACTAATTGAAAGAAGCCGGTCACAAAGGAGCACACACATTATACGATCACATGTACACAAAATACATGGAACAGGAAATCTTGGACACAGAAAGTAGACTGGGGCTGAGGGGGTTGGGAGAAAACGGAGACCCACTGCTAATGGGTGAGGATTTCTTTATCGGTATAGAAAATGTTCCAAACTTCACTGTGTTGATGACTGTATAACTCAGCAAATACATGAAAAGCCACTGAATCATACATTTTAAATAAGTTATGTGTGCAGTCCATGAACTATACCTACTTAAAGTGGTTACAGAAAAATTAGGCCCATAGCAAGCCTTCGATAAATCACAACTTTAGTTAAAAAAAAAAACAAAAAATTTTTTTAAAGGAATGGAGCTGAGGAAAGACTGTGGTATTAAACTAACACAGCTTCTGAGATCCTAAAGGAATAACACCTAATTCAGGGTAAAGACAAGGTTCAGACTGCAGCTGATGAAAAAATTCCAAATCCACCCAGGCGTTGAGAGAAACTTTGGCCAAGACTGACCAAGACAAATAATTAGAGAAGATGAAAAAAATGCAAATATTCTAAGGAAGGGGAACACTGATAGATCACTTAAAGGGAATCATCCTTCCAAAGGGCCCAGAGCATCACGGGACACCAGCTGTCCAAGCCATGAGTCAGAAAGAGGAGGAAGAGGAAAGGGGCCTAGAGCGGGATGCCTTTGAGCTGACCACCACTTGTCTACGACCCATCCTGGCTGAGTTGGTACTAGCAAAGATTACTCTGGGCCCCGACAGGCCCCTTCTCATCCTTCAGACCCTCCACTGGTACAACAAAGGGGAAAGGAACAGATAAGAATAAATATTAACACAATGAGAAAGAGCAAACCTTGACCAGACCAGAGAATTCTCAGACTCTTCCTCCATCCCTTGGGCGGGGGTCTCATGAGAGGCTAATACAGTCTCATCTAAGCCAGTAAGTAGAACCAGTAGAAAACGACACCCAACATCTGAGCACTTACCATGTGCTGGGCATTGTGCTTAATGTTTCACAAGCATTCTTATTTAACCCTTATAACAACCTTATGAAGAGGGTGAAATTATTATCCCCATTTTACAGATGAAGAAACTAAGATGCAAGAGATTAAGTAATTTACCAAAGTGATCTTGGGCAAAACAAACATCAAAGCCCTGACTCCAGCCCACTCTCGGGTCAGATTCCCAGGACCAGGCTCTTAACCACCATGGTATTAACAGAAATCATAGTTCCGCAAAATAGGAGAAGGGAAAGAGAATGGGTAAGGAGTGGGAGTGTAAACTTTTCTACAATTCCTACAGCAGGAAGTCAACACATGTCTAAAACTGACAAATCAAGAAATATCACTATAAGCGTATTATTTAGAAATGGGGGTAAACACCAACAAAAGAGCTGAGTGTTGAAAGTGGCTACTTCCATGTGGCAGGGCTTGGGGTAGGAAACTGCCTGCTATTTTCTTTTAAAAAGCCTTTTGATATTATTAGATCTTTTAGAAATCATGAACATATACTCCTTTGATTGCAAAGTGATTGAAAAGGAAAGAAACAGAGATCGTCTGAACAGAAGTCTAATGTGGGGAACAGCTGCTGCTTCTGCCACACAGCTTCCATTCTCCTCCACCAGTAACAGCGCTTGGGTTTTGCTTTGGTGGAATCTCTCTCCTTTCCTGGATATTCTGGGGGGCCTGCCAATCAAGGACCTCCGCAAAGCCCTTGACACGGTGGGTGAGGGGCCAATGACACCCTCTCCTTGGAAGACCTGGAACCAATTCACCTACATGTAGAAACTCTCCATTAGTTCCTTCCACTTATACGGATCCAGATCCAGGTTCACACTTTTTTTTTTTAACTGAAGTATAGTCAACACACAATGTTATATTAGTTTCAGGCGTACAACATAGTGATTTGACAACTCCGTAGTCATGCTGTGCTCACCACAAGCGTGGCTACCATGTGTCACCATCCAATGCCACTATAATACTGCCGGACAATAGGGAGTGCTTCATGAATCTGCACATCACACTTGCACAGGGGCCATGCCAATCTTCTCCATACTGTTCCAATTTTAGTACGTGTGCTGCCAATGTGGGCACCCTTGGTGTGCACTTTTTTAATGTTTATTTATTTGTGTGTGTGTGTGTGTGTGAGAGAGAGAGAGAGAGAGAGAGAGAGAGCGTGAGCAGGGGAGGGTCAGAGAGAGAGAGGGAGACACAGAATCCGAAGCAGGCTCCGAGCTCCGAGCTGTCAGCACAGAGCCAGACACGGGGCTCGAATTCACAAACAGTCAGATCATGACCTGAGCCAAAGTCGGACACTTAACCCACTGAGCCACCCAGGTGCCCCAGTTCACACTTTTTAAGCTTTCCTTTAAATTCTGTGAGGTGCCCGTTTCCTTCTAATAAATTCCTCTTCTGCTTAAGTTAGATGAACAGTCTCTGTTGCTTATAACCAAAGGAACTTACTGGGAATGTCTAATAAAAATGTTTGAGGTCTGTGCTTCTATCTGCCAGTATAACTTTACTACAGTGGCTTACTAGTTTCTCTGACCTAAAACAAATTTTACCTAAGGATTTAATAAGCAGACACACATACATATAATGTGTATACATACATATAACTAAAACGAAACTTTTGCCAAAAATGTCCACTGTAACACTCTGATAGTGCTAATTCTATTTTTTAAGACTTTATTTTGTTTAGAGAATTTTTAAATTTATAACAAAATCAACCGGAACGTACAGAAACGTATGTTTTTTATATGCCCCCTGCATATAAATGCAGAGTTTCCTCAATTATCTACATCATTCACCAGAAAGGTTTTTTGTTTTTTGGGTTGTTGTTTGTTTTTTTTTTTTACTAAGGATGAACCTATACTGACACGACATAATCACCACAAATCCACAGTTCCCCTCAGAACCCACTCAAGTAAGTGAATAATGTACAGATTCTGTGGGTTAGGACAAAAGGATTCTGACTTCTATCACACAGAGTATTTGCGCTGCCCCTGTGCTCTGTCTATTCATCTCCCTTCCACCTTCAAACCTCCTGGCAACCACTGATCTTTCTCTTTTTGTTGTCTCCACAGTTTTGCCTATTCCACAATTTCATATGATTGGAATCTATTTACTAAGGCTGGGGTCTAGCCTCCTACGTGGATTTCAGACCCGCTGGTAGTAGTGATGATCTGCAGTTTGAAAAACACACTGGCTCACTGCACCTGTTCCATCTGCCTCCAACAATGAAAACAATCCAGAGAGCATATCAGCTGCGTTTCCATGTCCAAGTGTGATGCACCAAGGCACATGGCCTGGCTGGTAGGGAAACACCGACAGAGTCCCAGGGCCCTAACTCGCACTAGCACGCACCAGTAGGTTACATTGTCTACACTGCTGACACAAGGAGAAACATCTTCATGTCTATGTTTGTTCACTCACTTTGTACATGCACTGCGCACTCACCCGATGGTGTGAGTACTTCCTGGTGACTGTCCAGAGCCGTCAATTCTGTCTTCAGGCTGGCTCAGAGGAGAGGAATCCCCGGACAAAGCCTGTCCCCTGACTGATTGTTTACCACCTCCCCCTCCTTAAGAGCTCAGGAATGTCTCCAAGAACAGACAGGCAATGCTTGTCTCATTCATACCTTTGAAGTAAAATACCTCTCAAGCCCAGCCTGGGAAAAAGGAATAAAGGGAATTTCTGTCTCCTCTTGTTCTAGAAGTCTCTGATCAGCTTCAAACTAATCCATGGCTGGCAACTGACTGAATTCCTTGCTCACTGTTTTTTTCCTCCTGACTCTTTCTACCCCTCAAGGCAAGCAAGAAAATATCAAAGGACAGAAATGTGTCAAAATCATTCTCAACAGTACCAATACTTCGGTCTTAAGACCTTTCTGGATCTCTTCTTCACAGCAAGCAAAAAGAAGCCTTTCCTTTATTTTCCTCATACTCTTTGTCCTGCCTCAACCCTTCCAGAAGAACAGTGAGCAAGAGAATGGAGTAGGACCTGGGGCAGACACAATAGATGGATTCCTTCCTATCTTCTGAGTTCCATGGCTGGGGAGTAACCAACTACAGAGAATGAGGGATTGGGGCAGAAGCAAGACCTGCAATGTGATGGAAATACTAATCGACTGGACAGAAATGGAGAGGGGGCTGTGAACGAAACTGATCATCTGTACTTGAGATGAAAACTATTCTAGGGAGTTATTTTGTGAGGAAGAGCCATAATCCAGGTGCCTGCCTTAGCTCCCCCAGGGAACAGGCTGAGAGTGGAGAAGAGGGAGGGAATCAGATACACAGTGCAGGGAGGGGAAATGGAGGGACACAAACTCCCCATCACCTGGGCTCCCATTTCGCTCTCCCCCACAATAGCTGGAAAAATGGGTGAAACAGTACACACCTTTTCTGGGTCAAGTTCCCTAGCAAAGCCTAGAAACATTCAGCTGCAAGTTACCCTCCTTTGCCTCTGAAGAGGAAAAATCACATGGTCACCCCGGGTGAGGACAAGAATAGGCACCGGGAACCAAGGGAGTGAGGGGGGCAGGGCAGGTGTGTTAGCCCTGGAGAATACCCCTCTGTCCCCCACCCCCACTCTGTCCAGAAGCTCTCGCGTGGGTCACTACCCTTCCCTTCTCAGCCTAGGTTCTGGAATCCCCTTCATTCCGGGGATTGGACGCTGGACACGGAAACAACGTGAATAAAACCGTCCCAGGAAGCTACAGATCGGCCGGTGGGGGAGGGGAGCCAGGAGAACAGCAAGGGGAAGGAGAAACCCCACCAGAGAGGTGACCCCCAAGCGGACGGCCCTAAATCCTTCCTAGCGAAACGTGGCGGTCCTGACCAATGTCGGCGTGCCTGGAGCCCTACGACCCCACCCTCCTGTCCAAGCCCTAGGCTTCACTTTGTCTTCTCACTCACCACCCAAAGCACCAGTAAGTTCTTTGAAGGGCCTCTGCGGGCACCAGGACCCACAGAAAAGCCGAATCCCCCTCGTCGGGGACCCGAAGTCCAAAGAGCGCAGAGATCCCATCCCAGGAGCTCATTTCTCCCCGACCCAATCTACTGCCCACAGGACGCCTGAGCAGCGCGCACTGGGAACCCGCGCGGAGTCCCCGGCAGGAGTCGCAGTGTCCGCCCAGAGGGCAGGTACGTCCCGAGTCTCGGAACAGCCTTCCTCCCGCGACCCCCCTCCCCCCGCCCCGGACCCCCGCTGCCCTCCACGGGAAGGTAGATAAAAAGAAAGAGCGCGGCGAGCAGCCGGCGGCACGAAGCCAGCCCCAGGTGATGTCAGCGACCTCGGCGCGGGGCACCAGAGGGGCGGAACTGGAAACCGAGAATACCGGACGGGGGGAGGCGGCACAGCCGCTCTCTCTTACCGCGGCCTGCTCCTCCGGGTGCACGCCCACCAGGGTACACCAGTTCTGCGTCCCGTTCATCTTACTCCTGCGGCGGTCGCAGCGCGAAAACCGACTCCCCGCCCCGCGGTCCGGCTCCTACTAAGCAGGCGCGCGCGGAACCGTGTCCTTGTATAGGCGCGTCGGAGGGCGGGGGCTGCCAGTTGGATACGCCCCTAAGATGCCGTTCGCCAATGAGAGTGAGCGAAAGAGCAAGGTGGGCGTTACCGAGAAGCACCAGGACACGCCCATCTGCTCTAGCTCAGATTTACATAAAGGTGTGGCTTGGAGGCTACCTGAGGCTGCTTGACCGAAATTTTGTCCAGCGTTACGTGGCTGTACTTCAAACATTCTTCATTAGTCTTGCTATTCCTTCCTTTCAACTCCAAGGTCAGTGTTGGTAAAAGAAAATCACCCTGCCTGCCCCTCAGAGGAGGAGTTGGAAAAAAGCTTCCCTACATTCTCGTCTCATATAGAAGGCCAGCTCTGTGGAGCTGAGCAAACCTTTCCTCCATCACAGTAGAAATGCAGGCACCAAAAGGCCAACTCACTCAGACTGGCCTAAGCCAGTCTGGCAGGTGCCCTGCCCTGGCAGGAGGCCCAGGCCAAAGTCAACGACAGCTTGGCTCTGGGTGGGGCTTGTTTTGTAGAAGCTATTATACTAAAGCTGCCCTTATATGGCCGGGAGAGGCGGGACACGTTGCCTTAAAAGGATTTTGTATTCTTGAGAAAGGACAAACCTCAATTTCTCCAGTGGCATTTACTCCCCAAGCCCAGATTAGCATTTTAAGGACCTAGGGGAGAGGATTGCCAAGGGTGGAGTTTCTTCCAGCCCAACTCCTCTCTTCATTTTGGCTGCGGTCCACATAGGGTGAGCTGTGGTCCATATGGGAAGAACGCAGGAGCTCTGACCCAATCTTGGGTGGGTAGTGCCCCTGAATTTGGCAGCAGTCTCTGATGAACAGCTAGCTCCCTCTTCAAGACAACACAAAAGCAGAATGACAGAAACTTTGCTACCTCTCAGGTAGGGACGGAATCCTCTATCAGGTGGGATGGGATGAGTGTCTTTGCACCTGGGAGGTGAATGATGGGGATGTCCCTGGGCCCCAAGGGAATATAACTCAATCCTAGTCTCTCTTTTAACCTTCAGAGATGGCATTTAGTGGCTTTCTATTCCCAGAAGGTTGTTTAGGAGAGAAGGGAGGTGCTAGAAACACAGGCTTCCTGGGCTCCATCTGACCTGTTGTAAAGGGCCTCTAAAAAGTGAGGTAAAGAAAACCCCAGCTTCAGCCTCTAAGTTCTATAATTAAATGGTTTCTTCAGGGGTGCCTGGGTGGCTCAGTCCGTTAAGAGTCCAACTTCACCTCAGGTCATGATCTCACGATTGGTGAGTTCAAGCCCCAAATCCGGCTCTATGCTGACAGCTAGCTCAGAGCCCAGAGCCTGCTTCGGATTCTGTGTCTCCCTCTCTCTCTGACTCTCCTCTACTCACACTGTCTCTCTCTCAGAAATAAATTTATGAAAACATTTTTTAAAATTTAAAAACAAAGAATTCTAGGGCACCTGGGTGGCTCAGTCGGTTAATCGTCTGACGTTGGCTCAGGTCATGATCTTGCAGTCCACGAGTTCACGCCCTGCGTTGGGCTCTGCACTGACAGCTAGCTCAGAACCCAGAGCCTGCTTCGGATTCTGTGTCTCCCTCTCTCTCTCTGACCCTCCTCTGCTCACACTGTCTCTCTCTCAGAAATAAATAAAAACATTAAAAAAATGGTTTCTTCATAAAACAAACCTCCAAATAAGCCAGGAAAAAGAACGAGAAGTCAAGGATTTTGGTATAGATATATCATTTTAATGTTTAATTTAAAATAAAATCAAGGCTGGATTCGTTTGGGGGAAAATATCTAATTTGCAGAATAGAGGATTTTTTTTTTTTATCATGAAATTACAAGTCATTGACGAAAACAGCCTTCTCCCTCCCCCAGGCTCCTTACAGAGCCTGCTTAGGAAATAAGAGAGGTGAATCATCTCCCTTACCTCCTCCCCACCAGGGCTGGGCTCTCCCCAAAACCCAAGGGAAGAATAAATCCTCCATTGCCTCTTCCCGTTTCTACCAAGAGTCAGTCTTTAGTCCTAGGCAGGAAGCCCTGTATCAGGTTCGAGCTCCTGAGATAACAAGGGCCCCCTGGTTCCCTACTAAAGTTGGCCACATCTGGACCAGAGGAACCACAAGGAAGACCTTTGCTTTTCAAACTCAGGTAGGCAGTTATCAGGGTTCCCAGATGCAACCCCGTTATGAACACATCCACAGTCACAGAGGGAGAGGAGGAAAGACAGAGACCCTGAGCAGAACCAGGCCCACCACCTTATCATGGCCCTACCAAAGTCCTTCCCCCAGAGCTCAACAGCAGAGGATCCCGCAGCTCTCTAGACCATTCACTGGGGTAGCAGGGAAGGCTGAGGGCCCTGTTTGGGGAAAGCTTGGTCCTCGGAGAGGTATGAATGTGCAGGCATAGAAGGCAAGAAGAGCATCCTTCTCTCCTCACCCTGGCTAAGGCACCAGAAGGAAAGAAGGAAGGTTGGAATGGGGAAGATGTGAAGGGAGAACAGACCCGTGGATCCACTGGCTTAGAGAAGACGAAATACACAGGAGCGGAGGGAGGTGGGGACTACCATATGGGTCCCCCAACTGTGCAAAGAGAAGCATCCAAGAACTGGATAGAGCCACACTAGTGTGTACATTACCCGGAATGTTCCACCCTGCTCCAGAGTTGGAGGGAAACATGTTGCAGGAGTTGAGGGAGCAGAATCACAAAGGGTATTTTTCCCTGAGCCTAAGGGTTAAGGGCTAAAGAAATAAAGCTTTATATACATGGCAATATCTGTTCCCTCCTATCCTGTCTGAGCCACTGCAGCCTCTACGCTGACCATCCTATTGCTATGAGGGAGAAGAGGGAGGATCGGCACTTAAGGGAAGGGCTCAGTTGGCCTACAATACCCACTTCTCCAGAGGAAAGGGAAAGCCCATCCAGCTTAGTGCTAATGCCTTTTTTTACCACCATCATTCACATCCCTCCCAGTCTTCAGGCTGGATAATTGGGTGTCCCCCTCTCTCCCCCCAGGAATGGGGGAATCCGAGGCTTGGCAGGGCAGAACAGGACGGTCAGGGCGGGCCTCAAGTGTGGTGTCTGGTCCCTTGTGGACCCAAGCTAACAGGAACTGGTCTGCAGGTTGCTCTCCGTGAGCAGAGATGCGATGGAGGAAGGGTCATAGACGCTGTCAAATTCCTCATCTGAGCTCAACCCTTCGTGCTGGGTTGACTCGGCAGCTGCCCGGGAAGCTTTGCGCCTGAGTCAGAGAGAGGAATACTTGTAAGGGAGGGACACAAAGATTGAGACAGCCCCACTTACCATGTTAAGGAAATTCCCAGTTGTTCTAAGCCCTGTAGGTACTCACAAGATCCGCCACGGATCTGAGATCTGGGGAGATGGGATTAGACTAGGGGCTAAGATGCTAGAGAATAATCACGCAGGCTTCCAGGCAGGAGGACGTGACTGCCAAGTGCCATCTTAGGGGCCCTCCTCCCTATCCAGTGAGCGATCCCCTTCCCACACAGCTATCCCCATCAGCCAGGGTCGGAGCACAGCCATTACCAGGAGTCCTTCTCTAGGGCTTTGATCCGGGCTTGGAGCTGCTCATTGACCTCGTGCTGCTCCTCCAGCTCACGCTGGGCCTTCTTCCTCAGGCCATCAAGTCGCTCAATCTCCTCTTCCGCTTCATCCACCTGCCGCTTCAAAGCCTTCACCCTCAGGCTTAGCTGGCAGGATACCAAGCCCCCATGTTAGAAAGGCATCTGCTGCTACCGTGGACTGGGACCCTCCCCTGTAGCAATTCTGACAAGGGATCTTTACCCTAGAAATATATCATGACCAGGGGCAAGTTCCCTAACTCTGCAGGTTTGTTTCGGGGATTAAATAGGTTCTGACATGTGTAACACTGAGAAAGAGAACCTAGCACGTCGCAGGCATGCGACGCGTGTGCTTACTCTGACTGCTCTAACCCAGTCCCTCCGGTTTCGTCTCCGGCTTATACAAGAAGAGTTGAAGCTGGGAAGATGTCTGAGGTAGGTCCTCCGGTGGCCTTCCAGCAAACGCTCAGTACGTGCTTACCACGTGGTTGCTTGGCCCGGCTATTGTGTGTACCTGGTCCTTCTGGTCATTGACATGCTGCCGTTCATCATCGATCTGGATGGACAGCTCTTTAACTCTCCGCTCCAGTTTTCGGTTCGTGGACTGCAAAGCTGTCTTCTCCCTAAGAGGGTAGGGAAGGGGGGGTGTCTCTGGCTGTCGCCATTTCTGAAGGAACCCCTACGGGGCCCCCTCCAGCCTCCATGAACTCTGCTCAGTCACATCACACTGGGAAGCATCCAGGATTGATGCCAAGAGCCAGGGAGAGAAGTCATTTGTATTTCAGAAGATCTGCAACTCTCTCTGTTCTTTACCAAAGAAAAGGTCCCCCTAAGGATGAGGCCAGGTTGGCCATGTGTGAGGTGCAAGATGGAGGGGGCCTCAGAGGAGGAAAGCCCAGAGGGAGGGAGGGAGGGCTCACGTCACCTCTCTTCAGCTTGCAGCCGCTCCTGCAACTCCCGATTCTGGGACTCAAGCTGAGAGAGGCTGGCGTTAGGCTTCTGGAAGCCTTCTGAGCTCGCCAACCGGCTCTTCAAGTCCTTGTTCTGGAAGGGACAGAAAGTCTTCACAGTCACATTCCACTTCCAACTCCTCCTTTGGTACTTTCACCTGCCTCCCGGGGTCTGTCCCCAAGACTCCCCACTCCCTAGCTCACCTGTCTCTCCAGGGAGATTTTGTCACACTCCAGGTCCTGTCGAGCTGACCTCTCCTGCATGAGCTCTGTCCTCAGCTGGTCCACCTGGTGGGGAGGGGTGAGAGGAGCCAGATTCAGGGAGGGCTGACATAGAACCAGCCAGGTGAACCACATGAAGCAGAGTAAACCGTAGGATGCTCCCTGAATCCCCACAATTCCCAGGTGACTAAGAAATCAGCCTATTCAAGTGGGAGGAGCCATGGAATTTAAACAGGGCCTCCTCCATCTCACCAGGAATTAGCATCCCTTCAGAATGGCAGTTAGCCTGGATTCAGGCCAGAGAGTAATTCCAGGCCACCGGGACTTCTTCTTCCACTCAACTCCCTGGCTTCTTTCCACCCGCCCTGAAGCAGAGGGGACCTCGAGTAGCGCCAGCCATGAATGGACTCTGCGGCCAGAATCCTCCAGACGGTGAAACACAGGAGGGTGGAGGTGTCCTGAGAGGGCCATGAGGCTCTGCAGTCGGGGGTGGACACAGGACAGCGGTAAGGCAGGGCTTACCTGGTCCCGGCCCCGATTCACACGTTCAGTCAGCAGCTCCACCGTGCTCCTCTCCTCATCCAACTCCGCTTCCAGCCGTGAGATCTTTTCCTGTGGCGAAGGAGCAATTTCTGGTGCACACACTGGATGCCAAAATGCCACACCCCAACCAGGATGCTCTCAAAGCCCTGCCTCCGCTGACCTGTCTCAAGGGTCCCCACAAGTGCCGCTGCCCAGAGCCACCTCGGAACTACACCTTCTGCTGACCAGGCATGGCATCGAGGGGAAGGGTGAGGGGCACCTGCTCTAGCCTTGGTCCCCTGATGGGATGACAAACCCCAGAACCTGTCCCTCCCTGGGGCAGCCCTGTTTCCCTAGAGGGAAAGCAGAGAGAAATCAAAGTCCCTGAGCCAAGGCTGGGATGGAAGGAGTCAGAAACAGAAGTGCCAGGGCCCAGACCAAGGAAGCACCCTGAGGCCAGGCACTAGCCTGGACAGATGAAGCGTCTGGTCTCTGGAGCCACACTGCGTGGCCCTGAACACCAGATTCCTAGCAAAGGGGCCCTGGCTGATTACCTAACCTCTCGGTGCGTCAGTTTCCCTCAACAATAAAATGGAGAAGACAAGACCACCTTTCCCACAGGGTGACTGTCGGGATTAAACAAGTCTGAAGTGCTCAGCACATGGTACAATATGTGTTTGCTCCTGCTATCGTCTTGTTATCGTGATTATTGCCAAATATAGCGAACTGAAGAGACTATTGACTCTAAAGAGATGTCACCACTCATGCCCAGCCAACTGCTGCCGTGGAGGTAACTCAGGATTAGAAGCTCGGCGTTACCACATTTTCCAAATGTACAAAAGCAGCCAGAAATCAGAACTTTTATATGACATGTATAAATTCCTAAACACTGACAATTAATTCAAAGCCATTTAAAACACCGCAGTCAGGGGCACCTGGCTGGCCCTCAATCTCAGGAGTTGTGAGGTTGAGCCCCACGTTGGATGTAGAGACTACTTAAAAAAAAAAAAAAAAATTAATTAATTAAAAAAAAGCATCGGACTTCAGCTCAGGTCATGATCTCACAGTTCGTGGGTTCGAGCCCCGCATCAGACTCTGTGCAGACAGCTTGGAGCCTGGAGCCTGCTTCGAATTCTGTGTCTCCCTCTCTCTCTGCTCCTCCCCCATTTATACTCTGTCTCTTTCTCAAAAATAAACAAACAGTAAAAAATAAATCTAAAAGGGGCACCTGGGTGGCTCAGTTGGTTAAGCGTCCGACTTTGGCTCAGGTCATGATCTCACGGTTCGTGAGTTCGAGCCCCGCATCGGGCTCTGTGCTGACAGCTCAGATCCTAGAGCCTGTTTCAGATTCTGTGTCTCCCTCTCTCTGACCTTTTCCTGCTCATGCTGTCTCTCTCTCTCTCTCTCTTTCTCTCTCTCTCTCTCAGAAATAAATAAAACATTGAAAAAAAAGAGCCCACATTTAAAAAAATAAATCTAAAAAACTAATAAAAATATATATAAAAAATATTTTTAAAAAATAATAAAATTTCTCTTTTAAAAGTGTTTAACAACAACAACACAACACAAAACAAACATCCCTGCAGTCAAACTCCACCAGCTGTGGGCTACCAGCTTCCATCCCTAGTGCAGAAAAGGGGTGTGGTTTTGATGGTTTCCTGTCTCACATTCAGGTCCTTTATCCATTTTGAGTTTATTTTTGTGTATGGTGTGAGAAAATGATCTAGTTTCATTCTTCTGCATGCTGCTGTCCAGTTCTCCCAGCACCAACTGTTAAAGAGGCTGTCTTTTTTCCATTGGATATTCTTTCCTGCTTTGTCAAAGATTAGTTGACTGTATACTTTTGGGTCCACTTCTGAATTCTCAATTTTATTCCATTGGTCTATGTGTCTGTTTTTGTGCCAATACCATACTGTCTTGATGATGACAGCTTTGTAGTAGAGGCTAAAGTCTGGGATGGTGATACCTCCTGTTTTGGTTTTATTCTTTAGTATTACTTTGGCTATTCGGGGTCTTTTGTGGTTGGGACCTCATCAAGATTAAAAGCTTCTGGGGTGCCTGGGTGGCTTAGTCAGTTAAGCATCCAACTTTCGCTCAAGTCATGATCTCGCAGTTCGTGGGTTCGAGCCCCATGTCGGGCTCTGTGCTGACAGCTAGCTCAGAGTCTGGAGCCAGTTTCAGAGTCTGTGTCTACCTCTCTCTCTGACCCTCCCCTGCTCACTCTGTCTCTCTCTCTCTCAGAAATAAATAAAAAATAAATAAATAATAAAATAAAATAAAATAAAAGCTTCTGCACGGCAAAGGAAACAATCCATAAAACTAATAGGCAACCAACGGAATGGGAAAAGATAGTTGCAAATGACATATCAGATAAAGGGTTAATATCCAAAATCTATAAGGAACTCACCAAATTCCACACCCGAAAAACAACTCAGTAAAGAAATGGGCAGAAGATATGAACAGACACTTCTCCAAAGAGGACATCCAGATGGCCAACAGACACATGAAACGATGCTCAGCATCCCTCCTCATCAAGGAAATACAAATCAAAACCACACTGAGATACCACCTCACACCAGTCAGAGTGGCTAAAATGAGCAAATCAGAGCACTCTAGATGCTGGCGAGAATGTGGAGAAATGGGCATCCTACTACACTGTTGGTGGGAATGTAAACGGGTGCAGCCCCTATGGAAAACAGTGTGGAGGCTCCTCAAAAAGTTAACAATAGAATTCCCCTATGACCCAGCAATAGCACTGCTGGGAATTTACCCAAGGGATACAGGAGTGCTGATGCATAGGAGCACATGTACCCCAATGTTCATAGCAGCACTCTCCACAATAGCCAAAACATGGAAAGAGCCTAAGTGTCCATCAACGGCCGAATGGATCAAGAAGATGAGGTTTATCTATACAATGGAATACTACATGGCAATGAGAAAAAATGAAATCTGGCCATGTGTAGCAACATGGATGGACCTTGAGGGTGTTATGCTGAGCGGAACAAGTCAGGAAGGGAAGGACAGATACCATATGTTTGCACGTATAGGAGGATCTTAACGGAGGACCATGAGAGACTCTTGAATGCTGAGAACAAACTGAAGGCAAATGGGGGTGGGAGGGAGGGGAAGGGGGGTGATGGGCATGGAGGAGGGCACTTGTGGGGATGAGCACTGGGTGTTATATGGAAACCAATTGACAATAAACTATTTGTAAAAAATTTTTTTTAAATTAAAAATTAAAAAAAAAAAAGAAAGGGGGTGTGGTGTGTCCTGGCTCCTCCCACAGAAGTCCCACCTGGGCCAGGACCTGGACACCCGCCCCCCTCCCTCTCATCCCCTCATCACCCCCCACCTCCTTACCTCGAGGCCCTTGAGTTGCCGGGTCCTGTCGTCCTGGGACCGCTTCTTGTTCTCCGCCTCCTGCTCCAGCCCCTGCAGTCTCTGGGCCAGCAGCTCCTTGTCTAGCTGGGCAGTGTCACGGTCCGCTTGGGACTCCTGCAGGGCCTGCCGCAGCCTCTGGGTCTGGGCAGAGGGAAACGGTCAACAGCATGGAGAAGCGAGGTGGGGGCTGGGGGCAGGAGGGGCGGGGAGGGGGGACAAGTGTTTCCTCACTGACATTCTTTAGAACTGCCAGAGCACGGTGATAATAAAAAGCAGGCTGACGTTTAGTTTGTTTTCTTTTCTTTGAAGATCTTTAGCTTTACTCAACCATCCGGGATCCCGGGAGCATCCTATCTAGCCCACAGAAAGAAGCTCCTAGTTCATTTTCTTTACGGTTTTAAAATGCCCTACACAAATTAGAATCACCTAAGTCATTTTCAGGAAACTGATCGTGGGTCCTGGGCCCAGGGGTTATGAATTAAATGATATGGCCTGCAGCTTGGGTATCAGGATTTTTGGGTTTTTAACAAGAAAAGGTTTAATGTAACCACAAAACACAAGTTTATAACACATTGTTACTGGAAAAGATTGTGAAGGATTAAAATTAGCAATCATATTTAAAAAAATTTTTTTTAATGTTTATTTATTTTTGAGAGACAGAGAAACAGAGCAAAAGTGGGTAGGGGGCAGAGAGAAAAAGAGACACAGAATCTGAAGCAGGTTCCAGACTCTGAGCTGTCAGCACAGAGCTCAATGCGGGGCTTGAACCCACAAACCATGAGATCATGACCTGAGCCGAAGTCAGACACCCAACCGACTGAGCCACCCAGGTGCCCCTAAAACTAGCAATCATATATAAAGCATCTACCATATGTCAAACATGACTCTATATTGATACCATACCTCCACTAACATTGCAGTGTTGACATTCTTTTGGTATTGAGATTTTTTTTTAAATCTCCCCAGGTGATTCTAATGTGCAAGTTTAAATATCGCACTACAGGGGCCCGGGGGGTTCTGCAGGTTGAGAGTCTGACTCTTGATTTTAGCTCGGGTCATGATCCCAGGATCATAGGGTCAAGTCCTGTGTCGGACTCCTCACGGGGCATGAAACCTGCTTGAGATTCACTCTCACTCTCTCTCTCTCTCTCTCTCTCTCTGGCCCTCTCCCCCACTCACTCTCTCTCATCCTGTCCCTCTCTAAAAAAAAAATTAAAATTAAAAAAAAGTCACGCTCTACAGACAACAGACCTCCCATCATTGGTTCCTACAATGGATAACTCCCCTACCTTACTGTGTCCTAAGTGGTTAGACCTCAACCCGGGTCCCAGGATCCCTTGGCCCCAGGTTGAGTTAAGAAGCAATGACCTTCAGACCAAGGATGTTGAGAGGGTTCTCACCCCCCTGCCATTTCTGCTCCTACCTCATCCTGAAGCCGGCTCAGCCCCCCAGAGCTCTTCTCAGCCTCACTGGCCCACTCCTTGGCCTGGCGCTGGGCGTCTGCTACCTCCCGCCGGGCCTTCTCCTTATAATCCTCCAGCTGGGCCTGGAGCTGCTGCAGGGCCTGCTTCGAGTCATTCCCGATTTGCTCCAGCTGAGATGCAAAGAAAAGAGCCTTTTCAGCCCTGCACCCCTGTCCCTTCTCTGGGCCCGACACCCCAGATTGTCCTTCATGCCTCCATTCTCTCCCCTGGGCCCAGGTCCCCAGTATGGCCAGTAGTAATATACAGACTGCCTGGCTTCAAATCCTTACTAGCTGTGTGACCACAGCTTGTCCTCTCTGGGTCTCAGGTCCCCATCTGTAAAATGGGAAAATAACAGTACCTGCATCATGAAGTTGTTGTGAGAAGTATGATAGTTAATTACATAAAGTACTTACAGCAGCGTCTGATATAGAGCAAACCTAATTGACCATATTTCCACAAAACCAAGATGCTAATGATTGCAAGATGTACCACTAAGAAAGAAAAATCTACTGCTTGAACTGTAATGACCCATCAAAATTATAAGACTCAAATCAACTTTGAGTGCATTTTAGAACTGATGAAATATATTAGGTGTTTGCTCTAGCTTTAGAGAGAGATTAAAAGAACCTTACCTGATAAAAAGCAACTAACTTCCTTTTTTTCCTTCCTCCTTGTCCTCCCCCAAATATAAAATCCCACCCATGAAAATTCCCATATTTAGGTCTTACAGACACCTAGGGAGGTATTATAGATCCTTCATTTTCCTACCCCAAGTAGGAAATTCTACTAATGAAAATTCTTCTGTTCAAGCCTTATAGATGTCTAAGGGAGAATCCTAGGAGACCTTCTCCAAGGATCAAGACCATGGAGTTATGGGATATTGTGGGAAGGTCAAGAGCACAGAGGAGGAGCAGGAAGGACACGCTCCTTGAAGATTTGGCCTTGGCCTCCCCAGCAATGAATTTGAGGAAAGCAGACACCATTCATTCTGACTTCCCCATCGCTCCCCTCTCCCCTCAGGCAAGCTCCCTAAAGACTGGGGCCTCTTCCTAAGAGCCCAGGCCGACCCTGCCCACCTCCTTGTTGAGCTGGCACACAGTCTTATCTAGCAGCCGCTTCTGTTCCTCCAGCTCGGCCTTGCCCCGGCGGAGCGCCTCCCGCTGCTTCGCTTCCTCCTCCAAGGCCCGGTTCAGTGCCTGTTGCTCCTGCCCCAGGCGGGCCAGCCCCCGCTGGGCCTCCTCCAGGCGGGCCTCCAGTGCCCGCTTGGCAGCTGCAAGGCTCCCTTCCTCTTCCTGAGCTGTGTTCAGGGCCTCCTCAAGCCGTTTTTTCTCTGCCTGGGAGAGGGAAGACGTAAGCCATTTGGAGAGGGGCAGACAGGAGGGAAGAAAGAGAGATTTACAAAAAAGGTGGGCAGTGAAAACAGGCTCAGAGGCACCAGCAAAGGAATCAAGACACAGGGGACTGGCATGCGGTAAGAGATAAGACAAAAATGCCAGTGCAAAGGCCAAGATGTTGATGCCAGAGCCACACTCCGGGAAATAAACCTAAGTTTAAACAGAGGACCGTGAAGGCAAAACGCGGCACACTTAGGGCAAAATAAAACTGGTGGCCGGGGAGTTGGCGGGGAGTACTCAGCCAGGGATGAGAGGCCAGAGGGCCGGGAGGAAGCCGGCTCAGGGGCACTGACCTCCAGCCGCTGCACCTTGTCCCGCAGCCTCGCCTCCGCCACTTCCCCACCCTCCGCCAGGCCTCGGGCCTCCTTCAGCTGCTGCTCCAGACCCAGGATGCGCCGCCGGAAGTCGTCGTTTTCCTCCTGGGTTTCCCGAAGCGTGGTTTCCACGGCCGCCCGCCGCTGCCCCAGCACCGCCACCTCTGCCTCTGCCGCCATTTGAGCCTGCGGCCAGTTCAGGGAGCGGCAGCTCAGACCCCGGGGCCCCAGGGCACCGGCCGCTGCCAAGGAGGCCGCCCAGAAGAGAGCCCACGGGAGCCAGGCCATAGCAGCGGCGCTGCCCCTGAGAATCCCAGGCCTACGAGGCGCGGCGGGGTCATCAGGGCCTCCCCGGCCACCCCCTGGCTGCTCTGAACTACACACCTAGGACCATGATCTGGTCTGTACATACCCACGGCAGGGAACCTCCGTGCCCGCCAGAACCCTCATCCTGCACCGCCTGAGCCCTGTGCCCACTCCCCTTGCCTTAGAAGCCTCTTCACAGTCCTGTCTCAGCTGCTGGAGCGTCTTTTGTAGCTGCAGGTTCTGCTGTTCCAGCCCCCGGCCTCGATCCGCCTCGGCCCGCAGCTGCTTCTCCAAGTCCCGCTCCCGGTGGCGCCCAGCCACCTCCTGGCTCTGCTGCTCTTCCTTCAGCTCCTTCAGTTCCTGCTGTGTCCGGCGCAGCTCCTACAAGCGACGGGGGGCAGTGACAGGGCATGGAGAGCCAGTCTGGGACAGGAGACTGTGTAGCAACCGGGACTCTCACATGTCGCTGTGTGAACGGACGTTGGTGTGGCTACTGGGGCGGGGCTCAGTCGGTTGAGCTTCCAACTTTGGCTCAGGTTGCAATCTCGATCTCAAGGGTTTGCGAGTTCGAGTCCCGCATCGGGCTCTGTGCTGACCGTTCAGAGCCTGGAGCCTGCTTCAGATTCTGTGTCTCCCTCTCTCTCTGCCCCTCCCCCACTCACATTCTGGCCCCCCACCCACCCCCGCCACACACACACAACATTAATAAACAGCAGTAAAAAGAAATTAAAAAAAAAAAGATGGTGTGGCTACTTGGGCAATTGGTTTGGCAGTTTCTCAAAAAGTGGACCCATTAATTCCATTCCTAGGTATATATCCAAAAGCACTGAAGACATTTTGGGGGGAAACATGTTACATGAATGTTCACAGCAGCATAATTTCATGAGAGCTGAAATATAGTAATGACCCAAATAACCATCAGTTGGTAAACAGATAAACAAAATGTCGTATGTCCATATAGAATATTATTTAGCCACAAAAAGTATTGAAGTACCAATACTTGCTACAACATGGGTAAACCTTAAAAACCATTATGCTAGGTGAAAGAAACCAGACATGCAAGGCCATATGTTATTGGAGCCAGATTCTGTGATACCTGCCTATGAATAGTCAAATCCATAGAGGCAGAAGGTAGATTACTGGTTGCCAAGGGCTGGGGAAAGTAACTGCATATGGAGTTCTTTTTTGGGGTGATTTGAAAATGTTCTGTAATTAGATAGTAATGATGTACAACTTTATGTACATACTAAAAACCACTATGTTATAAAAGGATGAATTCTGGGGCGCCTGGGTGGCTCAGTTGGTTAACCGTCCGACTTTGGCTCAGGTCATGATCTCACAGTTCGTGGGTTTGACCCCCACGTCGGGCTCTGTGCTGACAGCTCAGAGCCTGGAGCCTGCTTCAGATTCTGTGTCTCCTCTCTCTGCCTCTCTCCTGCTCACATTGTCCCTTTCTCTCTCTCTCAGAAATGATTAAAACATTTAAAAATAAATAAGTGGGTGAATTCTATGGTATGCGAAATAAGTCTCCATAGAAAACACTACATGGAATAGATGACAGTGTGGACAAAATAGGACTGGCTGTTTCAAAAACAAAAGAAAATAAATTGAAAACCAAAACATGCAGCACGATAAATAGTGGTGCTGCTTTTATTTCTTTTTTATTTTTTTTAATTTGTTTAAAGTTTATTTTGAGAGAGAGGGAGTACAAGTGGGGTGCAGGGGAGAGTGGAGAGAGAGAATCCCAAGAAGGCTCCATGCTGTCAGCATGGAGCCCGATGTGGGGTTCAATCTCACAAACTGTGAGATCATAACCTGAGACGAAACCAAGAGTCAGGTAGTTAACCAAGTGAGCCACCCAGGTGCCCCTATTTCTCTTTTAAAAAATTAAAATATTGGGGTACCTGGCTGCCTCAGTCAGCAGAGCATGTGACTCTTGATCTTGGGGTTATTTGAGCCCCACAGTGGGTATAGAGGGAGATTATTTCAAAATAAATTTTTAAAAAAAAAATTAGGAGGGGTGGGAGAAAAAATTAAAATATGAACTCTGGTTCTAGTTCTTCAGCTACTAGCTACTTCTGAAATTCAGAAAGCACCATAAATAGACTGAAATATAATATATTGTGAGTTTTCAATGTAATACACTAACAAAACTACAAAGAAAAAGAAAAACAGGGGCACGTAGGTGGCTCAGTCGGTTAAGCACGGACTCTTGGTTTCAGTTTAGGTCATGAATTTGCAGGTTGTGGGTTCAAGCCCTGTATCAGCCTCTTCACTGACAGTGCAGGGCCTCCTTGGGATTCTCTCTCTCTCTCTTTCTCTCTGCCATTCCCCTCCTCTCTCTCTCTGTCTCAAAATAAATAAACTTTTAAAATTTTTAAAAAAGAAAGAAAAAATCAGCACAGTGTATGGTCTACATTGGACAAGGTCCATTTTCCTTATTAATACTTTGTTATTAAGTATTGATAAAACGTACTTCATATGAGTAAATGAAGCACTAAGTATTACTTTTAAGCTTTTGAGCTTTATCTCATAGAATTAATCAACTGAGATTGTCCAGAGGAATTATATAGACTAATATAGCAAACAGACTTCAGACTATCCTTGATATTTGTTAACTTCATATTAATATAGTAAACTTTTAAGAGAACTTTTCATTTCACAGCCACTGAAGTATATTTGGTTTAGGTTTATGTTTTTCTCGACCACATATGTGCATAAGCTCAGACTTTTATTTATCTGGAAAATCATTACTTAGAGCTATACTTCTTTACTCATTTAATAAAAACAGTTACTCTGGTTAAAATCAGGCAGTCTTATGGTAAAGGCATGATAAACAAGCACTGATCAATAAATACTTGTTAAGTAAGCGCCAACTACGTATCCAGTGGAGTGAATCAAAGAATTATAAACTTAGAAGACTCCTCAGGAGGCCATAAATGCCAATTCTCTATACAAAAAAAATATTTTCTAAGTTTCTAAATCATCCAAAATAATTACTTGCTTTCTTGTCCTTCATAAAGTAATACAAGGAATATGAAGAAATTATTTATATTTACTTCAATGTGATGACTTTGTCATTTATAAAACATCATGCAGGATAAACCATTTAATTCCCTGGGTCTAGCTGCTATGGTCTCCAAGCAGCCTTCAAATGACAATTTGGCTTTCTGAGTAGGTCAGCCTGCCAGGCCAATACGAGTATTCCAGTCTGTGTGACACTTCACATTACGAGGCGATAAACTGGCATTCTAGCTGCAAATGTTTGTTTTGTAGATGTAGGTAAAGACTCCATATCTCCCCCACCCCGAGGCAGAGCAGCTCTCAGGATGCTGACTGAACTCCAAGCTTGCAAAAATGACCCTGGAGTTTCACAAATCCACCAAAATGCTGCTCCCCATGAGGTCTCTGGGGAGGTGGCCAGCAGCCTCTGGCTAGAACCTAATCTGGCCACCAAAAGTCCTTTACATCAGAAACTGGCATGTTCAAGATAGCAGCCTAGCTGGATGAGAACGTGTGGGGGGAGATATGGCCAAACAGGTCCTGAAAACCCAGGCCACGGAAGGCCGCCCCAGCAGCATAGAGGCCGGGTCAGTGTCCACCACCCCGACCTGCCCTTCCACCCTCCAATTCCAAGTCCATCCATCTGTCCATCCGTCCTTCTTCCTTCATTTCTTTTTTTAAAGTAATCTCTACACCCAATATGGGGCTCAAACTCACAATCCTGAGATCAAGAATCCCATGCTCCACAAACAAAGCCACCCAGGCGCCCCTCCAAGTACCTTCTTGAGCTCCTCCATGTGGCGAGTATCTGTGGCACCAGCTCGGGCCTGCCCCAATTCCCTTTGCAAGACCTCCATCTTCTCCCCAAGCTCCTCTTCCATCTCCTCCTTCTCCATCCGCAGCTGCAGGAGTCTGAGCCCAGGGAGGTGAGTGGAAAGGGAAAGGGAACAAGATCAGACCAGCTTCCTGGGAGAGGTTAGCAGGACAATGCAAACCACCTCCCCAGAGGCCTACAGCCTGGGCTCCCACTCTCAGCAGAGCAAAGGGCACAGCGTGGGTAGAAAGGAAGCAGGATGTAGGAAATGGATAAGCATTCTCGGGAAAGATACAAGGTCCTCACTCCTGCTTGGTGGCTCTTAGCTCCTCCTTGTTCTTCTGGAACATGCTTTGCCAATGCCCTGTCTCCTCAGAGGTCTCCTCCAGCTCTTTCTGCAGTTCCCGCACCAGGGTTGACATCTTCTGCCTTTCAGCCTCTAATGCTGCATGGTCCTGGGGAAGGGGACAGTTGGGGGCCAGGAGGCTCAGATCAAAGTGTCAGTGTGTAGAAGGGGAGGCCCAGGCCCACGGGGCACCATGCCAGCTGCAAAACCTCATCCCCCATTGGTGCCTGGTGCGATGCTAGCAGTGAGCTCTTCCCAAGCCATGGTCCACCCCACTGTCATGGGGAGGAACCTCCCCCAGTGATTTCCCCATGGCACCCTGGTCACTCTCTCTCACGGTGGCCCTGGCCTGCACTCCCTCTCTCTGCCCTTGCAGGTTTCCTGGCCAAGGTGTTCACTACATCTCACGTGTGTCCTTTAGAAGGAGTTGCAGTGACAAGTAGAAAAGTCTCAAAACACCACAGCTTCTCGGCAGCCCGTCCTGGCAGGGGGCGAGTGGGCAGGGTGCGCCTGCCTCTGGCAGCCCCTGCTCCATCACGTGCCTGGGTTGCATCCTGCACACTCCTACGGAGCTGCTCTGCGTCCCGCTGGTACTGCTGCCGGACCTGCTCCACCTCCTGGTCGCGGGAGGCCACCTCCTCCTTCAGGGCCCCCTTCAGGGCCGTCAGCTCCCGCTCCCGCAGCCGCAGCTGCTCCTCTACCCGCTGCTTCCCCTCCAAGACCTCTTCCAGAAGCTCTCGGGTCTCTAACAGGTCCTGGGGAAATGAGGATGGAAGGTATGGACATGACTATAATAGGATCCGCCTTTCTATTCATTCAGGCAGCCGATCAAAACTACTTAGTAAGCACTTCATACCTGTCAGGCTCAGTCCCAGGTGCGCTCTGGCCTCTGAGATGCCAACTTAGGAGAGAGGAAATTCACCATTCTGGAATCTAACCCCCCACCCCCACACACACCCCTGTGAATCTGTCTGAAAGCACGCTAAGGGGTGCCTGTAATCAGCTACCTACTGCCCAAACTTTGGGAAAACCGGAGGTGAGCAGCCATGCAGGCGCTCTAGCGGACAGCAAGTGGAGGCTGGGACTGCCCCCTACCTTCATTAGCGCCTCCTTAGCAGGCTCAGGCCCCTGGGCCCGTTTTAGCTTGTCCTGCAGCTCCATCACTTGGGTCTCCAGCCCGTGTCGTACCCTTTCGCCCTGGTCCACAAGGAGCTTCATGTTCTGGAGCCTAATAACAGTGGATAACGTTACTAAGCTCTAGGAGTCAGGCAGCTTTCGACGTACTTTACGTGTATTGATTCATTTAAACCTCCTTCGAGTCTTTGTTCAAATCTTAATGAGGCCTCCACTGTTTCTCCACTGATCTGCTTTAACCTACCCTACCTATCGCCTTCTCCCATGCTACAGGTTTACTTACCTAATATGCTCTTTATTTACAGACCTCCTGGCCCCCACTAGAAACTTTCCTTCTGGAGAACAGTGCTCCGCATCTGAATGGTTCACTGATGTACCCCGGGAACCCAGATCACTGCCTGCCACATGATTCACTGCAAAAACATCTGCTGCATGAACAATCTGTGAGGTAGGTACTGTTATTAACCCATTTTACAGATTTAGGGCCAGAGGCAGAGAGGCAAATCCAGGTAACCCAACTAAGGCACTATCACCATGAGTGATAAAGAGAAAGGTCCTATCTGTAAGCTGTCTCTGTTTGCCCCTTCCAGCTTTTAGAGATCTCCCCCCTCCCCTGCCCCATCTCTCTCTCCCAGGGGGCACCCACCCACTCTGGCCCCCCACATGTACCACCAGCGGCACTCACTCTCTGATGCTCTGCTGGGTCTCCCCCTTCCTCCTCTCCAGCAGCTCCTGCAGTCGGCTACACTCTTCTGCCTTTTCCTCCAGCTGCCGCTCCAGCCCGACCCGGGACGGCTCTAGCTTCTGTCGCTTCTGGAAATGGCGAGGAGAGTAAAGCAGGTGGAGAATAGGAAAAACCTCTCAGAAGGACCAGGAGTAATGGGAATGTCTAACACATGAGGACACTCACTAAATGACAGGCACTGTACTAGGGACCCTGTGCTTATTATCTGCCTTTAATACTTCTCACAAGCCTCAAGACTTGTGATGGTTTAAGGTACCTCCACTAATCCTCTGACATTCCTTTCAAAAGGTGAAGCCTCTTTGCTGGAGAATGGGGTGGACTTAAGGACTCTCTGCTAACTAAGAGAAAAAGGAAGAAGTGATGTGTAGCTTCTGAGACTAGGTCCTAAAAAGGCATTGCAGCTTCCAATCCTTACCTTCTCTCCTAATCAGTCACTCTGAGGAAAGGTAGCCACCATATTGGACCCTCGACCGCCCCGTGAAGAGGTCCACATGGCAAGGACATGAGGCCTCCAACTAGGTGGTCTTCTCATGACCAGCCCCAGCCAATACCTTGCTTGGAAATTCATAACAGACCCTGAGGCAGAACTACCCAGCTTAGGGGGCGCCCAGGGACTCAGCTGGTTGAGTGTCCGACTTCAGCTCAGGCCATGACCTCACAGTTTGTGAGATCGAGCCCTGCATTGGTCTCTGTGCTGACAGCTAGAGCCTGGAGCCTGCTTCAGATTCTGAGTCTCATTTTCTCTCTGCCCCTCCACCACTTGTGCTCTGTCTCTCTCCGTCTCTCAAAAATAAATAAATATAAAAAAAATAGATTAAAAAAATTTTTTTAAAAAGAACTACCCAGCTCAGCTGCCTCCAGATTCTTGGCCCTCAGACACCAGGAGACAACTGTTTCAAGTTGTTAAGTTTTGAGATAACTTGTTACACAGTCATACATAAATAAGAGTCCAATTATCATCCCCACTTTACACTTAAGGAAACAAAGGCTCAGAACATTTAAAGAACATGCCTCAGGTCAGTTACAGAGCCAACAAGTTAGGGTACCAGGATTTGAACTCACTTTGACTCCACAGCTGACCAGGACACTAGATTGCTTTCCAGGAAACAAGGGGTGTTACAATCCAACACTTACAAGCACCAACTACATGCAAGGAAGTACTGGGAGAGGTGGAAGCAGGATGTATTTTTTTAACACATGAACTTTAGCATAAGACTGACCTGAATTTTCAAATTCTTCTCTGTAACTTACTGGCTTGAACACTCCACCCCTCTGATCATCAGTTTTCTCTTCATGAAAGTGTCCACAACGCCCACCTTACAAGGTCCCTATGACTAGGACACATTACCTGGGTTATCCTCAACAAGCAATGGCTACTGTGTACTGCCACCGCTGTACCATCAATGAAAAGGATCAGGGTGAGGAATCCACTCACGGCACACGTGGCCAGTGAGCAGCAAAGCCGGGAGGGAACTTCCAAAGGAAATGGAGGGAGGGCGGTCAGAGCCCAGAAGAACGCGATGCTGTCGCTGAGCTCCAGGGAGCCCCAGACGTGCTTGGTGGGACGGCACATGCCCTTGCCTCTTGGGTCACAGAAGACACGAGCGCTTGCCCCGTTGCTTGGAAGAACGGCCGGGCCACAGCTCCTTCCCGGTGTCCCATGTGCCTCCTACACCCCATCTCCCCTCACCTTCACCTCTTCATCCAGCTTTTGCTGCAGCTCCTCCACTTTTCGGGTGAGCTCACCCTGCCCGACTCGGTTAGCAGAACCAGAAGTCATCTGTCAGGGATATGGAAGGAAGGGGTGAGTCCATGCCCAGATCCCAGATCCGAAAGGACAGAGCCCTGCCCCCTGCTCCCTGCCTCCACTCACCACCAGAGGCTGCATCTGCTCCAGCACCAAGCTGACCTTCCTCTTCACAGACATCTCGCTCTCTGAGCTCCTGGAGGGTAAAGGGACAGGAGCAAAGCTGAAGGGAGGGAAGAGGTGGCAGAGAGGAGGGAAGGGAGCGCTCAGGGCAAGGAAGATGAGGGACGAAACCGGAAGGGAAAGGAGGGAGGTATGTGGCCACCCCATTGGGAGGGCCCCACGTACCCCTCCCTCAGGATTCTGTAGATGGTGGCCTTCACGTGGTCCATACTGCCAGGTGGGGCAGCCTCCTGCTGGTCTCGGAGGAGGTCCGGGGTTGATTTGAACTGCAAAACATAAACCCCAAGAAAGAGGAAGATTCAGCCAGAGGCATGTGCGGCGTTGGGTTGGCCCAGCGGCGGCAGGCAGACACCACAGGCATGACACGCGGCCCCACGGTGACAAACTCGCCTGAGGCCCGAGCAGCGGGCCCAGGAGACGTCCAAGCAGGGAAGCCCCTTGCTGCAGCCGCCAGCCACGTTCTCCCTGACAAGCGGACCATCTGTGTGCTAGAATTTGCAAACGATTTACTTTTAAAACAGGCTTAACCTCATCTCCAAGAAGCTGCCCCCTGACTCAGTCGCACTCGCGAGTGGTAGATGAGGCCGGGAGGCTGAGCAGCTCACATTATACTTGTGCTGCCAGGTGCCGGCCAGGCAGGAGCCAGTAGCCCTCTCGCTCGCGAAGGCGATTTCAAAGTCCGTTCGATTTCCGTGGAAGTATCTCGAACGCGAGCGCATCGTCTATTGAGTAGAAAGGTACGGAGGACGGCCCAGTAGAGACTGTCTGCTTTTGGTTATTGGAATCGGCAAGGGGCCCCGGGGCTAGTGGGTCAGGGCTCAGAAGCCCGGGAGGGCTGGGGTCTCACCTGCAGCAGGCCGGGGTCCTGGGCTCTCCCCTGCGGCTCCTCCAGACTCTGAGGAAGCCAGTCCTGCGTCCAACGGGCCCGGCTAAGGCCGCCGGGAGGGCTGTGGCTCTGGGCTGAGCTGCCCACGGGGCCGTCCAGCTCTGTGCCAGGGGCCCCACGGAGGGGGGACAGGCGCTCCCGGTCCTCGAGGGCGGCCCGTGGGAGCCGGTTGTCCAGGCTTTGGCTCCGCTTGCGCTGCTCGGGCGCCAGGGTCCGCGAGCGCCGGCCGGTCCGGCCCCGGCTCTGCCCTCCGTGTCGACTATCAAACTTGTTGATGAGAGAGTCCACTGAAGATAGGGGAGCAGTGTCAATGGTGCCGCCCAGCACGGCTCCGGGAGGGGCCAGCTCCAGCAGGCTGGCACTGCGGGCGCTGGCACTCACGGGGGCAGGGCCTGCCAGGGAGGCCTGGGACCGGGACCGGAGGAGCCTCCCGTTCCCACGGGCCCCAGACTCCTCGTCCGAAAAGCTGCCCTGTGAGCGTGCAGGAAACTCCTTGGCGTGAGAGTAGGAGCGCTCCAGGGGTTCCGAGTCAGAGCTCAGAGCTCCTGCGGCCCCTCTGCCGTGGGTCCCCTTGATCTGGACTCCAAAAGAGTCACTACCTTGCTCCCCACTGTTGAGCACCACAAAGGGCTGCCCAGCAATGCCCTGCACGCGCACAGCGACCCCGTAGGAGCTGGCTCTCGCATCCTTGGCCGGACGCCGTCCACCACGACGAAGGGTGCCCATCTCCATGTCACCCACTGGGTCTGTGATGAACCGAATCTGGACTCCATGGTCTACGGGGCCCCGGGGCTCAGTCATGGTGGACGCAGGCTCCATGAACAAGAGGGTCCTAGAGAATTGAGAAAAGAGTTTAGGCTGAGGGACTGGAGCCCAGACACCTCCACCTGTCCAGCTTTTGTGCGGCTGGCTGCCTTGTCATTTCTTCCGCGTACAGCAGTGGTTCTCACATTTCATCTGAGCAGCAGAAGTACTCAAGGGCCTATGAAGACGCAGACTACTGGACTGTGTCCCCAGAGTTTCTGATTCAATAGGTATGGATTCGCATTTTAAAAAAAAAAATTTTTTTTTTAAATCTTTTTGAGAGACAGAGCATGAGTGGGGAAGGGGCAGAGCGAGAGGGATGCACAGAATCCAAAGCAGTCTCCAGGCTCTGAGCTAGCTGTCAGCGCAGAGCCTGATGCTGGGCTTGAACCCATGAACAGCCAGATAATGACCTGAGCCGAAGTCGGACGCTCAACCGACCGAGCCACTCAGGCACCCCATATCTCACTTTTTATTTTTTATTTTTTTATTCTTATTTATTTTTTAATGTTTTATTTATTTCTGAGAGAGGTAGAAAGAGAGACAGGGTGAGCAGGGAGGGTCAGAGAGAGAGAGAGACACAGAATCTGAAACAGGCTCCAGGCTCTGAGCTAACTGTCAGCACAGAGCCCTACGTGGGGCTCGAACCCAGAACTGCAAGATCCTGACCTGAGCCAAAGTCTGATGCTCAACCAACTGAGCCACCCAGGCGCCCCGTGGATTTGCATTTCTAACAAGTTCCCAGATGATACTGATGCTTCTGGTCCAGAGTCCAGATCTTGAGACCCACTGACTCGGAACAATCCATTTCCTCTAATATAGTCCTAGTGGGCTTGGCTTTGTCAAAAGTTTAAAAAAAAAAATTTTTTTTTTATGTTTACTTTTGAAAGAGACAGAGTGTGAGCGGGGAAGGGGCAAAGGGAGAGAAGGAGTCACAGAATCTGAAGCAGGATCCAGGCTCTGAGCTGTCAGCACAGAGCACAATGCGGGGCTCAAACTCAGGAACAGTGAGATCATGACCTAGGCTGAAGCTGGATGCTTAACCGGATGAGCTGCCCAGGCTTTGTAAAGAGTTTAATGATTTCCCTTCATCTTCGCATGTACACATATACCATCCAACCCCAACCCCTACTGAACAGACAACCTCTACCCCGATGGATAAAAGGGGCCCTCCACTCCCAGAGCTCATTTAAAATACAGAAGACCCTTAATGCTGTCCCATATCTGGGAGAATAGCAAAGATGCCTCTAGGTTGCGGAAACAGAGGGCTAAGTGAAGAAAGAGATGGGAGAAGAACTAGGTTTCTACATGTATCTTTTTGTCCCTTTCAAATCTGGAACTATGTAAATGAATTGCTTTTCAAAAAAAGATTTAAATAACTTTCAAGAGTGCCAGTCCAAGGCGCCCTAGGTTAGGCAGACTTGTCCCACCTGAGGGCCGAAGTGAAGACCACCCATGGACTAGTTCCTCGAGGCCACATTAGCCTGAGATTAGCGTCAACAAAAGGATTGTATTCTAGGTCTGCTCTGGCTCCAGGAAATGGAGAGGCAGGTTCTCTTCCTCCAAGCAAACAAACACCCTAGCTTCCCCAGCCCTGCGAGTCATCTCCCCCAGAGATTGGCACCAGTCCGGAGGTGGAGCACTAGTGTGGCAGACAGACACACAAATGTGCCCGGCCCAACCTCCCGGGGGGGGCCTTGGGCCAAGGAAAGTTGGCAGGGCTCCCTTCAGGGACTGTAGGTATGCTAGGAAGCCCAGGAAACTGGGGGTGAGGGGGAAGGGAGTGGCCTCGCTCCAGGTGAGACAGGGCTTGGTGGGAAGAACATTCCTAGCATTCCCAGCTCTTCCCCTCCAGAGAAAGGAAGGAACTGGGAGGGAGGAGCCCTTATTGGCAATGGTTCTTCCCCTTCTTAGTTTTGATATGCCATTGGAGGGGTCCATGAAAGTAATGCACCTCCCCCCACCCCACCCCCCCGCCGCCCCAGGAAACAGTCCATAGAACCTCAAGAGTTTCATGAACACCTCAAAGCTACCCTGAACTAAAGGACCCCACTCAGGCACCAGGAGAGGACTTGAAACAACCTCAGATACTCCAAACAGAAGGACATGTAGTTGGCGGGATCCTTTGTTAGAATTCGAGTAAAAGATGGACCAGAAAAGAAGCTATGAGGTAAATGGGCCAGTTCTCCAAAGGGCTTATCTAGTAGGAAAGGAATCCAGCCCCACTCTTCATTTGATGTATATAACCTTGAGCAAATCACAATTTTTCTGAGCCTCAGTTTCCTCATCTGTAAAACAGGTATAATAATAATGCCTCATAAGGTAGTATCTGTGAGAATTAAACAATAATTACATGTACACGGAGTTTATCAAGTTTGGGGCCCCTGGGTGGTTCAGTCGGTTAAGTGCCTAGCTCTTGATTTCAGCTCAGATCACAATCTCTGGGTTCACTGGTTTGAGCCCCACATCGGGCTCTGTGCTCAGTGGGAGCTGCTTGGCATTCTCTCTCTCTCCCTTTCTCTCTCTGCCCTTCCTTGTGCTCTCCCCCCCTCAAATAAATGAATGGGGAAAAAAATTTATCAGGTTCTACACTTCAGATTTTTGCATTTTATTTACTTACATTCCACTTTAATAAAAAGAGGGAGAATGACAAGATATGAAACATGAGGGGCGCCTGGGTGGCTCAGTCAGTTAAGCGTCTGACTTTGGCTCAGGTCATGGGATCTCACAGCCCATGGATTCGAGCCCCACGTCGGGCTCTGTGCTGACAGCTCAGAGTCTGGAGCCTGCTTCAGATTCTGTCTCCCTCTCTCTCTCTGACCCTCCCCCATGTCTCTCTCTCTGTCTCTTGAAAAATGAATAAACATTTTAAAAAAAGAAAATGCAAAAAGAAACACGAGACATCCCTAGCAGTGTATGCCTGTCACAAAGCTGATAACAAATGTTACCCTGCGTACATGCTGTTCCTTCCAACAGGACCTTCCTGGCTTCACCTGCTTCACAGAAGAATGTTACTTCCTCAAAGCCTTTCCCAAGCGACCCTCCCACAAACTAGGTCAGAACCACGTTATATGCTCTATAGTTGTCCTTCAATGAATTTGTCTCAGTTTTTTTTTTTAAGTTTATTATTTATTTTGGGGAGAGAGAGAGAACATGAATGAGAGCATAAGCAGGGAAGGAGCAGAGAGAGGGGGAAAGAGAATCCCAAGCAGGCTCACTGACAGGGCAGAGCCTGATGCAGAGTTCCATCTCATGAACTGTGGGACCACAATCTGAGCCAAAATCAAGAATCAGATGCTTAACTAACAGAGCCACCCAGGTGCCCATCAGTTGTTGTTTTTTTGTTTGTTTGTTTTAAGATTTATTTTTGGGGCCCCTGGGTGGCTCAGTCAGCTGAGCATTAAAAAAAATGATAGTGATTCTCTTTCCCTCTCTATCTGCTCCTCTCTCTCTAAAATAAAAAAAAATAATTTTAAAAATATTTTATTTTTAAGTAATCTCTACACTCAAAGTGGGGCTCGAACTTACCACCCAAGACCAAGTTTGCATGCTCTCCTGACTGAGCCAGCCAGGTGCCCCTGCCTCAGTTTATTTTTATAGATTTATTATGGTGATGATCTGTTTCCTGTCTGTCTCCTCCGCTGGATTATAAACTCCTGGAGGACAAAGATCAGGGCTCTCAGCTGACTCCAGCAGCCCCAGGGCCAGGCGACATAATACATGTCAATAAATATTTGTTAAAGGTCGGATCCTGAACCAAAGCAGACTTTCCCAGCAGTAGGGAGATCTGCCCAATGATCCCTCACTGCCGTTTCTAGTTGGAGAGCTGTCCCTGGCCCGGACCCCCTCCCCCCATTCAACTGTAATTTTGGAACCAGATGTGCCTAGACTGCGGGCTCTCAGAAGTCACATGATTTATTCATAACGCTGCTCTGCTCTGTCAGGACATCTATGGATCTTCCAGATCAAGGAGCTCCGGGCTCCCAGCAGTGTGCACAGCCCCTCACCCACACGAGAGCGCTGAACACGTCCCTGGTCCCGGTGACTCTTTAACCTCAACCACTGTTAGACCCAGGACAGGTGGATCAGGGGCCAGCAGGGCTGAAGTGATCTTTGGGATGGGTCAAAAAGCAGGGCTCTAAATGATTCAACGTGGAAAACCCGAAACCTATCCGCCTTCAGTTACAGAGGACAGCGGGGCGTGGCCGGGGCAGCCAGGCAGCGCCAGGTCTTAGGAAACCCCAGGGGCAGGTAAACAGCCAGCTAGTGCCAAGCAACATGGAGTAGAGAGCCGTCCTTCTCACTGCCTGCCCCTGTTTTTCCCTCCTCTGGCATGTACCCAGGCCACTCCTCACCAAATGTACTCTGGGAAGAGCCCAGGCCACGAGTTAAGTCAGTTTTATCTGTCTGCCTCTGCCTTTCCTGCCCCAAAGGAGGGGGAGGATACTCTGCACCTGTACCTGACAGCCACTTCTCCCCGAGTTACTCATTAGCCCGCTCTGCCCCAAATCCGTCACCTCTGGCCCAGCCATAAGCATCTGGCTTCCAACTAGGAGTGACAGTCTCTCAACTTCTGGCAAGAAGTGGGGGTGGGGAGGTCTGGGGTGTGCAGAGAAAGAACTGATACATGCAGAGCCAAGCTATATGCTAGATGCTCTGTAACTGGCAGATTTAGGCAATGGAGAAAGGTAGAGAGATTAGACTCTCCTCAGAGGTAAAGGGAAGCAATGGCCAAAACAGAACAGGACAGCTCAGTGACCTTGATCAATCGGCTATTTTCTCAGAAGGAGTTACAAAGACAAGAAGGTTCCCCGTGGATCAAAAAGAACCACCTCAAGTGGACCCCTGGCTCAGTCCACTGAAAAAAAAGAAACCTGAGAGCCAGGCTAGAGCAGCTTGGCCAGTAGAGGAAAACACAATGACGAACTGGGCCCTGCAAACTGGCTGGACTGGTTTGAGAGGCAAGGGGAAGGGGAGGGCCAGGAAGGCTCCACTGGCAGCTCGTAAAGCAGACCAGAGAAACTCCACGCCACAGAGGACAAGGGGCAAAACCATGGGCAGGGACTGTCCAGCCTAGATGCCAATGCCAAGCCTGTAAAGGAGGAGGCATAAGGTAGAGAGAGAACAGGAAGGAGCAGAGGCACAAAGAATCTCGTGAGTGACAGACCGGTGCATGATAGGAAGACTCTCTGTCCCATATCCCTCCCTCTCAAGTTCCCAAAGTTGCATTCCTGATCCCACATTCGCCCTGGCCAACTCCCTGACCCTTAGTTCTCCCCTCCCCTGCATGTAAAGCAGCAGCCCTCCCCTCCCCTGGCCTCCTACCAGGCTGATGGCATGCAGGTCAGCCTAGGGAAAGAAGACAGGGTTCTAGGAAGCCAGAATCCTCGTAGGACCAGGCAAATCTCTGGATTAGCAGTCCCCTAGAACCAGACCCCCACTCCCAAATATCCAGAATGAAAGAAGAGGTGCAGAGGCGCGTGTGCAGGCAGCCTGTGGACAACATAGTTGCTAATTATTTCCCAATTACATCTTTCCTCCGGCAGGGCATCAAAGGGGCCAACCTAAGATTGGCTCTGGCTCCTTTACCTGCCCAAGGCAAGGAAATCTGCCTCAGAAGTCTCGTCTGGGCCCCAGGGTGCAGCTCTCATCCAGCCTGGAGACCCAGAGGTGCTAACTCCCCTAGTCTTGCGGTTTCCTAAGGAGTCCTGCCTAAGACCCACAGGCAGGTGCCTACTGCCAGTGTGACAGCCATCACGGTCCAGGAGTCAGGGACGCTCAGTGGGGTTTCGAAGAGTAACGGGCCTCTTCTAGGAGGCATCAGGGAAAATGGTGAGGCTCCCAAACCTCACCCAACGGCCCCATCTAGAACCAAGAAGAAAGTATGTGTGCTTGGGGGGAGGGTTTGACATTAGCCCCCCGAAAGAGTTAGAAAGTATTTCTACAAACGTTGTAGGCCTAGGGATCCAGGCTTCCGCATAACCCTCCTCCGAGAGCAAGCACTCTCTCAAGAAGACAAAATTCTCCCAGGCATGAAAGCGAAGCGGGATGGAAACGGACAAGCTTCGTTTCACACCTAGCAGAGATGGGGGTGCCTTCTTGTTCCCCCACTCAGCGTGTTCACCTGTAGGTGAGTGGTCACAGCGAGACGACTGAGAGAGGGCGGTCCGGGGGAAGGAGCACCTCCGGACACCTTCCCCCTAACGACTCCGAGCCGGTCCCCTTCCCACCAGAGACGACAAGCTCCTTCCCCCCCGAGCACCGAGGGCTCCGAGAAAGTCTGCCCCCAGGTCAGCAGCTGACCTCCAGAGAGAACCAGGCCCTGCAACTCTCTCCTGTCCCGGGAGCAGGCTTGGACTCAGCTGCCCCTCACCTGGCGCAGGCCGAGGCAGCTGCCCCTCGTACTTTCGAGCTCTGGTGCCTCTCCCCTGGCACAGTCCGAGGAATCTGCCCCTGGTACCTTCGAGCTCAGGTGCTCCTCCCTGGCGCAGTCTGAGGCACCTGCCCCTGGTACCTTCGAGCTCAGGTGCCCCTCCCCTGGCACAGTCCCAGGCAGCTGCCCCTGGTATCTTCGGGCCGCAGCCAGCTCGTCATCAGTACCCCCACCCCGGCTTCACGTTCCCTCCTCCTCTCTCCTTTCTGCACCTGTACCCTGGGAGAGGGGCTCTCAGGTCGCCTCGCGCCCCGCCCCTCGCCCCCCAGGGGCGCACCTGAAGGCCCTCTCGCCCCTTGGCGTCCACTCACCGCAGCCGGGCTCGGCGCTCCCGGGCTCGGGCTCGGGCTCGCGCTCCGGCAGAGCTGCACGCGCGGCTCGCGGGCCCTCCCCCTGCGGCCCCGTGCGCTCCCTCCGTCCCCCTCCCTGCACAGCGCGCCGCCAACCTGTTACTCCCCTCCGGAGCTCCACCCCCATTGGCCGTCACCACCCGCCCCGCCCTCCCCTTCCCCTGGTTGGTCCTTTTCCCGAGGGGGCGGGGCCGTCCGCCCTAAGGACTGGGACGGGGGTCGCGGGCCTTGGTGGGCGCGCCGGGTCACGTGGGCCGGCGGGCCGCAGGAGGCCATGTTGGGGGCTCCGCCCGTCCCGGGTAGCCACGCACGGCAGCATCTTGTGGTCTCGGCAGCCCCCCGCCCTGTTCCGCGGGGGTCGCCGTCTACACCGCCTTCTGCCCTCACCGGTCTCCGCAGAGACCGCGTTGCTCTGCTGTGCCTTTGCCCAGGGTGCCTCCCCGCGCCTGCGGCGCCGGCGCTCCGCGGCTTGGGCTCGGGTCGCATCTGCCGGGCCTGAGCCGCAGCGCTCCTCCCCGTCCCCCCACCCCCGGCCTCCACAGGTCATTGTCCAGCCTGGCACCTTCCTCTCCGCAGTATTTTATCATCTTCCAAATTACGTAATTTTTAAATCGTATTCGTCGTTCATCTCTCGTGCTGCCGTAAGCCCCACGGGGCGGGGGGGTGGGGGACCGCTGGTTTTGTTCGCTGCCACCCCAGATGCCTGCAACAGCGACCGGCACACAGTAGGCGCTTAATCGGTGGAATGAATGGGAACTGGGTACGCTTAAATATAAGCTTACGTTGAAGGCGGGATGTAAGTTTACAATGAATAGGAACGACCCTGCAAACAAAAGGGGACTCGGCCCCAGATTGCGGATCCACTTTAGAGCCGAGCTTTTCCAAGAGATGGAGGAATTGATCCCAGAGCCCAGAAGAGTAGGGTCAGGTCGGGGATGCTCAGCATACAATGGACATCCCGCTGATAGGCTAGCTGTGCTTAAACAGCGTTGAAACTGGCTTCCTAGATCTTAACCGCTGAGATATGTAGAAAGGAGGTTAGCTTACGTTGCTGGGCTCTGAATATTGTTCTCACTCAACAAATATTTATTCTGTACCTAGTTCGGGTTGAAGAGGAATCCTAAAGGCGGCTGACACTGGTGCACTCGCTGGCGCTCATTTCCTTCCCCTCCCCCCTCCCCCGCCCCCATCTGAGCGGAGCTAGGTGTGGGTCCTGGAGGGTAAAGTCCACCTACCAGGTCCTGGGCGGGGATGCAGTCTCTGCATTCCGAGGGAAGCCTTTACAGGGATTAGAGTCCTCAGACCGGCCAGGGCCTAGGGGAGGGAACAGCAAAAAGGTGTGGGGGTGGGGAACCGAAGAGGAAATACCCTTCTTGGTTGTGTTATTTCCAGACCAGTGGGAAGATTTTAAAAATATACGTGTATATATATATATTTTTGAAATGGGAGGTTGTTAATTAATCCAGATACTGGAAAAGTGGAAATGCCTAACGCCTCATGGGTAACACCTTAATAATTAGGATACTTAGTGTATTTCCAGGAAATACAAAGTAAAGGTGGTAAAAGGAGATACCCACCCCAGCACTCTGGACACAGATTACAAGGAAAAACCAGGAGGCCTCAGAGTCCCCATCGGTGTCATCTGTTCCTCAAAGAAGCACTCGATCTCAGAGGGACACCGCCATCAGGGCCAGGTGGTAAAGGTCATTCTCCAGAGTTTGTGGTCCCTCCCCTTAAGAAATATCATACTTTGAAAAATCAGAGGAAATATAATATTCAGAAAGAAGGAATAAATTACATTGATATATGTTCATGTGGATAATTATACTTTTTGGGAAGTGGTACAAAAGAGAAGGTTCTAGGTAAATTGGAGAAGTTTTCACCAAGAAGCGAATTTGGAGCCAAATTCTTTCCTCTGTTCTTTCCCGAATTTCCCAGGCCATCAACCCTGACACTAACAGCTCTACCGAAATTGTTGCCTTAAAGATCACCTGTTAGGGGCTCAGTGGGTAAAGCATCTGACTTCAGCTCAGGTCATGATCTCGTGATTCATGAGTCTGAGCTCCATGTGGGACTCTGCTGTCAGCACAGAGCCTACTTTGGATCCTGTGTCTCTCCCTCTCTCTCTGCCCCTCCTCCACACATTCTCTCTCTTCCCCTCCCTCAAAAATAAATAAACATTAAAAATAATCACCTGTTAAATCTGTGGACATTTCCTAAGGAGCAGCAAGGAAGACTGCACAGCAAGAGTAGCTAAAGATTTTAACTGGAAAAAAGTGATGCCACTGGCTGAGACTGAAAGGACAGGGGACAGAAGGGAGTTGGGGAGGATCCAGAAGAGGAAGAATATAATAAATTAACTTTGGAACTTGCCATGTTGAAAAAGAAGGTGGACATCCACCAAAAAAAAAAAAAATGGAAAGAAAAGAAAAGAGAAAAAATCTAGCAAACAACTGGAAATGAAGCTTAAAGGAGAAGTTAGGACTAGAAACAGATCCAAGAATTATCCTCAGAGAGATACACGTTTGCAAAGAGGACCAAAGAGTGAACCTTTAGAAATAGGGGGCAGATGAAGAAACACAGCAAGCACTGAGGGAGAATTCAGAGAGGTAGGTGAAAAAAGTCCATGAAAGAGAAAGAGTGATGTTGGAGGAAGAGAAGCGATGGGAATTTGACACTTTGCATTTATGGTTGATTTCCCAGATGTAAGTTTCAGTCACGGGCAGACCCTCCGCTCAGACTGGGACAACCAAAGGACTGTAGGGAAGTTTTGTTTGTTTTATTTTGTTTTTAGGAAGGAGAGACTTGGTTATATTTTGAGAATAAGCCAGAAGAGTGAGCAAGATTCAAGAAATAAGGGAGAGAGAGTGTGAGTAAACAGTCAAAGCCTGGACCTAGAGGAAAAGGAAACGTCTGTAGAACTTAAATTGTAAGCCCAGGTAAGGGATGGAGAGTTGAAATTGAGTCAGATCACTGTAGTTCACCACGTTATTCAGCCTGCCAGAGAGAACGGTGATTCTGAGAGCTGGGGACTTTGTGAACCAGTTTTGGAACTGTTCTATGGGAGAATACAGTAAGTGCCAAATAAATGGTTCAAATGAAATGCTACTAGGAAAGCCTCCCTTTCAACTAGAAGAGGGTAGTATTTAATCTGAGTGTTGAGTAAACAGGTATGTGAAGGGGGAGGAAGAATGAGGGCGGGGTATTGTGCAAAGGCCCGGGGGCAGGAAAACATAAATGTTTGTTGTGGGAATTGGAAGGAGACCCTACAGGTTGATCAAAGAGACAGGGACATAGTGGGAAATAAGACGGGAGAGGTAAATTCTGGGAGAGATTATACAAGGCCTTGAATATCAGGGTAATAAATGTGGGCATTATTTGCAATGGAGAACTGTTGAAAGTTTTTAAGTGAGAAGGTATCAGTATTTAAAAGGGTTAATCTGGGGGTGCCTGGGTGGTTCAGTCAGTTGAGCATCTGAGTCTTGATTTTGGCTCAAGTCATGATCCCAGAGTCATGGGATCAAGCCCCATGTCACACTTTGTACTGAGCCTGGAGCCTGCTTGGGATTCTCTCTCTCTGTCTCTCTTTCAAAAAAAAAAAAAAAAAGGTTAATCTAGGTCAAGGTCAATATGAAGAATGCAATGGTAAGACTTGTTTGAGAGAGAGAAAAAAAGGGACCACGCACCCTAATGTCTTTTAGCACACTACTCATCATGTCTTTCTGGAGCTTTGCTTACAAGTATTTTGCTTTCCAAGAGCAATAATAACATGTAATTATACTAGTGCTTGGGGCTTTTCCTGGCTGGGTAAAATTTCTGTTATGAGTGTCCTTAGGGAAGATAATAAGAAAGGGTCACTCTTCCAGCCTTTAGGTTCAGGATCTCTCAAGAGTCCCCCAAAGATATTTCATTCTGACTCATGTGTTCCACTCTTTCCACAGAGATTTTATGAATGGACATCATTGAGACCAAGCACTGAGTCGGGAGTCAGAGACCTGTGTTCACATTTTATTTCTGGGAAATCTGTAGTGTTAGCCCTGTCTCCTAAAATCTCTGGGACTCATCTTGCTCTGAAAAATTAAGACAATCCAAGATTTCATAATTACATTGTTTCTTTGAGCTTCTTGGAGCAAAACAGTCATGTTCTGCCCTCCCACCCCTCTCTTATCCTGGGTGGGGAACAGGAGTATTATAACAAGGTAACTGTTTGGGACCAAGAATTCCACACAACCTTTTCTGCCTAAGGCCTAATCAGAGTCACTTCCTAACAAGGGAGAGCCCCGTCCCCAAGCTCTTCATGTCACCCTACACTTGCTCACCCGTTTGTCTTCCCTTCCACCCCACCTCAAATACTCTGAGCCACCAAATTCCA
This sequence comes from Proteles cristata cristata, assembly GCA_017311185.1. Lineage (NCBI taxonomy): Eukaryota > Metazoa > Chordata > Mammalia > Carnivora > Hyaenidae > Proteles > Proteles cristata. The sequence continues at coordinate 529,909 of JAESUZ010002594.1, forward strand.
GTATGTCCCCAGTCTCCAGTATACATTCAAAATAAGAGTATCTTTTCAAAGGGGGAAAAAAAGAGCAAGAAGGCTAGATATTTCCAATTCCAAGGGAAATTAGAAGGAACAGATTCCTTCTGCATAATTTTTCTCCTGAGTTGTTAAAACGCTGCTCTGATGGGAGAGCCAGCTTGCCTCCACACACCCAAACAACAGCTGACTGCCCCTCCCAGCTCACTTTCCTTTCCTTGTCCCTGAAGGAGGCAGAAGTTTGGCAGCATAAACCGGCACACATTCCCGACACCCCAAGTCCCTCCCCGGTCCATTGCGGCAGAGTCTTTCAGCAGAGTAACTGCCAGATTTGCTTAGATTGTTTATGTGTACTTTGTTTGAATGTGTATCTCAAATACAGAGAGAGGGAAGGTGATCTGTGGACACAGCACTGAATTCAGGGACAAAATACCTCGTGTTGCAGCCATGGAGACTGTGGAGCTCAGATCTCCCTTTGAGAAAGAGTCTACCACTCAACTACCAGTGTGCAATTAGCTGTCAGTCTCCAGCTACATCACGTTTGGGATCCGTTACAGCATCAGAGGTCAGGCCCCCCTCTCCCCAGGCAGCCCCTTACCTATGACTAGGTGTGGTATGGGGATAAGGGCTTGGCCGTTTCTGCTCACTATTAGACTCCTCTATCAGACACTCTTTGCTCTGGAGCTTTCCATTGGGTTGTTGACGGGAGCTTGGAGGGATCTGCACCATGGCTTGAGGTTGTCCTTCCCCAATTTTGCTTCCTACGTCCTTTCCTTGCAGGGGGATTGGATCTGTACCCTTTCCTGCTTCCTTCCCCTTCTTCCTTTGTAGGCACTGATACCCAATGAACCTCTTGCACTCCTAATCTTGCCTCAGCATCTGCTTCCCAGGGCACCTGAATTGACTCAAGTTGGTCCCGGGAGGGTCTGAAAAAGCAAGCAGTCAGAGGGGAACTGTGCTCCTCACTGCCTGACTGGAAGGAAGACCCATGCCCGGATAGTATGTGCGCTAGAGTCTGAGACAAGATGGCGGCCCAGTTGCTTTCACTGAGGGTAAAGTGGAAAATGTTCCTGGGTGTAACAATTTGGGCATCTGGGGAAGGCAGAGGGCTTAGTAGTGCACACAGGGACAATGAAATTGGCTGGCTGTTATTAAGTTCCATTGAGCCCTGCCAAGAGATAACAAAAAGCTGAGAGCAGTAACCAAATATTGAAAATTAACTGTGAAGGCCAAACAGCCTCTTTGATGGGTTACAAAGAGGCCTTTATCTGTAGCAGTGAGAGAGCAAAAAAAGCTGAAGACCAAACTCAGGATTTAATAGAGTTCCCGGAGGCCCATCTGTAATCAAGGTCAGGGCCTTGGTTGGGAAAACCCAGAACTCTGTAACGTGGAATTGGAGGTGTGTAAGTGGCGCGCCCCCGAAAGTTTTGGCTCTCACAGTCCTCTAAACCCTCAGAGCCTTAAGAAGGGGTCCACACCTCCCCATTAAGACCCAGCACTCCTTCCTTGTGAAGAGATACTACAAAGGCCTCTCCACTCCCAGAATCTGCCTCCACCCCCACCCTGACTGCCAAGATCTTACTTGGGGTTAAGTTGCAGCATAGTCTAAGAGGAGCATGCTGGTGCTAGCAGAGGAAGAAAAGGCCTGTACCCCCAGGATGCGTGTGCTGCATGAGTATTTATGGACTCATAAGCACTAGCCTGCATATACTGGCGAGATTTGGGGGGTATCTCTGCAGTTGGTGTTTAATCAAGTGGCTGAGACACAAGACTAGACAGGGACAGTTTATTCACTGGGGCTCACTCTCTCGGGACAGAATTCAGCTTGCTGGTAAGGACCTGCCCCCTCCCCCCCGTGGCTCCTAGAAACACAGAGGAACCTTTGGTGAGTGAAGTTCGTGCCCGGATCACATGGTACTCAGAAGAAGAAAGGGTTACATGGCTCAGCGTAGTGGGCGCATGCGAGAATCAGTTGTAGTAAGAGGCCAGAAGCTCTACCAGAGGATGTTCCCTAAAAGGTCTGGAGGAACTCGTCTACCAAGGTCGTCGGGCACATGCTGGTGAGGGCACGGCCAGCATCACTGTGAAGCTCCGCGTGGCTTTTCCTCTGCAAGCCCGAGCTCCTAAGAGGAGGTGCAGTCACAGCTCAGCTCTTCTATAGCAAGAGAGATAAAGGAGTCCCAGCGCAATAGAGGCCGAGTGGCAGCACTTGAAACTTAACTTCCAGAAGCCTGGGGGGTTACAGTTATCCTAACCACTGTCGAGGGTAGAGTGACAGCGTCAGGAGCAGGACACAGAGCTGTGCAGGTGGTTAGTAGAACATGGCAGCCCTGCGGGCAAGGTAGACAGGAAGGCAAAGCCCAGGTATTACTGAATATGTGCAAACTGAAGAAATAGATACGTGGGAACTCAAAGAAGGAAGTCACAGTAAGAAAGCATGATCCCTTTTCCAGCTCCCCCACCCCCACCCCAGTAAGTTTTCAGACCCAAAGTTCATTGGTTAAGGAGCTGGCCAGGCCTCCAAGATCCCCCAGCCCTTCCCAGAGGGATTTATGGCTGACTGCTCAGGCGACTGTAAACAGAGCAGAGAGGACCAGGCAGGCATTCTGAGTGAGGGCTGCTGTTCACAGCACCTGAGTTGAAGTCGATATCTGGGGACCCAAAGCATCATCTCACCCGCCCTGTTGCATGGAGCTATAGAACCCTGACCACAGCCTTCTTACAATGGATTCACCTCCTCCAGTCAGAAACAGTCCGGACTGTTCGAGCGTCCTGCAGGACGCGCTTCTGATCTGTGGGTGACATAGTGCTGATCAGTCACACTTCCCGAGTGTGGAAGATAATTGCTACAAAGATTCAGGGGCCTGCCATATCAGAACCTTTTCAGGAGCCTGGTGTTCAGGGGACGGGACATCTCCAAAGTAAAAAGACAAACTGCCGCACCTTGTATCTCTTACGACAAAGAAGGAATCATGGCACTTCAGAGACCTCTTCACATCCCTCGAGGGCAACACGTCCTATTCTGGAAACGCTGCTCTCGCCCCCATGCCAGGTGACACTGAAAACGGCCAGTTCTGTGAGGGGCCTGGAGCAGGGAAGGAGTGGCCCCACGGTCGTGGCTCATGCTGCAAAAACAAAAGACCACCATCGGGGGAGAGGGGGCTTATGAACAACAAACATTTACTTCTCACAGTTGTAGAGACTAGGAAGCCCAGGATCATGGTGCCAGTAAGGCTGGTGATTGGTCATGGCTTCCTGGCACGTAGATGTCCGTCTTTTGCTGTGCTCTCCCGCAGCAGAAGGCGGAGGGGATTTACCTGGTCCTCTTCTTAGAAGGATGCTGAGCCCACTCATGAAGGCTCTGCTTTCACTACCTAATGACCTCCCAAAGGCCCCACTTCTAACACCCTTACATTGGGCAGTAAGACTCCAGCAGACGAGTTTTGGAGGAACACATTCAGACCACAGCACCCACTCGCCATCGCTCTCAGTGAACTACTGGGGGCCTTTGTGTTTCCTGTTCCTGCAACTCTGAGCTCTGCAGGATTAGAACTTCTAACTCGCGAAGAGGCATACTCTTTCCAGAAGGACCACATTACATACCGTGGCTGCTACACGGGCACTCTGGACTCTATGCACACGGAACCTCAGGTGGGTCCAGAAACTACTGTGTTGTCAGGGGGAATTGACCCTGACCCGGGAAGAGGTAGGACCTCTCTTGCAAAGCCGGGATGGGATCGGGGCACCTGGGTGGCTCAGTAGGTTGAGGTTCCAACTTTGGCTCAAGTCATGATCTCGCAGTTTGTGAGTTTGAGCCCTGCGTCGGGCTCTGCTGTCAGCGCAGGGCCTGCCTCAGATTGCCAGTCCCCCTTTCTGTCTCTGTCCCTCCCCCAGTCATGCTTACTCTCTCTCTCAAAAATAAATATTTAAAAAAATTTTTTTTTTAATTAAAGAAAGAAAGCTGGGCCAGGAGGGAGGTCCTGGTAACTTACCAGCATCCCAGTGAAGTATGTGGTGACCTACCTGGACACCTCCTGGTCCTCCCTTGCCTAGTTACAACCATGAATTTTGAAAAAGTACAACCCTGACCTGTGAAGGGGCCTCAGACGCCCCCCCCGGAACCAAGGTTTGGGCATCAGAGGGCTATACTGATGAGACCAGTAGAGGTGATGGCTGAGGGCGAGGAAGATTTAGTGGGGGGAGGGAGGAAACAAGGAGTACCCATAGCAGCCCTGAGACTAACAGCAGGATGGGACACTAGTTTATATCATTAGCCTCTGAGCCCCTTCTCAGGAAGGGAGGCTCAGGGAGCACTTAACAAATGAGTAGGGAGAAGCGAAGCCACAGGACACAAGGGTGGGCTCTAGCAGCCAGGGAGGTGCCCATACGGATGCCCTTCAAGAAAGTACTTTCTGTTCAGCCACCAGAAGTCCAGCCATTCCCTCCCTCCAACCGCCTCCAGCTGCAGCACCTTCAGGATTCACTGTTATGTTCCAGTTTCAAGCACACTCTTCCCTGGCACCCCAGCTGATGGCTGAGTGTGACTGGCTACAAGCACCTGGCCATTTCTGTTCACCACAGCATGCCTGTGACTGGCAGGCTTTGCCCGGGTCTCTGCACTGGGCAGGCTGAGAATCTGTCACATGTGCACAGTGACAGGAAGCTCGCCTTGGCCTGTCCTGCTCCCTACTCCTTTCACAGGTGTTACCCTTAATAAACTCCTTACATCCCTAATTTTGTCTCAGCATCTTGCCCAAAGGACCCAAACTGACACACTCAGGCAATACATAATGTTAAACAGAAAAATGAAAACTACATGTATATGTATGTGCGCACACACACACACACACATTGCAATCACAATGATTTTTTTTAACGTTTATTTTTGAGAGGAGGAGGGGCAGAGAGCAAGGAAGACAGAGGATCCAAAGTGAGCTCCATGCTGACAGCAGAGAGCCTGATGTCAGGCTTGAACTCATGAACCGTGAGGCCATGACCTAAGCTGAAGTCAGATATTTAACCGACTGAGCAGTGCTCCCAATCACAAAAATTTTGAAAATATGTATTTATGTAGATGAGACCAGGAAGAAGACATAGAAAAATTCAGCTGGTTGATCTGTTAGAGCAAAAGGATTGTAAATGATTTTTTATTTGTCCTTTATTGTTAACTTAATGATAATTATACATTATACAAAATAAGGAGAAGATAAAGATATTGGTTCTGAATCTATGTTCTGTTTCTTAAAAGCTATGGGACTTTGGGCAACTGAGTTTTTGTTTCCTTGTCTATAAAATAAGGATAAGAATTATGCAAATTCAAGGAGACTAAGAATATAAACACATTTTCCTATTGTACAACACTATAAAGTTGCAAGGTAGTTTTTAAGGTTGATTTATTTTTAAATAATCTCTAAACCCAATGTGGGGCTCAAACTCAATGACCCTGAGATCAAGAGCCGCATGCTCCCCCCACAGAGCCCACCAGTCTGGGGTCCTCGATATAAGGAAGCTGGTTGATCAGCACATCCACTGCATCAGGTACCACATGCATGGGTTTTCGAGGCTGTTGTAACCAGTTACCACAAATTTAATGGCTTTGAACACAAATTTATCATCTTACAGTCTGGAGATCAGAAATCTCAAGATCAAGTTGTCGCCAAGGCTGCATTCCTTCTAGGGGCTCTTCAGCTAATCTACGTCCTTGTCCTTGTCTTTTCCAGCTTCTAGAAGCTTCTGCACTCCTTGGCTCATGGCCCCTCCCTGCATCTTCAAAGCCAGCAACGTAGCTCGTTCAAGTCTGTCTCCCACTTTCTGACTGCTTGTTGTCACATCTCCTTCACTGACCCTCATCCTCCTTCCTCCAGCTTAGAAGGGCACTGTGAAGACACAGGGCCCTCCTGGACAATCCAGCTGCTTTGAGTCCCCACCCCCAGCCTGATCACATCTGTAAAGTCCCTTTTGCCATGCAAGGGAACGTATTAGGGGTTCCTGGGATGAGGACCTGACCACCTTTGGGAAGCTCTTTTTCTGCATCATTGCGGTGATACAGGGGTAAGCTCAGGAGGTGACGTCCCTATTCCCATGGAGATTCTCTGCTAGTAGAGGAGAGACAGAAGCTAGTTGATAAGATGCTGATACACGCTATGAAGAAAATTTTAAAGGGGTGTTGTGATAGCGACTGGGTATGGAGAATGGCTGGAGAAGTCTTTTGGAGGAGGTGGCTTTTGAGCCAAAGCCCAAAGGACTGGAAGGCAATTACTGGCACCCTTGCTTCTGTGGTCCCCCTGGAGTCCCTTGGAGATTTTTGGCAAATTTGGGACCTGTTCAGGATGAATTGACTACTTATGAATGTACTTTATCAAGGAGACTAGTTCCAACTCACAAAGTAAACACTGATCTGTCATCCCTGCCCCGGGGACATTAGTCTTTAGGCTTTCTGAATTTCAAGTCACGATCAAGAACCAACCCTGCCTCGGGGCATCTGGGGGGCTTAGTGGATTAAGTATTTGGCTTTGGCTCAGGTCATGATCTCACAGATTCGTGGGTTTGAGCCCTGCGTCGGGCTTTGTGCTGACAGCTATCTCAAAGCCCAGAGCCTGCTTCGGATTCTGTGTCTTCTCTCTCTCTGGCCCTCCCCTGCTCACGCTGTCTCTCTCTCTCTCAGAAATTAAAACAAAACAAAACAAAAAAAACATTAAAAAAAATTATGAACCAATCCTGCCTCTTTAAGATTAAGAATCTAGCACTGTTCTGGGGCGCCTGGGTGGCTTAGTCGGTTAAGCGTCTGACTTTCGCTTGGGTCATGATCTCGCGGTTCGTGGGTTCGAGCCCCGCGTCAGGCTCTGTGCTGACTGCCAGCTCAGAGCCTGGAGCCTGTTTCAGTCTGTGACTCCCTCTCTCTGACCCTCCCCTGCTCAAGCTGTCTCTCTCTCCTAGAAATAAATAAAAAAAACATTAAAAAAAATTAAAAAAAAAAAAAAAAAAGAATCTAGCACTGTTCCATGCGTACTGTCCAGCATAAAAGCCCTGAGACTACACTGTAATGGCAGAGACCAGTTGGGAGTAATTTAAATCCTTAGCCACTTAAATTTGATTCCCATGGACATAATTTCCAAAACCTTTTCAGAGAAGTTAAAAGTGGATGGGCCTCAGCAAGAGCCTCATTCCTCACTGAATCCTGGGGACAGGGACGCCGGGTCCTGGACCGTCCATTCAGTGATTTGTGCTGGTGCCTCTCAAGTTCTTTTTTTTTTTTAACTTTTCAAAAAAATGTTTATTTATTTTTGAGAGAGACAGACAGACAGAGACAGAGTGTGAGTGGGGAAGGGGCAGAGAGAGAGGGAGACACAGAATCCAAAGCAGGCTCCAAGCTCCAAGCTGTCAGCACAGAGCTCGATGTGGGGCTCGAACTCACAGAGTGCGAGATCATGACCTGAGCCAAAGTAGGACACTCAACTGACCGAGCCGCCCAGGTGCCCCACGGTGTCTCTCAAGTTCTGTAATGCCTCAGGAGAACTGAGAGATGAGACCTTGGGACCAGCAGAAAAACAGAGCAACTGATTCCCTAGAGAAAAACATCTTTCTTTCTAGGCTGTCAAAGGGGAGGTTTGCCGTATATTTATGGGGACAAGGAGAGCCTAGTCTCAAGGGGAGACTCAGCCAGTTCACTAAAGAATTACAAAAAGAACACAACATCCTCACCCCAGCAAACGAAAGACTTTGTCTTTCAGTTCGCTGCCTCTTCCCTCCTCCCCCCCAGGAAGTGGCCCCTTTATCCTGGTGTGTGGCTAGAACTCCTACTATCATACTCTGTCTCTTGGGTCCCTGGTCGTCTTTTGTTTTCTCCAAAATAATTATTTTATTTCAAAATGACTTTCGCTTTGGGGCGCCTGGGTGGCTCAGTGGGTTGAGGTTGGACTTCGGCTCAGGTCATGATCTCATGGTTTGTGGGTTTGAGCCCCGCGTTGGGCTCTGTGCTGACAGCTCAGAGCCTGGAGCCTGCTTCAGATTCTGTGTCTCCCTCTCTCTCTGCCTCTCCCCTGCTCACACTCTATCTCTCTCTCTCTCAAAAATAAATAAACATTAAAATTTTAAAAATAGATAAGTAAACATTTTTTAAAAATGACTTTTTCTTTGACTGCAATGAAAAATTAGATGGATTGATATATACAAGCAAGCATGCACAAATTAAATACACAAACTCTGTAATCATAAAAGTTTTTATATGAGATTTTTCCTTTTTCTAAACAGCTTTACTGAAGGATAATTGACATACAGTAAACTTCATGAATGTAAATGTACAATTTGATAGTTTTGAGATATATGTGTGTGTGTGTCTCTCTCTCTTTCTCTCTCTCTCTCTATATATATATGTATATCCAGAAAATCTGTAAAATCCTTACTGCAGTCAAGATAGTGAAAATAGCCATTTACCAGAAATGGGGGGTGGGGGGGCCAGGGGGTTGGAGATGTTCTCCCTGGGTTTTAATCTCTTGCTATCAGTTCACAAATTTGTACTCTGAGTAACGAGATGAGATGAATCATTCATAAAACTTTTTTTCTACAGAAGTGGGCAGAAAGAAAAACAACTTCCCACCCTCTTGGCGGGCGACCAGTGGTTCATTAACCTAAATCATGTCACTGCTCTGGCAGTTCCCTTTCTTCCTTGTGCACAGGGCTCCGCTGGAATGCAAGGGGCTGGGAAGATCGCCCAGCTGGTGTCCCGGGCCAGCCCTCGGGGGCCCTGGCTGGGAGCAGGAGGCTTTTGGCCTTGGTGCCCTGCCAAGCTTGGCCTCCTGCAGTCCGTCTTCACTGGGCACCATGTCTTTCAACCCAGGAGCATGAGTTCCTTATCTACCTCCAGCTCCTCAGTCTTCCCTGTGGTCTAACAGGAAGAGATACGTATATTCATTACCCTTCATTCTAAACCAGCCCCTCCAGTATCTAGACAATGCTTCCTCTTCTCAACTCTTCAGCAATGTTTACTGAAGACCTACCAGGTGCCGGGCACTGTTGTAGGCTCCTGGAATATTGCAGAAATCAAAACACATTTCGGGGGCACCCGGTGGCTCAGTGGATTAAGTGTCTGACTTTGGCTCAGGACATGATCTCACCGTTCGTGAGTTCGAACCCTGCATTGGGCTTTGTCACGAATGCTTGCTCAGAGCCTGAAGCCTGCTTCGGATTCTGTGTCTCCTTCTCTCTTTGCCCCTCCACCACTTGTGCTCTGTCTCAGTCTCTCAAAAATAAATACATATAATAAAAACATTTAAAAACAAAACAGATTTCTGCTTTCAGAAGCTGCCCTTGTGAGCTTATATCCTAGTGAAGCACGGAATCTACAAGAGCCTACCTTCCACTGCTTTCCCTCTCCCCTCATCATCTTCAGTAACTCCCTCTCTGAGTGTCCTCCCTTCTGCTCACGAAGGTGGACAGGAGAACCATACCCCTTTCCCTTTGCAACTCGTAGCTGTTGCCCTATTTCTTTCCTTTCTCTACATCATTGCCTGTGTCGGTTTAGACCCCGTGGTGCCAAGTCCCCTTGTACCTCCTCTACAGTTGAATTCAGAAACTGGAGACCTTTTTTCAGTGCCGCTTCTACTTATGTGTCTTGTGCCTCTGCTTCCCCACTCTTCCACCATCGCTCCTCTGTGGGTTTCCATGCCGCTGCTCCCACATCTCCACCATGGGGACTCCTGCCCAGACCCCTACCCATGGACAAGGCACTCTCCTCTGCCCCCGGCTCTTCTCCCTCACTCCCATGCCTTCTACTGCCACCTTCAAAAGCAGATAATTCTCACATCTCTATCTGAAATGCTGAGTTCTTCACTATCTCATGGTTTGTGAGATCAAGCCTCATATCAGTCTCTGCACGGACAGCTCGGAGCCTACTTGGGGGGGGATTCTCTCTCTCCCTCTCTCTTTGTCCCTCCCCAGCTGGTGCTCTGTCTCTTTCTCTCTCTCAGAATAAATAAGTTAATTTTTAAAATATTTAAGGGGCGCCTGGGTGCCTCAGTCAGTTAAGTGTCTGACTTTGGCTCAGGTCATGATCTCGCAGTTTGTGGGTTCAAGCCCCGTGTTGGGTTCTCTGCTGTCAGCACGGAGCCTGCTTTGGATCCTCTGTCTCTGTCTCTCTGTCTCTGTCTCTCTCTCTTCCCCTCCCCTGCTCTTGCGTGCTCTCTCTCAAAAATAAATAAACATTAAAACAAAAAGAAAATAATATTTAAATGCTGATCTCTTGTTGGTGTACAAAATCTGTATTTCTAACTTTCTCTAGGACTTCTGCCCTTGTGCATCTCACCTTTATTTCAGACACATGCAGACGAGGTGTCTTCCCTAGTTCACCAACTCTCCTTCTCAATTTCCTGGTCTTTACTAACTGCAGTCCTCAGTCTCTCCTTCCAGTATTGCTCAGAACCCTACCAGAGATCAGCTACCAAGAAAACCAGCCAGCCAGGATATTTAAGGGTGGAAACTCACAAGGACACAAACAAATAAACCAAGCTTATGGGACTATGTGGGGGGATCTCAACCTCTGCTTTCTCCAGAAAGCAGCCTTTTACTTCAAAGGGAGACTTGCCTTCAATACTTTGACGTCAGAGGGCAAAGGAGGAATGCACAGAGCACTGGAGTGAATGTCCGGGAGGACAGGAATGCCTGAGAGCCTCGGGGAAGGGGGTTCGAGGCACGAGGGAGAACAGAGATGAGGGTCTGCGGTCAGCTGTTGGCTGATTCTGTATCCTGCGCAGACTGGCTCCAAGAGGGGTCTGCTCCCATTAGTCAGTGAGTTCATGTGGGATGACAATGATAAAATGCAGGAAACTCAACTGTCACAGCCAAGGGGAGCTTAAGTAGACATTATGAATAACTATGATACGGTATTCTGCATGGGGTCCCGGAGCTGGAACAGAATACGAGACCAAACACTAAGGAAATCTGAGTAAAGGATGAACTTTAGTTAATACTAATAATGCAACACTATTGGCTCATCAATTGTGATAAATGTACAGTACTAATATTAGATGTTAATAATAGGGGGCACCTGAGTAGCTCAGTCTGTTAAGTGTCTGACTCTTGGTTTCAGCTCAGGTTGTGATCTCTCAGTTTGTGAGTTTGAGTCCTGTGTAGGGTTCCCAGGCTGTCAGAGCAGAGCCCGCTTTGGATCCTTTATCTCCCTCTCTCTCTGGCCTTCCCCTTCCTCTCCCTCCCTCCCTCTCTCTCTCTCAAAAATAAATAAACATTAAAAAATAAAAAAGCTTTAAAAAGAAGTTAATAATAGGGAAAACTGGGTGTAGGGCATATAAGAACACTTACTCTTATAGTATTTACGATTTTTGCAATGTTTCTGTAAATCTGAAACAATTCTTAAATCGTTTATTAAAAAAAATAAAACAGGGGCTCCTGGGTGGCTCAGCCGGTTGGGCGTCTGACTTTGGCTCAGGTCATGATCTCAAGGCTTGTGGGTTCAAGCCCCGTGTCGGGCTCTGTGCTGACAGCCAGCTCAGAGCCTGGAGCCTGTTTTGGATTCTGTGTCTCCCTCTCTCTCTGGCCCTCCCCTGGTAATGCTGTCTCTCCCTCTCTCAGAAATAAATAAAACATTTAAAAATTAAAAAAAAATAAGAGAGTATAAAAAAATATAAATAAATAAATAAATAATAAAACAGTGGCACCTGGCTGGCTCAGTCAGTAAAGAATTGTGACTCTTGATCTCGCTGTTGTGATTTCGAGCCCCATGTTGAGGGTAGAATTTATTTAAAAGAATAAATAATAAAAAATACACTTGCATTCTCCCTCCCTCTCTCTCTCTCTCTCTCAAGATAAAGAAAGTGGGGGAAGCACCTGGAAGGTTCAGTTGGTTAAGCATTAGCCTCTTGATTTCAGCTCATGTCATGATCTCACGGTTTGTGGGATCAAGCCTTGCTTCCGGCCCCACACTGACAGCACAGAGTCTGCTTAGGACTCTCTGTCTCCTTTTTGCTCTGTCCCCCACCCCACTCTCTCAAAATAAAATAAAATAAAATAAAAGCAATAAACTGTAATAAATTCTTGGTTTTGAAACTTTGGCTTCATAAGCTTATAATATAAGGACCTATTGCCTGGAGGATCCCCACTGGAAGAGCCTGGGAAGGACATTATTACTAGTGCCCAAACCTGGAAACACCTGCCTTCATTTTCCAGGCTCTCAACATCAACATTATCATTGGGGCGCCTGGGTGGCTCAGTCAGATAAGCATCTGATTTTGGCTCATCGTTCATGAGTTCGAGCTTGGCTTCGGGTTCTGTGCTGACAGCTCAGAGCCTAGAGCCTACTCCAGATTCTGTGTGTCCCTCGTTCTCTGCCCCTCCCCCACTCATGCTCTGTCTCACTCTGTCTCTCAAAATTAAATAAATGTTTTAAAATTTTTTAACAAAAATATATAAAAAGAAATAGAAAATAAGAAGTCAGAGAAAGACAAATATCCTGTAATTTCACTTATACGTGGAATCTATAAAACAATACAAATGGGGGTATCTGGCCAGCTCAGTCTGTGGAGTGTGCGACTCTTGATCTTGGGGTTGTGAGTTTGAGCTACACTTAAAAAATAAAATCTTCAAAAAATAAACTAAAAAACAAACAAACAAAATAAAACAGAAACAGGCTCACAAATACAGAGAACAAGCTGGTGGTTGCCAGTGAGGAGGAATGAGGAGATGGGAGAGAGAGGGGAAGGGGATTAAGAAGCACTCCCCCCCAAAATGCTGCGAATACAATCAAAAGACGTAGAAGTCAGAGATAATAACTCATATAATAAGCAAAGAACTCATTAATTTCCATAAAAAAACACTAAAGACAAACAACTTAATAGGAAAATGAGCAAAAGAGAAAAACAGGCAATTTACAAAAAGAGAAAAAAATGCCTAAGACATAAACATATAGAAACCATGTTCAACTTCACACATTATTAAATAAATGCGAATTAAAACAACTACAACAATCAGATTGGCAACTTTTTCCTTTTCAATTTGGAAATTTAGAGTTGGCAAGCTGTGAGGAAATAGACATTCCCAGATAGTGTTGCTAGGAGTGAAAATCAGTACAAATTTTTTGGTGAGCAAGAAGGCAATAATGATCATTATTTGAAATACAATGTATCCCATGGCTTAGCAGGGTGCTACTGCTGATAGAGCGTTTGAATGTAATTTCAAGATCGGGCAAAGTGTTTTTGTTCACATATAGCACATAGGTATATATACGCACAATGAGTGCAGCTCTGTGCGACTGTACGGGTCATTTGGCCACAAAGCTGGTCCTTTCTCTAAACACAGCCTATCCTCATTATTTGTCGGTTCTGTATTTGGCAATTTGCCTACTCACTGAAAGTTCCTTGCAGCCCTCATTCAATACTCCTAACACTTTCGTGGTCATCCACAGTCGTATGCAGCGCAGCAAACAATTGGAGTCACAGGACAGATTTATTCCCAGCTGAGATCCAAAAAAGCAACGCTCCGCCTTCTTCTAGTTCTGAGGCAACAAACAAGTGTCCCACTCACGGTATTTGTAGTATCACATTTTTCACATGTTTGTTGTTGGTCATTTCACTGTTGAAAATGTGCGCCGCCCCTCCCCCCCCAACTGGTGTTCCCAAGCACAAGAAAGCTTTGATGTGCCTTAAGGAGAAAATACGCATTAGATAAGCTCCTTTCACAGGCATGAGTGTTGGTCCTGAGTCAATGTTAATGAATCAACAATACATATTAAATAAGGTGTCTTTAAACAGAAACACACAAATAACAAAGTTATGTATTGATCCATTGTAAATGTTATGATCAGAGACTCGCAAGAACCTAACCCTGTATTTCCCCCCAGGAGCAATGGTTTAGTATTTGCTAATTCAGTGTTGGAGGCAACTTTATAGAACGTAACCACCAGGAAAAGTAATCAACCGTTTATATACAGGTATGTGCTTAAAACTTACTTGAAGTATGCAAGAAACCTTTAAGGGTGGTTATTTTTGTAAAGCCGGACTGAGGGTGGCAAAGACAAGGGAAACTTTGGTTTTTCATTTTATTATTTATTTATTTATTTGATGTTTTATGTATTTTTGAGAGAGAGAGAGAGACAACATGAGTAGGAGACGGACAGAAAGAGAGGGAGACACAGAATCCAAAGACAGGCTCCAGGCTCTGAGCTGGCAGTCAGCACAGAGCCCGACGCGGGGCACGAGCCCACGAACCGCGAGATCATGACCTGAGCCGAAGCCGGACGCTTAACTGACTGAGCCACCCGGCGCCCTGTTTTTTCATTTTATACCTTAATGTACTATTCAATTTTTTTTCACTAAGCATATCTCACTTTTTTACTTTCTGAAAATAAATTTAAAACCAAATATTTCACAAATTCCCCTTGTCTCCTCATGTCCAGTGCAATATTAAGTCAGGTCTTCACCATCTCAAGCCAGAATTACTAGAACTAACTCCTCACTATCCTTTCTTCTCTCGATCTTTTCTCTTCTCCAGTCTTTCCAGAAAACAGCTGCCACGTGAATCTTCCCCAAACACCACTCTCGTCCATGTCCTTTCCCTCTGGAAGAATGTCAACAATGACCCATTGCCTCTCACAGAGCCTTTGCGGATCCTATAGGATCGGGCATCAACCTCACCTCTCCCTGCTCCCCAGTTCCGGCTCTGTGGCCCTGCCATCATCTCGACTCATTCCCCACCACCTGCCCCCTGCACCAGGCCACTTCTGGCCACACCTCTGTCTTCCCAAATCCTACCCACCCCACTCTGTGTAGTCTTACTACCTCACGGAAGCCCTTCTTCATTTCTTTTTTCCTACAGTTTTTCCCATTTCTGAATTCTTACAGAGCTAACCCACACAATGAGTGTTTCATTTGTATGTTACCTAGAAATCTCTAGTTACATATGTTTATTTATTTAAAAAGCACCGAAGCCCTTATTATACAGCTGACACTATTCGAATTACCCTAGAAATATTAACTCATTTAATCTTCATGATGGTCCTGTGAGGGTGGTAGCATTATCACTCCTATTTTAAGCATAGAAACTGAAGCACAGAGAAGTTAAGTGAGTTACCCAAAGGTCACACAGTAAGAGAACCAGCATTCACACCCACACAGCTTGACTCTTGAGTCATGCTCTTAACCGTATACAATCCTGCCTGCTGATTGTTCAAATGGATGCATTGTATGATGAGAGGGAAGGGACTACATCTTCCATTTCTTCTCTTGAGAGACACTTATCATACTTAAGAAAGTCTTATCAACCTCCTGGAGTCTTCTGGGCCTCATTTTTATGGCAGGCTGACACACTCGCTCTGGGGGATGGACTTGGGACTTAGGAACTGAGCTAAGTAAGTATGTGGTTCCCGTGAACTTGTTAACTGTCTTCCTTCTCTTTGAATGCCCCATCTTTCTCCCACAGATGGGCTAAGCTATGCCCTCTGGTGACTGGAACCACCCGCCCCCCGGCTTCCTCCCCACTGTTGTCAAAGCTCAGAGAGTGTCCTGTTGGCCACAAAAGGGCAAGATGGATGCTGATTCCTTTGGGAAGGCTCAAGGAGTTGCACAAGAGCAAAAGGCAGGATTTCATTCAGCCATCTGGCCAGAAGATGAGGTTTAGTGGGTAGGAAGGGACTGGAATGTGAACGGCCTTGTGGGATTTTTATGATAAAAGTCTAAGTCAAGCCTGTAAGTGATGGGGAATCATGGAAAAGTGACGTGATGAAGTTCACATTAGATGGGGGTAAGAGATGTGTGGCCGCAAGTAGGGACTTCTATTAGGAGGAAATTTGAAAGGACAAACTAAGGCATGGCTGAGAGAATGGAAGGAAAAGAGTATGAGAGAAATGAGCGCAGCAAATAAAGGTAACACTTCCCCTCTGGCCTTCACAGCCAAATCCTTCTGGATTGTAAGTAATTCCAATGGCTGGCAATGGACACAAGAAAGACAATATACCTCCCGTTACTCAGCCTTACCCGACTTAGTTCTCTCTCTTCCATTTCACGCTTTAGGCTGTGTTTCTGGGTGTGCGAGCTAAGTGTGCTAGAGACTTCTAGTGCTCACCAACATCTCTGTTCTCCCGTTTTCTTTTTGCATGTAGCTAGGCCACATTTCTAACCTTTGCTTTGGTTAGACATGACCATGAGGCTAAGTTCTAGCTGAAGGAGTATCCTTCTAATTCACTGTAGACCAAAACTTTTGTAAACTATACTACAAACGGTTACTGGAAAAAATGAAATTTTAAAACAAAGACACTTTATAATTTTTTGAATGTTTATTTATTTTTGAGGGAGAGACACACAGAGTGTGAGCAGGGGAGGGTCGGAAAGAAAGGGAGACACAGAATCTAAAGAAGGCTCCAGGCTCTGAGCTGTCAGCACAGAGCCCAACATGGGGCTCAAACTCACTGATAGTGAGATCATGACCTGAGCCAAAGTTGGACACTCAACTGACTGAGCCCCTAAAATGGTATAATCTAAAGAATGTTTTTTACTTAAGTGATCCCTACACCCATGGAGCTCAAACTTACAACCCCATGATCAAGAGCCACACGCTTAGGGCGCCTGGGGGGCTCATTCAGTTAAGAGTACAACTTAGGCTCAGGTCATGATCTCAAGGTCTGTGAATTTGAAGCCTGCTTCAGATTCTGTGTCTCCCTCTCTCTCTGCTCCTCCCCTGCTTGTGCTCTGTCTGTCTCTCAAAAATAAATAAACATTAAAAAGTCGCACACTCCTGTCTGAGCCACCCAGGCACCCCATTAAAATGGTACAGTAGAAAAATGTGCCTTGTATGTAATACCTATTCAACAAATGTTTGCTCTGAATCTGAACACCCAACCCTTTTGGGGGGCGGGGTCTTTTCTGTACAGAAACATCTTTCCTAGGATGAGATCATCCCTCATTCGTCTTGTGTTGCTGTCTACTGTGGCTCTGCAGCTGGAAGTCTTCCTTGAATTACAACTTCTTTCCTCTGTAGTTACCGGACACCTCCGTGCTCCTGCTGCAGGTAGGAAGAGTGTGGGCACCCAGCAGAGTTATCTATAGTGGAGACATAAATCCACTTTCCCAGAAGTAAACGGGAACAGCCTGTATGCCTGGGTTGGCTGTTCCTTCAAAGAAGAGAACTTGTCCTCCAAAGAAAGTGTGCAAAGTTAAGGAAACTACAAGCTCTCGGCACCCTGAAGGTTTCTTTAATTAGGGATTTCACTTATTTATTGACCTCTGAAGACACTGAATAATTGATTTACCTCCCTGTCCTTACTGCCAGGAGGTAGCAGCAATCCACCTAAAAGAGGTACCATTGTGGGCGAGCACCTGGTTCTTCTGACTTGTCTCAAATCACCAGATTATCCTGTGTAAGTAGCTGCACCGTGTTCTCCTTTACAAAATGTGAAAGGGAATTGTTCCCTTCCCAGAAGGAGAAGGTAACACGTATTTTTCTATAGAAGTCTCTGATCTACAGGAAGAGTTCACTGAAGACCATGCTGAAATAAAGAGCATATAAAGCACTTGAATTTAATCCCATACAGGGTCAAGCTCTTTGGATTTTTAAGTGAGAACTTGAACCACAGAAGTAAATAAGTATAGCACAAAATTTTAGTCCCATTTAAACTCTATCTAAACCCATTTAAATTCTACTAAAGCAGGAAGAAGAGGGGTGCCTGGCTGGCTCAGTCAGTAGAGCATTAGACTCTTGATCTCAGGGAGTTGAGTTCAAGCGCCACATTCTATGCAGAGCCTACTTTAAAAAATAAATAAATAAATAAATAAATAAAGCAGGAAGGCGAAAAATAAAGAAGGAAGAGAGAAAAAGGAATGAAAGTGGAAGGTGAGAAAGAAAAAAGAAATTCAGATGAAAAGAAATTGTTGGGTTCTAAAAAGAGGGAGGAGGGAGGGGGGCTGAGAGGCAGACGGGGGGGGGGGGGGAGGGGCGGGGGGAAGGGAGGAACCAGAGAGGGAAGAAAGAGGCAGAAACAGAATGAAAGGGAGAAGTAGGGAGAACTGACCTTAGTGAGCAGAACTTGTGTGGGGGTGCTTCACACCTATCATTTCACATTGGTTCACCATGCATTCGTGTATTTAAGGTTTAAGCAGGGAAGTGACATGATCACATACACATGTTTAAAAGTTCACTCCAGGATCCCCTGGGTGGCTCAGTCGGTTGGGGGTCCGACTTCAGCTCAAGTCATGATCTCACTGCTCGTGGGGTCAAGCCCCGCATCAGGCTCTGTCCTGACAGCTCGGAGACTGGAGCCTGCTTCGGACTCTGTCTCCATCTCTTTGCCCCTCCCCGGCTTGTGCTCTGTCTTTCTCAAATATAAATAAACACTAAAAAAATTTTTTTTTAAGTTCACTCTGGCCGCAGAGAGGGACATGTGTAGATGCAGGTAGCTAATTTTTGAGGCCATTGTGGAAGTCCGGGGAAGAGAGGGTGCTGACTTGGCTTAGGGGTAGGGGTGGGGTGCAAGGAGAAGGATGCAGAGAAGTGCAAAGAATTGTGGGATTTGAGGACCTTATACTTTGTGGGATTTATACCTCATACTTGTCTCATCATAGCTTTTCCTACACTGAGTTGATATCTCCTGTTTCCTCAGCTGTATTTCCCTCTAGACCTGGGCAGTACCATACGGTGACCACTAGCCACGTGTGGCTTTCGAGCACCTAAAACGTGGAGAATGCTAAGTGTAAAATACACACCAAATTAGAAAAACTGGATTCCAAAGAACATAAACTATTTTATTAACATTTTATTATTTAAAAAAAAATTTTTTTAATGTTTTATTTATTTCTAGGAGAGAGAGAGAGAGACACCGCGAGCAGGGGAGGGTTAGAGAGAGAGGGAGTCACAGACTGAAACAGGCTCCAGGCTCTGAGCTGGCAGTCAGCACAGAGCCCGACGCGGGGCTCGAACCCACGAACCGTGAGATCATGACCCAAGCGAAAGTCAGACGCTTAACCGACTAAGCCACCCAGGCGTCCCTTATTAACATTTTATATGTCAGTCACAGGGCACCTGGCTGGCTCAGTCTGAAGGGCATGGGACTCTCAGTTTCGGGATGGGAGTTCAAACCTCATGTTGAATGTAGAGATTACTAAAAATAATAATAAACTATTTTTAAAAATAATTTCTATATTGGTCACATGCCAAAATAATAATGTTTTAGCTATATTGGGCAAAATAACATACAGTATTAAAATTTTGTTTCTTTTAAATTTCTTTTTTTTTATATTTTTATTTATTTCTAGGAGAGAGAGAGAGATACAGCGTGAGCAGGGGAGGGTCAGAGAGAGAGGGAGATACAGACTCTGAAACAGGCTCCAGGCTCTGAGCTGGCAGTCAGCACGGAGCCCGACGCGGGGCTCAAACCCACGAACCGCGAGATCATGACCTAAGCGAAAGTCGGACGCTTAAACGACTAAGCCACCCAGGCGCCCCTGTTTCTTTTAAATTTCTTAATGTGGCTACTAAAAGTTTTTTAATTACCTAAGTGACTCAAATTATATTCCTTTATTATTTTTTGTATTAAAAATTTTTATGTCTTTATTTTATTTTGAGAGAGAGACAGAGAGTGAGCAGAGGGTCAGAGAGAGAGGGAGACACAGAATCCGAAGCAGGCTCTGGGCTCTGAGTTGTCAGCACAGAGCCCGACATGGGGCTCAAACCCACGGACTGTGAGATCATGACCTGGGCCGAAGTCAGACGCTTAACAGACAGAGCCAACCAGATGCCCCAAATTATATTCCTTTAAAAACAAATTTTTTAAATGTTTATTTATTTTTGAGAGAGAGATAGAACATGAACCAGGGAGGGGTAGAGAGAGATGCAGAATCTGAAGGAGGCTCCAGGTTCTGAGCTGTCAGCACAGAGCCCAACGCGGGGCTCAAACTCATGAACTGTGAGATCATGACCTGAGCTGAAGTTGGATGCCCAACCCACGAAGCCACCCAGGTGCCCCTCCAATTATTATAACAGTACTACTACAGACTATAAGAAACTGAGGTACCTCTAAGGCGTAGCACTTAATAAATATGTGTTGAGGGGCACCTGGGTGGCTTAGTCAGTTAAGTGTCTGACTTTCACTTACATCATGATCTCGCGGTTTGTGGGTTCGAGCCCCGCGTCGGGCTCTGTGCTGACTGCCAGCTCAGAGCCTGGAGCCTGTTTCAGAGTCTGTGACTCCCTTTCTCTCTGACCCTCCCCTGCTCACACTGTCTCTCTCTCTCTCTCTCTCTCTCTCCCCCCTAGAAATAAATAAAACATTAAAAAAAATTTTTTTTTTTAAATATGTGTTGAGAGGGGCGCCTGGGTGGCTTAGTCGGTTAAGCGTCCGACTTTCGCTTGGGTCATGATCTCGCGATTCGTGGGTTCGAGCCCCGCATCGGGCTCTGTGCTGACTGCCAGCTCAGAGCCTGGAGCCTGTTTCAGTCTGTGACTCCCTCTCTCTCTGACCCTCCCCTGCTCACGCTCTCTCTCTCTAGAAATAAATTAAAAAAAAACCTTAATAAAAAAAATATGTGTTGAGCGAATATGCTATATTCAGCCACAGCATATTCCATTTCTGACTACAGGTGTATGTTAACGATGATGGTTTGCAACTTCAAGGTTGGCTGACATTTTTTTTTTAATATTTTTATTTATTTCTAGGAGACAGAGAGGGAGATACAGACTTTGAAATAGGCTCCAGGCTCTGAGCTGGCAGTCAGCACAGAGCCCGACGCGGGGCTCGAACCCACGAACCGCGAGATCATGACCTAAGCGAAAGTCGGATGCTCAACCAACTAAGCCACCCAGGCGCCCCGGTTGGCTGACATTTTTGACAATGTCGATTTCACTGTTGCCTAAAAAAGAACGTAATTTCTGTACCAGCTAGACCTGAACATGGCCCATAATTTGGTCCAAAACTTTAGAATACTTCTGCAATTCATCTACTTGCTTCAAACATTCCAGGGATATTTGTCTCCTTACAGACATAGCTCACTTTCAGCTCTGGAAACTGAGTGGCACAGGTCTGGCTTGATAACGGAGGACCATCTTGAGGGGTGCGTTCCAAAAGCGACAATTAAAACTTGAAACATAAAACCTACTCATCAAAATCCGCGACGTTCTTATGAAGTTGTGGTTTCATTTTCACCAAATAGTTGAGCTGCTTCCCAAGGTCTAGGCTTCTACTGAGCTCAGGTGCTTGAGCAAAAGAAAATGAGCCTGGGGCCCAGCTGACTTCATTGTCAGGGCCAGATAGAGTTGAGCACTTGCAGGGCTTTGAATACATCAGCCCTGCCCTTGTTTTATTCCCCCGAAGCTCCACGCGCACTGTGCTCAGCTGTCACGTCACATCAATCGGAAAGAACAATTTTATGAGCCAGTAGGGGTCTGGCATGTTTTATCTCTCAGAACCTTTTTAATTAATTCACTAAAGTCTTTAATCTAAGGAAACAGCTCAGTAAATCTCTTCAACAAGTTTCCACCGCTTAGCAGTCTGACAGCATACGAGTAACCCGATCTCCATGTTCCTTTTTCACCTTTTCCAAACTCGCTAAAAACTCAATATTATAAAGGCAGAAACACAAAGGAAACCCAGTCAGTGCCTTCACTGAATCATGTGACTTGCGGAGCTTCTAGCCCTCACCCTCCTAATGAATGATGTAATGGAGGCCAGGGCCCACTAATCGCTTTTGACATGAATAACTTGAATAATGCATAGAAACCCTTTCTTCCCATGATCTGTGTCAAGTGAGTTTAATGTTTCCATATTTAAACAAACTTCTTAAATTCCACACTGACAAGAGGTTAGGCCCTATCTGTTGATTACGTACACTTTTTTCCCCCCTGAAAATCTGAAGTGGTCTACATTCCAAGGTTGAGAGAGTCGGAATCTGGTAAAAGTGCTGCAGGAAGAATACCTGCCCGCTAAGCTTCAGTGATGAAACGAAGCCATTGTGCTACAGGCCTCCCAGCCTGGTGTGGACTATACTACGTGCACAATACGGGACCCGGCATATTCATTCATTTGACCAATACTGACTGCTACGTGCCACGCACTTCGGCGAGTATAGAGATAAACAACACTAATAGCTGTCATTTAATGAGTCCCTGTTATATCTCAGACCCCTTAAAACACACACCACTATAAGGAGACTAACTCCATTTGACTGAGGAATAAAACAGGGTTCTCACATTTAAGGAGGGTAGTTTCACAAAGATTTCTGATATATATAGCATGGTATAGACTATAGGCATATGAAATCCTAAATGCTATTTCTAATGAAATTAACAGGTAGGTCAGATTGTTTCATCTGTAATGCCCAACAGCATCCTGAACCAAGTACTTCCCAAATGTTTGTGGTCAATGCCAACCAGGAAGAGAGAGAGAGACAGAGAGAGTGACACGGGCATTTTCTATCTACGCTAACAACAAAGGAAGCTTAAAATGCATCTAGCAATAAAACAAAATTCCCTAAATCTGAATAAGAAACTAGGTAAAGTACCTACCATCGAGGTTTTTAAAAAATAATCTGAATTAACCTGGGCTGACCGAGGTATACAATCTTACCCACTTAAGGAAGAGACAGGTATTAAAATGAAGTAACACAAAAACTCAGTCTTCACCCATGAAAATAGTCATCACTTACCAGGGTGACGTTTGGGGGAGTCAACCTCCATTTGCCAACATTACCATCACAACAAAACCTTATTCTAAGTGTCAGGTGAGGGCAGAAGACAAAGCCTTGGAAAACCTGACCTTGAGGCCTCGCCAAATGGAACTTACATCTAAATTAATCAGACAGAGAAAAAGGAAGTAGGAAAACCTCTCTTTTTAAAATCACATTTTAATTTTTTCTCCAGGTCATCACATTTTCGACACTCTCAATATGGCTCCCTTAACGCAGTCTGAGGCCAAGAGATCACGGTGACAAAAAGGAATTATCAATAAAGGCAAGGCGGCTCTCAGCGACCGGGGACTAAGCCTCCGGGGGAGGGGGCGGCGGGGAGGACCTCGGGCCCCATCCTCGGCTCTCCAGCTGCCAGCGCCCCCTCCCGGCAGGCGGGCGCACCGCAGCGGCGCCCAGGCCGGCGCTGCCCTGCCCGGGACTTCAGGTCTTTCTCTCCGTCCCTGCCGGCCCGGCCCCGCCGCCCGCGCCCCCTCGGCCCCCGCCGCCTCGGCCCGTCGTGCCCGCCTGTCGCGGCTCGGCCATCCCGGCCCACGCAGCCCACGCCCTCGCACGTCCAACACCCCTCTCCCCCTGGAAAGTTTCTGCACGGTGGGAACTATTTTCTTCGAATGTAACCTTCCACCAAACTGGAGGGAAAAGTTAACCCGAGGCCAGAGAAGGGCCAGGCGGGCCAGGGGGCAGGGGGGCTCCCAAGGGAGGACCCTCGTGCGCGGAAATGGGGCGTTGTGCTCCCCAACCCGAGTTGTGCGTTGGGTTAGTTGTAAAAGGTGCACGGTGGTGCTACATATTTACGTTGGAGATGCAAAAAAATTAATGTAGATTCCACCAGACAAATGGTTCTGGTCTTCAGACTTTGCAGTTCCTTCTATAGATTCTCCTGTTGTCTGTCTTCTTGAGGAGTGAGGTCCCCTGGGATTGACTTCTTAAATCCTAGAGACAAAAGGAAAGGCTGGAGACCGTTCCTGGGGGCAGTTTGCCCAAAAAAATTATACTGCATTGTGGAGAGTAAACAGCCTATAGAAATATTTAGTGATTAGGCAAACCCACTAGACCTGCGAGTGGCAAAATTAGTTTGACGAGAATCTCAGGGAAGGAGAGAGTAGGGGAGGGTGGGAAGAAAGGAAAGAAGAACCCGGTATAAAAGAAAAGTATTACATAGTAAGGATCAATATTCTTTCATGAAACCTGTATTGTGAGAGAATACTGTGTGTGTTTGCGTGTATCAGGCCGAAGTATAGAATAATTTCTTAGTGGGTTGCTGTCCAAAAATGTTGGAAAACCTTTGCACTAGACAGTCCGATTTTATGCGTGTATACTCATCTCATTTGAAAACACAGCCTTTAATGATCTCTCTTGCTTATCTTCACATCTCAGCATCTGCTATTAATGATTTGTGAATAATTTATCTCCTTAAAGCTATTATTTCAGTAAAGAAAGCTATAACTTAAAATATGAAAGTGATTCTGTCAAGCTCCCCTTTCTCTACGGCCCCTCTTCTACTCTGTGGCCTTGGCTACATTCTAAATGTGTCTGAAAGCCCTGTCCCCAGTGCAGTCCCAGGAAGCCTGGGTTGCTGGGATATTACATAATCAAACACTCCTCATATCTATTTTATTTTGTATTTATTTTGAAATATGTATTTTTCTTTTTTTCCTTATTGTTTATTTGTAAAGCTTTATATTCTGTGTAGATAATATGAAAGGCTGCAGTGCTTGCATTTGACTTTGTCCCTTCTCAGCATAGGGAAAGCTCTTTGGTGCTAACCAAGGCTGTGGTCTGTGACTGAATTTTCTATCTTTACTACTCTGTTGCCCGCATTACACACACTTCATTCATTCATTCATTCATTCCTACCATTTTCATTAGTTCAATATTTGTATCAGAAGTCCCACAGCTGTGTGTGACTAAGCGTGCGGATGGTAGGGAAACACTCCTCATAGTCAATAGTAAGCCATGGCCCAGTAACAACAACAACAATAACATAATTATAATAATAACTATTACAGTTACATTAATAGCTGACATTGACTCAACACTTTTCTGTGCTAAGCATCTTATGCACTTAAATTCTCTCTAACCTTGTTTCACAGCTGAAGAGGCTAAGCTTAAACAAAGTTGGGCGAGGGGCCAGTTAGTGCTGGGCATGATTCTTCAACCACTGCCATGCTCTCCTTTCACTTTTTCTCACTGACTCCCTCAATATTGGACCTGAACATCTTCTCCCCAAAGACCTCCTGCATGAAAGACAGTTGTGCATCAATGAGATAGCTCATGTTCCTTGAAGTCATGCCTTGTTAATTGGCATCTGAAGGCAGCGATCTTGCCTACCAGGCAGGAGGGGGTCATTGCAAACATAGGCTGAGGAAGGAGAGCCCCTCCGTAAAACATTCTGGAAGCTGTGCCTTGGAAGAGAGAAAAGTAAATACTGGGAACTTATTTAACTGGTTCTGTTTCCTCTACATGTTCATCATGAGTCAGGGACGACATTCAGCTGATTGTGAACATCTTGACTAACACCCCTGGTAATAAATCTCAGAATTTGACCTGTAGGGGCAGGGGGAATGGGGCGATTGTTGGAGATCTATGAAGGAGAGGAACAGGGAGGGAGAATTTTAGTGTACTTACGGAATATTTTGAATAAGAGTGTGCTTTTCTTGTTCGTTTATGAATAAACGAACTTATCCCTAGTTGGCCCTTGACAGCCATCTGTTTGGGGGAGATAAGGACTTGTTACAGAAGGAATGGGGGGGGCGGATCCTAAGATATTCAGCTTTTGACATTCAACATAGAATTTTATAGCAAGACCAGAAGTTCCTAAGCCAGGTTAGTGGCTTGAAAGACGATTTCCTATATTCCTTTCAAGATTCAAAAAACAAAATGTCAGCTAACTCCCTGAAGATCCCAGCTTGGAAGACTTAACTCAGGAAGTTCTCTCAAAGGGTAGGGCTTCCAGGCCATGATGTCTGCTGCTCCGTGGTGGAAGGACATGGAGTGGAGGAAGGCAGGAAGCCCGTTGGCCCTAGGGGGCAATGGGAAGAGAATAAGGGGGAGAGGGAACACACAGATGTGTGTCCCAATGTCTCATTTCCAGGTTCCGATCTGGAGACGCTGAGGTCCATCAAATGACTGGAGGGAATAGCAGGGATCTGCTCCCATGTGGGCCCCTGTGAGGAAACACAGGACTCTCTGCACCCTTCTCTGGCATAGCACACCAGGTAAAGGTGCACTCAGGCCAGAGGCCCTGGGGTCTGGTTTCCTGGGATGCTATCGGTGACAGCCATGGTGTCTGGCTGAGGGGCTTGTTGGAAGCTAGAGCAAGGTGACACAGTAGTGAAGCCTGCAGAGGGGCTCACCTGCCCCCACCTCCCGGGGCCAAGGCCAATGGGCCTCAGAGACAAACTCTAGTTTGTAGCATATGTACAGCCAGGGAGCCAGGGGGGAGGCTGAGAGAGAGGCAAGAGACCTGAACAATGGAAGGGAAGCCAGCCCACAGGTTGTATCCATGTGATCCGAACCTTTCAGCTGCAAACATCAGCAGGACAGGCAGTGGCCAGGTGAGGAAGAGAAGCCGCTCCAAGGCCAGAGGAGTCAAGGAACACTGCACTTGGGGGTCTCTTGGGTCCTCTCTTTGTCATACAATGGCCTACGCTGTGCTTGCTCCCTGAGCCACTTGGAAAAAGACTGGAGAAAAGGAGCAAAGGTCCGAGAATCCTGTTCTTTTCCTAAAGAGAATGAATGTAACCTAAAAGGATTGCTTCAGTTATTTGATGAGACTTAACTTTCTCTCTTGCTCTTCTTTAAGTTAGTGAGATAACTGTCAAATATTTAAGAACCACAAGAAAGAAGTAATACAAGGAATTGATGTGCCTACTGCTCAGCATAAAAAAGAAAACATTACCGATATAGATTCAGTTGAAACTTTGTGTACCACTCCACAAATGCCACTTTTATTAGTTCAAAAACAAAATTACTGATAGTTTTTTTACCCTACAAAAACCCCTCCAGTGATTTTACATGATTCCATCTGATATTTTATCTGAACTTCATGGGTTTGATCAGTACCTTGCTCATTCTGTTACGCTCTTAGAATGCCCTTCTTCCTTTCCCTCATTTATTCACATTCTACCCATGCTTCAAGACAAGATCTGAGCCTCACTCCTTTCAAGAAGCTTTCTCTGAAGACTTGAGCCTGCATCATGCTTTCCTTTCTCTTTCCAGAATATACTGTCTGTCTCACACCGTTAGCATTGTTTTATATGTGCTATTGTGTAACTGGACACAAATTTCCACTTGGCAATATTGTTACCCGTTATGTTGTTTTGTTCATTAATATATGGAAGAAGTAATAGGCTTTACTACATATTTGGCTGGCTAAAGACAATAAACTACTTATTTCTTGGAAGTTATCACTTCTAGCAGTTTCTAGTTTCTTAAAAGAGATACCTTAAGGTGAGAAATCTGGGAAAGAATCAGAATAGGAGACTGTTTATCCCATGAATGTAGTCAAATTTTATCATGTCCCATAAAACACTTATATTATGGTACAGGATTTTTTTTCCAAGTTTATTTACTTATTTTGAAAGAGACAGAGACAGCATGACTGGGGGTGGGTAGAGAGAAAGGGAGACAGAGAATCCCAATGTGGGGCTTGATCCCACAAACTGTGAGATCATGACCTGAGCCAAAACCAAGAGTTGGATGCTTAACTGACTGAACCACTCAGGTGCCCCATGGTGAAGGATATCTTAAGAACTAATAATAAAGCCCACCGTTTATGGAGTATTATAAGCCAAGTACCATTCTCAGATTTTATATATTATACTTCTAATACAATAACCCTCCAAGGCAGGTAATTTCAAGGTCTATCCAGTTAGCCATACTGACTCCCATTCTTAGCCATAAAAGTGTTCTGGGGTAATTTATTTTTTTAATCCAATCTTCTACCAATGTATTAGTATAATTAAGCTATGCTGAATTAACAAGTTTATCCTAGAGTCTCAGTGGCTTAGCACAATAAAGTTTGGTTGTTGGCTGTTCTGGTAAAGTCCAGGCTTTCCTCCTGGGGTGACTCAGGGATGTAGGCTGCTTCTACCTTGTTCTACCATCTCACTGAATCAGAAGAAAGGAGCCACACCAACCCCTAAATGCTCTGGATCAAGAGTAACCCATCACTGAAACGCCTATTTCTATTTGTCAGGACCCAGTCTTGAGACCCTACCTAATACAGCTGCAAGGGAAGCTGGGAAATGTAGAGAGCAGTTGACTATTGAGTGCGACACAGCCAGTGAATCTGGTGAAGTTAGCCAGGCATCCCAGGAGGGCCAGTGTATTTGTACGTGTGGAAAATTGGAGATAACCTCCTCAATTCCAGTGGGATTAATTCAACTGGCTGAGGTAGCTAGACCATCTGGTCATCTTTCGAGTCTTAGGGTTCCTGAACTTTCTCAGATATTGAAGAATACCTTGGGCAAAAATAAAGGAAAAAACAATAATGGCAGTAATAATAATAAATGCTTAATAATGATAACAACATCAGCAACAACAATAATAAGCCACTTCTCAGAGAGAGAAGAAGCTCCAGTTTGGGAGCACACATGTTTATATGATTATTGAAAAAGATATAACTTCTCTGGAAAGGCTGGGAGGGAGTGAAGGATCTTTTCCAATGGGCTCAAGGCCGGAGGTTTTTTTCCTGGGGTTCATACAGAAGCACACGGATGAGCTCCAAGCCTGAAAGTATTTGCAGAGTGTTATGTACGTGTAAAAATGTGCATTTTCAGAGGGAGATAATCCACAGCTTTCGTAGAGTTTGTCAAGGGATTCACAATGCAGAAAAGGTTAAGATCCACTTTTCTAGATTAGGAATGAGACCTCTGGAGAAGCAGATATCAGAGGCTCTCAGGAAGCAGGGTGCACAGGATAGAAGAAACCCCTATTCACACCTGACTTACAGGACTTACACATCAATGCATTTACACACAAACGTAGAAATGAGAACTATTTCCTGGACGAATCGTTTTCCTTCTATAAAATTATTTTAAATTGGTGAATTTTGGCACTTTCACATTTTCAGGTCTTACTACCTTTATTTCTCAGGCAATACAAAAGGCATTAAAAACATATCCTTGGCTGTCTTAGGAGATGGCCTCCTTGCTATCTCTAATTCCTACTGTACATACTCAGCAACACGAAGGGACCCCAAAGGATGTGATCCTTGTCTATACCAGAAACCTCTGAAACCAAATTCTGGACGCCAGTCTCCTCGTCTGCAAAACAATGATGTTAATCCTTATGTACTTCACAAAAATGCATCAAGTTGTTTAATGTCCACTGTTGTGTTCTGGAATTTATTCATGACTATAATAAAATACAAACACTGTTAAATTAGAAAAGAATGTATCCTAGGGAAAAAAAGGAAATTTTAATTACATTTTACTTTGTAATCTACTATAATGAACAAGTCACATAACAAATGTGTCTATAAAATAATCCAATTAATTTTTCCATGAAGCTTTATGGAATCAATTTAATTACTTGATCATCATACCTGCTCAACTCCATAGCAACAGCCTGGATGAAACACATGTAGCTTTGCTTCTGGATGTCTCTCTTTCTCTCTTTTTAATTAAAACATTTTTTTAAAGAGAGTAATCTCTACACCGAACCAATGTGGGGCTGGAACGCACAACCCTGAGATCAAGAGTCACATGCTCTACCTACTAAGCCAGCCAGGTGCCTCCAGGTATCTCTTAAATAATTTTAATATAATTCAAAGTTTAATGAAATTGTTACCTTTCATGAAATCATACAGCAACTCACAGAGAAGTCTTGATGACTGATGAAGTTGCTGCTAACACATTTCTTGCAAAATATATTTTGATTTTTGTTTGTTTGTTTGTTTTTAGAGAGAGAGAGAGAGACAGAGAAGAAAAAGACACAGGGAGAGAGAGAGAGAATCTTAAGCAGACTCCACACTCAGCACGGTCTCAATGTGGGGCTTGACACGGGACTCGATACCACAACACTGGGATCAGGACCAGAGCTGAAATCAAGAGTCAGACAGATGTTCAACCCAATGAACCATTCAGGCACCCCACAACATATATTTTGAAGACAGAGACCTTCAACTGCTTTTTACTGAAAGCTAATGAGCAACACTTACTTTAGAAACCCAGTCTGAAAATGTCCTCCAGTTATTTTTCACCTCTTGAGAAATTTTCTGAGCACCTAGTAAAGTTCTCAGCTCCTTTATTTTTTTTAATATTATATTTATTTCTGAGAGAGACAGCATGAACAGGGGAGGGTCAGAGACAGAGACACACAGAATCCTAAACAGGCTCCAGGCTCTGAGCTGGCTGTCAGCACAGAGCCTGATGCGGGGCTCAAACCCACGAACCGCGAGATCGTGACCTGAGCCGAAGTCGGACACTTAACCAACTAAGCCACCCAGAGGCCCCATTCCTCAGCTCCTTTAAACTTTTTTTTTTTTTAATGTTTTATTTATTTCTAGGAGAGAGAGAGAGAGACAGCGTGAGCAGGGGAGGGTCAGAGAGAGAGGTAGTCACAGACTCTGAAACAGGCTCCAGGCTCTGAGCTGGCAGTCAGCACAGAGCCCGACGTGGGGCTTGAACCCACGAACCGCGAGATCATGACCTAAGCGAAAGTCAGACGCTTAACCGACTAAGCCACCCAGGCGCCCCTCTACTATTTTTTCTAGCTCTTGTGTCTTCCAGAATGAGTAGCTTCCTTTGATCTTCTGGTTTTGACTTGAGTGTATGTTGCAGAGAGTGAGATGCTCATTTTAAAGAAACCTGGCATTGTTCCCCACAGAGCTGCTGGACTGGCCTCATAATCCTCTCCACTCCCCACCCTGACAGGTAAGTCAGCTTCACATTGAACCTGAGTGGGTAGTGATTTGGTTTGGATATTAGCAAAACAATGGCAAAGCGGCACCCCTGGGTCACTGCTTTTGAAGACATGATGAAATCATTTATCTTTCTACCTTGACGCTCTCTAAGCTACAAGGGGTTCCAATTTTCAACTTGTAGCAGAAACCATAAGCCAAGGAAGCAAATAAGTATTTCCAAAAACTAGAAAAGAAACACTCTCCAGCTATCTCTCTACAAAATGCCCAACTTGGGACTTCCATTAACTTTTAACTTTCTTTCTTAGAAACCCATATGGAGAGGATTCAGTTTTTCTTTCTTTTTTTTTAAATTTTTTATAGTTTATTTATTTTTGAGACAGAGAGACAGAGCATGAGTGGGGGAGGGGTAGAGAGAGGGAGACAGAGAATCTGAAACAGCCTTCAGGCTCTGAGCTAACTGTCAGCACAGAGCCCATCGCGGGGCTCGAACCCATGAACCATGAGATCTGACCTGAGCTGAAGTCGGACGCTTAACCAACTGAGCCTCCCAGGTGCCCCTCAGTTTTTCTTTCTAAGTTGGCTACTGAAGACTGGGGAAGCTTTTTAGCAGCAGTATTAGGGTATGATTTCTTCAACACACCAAACTGGATTGGCTTTCAGGCTCCTCCCCAATACACTGGTGAGGCACACTGAATTCTAAGGATTCAATCCAGGTTATTTGCTCTGCTGCTTTGGCTTCCCATCATTATCAAGATGGGTCAGATATAAGAAATCACAGCTATCAGGACTATTCCCTCTAAAAATTTGTGTGTGAGCTAAGGACATCAAAGTGTTCCAACACTGTCCAAATTAATATGGGCATTTCCCTCTTTAGCACAGGGATTACATTTCTGGAAATGGGAGAACTGAGTACAGAGTTCTTTTGGAGATGTTCCTCTAGTGTCGTGAGGTGGTAGAGTTCTCTTTACATCCCCTGAAGTTATGTCTCTATTAGTGACTTCTTCCAACAATTAGTCATTCAACAGTTGATGAATCTTCCCAGGCTGTGGCATAGTTAGGACACCTCTCACAATGTCAAAGAGTTTACTCCATTCCCTGAGTGTCTGTTGATGCTTACACTTGCTTCCTGAACTCTTTCCCCAAAGGTGCCTCCAGTTCCCAAAAACCTCTTATTCATGGTCGACATGATGTTCTTCTTTTATTTCTTTGTGGCAGAAGGAGCACCATCATCCACACATTTTATTAGCCATTATGGGTCAAAACTGTCTTCCAGGGCACAAATGGAATTACAGAAAAATAGGTCACAGAGAAGTAAACAATACACCACAGAAGTCACTCAGTTGAAGCAGCAGCTCCACGGCTCCCACCTGGGTCCAGGCCGCCATCATCTCTCCCTTGGATTATTGCACTAGTCTCCTAAGTCATCTTCTTGCACCATACTCCTTGCACCACAGGCAGCCAGAGTGTTCCTTTAAAAACGTTAAGTCACGTCACTCCTCGGCTCCAGTGATTTCACTTTTACTAAGAGTAAAACCTGAAGTTGGTTTCACTTCCTTCAGGTCTGCCCTCAAATGTCACCTTAATCACGAAGCGTTTTCCAGCCACTCCACATAAAATAACAACTTTCTCATCCCCACCTCTGTACCACTCGCCCAAATGCCCCTTTCCTGCCCTTTTCCACACCCATTATCACCTAATGTATATTTACTTACATATGTGTGGTAGATTATATTTTCCAAGATGGTCACAACAAGATTTCCCATGCCACATACTCTTCTTACAATGTAATATTTCTACTACTTCGAGAGATGTTTCCCACTGGCCTCAAATCAAGGGCAGCCTGTAATTGCGGTAGAAGTGATGCCTTGTGACCTCCGAGGCTAGTTCACAAAAAGCCATATGATCTCTACCTGCTTCTCATAAGGCACTCAATCTCAGAATTCAGCCACCGGACATGAGGAAACCCAGGCCACATGGAAAGGCCAAACAGCCAAACAAGCTATTGGCCAGAACACTGGCCCACAGCTATCACCAACTTCTAGATGTTTTAGGAAGCTTTTGAGATGACTTCAGCCCCAGCCACTGCATAAGAGTCCAAACGAGAACTGCTTAGCTTAGCTTAATCACATCCCAGAAACATAAGAGATAATAGTAAAATTGTTGTTCTAAGCCACTAAGTTTTGGGGCTATTTGTTATTCAACAATCGATATTGGAACAATTTGTGTATATATTGTATGTCTCTCCTCACTAGAGTACAATTTTCATGAGTTCGGGGATTTTGTTTTCTTTTTTGCTGTACTCCCAACACCTAGAACAGTGCCTGCATGTAGTAAAGTACTCAATAAAAATGTGTTGAATAAGTGAATGGATGCATGGTGCATTTTCAGTATGGTGTGCTAACAGTTATTACATAATGTGTGGTAGATTATATTTTCCAAGAGGTCCGCAGGACTAGACCTCATTGGCAGAGAGCATTTGGCACTTCAGCATGGAAAAATACATTTCAACAAGAACATTTCATAGGCAAATAACATTATAATGAATTATAATTATTACAGGAAAGCATAACGTAGGATTTGAGCTTCATGTAGAATTTGTCTTCTGGTGATTGATTCCATAATCCCATCAAGGGCTTTTCCAGATCAGGTCTGAAAAAGCTTCAGAAGTACTTTCAGAAGGAAAGTGCTTTTCTTTTTTAATCCAAATAATAAAGTTCTTGCTGAAAATTACGAGTTCAAATTACTCACATGTTCTTGGTATGAAATGGGATGAAGTGGAATGAAAATGGGTGGCATCGTGTGCACACATTGAAATACCTACTTCCATTCCTATTTTCAGTCTGGTGGTTTGAATGGAGTACACATATATTTTAAAAAATGAATAAATATGACTTCAAATCTCCCCAATCTCACACTTAGTAATTTGATTTACCTTTGGTTTGGAGCAAATATTTGTGTATTGCTTAGAAAGCAACAACATCCTCACATATCTAAAGAGAATATTATAATATCATCATCTCAGTAAGTAAAAAAGAACCAAATTTCTTAGCTACCTTTAAAAGAAGTTACTTTTTGTTTGGGGGTTAAATTACAGATGGATGGTCTTGAATGGACTAATCAATCTCTTTGGGCCAATCCATCTCAGCCTCGATTGGAGCAAAAAGCACAGGTGTGGAGTCTATGGTTTTAGAATCGAAGATCTCTGCTGAGTCTACTCACAGTGGTTTCAAAGCAGTTTCCATACATGAATTACTTTGGCAAGCAATCATGTGTTACTTCTTTCCAGAATCCAGAAGGGTTCAGGGCAAAAATAGCTTTTAAAAGTTATTCACCTAAGACTACTGCCATAAGCCTACTTGGCTTCATGTCTCTTGAAGAAGAGTGTGTGCCATTTTGCTGCCTTTGTTCCAATGACAGTTGTTGGTGCCACTGGGCCTCACCATCTGGCCTGAGGCATGAGGTTCCTCTTTAGGTTAGGTACAAGTCTTGAGGGCAAAGTGGGGAGATTCCCAAAATTTCCTTGGAAAGTCCAGGCAAGTGAATTGGGAATATTTTATTTGGAAATCCCATTTTTCTCAGCAAAATTTAGATGTTGCTTCTGATGCTAATTATTCATTATTTCATTTTCTAAAAAAAATGTTTTTATTTATTTATTTATTTGCAGGCTCAGACAAACTTGACCAGAAAAGAAGCCCGGGCAGGGGTTAGGATGAGCTCATGACGTACCACGCGCTCCAACCAATTGGAAGGCCACGAGAGGGGGAGGGCGGAAGTGACGAGCCGTATCCCTCCGCGGGGCGAGAGGGTCGGTGGGGGGAGTCGGCGTCTCTCTCCCCCGCGCCAGCTCCCGTACACGGAGCCGCATTCCTTGGCCCCCCCACCCCCCTCCCTCCCTCGGGGCCCCCCCGCCCCCCTCGGGAAAAAAATCCACCCCAAATCACTCGAACCCGAGGGAGGTTTCCTTTCACCCTCGGGGAGACGAGCTCTCCACGGTTCTCTCTCAGCCGTCTCCCCCAAGCCCCCGTCCCCTCCCTGCTCCACCCCTTCTCCCGGCGCCGGGTGCAAGGTCCCTTTAAGGCGACGGCGCCTTCCTCGGGTCAGACTACCGGCGGCGACGACCACGGGAGGTGAGTGAGCGAGCGGGCGAGCCTTCTCTCTCCCCACCCCCTTCTCCCGGGGGTTCCGTTATCTTTTCGCTCGGCGAGGCGCTCCGAGGCGAGACAATGAGAGGGGGATGGGGCGGGTGCGCGAGGGGTGGGGGCGGGGGCCAGTGGCGCGCGCCCCCGCCCCCGCGAGTGGCGGCGCGGCCCGAGGCGGCGGCGGGCGTGGGGTGCGGCGCGCGAGCGCGAGTGAGTGCGTGCGCTCCGGGAGCCGCGGGAGCCGCGCGGCGGCCAGGCCGGGCGGCCCCTGCCTGCCTGCCGGCCGCCGCCCCGGCGTCTGCCGCGGCGCGCGCGCGCGCACTCGCGCCCCACGGCCCCGCACACAGCCGACGTCCACACGCACGCCCGGCGCTAGGCGTCTCGGAGGAGTGGGCGGGCGCGGGCGGCGGCCCGCGGGGAAGGGGGCGGGGGCGCGGGCGGCTGCGAGACGGCGGGGCGCGGCGGGAGGGGCGGGCGAGGGGGCGAGGCCGCGCCGGGGTGACGTCCCGGGGGGTCGGGTAGCGCTCGGTTCTCCCGCCGAGTCCCCGCCGGCGAAGGAGTGGGGCGCCCTTTTTGAGCGCGAGCTGGAAAATGAGTGATCGCTGTGCCGCTCCCTTGTGTTATGTAATCGCCCCTCGGTCCAGTGGTGCATCCTAAGCTATCGTGCACTGCAGTTAGTTTGCAGAGTCTCCTCCCTCGGACCTAAGATATTTTTGCGATGGCGCCGTGATTTATAAAATGGGATGGGGCGGAATATCTTTATTTCTGGGGTTTATATCCTGCCGCGGTGGGCGCCATGTTTATCCCGGGGACTATTTTTTTCTAGATTCTCAGCATCTCCTGGAAAGAGTGATGTCGTTGACCCACCTGCTCTCCTTTTTTTTTTTTTTTCTTTTCCTGCGAGTTGCCCAGATTACCCCCGTCAGACGCGGGATTCCCCCAAACTGCTAATAACACTGGACGTCTCTCTCCTCACTTCTTTGGGCATTCTTGGCTCAGATAAAGGTGGAGTTGAGAAGAGCCTTGGAAGTCGGTTAGCCCAATCTCGTTTTCGAGATGGAAATTGGGAGACGGTTGTAGTATCTCAGAACATCCGCTTTCTTGGTGGAGATTGGGGCCTAGCCTTCTACACTCTTTTGGACACTTCCCACCGCAGCCCAAACCCCCGCAGACATGGAGTTGTACTTTCAAAGGATTCCCGTCTAGGTAGAGGGGAAACCGCGGGCGGGGCGGGGGGATTGGGGGGGCTGCTTCTTGATAAACCAACGTCCAGACCGTGAGTTGCTTTTGGGCCTGGAAATTTGAGTCTGAATTCGAACTGGTTTGCACACTTGTTAAGGATACATAAGAAGTGCCTTGGAGATGGCTGAAAGTGCTGTTTTTTGGGGGGCCTCATGCCCAAGGCTCTTTGGTCCGGATTGGGGGGGTGGTGCCACCTTCTCTACATTTTTAACCCGCAGTCCTTTAGCTGAGGCTGATTAAGGCAATTACCACATGGAGAATTTTCGTTTAGCATAAAGGTGCTAATATAATCTTAAAACAAATGGTAATTTATGCTCTTGATTTCCTTCCCTTTTCTTATGGCTATAACATACCGACCACATCGGAGTTTGAGAACTAAAGAGTTTGAAAACTAACAGAATGGAGATTCGGGATGTGGGATGAACAGGGTTTTGTTATTTTCCACCCCCACCTTAAACCGGTGGTATAATCTAGGAAAGCAGGTCGCAAAGTGTGGCCAGCGGTCTCTGGGGATCCTTGAGACCCTTTCAGGGGAGCTGAGAGGGCGTAACTATTTTTAAAATAGGGAATACGAAATTGCTGTTTATACTCTTTCAGTGACATTTCCACTGATGGTCTAAAAGCAAAGCTGATAAAACAGCCGGTGGTGCCTTAGCGCAAAGCGAGACAGTTGCATGAAACTCCGTGTGAGCATGTCCTTGATGAAGCAGTAAAAATGATTTATTAATTGGGACACCTGAGTGGTTCAGTCAGTTAAGTGTTGGGCTCTTGATTTCCACTCAGGTCATGATTCCATCCTTGGTGTGATGGAGCCTGCCTGGGACTCTGCGCAGACAGCGGGGATGCCGACCTCTCTGTTTGCCCCTCCCCCGCAGGCGCTCTCTCTCTAAATAAATTTTTAAAATCTCAGTCCTGAGTCAATGTCCTTTCAGTTTTTTAAGAATCTGTGACTGAAGGAATGCATAAAGCACTCTTGCTGCCTAACGAGGTATGATCTTCATAAGGAAAAGCAGTTGTGAGATTGAGTTATGAGCTGCTGGTTTCAAGGAACAGCATTTTTACTTGAGAGAGGGACTTGACTAGATTTTTTTTTTTTCTCACACTTTAACGTTTGGACGTTTGGTAGTGTTTTTTTGTTGTTGTTGTTTGTTTTTTAGAGAGCGAGCATGAGCAGGGTAGTGGGACAGAGGGGGAGAGAGAGAATCTTAAGCAGGCTCCATGCTCAGCACAGAGCCTGATATGGGGCTCCATCTCACGACCCTGGAGTCATGACCTGAGCCAAAATCGAGAGTCCGGCTCTCAACCAACTGAGCCACCCAGGTGCCCCTGGCAGATAATTTCTGAAAGTGAAGTGAGCCTGTCACTTCAAGAAAACCATTGACAGTATTTGTTACCCACAATAAAATTTTGAGCGTGGAAGTAAGAATATGTTAAAAGTTAACATCTTGTGTGTGTACTCTCTTTCTCTCTCTCAAAATAAACTTTAAAAAGAAGTTGACATCTCAGGTTTGAGAGCTTCCCAGCACTTAAAAAACTTATAACATCAGTGTTAATGACTGTGATATTTAATATTTCTTAAATTGTATTTATGTTTATATTTGGAACACGGACATTTCAGTAAATTTGTATTTTGCAAGTGACCAATGCATGATGTTTCAAAATATCATGGATAAATGATCCTTTCAAAATGCAAGGTACACCGGTGGATTTTAATGTAAGAAAGTACAAAAAGTGGGTTGATAGGGATTCCGATTACAAGATGAAACTATTCTTTAAGAAACTACCATTTGTTTGAGTTTTAGCATTGTGTCAATATACACAGCTATCTGAAAAGGTTTTTAGAATACTTCTCTTTTTTCTGAGACCTATGTGAGGCTAGATGGGCATATACTTAACCAAAACAACATACAGCAACAGACTGAATGCATATGCAGCTATGAGAATCCAGCTGCCTTCTATTAACCTATACCTAGATGACTGGCAAATATGTAAAACAATACTGCTTTTCTAATTCTTTTGGGAGGAAATGGTAACTTTTAGTTGAAAATGTCATTTATATTAACTTGTGATGGTTTGTTAATGTTAATCACGTTGATAAGTATTTAACTTCTTTTGTTTTAAGGCCTTTATATGGTAAATATCAAAAGATAGAATCCCCATAAGTAAAAACTTTTTGAAGTCCTTAATAATTTTAAGAATGTAAAGGGGTCCTGAAACCAAAACATTTGAGAATCACTGGGCGCTGTCCTGTGCTTCTGCTTCTGAGATCATCCAAATCTGCCTAAATTTAAGAATTTCTGGAGAATTTACAAGTGTTAGTTGGAGTTAGTAATGGAAGAGTCAGTGGCTTGGGGGAGAATTCTAGAGAAAAACATTGATTTGAGTCATGGTATGTTATCTACTAACTTTAATCTTGGGCAAGTTACTTAATCTCTCTAAACCTTTTAAATCTCATCTTTAGAATGTAGTACTTAGGACATGTAATAGTGAGAACTCATTGAGAATGATAAGTGTAAAGTACAAAATAATGCCTGGCATTATACTAAAATATATTCCAGGTAATGTTTCAGTCTTTATTCTACATACAAGTAAAAACCTTGGGTTGCGAGTAACTTGTTCTGTGAGTGTTCCGCAAGACGAGCGAACATTTCAACTTGATAAACTAGCGATGTCTTGCAATACAAGTAGTACGTGACGCTGAACATCACATGATCACAACTGAGCCAGTGGTGGTTCTCTCTCTCTCTCTCTCTCTCCCTCCCTCCCCCTACGGGATTGTGGGTGATCATCTCCCATGCTTGGATGCTTGGTCTCAGGCCGCAGCAGCTAGCAGAAATCAGTGATTTTTCCCAACGTTGGAAGGTGCCCACAAGTGGCACTAGTGTATGTTTTGTCCCTTCAAAGCACCTGTGGACAGACCTTTGCTTTTCCATACAAGAGTAAGCTTAGGAATGCTTTGCTTCATTCTAGGTCAGGCTGCCTGCAGATATAGACCCTTACCTCTGCTGCCTTATTGCCAGTTACATTAAATACAGTAACAAGAGTTAATTAACACTGTACTGTAGTCAACATCTGTGCAAGCGTGTACAATGGCCCCCATGCAGAAAAAGGTTGAAAAGAAAAGCGGTAAGAAGAAGGAAATGATTACAGTGGAAGTTAAGAAGGAAATCATCAAGAAGTATGAACGAGGTATGCGAGTGGCTGAAATTGCAAGATTTTATAAGAAGTCTACATCAACCATTTGTACAATATTAAAGAAGAAAGAAGAAATAAGGGGGCTAGATCCAGCAAAAGGAGTCACGAGAATATCAAAGCAACGGCCACGTGTTCTGGAAGATGTGGAAAAGTTGCTTCTGGTTTGGATAAACGAGAAGCAACTAGCAGGTGATACTGTGACTGAGAACTTAGTCTGCGAGAAGGCAAAGACCTTGTACACCGATCTCCTAAGTAAACTGCCAGGTACGTCAACAGAAAAAGAAGAAGGCTTCAAGGCAAGCAGGGGATGGTTTGACAACTTTAAGAGGAGAAGTGGCATCCGTAGTGTGGCAAGGCACGGAGAAGCTGCAAGTTTGGATGCTAAGGCAGCTGAGGCATTCGCTACTGAGTTCCAGAAGCTCATGGTTTCCGAGTGTTACCTGCCAGAACAAGTTTTTAACTGCGATGAGACGAGGCTTTTTTGGAAAAAGATGCCAAAGAGGACTTATATTACAGAAGAAGAGAACGCAGTGCCTGGTCACAAACCCATGAAAGACCATCTCACCCTCTTGTTTTGTGCTAATGCAAGCGGGGATTTTAAAGTCAAGCCCCTGCTTGTGTATCATGCCGAGAATCCACGAGCCTTCAAGAAATGCAAGGTGCAGAAGAGCCAGTTAAATGTCATGTGGAGGTCCAACAACAAGGCGTGGGTCACTCGTATCTTGTTCATTGAGTGGATCAATGAGGCCTTCTGTCCTGAAGTGAAGAGATACCTTTTAGGAAAGAATCTGCCACTCAGAGCCTTGCTGGTGATGGATAATGCTCCTGCTCATCCTCCAGGCTTTGAGGATGACTTACTGGAGGAATTCAAGTTCATTAAGGTCAAGTTCCTTCCTCCCAGCACCACTCCGATCCTCCAGCCCATGGATCAGCAGGTCATTTCAAACTTTAAAAAGCTTTACATCAAAGCACTATTTCAGCAATGCTTTGAGGTGACCAAAGGAACAAACCTTACCCTACGAGAATTTTGGAAAAATCATTTCCACATTGTCAACTGCCTCAAGATCATTGATAAAGCCTGGGATGGGGTCACCAAGAGAACCCTCAGTTCTGCTTGGAGAAAACTGTGGCCTGATTGTGTTCTTGGGCATGATTTAGAGGGGCTTCCTCATGAACAGGAGGCGCCAGTTGTGGATGAAATTGTGTCCTTGGGGAAGACCATGGGACTGGAGGTGAATGAGGATGACATCCAGGAGCTGGTGGAGGATCATGGCCAGGAGCTCACCACCGATGAACTGATGGATCTGCATCGAGAGCTACAGCAAGAGGTTATGGAGACCTCCTCTGCAGAGGGAGAGGAGAAAAAGGCGGAGGAATCCCTCACTTCAAAGGAGATTAGGGAGATGTGTAAAATGTGGGAAACAGTGCAAAATTTTGTAGAAAAGCACCACCTGAATAAGGCTGTAGCCGTGCAAGCGATGAATCTATTTAATGACAATGCAATGTCACATTTCCGCGAAATCCTCAAAAGGAGGCAAAAGTAAGTGTCGTTGGATAGGTTTCTTGTTAAAGTTGCACCAAAAGAAAAAGATTCCATTGAGCCAATAGATAGCAGTGATTCGTTAGTGATAGTGAAAGTCGTCCTACACAATAACTCCCCTCTCTCTTGTCTCCCTCACACCAGCCACGAAGGTTTTCCAAGGTAAGTGCAGTTGAATTTGTTTATTTTTCTTTGTATTTTGTAATTTCTTTATATTATATTGCAATATTATTATCATTTTTATATGAGTACTTTTGGGTGTGTAATGAATCATTGGAGTTTCTATTATTTCTTATGGGGAAAGTCGCTTTGATAACACAAATGCTTTGGATTATAAGTGTGTTCCCAGAACAAATTTTGCTCGCAAACCAAGGTTTTACTGTATGTCTTTTTGTTGAGGGTAGAGATTTCTCCCCCCTTATTTTTTTTAATGTTTGTTTATTTTGGGAGGTTGGGAGCACAAGCAGGGGAGAGGCAGAGAGAGAGACAGATAGACATGGAGACACAGAATCCCAAGCATGCTCCAGGCTCTGAGCTGTCAGCACAGAGCCTGATGTGGGGCTTGAACTCATGAGCTGTGAAATCATGACCTGAGCATTAAGTTGGATGCTTAACCTACTGAGACACCCAGGTATTCCAGACTTTTTTTTTTTTTTTTTTTTTAAGTTTACTTATTTATTTTGAGAGGCAGAGAGAGAATCAATTCCAACCAAACTCCAGGCTGATGGCCTGGGGTCTTGATCCAGTGAACCTTGAGATTGTGGCCTTAGTTGAAATCAAGAGTTGGACTTAACCTGACTTAACCAACTGAACCACCCAGGTGCCCTCAGGGTGGTGATTTCTGATTTAAATTACAAACCCTAGAGCTGTTTGGTCCCTTTATCATATCTATGTGTTAAGACTTTGATAGAGTCTTGGCATTCTGGCTTATGATATTAAAGCCATATCCACAAAAAACATTTTTATATGTTACTTGGGAGGAGAAATGGAAACGGACTAACATATTACCAGTGTTTAGCAGAGTTAAAGGAAATCAAGGGAGTAGAAATGGAATATAGGCCACATGACAATTGTCAGTGAAGAAAAGCTCTTGTTGGGAAAGGACCCCTGAATATTGAACCCTTTAAAAATAGGGAACTTAACTGCTTAGTTTATTTGTGGTTTTAGTAAAGAACACATAACTCTGGGTGCTTCTTGATAGATTTGCTGCCTATTAGATTATTAACACTGTTTAGGGACATACCATGAATATTTGAGGTTCTACAACTGTTGGATTCTCTAAGGGACGGAACCGGTCACACAGAAGACTGGGTAAATAAGAGCTTCTTACACGTTTAACAATAATTAGTTTTACAGCCGTTTTAAGTAGTCAGCGCTATAGGTTTTCTAGAATTAGTCTTTTTTAAAGACAAAAATTGAGATAATTTGAAAACAAATGCCAATTGTTTTGAGGATTATGATTTCTTACTCTAGAGTAAGAGGGTATATTCTTAAATATTTTTGTTTTGTGATGTTTGTTTATTTTTGAGAGAGAGTCCGCGCGCGTGCACACATACTTGGAACAGGGGCAGAGAGAGAGGGAGACACAGAATCTGAGGCAGGCTCTAGGCTCTGAGCTAGCTGTCAGCACAGAGCCCAACTGCGGGCTCAAATCACGAATGAGCTGTGAGATCATGACCTGAGCCAAAATCGGACGCTCAAGCAACTGAGCCAGCCAGGTTTTTTTGGTAATGTTTATTTATTTTGAGAGAGAGAGGGAATGAGTGAGAAAGGGGCAAAGAGAATCCCAAGCAGCCTCAGGTTGAGCCCAACTGGCCCCAGGTACCATGAGATCATGACCTCAGTGGAAATCAAGTGTCGGATGCTTAAGTAGTTGAGTCACCCAGGCACCCCTTGTTGCTTTTAAATAACAGGTTATTTGTAAAGCTTTCTCTTTGTATCTTGCTTTTCAATTATGTAGACTTTTTCTGGTTAGCTAGGACCTGAGTATAGTTACCGTATTTGCCAGTGCTTAAGATATAGTTCACTTCTCCCTAGAAATGTATATCTGGTATATCCATATTATGGATGGGAAGATGAATGCCTAAGACTTCAAAGGCTGTGAGAATTGTTAATAGTCCTGTGTGAGCAGCAGTATTGAATAAAGCCTACTGAGAATACAAAAACTATATTGTCAATACAATTACTGCTATAAAGTCCAGAAACTAAATAGGTCACTAAGATGTCAGATAACGGGTTGGATTAATGGAAGATGGTAGCACCTCCTTGGCAGCCTACATAATCCACCTTAGATTCATTTTTTTTCCTAACATTATTTAATTATCACATACATTTTAAGAAACATATATGCAAACTGTGTGAAAAGTTTTCCTAGAAATAAAACAAGTTAAATAGAAAATTCAATCAACACGACTACTAGTTTGATTTAGTAAATGGCAAAAAGATGACAAGAATGTGGTAGTGCAGAAATATCACAACCAAAATATGAATAGGTAGGGCACCTGGGTAGCTCAGTCAGTTGAGTGTCTGACTTCAGCTCAGGTCAGATCTCACGGTTC
Source organism: Proteles cristata cristata (assembly GCA_017311185.1). NCBI lineage: Eukaryota > Metazoa > Chordata > Mammalia > Carnivora > Hyaenidae > Proteles > Proteles cristata. The sequence goes on from JAESUZ010002594.1 coordinate 573,135, forward strand.
GTGGGTTCGAGCCCCACATCAGGCTCTGTGTCAGCTCTGTGCTGACAGCTCAGAGCCTGGAGCCTGTTTCGGATTCTGTGTCTCCCTCCCTCTCTGTCCTTCCCCCCTCATGCTCTGTCTCAATAAATGAACTGTTAAAGGAATATCTGAATAGGTAGTTTTTATGCCCAACTTTTAAAAAATTTCAGCTTTATTGAAGCATAATTGCCGAAATGTAACATTTTTAAAGTATACATTATGGTGATTTCATGTACATTGTGAAAGGATTACCTCCATCGAGTTAATGAACACATATATCACCTCGCATTTATTTTCTGTGTGAGAAAATTTAAGTTCTATTTGGCAAATTTCAGTTGTGTGGTACAGTATTCTCAATTATAGTCTTCATGTTTTACATTAGATTGTCAGCCCTTATTTATCTGATTCCCCCCAACTTTGTATTAAGAAAATTTAATGCATGGGAAAGAATACAAGGAGTATCAACAGTGAACCGGTTACCTAGACACAATGACTTTTTAACATGCTAATGTCTATAAGGAAGCACTAAAATATGCATATGTTTGCTAAACCACTTGAAAGTCAGACATTTTCACTAAATATTTCTTGCATTTGCTAAGAATAAATACATTCTTCTATGTAATTCTAATATAACTGTTCTTTTTAATAAAATTTAAAAAATAATTCCTAGGTTGGGAGGGACCTGAGAGGGTGGGGCAGGGACAGAACGAGAAGGAGACAGAATCCCAAGTAGGCTCTGCAGCTCTGTCAGTGCAGATCCTGATGCGGGGCTCAAACTCACGAACCCTGAGATCATGACCTGAGTCGAAATCAAGGGTCCGACGTTTAACTGACTGAGCCACTTGAGCGCCCCATCTTTTTTTTTTAAGAATATACTTCTTTTGATGAGCACTGAGTAATGAGTAGGATTGTTGAATCATTTTGCTGTAGACCTAAATTTAACATTGTATGTTAACTATACTGGAAATGAAATTTAAAAAAGTTTTTAAATTAGGGTCACCTGGGTGGCTCAGTTGGTTAAGCGTCCGACTTCGACTCGGGTCATGATCTCACAGTTCACGGGTTCAAGGCCCGCGTCAGGCTCTGTGCTGAGAGCTAACTCAGAACCTGGAGCCTGCTTTGTATTCTGTGTCTCCCTCTCTCTCTGACCCTCTACTGCTCACGCTGTCTCTCCCTCAGGAAAAAAAAAATTAAAAAATATATACTTAAAAAAAATAAAAATTTTTAAAATTTAAAAATGAAAAGTAGGGGCGCCTGGGTGGCTTAGTCGGTTAAGCGTCCGACATTCGCTTAGGTCATGATCTCGCGGTTCGTGGGTTCGAGCTCCGCGTCGGGCTCTGTGCTGACTGCCAGCTCAGAGCCTGGAGCCTGTTTCAGCCTGTGACTCCCTCTCTCTCTGACCCTCCCCTGCTCACGCTGTCTCTCTCTCTCTCTCCTAGAAATAAATAAAACATTTAAAAATAAAAAAAAATAAAAAATAAAATAAAAATGAAAAGTAATTCCCAAATGTTATGTAGTTTATATATTCAAATGTTTCATTTGTTCCCCAAATGTCATTTATACTTTTTATATGAACTGAAATCTAGTAAAGATTCAAATGTTGTATTTTGTTATGACTCTTTAGTTTCTTTCTTTTTTATTTTTATTTTTTATTTTAGAGAAAGAGAGCTCAGAGAGCATGCAGATGCAGGTGGGGGGAGAGAGGAGAGAGAGAGAGAGAGAGAGAGAGAAAGAGAATCTCAAGCAGGCTCTGTGCTTAGTGTGAAGCTTGATACGGGCCTGATCCCACAACTCTGGGATCATGATCTGAGCGAAAATCAGGAGTTGGACACTCAACCAACTGAGGTACCCAGGTGCCCCAACCCCTAGTTTCTTTTAATTTAGTTTGGTGTGTGTGTATCACATTTTTGAAGAGAAGATGTTACTAGTTTTACAGAATGTTCTCTATTCTGCATTTGTCTGATCATTTCTTTATAGGATGTCCCACCTTCTGGATTTACCTCATTATTTCCTTTTGGTGCTGCTTAACTTACTCCTCTACTGCTGTGTTTCCTACAAACTGCAAGTGAAATTTAAATGCTTGATTTGTTTTTTTGTTTTTGTTTTTAATGTTTATTTTTCATTTTAGAGAGAGTGAGCGAGCACAAGTAGGGGAGAAGCAGAGAGAGAGGGAGATACAGAATCCGAAGCAGGCTCTATGTTCTGTACTGTTAGCAGAGAGCCGAATGCAGAGCTCGAACCCAGAAACCAACCGTGAGACCATGACCTGAGCTGAAGTCAGATGCTCAACCGACTGAGCCCCCCAGGTGCACCTTGATTTGATTAAGATTAACCTCAATTGTCAGTGGCTTGTTTGCTGTGTGCACCAGTTGGTGACAGGCAGACTCTGGATTATTGGCTAACATTTTTGTGTTTAAACTTAAGGACTTGTCATAACCTTTGGTGTTTGAGATACAGAGCTACCTTTGTAACTTACAGTTCAAATACAAAATAAGACTTTGAGAAAGAATGCAGAAGTAGGTTTACTTCCTGTCATTTTGGTTCACTGCCCTCTGGGAAAATGATTTGGAAGTTGAGCTTGCAAGAAGGGTAGATATATTTAGCAGAAGCAACCCATAGAGGAATTGTAAAGGGGTCAAAACCAGAAATTTAGAAATGGAGATTAGGGGCACCTGGTGGCTCAGTTGGTTAAGCGTCCAACTCTTGATTTCAGCTCAGATCGCGATCTCATGTTTCGTGAGGTGATTATAAGGTTTGTTTCACCTTATATTCATCTACCTGTGAAACTTGATTTTATCTTCATATTCATCTGACCACTTCTGTACCATTCTTTCCTTGCCCAAGTACCTAATTTCTCCTTAAAACAGGAGCATTATGATGTCAATCCTTTAAAATTATGGTTCCTATCAGTTTTGTTGGTTACTATTGGTATGTTATTGTCAGTATTGACTAGTGAATAATTTTTGTGGCTATAACCTCCCAAAGTCCTTTAACCTTTAATTTCCATTTCCTTTTTTTTTTTTTAAGATGTTTATTTATTTATTTTGAGAGAGAGAGAGAGAGAGAGCAAGTTGGGGAAGGGGTGGAGGGAGAGATGGAGAACCTTAAGCAGGTTCCACGCTCAGCATGGAACTGGATGTAGGTCTTGATTCCATGCCCCTGAGATCATGACTTGAGCTGAAATCAAGAGTCAGATGTTCAACCGAGTCACCCAGGCGCCCAAGAAATGATAGCTCTTTATGCATTGAATGTGGGATGATAGCTTTTAAAAAATTTTTCCCTCAGGGGCACCTGGGTGGCTCAGTCCGTTAAGTGTTCAACTTTGGCTCAGGTCATCATCTCATGGTTCATGAGTTCGAGCCTCTCATTGGGCTCATCACTCTGAGCACAGAGCCCACTTCAGATCCTGTCTTCCTGTCTTTCTGCCCCTCCCATTTGCACATGCTCCCTCTTTTTCTCTCCCCCCTCCTTCAAAAATAAAAATACACAAAAAAATTTCCATTTCAGAGCATGGTTTCCATTTGATCAGGGCTTCTTCATCTTGGCCCTGTAGATGTTTCTGAGCAGAGAAGCCCCTGACCTGTGTATTGTAGGGTGAATTTCAGTAGCGCCTCCGGCCACTAGATAGATGCCAGTGGCAGTCCTCCCCAACCCTGCCTGTAGTTAGGGCTACCAAAAATGTCTCCAGACACTGCCAAATGTCTTCTGGAGGGCAAATAGTCCCCATTTTTTTTTTTTTAATTTATTTCTAGGATAGAGACAGACAGCGTGAACAGGGGAGGGTCAGAGAGAAAGGGAGACACAGACTCTGAAACAGGCTCCAGGCTCTGAGCTGGCAGTCAGCACAGAGCCTGACGCGGGGCTCGAACCCACAAACCGCGAGATCATGACCTCAGCGAAAGCCAGACGCTTAACCGACTAAGCCACCCAGGCGCCCCAAATAGTCCCCATTTTTGAGTATCCCTGAGCTAGATAACACCCACTGGCCTGTATGAAGATTCCTTAATAATGTCCTTTATGAATTGGTTTCCATTTAGCCTGTGTATACCTGTTGAACCCAATGTCTTCCACGGTAGGCCTGCCGCACTGCTTGTGCTGTGCCTGGTAGATGCTGGAGGGCAGAGGGATAGGCTGAAATTTTTTTCTCTCTCTTGGAAGTTTTGTTGATGGGAGAAATAAGCTCTTTGTTTATAAGTCAGGTTGTAGGCCTTTTGCTTTATCTAACCCCCTACCCTTTTCTACCTTGGAAAGGAACCTTGCTAGCTATATAAGCTTATATGCCGTGGATAAAGTTTTTGTTAGGAATAGTTAAAAAAATTTGTTTGGTACCTTTGAGGTGATCTGTCTTTATGTTGGGCATTCAAGAAAAGATGGTCTTTAGGGGCACCTGGGTGCCTCAGCATTTAAGTGTCTGACTCTTGATTTTTGGCTCAGCTTATAATCTCACAAGTTCATGAGATCAAGCTCTACACATGGCTCTGTGCTGACTGCACAGAGCCTGCCTGAGATTCTCTGTCTCCATCTTTCTCTATCCATTCCCTACTTGGATACCTGCTGTCTCTCAAAATAAATAAACACTAAAAAAATGACTGTCTTTCAAAAGACACTTGCTAAAGGACTTGATTAAACCAAATGTATCCTCTTTGTTAACCTATGATTGTCCTTAAACATTTTTAACAGTTGACCCTCGAACTATGTGGAAGGGGGGAGGGGTTAGGGATATTAACAGCCCGATACCCTCCTCGTCAAAAATCTACGTATAACTTTTGACTTCCCAAGAACTTAACTGCTAATAGCAGGAACTGGGAGAGATCACTTTTTACTCTGATACACAAATTACTGGAGAGACCAACTGCTCAAGTGGTGTTTTAAGGGGACATTGAGATATTCACAACACTTGAGTTACTGCAATAGCAGTAGGAGGTGGCTACGGAATTATTATAGGAGTACAGTAGATACTATTTCATGCAGTTATTTACTACTGCAGACTTGTTTACATGTCTCTATTACAAATGCCACCACGTACAGTCGGTAGGTGTGTACGTTTTGATAAATTTTGGCTTTTTATAATTTGTGTATATTTTATGGTAGTAAATGATAAGCGAGTATTTAAGATATTTTATGTATTAGAGACGTAGCTACCTTTTTCTTAATTTTTTTTTTTTATGTTTCTAGGCTACCCAGTTCTTCTGAGTTTTTTCAAATTGTTACAAATCTCCAAACTTTTCCAATACATTTGTTGAAAAAAAAAAATCTGTAAGTAGACTCAAATCCATGTTGTTCAAGGGTCAACTGTATATGCAAATTCTGCCCTTCAGGGAAATGATCCAGGCTTCTTGTTAGGGGAAGGGAAAGGGGTTTGGAATAGAGAAAGAGTGGAAGTAATAAGATGAATGAGAATTTTTTTGCTCAGTAAATATGTTACAAGACTGAAAAAATCTCAAGAAAGAGATTCCAGGAGAAAATATAGTTTTGTTTTTTAGTTTCTAGAACATGTACTTTGTGGATGTGAAACTTTCTGCCAAATGCCATGGGAGTGAGATTGAAGATAGCTAACTAGTAATTGGGGGTTGGTATGAAGATTTATCTTTTTAAATGTTTATTCATTCTGAGAGTAGGGGAGAGAGTCCAGAGCAGGCTCCATATTTAGCTCAGCACAGATTCTGGGGCTTGATCCCACTAACTGTCAGACCATGACCTTAGCTGAAGTTAAGAGTCTGATGTTCAAACAGCTCAGCCACCAAGGTGCCCCTGGAGATAATTTTATATTTAATTTGTTTTCATTTTTTTGAGAGAGAGAGAGCAAGCAGAGAAGGGCAGAGAGAAGGGGAGAGAGAATCCCAAGCAGCCTCCACCTGTCCGTGCGGAGCCAGATGTGGGGCTTGAACTCATGAACTATGATATCATGACCTGAGCCAAAATCTAGAGTTGGACCCTTAACTGACTGAGTCACCCAGGCGCCCCTAATTTTATATTAAAAGTGAGCTAAGGGGTATCTTGCTGGCTCAGTTGGAAGAACATGCAACTCTTGATCTTGGGGGTTGTGAGCTTGAGCTCCACATCAGGCCCTCTGCTGTCAGCACAGAGCCTGCTTTGGATCCTCTGTTCCCCTTATCTCTGCCCTCCCTCACTCATTCTCTAAATAAATAAATAAACTTAAAAAAAAAAATCTTTTGAAAAATAAAATGAAGAGAAAGGTCCCTAGCCTCTAACTGTAGTCTTGGAACACCACTCCCTACCAATAGGAATCAGAGCTCCTTAAAGAAATGGCATATTCTGGGTCTGGGGAAGGACATACATGAGATGAGCCTGGAGCGTGTTCTCTCAGATAGCAAGGGGTTTATTAGACACTAAGGTGTCAGAAGGGCTCGGGGCCCAACTGAAGATGTTCCACTGGTCAGAATAGGACACTTTTGAGTATCAATAAAGATAACTTCAGTGGACCAAAACACATAAATTATGTTTAAAATATGATATCATAATGATAGCTTAAGAACAAGCTTATTGTTCACTTTGATGAAATAGGATTGAATCATTATTTTAAAAACTGGTAAATAAAGGGGAAAAAATCAAGCAAGATAGAAGGAATCAAGACTTTACTATATGAACTGCACCATGGGTAACCAAATAATATATATATTTTGGCTTTTTTTTTTTATTATTTTAGGAGCACGACCCCAAGTTGGGGAGGGGCAGAGAGAGGGTGGGGGACAGAGGATCCAAAGCCAGTTATGTGCCGGCAGCTGGAATTCACAAATGCTGAGACCATGACCTGAGCTAAAATCAAGAGTCAGATGCTCTACCAACTGAGCCACCCAGGTGCCCCTACTTCTATTTTTTTTTAAATAGAAGTGTTCTGGTAAATGAAGGAAGGGTAGGTTTAGAGTGACTAGACCCAGCACCAGCACATCCCCAGATGGAAGAGGACGCCACCCTTATGAGTGGTCTTGTGAGGAAAGTTCACCCTGCGTCTAATTGTGCCACTTGATCCACCTGTCCATTTCAAGATCCCCAGGGGACAGAGGCATGTAGTAAACACTAGGGGTATGTGATCAGCAGTAGCCGGCTTGTAGAAACTACAAGAGGTGAGCTGGTTCTTCAACAAATAGATTGCAAGGGAGAAAAAAAAGATGAAGGTCTGTAAATTAAAAGACTTAAACTTATCAAACAATCATAATATATGGACCTTATTTGGATCCTAATTCAAACATACTTTAAAAAGTATGGTATTTGAGAGAGTTTGAAATTTAAATGTTGACTAAGTGATGTTAAGAGACTATCAATTCTGGGGCGCCTGGGTTGCTTAGTTGGTTGAGCGTCCGACTTTCGCTTAGGTCATGATCTCACGGTTCGTGGGTTCGAGGCCCCGCGTCGGGCTCTGTGCTGACTGCCAGCTCAGAGCCTGGAGCCTGTTTCAGTCTGTGACTCCCTCTCTCTCTGACCCTCCCCTGCTCACACTGTCTCTCTCTCTGTCTCCTGGAAATAAATAAAACATTAAAAAAAAAAAAAAAGACTATCAATTCTTAGGCATGTAATGCTACTATATTTTTTCTTTTGTTATATTTTTCAGGTCCTTATGTTTTAGAGGTTAACGCCAAAATGTTTATGAATAACGTAGAGAGTAGCTTCAGAATAATATGAAGGAGGGAGGCATAGATAAAACAACAATTTTGGGTTGATAATTTTTAAAGGTGGGTGATAGATACATCTCTACTTTTGTATTTAATTAGAACTTTTATCTCATTTAAAAGTGGAAAAGAATCACAGTCGTCTTGATTCAGAGACTCACAATTGTAATATAATGAAAGTTTGCCCCTTCACTTGGTTTTCATGTGATTCTCAAATTTGTTGTCCATCCCACATTTTCCTCTTGATGTGGCACTGTGTTCCCAAGTGCTGGCCTTTATTTTCTGAAATTCACATTTTTGCCTGGCAGTTTTTCATAAGAAATTAAAATGCCCCTAAATTGGGCAAGGATTGAATTTCAACATGTTTGTTTGTTACTGTGAGAAGTATCCAAGTCTGAATACACTTAGAGCAAAGCAATAGAGAATAGAAGAAGGAAACAATCCAGTTTGTTGTTTTTTTTTTTGCCTTGTGAGAAGTTAAGTTAAAGATTTGGTGTGGAAAGAAGTTAAACGTGAGTAGAATGATAGTTTGGGAAGATGCACATTGCAGTACTGGGTATTTAGTAGTTCCTGTCGCCTTTTATCAAAAATAGTTGAGAGATGACTGATGACATACTGTATGCCATGGATTGCTTGAAAAGCCACAGAGAATTACCGTGTTTCTTTCATGATCATCTTGATAAAGATATTAAGCATAGCATTTATTCATATTAATGAACATTTCTTTTTGATAGCTGGAAAACTACAAGCAGTGTGCTAAATTTGCATTTTTCAAGTTTGTGAAGTATTTCATTTAGGTTGATACCTCTGTTGTGGTATGACCTATCTTTTCAACATAATTAGTGTTTTGAATTAGAGGTGGTAAAATGAATGATCATGCTTGGAGACAACAGTCTAGGTCAGAAGTGAGGACTGTTTGAAAAACTTGGGTTCATTGTCTTCCAGAGATGTTTGGATGTATGTGAAATATGCTGAGTCAGCAGATGTCATTTTTATTTTTTTCTGGGTTGACAAGCCTTATTGGTTAATTCGTCTTGTTTGCTATAAAGAACTTGAAAAATATTTTGAGTTGAATTTTCTGCTCATTTTGAATTTTTAAATTTATATTGGTTGTCTTGGCAGAACATATACCTGGGGAGCTCTTTTTCTCTCTCGATAAAAAGTAGTTAGGCCACAAACATCTTTCTTTGCCATTTTTTCAGATTTACCTTTCTCACTCTTTCTATTTATTAGAGTATCTTTTTCATGAGAGGACTAACATAGTTTGATCAGAAGGAAGAAACTTTCTTTTTCTTTTTCTTTTTATGTTTTTATTTTAGAGCACATGCACGGGGGGCGGGGGGAGAGACAGAGACAGAGAGAGAATCTCAAGTGGACTCTACGCTCTGTGCAGAGCCCCACACGGGGCTTGATCCCACGACCCTTGGATCATGACCTGAGTTAAAGTCAAGAGTTGGATGCTCAACTGACTGAGCCACCCTGGCTCCCTGGAAGAAACTTTCAGTATTCTTTTTTTTTTTTTTTAATTTTTTAATGTTTTTATTTATTTCTAGGAGAGGGAGAGAGACAGCGTGAGCAGGGGAGGGTCAGAGAGAGAGGGAATCAGAGACTCCGAAATAGGCTCCAGGCTCTGAGCCGGCAGTCAGCACAGAGCCCGACGCGGGGCTCGAACCCACGAACCGCGAGATCATGACCTAAGCGAAAGTCGGACGCTTAACCGACTAAGCCACCCAGGTGCCCCGAAACTTTCAGTATTCTTAAAATTCATTGCTGGGTTGCCTGGGTGCTCAAATGGTTATAAACATCTGATTTTACCTCAGATCATGACCTCACAGTTTGTGGGTTCGAACCTACATCTGCCTCTGTGCTGACAGCTCAGAGCCTGGAGCCTGCTTCCGATTCTGTGTCTCCTCCTCCCTCTGCCCCTCCCCTGCCTGCTTGCTCTCTCTCAAAAATAAACATTAAAATATTTTTTAAAAAATTCGTTGCTTCACAAAATGAAACATGCACTCAGTCCCTCAAAATATGGAGTTGAGGTAGAAGGCCAGCCTTTGGATATGCTGTTAAATATCCAGCATGGCTGTGAAACCACAGTTTGTACCCCTGCTTACTCTGAAGGGAAGTTTTCTTCTGACTGCTCAGCATATGTCTGGGGGTTTGTATGCAGCTGGTCAGAGTGGAAAAAAGTGCTTGAGATCCACCTGTAGAACTTCTCATCCACAGTGTACATTCATTCTGCCAGGAGTTTGATACTGATGCATTGTTGGCTATGGGCTCTACGAAAGTTAGACAGCAAAGATCTGGTATAAAATTAAATAGTTAAAAAAGAAAGATGTTTAGAATGATGTCTTTTTCAGTAAAACTAGTCTGGACACTGTAGGAGTTGGTGCTGTGTAGTCTTGGCTCAAGGACTGCCTGCGGTATGGATTTGGCTTTTTTTTTTTTTTTTTTTGAAGTTTATTTTTAAGAGAGAACACAAGCGAGGCGTGGGGGGGGTGCGCAGAGAGGGAGGGAGACACAGAATCCGAAGCACACTACAGGCTCTGAGCTGTCAGCCGGAGCCCGATGCGGGGCTCGAACCCACAAGCTGTTAGATCATGACCTGCGCCAAAGTCAAAGTTGAAAGTTGGGAGCTTAACCGATTGAGCCACCCAGGTGCCCCAGGCTTCTTTTTAATTCTGTTTTTGACTAGCACTGTCTTTTGTATATTTATGTTAAATGTGAAACTAAGAAAATTTAAGTTGATCCCATATATGTTTTTCTTTCCTTGCTCATATCTTCTCTTCATTGTGGTTTTGGCCTGAAAAGACAAACAGAATATTAGAGAGCAGTTAGAATCAAGTTAGGCACTTCAGCCATTGAAACTGTGGGCACTTGGCTATAGGTAACTCACTGGGGCATTGGCTGGAGTTTTTTGTTTTTTGTTTTTTAATTTTAGTTAGCATACAGCGTAATATTGGCTTCAGGAGTAGAATTTCAGTGATTCATCACTTACATACAACACCAGTGCACCTCACAGGTGCCCTCCTTAGTACCCTGTCACCCTGCCTGGATTTTTTAAATTTTCAAGGGAACACCGCCATCTGTTGGGCACCTTAAAAATGAATCCTGTCATGTTGTATGGACCCAATTACTTAGACTAGTTTTAGGTTGGTTGTTTTGTTTTGGGTGTAGAAATGTAGCAAAAAGTGTTTCTGAAATGATTTTTAAGGGCATTGTGAGAGCCTTTGTCTTAAAGGCTTTATTTGAACATTGAGTAGTATTGCTGTTACAGTTCCCAACCGACTGAGCTACCCAGGTGCCCCAACTATGACAATTCCAAGACAAAGAAATTGACCTGTAGTTTACTAATGTTGGAGGGCAGAATAGCAGTCGCTCTTTTTTAATTTTAATTTTAATTTTTTACTTATTTTTTTTTTTAATGTTTTATTTATTTTTAGGAGAGAGAGAGAGAGACAGCATGAGCAGGAGAGGGTCAGAGAGAGAGGGAGTCACAGGCTGAAACAGGCTCCAGGCTCTGAGCTGGCAGTCAGCACAGAGCCCGACGCGGGGCTCGAACCGACGAACTGCGAGATCATGACCTAAGCGAAAGTCGGACGCTTAACCGACTAAGCCACCCAGGCGCCCCTATTTTTTACTTATTTTTGAGAGGAGGAGGCAGAGACGGAGAGAAAATCCCAGGCAGGCTCTGTGCCGACAGCCCACAGCCCTACGCAGCTGAACTCAAGAGTGGGATGGATGATGGGATGCCTGGGTAGCACAGTCAGTTAAGTGTCCTGCTCTGGGTTTCAGCTCAAGTCATGATCTCACAGCTCATGGGTTCGAGCCCCACATCGGGCTCTGTATGAACAGTAAGGATCCTGCTTGGGATCTTCCCTCTCTTCCTTTCTCTTTTCCCCTACTGCACTCTCTCTCTCAAAATTAAAAAAAAAAAAAAGTGTTAGATGCTTAGCTGAGCCACCCAGCCACCCAGCTATTAACTCAGCTATCAATAGCTCTTTGTTTGCATTGCAGAGGTGTAGGGTTTGTGTTTATAAGAAACAAATAGGGACGCCTGTGTAGCTCATTTGGCTGAGTGTCCTGATCTTGATTTTGGCTCAGGTCATGATCTTGTGGTTCATGGTATCAGGCCCTGCATTGAGCTCTGTGCTGACAGTGCAGAGCCTGCTTAGAATTCTCTCCCTCCCACCCCCACCTCTCTCTCTCTGCCTCTCCCCCACTCTATAAAAAAATAAACTTAAAAAAGAAAAAGGGGCATGTTACTTAGGCAAGTGTTTTCAAATTAAAGGCTCACTCTAAAATCACAGTGGACTACAAGAATATAATTTGGAGAGGAAAAGAACTACTACCCACTTTCTGAATTCTGGGCAATCTAGGATTTGATCCTGCAGCATAATGAAAAAAATACACGTTTTTTAGATTTTATTTTATGTTTATTTTTATTTTGAGAGAGCATGAGCGGGGAGGAAAAAGGCAGAGGGGGAGAGAGAGTGAGTGAGCATCTTAAGCAGGCTCCGTGCTCAGCGTGGAGCCTGACAGGTGGGTCAGTCCCACAACCCAGAGATCATGACCTGAGCTGAAATCAAGAGTCAGACACTCAGTTGACTGAGACACTCAGGTGCCCCTATTATTATTGTGTTTAAAGATTTCCTTTTTCAGTAATCTCTGCACCCAAAGTGAGGCTCAACTCACAACCCTGAGATCCAAGAGTCATGTGCTCCACTGACTGAGCCAGCCAGGTGCACCCAAAACATACGTTTTAATTGAAGACCCTGCATCTGCATGATTTGCCTCACCCTGATCATAGCCCTGGGTATTACAGATTAAACTTTTATACTCCTATTATTGAATAATTTGCTGTGAGCTCTTTCATAATTTTTCCCCCACGAATAAAAGTTAGAATGAGGCAACTGGGAGGCTCAGTCGGTTAAGCATCCTACTCTCAATTTCAGCTCAGGTCATGAGATTGAGGCCCCATCAGGCTCTGCACTGACAGCTTGGAGCCTGGTTGGGATTCTCTGTCTCCCTCTCTCTGCCCCTCTCCCACTTGTGCATGCTCTGTCTCTCAAAATAAATACTTTTTTTTTTTTAATGTTTTATTTATTTCTAGAAGAGAGAGAGGACAGACAGCGTGAACAGGGGAGGGTCAGAGAGAGAGGGTCACAGACTCTGAAACAGGCTCCAGGCTCTGAGCTGGCAGCACAGAGCCCGACGCGGGGCTTGAACCCACGAACCACGAGATCATGACCTGAGCGAAAGCCGGACGCTTAACCGACTAAGCCACCCAGGCGCCCCAAAATAAATACTTTTTAAAAAGAATAATAAAAGTTGTCATTCTAGATCCTTCGAAATGTGGTGGTAGGAGGAGATTAGGGGAGAGCATAGAGCGAGTATAGGGGCGAGTTACTGGTAGATTGAAGACTGATTCCTTATTTTTTTATAAAACTTTCATTTTGAGGTCAATATCTTTTTTGGTCCAATGTCTTTTTTTTCTTTTTTATGTTTATTTTTGAGAAACACAGAGCTTGAGCGGGGGAGGGGCAGAGAGAGGGAGACACAGAATCTGAAGCAGGTTCCAGGCTCTGAGCTGTCAGCACAGAGCCTGACGTGGGGCTCGAACTCACGAACTGCGAGATCGTGACCTGAGCAGAAGTCAGACACTCAACTGACAGCCCCTCAGGCGCCCCATTGAGGCCAATATCTTATTTGATCCTGTTTTCTTGTAGCATGGCGGACACCGACCTCTTTATGGAATGTGAGGAGGAGGAGCTGGAGCCATGGCAGAAAATCAGTGATGTCATTGAGGATTCTGTCGTTGAAGATTATAATTCAGTGGATAAAACTACTACAGGTAACAAACACTCTTTCGATCTTAGATTGTTATTTAAGCCGACTCAGCTGGATGACGTTTTAAGTGTGAGGTGGAGAAGGACTTTCAAGAATCCAAGGATGGATGCCTCATTGTGGCACTGGTGCTTTTTTTTCCTCCATGCTTTAGTCTGTAAAAATTCCTCAGTTTCTTCATATGTGAAACTAGAAACACTCTGCTCAATTTATTTAAAACATTGAGAGTTGAATTAATCAATGCTTATCAATCCTTCAGCAGTCCTCTTAACAAATGATGAATGAGAATGCAAAGTAGTGTGTGTGGCAGTGTTCATTTATGTACCCCGTCAAAAACAGGATTCCATAATCATTTTTTTCTTCTTTGTTTGTTTTACTTGACCTTGGTTTCCTTTGTGAGCTGAACAGAATTTGCTTGGTGTCTGCCTTCATGGACAGTTTACAAACATAGGCTTGTTAGCTGCTCTTTCAAAAATGTGATGTTGCAGGGTCAAATTCTTGATTGCCCTGAATTCTAAGAGTGGGTGATGGTTCTTTTCCCCCCTAAATTGTATCCGTTGCTCTTTTTATTTTTATCTTCCCTACCTTGAGACCTGAAATGGCATTGGCTTAGGCTGAAACGGGACACAGTTCAGGGTCTTGTGTACGGCTTACTGTGAATGGATGGTTATAAATACCAGTAGCGGTGATGATAAACTTTGAGTCCTAGAGATTTGCTTGTGCTATATGAGCAAAACCTTAAAATACTGGTTCAGTGAGCTCGCGATCTAAATTAATCAGGAATTGTGAGATGAAGAAGGCATTGTGTCTAATTGGTGGAATGAGGGACAGGTAGGAGGAGAAATCAGATGCACAGTTGGATTTGCAAAGAAAGCAGGAAACTTTCTGGCTATAGAGACCCACAGCAAGATGAAACGGGATTAGAACAATATCCTTTAGTGTCATCTGTCCCTGTCTCCAAGTGACTGTGCCTCCCCTTCCCCACAGTTTCTGTGAGCCAGCAGCCAGTCTCGGCTCCAGTGCCCATCGCTGCCCATGCTTCTGTTGCTGGGCACCTCTCTACATCCACCACCGTTAGTAGCAGCGGGGCACAGAACAGCGACAGTACAAAGAAGACTCTTGTCACACTAATTGCCAACAACAATGGTAAGTGGGACTATTGGGAAATTCTTCCTGGGCCAGAGGGGTGAGAGAATTAAAGAGGTCTTAGGAACAGATGTACCTGTTTAGTTTTAGGTACCGATGTGGTTCCACTAGTTGGAGTGAGTTTAGTAATGGCTCTGTGACACGGAAGGGATTCGGTGGTGGTGCTGCTCCTTCTGAGTTAGTGCTGAATGGATGCTGGTGTTTCAAGTCTGAGGGAAGCTGATCTTGCTGCTGATAATTCGTGGGAGAGAAAATGAAAACCCAGATTTCCTAACTATTAAAGAGATTGGGAGGGGTGTCTGTTTGATTGTTTTTGTTATTTTTTTAAGTAGAATAAGCCCCACTGGTTTGGTAAGAATTCTCCCAAGGCAGCTTTGTTCTGGATTTTCTTTGGCAGATTCATTTGGTCATTGGTTTCTGGTTATGGAAAATAGGATAGGGTTGTTTTCTACTTGAAGGACATGGTGAAAGAGTGGTGTTTTTAGTGTATTTATTGACTAGAGAAGCTACGTAGTATTGCTTTCTATTCATTTCTGATGACTGTTTTTACACTGGAAAGGCAAGCTATGGCTTAAGATTCACAAACTAGAATAAGCACCTTTATAGAATCATTGCGTTACTGCAAAGGACTTACTTTTAATTATTTATGATTAGTTATATATAGCTTTAATTACAAATAGCTTTGTTAATACAAGAATAATATGTGTATTGTAGAAAAAGTAAACAGTGAAAAAAAATAGAGGAAAAAATGTTAAACTGTGATCTCACTACCTGGATATAAGTATTTGTAACTCTTATTCCGTACACATATGTCCTTGTATGTACTTCTATTATGTAGTGATTTGCTTTTTACATAAATGGATCATACAGACTCTACATTACTCTTTGCCTCCTTTTTTCCCTTAATATGTAATGAATAGCTTCCCATTTTAATCAGTGTATGTCTGTAACATTGTTGATGAGTAACTGTACAGTTGACCCTTGAACAACATGGGGGGAGAGGCACCAGCTGGCTCAGAGTTGAAAATTTACATATAACTTTGGATTCCCCCCAAATTTAACTACTCATAGCCTTCTGTTGAGAACAGTTGATTAACACAGATTTTGTATTTAATATGTATTATACTGTATTTTTATAATAAAATAAGATAGAGAAAAGAAAACGTTATACAGAAAACCATAAAAAAGAGAACGTAGTACTGTACTATATTAATTGAGAAAAAATCCAGGGGTTCTGGATGGCTTGGTTGGGCGTCCAGCTCTTTTGATTTCTGCTCGGGTCATGATCTCATGGTTCAATTCATGGGATCAAGCCCCATGTCAGGCTGTGGCTGACAACACGGAGCCTGCTTGGGATTCTCTCTCTCCCTCTTTCTCTGCCCCTCCCCCCCCCATTTCTCAAAAATAAACAAACTTTGAAAAAGAAAAAAAATCCACGTACAAGTGGGCCATCACAGTTCAAACCTGTGTTGTTCAAGAGTCAACTGTATTTGTATAGTTGTAATAGTTGTAGAGGGCTATACTGCTACTTTAAAGAGCTATTGTGAGGATCTCTATCTTTTCTCACATCCTTACTTCTGAGAATATATTTATAAATGTCAAATTGTTGGATCAAAAGTCATTATAGTTTTTAAGGCTCTTGATATTTTTCCTGGAATGGCCATCTAGAAATGTTACATCACTTTATATTTCCATTAGAAGTATATATGGCGGTCTTATTTTTGGCTATAACCATTTACTCTTCTGTTGTTAGATATTTATTACAGTCCTTATTTTTTGTGATTATAAACAGTGCTTGGTGAGCATTCTCAGGGATTGTATCTGTGTTCACTGTGTAAACATTTCTGCAGTAGAAGGTGAGATTGTTTGGATAGATGGTCTCAAATTGTCCTAACAGAGCGCTGTGAGTAAGTGCCCGCCAATGGCTCTTTCCTCATATTGCTACCAACCTTAGGTACTATTAAACTTAAATTAATTTCTGTACACATTTTTTTCAGTTGCTGGGTACTGAAAATATGATTTTTATTACATTAAACATCCTTAGACTTTTTTTAAACTTATAAATAGGGGGGCCCTTACATATATATAAAAGATGAGGAACCACTGTCCAGAGGATTCTCTCATTTTACAGATGTATAAACCAAGGCCTAGAGTCTAACTAATGTGCTTAAAGTCAGATAGTTGGTAAGTGACTAAACTGGATTTGAATTGCCTAGATTTCAGTTTGTGTCCTTTCCACTGTGTTATTCTGCTTTCCTGTATTTCTCTTAAAATAATATGTCAAAGTGCTGTTAGCAACCAGTGTAGCTGAATTCTTCTTCGATCCTAGGGAATTATTACAAGGCTTATGACATGACCTAGTCTCTTGACTCCTTGAGCGGACTTTTGATTTCTGAGCCCACCTAGAGCTGTGTACAAAGTTTAAAAAAAAAAAAATCTGTATAGATACCTCTAGTATTTAAATTAAAATGTTGGGGCGCCTGGGTGGCTTAGTTGGTTAAGCCTCCGACTTTCGCTTAGGTCATGATCTCGCGGTTCGTGGGTTCGAGCCCCACATCGGGCTCTGAGCCTGGAGCCTGTTTCGGAGTCTGTGTCTCCCTCTCTCTTTGACCCTCCCCTGCTCACGCTGTCTCTCTCTCTCCCTCTCTCCTAGAAAAAAAAATAATAATAAATTAAAATGTTAACCCACGGGGTCCTGGGTAGCTCAGTCGGTTGAATGTGTGACTCCTGATTTCAGCTCAGGTCATGATCCCAGGGTCGTGGAATCATGTCCTGTGTCAGGGTCTGTGCTGAGCATGGAGCCTGCTGAGATTTCTCTTTCTCTCTCTTTCCCTCTTCCCCATTCACACACATTCTCAAATAAAATAATAAAATAAATTAAATGTTAACCCATGTTAGTGGGGAAAAAATGGGTATAGACTGGTAACCAGTTACATATGTCATGTGTATTCTTCCAAAAATTTTTCATGCATAGATAAGCATGATGAATAAATCCAGTTTCCCTAGCCACCCCCTGTTTTTGCATAATACAGACAATTCTGTAATTTTTTAAATCTGATTTTTTTTTTCTTTTTTGAGACAGGACACAAGTGAGAGAGAGGCAGAGACAGAGAGAATCCCACAAGGGGCAGAGAGAGGGAGGGAGAGAGAGAAGCAGAGCTCACCCTAAGTGGGGCCCGGGCTCATGAACGATGAGATCATGACCTGAGCTAAAGTCAGATGCTTGACTGACTGAGCCACCCAGGTGCCCCAAAATAGGTAAATCTGTAGAGACAGAAAATAGATTTGTGGTTTCCAGGGCTGAGGAGAGGAAATAGGGAGTAACTGCTAATGGGTACAAGATTTTTTCCTTAGGACGGTGAACATGTTCTGGAACTAAACAGAAGTGATAGTTGCACAAACCTTGTGACTATACTAAAAACCTCTGAACTGCATACTTTATGTGGGTAATATGTATAATACCTCAGTAAAGCTTTTTTTTTTTTTTTTTTTAAAGTATCAGGAATAAAATTTTGGAACTTTTTTTACAATTCTTTCTGTTCTTTAGAATCTATCACTTAGCGTTTAGAAATTATTTCTGCAGTCCTGACTGATCTGCATTTACACTGGGAAGAAATGTTGTGTAGTGAAATAAACTACTGCCTAATTTTGAGCTGTGAGTGATGTGAACTTAATGTTAATAGATTTCTTATTCTGTGACTAATTATGATTTTCAACTTTTGTTTAGCCCATTTTGACTCCATTTAGCTCTCATCTCTGGGTTGTAAGGCCATGTAAGTAAACATAAAAGAATAAAGGAGAACATCAAGACCTTCATATTTGTAAAAACAGCATATTGTGAGAGAAGCTGGAATCTCTCCCCCTTTTTTAATCAGTTTATAGCTGCGGTACCATGTTTATTTGAGAGCAAACTTTGAGGCAGCGAACTGGTTGGTTAATTCTTTTGTAGGCATTTTAAGCCTAAGGATTCTGATTGCCTGCTTCTTGTATCCTATGAATTGGCAGAATTTCTTTAAGGAAAATCTTAATAAGAATATAGAATTGTTTAAAATAACTTATTAGAATTCATTAGAGTTACTATATTCATAGAAAGTGGGTGGGAGATCAAGATAAAATTGCTCATGGTTAATAATTGTTAAAGCTTAGTGATGGGTACATGGGGATTCAGTATGACATTCTATTTTTATGTACTTGAACTTCTCCATAATAAAACATTTAAATTAAAATAGCAAATTGCCAGTATAATTAGCATTGATAGAACTTGGAATTTTCTCTTTGCCTGTCAACCTCATAATCACTAGTCAGCTGGCCTCATAACTATGAGGTCTAGTCCACTGATGGGCACTCAGTTTCTGGAAAAAAGTGGGACAAGACATTGTTGGCCCATTGATAGCCACCTATAGACCCACTCCAGTGGTCTGACTTTGTAGCTAACAGCACTGACTTCACCTGTCAAGTAGGACATACAATTCAGAGGGACCTGTCCCACTCTGGTTATTTGAGGCAAAAAGTTGAGGCAGTCTTATTTGAATCGTTGAGTTACATATTTTGACCCTGAAATTTTCTGTCTGGTTTTGGGATGTTTTTTTGTAAATCAGTAAAGTTTAGTATTAATGATTTTTTTTAGCCAAATATAGTAAAAAAATAAAATAAAAACATTCACAAAATTACTTTCTTCACAAATGAAAAGAACCTAAAATGTTTAAGTAGCCAGTTTATTAATATTTACCTATGAATAAATCGTCTGTTGAAGTCAAACCATTTTTACTGGGTGTTGGTTAGTTTTTAACCAAGTCTTTGTCAATTCTGATGTCGAAAAAGAGAGGACAGCCTGTCCATCTCTCTGTTCCCACACCTGTGAAAGACAGGGACCATTTAGAGATTCTGCATTTCTGAGATTTGCACTCACTAGGAAGAGGTGCCGTTCTTTTTTTTTTTTTTTTTTTAATGTTTTTCTTTATTTCTGAGAGAGAGACAGTTTGAGCAGGGGAGGGTCAGAGAGAGAGGGAGACACAGAATCCGAAGCAGTCTCCAGGCTCTGAGCTAGCTGTCAGCACAGAGCCCGACGCGGGGCTCAAACCCACAAACCGTGAGATCATGACCTGAGCCGAAGTCAGACACTCAACTGACTGAGCCACCCATGCGCCCCAAGGTGCCATTCTTTAAGTGTTGTGTACTTGCTGAGTTAATGTCTGTTGATGAATACTTCTCTTTTAAAAATACTAAAGTGGATTAGCTAACAGCAAATTACATTCTGAGAAAATTAAATTTTACCTAGTTAAAATATGTAAAAAGAAAGGTTTCTTTGTTTTGTTAGTTTGATTTGGAGAGATTATGTTAAATCATATATTAAATCATCGGAGTCAAAATGATAGCCATGTAGAAAAAGTCTTACTAAATTAAGGTAATTCTCGTTAAGATATATGGGGGAGATATTCGTGAGCCTCCCCTGTCTGCCTGTTTTTCTGTTAGTTGTAGATTTGGGTGAAGCTTACATTTTTGGTGAGGTTGGTGATGTTAAAGCTGAGGTGAGTGTGACAGTTTTGGATATTTTGATACTTGAGATCACAGTGTTTCTTCTTAAACGTGGCTTTGTTTTCTCTTACTTTTTTTTTTCCTTCCTTTTACCCTTAGCTGGCAATTCTTTGGTTCAACAAGGTGGACAGCCGCTCATCCTAACCCAGAATCCAACCCCAGGTCTGGGCACAATGGTTACTCAACCAGTATTGAGGCCTGTCCAGGTCATGCAGAATGCCAACCATGTGACTAGTTCTCCTGTGGCCTCACAACCAATATTCATCACCACACAGGTGAGTAGGGCTCTGCGCTCGGGGTTTGGGCAGGGAAGGAGAGGAAGACTGTGTGAACCTTTGGAGTTCTGAGCGCTGTCATTTGTCCTGACTTTCTCGTTTGCGGTTTTATACTTTGATACTAACTTTTTGGGAAAGCCCAGTATAACATACAGCCGGGTAATTTCCTATCCTTCAGGGGGCTGTTAAGTGGTTTGATTGAGATCTGGGCAGAGATTAGTTGGAAAGCTTAGGTTAGGAAATGTTAACACTTGGCCCTCAAAGCTTCTTGCCCTTTGCTTGGGTCGTTTTTCTTAAAACGGGGTGAGTCAGTTGACCTTTGGAAATCTGTGTAAAATTGGTGAAGTGCGGGGAGAACTTTGGAAGAGAAGGAGGAAGATTATCTGATAGACCATGTGAGTTGAAGTTGAAGGCCTGTTGCTGGATGTGGAGCATAAAGGCAAGTGCTTCTGTTTGCCTGTGGCTTCCTGAGTTACAAACTCTTCTCTTACAAATTTGCCAGAGGTTTATAGCCTTTGAAGTGGACTTTGGGAACAATTTCTTAACAGTTGTTTAGTGTTGGATCACTCCAGTGAGTACTCTTACAGGGTCATTTTTTCCCCTTCTGTGTCTTTATCTGTTTAGGGGCCAGTTTGTGGATGAGATCTATTTCTCTTAAGACAGGAAGTAGGTTTTCATTTTTGCTCATATGTACTGAAGCTTATTCTTCAGTTTTGATATTTTGTAACTCAAAACTTTTGCCAAAATTCTAAAATTTCCCCATCTCAGTCATGTAAAGTCTCTACTTCTAGAAAAAGAAGCACTGGGTAAGAGTGTGGGAACTTCTGTGGATGTGGTCTTATTGCAGTCTCTGCTAGGGTTAGCTACTCTTCACGTTAAAGATCATTTTGCTTTTTAATGCAGGGATTTCCTGTAAGAAATGTCCGGCCTGTGCAAAATGCAATGAATCAGGTTGGGATTGTGCTGAACGTACAGCAAGGCCAAACGGTTAGACCAATAACACTAGTCCCAGGTAAGGAAAAATGTCTACCCATTTGAGGTAAACTGGCATCCAGAAGATTTGTTTTTATTGTCTCAAAATATTCTTGGTCATTTAAAAAGTATATTTAAGGAAAGTCTAAAAATAGAAAGATCACACTGATGTAAGCCCAATTTTTAAAATCTATTTCTAACGTTTGGCCAGGATGGTGGTTTTCTTTTTCTTTTTTTCCTTTTTTGTTTTTAAATTTTTTATTATTTATTTTTGAGACAGAGCGAGAGCATGAGCGGGGGAGAGGCAGAGAGAGGGAGACTCTGAAGCAGGCTTCAGGCTCTGAGCTGTTAGCACAGAGCCTGATGTGGGGTTTGAACACAGGAACTGTGAGATCATGACCTGAGCCGAAGTTGGACACTTAACCAACTGAGCCACCCAGGTGCCCCTATTTTTCTTTTTAACTTTTTAACACCCTTCAAACAAGGATTATATAGTCATTTTTCTGCCTCTGGTGTTTTAGTCCGCTATGAAGTTTGTTATCCTAAAGGAATATTATTAATGAAAACTCTCAAATTTCCTAATTCTTTACAAAAGTTTACTCATTTACATGGTGGGATTATAAATTCTCTTTTGCTTTAACTTTATAGCATAGATTTTGGGTGTAAAACAAATGACCTAGCCTTTGATAATAAATACTGCTAATGACTAGTATTTTTTTTTTTTAAGAAACTGAATTGAAAATAATTTTCTAAAATCTTGTGACTTTCCCCACAGTTCTTTATTAAGTGTTTGTAAGTTTGCTATAATTCAGACCAAAAGATACCTTCATTTTGTTGTGGTGAAGGCACCTCCATAAGCTTGTCCTCCCAAGATTTTGTTGTTGTGGTTGTTCTCAGAGCCCACAGAGTGTTTTTGGCCTTCAGTCACATGAACTTATCTTGCCTAGTTCTGATATTTCTTATAGGTCTGTCAGTGGAATTATCTACAGTTGAGCCAGGACATTCACCCCTGGTACAGTCTAATAGAATGGCATAGTCAGTCTTCTTTTTGAATTTATAGAAAAGAATGGAAGACTCCTTTAGTATCCTGAGAAAGAAAAACTGCTTTTTTCAGGACCGTATCTGCCCTTTGGATATATACCCATACTGCCTCCTACTCTGTGCTCGTCCTTGTTCTTTCAGTGTTGAGGTCAAGCTACTCCTGATTGTATTATTGGGATTGAAAAGGCAGTGTGGTAAGGTGTTTTGGAAGGAGTTAATAGGAATCTTCCTTCTTTAATTTAATAGGGCTGGTTACTTAGGCTAAGTTCTTTTATCTGCTTGAATACCTGTTTTCTTAAACATTAAAAATGTCTAATGTGCTACTCTTGGTAACCTCCCATGGCCACCAAACAGTTTGGAGATATAATGTTTTCCTATTCTAATATTTCCGGTACAGACAGGTGGAATGTATTAAAGGTGAGCTCGTTGACTAAGATGTGGTACTTTGTTTTTCTTTTGAAGCTCCAGGTACCCAGTTTGTTAAGCCAACAGTTGGAGTCCCACAAGTGTTCTCTCAGATGACCCCAGTGAGGCCAGGCTCCACAATGCCTGTGCGGCCCACCACCAATACCTTCACCACCGTCATCCCAGCCACTCTGACCATTCGAAGCACTGTCCCGCAGTCCCAGTCCCAGCAGACCAAATCAACACCCAGCACCTCCACCACTCCCACCGCCACACAGCCAACTTCACTGGGGCAGCTGGCTTCTCAGCCTCCGGGCCAATCCAGCCAGACCCCCAATCCCAAGCTAGGTGAGCCTTGGGAAGTGGAGATGGCAGTGCTGGGCAGGGCGGTGGGTGGAGAACAAACGATTATCACTTGTCCAACATAGCTCCCTCCTTCCCCTCTCCACCTGCAGTGAGCATTGCCAGCTTTGTCACTGTGAAGCGACCTGGGGTCACAGGTGAAAATAGCAATGAAGTAGCCAAGCTGGTGAATACCCTTAACACCATCCCTTCCCTGGGCCAGAGTCCTGGGCCAGTGGTGGTATCCAACAACAGCTCTGCCCATGGCTCCCAGAGAACTAGTGGAACTGAGTCTTCAATGAAAGGTACAGTAACCTGACCAGGCGTTCAGAAACATTCATAAAGTATTTGTTACATCAGAACTCTATGCTTTAAAATAGAGACGTGAAATAGAATATAGTTGCCAGAATGGAATAGAATATTCTCTTAGAATATCTCTCTACTCTGTAGAAGAGAATATAGTCTCTTCTCACAAGAAACTTTTAGGAAAGGGGATGGCTGCTGTGAGAAGTATAACTAAGTCAGCTACAAGGAAATTACTCTCTCTTGTGCTATAGAGATAGTGAAAGGGACTGGTTGGTCAGAGGTGGATGGCATAAGCAAAGGAAAGCTTCATGGAGGAGGTGGATTTCTGCACAAGGTTTAAAAGTTAGGAATTATTGGGGAGGTCTTCCGGCATAGACAGGATATGAGCATAAGAGTTTTCAGTGGTCTAGAGCAGGGGTCAGCAAACTTTTTCCCTGAAGGACCAGATAGTATTTTAGGCTTTATGCATTAAGTATGGTCTCTGCCACACAGCATTGTACAGAAGCAACCACAGATAGTATGCAAATAAATCAGCATGAACTCCACTAAAGTTGTCTGTGAACTCTGAATTTTATGTAATTTTCATATGTCAGAATATCTTCTTTCGCTTTCATTTCAGCCATTTAAAAATGTAAAAAAATTTTAAAAAATGTGAAAACATTTAGCAAATGGTATTGAAAAACTGGACATTCACATCCAATGAAGTTGGACCCATACATCATATATAAAAGCTTAACTCAGTGAACCAAAGACCTAAACATAAGAGTTAAAACTATGAAAGAAGAAAACGGGGAAAGGTTTGTGATCTTGGATTTAGTAATGATTTCTTGCACCTGAAACCAAAATCACGGGCAACCAAAGAAAAATATGATAATAATAGATAGATGGGACAATAATAAAACAGATAAATGGGACAACCTCAAATTTTAAACTTTCAAAAAGGGCATCAAAGAACACCAGGAACAGAGTTGAAAAAGCAGCCTATTCAGTGGGAGGCAATATTAGCAAATCGTATAACTCATAAAGGGTTAACATCTAGAATACGTAAAGCATAACTCAACAACAACAACAAAAACCAAACAACCCAATTAAAAACTGGGCAAAGGAAATGAACAGACATTTCTCCAAACAAAATATACAAATGCCATTAAGCACACAAAAAGATCCTCACCATCACTAATGACTAGAGAAATAAAAATCAAAACCATGTTGAGATCCCACTTCACACCCATCACTATGGCTCTTACCCAAAAAAAAAAAAAGTGTTATTTTGTGTAGATGTGTAGAAATTGGAACCCGTCCTTGTGCATTGCTGCTGGAAATGTAAATTGGTGTGACGATGTCTCAAAATGAAACATAAAATTACCATCTGACCCAGCAATTGCACTTCCGGGGTATGACCCAAAAGAATTGAAAGCAGGGACTCATGTTTGTACACCCTTGTTCATAGCAGCATTGCCCACAATAGCCGAAAGGTGGAGCAGTCCAAGGGGGCATCAGCTGATGGATAAACAAAATATGATCTATGCCTACAGTAGTAGGTTGTCAAGGAAGGAAATTCTGACACATGCTGCAACATTCATGAACTTTAAAGATACTCTGCTAAGTATTAAACTAAGCTAGTAACAAGAGGACAAATACTGTATGATTCCACTTGTATGAAGTATCTAGAGGAGTCCAGTTCACAGCAACAGAAAGTATAATGGTGGTTGTCGGGGACTAAGAGAGGGGAAGGGGAATTATTTAATGGGTATAGAGTTTCAGTTTTACAAGAGGAAGAGTCCTGGAGAATGCTTGTGCAGCAATGCAAATGCACTTAACTGTACACTGGAAAATGGTTAAGAGGTAAATTTTATGTATGTTTTACCACAATTAAAGAAAAAATTGTGTAACAACAAAAAAGTGAAAGCCATTCCTAGCTCATGGGCCAAACAGAAGTTGGCATCTGGCTGGGTTTTATCTGTGAGCTGTGCTTTGCTGACCCCTAGCCACAAGTTAGAAGAATGATGAAAAGAATGGTCCTCGTGGTGATCTCTCATGCTTGCTTACAAACCTTAATGTGCTTTTCAGGGAGGGTTTAACCTTTCTTCAAAGGGCCAGTAATCTTTTTCCAGTATCATCTTACTAATCTTATCCATACTTTTCACTTCTTCCAGTGACCTCTTCCATCCCAGTGTTCGACCTCCAGGATGGTGGACGGAAAATATGTCCACGGTGTAATGCTCAGTTCCGTGTTACCGAAGCTTTGAGAGGTCACATGTGTGTAAGTGATACTACCTGTGATGGGGACCCAGCTTCAGTGGCTGCCACTGTATAACTGTTGTAGGACTGGGAGCTTGTGAAGCAGGGACTCGAAATGACCTGGAAGCTTTATGCTCTCCTTTGGCCTGTTTCAGAAGAGTTCTGTACTTTGGAATGTGGAAGGATACATATAACGAACTTCAAGTAGATCGAAATGTATGCGACCTTAATTCCTTGGTTGTGATTGATTTTGAAACTTCACAGGAGGACAGGTTTGTTAGATAATCAGGACTCACACTAAGTTGGCCTCACTTTATCTTCTATTTATTGTGTCATTGGATGAATCAGGAGTCAGTTATTAGCCAGTGCATATTTCTATCTTTTTCATTTTTTGGTATTAGTCCAGACACAAAGGTTGGAATTTCTTCCTGGCAGGGAGTTCAGAGGCAGGTTATACTAGTAGGTGGTTAAAGGATCTAAGGCAAGAGGGAGAAGTATAAGGTTTGGGGTTTGGAGTGGCATGTGGTTGTAAGTATATATCCACTAGAAAAAGTGGGAGTCCTGGCGACACTGTGGAACACCGGAGGGTGAAACCTGGATGCGAATATTTAGAATCAAACCATTCCCAGGAGATGTTCGTGAGGTTGGGGAGTTAGCACATCCCAGCCCCCAGGATAACCACAATGATCTTCCTTTATAGTACTGTTGCCCAGAAATGGTGGAATACCAGAAGAAAGGAAAGTCTCTGGATTCAGAACCCAGTGTCCCATCAGCAGCAAAGCCCCCGTCCCCTGAGAAAACCGCTCCTGTTGCTTCCACACCCTCTTCCACACCTATTCCTGCTCTGTCCCCACCTACCAAAGTACCAGAGTCAAATGAGAATGTGGGTGATGCTGTCCAGACCAAACTCATCATGCTAGTAGATGACTTCTACTACGGACGGGATGGTGGCAAAGTGGCCCAACTCACAAACTTCCCTAAGGTTGCCACATCTTTCCGATGCCCACATTGTACCAAAAGGCTAAAAAACAACATTCGGTAAGTGTAGCCTCAGAGGTTACCCTGGACAAGAGAAGACTGAAATTTTCTCACATGTTTAAGTCTTTCTCTTTGGGCAGTGGTCCTATTATCCAGCCTGGCTGAGGATTATCATTAAGACAATAAGTGATACTTTAGAAGGAGGAGGTATTGTGGTAATAATAGATAACTTTGGGTGGAGTAAAGGAAACCAGGACATCCTTCCACAGAACTCTTAGTTTTAGGAACCCTTTTCTGGGCTCAGAAAAGGACTGTCCCAAACTGGGGAAGTTGTATGTATGTGTGGGGGGGACACACGTGATGTGATCTGGGATTCCAAGGCTCATTTTTTTGTTTTCTGTACTCTCCCCTTGTGCTGTGCTACAGATTCATGAACCATATGAAACACCACGTAGAACTTGATCAGCAGAACGGTGAGGTAGATGGTCATACCATCTGCCAACACTGTTACCGCCAGTTTTCCACGCCCTTCCAGCTCCAGTGCCACTTGGAAAATGTTCATAGTCCCTATGAATCGACTAGTAAGTTTGTAAACTCTTAAACTCTAGGGGTATACTTTGCTCTTCATTCACTGAATGACATTGGGAGGAGCCCATTATTTATATATGAGTATCAGTGTAGAGAAAGCTCTTGGCACATTTCTAGTCAATTCCTTATTTCCTCATCGTCTATTCTTACAACTTAGACTTCTCTTCAAGCCTGAATTGAGTTCAGTGCTAGATTCTGAAGTATTAGGGGCTTTGGTTCAGGACCACTGTAATGTGTTGTATCCCTTACCTAGATCTTTTTTTATAGAGGGAGCAGTCATCTATATTTGGACCTCGACTTTAGTTAATGCCCTGATAGGTTCCACATAGGACAAAAAGTAACATTATAAAGTGCTTTACCATTAAGATAGTGCTTTCAATGAAATGTGAGATAAGGTGTGGAGCGTTACCTCCACTTGACATCTTGCAGATGAGGAGACGCAGGCTGAACACAGGCTTCTAAAAGTTAAGCCATTTACTGCAGCACATACATCTCTAGTAAGGTGCCATTGGGAGGGGTTGAGACCAGTCTCCCTAGGATATCTCCTGTGTCCTTCAGGGGATTTCTGCTTTTGTAGCAGAGACAAAAATTACTTAAAGGAAAGTGAGAACAAGACTGTATTTATTATAAACGTGTTGTGTAATACCAGTAATGGGTGAAATAGTTGAGAGAAGAGAAAAGATCTTTGAGGCTAGATTTCCCAGAAAGTCATGCTTATTAAACTTTTAGTGTCTTAAACAAACAAACAAACAAACCTTTTCAGGATCTTTAAATACAAGAAGGATTTAGATGAATGAAAAGTAGTAAGAAAAGCTTTTAGGTGATGGGAACTGTGCGAGCAATGCATAAACAGAAATCTACCATGTTATCTGGTGCTTTTGCTACAGATTAAAAACCTTGATTTAAAAATGGATTAAATGTTAAGGCTATCCATTGTATCATTGAATTGAGAGGACTCAAGGTAGAGTAAGCTTCAAGCCCAGAACTTCAGTGTTCTACTTCTCAATGGCTCTCCCGTCTCTGGCTTGTAGTGGAGTGGCTGCGTCCGTCTCGGGCCTACCTTCAGGCACAAGATGGCACAGACGAAGGAAAGACCTGATCTTCCTGATCTCTCCAGAGTCTGCTCTTCCTAAGCAGAGTTGCCCACCCCCCCTCCCTGCATCCCCTCGGCCTTGGTCATATTGGCAAGGGTAATAGAATTGCCATTTGTGGCTGAGGCTAGTGCTGGTCAATAGAAACCTAACGTGCTACGTATACAGTGTTAATTTTCTTAGTAGCCATTTTTAAAAAGTAAGAGGTGAAATTATTTTTAATTTTTTAAAGACCTCTCTTCTTTTTGGGGGCACCTTGGTGGTTCAGTTGGTTGAGCATGTAACTTCAGGTCATGATCTCATTCATGGTTCATGAGTTCAAGTCCCACGCTGGGCTCTCTGCTGTCAGCACAGAGCCTGCTTCAGATTCTTTGTCCCCCTCTCTTTGCTTCTCCACGCTCACCCTGTCTCTCAGAAATAAATAAAACATTTAATAAAGTCACCTTTTTTTTTTAACTGTTTGTTGTTGGGTTTGGTTTATTTTACAGAGTTTTTGCTTGTTTTTAATGTATTTATTTATTTTGAGACGGAGAGCACAAGTTGGGGAGGGGCAGAAAGAGAGGGAGAGGGAGAATCCCAAGCAGGCTCTGTGCTGTCAACGCAGTACCCAACATGGGACTACATCTCACAAACTATGAGATCGTGATCTGAGCCAAAATCAAGAGTTGGACGCTCAACTGACTGGGCCCCCCAGGTGCTTCTGTTTTGTTTTGTTTTTCGGCTCTTCCTACAACATGGGGTTTGAACTCACTAAGATCGAGAGTCTCATGCTTTACCTATTAAGCCAAGTAGGCACCTCTGAAATTTTAACTCAGTATACTCAAAATGCAATCATTTCAGCATGCAGTCAAGATTTAAAAATGAATGAGATGGAGCTTTGGACTAATAATTTGGGAATAGTATGGATATTGGCATCAACTACTATGCAGTTAGTGGTAGAGGTAGCCAACTTGGTCTAGGTTAGGGTCCAGAGTCTTGGAAAGTCTGGAAATAACTCATCTACATACTCACTGCATACACCTCTTTATACAGAATCTGTTGGGTGGGTTTCTGTTAATTCCATTTAAGTATGGACTGTATATAGGAAGATAAATTTTTCCTTATGGGGGGAAACGCCAGACAATCAGAACCTCAACAGTCTTTTTTTCTTCTACTTAACCACTTTGTTAGTCTGACTTTTAAGTTTTGAGTAATTTATGACTTAAAATTTATACCGATCAAAAACCTGAGAAATTGTTGACCCAAAAGAGGTAAATATCTTCTGTATTCCTCAGTACATATCCGTTTTATTCTTGGATTCTTCTTTAACCCTTCTGTTCCGCACCAGTGAATCTGCGTAAACAGAGCTTATTTTTTAAATGTTCATATTTTGGGACCCATTGCTTTTTCTTTTTTTTTTTAATATTTTCATTTATTTCTAGGAGAGAGAGAGAGAGATAGCGTGAGCAGGGGAGGGTCAGAGAGAGAGGGAGTCACAGACTGAAACAGGCTCCAGGCTCTGAGCTGGCAGTCAGCACAGAGCCCGACGCGGGGCTCGAACCCACGAACCGCGAGATCATGACCTGAGCGAAAGTCGGACGCTTAACCGACTAAGCTACCCAGGCACCCCCCCATTGCTTTCTTTTTAATTTTGAAAAAAATGTTTCCTTTTATTTTCTGAAGTGTTTCTATTTATTTTTTTTTAAGATTGATGTAATTAGTTGGAGGGGCAAAGAGAGAGAGAATCCCAAACAGGCTCTGCACTATCAGCAGAACCCAATGTGTGGGGCTTGAACTCACAAACTGTGAGATCATGACCAAGCCGAAACCATATTTGGATGCTTAACCAACTGAGCCACCCAGGCACCCCTTCTGAAGTGTTTCTAAATTAAATTATACACATAATGATATTTCACTCTCAGAACCTTTATAGTATGTCTCTCTAAAAAATAAAGACCTATTTCTGTATACAGCCTTCTGTATACATAGTGCCTTTGTCAAGACCTAACAGAAGCAATCATAAATTGTTTTTGTTTTTTTTTTAGTGTGTATTTATTTTTGTGAGAGAGCACGTGTAGGGGGAAAGACAGAGAGAGAGAGAGAGAGGGGAGACAGAGAATCCCAAGCAGGCTCCGTGCTATCAGCACAAAGCCCATTGTGGGGCTCGAACTCATGAACCTCAAGATCATGACATGAGCCCAAGTCGGATGCTCAACTGACTGAGCCACCCAGGCGCCCCATATATCCTTAATATCATCTAATACATAGTCCATTTTCATGTTCTGAATTGTCCCCAAAACATCGAAGGATCATTCAACTTCCTTACAGTAACAGTATAATATTAATAGCATTATGTTTTTCTTCGCACTTGTTTAAGGGCACTAGACTGAGGAAAAGGTAGAGTTGAGGGAAGGATGCTTCAGGCGACTTAACCATGGTCAGATGTCAGGGGAGGGTCCTGTGTGTAAAAAGACTCAACAAAGAGAGAACTAATTGCTTGATAAGGTCTTAAATACATGGAATGATGAGATTGGCTGAGCCTTAGAGAGATATAAGGTGTCTGCACTTTATTTCAGAATTTGGAGCACAGGAACTAGAAGCTGTAGTAGTTCGCTCCCATCTTCTCAGGGTAAGAGATCGTGCTAGGTATTAAGGACGGGAGCTCAGTGGTGCTGGAAGGGACCGTGTGAGGATGGCCGCTTCACAAATCAGTTATTCTCTCTCTAGTCTTTTTCCACACCAGCTCCAGTGTGAAAATAGAACAGATGTGGATGGTTACTAGAGACTTCTTAAATTCACTGACGGCTTAGGTGTCATTCTCACTGGCTTTCTTGGCATGAGATTAAATCTTAGCACGGTGTTTAGGTGTTAGAAACTGCTTCATAAGTGTTGTTGTTATTGATGTTGTGTGACAGCCGGACCAAAAGGATTGATATATAGGTTGTGGGAAGAGACTTCAAGGTTGAATGAGATTGCCCCGGGAGAACACAGTGTAAGAAAGCTTATGACAGAGGTTGGAAAGCACCAAGTTAAAAGTGTTCTAGAAAAGAAGAAAAGTAACTAATGGACAAGCAATTAGAATTAAGAGATCAAGGGGAGAAAACAGGAGAAAAATATCGTCATGCCACAAACCTGTCATGTTCTTCCATACGTCTGTGCCTTCGTTCCTGTTCTTCTCTTGGCCCCTTTGCTGGCAGACCTCTGTTCTTTCAACATGCAGCCTATAGCACTCCCAGCTTCCCACCGTTCTTGTAGACAGAAGTTTGTACTTATTTGTGTCCTTGTAGCCCCTAACGAATCTTCAGGCAGTGCTTCTAAAGGGGTTGGCATACACACCTTTGAGATAAACATGAAGTTGTGAACACTCTTCTAGAAAAATGATTGTTTACATACTCTTGTAAAAATATCGGGATACTGGGGTGCCTGGGTGTCTCAGTCGGTTAAGTGTCCGACTTCCGCTCAGGTTATGATCTCATGGTTCGTGGGTTTGAGCCCCGCGTCGGTCTCTGTGCTGACAGCCAGCTCAGAGCCTGGAGCTTGTTTCAGATTCTGTGTCTCCCTCTCTCTCTGACCCTCCCCTGCTCACGCTGCCTCTCTCTCTCTCTCTCTCAGAAATAAATAAAACATTAAAAAAAAATTTTTTTAAAATACATATCGGGATACTGAGGTTCCTTGAGGCCTTGTCCATGGACCCCAGACTAAGAACACCTAGTTTTTTAAATTTATTTTTTATTCATTTGAGAGAGAGAGAGTTCCAGGCTGGGGAGAAGAGCGGAGAGGGAGAGGGAGAAGGGAGAATCTTAAGCAGGTTGCACAGTGAGCCCAGAGCCCGATGTGGGGCTCCACCCCACAACCCTGGGATCATGACCTGAGCCAGAATCAAGAGTCCAATGCTCAACCGACTGAGCCGCCCAGCTCTCTTCTCTGTTGGTTTACTTCAAAGAATTATTTCAACTTCACTGTTTTGGGCAAGCAGGTGCTAGACATTGTCCAATGAATGATTAAAGCTTCAAATTTACTATTTCCATATTTGCAAAATCTTGAAAATAATTCCAATGATGGAAACAAAAACACAAATAATTTTTTCTGATTAATTCAAAATACTTAGCAGTTCTGAATTTTTTCATATTTTTGATAAAAATTTACAATGACAGCCTTATAAGCTTGACAGAATAACCAATTTTAAAGTTTAACTATCTCAACAACTCATAACAAGGCAAGAACTTCTGTTCATGACTGTCAATCTTTTGAGGACAAATTCTTGTACTCATTTAGTAGATGTTTAGTGAATGTTTGTGGAGATCGTCCTTGTCTATTGAGCCAAGGAATGAAGTAGTATAGTATTCTAAAAGAACTCACTTGGCAGTGGTATGTAAAGCACAGACACTGTATTTATTGGAGAGAGAGAGAGAGATGAGATCTTGGGGAAGCTAGCTGATTAGTAGTAGAAGATCGTGTGGGCCTCTACCTAGTTTTTGTCTGTGCAAAGAGCAAAATGACCATTCTT
The DNA here is from genome assembly GCA_017311185.1 of Proteles cristata cristata. Classification (NCBI taxonomy): domain Eukaryota; kingdom Metazoa; phylum Chordata; class Mammalia; order Carnivora; family Hyaenidae; genus Proteles; species Proteles cristata. Next base: position 606,031 of record JAESUZ010002594.1, read on the forward strand.
AGATGCATTGTGAAATAGTGGTGGCAGAACACAGGTGTTGAGACTCAGAGCTAGTGCCTGAGTGCAGGAGGAGGTAAAGAAGGGAGAAGGGAACCGACAGGAATCAGGAAGAGGAGGCTGAATTAGGTTAGAGTTGGTGGTAGAATATCCAATTAAAAATGCCTTGTAGACAGTTACAGACTTAGAACAGGACTTTGGTAAGAAGTCTGAGCTAGAGACATAAAGCATTGTCGTCAGCAACACAGCTCTTAAGACAACCATTTCAAAGAAAGGAGACTTAAAGATCTTACTGATTATTGAAAATGAAGATAGAGAAGTCAGAGAAAATAAAGGTTATGAGTCAGTGGGACTTTGGTCTTATTTTCAGGTGGATTTATTGATTATTTTTCTTCTTACAGCCAAGTGCAAGATCTGTGAGTGGGCGTTTGAGAGTGAGCCACTATTTCTCCAGCATATGAAGGATACTCATAAGCCTGGGGAGATGCCTTATGTCTGCCAGGTATTGCCTCTTTCTCGAGGGAGCCATAGCCACCTCGCTGTCAGGCGAAATGCAGATAATCCGCTGATGAACACTGCTGAGTACCTCCTGTACACTCGCAGTTTTAGGGAGGCTGGGGAAATCCAGAAGAAATAAAGTAAACGTAGGGGCCTGTTTCAGGATTTTCCCTGCCAGAGAAAACCATTAACAGAACATGTGCAGGCTCCCAGCCAGGGAACCCAGTCAGGGAACACAACACAGACACACACACACACACACACACACATACATACACACACACACAGAGACACACACACACTCACACACACACTCTGCAGGAGCTTGTCTCCTGAGCTCCCCTCTAGAGATGGACAAAGAAAACTTCACTTCTTGTCACAATATGCATTGTTCTCAGGCTTTCTTGTCCTTCTCCATTTTTATCTTAGTTCACCACTGAACTTACACAAACAGCCCTCCACTTCAGACTCAGAGTCATAATTTGATTTCTGTACATTTAGGAAAACTTAATTTTTCTCTTATTTTGTTGCTGCTGCTTTTTTAAGGCCTCAGTTGTTCACTTTGCTCTTAGCTTATTTTCCCTCTTATGTGACATAGGTGTGTCAGTATCGCTCCTCACTCTACTCTGAGGTAGATGTCCATTTTCGGATGATCCATGAGGACACTCGGCATCTGCTCTGCCCTTATTGCCTGAAGGTCTTCAAAAATGGCAATGCGTTCCAACAGCATTACATGAGGCACCAGGTACCAGGCACCAAGCAGTTCCCGTACTCTCATTTTGCTAACTTTATGGATGCTGAGGTCAGGCTGAGCTAGGCAGAGAATTTGGGTAGAGAAGGTACTACACATGTGTTTGCAGAGATCTGTCCGGTTTCGATGACATGCCATGCATTGGGCTAGGTGCCAGGCGTTCTGTGGTAAACGAGACAGTTGAACAGCAGTAGAGCATGAATATGCTGTGTTAGGACAAGTATAGGCTGTAGAATGGCATACGCCTGTTCTGGGAGCATGTACCTGCTGAGGCTTTCCGCAGGAAGAGTATTCGAGACCTACAGGGTGAGGAAAGTGAGCCACGTGAAGTGGGATGAAGAACTGTGTCCTCCACGCAGAGTGAGAGGATCGAGGTTCAGAGAATTAAAGGAAGTTCAGTGTGGTTGAAGTGTAGAGTCTAAGGGGAGGTTGGAAGTTAGGAAACAGGTAGTGGAGAATTCTAAAAGCCATGAGGAATTTTATAAGTAATTGGGGAGGCATTAAAGGGATTTTTTTTTAAGTCCTTGAGTGATACATTCAAATGTACTTGTAGCCATGGTTACACTGGCTACATTAGGAGAATGAATTGAAGATTAAGACCAGAGTTAGAGGGACACTCCAGAGGCTCTTTCAGTTTAGGTGAGAGATCTGGAGAAGGTAAGTGATATTTATGATTTAGAGATGGATTAACTGAAGGTAGTGAGGAGCAAGTTAGGAATAGTTTGTAAAATTCTGTCTTGGGGAAAATGGATGAATGGCAAGACTATTGAGATAGGTAGGAACACTGCAGAGAGTCAGGTTGACAGTGGGAGGGGGATTACATGTTTGGGTATTCTGCGTTAGCAGTACCTATGGACAGCAGCTGGAGTTGTCTGTTAAACAGATAGTTGGGTATAAAGGTCTGGAGCCTGGGAGACAAGCCTGGGCTGTGGAAAAAATGCTTAGGAGTCCTTATTATTTAATCAAGTGTTTTTTTTTTTTTTTTTTTTTTTTTTAAGAGAGCGCACATGTGTGCGCACAAGTAGGGGAGGGGCAGAGAGGAAGAGAGAGCGAATCTTAGGCTCAGCACAGAGCCCGACTTGGGGCTCAGTCTCACGAACCATGAGATCATGACCTGAGCTGAAATCAAGAGTTGGACACTTAACCGACTGAGCCACCCAGGAGCCCCTATAAATCAAATGATTTTACATGTAGAGGTTGCCATGCCCCCTCACCTCCAATTGAGATTAAGATGAAGGCTTAGAACCCCTGAAGACTCTGTCTACAAAGCCAAGACCATATTCCTAGATGGAAAACCAGAAGAGACTAGATGTTGCGGAAGCTGAGGGAAGGAAAAGGATGTGATCAGTATATTGCAGGAATATGTCAAGCAACACAGAAACTTAAGAGGCCAACCTTTAACTTAGCAATGTTGTCAGGAGCCCTGCGGTTCGTTAGGAAAGTGGAATTCAGACTTGAGCAGGATGAATGGAGGAGAGGTCAGGAAGTGGAGACAACTTATTTTTAAAAGTTTCAGAAGGGGAGGACTGAGGGTGGCAGACGCAGGGGACAGAGGTAGGTAGCAAGGGAGAGTTTGTTGCTGTTGCTGTTGTGTTTTGTTTTTAAGGTGGGATAGATGTGGCCTTGGTTGAGAATGTTGCAAGAAAGGAAGCACTAGAAGCTGAGAGGGAAGGTACAGAGAGAAGGTACAGAATGGAGAGCCAGAGGGGTGTGCCTGCCTGGCCTGCACACACGTGCTCGCACTCTTCACGTGTGAGCTCCCTCTTGGGCTCGCACACCCGCTTGCACAGGGGTGACTGCTGGTTATCCCCCCCCACGTGTGTGTCCAAAGAGCACCCTGGATATGGTCCCTTGTACTCAGGAAGTGGAGCCTTGCTGTCCTGGGAAGAGCTAGGTCCTGTTTCTGAAGGACTTCAGTGGGCAGTCTGAATCCTCAGACTTGTTTCACAGGAGGCGTGTCTATATATGTTGATGTGTTGAAAGGAAAGACAGCAAGGTATAGAAAAATACTGTCGTTTGTGTTAAGAAAACGAAAGGACAGACCGGGAGCTGGTGATTACAGATGTACGTGTGTGTTGTGTGGTTATGCGCATAGACTGTCCGTGTACCCAGGAAATGGGTGACATGTTGTTTCTGTGCAAAGGGGCGGAGGGTTGGAACTGAAGGCAAACTTACAGCATGAAGGAGTACGGAATAAAGAGTATGATTTTGTTTTTGTCATATACTTTTTTACTGTGTTTAAAAAAATAAGAAAGAATATCCAGAAGGAGGTGGCACTGCCCACATTGTAAAGACAAAGTAGGGGCAAGGAAAGCTTTAGCCACTAACCCACATTGTTAAACCAAGTCGGGAAGGGATGGTTGGAGCATCTAGTCGTCCTGCCTGTGAGTCTGCCTTTTTTTGGGACCTTGGGAGATGATGATTCTCAGTGGTAGGTTTTGGTTGTGTATTTCTTTCTTCCTCTTTTGGTTAATCACAGAAAGAGGGGGAAAGAATGATTGTTAACATTGATCTACCTTCTTGTCAGGGAAGAAAATTTATTGGGATTCTCTTTCTTTTTCTCCCTTCAGAAGAGGAATGTGTATCACTGCAACAAATGCCGGCTGCAGTTTCTCTTTGCCAAGGACAAAATCGAACACAAGCTTCAGCACCATAAAACCTTTCGTAAACCCAAGCAGCTAGAAGGTTTGAAACCAGGCACCAAGGTAAAGAGCTTGTCAGCGTTTCTTTTACAGACCCAAGGGGGATGTAAAAGGAGAGATTGTCACTCCTCTGAGAGTTAGCGTGGGCACTGGCTAATTGTCCTTTCCCTTGGCTCCCAGGTGACAATCCGGGCTTCCCGAGGACAGCCACGAACTGTTCCTGTTTCCTCCAATGATGCCCCTCCCAGCACCTTGCAGGAGGCAGCACCACTGACCTCCTCAACAGACCCTCTGCCTGTCTTCCTTTATCCTCCCGTCCGGCGCAGCATCCAGAAGAGAGCTGTCAGGAAAATGTCAGTGCCTCCTTCTGGGGGCCGGGGGCCGGGTGGGCACGACTCTTCCTAAAATGTCAGTGCTTCCTTCTGGAGGCTGGGGGCCAGTGGGCATGACTCTTCCTATTGCCAGTGTAATCCAGTGTTGTCTTAGCAGCATCCGTGTCTGAAGCCCCTACAATTTGAAGTCTCCTGGGGGCGATAACAAGAATTTTCCTTGTTTCTTGACAGGAGTGTCATGGGCCGGCAGACCTGTCTGGAGTGCAGCTTTGAGATCCCAGATTTCCCCAATCATTTCCCCACTTACGTTCACTGCTCTCTGTGTCGCTATAGCACCTGCTGTTCTCGAGCCTATGCCAACCACATGATCAAGTAAGTCACGGTCAAGCCATGACCCTGTGGGGGGAGTTCAGATTCTCCAGAAGTGCTTTCACTCTTTCTTTCAACTCTTAGAGCTGTTCGTCCATCTCTCCTAGCAGAGTAAGAGTCAAACTCATGTTTTGTTTTGTTTTATTTTTTTATTAAAAAAAATTTTTTTACTGTTTTTATTTCTGAGAGAGAGAGAGAGAGAGAGACAGTATGAGCAGAGGAGGGTCAGAGAGAGAGGGAGACACAGAACCTGAAACAGGCTCTAGGCTCTGAGCTAGCTGTCAGTACAGAGCCCGATGTGGGGCTTGAACCCACGAACTGTGAGATCATGACCTGAGCCAAAGTCCGATGCTCAACCGACTGAGCCACCCAGAAGCCCCTGTTTTGTTTTTTTAATGTTTATTATTGAGAGACACAGACAAGCACAGAGGGGGAGACACATAATCTGAAGCAGTCATTTCATATGGCTTAATGGAGCTCTAATTTTGTAGGACCTTGCTACTGAGGGTGGCCCAAGGGGCAGCATCAGTATATGGGAGCTTGTTGGGAATTCAGCCTCTGGCCCCCCCACACCCCCAGACCACTTACTTGGCCAGAGTGTGTGTTAATAGCACCCCCCCTTATGCATACTTACAGGGAATATTAACATGTTAGGAAAACTGGCTTAGATTGAAGTGAGGACGGGTTGAAGGGGCATCTCTTGTTGGCGCATTGTCAGAGACTGGTGATCTCTAGCGAGCAGAACCCCCTAACTCATGCCACTTTTCCTTTGTCTTTCTCAGCAATCATGTTCCACGCAAGAGCCCCAAGTATTTGGCTTTGTTTAAAAATTCTGTGAGGTAAGGGAAGTTTTTCCTGATGGACTCTTAAATTTTCAAATTGTTAACGTTAATCCGATTGTCTTGGGGACTTGGGCATGTGAATTAATTTGAGAGAGTAGAGAAAGGACATTCCCTTTATTAAGCCTTGGAACTTATTCCTCGTGTCCCTATCATATTTGTTTTGTACACTCTTGGTTCTCTTTCTCAGTGGAATCAAGCTGGCTTGCACCTCGTGTGCCTTTGTTACATCTGTGGGCGACGCCATGGCCAAGCATCTGGTGTCCAACCCCTCTCACAGGTCGAGCAGCGTCCTGCCGCGGGGTGAGTAGCAGAGAGGGGGTAGTGGGACAGGAAAGAGGCAGCTAAGGACACAGGTCCTACTGTGTGAGTCAGGAGCACCCCCACCGGGCCTAACCCCCCCGCTGTTTAGATAGACATCAACAAATTGGAAGCATTCCAGCCTGAAGTTCAGAGAAGACCAGAGGGCTTGTTTCTTCGTTGAGTTTAACTCTTTCTTACTATCTGTTTCCCCTAGGCCTCACTTGGATATCTCACTCCAGGTAACAGAAACTCCCTTCATGGTTTAGTGTCTATTTTTCAGCCTGATTCATCTTTTTTATCGACACTACTATTAGTGTTTCATTTCCTAGTTGAACTGAGCTTTCTTTTCCTCTCTTTGCTTAACTGTTTAGACATGGCCACACTCGTGACCGAGGACATGACCGGAGCTTGAAGAATGTATATCCTCCTCCTGCCTACCCCTCTAATAAAACTGCCACTGTGAAATCGGGGGGGGCCGCCCCAGCGGAGCCTGAAGAGCTTCCGGCTCCTTTGGCCCAAGCACTCCCATCACCAGCCTCAACTGCGACCCCACCACCAACCCCAACTCAAGCCCAGCCTTTAGCCCTCCCACCCTTGGCCGCAGAGGGGGCTGAATGTCTGAATGTCGATGACCAGGATGAAGGGAGCCCAGTCATCCCGGAGCCCGAGCAGGCGGTAGGGGGTGGCAGTGGCGGCGGCGGGGCGGGCAGGAAGGAGCAGCTGTCCGTGAAGAAGCTGCGAGTGGTACTGTTTGCCCTGTGCTGCAACACGGAACAGGCCGCCGAGCACTTCCGGAACCCACAGCGGCGGATCCGACGCTGGCTTCGGCGCTTCCAGGCCTCCCAGGGGGAGAATCTGGAGGGCAAGTATCTGAGCTTCGAAGCAGAAGAGAAGCTGGCTGAGTGGGTGCTGACCCAGCGAGAGCAACAGCTACCCGTGAATGAGGAGACCTTGTTCCAGAAGGCCACCAAAATAGGACGTTCTCTGGAGGGAGGGTTTAAGATCTCTTACGAGTGGGCTGTGCGTTTTATGCTCCGGCACCACCTGACTCCCCACGCGCGGCGAGCTGTGGCCCACACCCTGCCTAAGGATGTGGCAGAGAACGCAGGACTCTTCATTGAATTCGTGCAGCGGCAGATTCACAACCAGGACTTGCCCTTGTCCATGATCGTGGCTATTGATGAGATTTCCTTGTTCCTGGATACAGAGGTGCTAAGCAGTGATGACCGAAAGGAGAATGCCCTGCAGACAGTGGGCACGGGGGAACCTTGGTGCGATATGGTGCTGGCCATTCTGGCAGACGGCACTGTCCTCCCCACCCTGGTTTTCTACCGAGGACAGATGGATCCGCCTGCTAACGTGCCGGACTCCATACTGCTAGAGGCGAAGGAGAGCGGCTACAGTGATGATGAGATCATGGAGATGTGGTCAGCCCGGGTGTGGCAGAAGCACACTGCTTGTCAGCGCAGCAAGGGCATGCTCGTGATGGACTGTCATCGCACCCACTTGTCAGAAGAGGTTCTGGCTATGCTTAGTGCCTCTAGCACCTTGCCTGCGGTCGTCCCGGCGGGCTGCAGCTCCAAAATCCAGCCGTTAGATGTGTGCATCAAAAGAACTGTCAAGAACTTCCTACACAAAAAGTGGAAGGAGCAGGCCCGGGAGATGGCGGATACGGCGTGTGATTCCGATGTCCTGCTTCAGCTGGTGCTGGTGTGGCTGGCCGAGGTGCTGGGCGTCATTGGGAACTGTCCAGAGCTGGTGCAGCGGTCCTTCCTCGTGGCCAGTGTCCTGCCTGGCCCCGATGGCAACATTAACTCCCCTGCTAGAAACGCCGACATGCAGGAGGAGCTCATTGCCTCCCTAGAGGAGCAGCTGCAGCTGAGCGGGGACCGGTCCGAGGAGCCCCCCACTCCCACTCCCCGACCCAGATCGTCTCCTGAAGAGACAGTTGAGCCCGAGAGCCTTCACCAGCTCTTTGAGGGCGAAAGCGAGACCGAGTCCTTTTATGGATTTGAAGAAGCTGACCTAGATCTGATGGAGATTTGAGTACTGGGGTCATGAGTGGTTGTGGAGTGGGGGTGGGACAGTGCGAGGGGGGGTAGAGGGATTTAGGGAAAGGGGATATACCAGGTGGGGTATTTGGTTTATATTTTTTAATTTTATGCCACCGCTTCCCCCCCACCCCCATGTTGACTTCTTCCCTGTGGATTTGTGGATTATTAGAAATACCAGTGGTGATCCCGTCTGAGCCAAGGAGCTGGCCCATTGGTCGTTCACTTCTGCTAAAAACCGGTTTTTGTGACTTCTTTTTTTTTAAACTTAAAATCACTGTGTTTGGTATTTTTCTGACAAAATCAAGAAAAAGAAAAAAATATTCTTGGTGGGCGAATGTTAAATTTCTGTTCCCCTTTTACCTCAATTGTATCATAGTACATCTGGGTTTTTTTGTTCGTTTGTTTTACTGTGTGGCAGTGTCTTTGGGCATGATGCTATCCAACCGTTGTCAATGTGAGAACATTTCTGAAGATGGGAGAGACACAAATATGTAGCTCACAAACTGGTTTATTATATATATGGATAAAAACAACTTTTTTCATTGTGGTCTTAACACTTTTATATAAAAATGAAAATGGAAAAAAAATCCCACCGAACTCTCTCTTCCTTCTCCTTTCTTTCCTTCCCTTTCCAGAGATGTTGGTTTCTACAGCAACTCTGAGATAGAAACTTGTGGCTTTAAAAATGCATGAAACCACCTCTCATCCAGAATGACGGATTAGATTTGTTTTTCCTCACCACCTTCCCTCCAACAAAAAACATGACAGAACCAATATTCTTTGCATTGGGATCCTTGGCCCCTTTTCCCATTTTTACCCCGTCACTCCGGACAGAGGATCATACATGTGTCGTTAGCACGCAGGAGGCACTGAGGCGATCCCACAGTGTTAGGGTGGAAGCCACTCCCCGCAAATGGGCCTTCAGTATGTCCAGCGGACAGCCCACCTGTTCAAGAGATCATATGTCCTACAGCCAGGAGCTAATTGTGCAAGGAGTTAAATGTCGAACTTCATAAAACAAGACAAACCACTTGTTGAAATTCTGTTTTAACCCTGTGGCTTTCCTTGCTTCTCTTAATGCTTAGAGAAGAGGGTGACCTGAAGAAGAAACGCAGGGGTATGCACAAAGAAAAAGACATGAATCTTTATTTTTCACTGCCAGCTTCGAGGAAAGAAAATTTTTCTACAGTTTGCATGAGGGATTTTTTTTAATTGTATGTACTCACGGTTATAAACTGAAATGTACTGTGTAACATACAGAGAAAAGGAACAAAACCCCACATCCGGCTTTCCCACAGCTACACCTTCTGTCCGTCCCAAGGCTTTCAGCAACATGTCCCTCCTGGGAGCCAAGGAGGCAGCCTGCACAGGCTTGTAAATGGTTCGTCTTTAAAGTGTACATAAGTGGAACATTTAATAAAATGAGGGGAAATGGATTTATAAACAATGTGGTTTTCCCCCCAGGTAACCAACCCTGTTTTAGTAGGCCTTTCACAGACGGGGACACACTCAAGATGTGACGGGCTAGGTGGTACGGGTGTGACATTTGTTACCACCTCTTTCTCACCTCCAGTTTTTGGTTTTTTACCCCCCAGCACACTATAATATAGTGAACTGGAGCGACCCCACCCGAAAGCAGCTTGGCCGGCTTCGAGAGCCCAGGGCATCGGAAACATGACCTGACGATCCGTCTTCTCTTGGGCTTCTCTTCCCAGCTTTTTGTCTGATGCCACTTTGACAGAATACGGACCTCGACGTCATCCCTTTGCCTTTGAGAAAGTTCAAGAACTCTGGTCAACTCTAACTACAGTGACCTAACCCTCCTCTTTGGTAGTCTCCGCAGCAGGCCCTGCTTCAGCAGAGCGAGGTCCCTGGCCTCTGCGTACTGTTTGACTTTCTGGATGGGTAATTTTTTTAAGTCCTTAACACCAACAGTGCGTCAGCTGGGTTTTGGCCAGGAAGTTATCCTTGTGGATTCCGCCCGCATGGCTTAGTAGTAGAAGGAAGTTTTTTGTTTTGTTTTGTTTTTTTATAATTCAGTTTAATCAATAAACAAGTATTTATTGACTACTTTCTGTGTCGAGACTTAATACATGGAAGACTGAAAGAGGAAACTCATAGTTTCCTTTTACTTTCACTTACTAGTTTGTTGTAACATGGATGATAAAATGGAGAGATACTTTGATTTCTCCCTCTGCTCTTACTGAATTTCTGGAATAGTTTGAATTTGCTGCCTATACTAGTTCTCAAAGCAGTTTAGAGAGGATGTGCGTCAGAATCACCTAAGGTGTTTATTTTTAAAATTCAGGTTTAGGGGTGCCTGGGTGGTTCAGTCGGTTACGTGTCTTTGGCTGAGGTTATGATCTCGCGGTTTGAGGGTTTAAGCCCCATATCAAGTTCTATGCTGACAGCTCAGAGCCTAGAGCCTACTTCAGATCCCGTGACTCCCTTCCTCTCTGCCCCTCCCCCGCTCACGCTTTCTCTCAAAATAAATGTTGGGGCACCTGGGTGGCTCAGTCAGTTAAGCATCCGACTTTGGCTCAGGTCATGATCTTGTGGTTTGTGAGTTCGAGCCCCCTATCGGGCTTTGTGCTGACAGCTCAGAGCCTGGAGCCTGCTTCGAATTCTGTGTCTGCCTCTCTCTCTGCCCCTTCCCCGCTCAAGCTCTGTCTGTCAATAATGTTAGAAAAAAATTATTTTAATGTCAAAATTCTGGTTTAACACCATTTTGGGAGTAGAATCTGGCTTAATGCCCCAAATGATTTGACTCAAAAATGACCCAGTAAGGGAGGAGCAGAGACAGGGAGAATCCCTATCCCAAGCAGGCTCTACGGTCAGCGCAGAGCCCAATGTGGGGCTTGAACTCACAAACCCTTAGACCATGACCTGAACTGAAATCGAGTCAGATGCTTAACTGAGCTACCCAGGCACCCTAAACTTTTAAATGAACACCTTTTTTTTTTTTTCTGAGGGCGCAAGGGACAGAGGGAGAGAGAGAAGTGGTGCTCACCTGAACAGGGGCTCAAACTCTATGATTGTGACCTGAGCCGAAAGTGGGATGCTTAAATGACTGAGCCACCCAGACATCCCTGAACACAATACCTTTAAGAGGTTTTCTGATAGTAGATCTGGACAATAAACGTTTAAGTTAAATGCTGAAGTTACTTCGTATTTCCTCTACTAAGGGTGAGGCAGCAGCATTGGTGAGGGACTGATGCTGTCAGGTCCTGCCTGGGAGTCACCTTACACAGAGCAGCTTTACCAGATACTGTATTTCTATCTTTCAAACTGTTTGTAATTAAAATCACATTTGCAGCTAACATTAAACCAGAAAATTTGTTAAGAATCTGGCACATGGGTATAAATGAAAAATGTGAAGCACTATGTTATCCCATAAAAACTGAGCCTGGATTCTACACAAAGCTGTTTCTAGACAGGCCCAAACGAAGACCATGGGTGATTTCCCATACTATCCTGCTGAGAATCCTGTATCTGCCATTAAGAACCAAGAGCGCAAGGGTCCTCTGACCAGGAATGCAGAGGGTATGTGCTTCCACTCTTGGTGTGACCCAGTCAGATAATAAAACCACTCAGCAAGCATTTCAAAGGATTTATTTATTTTACAATAGAAAAGTTAACCATTGAGCCAGCCAAGTTCAAAGTGAGCAGAAGGGCACAACTTTCAGTTCTGGAAAATGCATCTGTATTTCATTCAAAGCCACTAAAAAGGAAGAGAACATAATAAAATTGTGAAGCCAGAGGGGGAGGAATTAATTCCTAAAAGCAACTCTGTCCTCCAACCAAACCCCTCTCCACCCAAAGAGTTTTTCTGGATACCTCCAGAAAACCCCAGCTTAGTGCAACCCAAGGAGACTCCCAACTGTTCTACCACTAATTTTTCCTTCCGCAAGTTTAATTTCAATCACCTGATCATGTGAGCAATCTCCCAGTTGGTCTCTGCAGACAGTGGCCCCTCTATTTCAACACCTTTTTCGGTGACTGTGGCGATTTGAAACTGAAAGAAAGCAGAGCTCTCAATAAAACGCCCACCCCCACACAAAGTTGTTCCTGGGACCTGTGCAAAGGTCACGTAGAGGGTCTTTCCCTAATCTGGAAATAGGAAATTCAGCAATCTAATCTTCAAAAGCAAAGACCCACGTATTACAACTACTGAGAACCTGCCGGTTAGGGTCCCGCCATCTTTGTTATTCACATCACTCCTCACCCGGTTATAGGAACGGGCATCTCGATAGTACAGCACTCGCATGCAGCGTTCCACCAGCTCTCGGGCCTCGGTCTGGCTCAGCACTGGCTGCTTCTCCAGAACTTCTCGCAGCAGAGGCTAGGGAAATGGGGAAAACATGGGAGATGCCAGAGGCTGAACACCGGCCTGCTCAAATTCGCAGTGTGAAAAGCAGCATCGGTGAGTTAAAAAGGTGACATTCCACCTAATGCCTCACCGGAATGAATTCTGCTTTCCTTGTGCTAAGACCTGCTTGAAGGGTAAATTCTAGGGAATTCCTCTGCACACCTCTACCGAATCTCTGACCTACTACCATTTTGTCACTGGGATGTAAGTGCAACACACACCGCCTCCAGACTACAGACCATGTGCCCAGCAGTAGGGAACCTAGCCTAGTCCATGCTGGGGCTTGAAAGGAAGGACAAACAGACAACCACAAGCCCCCCTCCCCTCCCCTCTACGTACCTGAGCCAAGTATGCACCATAACCAGTAGCCAGCGAAGGGGCTTCGTAAGCTACACCGAGCATGTCCACATAACCGAGGAAGCTAACAGGACACAACAGGTCAAAGAACTCATGTCATCTTAGGTTTTCTTAGGTACCTTGGCTGAAGGATGGGGACACAGTCTGAGAAGTGGCATTCCCTCAGGGGGGAGAGTTAAGACACTACACAGACACTAGTAGTTGGGTGGTTGGGGAAATAAGTTATCTGTATTCAAATCAACCTCTCTCCATCAGCATAGCCTCCGATGACCATGGTGTTCCACAGGGGGTTCATTTTGGAGCGGCGGCTGTACATGGCCCGGGTCAGCCATGAATGAATAGCTCTGGGACTGTAGCTGTGTCCATCTCCCAGGAGCTCCTCATCAATCCTTTAAAGGAATTGGTTGTGAGAAAAGGGGGAGAGTGGAAATTGGGAATTCCATCCACCCCACAAAAAAAGTTACCACAGGGACGCCTGGGTGGCTTAGTCGGTTAAACGTCCGACTTTCGCTTAGGTCATGATCTCACGGTTCGTGGGTTCGAGCCCCGCGTCGCGCTCTGTGCTGACTGCCAGCTCAGAGCCTGGAGCCTATTTCAGAGTCTGTGTCTCCCTCTCTCTGACCCTTCCCTGCTCACGCTCTCTCTCTCTCTCTCTCTCTCTCCTAGAAATAAATAAAAAATATTTAAAAAAAAAAAAAAGTTAACCACAATCTTCCACACCTTACACCCCCTAACGCTGACAACTATGTGTTGCAAACACTCTCCTCTTCCACGCCCAACAATTTTCCTGTCCTCTGCTGCAGCCTCAAACTCCTCCACTCTAGAACTTCAATGGGGATTTTTAAAAACAAAACTGTGAACTCCTCTCTCCACGTGGGATCCACTCCCTATTTTCCGGATGACTTACACCATCTGGCCGAGAACTTGCTTCAAATACTGGAAATCAGCATAGTCTCCGGAAGCACCCAGCATGGTGCTGTCGTTGACTCGCATAATGCGAGAGATGTTGCGGAAACGAGCCAAGGACCCGTAGGAGCCCAGCATGTCTGCTGCAATCACCACTCCACCCTCAAACTTAACGCCGAGGACCGAGGTCCCGGTCACCATGGGGTTCCTGCACAGAGAGAGGGAGGTCAGGCGAGGGGGAGGAACGGAGGAAGAGCCTGAGCCCTCTTCCGCGCAGTGGGTTCCGCTTCTGACTTTCCAGGTTTCCCTTCCTTACCCGGGACTCTCCGCCCCGCGCTCCTCGCGGTTCGCTTCCCCTGCTGCCCCCGCCTCGCCTTCCCCGGCTCCCTAAGCGCCGGCCGGACGAACCAGGCCCCGCCGTCCCGCCCCTGCCAAGAGCTTACTGAGTGCGCGCCATCGGACCCCCGTAGGGCGCGGATGCCGGATCCACCGAGGTACCAGGAGTGAACGGGATGCGGTAAAACTGCCCTGGGGCCGGACCCCCGGCCCAAAGTCTGGACCGCGGCTCCAAATGCGCTTCCATCTTAGTCACGGTGGCAGAAGAAATGACAACGCTTGCGCCAGCGGAAGCGGAAGTGACCCCTCTGTGGCCACACCTTCTTCCTGCCAGCCCCTTCCAGCAGCCATGTTGATGAAGTCTTAGCCCTCCGTGCAGCCGTTGGGTTTGGCCGCTGAGCTCCCGAATGGGAATCGCTTGACGTCACAGCGCCGCGCCGCCGCGCAATAGAATCAGGACCAGTTGAGTTTCCGACGCACAAATTCAAGGAAAGGGAGCTTGGTGGGAAGGCAGGTATGTGGAACCACTTCAAGACACTGATTCTGATAAAGGAGGCAGAAATTCTCTGGTCCTTTCTTTGGATCTTTATCAAAAAGCCCCATATGAAACTAACAGTGAACGCAGCAGCCTTGTATGGCAAGCATTACTCGACCCATTTTATAAATAAGGCTTGTGGTGTGGCGATTTAGGTGGCCACACAAACAGTAAAAGTAAGCCTGGGTCTTCTAGCCCAGATTTAAAAAAGGAATCATACAGATGCGCATATCCTGTGGTGTGTGGTATCTCGGGTGGATCACTCGCTCTGTGGGACCCTGGACAGATACCTGAAAGTTTTCTTATTGTCAAATTCTCTTGCCCAACTCTTTTGCGGCAGAGAAATTGCATTCACTGTGAGCATGAAGCTAAATTCCGGAAGTTTCCTTTTCAGTGTGGTTATGTAGCGGAGCCTGGAAGCAGTATATAAAATGAAACTGGGCAGGGCACCTGTGTGGCTCAGCGAGTCAAGCCCTGGATTCTTGATTTTGGCTCAGGTCATGATCTCAAGGTTCAGGGGATCTGGGTGGAGGGGAGCTGGGCTCTGCACTGGCAGCCGGGAGGCTGCTTAGCATTCTCTCCCCTCTCTCTGGGCCCCTCCCCTGCGCCTTCGCTCTCTCTCTCAAAATAAACATTTTTAAGAAATTAAAATAATCAAACTGGTGAACCTTTTTAAAACCACTACTTTGGGGGCGCCTGGGCGGCTTAGTCGGTTAAGCGTCCGACTTTCGCTTAGGTCATGATCTCGCGGTTTGTGGGTTCAAGCCCCGCGTCGGGCTCTGTGCTGACTGCCAGCTCAGAGCCTGGAGCCTGTTTCAGAGTCTGTGTCTCCGTCTCTCTCTGATCCTCCCCTGCTCACACTGTCTCTCTCTCTCTCTCTCCTAGAAATAAATAAAAATTAAAAAAAAAAAAAACCCACTACCTTGCCACTTCTCCCTACGCAACTTGAATTTAAATGTTTCGTTTTAAAAACGTCATGAGTTAATTTGAACCAAAGCCATGCATGAAATTTTAACCTAATTAAGTAACAAAAAATTTTACTAGGTCATGAAACCCTGGGAAGGGAAGGTTCAAGATCTTGTGTTAGAGGCACCCAACCGACACTCATTCTATTGCCTTTCGGCCTTGAAAAATGTACTTCTTGGAAACCAACTTGACAAACTATCAAAAAAATTTTTAAAGGAACTCTAAAAAATAAAATAAAAATTTCAGTAAGAAAAAAGAAAAGAAAAATGTTCTTCTTTTTCTTTCTAATTAATAGCCACCTCCTCCCCAAACCCTATATTCCAGGTGACTCTTGGGTCACTCAGTTTTACTTGGACAAATAGCAGGTGCTCATTGGGATGATGGCTTCCTGGGATTACTCGAAAGCTATGAGAGTACTTTGTTAATTGTAGCTGCCAGAGCCCCCATCATATGAACTTTAAATCAATCAATCAATCAACAATTAACTGGCTATGTCCTTATTTAGAAGTGGTCTCATGGCTTGCTGGTGTTTGGTCTCACTCCTTCTTAGGTCCTGAAATTAAGGCTTTTATAGGGCCAGTACCAGTTCCAGAGATCAGACAGGTAGTCCAGATTCCATCAGGTCTAAATGAAGAAAAGTGAAAGGATCTAGAATCATACAGCCTGAGAGTAGAATGGCTTTCAAACCACCAACATTTGATGATGCAATATTCAAAAGAGGATGACCAGCCTGTCTTCTGTTATGAGGTGAAAACATGACATACATGAAGCTGAAACAAGGGAAATTAGGAAGCTTCTTTCTTCTCTTTTAATTTTTTTAAATGTTTCTTTATTAATTTTGAGACAGACAGAAAGAGCATGAGCAGGGGAAGGAGAGAATTCCATACAGGTTCTGAGCTGTCAGAGCCCACCTCAAGGCTCCATCTCCCAAACCTGACCTGAGCTGAAGTCAAGAGTCAGACGCTTAACCTACTGAGCCACCGGAGGTGCCTCTCCTTTTTTTAAAGCATGTCTTATATTATCTGGAAACTCTTTTTTAAGTGTGCCTCATTTTCTATGGTTGGCTGTTAACTCTGAGTTTAATTAACACTTAGCTCCCACCAAAGTTTAAGCTCTTAAGTCAGCAATCCCCGGACTCGCTTTGAAATCTGTCAGGATACCCTTGGATATAGGAGATGTCCTTAAATTCTCAGAAAAGAAATAAACCTATACCAAATCAGAAGATAGGAACCACCACCACCTCACAAATATTTTCACTACTCTACTTTTTAGGAGAAATGGAATTTGAACCTTCAACTCCGAAAGAGTTAAGGATCATTTCCTGACCTGCTCAGGACCTGGCCCCATGGGGGAGGGGGGTGTATAACAGAAAGATGAGAACGAAAGCATATCCAGCTTGGTCATAGCTGCACTACTCTGTGGGTCTTCCCGGAGGATTTTTGCAATTTTACATCCTCTGTAACTCAGTTCCACAGTCTCTCTCTCACAGCATGCATCACACTTGTCTGAATACTGTCTCCTCTCCAAACTAAAAGTCCCACAAAGGCAGGACCTGAGATCGCTTTCAACTGACCCCTTTGATGCACAGAAGTTTTCAATAGTGACGTGGCCCTATTTGTCAATTAAACCCTTTGTTGCTCGTCCAGGAAATGGTTAATGCTTCAATGTCATGGAGCTTTCCCCTGGTTTTCTTCTAAGAGTTTTTATGGTTTTAACTCATGTGTAGATCTCTTACCCATTTTTTTTAAAGATTTTATTTTTAAGTAATCTCTGTACCTAATGTGGGGCTTGAACCCCAAGATCAAAAGTCACATACTCCACGGACAGAGCCAGCCTGGTGCTCCATAGATCTCTTATCCGTTTTAAGTTAAAGTTTATATATGGTATAAGGTAAGGATCCAGCTTCATTCTTTTGCAGGCGGAAATCCAGTTTCCCCAGCATCATTTATTGGAAAGACTGGCTTTTCCTCAGTGAATGGCATTTGCACCTCATGGACTTGATTGATTGTATGTGTACGGATTTATTATTGGGTTCTCTGCTGTACCCCACTGTATGTCTGTTTTTATGACAGTACCACACTGTTTGCTTACTATAGATCTGGAGCAATTCTTGACATCAGGAAGTGTAAGATCCCGACTTTATTTTTTTAAAAATAGTTTATTGTCAAGTTGGTTTCCATATAACACCCAGTTCTCATTGCCACGAGTGCCCTCCTCCATGCCCATTTTCCCCCTTCCCCCTCACACCCATCAGTCCTCAGTTTGTTCTCAACATTCAAGAGTCTCTCATGGTTTGCCTCCCTCCCTCCCCCCCCCATTTACCCCCTTCTTCTCCCCCACGGTCCTCCGTTAGATTCCTCCTAATCCTCCTATACATGCAAACATATGGTATCTGTCCTTCTCTGCCTGACTTACTTCGCTCAGCATAACACCCTCAAATTCCATCCATGTTGCTACACATGGCCAGATTTCATTCTTTCTCATTGCCGTGTAGTATTCCATTGTATAGATAAACCACATCTTCTTGATCCATTCATCCGTTGATGGACACTTAGGCTCTTTCCATGTTTTGGCTATTGTTGAGAGTGCTGCTGTGAACATTGGGGTTCATGTGCCCCTACATCAGCACTCCTGTATCCCTTGGGTAAATTCCTAGCAGTGCTATTGCTGGGTCATAGGGGAGTTCTATTGTTAGTTTTTTGAGGAACCTCCACACTGTTTTCAGAGGGGCTGCACCAGTTTACATTCTCACCAACAGTGTAGGAGGGTGCCCGTTTCTCTACATCCTCGCCAGCGTCTAGAGTCCTCCCAACTTTATTCTTTTTAAGTGTTTTGGTAAAAGTTGTCTTTTTGAAACTATTTTTTGTGGGCACACTTTTTCCCTTTCCTATAGAAATCTGGGTTGGCAGTTACTTTCTTTTGGAACTTTAAAGATGCTATTTCAAAATTTTTAAAATGTTTTATTTATTTCTGAGAGACGGAGAGAGACATCGTGAGCAGGGGAGGGTCAGAGAAAGAGGGAGACACAGAATCTGAAGCAGCCTCCACGCTCTGAGCTTCCTGTCAGCACAGAGCCCCACGCAGGGCTCAAACCCACAAACCTTGAGATCATGACCCGAGCTGAAGTCGGACACTCAACTGACTGAGCCACCCAGGCGCCCCTAAAGATGTTATTTCATTATCTTCTGACTTCCACCATTTGTGTTAGGAAGTCACCTGCATGGCATACTGTTGTTTCTTTGAAGATAATGTGGTTTTATTTCTTCTGACTTCTTTTAAGATGTTCATCAGTGTGTTTGATGTACAGCAGTGTTAGGAGGGTGTACTTAGGTATTGTTTTCTTTGTATCTATCCTCCTTGGGCTTGCTGAGCTTCTCAAATCTGTGGGGTGGTATCTTTCACTGGTTTTTGAAAATTCTCAGGCATTGTCTCTTCAAATATTGCTTTTACCCAGTATTCTCCTTTCTCTTCTTTCACTCTAAATATGCTATATATTTGAGCATGTCCCCATGCTTCATACTTTTTTTTTAAATGTTTATTAATTTTTGAGACAGAGAGAGAGAGAGAGACAGCTGGGAGGGGCAAAGAGAGATAGGGACAGAGAATCCAAAGCAGACTCTGTGCTGACAGCAGCGAACCTGATGTGGGACTCCAACTCACAAACTATGAGATCTTGGCAAAAGCTGAAGTCAGATGCTCAGTCAACTAAGCCACCCAGATGCCCTATGTCCTACTTTCTTTTTGTTTTCCATTCTATTCTCTGCATTTCAACTTGAGTATTTTCTTGAAACACTTTTTAACTTTAAAAAAATGTTTATTTACTTATTTTGAGAGAGAGAAAGAGAGTGTGAGTGGGGGAGAGGCAGAGAGAGAATCCCAAGGAGTTCCACATTGTCAGCACAGAGCTCAATGTGGGGCTCGATCTACAATTCTGGGATCATGACCTGAGCTGAAATCAAGAGTCAGACTCCTAACTAACCCACGGAGCCACCCAAGTGCCTCCAACTTGAGTATTTTCTATTGACCTGTTTTCCAGTTCACTAATCCTATGTTCTACTATGTCCAATCTGCTGTTAAATCTTTACATTGAATTCTTCATTTCAGATTTTGCATTTTTTCAGTTCTAAAGTGACCATTTGATTTTTTTATGGATTCCAATTCTGTTTAAATTTTCCATATTTTCATCTATTATGTTCATTATTTTCACTCTTCATTAACATGTTGATCATAGTTATTTTTAATTTACATTCTTGTATGCCAACTCTAATATCTGGATCATCTATGGATTTTCTTCCATTATCTTTTTTCTTTTCATTTCAGTCATGTTTCTTTTATTCTATGCAAATAGAATTTAAAAAAAATTTTTTTCCAGAAATGATAATTCCATGTCATGTTCTTTTCCACCAGAGAACATTCTTCCTTTTTGCTTTCAGGCAGATAGGGTGAGTGGCTAATCATCTCAATCCAGTCAGGAATTAAGCTGTATCAGGGGTGCCTGGGTGGCTTAGTCGGTTAAGCCTCCAACTTTCGCTTAGGTCATGATCTCGCGGTTCGTGGGTTCGAGCCCCGCGTCGGGCTCTGTGCTGACTGCCCGCTCAGAGCCTGGAGCCTGTTTCAGTTTGTGACTCCCTCTCTCTCTGACCCTCCCCTGCTCACGCTGTCTCTCTCTCTCTCTCTCCTAGAAATAAATAAAACATTAAAAAAAAAAAAGGAATTAAGTTGTATCAGGGTTGGGTTGCTGTTTCAGTCAGATTTAGTCATATTCTTAGACATGTTCCTCACAACCTTCTGATTGAAAACTGGGCTGGTCTTCATCTCTTTAGCCCTGAAATACTGAAGAAAATCAAACTAGCTTTCTAGGCTCCTGCTTCCTGCAGCTCAGAACCTAGCAGATATCTTTAAAAAAAAATTTTTTTTAATGTCTTTATTTTTGAGAGAGACAGAGAGAGAACAGGGGAGGTTCAGAGAGAGGAAGATACAGAATCTGAAACAGGCTCCAGACTCTGAGCCAGCTGTCAGCACAGAGCCCGACGAGGGGCTTGAAATCACGAACCGTTAGATCATGACCTGAGCTGAAGTTGGACACTCAACCCACTGAGCTACCCAGCTGCCTCAAATCTGGCAGATGTCTTGAGGAGGAGACCAGTTGAAAGCTGAAGTTCTTCTTCCTCTGACTCAACAGGCCTTTATTTCCTAATCGATAATGCCAGACTGGGAGATATAGTCTGCCTTTTAGAAGCTTCAGTCAGACTTTCCAGCCTCCTGCACATTCCAAGAGTTCAGCAAATGTACTGTGGATAAACTGGCCACCATCAGAGGCCCCCTCAGTTTTCAATTTGTCACTCCAGTTTTCCAGTTTGGAATGACCACCCAAAATGTGATTTCTCCTCCCCAAATAGAGGCACTCTCCCTGGGTTATGCTTTAGCGTCAGCCTGTGCTCAACCTAACTCAGAAAGGACCTTCCATCTCTGGATTTTATGTCCCCTAATCCTCATTCCTTCCACAGCCCTTTGGCGCTTTTTTAAAAAATATACTTTTGGAGGGAGCCTGGCTGGCTCATTTGGCTAACTGTCCAACTCTTGGGTTTGGCTCAGGTCATGATCTCATGATTTGTTAGATTGAGCCCCATGCAGGGCTCTGCACTGACAGCACAGAGCCTGCTTGGGATTCTCTCTCTCCCTCTTTGACCCTCCCCGGCTTGTGTGCACATGCTCTTTCTCTCTCAAAATAAACAAAAACTTTAAAAATAAATAAATAAAAATGTGTTTTTTGTAACATATCTAGATTCTTACTGCAGTAGGATGACAGACCTGCCATGACTTCCCTGGTGCATTCCTTTGCTGTAAAAATAACAGACCATAGTGGCTTCAAATGACAGAAATTTATCCTCACACAGTTCTAGAAGCCAGAAGGCTGAAGTCAAGGCCTCAGCAAGGCCATGCCCTCTCTGGAGGGTTCTTTGGCCTGTGGGTACGGCATTCTTTGTCCTCACGCCACCTTCTCCTCTGGGTCAAATCCCCCTCTGCCAGTCTCTTATGAGGACACTTAGATTGCATTTAGGGCCGGTCCAGATAATTCATTATAATCTCTTCATTTAAAGATCCTTCCTGGGGCACCTGGGTGGCTCAATCGGTTAAGGGTCTGACCTAGGCTCAGGTCAGGATATCATGGTTTGTGAGTTCAAGCCCTGTGTCAGGCTCTGTGCTGACAGCTCAGAGCCTGGAGCCTGCTTTGGATTGTGCGTCTCCCTCTCTCTCTGACCCTTCCTCTCTCATGCTCTGTCTCTCTCTCTCTTAAAAAATTAAAAAAAGAATCCTTCCTTTAGGATCTGTAGAATTATTATTATTTTTTTATTACCCTTTGTTTCTTGGTTGGAGTATGTCCAGTTGGGTGAAATAGTGAAGATATGCTAAAAGTGCTCCAGTTATAACCACTTAAAATTTTAAATTATGTCATAATCTTTTCAAGTGAAAAAAAGAAAAAGAATTTAGAGTGAGAAGTCAGTAAATATCAAACTTAAAAGCTACAGAGTTCCAAACAGAATTAAAATGGCTGAAAGAGAATTCCCTACCCGCACAGTAGGAAATAAAGCTCTTCAAATAGAAAAACTTGGTTGTTAGAGGAACCATTCACACTTCACACGGCGATTAGATTTAGGTTGCGGAAAATTTTGTTAATTACAGGTGACTGATTTTCCCTGAGCGCAGGGCTCAGACGTCCAGGCCCTCCCAACCCCGTGTCCCTCCTCAGCTCATCTCAGATTGTTGTTTAGGGTGCCTGGCTCGCTCAGTCCGTGGAGCATGCAGCCCTTGATCCTGGGGTGAGGAGTTCAAGCCTCACGTTGGGTACAGAGCCTGCTTTAAAAATAAATAAATAAAAATAAAAGTCAGGTCATGTCATAAAAAATATTACTGTCTTACCTTTTCCTTAATCCATCTCACCTTGAGCTGATGGGAACTGCCTTCATTCCACCTCTTGTTGGAGGTCATGAAACATCTATTTTGAAGACGACTGGATCTATAGATCTCCTCTTCCTTCCCTTTCTTTTCCTAACGGTTTATCTGTTGATGACCCCAGATGCCTGACCGTGTACCCTCCCTTCTCCCTACAGCCTGGGTTTTGCTGATGATATACTAAGTATAGCTCGCCGTGCCCCTCCCTCCTCTGCATTTCCTGCATGTGGGCAGCTCAACCCAGAGGTCTGATCAGACCCAGGTTTTATGCCTTTGGCGATAGGTGGTGATGTGTTCTTTCATTGGAGGCCCGTTGTGTCTGATTGCCTCTCTTTTTTGAGATGTTAGCAATTGCTTCTGTTCAGTAAATTCACTTGGTGGTGCAAAATAATGGTATTCTAAATCTGTCGTTTCATTTTCAGTCCTTAGCTTGACTATTTTCATAGAGAGACACTTAACCCTCATCTACTTTTTGGCTACTCAGTGCTAAGCCCGTGTAAGGAAGGGGCACCTGGCTGACTCATTTGGTAGAGCATGTGACTCCCAATCTCAGGGTGGTGAGTTCAAGCTCCATATTGGCCTACCTTAAAAAAAAAAAAAGTGAAAAAGAAAAGTTTAAAAAAGAAAAGCAAGGGGCGCCTGGGTGGTTCAGTCGGTTAAGTGTCCGACTTTGGCTCAGGTCATGATCTCACGGTTCATGGGTTTGAGCCCTGTGTCGGGCTCTGTGCTGACAGCTAGCTCAGAGCCTGGAGCCTGCTTCAGATTCTGTATCTCCCTCTCTCTCTGACCCTCCCCTGCTCACACTGTCTCTCTTTTTCTCTGTCTCAGAAATAGATAAAATCATTTAAAAAAAAAAAGAAAAGCAAGATAAGTGCTTGATTCTTTCTCTTTAATGACTTTAAGGTGATTTTGCCCCATCATTATTTAAATGTGACCATTTTTGTATTTTTTTGAGTTTATTTATTTTTGAGAGAGAGAGAGAATCCCAAGCAGCCTCTGTGCTGTCAGCACTGAGCCCGAAGTGGCACTCAAATGGGGCTCAAATGCACGAACTGTGAGATCACGACCTGAGCTAAAATCAAAACCCCAGCACTCAACCGACTGAGCCCCCCAGGTGCCCCGACATTTTTTGTATTCTTAGGAATTTGTGGATTTAAACATTGTTCGTTTTGGTGCTCATGTTATTCCAGATTTGGCCAATGAGAGTCCTTTCAAGCCAGCTCCTGGGTCCTTATAACGTCGCCCCATCGAGTGCTTGCTTCAGCATCGCTTATACAAATGTCGCCCCATCGTTGTTTGAGCCCATCCTTTCTGGCACAACAGGACGTTCCAGGCTCATCTCATAGTTTCTCTCTGCACCAGCTATGGAGTCTGGCCAGTTTTCTGAGGAGCCTTGATTTCTTTTAGCAGAGACTAGTATTAAGGAGCTGAGATTGGGTCCTTGGGTGGGCTCATTACTGCAGAGATGTTGCTGTTCACAAGACTTCTCAGTGCAGTGAGCTACACATGTACACTTCCGTCAGGATTTGTTTCTGTACTCATCTGTAGGTATTTAAAACTGAATTTACACCAGTATCTCCAATTCCAATCCAACACCACTTGGAATATTGTAATTTTCTCTGTTTTCATATTTGTGGTCCCCTTCTCTGAAAGTGAGAGACATGGCTATCATTAGCTTCACATATAATTTCTTTTTAAATTAATTTTAGGGAGAAGGAGAATGCAAGTGGAGGAGAGGTGCAGGGAGAGGGGGAGAGAGAATCGTAGCCCAATGTAGGGCTCAATCCACTGACCCGGGGTCATGACCTGAGCTGAAGTCAAGAGATGCTTGGCCAACTGACCACCCAGTGCCCCTTACTGTATGAGGTTTTTTTTTTTCCTAGATTTTTAAAAAATATTTTTATTTATTTCTAGGAGAGAGAGACAGCGTGAGCAGGGGAGGGTCAGAGAGAGAGGGAGACACAGACTCCAAAATAGGCTCCAGGCTCTGAGCTGGCAGTCAGCACAGAGCCCAACGTGGGGCTCGAACCCACGAACCGCAAGATCATGACCTAAGCGAAAGTCAGAGGCTTAACCGACTAAGCCACCCAGGCGCCCCTCACTGTATGAGGTTTTAAACCAGCTCTCTTATATGCGACCGGCCTCCTGTCACCGCCACCATGTCTGTCCCTGCCCGGTCCTCCTCCTCCTTGTCCCCAGACTTCAGTACCCCTTGCCATGCTGCTGTTTTGCTATCCCACCCCTGCGCTGGCGCCCTCCCCAGCCTGCTCTGACTCCAGCAGCCTATGCTGGGCCGTCCCCTCACCAAGATAGTCCCTCTAGCCTACGGTGGCTCCAGTGGTCCAGCTCAGGTCACTGCCAGTGCTACCTCCCTGCCTAGATGTCTTCTTCACATCTCATCTGGGCCCTGGCACAGCCATCTCTGCCTCACACGGGGCCCTATCTTGTGTGGCCCCACCTCGTGGCTTTTGGACTGAACTGTTTACAAAAGGAAGGGATAGGGATAGAGGAAGGGGGAAAATTATATATAATATAAAATATAAAATATATTTATATAAAATATATAAATAAATTTGTATGAGTAAATATATAATCATATATAAGTATAATATATAAATATGTATATAAAACAAAATGCCTTAAGAATTTGCGCTGATACTTCCACTTCAAATAAAATAACCACAAGCCTTTTACTTAACCTAGTCTATATTATATCTGTATTTCTTTTCTTCCACACTGAGAAAAGACCCTGTTTTCTCAAGGACATAGAATTATAGAGGGTTATAGAATTAACATAGCCCATGATTATTCATTTATTTTACCCCACAGTTTATAATGTGTAGGTAATATGTATAATACATATACAATATATTTTATATATGGCTTACACCAGCTCTTCGTATATTGATGTTGCTCTAGTCATTTTATTTGTCTAAAGGTTTTTCTTAGATCCTTCAGCAATGGCTCATCCACTTAGCTAGTGAATGGTTGGCAGCAGTTACCTCTACCTTTCTTTCAAACATTCAAATTGGTTTTGGTGAAGATCAAATCCTTGGTGCACAATTTTTCCCTTGACTCTATTAAGGTATATTCTGTTTTCTTCTGACTTAGAGCATTCTTGTCAACCCCCTAAGGACAATATAATTTTCCCCCTTTTATAGGACACTCAACACCTTCTGCCTAATATGATGAAATGAGTTTTTTCCTTGAAGTCCCACAATTTTATGACCACATGACTATGTTGGTCATTCTGAATCAATATTCTTTTATATATAGGGTTTTAAAAATATTTCTTCCCTTGATTTACAGCTTTTTGTACTTATTTTCTTCCCGTTTTGATTTTCTTCTTTACATCTACTATTATCTGTGTGTTAGAGCTCCTGATCCTTGTTACCTAACTCTAGTATTGGTCACTGTCTCTTGAATCCTTAATATCTTTTCATTTATTTTCAACCTGAACAATTTTTTTACCTTCTACTTCTCTTGAGGCACTATCAGTCGTATTTATTCAGTCTTCTATTCCTTTTAGTTTATAGTCTTCATTTCTGAAAAGACTTTTTCTTTTATTTCCATTTATTTCCTGAGTTTAATCACCTCATAGTTGCATTTTTTTCAAATTCTGACTTCTGTTGCTCTTTTATTCCTTGTATCATTTCCTCAGTACCTTTCAGCTCATTTGGAAATAGTGAATTAGATTATTCTGCTTGTGGGCACGTCTGTCTGGTGTGTTTTCCTTGATTGGAGGGATGTTGTTATTCTCCTTGTTCTCATTCTTAGAATAACTTTGTGTGGGATTTGCCCTTGAGGCTTTTCTCTCATTTTTTTTGGAAACACGTTTTCCTGAACTTGTAGGGGGCGTCGTTCAGGAGGGACCTGTAGGGGGCGTGGTTCAGGATGCATGTGTAGGGGGCGTGGTTCAGGGGAGACCTGTAGGGGGCGTGTTCCGGATGCACTCATAGGGGGTGTGGTTCAGGAGGGACCTGTAGGAAAAATGGTTCAGGATAGCTTTTCTGACTTCACAGAGCTCCCTCTGCTGTCGTGTTTTATATAATACTTGAAAAAAAACTCGTGCTCTGTATGGTTTTCTAGCTTGGTTCCCCTTCTCCACTATTGTGGGGAGAGAGGCAGAGGGAAAGAGGATCTTAAGCAGGCTCCATGCTCAGCGCAGAGTCCAATGCGGGGGCTCGAACTCACGACCCTGGGATCATGACCTCAGCCAAAATCCAAAATCAGATGCTCAACTGGCCATCCAGATGCACTCTCCCTTCTCCCCTTTATCAACACCTTCTCTTCCTTTGGCTCTGTTATCCCTTTCTGATTTTCCCCCCCTCTACTTCCAGCAGTTTCTTCTCATTGTGTAGCACTATCCTAGAAGGGGGCTGTGCTGGTCAGTTTGAGATCTCCTGGGACCTAGACTCCTCCAGCCCCCTCAGACCGGGGTCCCCTTGCCCTCTTGGCCAGTAGCTTGGGCATAGCGCTTCTCTGTCCCAACTGCTGTTTCAAATTAGCCTGCTGTGTTTTCCAGTGAATGCCTGTTAGATCTTTTGGGTCGTCTCCTGTTTTCAAGTGTGTCCTGTCTCCTGTTGTTTTGCTCTGCTCTCTCCCACTCAAATTCCGACACTTCCCAGGTCTTTTAGCTAGTGGGGATGTTGAGACAGGGAAACCGAAGGTGATGCAGCCAGGCCGGCCTGAGGACTCAGAGAAGGGGAACCACAGGACTAGCCAGGAGGATCCGTGGCTTCCTGCAGGCTGGAGGTCAACTGTGAGCCAGCAGGAAGTGAAGGCAGATTTACCAAAAAATACAGAGTGAGAGGTACAGACAGAGCATCCAGGGGACCCGGAAAGGAGAAGAGCATGAAGTACCATCTTTGTTGAGGGTCTGGGGGTCTTATTGACGATTGTGGTCTTATTCACACGTCCTCTTAGGCATCCGGGAACTGGTCAGAACAAGGACGGGGTCTGGGTGTCCATCCTAAGTCACTCGTTTCCTGAAGCCAGAGGTCTTGGGGGATGTAAACCCCTGGTATACTCCATAGATGTGACCTGTTGTGCTGGAAGGTACCATTATCTCCTTGTCCCTCACAAGAGGGACATATTCTATCTGCGTGTGTTGAGTGGGGTGGGGTGCTGGCCAGAGCAAGAATAGAAGCTGAACAAGGAGCAAAGGGAAAAAATGGGCTGGGGTCCCTTTGAGACAGTGAAACTGAAGGGACCTTGTGGGGGGAAAAAAAAAATTCTGTGAGCTCTGCTCTTACTTTCTCTGGGCTTGAATTTGATTTCCATCCTGTACGAAGCCAAGGACCCTCTGGGCTGGTCCTGTGGGACCTGCTCTGGGTCCTCGTGATGAGGTTTTGGGGTGATGGTCGGGTGGTCCGGAGCCAACGGCCAAAGAAGAATCCTTGAAGACGTCTTTGGTGCCAAAAGGTGATTTTATTAAAGCACGGGGACAGGACCCAGTGGCAGAAGGAGCTGTGCTGGGTTGTGAAGAATAGCTGGTTTTATACTAGGGACTTGGGGAGGTAAAGTCAAAAGGGAGGCCTTGAGAGGGGCTTAGATGCGCTAAAGAGGACTTCTAAGATCCCTGAGGCTAAGGTTGTTTTCCCTCTAGCAAGGTATTAACATTGAAACAACACAGAGTTCCTGGAGAAACATTTTACTCTGCCAGCTTCAAGTATCTGTCAATGGGCTGCAGGTTATAAGGAAATTAAAATTTTTTTCTTAATGTTTTATTTATTTCTGAGAGAGAGAGAGACAGCATGAGCAGGGGAGGGTCAGAGAGAGAGGGAGACACAGAATCTGAAACAGGCTCCAGGCTCTGAGCTAGCTGTCAGCACAGAGCCTGACTCAAGGTTCGAATCCACAAGCCGTGAGATCATGACCGGAGCGGAAGTTGGATCCTTAACCGACCGAGGTCCCCAGGCGTCCCAGGAAATTTAATCTCACCTGCCATTTCCTTCTTGCCTGTGTTCCTCACATTGTGCTGAGGAGTGATGTTGGGGCTCCAGGAAACTGAGGCTATAGGTTGGAGATTAGGCTGTTGATAAGATTGCTTTTGGAGCACCCGGGTGGCTCAGTCGGTTGTGCTTCCGGCTTCCGCTCCGGTCAGGATCTCGCTGTTTGTGGGTTTGTGCCCCACATCAGGCTCTGTCTCATTGCTTAGACCTGTGCCTGTGTCACTTTGCCCTCATCCACTTGTGTTTGGTGTCATGGGGACAGCTTGTTGCCTAATTTTGTAATTGTTGGAAATAATGTTTGGAAACTAATGTGACAATAAACTATTTGTAAAAAAATAAAAATTAAAAAATTGAATCCCAAGCAAGCTCTGCACTGTCAATGTGGAGCCTGATGTGGGCTTGAACTCACAAACCGCGAGAGCTAGATTTTAGCTGAAATCAAGAGCCAAATGCTTAACTGACTGAGCCACCCAGGCGCCCCTCATTGTTCTGCCTCTTATGAGAGAATTTAGTGAAATTCAAAAATCATGCCACTACCATTGTCTGAGAATGCTGTCATTCATTTTTACAGTGTACAAATACAGAAAAGTTTACAGTAGAAGTGAGTTTTCCTGCACATAAGTTATACCTTGACAAAGTTGATTTTAAATATTAAAAACAGAAGTTAACCTTTACTCTTACTATCTGGAGATAAGCATTCTTAACATTTTGGCATAGTTCCTTCCAAGATATCAGTAATGATCATATATTTTTTCCTTACTAATACTGTTTACTTAATTATTATTTTTTTTTAGTTTAAAAGAAGTTTTAAGTTTATTTTTCAGAGACAGAGAGAGACAGTAGGAGTGGGGCAGGGTCAGAGAAAGAGGAAGACACAGAATCTGAAACAGGCTCCAGGTTCTGAGCTGGCTGTCAGCACAGAGCCCCATGCGGGGCTCGAATCCACCGTGAGATCATGACCTGAGGCGAAGTCGGACCCTTCACCCACTGAGGCGCCCCTACTTATTTATTTCAGAGAAGCATTTTCACTTCTAAGACAAAATACAGGGGCGCCTGGGTGGCTCAGTCGGTGAAGCATCCAACTTCAGCTCAGGTCATGATCTCATGGTTCATGGATTCGAGCTCCGCGTGGGGCTCTGTGCTGACAGCCAGCTCAGAGCCTGGAGCCTGTTTCAGATTCTGTGTCTCCCTCTCTCTCTGACCCTCCCCTGCTCACGCGGTCTCTCTCTCTCTCAGAAATAAATAAAACATTAAATAAATTTAAAAAAAAAAGACAAAATACAAGTCAAGCAATACAAATATGTCTTTCAAAAGTTGGTAATCTCCGGGGTGCCTGGGTGGCTCAGTCAATTAGCAGCTGACTTCAGCTTAGGTCATGATCTCACAGGTTGTCAGTTCGAGCCCCGCATGGGGCTCCATGCTGACAGCTCAGGGCCAGGAGCCCGATTTGGATTCTGTGTCTCCCTCTCTCTCTGCCCCTCCCCAACTTGTGCTTGCATGTGTGAGCATGCTCTCTCTCTCTGAAATAAACATTAAATTTTTTTGGTAAAATTCTTAAAATTTTATTGTTACCTAGTGATGCTTTTTTTTTTCTATAGACTGAGTCAAAAGATAGATACCTTTACTCCCTATGGATGCATCATACATATAGTACACAAATCCTAGATGCTTAATTCCATTTAAAAAATTTCTAAGTTTATGTATTTAGAGAGAGAGAGAGAGGGGTGCCTGGGTGGCTTAGTCGGTTAAGCGTCCGACTTTCGCTTAGGTCATGATCTCGCGGTTCGTGGGTTCGAGCCCCGCGTCGGGCTCTGTGCTGACTGCCAGCTCGGAGCCTGGAGCCTGTTTCAGTCTGTGACTCCCTCTCTCTCTGACCCTCCCCTGCTCACGCTGTCTCTCTCTCTCTCTCTCCTAGAATAAAAAACATTAAAAAAAAAAAAAAACTGTTTAGAGAGAGAGAGCAAAAGGGGGAGGTGGGCAGAGAAAGGGAGACACAGAATCCCAAGCAGGCTCCAAGCTGCCAGTGCAGAGCCTGACTCGGAGGCTTGAACTCCCAAACCGGGAGATCATGACCTGAGTCATGATCAAGAGTCAGAAGCTTAACCAACTGAGCCACTCAGGGCCCCCTCAATTTAAATTTATATATGCATATATCCACGTAACCACTATTTAGATCAAGGTATAAATCTTTCTCCAAAAACCTCCTTTATACTTTCAAGTCAATAATCCTCCCCTGAGAAGAAACCACTATCCTGATGTCTGTTACTGTAGATTTGTCTGTCTGTTCTTGAACTTCAAATAAACAAACGATGCAGCACTCTTTTGTGCCTGGCTTTTGCTCAGCCATATGTATTTGAGATTCATCCGTATGGTTGTGGGTAAGAGGAGGGTTTGGTTTGTTTTGGTTTTTCTGTGTGGTATTCATTGTACAAGTTGGAGTGAGTGCATATTTAAGTGTTTTATATCTTTTACTGTAGTAAAATATACATAATGTTACTGAATCGTACACTTAAAACGGTTAACATGGTGAATTTTATGTTAAGTTTATTCACAATGCTGGGCAACCATCACCATTAAGCATTTCCAGAACCTTTTCATTACCCCAGATAGAAACCTTGTACCATTAACAAATAACCACCCATGCAGCGCCTGGAGGGGGCTCAGTCGGTTGAGCGTCCGACTTCAGCTCAGGTCATGATCACACGGTTAGTGGGTTTGAGCCTTGCGTCAGGCTCTGTGCTGACAGCTCAGAGCCTGGAGCCTGCTTCGGATTCTGTGTCTCCCTCTCTCTGTGCTCCTCCTCCGATCATGCTCTGTCTCTCAAAAATAAATGTTAAAAAAAAAAAACAAATAACCACTCTTCTCCTCAGGCCCTGGTAGCCTCTATCCTGCTTTCTGTCCTTATGAATTTACCTGTTCTACATACCTCATAGGAAATAGCATCACATAATATTTGTCTTCTTGCATCTGGCTCATTTCACATAGCACAATGTATTCAAGGTTTATCATGTTGTAGCATGTGTCAGAATTTCATTACTTTTTAAGCCTGGATAACGGTCCATGGTGTGTAATTGCCGCATTTTGTTTACTCATTCATCTGTTCATCTATTGACTGGTATGTGGGTTGTTTCCTCCTGTTTGTTGGCTGTCGTGAATAAGCACATTTTTTATTTTAGTTGATGCCAGTGGCTTCTTTTCATAAAGATTGCATTACGGGCTGAACTGTGATCGCCCCTCTAGCAGAATGCATGTGTTACAGCTCTAATCCCCCATGTGACAGTATCAGAGATAGGGCCTTTCCGGAGGTAATTAAAGTTAAATGTGGTGACAGAGCGGGGCCCTAATCCTGTAGGAATGGTGTTTCTCTTAGAAGAGGAGGAGGGGTGCCTGGGCGGCTCCATCAGTTGAATGTCTGACCCTTGATTTCGGCTCAGGTCATGATCCCGGGTTCATGGGACTGAGTCCCACATCAGGCTCTCCACTAAAGCATGACACCTGCTTGGGATTCTCTCTCTCTCTCTCTCTCTCTCTCTCCCTCTTCCCCTCTTCCCAGCACTCTCTGTCTCACAAATTAAAAAAAAAAAAAAATACTCTCTAAGAAGAGGAAGGGACACCAGAGATCTTGTCCTTCTGTGCCTGTGGAAGACCATTCCAGAACACAGTGAGAAGACCACCATCTGCAAGCCAGGAACAGAGGCGTTGCCGGAAACCGTCCTTGCTGGTGGCACCTTGACCTCAGTCTTCACGCCTGCAGAACTGTGAGAAAATAAATGTCTATCGTCAAAGCCACTGGGCTGTGATACCTGTATTTTAGTTACAATGGCCCAAACCAACGGATATAGATCATATCAAACTTTTACTCTCATGCGTAATACATGACTGTGTAATTAGAACGTACCCAATTTCCCCACCCCCTCTGGCATTAGAGAGCGTCAGTCTTTGAATGTTTGCCAATCTGATAGTGAAAAGTAATTTCCATTATGCTGACGAAGAGTGTTATGTTCAGACCTCTTCTATGAATTCCTTGTGCATAATCTTTGTACTTTATTTTGCTTATTTGTTTCACATTCTAAAATTGGGATCTTTATTCTGTGGATTTTGTTTTGTATGTCGTATGAGATAACGTATCTCACTTTTTCTTCCATGGCGCCTGGGTGGCTCAGTCAGTCAAGTGTCCGACATGGGCTCAGGTCATGATCTATCTCATGGTTTGTGAGTTCAAGCCCTGCATCGGGCTCTGAGCTGACAGTGAGAAGACTGCTTGGTTTTATCTCTCCCCCTCTCTGTGCCCCTCCCCTGTTCATGCGCATGCACTCTTTCTCTCTAAATAAATAAATTTAAAATATATATATATTTGCTTTTTTTTTTTTTTTAAGTTTATTTACTTATGTTGAGAGAGAGAGAGAGAGAGAGCAGAGCCCAACACAGGGCTCGATCTGATGAACCAGGAGTTCGTGACCTGAGCCAGAATCAAGAGTCAGTCGCTTAACTGACTGAGCCACCCAGGCGCCCCGATTGTAGTGTTTTTATTCACACTCATGCCCTGGAGGTCCACAGCACGTGCTCTCCCCCGAACCACTTGGCCTGACCCATCCTACTGTGCGTAAAATCCCCATCAGGAGTGCAGAGAGAAAATCAACCATTTACACATCCCGCTCTGCTCCCTCTGTTCATCTGTGTCGAGGGGCTGTGGCTGGTATATTAAATTAAGAATATGCAGGGGCGCCTGGGTGGCTTAGTCGGTTAAGCGTCCGACTTTCGCTTAGGTCATGATCTCGCGGTTCGTGGGTTCAAGCCCCGCGTCGGGCTCTGTGCTGACTGCCAGCTCAGAGCCTGGAGCCTATTTCAGTCTATGACTCCCTCTCTGACCCTCCCCTGCTCACGCTGTCTCTCTCTCTCTCTCTCCTAGAAATAAAAAATAAATAAATAAAAAAATAAAAGGTGCCCCGGGAAAAGCATAGTGGGAACTGAGGCGGAAGCCTAACCTCAGGGCCTTATCTAAGTGGCCAGACTCTGGATGCGAACAGGGTGGTCACGCTGTGACATGCCAAGGCAGCAACTCAAAATGGCTGATTCTTCATTACACTTACGTCTAACCTTTAAGCATTTACTGAACTGCATACTCTCATGTTCTAGAAGGGCTAGAAGAAATCGCATGCCCAACCCCCACCCCTTCCCAGGCAGGTGAACCCCGTCTGGTTACGAGTATTCAGATTTTTCCCAGTCCCTCCTAAATCAAACAAACAAAGACACTTTGGAGATGAGAAGGCTCATTCTAACATGCTTCCTGCCAAGATTATACCTGAGAGCCATTGTCAATGTGAATAGAGTAGAGTCAAATTTTAGATCTCTAGGCAAAGGTCACCGAGGCTTGAGACAAGGAGATTATAAGAAAAGTTTAGGCTTTTTAAACATATTTGCAAAACTAGTAAAATATTAGCAGATTAAATCCAATAGCATACTAAATAATACAGCATGACTAAGTAGGGTTTATCTCAGGATTAAAGGTTAATTCTCCATTAGGAAATTTATCCACATAACTCACCAGATTAAAGAAAAAAGACTACGGAGGCCTGTCTCACCGACCTTCAGCCGGGTGGGTAGCACCATGTTCTCTCGGGCGGCATCGCTGGGCTTTCGGCCTGGGCCGTGCAGCCGCAATGGATCCAAGTTCGAAATATGGCAACCTTGAAAGATATTACCAGACGACTCAAATCGATCAAAAACATCCAGAAAATTACCAAGTCTATGAAAATGGTGGCGGCAGCAAAATACGCCCGAGCCGAGCGGGAGCTGAAGCCAGCCCAGGTGTACGGAACGGGATCTCTGGCTCTGTATGAAAAAGCGGATATTAAGGTTCCTGAAGACAAGAAGAAGCACCTCCTTATCGGGGTGTCCTCTGATCGAGGTCTCTGCGGTGCTATTCATTCCTCGGTTGCCAAACAGATGAAACATGAGGTGGCCACACTCACAGCGGCCGGGAAGGAAGTTATGCTGGTTGGAATTGGTGATAAAATCAGGGGTATACTTCACAGGACTCACTCTGACCAGTTTCTGGTGTCCTTCAAAGAAGTGGGAAGAAAACCTCCTACTTTTGGAGATGCATCTGTCATTGCCCTTGAACTACTAAATTCCGGATATGAATTTGATGAAGGGTCTATCATCTTTAATCGGTTCAGGTCTGTAATCTCCTACAAGACAGAAGAAATGCCCATCTTTTCCCTTGACACTGTTGCAAGTGCTGAGAGCATGAGTATCTACGATGATATTGATGCTGACGTGTTGCGGAATTACCAAGAATACACTCTGGCCAACATCATCTACTATTCGCTCAAGGAGTCCACCACGAGTGAGCAGAGCGCCAGGATGACGGCCATGGACAACGCCAGCAAGAACGCCTCTGAGATGATTGACAAACTGACTTTGACGTTCAACCGCACGCGCCAGGCCGTCATCACGAAGGAGCTGATCGAAATCATCTCTGGCGCTGCGGCTCTGGATTAATGAAAACCAAGGTTCATCCTCAGACAAGAGGTAAAGAAGGAAAATTCAGCCGGCTGATTCAATTTTAGCATACTGCTGTCCTTGTGAGAAGAAATTGTTGTTTAAACTACGAAAGACAGCAAGGTGTTTGTAAATTATCTTACAATAAACAACTTACCATAAGAAAAAAAGAAAATAAAGAAGAAAGACTACATAATGATGTAGGCAGAAAGAGAATTTGATAATATTTAACAGCCATCCATGAAAAGAATATAAAAAGCTTTTAATGAAGAGGGGGGGAATTTCTTTAACCTGATAAAGGATATCCACCAAAAATCCTACAATAGACATTAGTTAGTGGTGGAACTTTAGATGTTTCTCATAATCTTATTAAAGTAAAGAACAAGATAAAGAAGACCATTATCACTGCATCTGATGGACTGGTAATCCTCACCTTCTCAATAAGGCAGGTGGAAGGAAGGACGGGAGAAAGGAAGGGAAAAATGAAACACAGGAATTGAGAAAGAGGATGGGAAAATTGTGGCTAGGCATTCAATATGATTGCCCATATGGAAAATCCAAGAGAGTAAATGGACATGGTATTAAAACACAATTGAGATATAGAATGGTGTTCAGATGAGCATAAAAATAATGAGGAATAGCATTATTGTGTGCATTCATGCATTGAGTCTGGATTAAAACTAACGCAAACCATAAATCCGGACAAAATAGCGTAATGAGAGGTGTAAAATATTTAGAAAAAAAGTTTTTTTTCAGCACATAAATCAGTTCATTATCTTTATTTTATTTTATTTTTCATGTTTATTTTTGAGAGAGAGGGAGAGAGAGAAACCGAGCACGAGTGGGGGAGTGACAGAGAGTGAGTGACACACAGGAATCCTCAAAGCAGGATCCAGGCTCTGAGCACAGAGCCCGACGCGGGGCTCAAACTCACAAGCCGTGAGATCATAACCTGAGCGAATTCAGATGCTCAACTGACTGAGCCACCCAGGTGCCCCAGTTCATTACCTTTTATCAAAAGTGAAAGGTGAAAGTATTTGTTCCCCACGTCCCTGCCAGCAACAGCTGGAACAGCTCTTGCGCATTTTGCCTGACAAGGTAGAACATGGTGTCTCATCCTTAAGTTGCATTTCCTGGACTGTCTGTGACTTTAAGCATCTTTCCATATTTCTTTGTAGTGAATTTTCTCCTCTCCACATCGCCTATTCATATTGTCTGTCCATTTTTCTATTAGATTGCATGCCTTTTCCTTAACAATTTATAAGACCTTTTCATATAATGCGGATATTAATCTCTTGTCTGTCTTCCTGGGTAATAATTATCTCCATTTAGGGATCATTTATCCAATTAAAAAACCCACCTAGTTGTATTGGGATTCTAATTGAAATTACATTTTACATATATAATATATGATACACATGATATCCCATTTGTAACATACAAAATAGTACATAAACGTAAGGCTAATGGGCTCATGATGGTGGTTGAAAATGAGTTTTGTGTAATTTTTCTTAGGGAAGATTCAAGAGATCTCTGAAAATTTTTCTAACAATAAAAAAATCAATAAAATCTGCCAATTGAAATGGAATTAAAACAGGAAGTATGCTTTGCTGGGATGAGGGGAATAACTTGGTCCCTGGAGAGGGAAGTGGGGTTGGAAGAAGTTATAATGGGATTTTAGCTTTACTATAAATTTTTTAAAAGAATGGATATAATTGTCTGTGTAGTTAATTTTTAAGGTATTTATGAGACTTTTGGTTTTAGGATGGTAAAATAAAGATGTTTTCACACCCTGTCATCTTGAAAAATCTTACGATTTGGAGGCATTGGGTACCTTGAAAAGCTGGGCTGAGGTAGGGGAGCTGAAAATTCAGAGTAGGATAGGGACAGGATCACCAGGGATCACGAGATATTTGAGAAAAGCCTTCAGCGTAAAGGTGAAAGAAATCCTCTTCTTCAAACAGAAGAGGTTCTCTGACCACTCTTAGGTATATACCCATGAGAAACGAGAAGAGACATCACAGGAAACCGGGTGCACACATGTTCATAGTACTCCAAAAATGGAAACAGCCCATATGTGAACCAGCTGATGAATGGATAACCAAATATGGTCTATCCATACGGCTGAATATTATTTGGCCACGAAATGGAACAAAATACTGATAGGCGCTACAACATGGGTAGACTTGGAAACTATCATGCTGAGTGAAATAAGCCAGACACAAAAAGCCACATATAAGATTCCATTTATTTAAAAAAAAAATTTTAGGGGCGCCTGGGTGGCTTAGTCGGTTAAGCGTCCGACTTTCGCTTAGGTCATGATCTCGTGGTTCGTGGGTTCGGGCCCCGCGTCGGGCTCTGTGCTGACTGCCAGCTGAGAGCCTGGAGCCTGTTTCAGTCTGTGACTCCCTCTCTCTCTGACCCTCCCCTGTTCACGCTGTCTCTCTCTCTCTCTCCTAGAAATAAATAAAACATTTAAAAAAATAAAATAAAATAAAATAAAAATTTTAATGTTTTTATTTGTTTTTGAGACGGAGAGAGACAGAGCATGAGAGGGGAGGGGCAGAAAGAGAGGGAGACACAGAATCAGAAGCAGTTCCAGGCTCTGAGCTAGCTGTCAGCACAGAGCCCGACGCTGGACTCGAACCCACGAACGTGAGATCATGACCTGAGCCAAAGTTGGAGGCTTTACCGACTGAGCCACCCAGGTGCCCCTATAGGATTCCATTTAAATGAAATGTCCACAGGCGCCTGGGTGGCTCAATCAATTGAGTGTCTGACTTTGGCTCAGATCCTGATCTCATGGTCTGTGGGTTCGAACCCCACGTCACGATCTGTGCTGACAGCTCAGAGCCTGGAGCCTGCTTTGGATTCTGTGTCTCGCTCTCTCCCTGCCCCTCTCCTGCTTACACTCTCTCTCTTTCAAAAATAAATAAACATTAAAAATTTTTCAAATAAATAAATAAATGAAATGTCCAGGGGCACCTGGGTAGCTCAGTCAGTTGGGCGTCTGACTCCCATTGAGGTCATGAACTTGTGGTTCCTGAGTTCAGGTCCCACGTCGGGCTCTGTGCTAACAGCTCAGAGCCTGGAGCCTGCTTCGATTCTGTGTCTCCTTCTCTTTGCTCCTCCCCTACTTGTACTCTGTCTCTCTCTCCCTCAAAAATAAAGATTAAAATTGAATGAATGAATGAAATGTACAGAAAAGGCAAATCCATAGATTAGTGCCTGCCTGGGACTGGGGGTGGGGAATGGAATGCGGCCACTAACGAATAGTAGGTGTTTTTGTTTTTTCTGACATTGTGGAGACTCTCAAATTAGATTGTGTGGATGGTTGCGTAACTGTGAATATACTAAAAATCACTGAACTGCACCCTTTATATGGGTGAATTTTATAGTATGTGAATTATATCTCAATAAAGCTTGTTTAAAGTGATCTGAGAGGGGCACCTGGGTGGCTTAGTCGGTTAAGCATCCAACTCTCGCTTAGGTCATGATCTCGTGGTTGTGGGTTCGAGCCCCGCGTCGGGCTCTGTGCTGACTGCCAGCTCAGAGCCTGGAGCCTATTTCAGAGTCTGTATCTCCCTCTCTCTCTGACCCTCCCCTGCTCATGCTGTCTCTCTCTCTCTCCCCTAGAAATAAATAAAAATATTCACAAAGAAAAATAAAGTGATCTGAGAGGAAGCAAAGATATTGGAGGGCAAAGGAGAAGACGTCAGTCCTTCTGTCTTCATGTTTGCAACAAGCCCTTGAAAAATCCTACATCAGAGAACATGTTCCTGCACATTAGTCTTTTCTTTTCTTTTTTATGTTTAGTTATTTATTTTGAGAGAGAGAGAGAGAGAGAGAGGGCATCGCAAGCAAGCTCCGTGCTGTGGGTGTGGAGCCTGATGCGGGACTCGATCTCAGGAACTGTGAGGTCATGACCTTAACTGAAATCAAGAGTCAGATGCATACATAACCAACTTAACCAACGGAGCCCCCTGGGCGCCCCCACTTAGTCTTTTCTAATGCCTTACTATTTTCATTCTAAGAGCGTTTATGATCGAATTGCCAGGCTTTTTTCCCAATGACTGTTCTCTCTTATGTCCCCCTCTTTTTTTGGGTCCCTGGCCTTGAGATAGTACTCTGTGAATTTGATGAAATATTCCCTGTTCAGGCCCACTTGTTCCCAAAAATGAGTTTTAGAAAGTATATCAACAACACCTGTTTCTTGTTAATAATAGTAATAATAAATGCTACACATAAAGTATGTACAAATAAAATACAAAGTAAATACTATCCAAAGTCACTCTTTTCCCAAGATGTGAACTTCCTTTACATTTTGTTGGGTCTTTCCAGACTGTTTTTATCCACATGCAAACAAAGAGGGTTTTGGTTTTGGGTTTTGTGGGGGTTTTTTGTTTTTATTTTTTTAATGTTTATTTATTTTTAATTTTTTAACGTTTACTTTTTTTTTTTTAATGTTTTTATTTTTAGGAGAGAGACAGTATGAGGAGGGGAGGGTCAGAGAGAGAGGGAGACACAGACTCTGAAATAGGCTCCAGGCTCTGAGCTGGCAGTCAGCACAGAGCCCGACGCGGGGCTTGAACCCACGAACCGCGAGATCATGACCTAAGCGAAAGTCGGACGCTTAAGCAACTAAGCCACCCAGGCGCCTCGACGTTTACTTATTTTTGAGAGAAAGAGACAGAGCATGAGCAGGAGAAGGGCAGAGAGAGAAGGAGACACAGAATCCAACACAGGTTCCAGGCTCTGAGCTGTCAGCACAGAGCCCGA
This sequence comes from Proteles cristata cristata, assembly GCA_017311185.1. Lineage (NCBI taxonomy): Eukaryota > Metazoa > Chordata > Mammalia > Carnivora > Hyaenidae > Proteles > Proteles cristata. The sequence goes on from JAESUZ010002594.1 coordinate 645,476, forward strand.
CCTGGGTCCCGAATTCACGAACCATGAGATCATGACCTGAGCCAAAGTCAGACGCTCAACTGATGGAGCCACCCAGGTGCCCCTGTTTTTGCTTTTTTTTTTGAAAAGAGAACATGTGTTTGGCAGCTGGCAAACTGCTTTTTGCTCAAATATCTTGACTGTCCTATGCCAGTATATATGGTCGGCTTTATTTGTGTTCCTCAGCATGGATATATGCCAAATTATATAACCATTCTCTTAAGGAAATGGCTACTGTTTTCAGTAACACCTAACACCGATAACGCCACACTGGATAGCTATTTTTGCATACTCATTCACTTTAACAAGTATTTCCATAAAATTGAATTGGAGTCAAAAACTTGACATCTAACATTTTGAAAGATACTAACAGCATTGCCCTCCCAAAAACATCATTTTGAGCACAGCCTAATCCTATAGGATTATCGAATCCACTGTTGGATATTATCAACCTTTCTGGCTTTTGCCAAACAAATAGGGTAAGATAGTTTCACTGGCCTTCCCTAGCTTGTGAGACAGACTCGTGCCTCATCTCTTCCTAATTCCATGCTTAGTGATGACTCGTTGGTAGCTGGAAATCAGTAGTATTTACACCACAAAATTGGCAAAGATTACAGATTAAAAACATGCACACACATATATATACACGAAGGAAGGAAATATGACTAGAAACTACAATTCTTGCCTTTTGGAGTTTTTTTACTGTTCTCTTGTTTTCATGTTTTTGTTTTTTTTTTTTCATTTTATTTAGAGAGAGAGAATGAGCAGGGGTGGGGCAGAGGGAGAAAGAGGGGGGAGAGAGAGAGAGAGAGAGAGAGAGAGAATCTTAGGTAGGTTCCATGCCCAGCACAGATCCGGACTTGGGGCTCAGTCCCTCCACTCTGGGATCGTGACCTGAACCAAAATCAAGAGTCGGACGCTCAACTGACTGAGCCACCCAGGTGCCCCTCATGTTCTCATTTTTATTTGAACTTCTTCTTTGGAGGTAATTACAGATTCCCATGCAGCTATAAGAAAAAATCCAGAAAGAGTCTATGTACTCTACCGAGTTTCCCCAGATGGTAACATCTTGCAAATTATAGTGCAATTTCACAACCCGGAATCATTGATACAGTCAAGATACAGAGCATTTATATTACCACAGGGTTCCCTCCTGTTGCTCTTTTTATGGCCACACCCACTTTCTACACACCTTAACCCCTGGTAAACATTAATCTATTTTCCATTTCTATAATTTTATAATTTCAAGAATGTTATATAGATGGAATCATACAGTATGTAACATTTTGTGTTTGGCTTTTTTCACTCTGCATGATTCTCTGGAGATTCATACAGGTCATTATGTATAAACAATAGTTCATTTTTTAAAAAGTGAGATATAATTGACATATGACATTATATTAGCTTCAGATATACAACATAATGATTTGATATTTGTTTATATTGTAAATTATCTCCACAATAAGTGGTGTCTAGTTGACAACAACATAGTTACCAAATTTTTCTTCTTCTTCTTTTATTTTTATTTTTTTAACGTTTTATTTATTTCTGAGAGAGAGAGAGACAGTGTGAGCAGGGGAGGGTCAGACAGAGAGGGAGACACAGAATCCGAAACAGGCTCCAGGCTCTGAGCTGGCTGTCAGCACAGAGTCCGACACGGGGCTCGGACCCACGAACGATGAGATCATGACCTGAGCCGAAGTCGGATGTGTAACCGACTGAGCCACCAGGCGCCCCATCTTCTTCTTTTTTTAATGTTTATTTATTTTTGAGAGAGAAAGAAAGAGAGAGAGAGTGGGGGAGGGGCAGAGAGAGAGGGAGACACAGAATCTGAAGCAGGCTCCAGGCTCTAAGCTGTCAGCACAGAGCCCCACATGGGGCTCGAACTCACAAACTGCAAGATCATGACCTGAGCCGAAGTTGGACGCTTAACCGACTATCCACTCAGGTGCCCCACCAAATTTTTCTTTATCGTGATAAGCACTTTTAAGATCTACTGTCTTAGCAACTTCTACATACGCAATACAATATTATTCTATGATCACCATGTTGTATCCGTATGATTTATTTTATAACTAGAACTCAATACCTTTTGACCCCCTTCACTGATTTTCCCCGCCTCCCCCCCACTCCTACTCTCTGGCAACTATCAAACTGTTCTCTGTATCTATGTGTGTGTGGTTTTTTTAAATTCTGCATATATGTGAGATTTGTCTTTCTCTAATTTATTTGACGTAATGCCCTCAAAGTCCTTCCACTCTGTTGCAGATGATAAGATCTTCTTATTTTTATGACTGAATAATGTTCCTGTGTGTGGGTGGGTGTCTGTGTGTGTGTGCATTTTCTTTATCCATTCCTCCATTGAAGGGCATTGGGGTTGCTTCATGTCTTGGCTGTTGTCAATAATACTGCAATAAACATAGGGTTGTGTATATCACTTCAGGTTAGTGTTTTTATTTTCTTCAGATATATACCCAGAAGTGGAATCGTGGGTCATAGGGTAGTTCTATTTTTAATTTTTTTACAAAACTCCACACTGTTTTACACAGCGGCTGCACCAGTTTACATTCCCACCGACAGAGCATGAGGATCCCCTTTTCTCCACATCGTCACCAACACTTACTATTTCTTGTCTTTTCAATAATAGCCACTCTGACAGGTGTGAGGTGGTATCTCATTGTGGTTTTGATTTGCGTTTCCCTGATGATGAGTGATGCTGAGCACCTTTTCATGGGCCTCTTGGCCTGGCTGTCTTCTTGGGAAAAATGACTATTTACGTCCTCTGCCCATTTTTTAAATGGATTGTTGGGAGGTTTTTTCCGTTGAGTTTCACAATACATACAACTTTGTGTATTTTGGATATCCACCCCTTATCGCAGAGAGGCCCTGCAGATATCTTCTGTGATTTGGTAGGTTACTTTTCATTGTGTGGATGTTTTTTCTTCCTGTGCAATAATTCATTTCTTTTTGTTACCGAATAAATGTACCATGGTGTGGATATGCCTTCATTTAATCATGTTCACACTGAAGGACACTTGGGCTCGCTCTTTCTATTTTTGTCAATTATGGATAAAACTAATATAAGCATGCCTGGACAAGTTTTTGTGTGTCCTGTTCTCATCTTCCTGACTGATCCTCAGGCTGTTGCTGGTATTTATGACTTTCCTCTGTTACTTCTCATTCCTTTGCCTTAATAATGGCTAACATTTATAGGGTGTTTACTGCATGCTGGACCCTGTCCTAAGTGCTTTGTAAGTATTACTCAATTCTCAAAATAAGCATCTGAGGTATGAACTATTATTATCCCTAGTTTATAGGTGTGGAAACTAAAGCGGAGATGGCTACATAGCCGGCATGTGTTAGCACTTAGATTTGAATCCACATAGGCTGGTACTAGAGCTCAGCCTCTAAACCACTACGTTGTACAGCCAGGACTTAAGATGATCCTTCCTAAGGAGCGACCTTGGCCTTCACTCCTGGAGGACCTGAACTCTCAGTTATCTGCTGCTGTTGTCGCTGCTGCTGGTTAGTCGTCTGTGAACTTTATCCATTGCCCATGGTGGTATAAGGTATCCTGGGGGTACCCTTGGGTTGCACCCATCTCCCTCCCTGACCCTGTGTATAACAGCAATCTTATTTTCTCTAAATTGTCAGGATCAATCACCCCAGCTAATATCTTGCCCCCCTCTTCTGCCTGTTCACTAAATGGCATAAAAAAACTAAAATACCCAGGTTACTGCCTCAAGGTCCAGTTCAGTGGAACTACTGGTGTCTCCTCTTTGCAGAAACAAAGCTCCTTGGGATGCAAAACCTCTACAGAGGCAAAGACGAGAGCTGTGGATCTGCATCCAAAACTGTTGTGAATGGGTTCTCACTCCCACCCTTCTGTTTCTGGGCTCATCATGTGTTCTGGCTGAGAGAGAAATGGTGCCATGGAATTGTTGCTGATTCAGAACATCGATTGCACTCAGTGGCCAGCACTCCAATCTTAAAAGGTTTTGCTCCAAATGAGTCTTCTGTAAGGTCAACTGTTTCTGAGGGATGAGGCATGTGGTAAGATCCACGACTCCTGTGTATCTTCGTGTGGTGGTGAAAGCATGGACTCCAGACCAAACTGTCTGGATTCAAACACAGGCTTCCCCGCTCACTTACCTACTTCTGACTTGGAGCAACTTATGAAACTTCCTTGTGACTCAGTTTTCTGATCTGTAAAGTGGAGCTAATAATAATAGTATTTTGCTCAATATGGTTGCTGTGAAGATTAGGTGAGGTCATATTGTTGGACATTGCTGGCACTCCATCACTGTACACTGAGAGCTCCGATCAGGAGCCAGGTAATGGGGGCCACCATGGGAGCCTCTGAAGCATCCAGAAGGCCCAAAGATGGTGGTGGTGGCACACGTATGGAAGCAGGGAAAATAAATCCAAATTTGGAATTAGCTTCTAGAGAGAACGAATTTCTGCCCCCTCTTCATCGAAGAGACCTAACATGAGCATCCTTCGCCACTTGGGGGGCTGGTTTGGTAGCTTTTGTAGGCCAAGTGGACCTTCAGCAGTAGCCCCAATGGGCCAGACATGGTAAGGGGCAGTCCATCCCATGAAGGCCACGTGCAGCCTGTCTTCTTGCCACCACGGCCACTTCTTCCATGGAATGTCTGGGGTGGAAACGGAATGGCAGTCACATAGCAGGTTCACTTGCCCTGCTGGATCCCCAGAAGCAACCTTAATTTATGATGGTGAGCGGCAATCATGACACAAATACTCTTCCGTTCTGGGACCCTCCTGCATGGTCTGTGTGCAAGCCTTCTTCCTGAACCTGCTGTCCCCAGGCCTGTGATCTCAGTCTATTCGAATCTGTCCATCCAGCCAAAGCACCACTGGCACATGAATCAGAAAGATCCTCAAGCTGTGTCTTCTCCCAGCAAAGTCGGTGACACGTTCTACTTGAAATCCCCCCCCACCCCAGAGGATTTTCCTTCTCCACTAACCTCTAGCACTATCTCTCAGAAAGCATGATTATTTCTTTATATAAAGAGGCATTTATTATCTGCAAGTTAAGAAAAGAATCACTAATTCTCTAGCTTTGAAAGTCAGTGTCTTGAGGGGCGCCTGGGTGGCTTAGTTGGTTAAGCGTCCGACTTTCGCTTAGGTCATGATCTCGCGGTTCATGGGTTCGAGCCCCGCGTCGAGCCCTGTGCTGACTGCCAGCTCAGAGCCTGGAGCATGTTTCAGTCTGTGACTCCCTCTCTCTCTCTGACCCTCCCCTGCTCACGCTGTCTCTCTCTCTCTCCTAGAAATAAATAAAACATTAAAAAAATTAAAAAAAAAAAGTCAGTGTCTTGGTTATAAAATTCTACATTTAAAACCTTCAGTTTTCACAAGGTTTTAAAAAATTTTTTAATGTTTTATTTATTTCTGAGAGAGAGAGAGAGACAGCATGAGCAGGGGAGGGTCAGAGAGAGAGGGAGACACAGAATCCAAAGCAGGCTCCAGGCTCTGAGCTGTCAGCACAGAGCCTGACGTGGGCCTCAAACTCACGAATCACAAGTTCATGACCTGAGCCAAAGTCAGAGGCTTAATCGACTAAGTCACTCAGGCGCCCCTCAATTTACCATCTTAACCATTTATTTTACTTTATTATTTTGTAAGTTTATTTGTTTATTTTGAAAGAGAGAGCACGAGCAGGGGAGGGGCAGAGAGAGGGGGAAGAGAAGAGCCCAAGAAGCTCTGCGCTGTGAGTACAGAACCCAATATGGGACTTGATCCCACAAACCGGGAGATCATGACCTGAGCTGAAATCAAGAGTTGGACACTTAACCAATTGAGCCATCCAGGCGCCCCATTTTTTTTTATTTTAGAAAGAAAGAGCAGACCACATGAGTGGGAGAGAGGAGCAGGGGGAGAGGGAGAGAGAATCTTAAGCAGGCTCCACACTCAACATAAAACCTGACATGGGGCTCGATCCCACAACCCTGAGATTATGACCTGAGCCAAAATCAAGTCACTCAACCGACTAAGCCATGCCGGTGCCCCACCCCCACCCCCGCCGCCATCTTAACCATTTGAAAATGTTCAGTTTTGGGTTTGTGCAACTGATCTCTAGAGCTTCAGACGGGCTTTGTTACCCAATCATAACATTAGCACTTAGTGCCTGCTCAGTGCTACTAGAGGAACTTTACCGATGTTAAGTCATTTAATGTTCAGTACAGCCTATGAGGGTAAGTATTTTTATTATTTCTCTTTCAGAGCTGAGGAAACTGAGGTACACAGAGGTGAAATAAGTTGCCCAAATTCATTCAGCGAGGAACTGGTAGAACCAGAATTCAAACACAGGACGTCGGCTTCTAGAATTCTTGCTGCTAATCTCCTTATAGGCCACTCCTGCCTGGCGATGGCTTGTTGTGGACTGCCAGCCACCTGCAATCCAAGCTAGAATGTTTTTTCTTCTCCATGTCTTTCTCGAGGCCAGTGGAGCAGGCTTCCGAAGCCATCAGAGCAGACCGAGGAAAATAGGTTCTGGCACAACGGGGCAAACCGGAGGGCACACCAGGGCACTTTGTGGTTTCTTTCTGCCTTCAGGAAGTTCTCAGGCTCCACCCAGCTTTACCTGAGGTGAGAAACACGGAGCTCCTGAGGTCCTGGACCAGCTAGGTGGATCAGATCATCCTTAGTTCATGAAGGGGCTTTGGCCACCAAGTCACCCGGTATCCTGTGGTCCCACATTTTGCTTCTCTTGGGACCCAGAAGCCCACAAGAGGCTATTTATCAGGAGAGGAGCTGCTACCTGCCAGAGTGAGCTGAGCCTCAACACCTCTTTTGGCCACGCTGGGGCCTCTTCTGGGTCTTGCTTGCCAGAGGGTGGGTCACCCTCCTTTAAGTCCAGCACTGTGGGTCCTTTGCATCATAAGTCCTCCCCTGGCAGGTGTGTTGAAGTGGAGCCAGGAGCAGCCAGACAGCCCTTCCTTGTGTGAGATCCCATAGTCAGAAGAACACTGCCTCTGTCCATCACGTTCCAGGTGCAGCCTCGCCCCCGCAGCATGGCTGGCCCCCCACACACTGGCCTTCACCCACATCCACCAAAGCCCACTCACCACCATGCTACTTCTTTGTGCCCGAGCCCTCCTGGGCACACCTACATGTCCGAGACTGTCACGCACTCGCTCCTAGCTGCAACAGGACCGGCGACAGCACCTCTCTGGCCTTTTTGGTTCCCAGAGTGGTCGGTGGTGGGTTCCACCTCCCAGCAGGCATCAAAACAGCTGTATGTGCTGGCCAGCCCCAAACAAGGAAACACAGCACAACCTGGCTTGAGGAGCTGTTGCAATGCTTCCAGGATTCACTGCATGAGAGTGTGGCCATTACAGGCAGAGTCTAAAGCCCGCTGCCTAGACTCAAATCTTGGACTCTGCTCCCCACTAGCTGTGTGAGTTGGAGCAAGTTACTTCCCTTTTGTATGCTGTAGCTCCCTTATCTGTAAAATGGGCACAATAAGTGTCTCCACTCATAGGTTTGTTGTGAGGATGAAACAAGATGGAGCATGTAAAGAGCTTCAGGAAGTTTCTGGCACACAGCAAGCTTTTATGTGAATGTGGGATTCATTTCTTTCTTTGTCTTTAAGGTGCTTAGAACAATACCAAGGGTATATTAAACATTCAATAAGTACTGTTTTTGTTGTTGTTGTTGTTGTTATCGTTATGACCTGTTTATTGCCTACTTGTCCAGGTGTTTCTAGGGACTCTATCCTAGACCTAGAATCCCTAGGTAAAAGTGCTAAGCACAATCTAACTTTCGATAGCTATTGGCAAATCGCACTTGTTAATAAGTCCAATCTCACCTTTTCCTCATGTTCTCCCCACGACTGGATTTTAGCCTATTAAATTTTGGCTTGTCTAATAGACAACAGTGTTATTGTCTTCTTTCACTATTTCAATTTTTAAATTATGCATGTATTTCAGCTTACTAAAAAAATTTTAAAACTACATATTTGGTATGTAATGTGAAAAATAAATATTGCTTCTGATAATCCAGGTCCTCAGAGGTAACAAGTGTTGATTACCTTTGGTAAGTTTGGTATGATACAAGAAGTTTTTTATCTCTTCAAATTCTTTCCTATAAACATGTACCCTTATTGGGGCGCCTGGGTGGCTGGGTTCAACATCTGACTTCAGCTCAGGTCACGATCTCTCAGTTTGTGAGTTTGAGCCCTGCACCGGGCTCTGTGCTGACAGCTCAGAGCCTGGAGCCTGCTTCAGATTCTGTGTCTCCCTCTCTCTGCCCTTCCCCAATTCACACTCTCTCTCTGTCTCTCTCAAAAATATACAAACGTTAAACACATTTTTTAAAACTAGTCTTGATTTGGGGCGCCTGGGTGGCGTAGTCGGTTAAGCGTCCGACTTTCGCTTGGGTCATGATCTCGCGGTTCGTGGGTTCGAGCCCCGCGTCGGGCTCTGTGCTGACTGCCAGCTCAGAGCCTGGAGCCTGTTTCAGTCTGTGACTCCCTCTCTCTCTGACCCTCCCCTGCTCACGCTGTCTCTCTCTCTCTCCTAGAAAAAAAAATTTAAAAATAGTCTTGATTTGAGGTAACAATTTTAAAAAAACCATGTAACCTGGGGCACCTGGGTGGCTTAGTCGGTTAAGCGTCCGACTTTCGCTTAGGGCATGATCTCGCCGTTCGTGGGTTCGAGCCCCGCGTCGGGCTCTGTGCTGACTGCCAGCTCAGAGCCTGGAGCCTGTTTCAGTCTGTGACTCCCTCTCTCTGTGACCCTCCCCTCCTCACGCTGTCTCTCTCTCTCTCTCTCCTAGAAATTAATAAAACATTAAAAGAAAAACAAAACAAAACAAAACCATGTAACCTTATTTATTTGTTTGTTTATAGTATACATTTGGGGTATATTTTAAATTACAAATTATATATACACGATGTAATTATAAATATAATTTACATTACTTAGTTTAATATGCAAAGTAGTCAACTTAATTAAAACTATGTGGTTTAACTAATTAATTTTATATATAGTTTGAATTGTATGGGTTCATACTATCTTCTGCCTTTTTCCCCTTCGACCATACTTCCTGGTTATCCTTCATGTCCATATGTATAAAATTATACATTATGGTTTCTTGGTGTTCATATTACAGCTGTACCAGAATATATTTAGCCATTCCCCCACTGGTTGTTTCCAGTTTTTCACTCTTATGAACAATGTTGCTGTGAACATCTTATGAATAGAGTTGAATACTTGTCCATTTCCACAGAATAGATCACCACAGGTAGATTTCTGCTGCAGATGTTGCTAGGTGTTGTTAACATGCCTTCTTAAAATGTCCCCCCATTATACTCTTGCCAAAAAATACAAAAGTGTCCTGTCCCCACACCTCTTCCAACGTTAAATATTTTTTTAAAATATTTTTTTATTTATTTCTAGGAAAGAGAGAGAGAGACAGCGCGAGCAGGGGAGGGTCAGAGAGAGAGGGAGTCACAGACTGAAACAGACTCCAGGCTCTGAGCTGGCAGTCAGCACAGAGCCCGACGCGGGGCTCGAACCCACGAACCGCGAGATCATGACCTAAGCGAAAGTCAGACGCTTAACCGACTAAGCCACCCAGGCGCCCCTTCCAACGTTAAATATTAACAATCTTCTTATTTTTGAAAAATCCCATCACATTGTTGTTTTAACAAGCATTTCTTTAGTTGCTAATGAGATTGGGCATCTTTATTTATGTTCATTCGCCATTTAACCTTCATTTTCCTATCCTTGGCATATTTTTCCATTGAACTGCTTGTCTTTTTCTAATTGATTTGTTGGAGATCTTTGTATATTTTTCTCTTTTTTTAAGCTCATTTATTTATTTTTGAGAGAGACAGAGGCAGTGTGAGCCTGGGAAGGGCAGAGAGGGTGGGGAGAGAGAATCCCAAGCAGGCTCCAGGCTGTCAGCAGAGAACCCGATGCGGGGCTTGAACCCACAAACTGTGAGATCGTGACCTGAGCCAACATCAAGAGTCAGAGGCTTAACGGAATGAGCCACCCAGGCGCCCCGGAGATCTTTGTATGTTGAGAATGATCATTATTTTTCAGCTTAAGCCTTTTGAAACTCTGGTTTCTGAGCAGCCTTTTGATAAACTGAGACAGGAAATCCCAAAATATCCCCTTTCCAAACAGCACTTCCATCTTTCTACACTCACGTGACCCCCAAGGTTCCTGCCTCTGGGACCCTGGAGGAAGTTCCCAAGCTGCCTGCCTCCTTCCCAGGCAGCATCTTGGGGCTGAGGTGAGAAAATGGGGGCCCCGAGAAGGATGGAAATTTGTTCCTGCCTGTCCTGAGCTTCGTAGAGAAACTGTGACTCAGAGATATGACTCCAGGGGCCAAAGGTCCTTCCCACCTCAAATAGAAGGGCTTTCATTTTCCTTTGGATTTTTTATTTACAGTATTATAACATGTCCAAAATGGAAGCTTGATTAGGGGTTTTGATGGCTTAATTTGGGCCATTAACCAAAACTGATGTAATTCTTTCTTCCCAGGGCTCATAAGGGAGAAGGTGCAAGCCAAGTGGGCCTCTGTAAAGGCAGAGATGATTGCATAAAAGCCTTTTTATGGTCCTTGTCTCAGCTCTCCTGGAGCCAGGCTTGGCACAGGAGACAGGCTGGGGCAGGAGGGGCAGAGGAGGAAGTCACAGCAAACTTCCCCGTGTCCCTGTGACTGATGTTGCTGTTACCTCTTCTAGACACCGACTTCACCTTTTCTTCTTGTAGGTTAGCTATGTGACAAGATACCTATTCTCTATTGTAGGGAGATCCTCCTCCACTTAAATTTGAATCTATCTTCAAGGTACCTCCCTTTCTCACCTACAGGCTTAAAGAGATTTAAGACCAATAGAGGGACGCCCGGGTGGCTCGTTTCTTGGCCGACTGTTTTGGTTCAGGTCATCATCTCACGGTTTGTGAGTTCAAGCCCCACATTGGGCTCCGTGCTGACAGTGCAGAGCCTGCTTGAGATTCTCTCTCTCTCCCTCTCTCTCTGCCCTTCCCCCTCTCACCTTCTCTGCCTCTCCCTCAAAAATAAATAAGTAAACTTTTTAAAATGTATAAAAAAAGAACGATAGGAAGGTATGGACCCTCTCATCTCTCAATTCAAACAACCTGTAAAACAAAAATGTGTAAGGCAAAAGGGGAAATGTGAACACTGAATATCTGATAATAGCGAAGACTTACTAATTTGTTTAGGTGTCATTATGAGATGGTGGTTTAAAAAAAAAGTTTTGAAGGGATGCATACAGAAATATTAATGCAAAGAATAATATAATGTCTCATGTTGGCTTCAAAACAACCCGAGGTAGAGGAGGGCTGGGAGGTAGAGTTGAAGCAGGTACGGTTGTGAGTAGAGTTTTCGGGAAGGTAGTGGTGTAACTGCAGGTTCAACACACTCTTCTCCCTATTTTTTGTAGAAATGGACATTTTCCCTCTCTCATTCTCCATTCTTTTCTTCTGTCTCAAGAGATGGGGGAACAGCTGCCTTTTAAACACTTCCCTTGCTCTTATCCTCAGAGGCAGGCGACTGATAAAACGTAGTCACAACACCCGGAGGGCGATCCCAGCAGCCAGAAGGTGAGAAGAGGCCATCCCAATGCACAGAAATAAGCCGTTAGTGGTGAACTTTCCAGCTTCCGTGACAGGCCGGAAGGGGGGCTATTTTCTGAGCGCACTGAGGGTGGGCAGGAAGCCCTCCAAGAGCCTCTCAAATCACCCCCTGGCAGATGGCTTTTCCCCTCTCTTCTCTGAGCTCCGTTGTTCTGAGCAGCAGGCTTTGAACTCGGCATGGTTCAGAGGGACATGCTGTGAAACTGGCTTGAGCAGCTGGTTGAATTCGTAAAACTCTGTTCCCTCTGATGTGAGATGAAGAAAAAGCTGGATCCCGGCCAGGGCTGCTGTGGGCAGTCCCCGGGCTCAGCGCAGCGTGCGGGCCGCCGGCGCCAGTCCCACCGGCCCCGGTGCTCAGTACGCGCTACTCCCTCCCGCACAGGGCGTGTAGCTGCTCTGTCAAAACGAGGACAAGGGAGCGGGACGTGTGTCGGAAACTCTGCTGAGCTGGGAAAAACCTCAACCCATCCGGCAGGTCCCGCGTGAGGCCTCCAGGTGCTACAGGCACCTCGGATTGTATGCTCGTTTGCACACAAAGCTGTAGGCTACAGACCAGACCACGCTGCCTAATCCCACTCTACTCTCGGCCACCCCATTACCCAACGTCCTCCGTAGCCCTTGTTGGAGATGATGCTATTGGTTTATAGGTTTCCTCAATTAGTGGCCATCTCCCTCCGCGCATCATCTCTATGAAGGCGGAAAGTGCCTTGTTTCCCACTCTGCCCACCAAACCAGTTGGTACCTGGCGGAGCCCAAGACTCAATGGATGAATGACCACGCAGGCGTGGGCCTCCAAAGGAGAGGGCGGGCAGGCAAAAAAAAAAAAAAAAAGAAAGAAAGAAAGAAATAAAAAAAAACAACCTAATATCTTTACTTGAGGTTTTGGTTACAAAAGTAATGCATGATTATTATTTTTAAAAATATACAAGAGTCTGGGGGTGCCTCAGTGGCTCAGTTGGTTGAGCGTCTGCTTTGGCTCAGGTCATGATCTCACGGTTGGTGAGTTCCAGCCGGCATCGGGCTCTGTGTTGACAGCTCAGAGCCTGGAGCCTGCTTCGGATTCTGTGTCTCCCTCTCTCTCTGCCCCTCCTCCACTTTCACTCTGTCTCTCTCCCTCTCTCTCAAAAACAAAAAATAAATAGGGGCGCCTGGGTGGCTCAGTCAGTTAAGCGTCCGACTTCGGCTCAGGTCATGATCTCACGGTTTGTGGATTTGAGCCCCGGGTCGGGCTCTGAGCTGACAGCCAGCTCAGAGCCTAGAGCCTTTTCAGATTCTGTGTCTCCCTCTCTCTCTGACCCTCCCCTGCTCACACTGTCTCTCTCTCTCTCTCAGAAATAAATAAAAACATTAAAAAATAAAAATAAAAAATAAACAGTAAAAACTATATGTGTGTATGTGTGTGTACACACATACATACACACATAAGTGTCTGGAAAAAAAAAACTAAAAAATTTATCCCATTCCGTCCATTGCCTCTCTCCAAAGGTAGCCATGGTTACACATGGATGGAGTATCTTTCCTGTGGTGGGGGGCATCCCCTGCTCCCGCCACACCAGGAAGACCCCCTCGGTTCAGGAGACACCTGCTTCTCCACCTCTCTCCCTGTTCCCAAGAAAGTGTCTGAGCCTCCCCAGAAACAAAAGAGCACAACTTTCTGCGTTCATTCAGGTGCGTCTGCCTCCCCACTCTCCACACCCCTCCCAAGCCAAACAAAACACCCAATGGCTGGGACTGATTAGAATATCTGTGCGCTCCAGAATACAGTGAACTTGAGTGGGGATCCTGCTTGGGGTCTTCACCCTCTCTGAGCCTCAGCCTCTTCCTAAGTAAAAGGAGGATGATTGACCTACAAGTCTGGGGTGTGGCAAGGGTTAAGCGGGCAAAGGCGAGTGTGACCAGGTAGCTCATTCAGGTTAGTTCTGCTTTCTCCCTAAAATCACTCCCCTGGCTGGACTTGAATTGCCTCCAAGTGCTTTTCTTTTGCTAGAGATGAAGAACGACACTTTTTTTCCTTTCTGTCTTTTAAAAATTTTTTTAAATGTTTATTTACATTTTGTAAAAGGTGAAAGATTTATATGATCTGAAGAGAAACCAGAGTATTGTTTATTTACATTTTGAAAGAGAGAGAGCACAAGCAGGGTAGAGTCAGAGAAAGAAGGAGACACAGAACCCGAAGTAGGCTCCAGGCTCTGAGCTGTCAGCACAGAGCCCGACGCAGGGCTTGAACCCAAAAACTATGAGATCATGACCTGAGCCAAAGTCAGATGCTAAACCGACTGAGCCCCCCAGGTGCCCCCTATTATTATTATTTTTAAAGTAATCTCTACACCCAATGTGGGGCTCGAACTCATGAGCCAGAGACCTAGAGTTGCATGCTCTACCACTGAGCCACCCAGGCACCCCTCTTTTTGTCTTTTTTTTTTTTTTTTATAACATTAAATTATTCTTGGATACTCCAGCTTCATCATCTCCTCTGTCTTCCCTTCTCTGGGTTTAATCCTTCTTTCCTCACTCTGCCATCTTGCAAACAGTGGTCTGTTTCAAAGTGTTCTGTTTCAAGAGGCCCAGGGGAGTCTGGCAGAGGCTGGAAGCAAAGAGGGGAACAAGCAGAGGGGCTCCACGCCCCCGGTGCCGCAAGAAGCCACTTTCTGTGCGTGAAGATGGAGCCAAGTTCAGGGAGCAGTTACATAACAGCCTGGCTGTGCAGCTGCTGGCCCGATAATCTCCCTCCGCTAATATTTACTGTGCTTTTTTGGAGCTTGAGCCAGCAGGAAGGAACATGCACCTCCTTTGCAGGGGGTGGGGGGGAGGGTGCCCAGTGTCAGGGTAGTACACGGCCTCCTGGGATTAGCAGACCTGGGCTGGGGTCTCACCCTCCCCGGGGACTGCCTCAGGCAGGGAGCTCGAGGCTCTCGCCATGTCCCTTCCTGTCAATCTGGGGGTCATCGGCTCTGGTCGGACTCTGGTTGGCTCCAGGAGGGCAGATCAGAGAGAGGAGGGAACACATAAGCTCCTGAGAAACAATGTTAGGGATGCTTGGGGCCACAGTGATGCCAACTGGGGTGGCCGTCATGGAAGCGAAGATGTGGTGGGCCTTGGACACTTGGGTGACCAGCCTTGAGCCCTCTCCCTGGACTGCTTCCACCTGTAGCCCTGGTTGGGACCGATTTTCCCAACCACCTTGCAGCCTGGAGAAAGTTTTCTGGGAGAAAGCGGCACATAGGGGCTGGGGTGCCGTGCAGGGGCCACAGGGAGCACCAGGTCAGAGCTCAGGGCCTGGAAGACTTAGGGTCCATGGCACAACGGTGTTCTGTGGTTCTTGTCTACAACAAGCAAAATCACAGCTGCTTTGGGGGGGCGGTAACGACTCAAGAATCTTTTTTTTAAGATGTTTATTTACTATGAGAGAGAGCATGCACAAAACGAGGGGAAGAGAAAGAGAGGGAGACAGAGGATCTGAAGTGGGCTCAGCGCTGAAAGCAGAGCCCGATGCAGGGCTCAAACCCACGACCTGCAAGATCATGACCTGAGCTGAAGTCTGACGCTTCACCGACTGAGCCACCTGGGTGCCCTGGAACTTTTGACAAGAGGGTGAGGATGTGCTTTCTTTCTCTTTCAGATCCTCTACTTCAGCCCCAAAGCAGGAAAGTGGAGGAGGTAGGAGGCGGATCTAAGGTAGAGGAGGAGGAGAAGGCTGAAGGCCAGGTGAGTAGAGGCAGCCAGCAGATGAGGAGGCTGGCAAAGGCGAAGAAGCAGCCCTCAGGGGCCCTCCTGGGGGACAGCTGTACCCCCAGGGCTGACTGTGGTGCATGCCTGGCCGGTGGTGTGGTGGTGAGGATGAAGATGTAGGAAAGAGCCAGGGGAGCTGAATGATATTGAGGAGGGGGGGCAAGGGGCAGCCTCGGAGCATCTTCCTTTGGGTCCTCCCCACCCCTGGGAACCAGGAGGACAGTACCCGTCACAGAGGCCCGGCTTTGTTCTCCTTCCTTCCAGTCCGTTTTGGAAACGTCATGGATCTTTCGGCCAACAGTCTCCAAACCAAACTTTATCCCTTTCACTAGCCAATAAAACTTCCCCCATAGCTTTCATCCAGGAAGATGAAAGTGGCTTCTCCAGACACAGAGTCAGCAGGTTTCTAGAAGGAGGCACAGGCTACCCTTCTTGTCAGGCAGCCAGGTCTCAGGAAAGGGGCCCCTCGACTTCAAGATGAAAAACAAGGGGGGGCGGGGTCCCTTGTGCAGCCCTTTGAACCCCGGCCTCTCTGGCCAAGGGCAGCCCCCAAGAGAGTTAACAAACCAGGCCTCAGCTTCGCCTTGGTTCTTCAGCAAGCCGCTGCCATTTGCTCTGGGGACTGTGTGGCTGTCCCTGGGACCCTGTACCACGGCCTCAACGGCCCTGCTGGCACCAAATCCATCCTTCCTGGGTGAACGGAGACCCTGAGAGTCCGATGACCTGTCACGGGCCAGTTAGGGACGGTGGCTCCGTGCTGGGCTGCTTCCAGGCCCTGCCACCCACCCAGGGAGCTGTATGCGGTACCCAGCCAAGAGATGGGGACCACCCCACTTCCGCCTGCGGAGGTTTATGAGGCTAACGAGTGATAATGAGTGTGGCCAATTTTCCTTCCACTTCAAAGCTGGAGGGGAGTATGAGCCTGGAGAAAGTGAAACCAGGGCCGCTGTGGCAGGAGGACATGGGCAAGCGGGGGCGGGGGGGGGGAAGGGGGGGGCTGTGCCTTTAGGGCCTAGGCGTCTGGAGTCTGAGGGCAGTCTCAAGGGACAGCTGAGCCTGGCTGTGAATGGGAGCAAATGGGCCCACGGCCCTGGATGGACACATAGCCAAGTACACAGATGAGCACTGAGGCAGGGACATGTGCACCCACGTGCTCCCTACACACGCATGTGCACACACACAGACACACGCACACACACATGGGCACAGGCACGCACATTCTGGCGGGCACACACTCACTAACTACACACAGACACGAACAAGCCCAGACACATGGGAACGCTCACACTGGCACATATTCTCACACACACACACACACACACACACACACACCCTATAACTCAAACAGCAGCCTCCCAGGCCATTTGAGAGCGTCCTGGCCAGCTGCCCTTGGTGGTTCACCCTGGGCTACGGCCGGGACCTCCCCCTGCCCCGCCCCGCCCCCCAATTGGTTGTATAAATTCCTTCCCTTTGCCCCAACCCGGGCACTGCGTGCCTCGGACACCAGCCTGGCCTGTTTCTGCTCACTCCTGAAGGGCCAGTCAGGATCAAAGCGCCCCAGCAAGCGGCATGGGTAAGGAAGGGGGCCTTCTGACAACCCAGTGCCGCCCACCCTGGCCCGAGCTACAGGAAGTGACAGAAAGCTGGCCGGTCTGGGGGAGCTGGGCAGGGGAGAGGGCGGCGCTGGACTGCGCTCCACCGGCCCCGCCCCACCCCCACCCCTGCATTCCCTAGCCCTGCTGAAGTTTCTAGAGGTGCCAGTGGAGGAGGGTGGGGGGACTGCAGAGGTGGGTGGCCCTGGACTCCCAGCTAGCGTCTCAGCTGCAGCCTGGCCTACCCCATGGTGTCTTTCTCCAGCTAGGAATGTCTGTTGGCCCGGGGACACGGTGTGGTTTGAGAACCTCCTGTCCCCTGCCTAGCACCTAGCACCGCAGGTGAATGACAGTCCTGATTTCAGCCCTGGGCCAGCTCCTACTCCAGGAAGTGGGGGACTCTGTAGCCACTGGGATCCCGTTGGCTCTGGGCCCCTGGGGCCTATTTCAGCGCCCCCGCCCCCAGTCCCGAAGGCCTCCGATCCCTCGTCCTCAGGCTCCCGGATGTTGGGCTGAGGAGGAGTTTGTGTTGGCTTGGGACTGTGGAGGTCCTTGCCCCTTGGAGCAAGCGCTGTCCTGGGCTGCCAGAATGTCTCACAAACAGCTAGCCCGGCACTGGGGAAACTCCGGGGGCTTGCCCTGCGTTCATCTTAAACCCATAGATGTCCAGAGATCTTGCTTGAGATGCTTTATGATGAGGCATTGGTTCCCAGAAAGAACACTGATGTTCCCGGGAGCCTGGTGGGGGGCTGGTGGGTACCAGGGTCCCACTGACTCTAAGAACTTCTGGGAGGGGGGCAGGGAGGGGAGGCTGGCATAGCCGGCAACACCTCCCTCGCACCTTTACCTCTCTCTCCGTCTCCGTTCAGCTTTGTGGAGTTTGTGTCTGTGTTTCGATGTATTGGAGTTTTGAGTCTCCTGTTCTGGGTCCGGCAACCTCCTTCCCCTCCCCCTCACCTTCTGTGCCAAGCCCTGGCAGGGCCTCCTTAACCTCTCTGGACTGGACCTCTTGCCCCACCCCCCAACCACTGCCCAGGGTTCTGTCCCAGCTTCTAGCACAGTCCACCGCCTGTTTATACAACACTTCTCCTTTCAAGTACTTCTGAATACGTTGGCTTATTTGACCTTCACAGGCACCTGGAAAAGAAGGTGGGATATCATTACCTGCTTTTAGCCAAAGCAGGGGAGAAAGTGAGAGAGCAGATGTCAGACCTGGTGCTTGAAACCAGGTTTCCGCACTCGACAACGCCGCTGTGGCCACCTCCTGGCCTCCTAAGCCACTTGGCTGCCGTGAGCAGGGGACCTGGCTTCCTGGCTGAGGGCCTGAGCCCAGACACCAGTGGAGGCTCAACTGGCTACTCCTGCCTCCCTGCTTGTGGCCCCCCAGCTGTCAGGGCGGTGGCCAGACCAGCCATGGACTGAAGCACCCCTTTTGTGATGTCCACTCTGGATTTCTTTCCTCTTGTGGCTGCCTTTGTGCTATTCCTCTGCCCTTCCTCCCGGTCTGGTCCCATCCCCTGATGCCAGACACAGGGTCCCAGGAGCCCTCCTTCTCAGAGACTGACTTTGGTCCCATCGAGCCATGTGGCTTCTCTTGCCAGCCTTCAGGGACAAGGAGGGCCATACCCTATAGCTCCCGTAGGTGGGTCTCTGAGCCCTCCAGAGGGGGACCCGACACCTTACCTTACAGATAAAGGAAGCGGGTCTCCCCCGGAGGTAGAAACTGGTCTATGCACCTGCAGGTGGTAAGAGCTCTGTGGCCCCGAACTTCAGCCTCCTCGCCTTACCAGATCTTCAGTTAAGTAACCAGGCTCTGGCCAGCAGGCTGGGGTTCAGAACCCAGAAGGGAGAAAGGCAGGAAGTGCCCCAGGCCCTGGAATAGATACCTTTCTGGGAAGGGAACTGAATGGCACCACCCTCCCTAGCTGAGGAACAGTCAAGGCTGACTGGCTCCTATCAGGCAAGTGCAAAGCTGCACGCTTAACTGTACCTCCTTGTTTACCCCGAACACAAACCCATTGTGGTATTCTTATTACTTTCTTTCCCCAGATGGTGTGGATACAGAGGCTGGGGAGGTTAGGTAACTCGCCCAAGCTCCTGTGGCTTGAAGCAAGTCCCAGCCAGCAGCTGGGGCTGGGACTCAAGTCAATGTCATAGCCACTGTACAGCACAGCCTCTGCCGCCCTCCCCTGTGTCCTGCTTGAGAGTCTGTCCACCTTCGGGTCGTACCTGTACAGCTCTTCCGGCCACATGCACATACTCACCGGGGCTCTGAGGGCCAGGGAGGATGGTGGGAGCGACAGTCTGGAGTCAGGCCAGGACCTGGGACATTGCATGGTCGATAGGTGTTGCAGAGGAGCCCTGACCCTCCAATGGGTGATACAGCCAACACGCCTCATTGTTTTCACAGCTACAAAATGCGGGAAGTGTGGACCAGGCTACCCTACCCCTCTGGAAGCCATGAAAGGTAAGTGTGCAGCGTCTGCGAGCCTGGGCCCCGAGGCAAAGCTGTCACCTTCTACTGGTCCCACTCCCTGCGGGACAGGAGACCAGAGGCCTCAGCCTCAGGCGTTCCCAGCGCTGCCCCTGCCACTGCTCTCCACCCTGCCATCCCCACTAACTGCTGTCTACCCTTTAGGACCCAGAGAAGAGATTGTGTACCTGCCCTGTATCTACAGGAACACGGGCATCGAGGCCCCGGATTATTTGGCCACCGTGGACATTGACCCCAAGTCCCCCCACTATTGCCAGGTGAGGTGGAGCTTGGGCACTGGAGTGCCCCGAGTCCCCTCCCCAGCCCCAGCCCCCAGGCGATGCCCTTTCCCAGCCCCATCCTTCTTCGCCCTCCTTGGGTATGGTTGTATGGTCTGTTCACTGCACAAGGGCACCCCCGAGGGACCAGCCAGTGATGAATACCAGCCAGCGCTGTGCCTCCAAGCCCAAGCAGGGCCAGGGATCACAGCAGCATAGTCGGGGTGACCTCGCGCCCTCTCGCATCCTAGGTCATCCACCGGCTGCCCATGCCCTACCTGAAGGACGAGCTCCACCACTCAGGGTGGAATGCCTGCAGCAGCTGCTTCGGGGACAGCACCAAGTCGCGCACCAAGCTGATGCTGCCCTGCCTCATGTCCTCCCGCATCTATGTGGTGGATGTGGGCTCTGATCCCCGTGCCCCGAAGCTACACAAGGCACGTTCCCTGCCCTTGTTGCTCAGGGACCCTAATGGACACACCAGTCTGGGCAGCCCCCAACGAGCCACCTTCAGCTCCTGCACAGGGTCTGGGCTCAGCAGCCGGGAGGGGGAGGGACTTCAGAGGAGAGTCACCAGGGCCTGCGGGGGGGTCACCATGAAGAATCATGGGGGGATGGGCACTGGAGGCAAGAGAGGGAAGAAGCCCTTTTCCCAGCCAGTCATGAGCCGAGCACTTCCCTTAGGCAAGAGTCTCTCCCATTCACTCCTCCCAACTCCGTCTTTGTGCCTGGCACTCGCTCCTGATGCCCAAGGTACAGAAGTGATGCTGGCCATGGGCCAGGCTGGGAGGAGCTTCAGGTCCCACAGGGCCACCATAGTGCCTCCAAGACAGACGCTGGGAGGGAAGTCAGAGCTTTCTGCCTGGGAGTAGGTCTCTCGGACTCTCCCTTACTGCTCTGCAGAAGTACTCCCCCTGGGAAAGTTGTGTTCAAGTCTGAAGGAATGTATGAAGTATGATGGCGTCAACAGATAGGACTGGGAGACGGAGGAGTCGCAGGTGGGTCCCCCAGCCCTGTAACACCCTCATGTCATCCCTTGCCCATCTCCAGGTCATTGAGGCCGAAGACATCCATGCCAAGTGTGACCTGGGCTACGTCCACACCAGCCACTGCCTGGCTAGTGGGGAGGTGATGATCAGCACCCTGGGAGACTGCAAGGGCAATGCCAAAGGTACCTGTGGGCACTGTGGGCACATCTGTGGGGAGAACAGATCCCAAGCTGAGGGAGCGGGTTAGAATGACCTTCCAGGGAGAACCAGAGGGCTGGGTCTCAGTCAACATTTAAACTAATATCAAGTAACCTCCGTTGTTTCAATGATTTCTATGAAGATGAAACTTGACTGACATATTCACTTAGGAATTACAGAACAGTCTGCCATGGGGAATATGACACGGCCCCAGAAAACACAGACATTTAATGTCAGCCTTTACGAATTCATGAGCAAGTCTCATAGTACTTGGGGTCCTTCATCTTCATGTTGGCGCTCTCGTTTATGGTACTGTCAGCGCTAACGCTTACAAAATGTCTCCGTGTGCTAGATACAACCAATGAGGTAGGTGCTCCTGGCATCTCTGTTCAACAGCTGAGAAAGCCAGGGTACAGTCTGGGTAAGTGACTTATTCCAAGCCATACAGCTAATAAGCTGGAGAGGTAGAACTCAAACCTAGCAATCCAGATCTGGATTCGGTCACTGAATCACTATACTGAGCCGCTTCTCTCTGACCCTGACCTATTTCATCAGGGCCCTCCAGCTGGGGGCTTGGAGTGGAAAGCAGGTCCTTCTGCCCAGAGATAGGAGGAATGTGACGCTCCCAGATTTAATAACACTGAGGAGTCAACATCTAGTTGTATTTGCAAAGAATTGTCAAGGCGTCATAACACACTAAGCAAGGGAGAACACATTGGGCATTCGCGTTGAATAACAAGTATTTGCAGTGTGTCTCCTCTAAAAAAAGTACAACTTAGTGAGCAGAGTGGAGCCTCACCTCTGGGAAGAATTCCACACTGAGAGAAGGAGGCTGGGCAGGAGAAGCATGGGGCGCTGAGTCCCAGACTCTCAGCTCAAGGGGACAGAAATCTCCCCTGTGGTCTAGGACAGGGATGAAATTGATGGGGGGTAGGGAGACCAGAGCGTGTCCCCACTTCCCACCCAGTCCCCTGGATGGAACCCTTTGGACACCTGAATTGAAGGGGCTGGCAAATCCAGGGAGAGGAACGGGCACCAGGAAATGGACTTGGAGCCTCTGGGACATGCCTGGGGGTGAGGGCGGGGTAGGGGTAGTGTCTCCACTGTTGCTACCTGCCACTTTACTTCCTTCACTGCTCAGGGGGGTTCGTGCTGCTGGATGGAGAGACGTTCGAGGTGAAGGGAACATGGGAGCGGCCTGGGGGAGCTGCACCTATGGGCTATGACTTCTGGTACCAGCCTCGACACAACGTCATGATCAGCACCGAATGGGCGGCTCCCAATGTCTTTAGAGACGGCTTCAACCCTGCTGATGTAGAGGCCGGTGAGAATTGTCCCGCCGCAGGCCAGCAGGAGCCTGTCACACCCCCCTACTTTCCGCCTCTCCACCCCTCTCCGGGCCTCTTCCTTCCTGTGAGCCTGGCTCTGGGCGTGTTGGTGTAGGACCCACTGAGCGCTCTCACTTGCTCAAGCACCCTTCTGATCCCTCCAACTGGTTCCTGAGCCTTCTGCCCTGGGCTGTGCCCCAGCCTTTGCTCACGCCACCCTGCCCTGATCCTGAGCCCACCCTCTGGCCCCGGCCCCTCCCCAGGGCTGTACGGAAACCGTTTACACGTGTGGGACTGGCAGCGCCATGAGATCGTGCAGACCCTGCCTCTGCAGGATGGGCTCATCCCCCTGGAGGTCCGCTTCCTGCACAACCCAGATGCGGCACAGGGCTTCGTGGGCTGCGCCCTCAGCTCCACCATCCAGCGCTTCTACAAGAACCAGGTGAGTGCAGGCGTCCGTAGCCACAAGGCAGCCTTCTCTCGAGGGGTGACCCAAGCCCCTCTGCCCGGCTCTGCTGGCCCGATTTCTCCAGGGACAAAATCCAAGGCCACTTGCCCCACCTCTCTTCTCCCCTAAACCCCAAATTCCTGTTCATGCATTGAAAAAACGGCTGTGAGCTCCTGTGTCCGGCACTGTGCTGGGTGCTGGGAGTGCAGTGGCGACGCCCACGGCATCCCTACGTTAGGGGCCTTGCACAGGCGTTAGACCCTAGTGGCAAGAGGGCCTTGCATCTACTGTCTCACTGTAGATGGTCGGCTCCGGGGAGACCCAGATCCTGCCCCAAAGCCCCAATCTAACAGGCTCACCTCTGCCTAACCCTGCCCTCCACCTCCCCACACAGGGAGGCACTTGGTCAGTGGAGAAGGTGATCCAGGTGCCCACCAAGAAAGTAAAGGGCTGGATGCTGCCCGAGATGCCCGGTGAGTGCCCAGGGGCGGGCGGGAACCACAAGGCTGTTTCCCTGGGGAAACGAGACTTACAGCCTCTGAATGGTGCCCCGGCCAGGCCTCATCACCGACATCCTGCTGTCTCTGGATGACCGCTTCCTCTACTTCAGCAACTGGCTACACGGGGACCTGCGGCAGTATGACATCTCTGACACTCACAGGCCCCGCCTCGTGGGACAGGTGGGGTGCTCGCACAATGGGGAGGGAGAAGGGGGAGGACAGAGACGTCTGGAGATGAGGGAGAGGGTGCGGAGTGGCCCAGGGATGATGACGAGGTTCGGGGACAGCAGAGGTGGAGACTGAGAGAGGGTGCAGGCCGCGTAGCCGTGGCCACACGCGAGTGAGGGAGGGCGGGCGTCCCGACTGAGGCATGCTGCTCTTCCTGCAATGTCCTCCCCTCCCGCCTCCTCCTTGTCTCCCCTCCAGCTCTTCCTCGGGGGCAGCATCGTTAAGGGAGGGCCCGTGCAGGTGCTGGAGGACCGGGAGCTAACCTCCCAGCCAGAGCCACTGGTGGTCAAGGTGAGACTCTACGCCCCTCAACCCCAGCCCTGCCCTGCACACCCCCACCCTCCTCTCCAGCCTTTGGCACCCTCCGATCCACGCTGAAGAAGTACGGGGTGGGGGCGGGCTCCATGCCCCTGTCCCAGGACCCGGTGTTATCATGGAGTCTGCCCCCTGGTCTTCCCAAGGGGAAACGGGTGCATGGAGGCCCACAGATGATCCAGCTGAGCCTGGACGGGAAGCGTCTGTACGTCACCACGTCGCTGTACAGTAGCTGGGACAAGCAGTTCTACCCTGACCTCATCAGGTGAGAAGCCCACAGCCTGGGCCCCCTGCCCCTGCCCTCCTCTCCTCTCCGCTTTCTGAAGACTCCTGGGGCACCCCGCATGCCTCTACCACAAGCCCCTGCTCCTCCCTAAGGACCCGCCTCTGCATCCCAGCCTCGCCTCTGCATCCCTCCCCACTCCCTGTCTCCACCAGGGAAGGCTCCGTGATGCTGCAGATCGATGTCGACACGATAAAGGGAGGCCTGAAGTTGAACCCCAACTTCCTGGTGGACTTCGGGAAGGAGCCCCTAGGCCCAGCCCTGGCCCATGAGCTCCGCTACCCCGGGGGTGACTGCAGTTCCGACATTTGGCTCTGAAGCCCACCCCAGGGTAGCCCCCTTCCACGTCTGAGCCCTCACTTCCTCCAAGACCCGCCCTCGCTCTGCTCCCTCCTGGCCCCCAACACTTTGCAGACTGTCCCACCAAAGCCAAACTGAGGCTGTCGGAATGTATTGAGTGGCGGCTTCATTTACTGACCACCTGTTGCATGTGGCTCACTCGCTGTTTTTACATGAACGCTTAAAAGTTATTTTACCAAGAAATAAACTGCTGAACCTAGTCCTTACATTCCCTTGTCTTTGGGGACACAGAGTCTGTGACCCTGCTTCCCCTGATCCTTTGTGTCTTGAGTCCTGGGAGGGGGGAAGACTACTTCACACCAGTGATTACAATGTGACGTTAAAGGTGCCCAGATCTCACTTTTATGGCCAGACAGAAGGCGAAGACTTCAGAGGTGGTTGTCACAAGGAAGGAGACCTTAGGGCAGAGAGTGTCCACTGGTGTTCCTATTGTTTTCAATCCATACTTTCTTTAATGAGTGTAATCTCACCTGCCATCCCTTTACACACGGGGGACACCCCAGAGCCCAGCATACATAGGGCATTCTGCTGGCAAGACTCCTGGGAAGATGCACAGCTGTCTCTAGGTGAGGCATGTCCCCTCCCGCCTGGAAGACAGGAAGGTGGCGGGCAGGAGGGCTGAGAACTTCCAGGTGGACCAATCTAACAGACCAGGCCTGACACTCTTGCCTCATCTGGATGGTGCGTTAGGACCCTGCCCAAAGCAGAGGTGTCTCCTTTCTCTGCACTATGGCTTCAGTTCTTTATAAAAGGGATGAGATGGAAGTTTCAGGAACCTAAGGGAAAAGCTAGGCAGTAATTCTAGCGACTCCTTTACTCTTTACCCAAGACAATACCAAGCAACGTACAGGTGACAACCTACATTCCTTTCCACCTTACATCAAGGTGCCTTGTTTGTTGTTTTTGCTTTTGTCTTTTAAGTTTATTTTTAGTTATTTTGAGAGACAGCAAGAGTGAGAGTGGGGGAGGGGCAGAGAGAGAGAATCCCAAGCAGGCTCTGTGCCACCAGCCCGGAGCCAGATGTGGGGCTCGAACCCATGAACTGTGAGATCATGACGTGAGCCGACGATGGATGCTTAACGGACTGAGCCACCCAGGCGCCCAGAAGTGTCTTATTTTAAACGCTGGAGTAGGGGCGCCTACTCTCTCTGTGTCTCCCTCTCTCTGTGACCCTCCCCTGCTCACGCTGTCTCTCTCTCTCTCTCTCTGAAATAAATTTAAAAAACATTTAAAAAATGTAAACACTGGAGTAGGCTCGGATTCCCAAGATGGCCAGGGCACCCTAAGAATGTAACACATTTTTTTCCTTTGGGGGTCTTTAAATCTGCTCCCTGAAACACCTGCCTCAACTTAGTCCTGATTCATCCCCCTGCCTTCCTTGCCATCTGGCCAGCTTATCATATCCGTTTGAGAGCTGTCTCCTGCACTGACTCCCCAGGGTGGGGCCCTCCTGTGCTTAACCTCAGCACAGACAAAAGTCACCATATATTGAAACTGCCTGCTTATTCCCAGAACCTGGCTTACACCCTAGCACACAGTATGCTGTAATGGATAAATGAATATAAAGGAGGTATGTGCAATGAGTGACTTAGAGAGAGCCTTGGGACTTAGTGGGTCTTACTAGATGTTTCTCTCCTAAGTTTCCTCCCTGTCCTTTTCAATAACCGAACTGCTTCAGAAAGAAAAAGGATCATATAGTTCTATATCATATCTAAATATTTCTAAAGGTCTGGGGCCCCCAGGTGGCTCAGTCAGTGAAGCGTCCGACTCGAGTTCAGCTCAGGCCATGAACTCATGGTTTGCGAGTTCGAGGCTCACGTCGGGCTCTGTGCTGACAGTCTGGAGCCTGCTTGGGATTCTCTGCCTCCTTCTCTCTCAGACCCTCCCCTCATTTCTCTCTCTCAGAATAAATAAGCATTTAAAAAAATTTAATATTTCTAAAGGCTCAAAATTCCATTCAGTGAAATGAACCTCAAACACTAACCTTGCCAGAATCTATGAAGACGATAGGGGTTAGATCTAAAGGACATGAGCCCTGTCTGACAAACAACTTGTATCCAGAATACAAAGCTCTCAAAATTCAACAGTACAAAGTCCTAAAATTCTGCTTTGGAAATGGACAAAAGATGTGAACAGACATCTCATCAAAGAGGATATAAAGAAGGCAAGAAAGCACATGAAAAGATAATCCACATCATCAGACATCAGGAAAATACAAATGGAAGCCATGCGGTATCACGACACACCTATCAGGATGGCTAAAATAAAAAAATAGTGATAGTACAAAAATGTTGGCGAGGATAGGGAAAACCTGGATCACTCAGACATTGCTGGTCAAAGTGTAAAACGACATAGTCACTCCGGAAAATACTTTGTCAATTCCTTATAAAGATCAAACATGGGGCACCTGGGTGGCGAGGAGCCTGCTTGGGATTCTCTCTCTCCCTCTCTCTGACCCTCCCCAGCTGGCACTGTCTTTCTCTCTCTCTCTCTCTCTCTCTCTCTCTCTCTCAAAAAAAAAAATAAATAAATAAATAAACTTTAAAAAAAGACCAAATATGCACTTATATGCCCCAACAATTGAACTTTTGGGCATATGTCCCAGAAAACTGAAAGTGTACGTTCACACAAAAATCTGCACACAGTTGCTCATAGCAGCTTTACTCGTAATAGCCCAAACCTGGGAACCATCCAAATGTCGTTCAGAGGATTAATGATTAAACTGCTATCGCCATAACACGGACTATAATAGTCAGCAATAAAAAAGGAATGAACTATGAGTACACGCAACAGTCTGGATGGATCTCAGGGGAATTGTGCTGAATAAAAAAAAAGCCAATCTCAAAAGGTTACATTAGTATGATTCAATTTATGTAACATTCATGAAATAACAAAAGTACAGAATTGAGAACTGATTAGTGGTTTCCAGGGGTTAGGGATGGGACTGGGTGTGGGGGGGGGGAGGGGTGGCTATCAAAGAGTTGCACAGGGGATTCTTGTAGTGATGGAACTGTTGTGTATCTTGACTGTTGTGAGGTCACACAATGCTACAATGTGATAAAATTGCAGAGAACTAACTCTGCACACACATACATATTGTTGAGTGTACTTAAAGCTGGTGAAACCTGAGGAAATTTGGTGAGTTGTATCAATGCCAGTCAGTTTCCTGATTAAGATATAGCACTATGGCTATGCAAGGTGCACCGTCAGGGAAACTGGGTGAAGGGTACATGAGATCTCTCTCTCTCTCTTTCTCTCTCTCTGTATTATTTCTTGCAACTGTAAATTATCTCATTTACAATGTGAAATTTACAATGTGAAACTATAATTATCTCAAAAGAAAAAACAACACAGAAGTCAACATGAAGGAATTCCACTGGCCAAAGATGGGACAATTTGAGTTTTAAAAAAGAATAATAATTGAAATAGATTGAAATACAAGACCTATGTTAAAATCCAGAAGTTCATGAAAACACACATAGAAAAACTCTAATTGGTCATGTTTGAAAGATACTAGAAAACGACCTTGTTATTCTGAACACTGAAGAACAAGAGAAAGAATCGAGTATTTATCTTGCTTTTCCTCAGGAATCCACCTTAGGACAACCAAATTATGGATGAAGTCAAGTTCTGTAAGGAATTTCAGCTAGTACATTAAGAAGGAATGATGGAATCTGGATAACACCAACTTGTAACTTCTAGTGACAAATGGGCCTAACCAGTGATCATCTGTGGCTGCAAAAACCATTAAATGAAACATGAAAATGATTTTATAATGGATAGAGCTGACTGGCAAAACCTGAATGCCCTCATCAATCTGCATCACAAAAAGAGTAATGACCAGGCATTATATACCACCTATGAAGTATTCTTTAGAAACTTTTTTTAATGTTTTAAAATTATTTTTGAGAGAGAGACAGACAGACAGACAGAACACAGGCAGGGGAAGACCAGAGAGAGAGGGAGGCACAGAATCCAAAGCAGGCTCCAGGCTCTGAGCTGTCAACACAGAGCCTGATGTGGGTCTTGAACTCAATAACTGTGAGATCATGAACTGAGCCAAAGTTGGACACTCAACCCACTGAGCCACCCAGGTGGCCCTGAAGTATTCTTGCCAAAAAATCAAAATGAATCTGAACAAGTCTCTAGATCTCACAATCAGTTTACAGGAAATACAGGAGACAGAAGAACAAGTTTTAAAGTCTAAAAACATGACAAAGATGCAATCTTAAAAATGAAGAATGTGGGAGATTCTATAAAACAAATGACTTGTTTCCTCAATGAATAAATTGAAAGAGAGAAAGACTTAAGAAACACATCGACCAAAACTAAATGCAATGCAATGTGTAGATCTTGTTGATACTGATTTGAACATAACAGGAAACACATTTTTGAGAAAATTAGAGAAATTTGGACATGGCTGCTCAATGATAATAAGAAATTATGTATAATTTTTTAGGTATGATAATGGCATTGGGACTATGTTTAAAAAGAAGTCCTTATTTTTTAGACATACTGAAGTATTTACATGAATACTAACTTATTTACAGATGTACTGATATCATGAGTGCCTCCGTGAAAATGACCCAGAGCAGGTAAGTTGGAGAGTTGAGGAGGTAAAACAAGATTGACCAGATGTTTTTAATAATTCTTTTTTTAAATTTTTTCTAATCTTTATTAATTAAGAGAATTTTTTATGTTTGTATTTTATTTTGAGAGACAAAGACAGAGAGTGAGCTGGGGAGGGGCATAGAGAGAGGGAGACACAGAATCCAAAGCAGGCTCCAGCTCTGAGCTGTCAGCACAGAGCCCGACATGGGGCTCGAACCCACGGACCATGAGATCATGACCTGAGCCGAAGTTGAACGCTTAACCGACTGAGCCACCCAGGCGCCCCTGTTGTTAATAATTCTTAAAGCAGGATGATAGGTAAATGTATGTGGAGGATTATATTCTTCCTTCTTTTGTATGTTTGAACATTTTTCATAATAAAAACTTTAAAAAATTCACCTGTTTCCTGATCCTGGCCTCAAATCCCTACTTCTGATCCTGCATCACTGAAACAGAAACTCCAAAACGAAGACAGTACCTCCTGTCACAGATGACCCAGTCACCAGCAATATGTGACCCAATCTTCCCTAATCCCTGTTGTGCCCTCCCTGACAGGGCCTCTCTGTTGTACTCAAAGAGATACCACCCCTAACCCAGCACCAGACTAGGGGGTGCTGAATAGCAAAACTGAGCTTAGCATGTCTTCAGTCCATTGTATCATCTAGGGGCTCCTGCTAGCACCATGGTCAGCTCCACAAGTTGGTTTATGACACCATCTGGAAAGTTCTAGAGTTTGCAGAGCTCAGGGATATGCCCAGAAAAGCTGTAGCCCCCAGGCCACCATGACAAAGAGTATGGCCGAGTACTGGAATGTATCCACCCGTCATCGGTCCTTTTAGCGGGATTAGCCCTCCCACCCATTGTAATGTAGGTAAATCTTTCAGGACAACTCCAGGTAACTGCACTGATCTCAGGGGATTAGTGAGGATCATTCCCCTCCTTGCATCTTCCAAGGTTGATTGCCTGGCTCCATGCTCTAAATATCTACTCCTGGCCATTCTCTGGCACTATTAGGAGCCTCTTTCCTGACTTACTGATTTTGAGGCCTAGCAAACTCTGCCCTAAATGCTACCTGATTTAGAGGAATATGTACAACCTTGTGTTAAGTAAATAAATTAAGTTGCAGAGTTATATATATAAGAGAATAGTATAATCCCCATTAGAAATTTTTTAAATTTTTGTTTATTTTTGAGAGAAAGAGAGAGACAGAGTGTGAGCAGGGGCAGGGGCAGAGAGAGAGGGAGACACAGAACGCCAAACAGGCTCCAGGCTCCACCCTGTCAGCACAGAGCCCGACGTGGGGCTCAAACCCACGAACTGTGAGATCATGACCTGAGCTGAAGTTGGACGCTTAATCAACTGAGCCACCCAGGTGCCCCTATAATCCCCATTTTTAAGAAGAAATTGAACAAAAACCTTGAGTTAGGTGGATCTGTGTTTGTAAGAACATGAAGTGGGCATAGAGGATACTTACCAGAACATGTTATCCTAGAGAGGTGAGGATTATTTATGACATTTATAAGCTGTTTCTAGAACTAAGCTGGAAATATAAGTGCCAGTTATCTATTACTGTGTAACAAACCTTGCCAACATTTAGTGACTTAAAGTGATGGCAACACTACTTTTCCTCACAAATTTGTAATTAGGACAGGGCTTCATGGGACCTCCGTTCAGTGTCAGGTAGAGCAGTTTAAAGACTAGAAGATAGAATCATCCAATGGCTCACGTACTCACATGTCCAGTGACTGATGCTGGCTGTCACCTGGGACATTGGCTGGGGCTATGAGCTACACAGCCTTTCCATGTGGCTGCTTGGCCTCCTCACGACATGGTGTCTGGGTTCCAATGGTGAGCATCCCAAGAGACAGCAGAGAGGAAACCGGATCAGCTATTCTAACCTACACTCAGAGGCCACACAGCACCACCTTCACTGCACTCCAGTCACTGAGATAGTCACAGAGGCCTTCTCCGATTCAGGGAGACAGAAAATAGACTCCATCTCTTGATGGGCAAGTGGCAAGGTTCTGAAATAGTCTGTGAAACCAGCAATGCTATTATGGCTATGTTTGGAAAATACAATCTTCCATGTGTAGACACAACTATCTTAATTAATGAAACTTACAGTGGAAATGTTCAGCATTAGATAGCAAAACATACTATATAATTACATTAATTAAAACAGCGTATTACATGGGGCACCTGGCTGGCTCAGTCGGTTGAGTGTCTGACTATTGATCTCAGCTCAGGTCTTAATCTCAGGGTTGTGAGCTCAAGCCCCACATTGGGCTCCATGCTGGGTCTGAAGCCTGCTTAAAAACAAACAAACAAAAAAATCCAGTGTGTTATGGGTGGAGGAAGAGACAGAATCGATAGAAGAGAAGAAGGCCCAGAAACAGACCCAACTATAAAAGGGAATTTAGTGGGCACCTGGGTGGCGTCTGACTCTTGATTTTAGCTCAGGTCATGATCCCAGGGTTGTGGGATTGGGGTCTGCATCGGGCTCAACACTGAGCATGGAGCCTGCTTGAAATTCTCTCTCTCTCTCTCTCTCTCTCTCTCTCCCTCTCCCCCTCTCCCCTGCTCATTTTCTCTCTCTCTCTCAAAAATAAAAGTAAATAAATAAATAAAATAATAATAAACTTAAAAAAAAAGGGAACAGCGTGTGATAAATGAATGAAAGGAAACAGCTAGAATAGGAAGGAATTGAGGGGCGCCTGGCTCGGCCAGTTGGTGGAGCATGTAATTCTTGGTCTCCGGGTTGCGAGCCCAGCCCCGCATTGGGTGTACAGATTATGTAAAAAAATTAAATATTAAAAAAAAAAGAAGGAAATGATAAATATTTTTAACAGACTGGCCATCCATATGGAAAACAAACAAATTAAATTAGGTCCTGTGGAAGATATTACTCGACTCTTGAAGAACCATTCCCAAAACTCTTCCCTTGCTCACCAAAGGTAACTTAACATATCTTTAGTTTTATGTTAATAATTCCATTACTTTTACTCTTTACCCCATGTGCACTTATCCATAAACAATATACTGTTCAGTTGTGCCTGCCATCAGATATTTGTAAATTGCATCACGCTGTATGTTCTCTTCCATGTTACAATTTGTCCACTGTTTCTAAAGATCCACCCATGTAGATGCATGTAGCTGTCATTCCCACCACCCAATGACATTCTATCATATGAATATACCATGACTTCCCTCTACTGTTGATGGACGTTGGGGTCCCCAGTTTTTGCTACTGCAAACAGTGAAACTTCAAACCTTACTGCCTCTGTCTTTAGGGCATGTTTGTAGGAGTAGAATTGTGGAATCATAACATATTCCCATATTCGACACTACCGAGTCATTCCAAACTCTTTTGAAACGGTCACTGTGTCCCCCCCAGCAGTGGGTGAAGGCTCCCATTGGCCCACTGCCGTGTGAGCTCCCAGCATTGCCAGACTTTGGAACTATGGCCAATTCAGTGGGTATGAAATGGTATCTGATCGTAGTTTTATCTGCATTTTCTTGATTCATATAGAGAGTGAACAACTTCTCATATGTTCTGTGAACCATTTCTGCTTCTTTTCTGATATTCCTGTTGATTTTCTCTGCCCACTTTTTTTTTATTTGAATGTTTATCTTTTTATTTATAGAGAGCCTTTATAAATTGCGTATACTAATCCTTTGTCAGTTATATGTCTTGAAAATATCTTCTCCCAATTTGTGGCTTGATTTTATGTCTTTAAAATTTTTTTTCTTAAAAAAAATTTAACGTTTTTTATTTATTTGTGAGAGAGAAAGAGACAGCGTGAGCAGGGGAGGGTCAGAGAGAGAGGGGAACACAGAAGCTGAAGCAGGCTCCAGGCTCTGAGCTAGCTGTCAGCACAGAGCCCGACGCGGGGCTCAAACCCACGAACTGTGAGATCATGACCTGAGCCGGAGTCAGACACTTAACCGACTGAGCCACCCAGGTGCCCCCCCCCCGCCAAATTTTTAAAATGTTTCTTTAGTTTATTTCTTTTGAGAGAAAGAGACACAGCATGGCCTGGGGGAGCGGCAGAGAGAGAGGGAGACACAGAATCAGAAGCAGGCTCCAGGCTCTGAGCTGTCAGCACAGAGCCGGATGTGGGACTCGAACTTCCAAACCGTGAGATCATGACCTAAGCTGAAATCAAGAGCCAGATACTCAACTGACTGAGCCACCCAGGTGCCCCAGTGGCTCGATTTTATATACTTTTCATAGTGGTTTTAAAAATAAAAATTTTAATATTAATGTATCTGAATTTATCAATATTTTCTTTTATGGTTAGCTTTCTAATGTTTAAGGAATTTCACCCCCAATATTAGTAGGCATTGTACAATAGTGTTGAGAGCAAATTCTGAATCCAGATAGCCCAGGTTCAGATCTTGGCTCTCTCACTGTGTAACCCTGGGCAAATTATTAACCTTTCAATGCCTCAGTCTTCTGTAAAATAGGGATAATCACAGTATCTATCTGCTAGAGTTGCTATGAGATAAAGTGGAAACATCTGTGAGGCTCTTAGAGGAATCCTCGGCACCTGTTAAGCTCTATATAAATTCTTGCTGTTATTGTAGTGATGCTTATGAGATAATTTTTATTGTTACTTCTCAGGGCAAAGTACATCATACCCCCTTCAGGCCTTAGCACAATGCTTGGCATAAGTGAATAATTGCCTGTTTTCCCCATCTCCAGCCTTTCCCCCTACACAACCTCACCTTCTACAGCGCTGACAAAATTATCTCCTTTATAGAGCTATGATACTCTTTCTCCTTTTCCTGAAGTTTCCATGTATTCCCCACCATCTGCAAATTCCTAAGCTGCCATCATTTACACCAAACTCTTTTTCCAATCAAGTGCCCTATATTTCCCTTCATACCAAACCATGGTGTTTGGGGGTATCTTTTCCATCAGTCTATATCCATATCTGTATGTGAGTATCTACAAATACGCATCTACACGGCCTCGGGCAGTGTTCAAGAGAATGGGCTCTGAAGGCAGACTACCTGCTTTGGATTCTGATTCCAGCACTTACTACACACGTAACTGCAGGCAAGCCCCTTCACTAGTCCAAATCTCAGTTTCTTTGCCTGGAAAACGGAGACAGTAAGTACCTACTTCAAAGAGCTGCCAGAAGCATTAGATGAGAGGTTTAGCCTTTGGTATGGTGTCTAGCACACAGTAAACATCAAACACATTTTTGCTGTTATTAGCAAGCCGTCTTGCCAGTATATCCTTATTCTCCCAAATTCTGCAATCCCCTGAGTTCTCCCAGTACCCACAGAAGCCAGTAGTAGATAAATGGAGGCCATAAGGGTCAAAGGTGACAAGATGCGGCATCGTTGCTATCCTTACAAAAGTACACTGATGAGGAGACCAGAGACTGTATTAGAAGTCAGGACTGCAAATATAGTTTTAGGTGTAAAGTATCTGTTGTGCAAACCAAAACACATCCCTTAAAAAAATCGGTCACCTGCAGTCCCTGACCTTTGAAATTAGCTGCAAAACTCAGTCCCCACGTGCATTTTTCATGGCAAAGGGTCCACGGTTTTCATTCGATCCATGATCTAAACACAGCCCTAACCGGAAGGTTAAGAACCCGTGACCTATTCAGTGCAACGTTCTCTTAAAGAGTTCACGTAGGCATCCAGCACCCCCTGGGGGTGTCAGTCAAAATTCCAGTGATCCCCGAGTGCAGACCTATGGGGATGCAAATACATTAGGAACTCTTTGGAAGGAAAGAAAATACCCAAGGGAAACTAAGAAACGCTTGCATTTTAACTTAATGTGGTACAGCTGCTGAGATTTTGAGGCCTCCATCAGAGAGGACCGGGAGCCCGTGTTTGCAGATTTGTTGTGGATGCCTGTAGGCTGCGTTGAGGGCCGGAGTCGGAGGGTGGGTGTTCAGCTTATTTTGCATCAAAAGAAGGTGGTGTGAGCTTACACCAAACCTCCATCACTGCTACCCATAATCTTCCAGCTATGTTATCATCCATTGATTCTTTCCTTCCAGTTGCTCTGACAACCGAAGGCAAAACCGAAACCCGGAAGGCGAGGCCAAAGGAAAAGAAAGCTCCAAAGGGAGCCAGGCACCCGGTCTTTGGTCCTGCGGTCCCTTTAAGAGAAGAACCTCTTGGGACCGGCAGTCCCAACCGACCCCAGTTTTAACCGAAACCTAACCCGGACTTCCCCCTCTTCACTCAAATAAGACCAACTTTGGATTTTCCCTCCCCTATTGGCCAATCAGAATCTGTTACCAGGCAGACTTGAGCTGCCGCGGGTGCGGGCCCGGCGCCTCTGTCTCCGGGTGGCAGCAATGACCAATGAGAGAACAGGCCGTGCGAGTCTCTAGGCAGATCGGGACTGCTCCAGCCACTCAGAAAAAAGAAAATAAAGCAACGCACGAGCCCGCTGGGCCAGGACCGTGGGTCTGGGCTGGAGTGAAGGTGGCTACGAGGTAGTTTCTCTTTCTCCCTTACCTTTATTGTTGCTTGTGTTGGAGGGCGTCTGTTCACAGGTAGGGAGGGGGGGCAGTATGAGTTGGGAGGAGAGCAGAAGAAGATTCTGGCCGTATTTTCAACAGCTCCTTCACCCATGTGCACGTGCCCCGAATCTGGGACCCCGTTCCCCCAACTGGGTTTCCTACGCCCCAGCCCAGGAGTTCGCCACCCTGAAAGCCTTCCACCCTGCAGCAACGCGGGAGTGAATGCAGGGGGAGGGGAGGGGGGGGGCGCCTCAGGATGGGAGGTTGAGGGAGATGACGTAGGGACCGGCGACGTGGGGAGGGGGAGCCGCGGGGGAAGCCGTGGCGAGATTAAGTAATGAGAACTTGGGCCCAGTTTTTTCCAAGCCTGGTAGGGCAGAGTGTGTTCGTATCCTTTCTGACCTCCCAAGAAAATTCAGGCGTTGAGGAGAATCGGAGAACTTTGTTGTGTGGTGGTTACTGTTTTGGGTGTTTTAAGGGGATGAGGGCAGTATGGGGTCAAGAGGCAGAAATGGACATTTCTAAGGTGGATTCCCCGCCTGCCTGTCTCTTCCTTTGCAGTTTTCCACGCTTAGGGAACCGCAGGAAGGGTGGGGGGCAGGCAGAATGGAGGTGGCAAAGATCTCTTTGGGTCTAGATGGGCCTGGAGAAGTCATGCGATGATTGCTAATTCGTGGAGAAGGCAAGGGGTGAGGAAGAAACCACTGAGGACATTGGGAGGCTTTCTTTGTGTTTCTGTTTCTGGGTAGGGCGATAAGGAGTGCCTTGGGAGCCTCCAGGGGAAGAGGGGTTGGTTGACTCTTCCTGTCGTGTCTCCTCTCTACTCTAGCCCTCATGCGGGGATGGCAGAAGATGAACCGGATGCCAAGAGCCCGAAGACCGGGGGCAGAGCCCCCTCAGGTAGTGCTGAGGCCGGAGAACCCACCACCCTGCTTCAGAGGCTCCGAGGTACCATTTCGTAAGTACTCATCACCCTTTCCAACTCCTGTCCAGAACTGTAGCACTTGACTTCCTCTGTAGATGAACTGCCCCTCCCCGGGCAAGGGCAAGTGCAACCCGGCACTGGGAGACTCTTCAGTGTGGCGGCACCGCTGGCCATCTTGGCCCTCGTCCTCTCCCTAACAGTAAGACGCCAGGGGAAACCTTGTGTGTGACCTCCAGCTTTCTCCTCTCCCCCACAGCAAGGCCGTGCAGAACAAAGTCGAGGGAATCCTGGTGAGTGTCTTGGGGAATTGGGCAATAGACAGCTGGAGTTGGTGCGGGATGAGAATAAGGAGGATGTGCATAAGGGCAAGGTTTGTGTGACAGAGGCAGTGTCTACTCCCTGTCAGAAGATTAACTGGCTTCGCAACTTGCTGCCAGTTTGACCTTGAACCTCTTACCTCATGTCTCTGTGACCTGTTGTGTAGACACTCAGTAGGAATAAAATCAAAGCTGATCCCCTCCATTCCCCCTTGTGGTAGCTCACAAGGGCGCTTCTCAGATCCAGGGAGGACCCAGCGCCAGATCATTTCTAAGGTCCTTTTTCACCCTGTCTGTCCCTAAGGCAGCCAGGTTTGGAGGGAAGGATCAGAAGATCCTATCTTGGGTCCTTCTTGGCCTTATTTTTTCCTCCTGCCTCTCTCCCTCCCGTCCTCAGCAAGACGTACAGAAGTTCTCAGACAACGACAAGCTGTATCTCTACCTTCAGCTCCCCTCGGGGCCCAGTACTGGAGACAAAAGGTAGGTTTGGTGCTATAGTGTAAGCTGTCAGAGTTTCTGGTTCCTTTTTTTTTTTTTAATGTTAATTTATTCTTGAGAGATAGAGAGAGGCAGAGCACAGCAGGGGAGGGGCAGAGAGAGGGAGACACAGAATCTGAAGCAGGCTCCAGGCTCTGAGCCATCTGCACAGAGTCTGACGCGGGGCTCGAACCCACAAACTGCGAGATCGTGACCTGGGCCAAAGTCGGACACCCAACCAACTGAGCCACCCAGGCGCCCCTCAGAGGTTCTCATTCTTATAGGAAGGCTCACTGTGATGGGGTTGGGTGAATAGGGATACTCCTAACAGCTTGATGGAGAAGAGAAGGACATGGATACGGTGGATCGTGGGTGAAGTGATCTGGTCCAGCACAGTCTGCTTAGAACCACAGCAACTATGAGGATCTTAGTAAGGCTCCTCCCCTTTACTTCTCTTTGCAGCTCGGAGCCAAGCACGCTCAGCAATGAGGAGTACATGTATGCCTATAGGTGGATCCGCAACCACCTAGAAGAGCATACTGACACCTGTTTGCCAAAGCAGAGTGTTTATGATGCCTATCGGTGGGTGAAGGGGGGTGGGGTCGGGGGTGGAGGTCGGGGGGCTTAGGACTACTCCCTCACCCGGAGAGACCTCCCTGCCTTGAGAAAGCCTGACTGACTTGTTGAAGGGTTTCCCAGACTCGATGCCAGGGACCCCCTGAATCTATCCATGACCTCCTTCTCTGTCTTCCCACTTTGCTCCCCGCCTCCCCCCCCACACACACTTAGGAAGTACTGTGAGAGCCTCGCCTGTTGCCGCCCACTCAGCACAGCCAACTTTGGCAAAATCATCAGAGAGATCTTCCCTGACATCAAGGCCCGAAGGCTTGGTGGCCGGGGCCAGTCCAAGTATCCTTGTGTGGAGAGGTTGGGGCTGGAGGACCTGGGGAGGGAAACATAGGGTGTGGAGGGCCAGGAGTAGAAGCAGCCCAGCCTTCCCTTGGGGCTTGGAGACCTCACTGTTGGCTGCTCTTTAACTTGCCTCAGATATTGCTATAGTGGCATACGAAGGAAGACCTTGGTATCTATGCCACCCTTACCTGGACTTGACCTGAAGGGCTCTGAGAGTGTAAGTTAACAGCCCTCCGCTCGCACTCTTCTCTCCAGAGTGGAGGGCTGATACAGCCTGGGTCATCCTGCTCTAGCTTCTGGGTGCGTAGGATACGCCCTTTCGCCTCCCCATGGCTCAGGCGGAGGATGAAGAGAATTTGTGGGTTTCTGGGATGGGCTCCTCCCGTCTGCAGTCTGGTCTTCCTGTGGGTGACACTGGTGTCTGAGAGGGGCCAAGGTGGAGTGTGACTGGGCATGGCCTTCCCCACTGCAGCCAGAAATGGGCCCAGAGGTAACCCCGGCTCCTCGGGATGAACTGGTGGAGGCAGCCTGCGCTCTGACCTGTGACTGGGCAGAACGAATCCTGAAACGGTCCTTCAGCTCCATCGTGGAGGTGGCGCGCTTCCTGCTGCAGCAACATCTCATCTCTGCCCGGTCTGCACATGCCCACGTCCTCAAGGCCATGGGGCTCGCTGGTGGGTGGATGTCTCTCACTTTCTGCCTCATTGGCCCTCCCACCTACTAGGGTAGAGATGCCTTGCATTCGCTTTCTGTTTCTAGTGACCCTTGTAGGACATTAGGACAAGCTTTATACCCTCCTCCTCCTCCTCCACCAGTCAGATTTCCTCACTTGCCCATTGCTTCCTTCTCACCCTCGCCTCACTCCCTTTCCCGGCACCTCTGCAGAAGACGATGAACACACCCCGCGGGAGCGGTCCTCAAAATCCAAGAATGGTGTCGAGAGCCTAGAGGGTGGAGCCCATAAGAAACCAGAGAGACCAGCCCAGGTAAGGAAGTTGATGGCCCTGACCTTGCTTCCCTGGGCTGGGGGCTTTTAGTGTCCCTTTCCCCGTATTTTTTCACCCTCCTATGCCTGTGTTTACTCCAGTGCCCAGTCTTCCCACTTAACTATGGCCTCTCTTTACCTTTTAGCCTCCTAAGGAGCTGGAACCCCGGGCTGGGGCCGGCACCCCTACGCGCGGAGAGCGGAAGAAGAGTGTAGTGGAGAGCCCAGCCCCGGCAGCCAATAACCCACAGGTTAATGCCCTGGTGGCCCGGCTGCCTCTACTCCTTCCCCGGGTCCCTCGCTCCCTTATGCCACCTATCCGAGTCTCTCCACCCATCCTGGCCCCCAAGCTTTCTTCAGGCCCTCTGAAAGTGGCTCTGCCCAGCAGGGCCGGGGGCCCCCACGCAGCTGTGCCCATCATTAACATGATCTTACCAGCGGTTCCTGCTGTGCCCGGACCCGGACCCGGGCCTGGGCAAGCCCTACCTGGGGTGCTCGCTCAGCCACGAGGCACAGAGAACAGGGAAGTAGGCATAGGTGGTGACCCAGGACCACATGACAAAGGTGTCAAGAGGACAGCGGAAGTACCTGTGAGTGAGGCCACTGGACAGGATCCACCAGCTAAAGCGGCAAAGCAGGATATAGAGGATACGGGAAGTGATGCCAAAAGAAAACGGGGGCGCCCTCGGAAAAAATCCGGTGGAAGTAGGGAAAGGAACCCTACGCCTGACACGTCAGCAGCTGCCGTGGACTCTCCCCAGCCCTCCAGGTTACCACGGGAGACCTGGGCCTCCGGAGGCGACCGCGACTCCGCCAGAGGGTCAGGGAGGCCAGGGCCAGGGGGAGAGGCTGAGAGGGGGACGCCGCTTGCCCAGAGTCAGGAAGATGGGGCTTCTTCCAGAGGAGGGAGGGGCCCCAGTTCCCGCCATGCCAAAGAAGCAGAAGATAAAATTCCTCTGGTCACCTCAAAAGTGAGTGTCATCAAGGGCAGTAGAAGCCAAAAGGAGGCTCTTCCAAAGGGAGAGGTAGACACCGCAGCACAGGGTAATAAAGACTTAAAAGGGCACATGCTTCAGAATTCCTTATGCCATGAAGGTAAAGGCCCTAGAGCCACACCCCCATGATAGGTGGGGTGGGGGGAGGGTAGAGGGTTTATATTCACATTAACTCTACCTGCCTAGTAGAGGCCCTTCTCTGCACCCGTTTCTTGTTTGGCTCTTTTCCTAAGGCAATTCATTCTCCTGTGTAGACCGCTTGAGGCACCCTGTCCTCCACGGTGTCTGGCTCTTGCCTCTGACCTTTCCAGCTCAATACCCTTGGCTTTAGAGTCCTTGATAAATCTGTAGTGACTGTCTTTCCTGGATCTCTGTGCTATCCTGTGGGAGGCTAGGGATGGAGTAAGTGTGATGAATGTATAGACTAGGACTCTTGGTTTTAAATCAAAGAAAACCTTACAAACTGGCTTAAAAATTAAGACTTCCTGGCTCATATAACTAAAGTCCAAAGGTAGTACTGGCTCCAGAGAAAGCTGATGCAGTGGCTCAATATGTCTCGAAATGCCCGATCTCTTCTCCCCCCGCCCCCACCCCCCCACTGCTGCCTTCTATAGGCTCATTTAAACCTGGGCCACCTCCCTGCTGCCAGCACTCCTGGGATTACACGTTTTCTCATTTATATCTAACCCAAAGGGGGTTAGGGGGGTACATCTTTGTGCCAGGAGTCCTAGCAGAAGCATCAACATTGACTGATTAGGCCATCCTGGGTCACATGGCCACCCCTGCCCAATCACTGTGGCCAGAAGGATGGTATATGCTAATTTGTACCTTCTACATCTGGGAAAGCCTGGGATCAGCCTCCTTAGAATCACAAAGGTCTCCACACGGCCGGCCGCCTCCGTACCTGGGGATGCAGCTGAAACCTGGCCACAGCTATGAAGTACAGGTGGCTTTAGCTTGCTAGGTTGAGACCAGTTACACCTGTTTTCCTTTTTCCCTCCCTGTCTTGCATTTTCCTTCCTGCAGCTATAATAACCTCTTTCCTCTCGTAGACTCAGAAGGAATGAGAGACAAGTCCCTCTCCTTTAAGGGACTCTCTTTAGTCTCATTTAGATGACACTTCTTACATCTCGGAGATGGGGAGCCTTCCCTTTCCTGTTTCTGAATGTTCGTTTTCTCTGCATTCTGCTTCCCTATCCCGACCTTATGGCCACTTTCACCAGGTGGAGTAATCCGAGCCATTTGATTAAATCCATTCTGTATCCACGAGGTGTCAGTCTCTTGTCGTACACATGCCAGGACTTAGCCAGGATTGCGGCTTTTGGCTAGGTGCGTGCCAGGAGATAGCTCTGCATATGGGCACCAACAGGAAGTGAGTTGCAGTAAACCAGGTGATCTCTACTGAGGACCTGCTTTGTCTTCTGCGTAGGGTAGCTTCTGTCAGGGAATCCGGTTCTGCCCAGGAAATAAATTTTCTTTCAGGGAGACTTCATTCGTTTCCACCACAGCATATTTTTAAAAATTATAATATGTAATATTTGATATATATAAAGAGTATATTTAACATGAATAAATTATGAAACGTAATTAAATGAATACCTTTGACCAAATTATACATTAAAACATGAGAAATACCATTGAGTTTCTTGTTCCTACCCTGTCCTACCCCACTGCCTCTCCCAGGACAATAATAACCACTGTCCTTAATTTTGTGTTTATTACCTATATACATACACACACACCCACAAATATATATGTATCTCTACATTTAGCCATATATGTATAAAACTCTTTAAAAACGTTGTTTTGCTTTCTTAGCTTTACAGAAAGTTTGTACTCTAATAGTCCCCCGCAGTTTGCTTTTTTTCACTTACCACAATTTTTAAGATTCGTCTATGTTGTAATTAGCTATAACTCGTTCATTTTCACCCGTATAATAATTCTAGCAAGTACATAAACCACAAGTTACTGATGTACTCACCTATTACTGGCTGGGTTGTTTCCATTCTTTTGCTATCGCAAACAGTGCTGTTATGAACCTTCTTGTACCTGTTAGTGCCTTTTTTTTTTTTTTTTAAGCAAGATTTCGAAAAAGGTTTCAAAGATGTTTCATTTGATCTGTGCATCCTCTGAGTTGGGAACTGTTTCCTCTGTCTTACTTTCTGGGAAAGTTGACATCAGATCAGTTAAAAACTCAACTGTTGAACCATCTTAGCCTGGCATTTCTTTTTGGGAAAAATTTTAACCATTGATTCCATTTCTTTAACAATGATAGGCTGTGTGGGCTTTCTATTTTTTCTTGAGTCAATTTAGGTTAAGTGTTTTTCTAGGATTAAGTGAATTTTTTTTTTTTTTAAACCTCTGGGGTGGTCCTGTACTTTGTTTTTCATTTCTACTATTTACTCTGACCTTTTTTCCTCTTGATCAGTTGCACCAGAAATTTGTTATTTTACTTTTTCAGCTGCTATTTTGGATTTTGTTGATCTTCTCCCTTATGTAATGTTCTCCATTTCATTAATTATGGGTATTATCTGTAGGATTTCCTTTCTTCTGCTTTCTTTAGATTTAATTTTATGTTTTTCGAGAATATTTTAATTTTGACACCCTAATTTTCAAGCTGGTCCTTTTTCTACTGTAAGTTTTTAAGGACCTGTTTCCCTACATTCCCCTAATTTTTCTGTTGTAAAGCACTTTAATTATAACTTAGTCCTAAGAATATTTACATGACCTTTATGATTTTTTGATTTAGGAATTATTTGGAAAAATTTTAAGAATTTCCAACTGGATATTTAAAGTTTTACCTTTTTGATGCCCACTTTCATCTTAATGATTTGTACTCAGAGATGTGCCCGATGATACTAAATCTTTGAAATTCACTGTTATTTTATTTATCTGTAACTTTCCTGGATATCTAAATCGGTGTTTGTTGTTTTCTGCTCACTCTTGCCTGTGGTAGCTTGTGTTTTTGTATATTTTCAGTTTGGGGGGTTTGAGCTCACATTGTGTTAAACTTAAAATGTGGGAATCCAGAGATCCTAAATTGGGGGTACATTCCTGCAGAGAAGATTTGCATTTGCTTCCGCCAGGAGCCTAACCATACTCCTGACCTGGGGCTGTTGGCTGCTTCTAGAGTCTCCGTTGCTTTCAGGAGTCCCAGGTGTTCTCGCCTTCCTTGGCTGGGCCCAGGGTTTAGCCTGTCTTCACAATACTGTTCACTTCCTCATGTAGGTTTCTGCTTAATGTCATTCTTTTTCTTCCTTTAGTGATTTCTCTTACGTTCTAAAGAGCCCAGCAATATGTGAACCATTATCTTTGTTGTAATTTATCCAGGATCTACTTGTATTTTAATGGGAGAGCCCTTATCCAGGTGGTCAGAAATAGGCATTACTGTGGTTTTGGCAATTTCCTTTTTGTTTTTTAGGTGACGGGCACTTATTAGAAGCCAGTTGACTTAAGCTGTCTTCAAGTCAATAATGATTAT
This sequence comes from Proteles cristata cristata, assembly GCA_017311185.1. Lineage (NCBI taxonomy): Eukaryota > Metazoa > Chordata > Mammalia > Carnivora > Hyaenidae > Proteles > Proteles cristata. Next base: position 689,048 of record JAESUZ010002594.1, read on the forward strand.
AGAACAGTGGCAATATGACAGTTATGTTAGCAGTAAGCAGAGAGCTGTGCGGGCCCAGAGGAGTAGCATAGAGCTCAGACAGGGACCCTGGATGACTTCCCAGTTGAGGTGAGTACGAGTTCGCTGGACAAGTCTAACTCATAAAACAAGGACAGAACATAAGACATATAGAAAAAAAGGTAAATTATGGTACTCATCCTTTTTTTTTCTTAATTTTTAATGTTCTTTTTTTATTTATTTCTAAGAGAGAGAGTGTGAGCAGGGGAGGGTCAGAGAGAGAGGTAGACACAGAATCTGAAACAGGCTCCAGGCTCTGAGCTGGCTGTCAGCACAGAGCCCAACGCGGGGCTCGAACCCATGAACTGTGAGATCATGACCTGAGCCAAAGTCGGACGCTTAACCGACTGAGCCACCCAGGCACCCCTGTGGTACTCATTCTGCATAAAAGGTATACATTCAAAGAGATTACTTGGGCCGGATAATTTTGGCAGGCTTCATGGAAAAGACAGGGTAAGTAGAACTTAGATAGGTGGAAAAGAGGAAGACATTCCAGGGAAAGCAGAGGTTTGGGCATGTGAGATGTGACAAAAGGCCTAGAAGAACCATTCCCCGAAAGAGACCTGTGAGGCAGAAGGGGGGTATATGAACAATAGTGAGAAGCCAACTAGAAGGTCATACAACCATCATAGTTATCTGTTGACTGACTGAATGGATAAAGGTATCAAGTTTGCATTAAAGGATGGAGGAACTGGAAGCAGAAGGAACCAGCCAGCCAGCCGGTTCCATGTGGGAGGAGAAGAGGGACTGGATTGGGCGGCTGGTACGTTAGAAGGGACAGACATACGGGAAAATAAACCACTCATCTTAGAATAGGTGAAAGCATCTAAGGAAACATTGTCCTCACCTTGGTTGGTTTTGGGGATATATCCATTCACTCTGGGAGCCCCAGCCCACCTGAGGATTTTGAGATTTACGTGTGCCTTTTTTTTCAAGTTTTTAATTTTTTTTTTAGTAAACCCTACACCTAATGTGGGACTCAAACTCGCAACCCCAAGATCAAGAGTCGCATGCTCTTCTAACTGAGCTAGCCAGGCACACGCCACCACTTCCTCCCCAACCCCCAATTCCAGCCATGGGGTTTTGAAGTAGCCTATTTTGTTTGTTTGCTTGTTTTTATGTTGTTATTGTTGTTTTATTTTAAGTAGGCTCCACACTCAACCAACTGAACCACCCAGGCACGCCAGTAGCCTATTTTTAAAACCTACCTATGTAAAAAATTTAACATAAGGGGTGCCTGGCTGGCCCAGTCTGAAGAGTATGCAACTCTTGATCTTGGGGTCATGAGTTCCAGCCCCTCATTGGGTGTAGAGATCACTTAAATTACTTAAATCAATAAAACTTTTTAAAAACTGTAACATGGATGGGGCCTGAGTGGCTCAGTTGTTTTAAGTGTCCAACTTCGGCTTAGGTCATGATCTTGCAGTTTGTTGAGTTCAAGCCTCACATTGGGCTCTCTGCTGTCAGCACAGAGCTGGCTTCAGATCTTCTGTACCCTCCCCCTGAATAAATAAATATTTAAAAAAAAAATAATAAAAATCTAACATGAGGCACCTTGCTGGCTCAGTCAGTTAAGCATCTATCTAACTCTTGATTTTGGCTCAGGTCATGATCTCATGGTTCGTGGGTTTGAGCCCCATGTTGGGCTCTATACTGTCAGTGCTTGGGATTCTCTGTCTCCCTCTCTCTCTGCCCCCTTCAAAAATAAATCAACATTTAAAAATAAAAATAATCTAACATGAAACAAGTTATTCTCTAGTTTAGGCAGTCTTCAGTTTACTAGATGAAGGGTTTAACCAAGATTTGGGGGACTGCCGGGGCGCCTGGGTGGCTTAGTCGGTTAAGCGTCCGACTTTCGCTTGAGTCATGATCTCGCGGTTCGTGGGTTCGAGCCCCGCGTCAGGCTCTGTGCTGACTGCCAGCTCCGAGCCTGGAGCCTGTTTCAGCCTGTGACTCCCTCTCTCTCTGACCCTCCCCTGCTCACGCTGTCTCTCTCTCTCTCCTAAAAAATAAAACATTTAAAAAAAAAAAAAAAAGATTTGGGGGACTGCCTACTGCTTCCCCTACCATTTTTACTCTTTCCCCAACACCCTACCCTGTCCTCACATGACCTCACCCCCCAAGTGTTGTGGTTTTGCATTTTAGCCCTATCATAAATGAAGTTAAAGATAATTTATAATTTACTAAAATTTGAAATAATTGTTTACTATTAAACCAAGGTAAGCTCTACATGTCTAGTCAATGGCCCCAAATAAATGAACTTAATTGTTTATTTTTGTGGAAAATTAAATTTCTTTAGAAATCAAAGCAAATGCCACATTCACTCACATACTAAACGGGAGGACTAATGTCAGCATATATTTGTCTAAGTATTTCATCTGGTGTTATGATTCCTCAGTAGGTCTATCCTTTCTTTGCCTAGAATTGTTGTGGTAGCTCTAGCCTATGAGATAAAGCTAAGCACAACATATAGGTAATGCATTGTTTAAGAGATGTTCATGGGGTGCCTGGGTGGCTCATCTGGTTAAGAGTCCGACTTCGGCTCAGGTCATGATCTCACATCTTAGGAGTTCGAGCCTCGCATCTGGCTCTGTACTGAGAGCGTGGAGCTTGCTTCGGATTCTGTCTCTCCCTCTCTCTCTGCTCCTCTCCTGCTCGCGCTCTGTCTCTCTCAAAAATAGACATTAAGAGAAAAAGGAGAGAGATGTTCATGAGAAGGTATTTGGTGGAAAGAGCATGAATTCAGTTCCTATCTTACCCCATTCTTGGGTTGTGAGACTGACTTAGCAGGATGCAGGATGCAAAACAGTGTTTTCAAAAGTGAAATAAAATAGAAACTATCAAGAGTACATCACATATAATAAGGGTAAATATGATTTCATGAAACCTTTATTTCAGCGAAGACACATCTATGTGTTTTTCAATGATCATGATGTAAAATGTACTTCTCCGTGCGAGATATGGGGGCAAGTGCAATGTACGGAGCTCCCTCCTCCGCCGCCATCTTGCCCCTTCTCCTGTAAAATGTACTTATTGTGGGTTGAAGGAAAACAACCTTGAAAAAGGACTTAACCGTTCTGAAGCTTAGCTTCCATAAAATGGGCTAAAAATCTCTTTCACGGGGTTGTAATGAGGGACAAATGAGGTAATGTTTGTCTTCATACACAGTAGGGGCTAGGGCAACAACTGCTGGCTTCTTTATCTTTTCTCCAAGGGAAAAAACCCATAATTTCTGTGGTTCAGGGAGGCAAAAGTCATTCTTTATAATTTCTTTAACTACAGCTGGGTTTAAAATATAATAGAAGTTATATTATGAACTGGGTCCTAGTTCATATAACTAGTTCTAGTTATACCAACTTTTGATAAATAAACCAACTTTTTTTTTTTAATGTTTTATTTATTTTTGAGAGAGATAGAGACAGCGTGAGCAATGGAGGGTCAGAGAGGGAGGGAGACACAGAATCCGAAGCAGGCTCCAGGCTCTGAGCTAGCTGTCAGCACAGAGCCCGACGCGGGGCTCGAACCCACGAACCGTGAGATCATGACCTGAGCCCAAGTCGGACGCTTAACCGACTGAGCCACCCAGGCGTCCCATAAACCAACTTCTTTACCCAATTTGGTTAAATTTAAATAAATAAATGATATGGGGTGCCTGGGTGGCTCAGTTGGTTGAGCATCCAACTCTTAACATTTTTTTCTAATGTTTATTTATTTTTGAGAGAGAGAGACAGAGTGTGAGTGGCCTTGGGGCAAAGAAAGAGGGAGACACAGAATCTGAAGCAGGCTCTAGGCTCTGAGCTGTCAGCACAGAACCCGACACAGGGCTTGAACTCATGAACCGCAAGATCATGACCTGAGCCCAAGTCAGACACCCAACGAACTGAGCCACCCAGGCGCCCCATGCATCTAACTCTTGATTTCAGCTCAGGTCACAATCCCAGGGTCATGGGATGGGGCCCCACATTGGGCTATGCAATGAGCATAGAGCCTGCTTGGGATTCTGTCTCTCTCTCCCTCCCTCTCTCTCTCTCTCCCTCTGCCCCTCTCTTCTGCTCACACTCTCTTGCTAAAAAATAAAATAAATGACATTACCTGACCCTGTTGGTACTTTCCTGCTCTCCCCATACTCCAAGGTGCCACACACATATCTACTTTTCCATCAAAACAAGAGGCTTCCGACACACATTGGACAGTACAGATTCCCATAGGGTCACATCATCCACGTGCAACCATCTATACCTGCAGTGGCTCCCTGGGACCGTAGAAAGAGGTAAATGGTACTTTTTCTAGCAAAAGAAAATTTTATTTTATTGTTATTATTTTTTAGAAAACTAGTATTTTCTTTTTTTTTTTAAATATTTTTATTTATTTCTAGGAGAGAGAGAGAGAGAGAGCATGAGCAGGGAAGGGCCAGAGAGAGACGGAGACACAGACTCTGAAATAGGCTCCAGGCTCTGAGGTGGCGGTCAGCACAGAGCCCTATGCGGGGCTCGAACCCACGAACCGCGAGATCATGACCTAAGCGAAAGCCGGACGCTTAACCGACTAAGCCACCCAGGCGCCCCACAAAAGAAAATTTTAAAAAATAGGTTCAATGTGCTGAGGAATTTTAGAAAATATATACTTTGAATTTAATATGGGAAACAAAAAGAATAGCATTCAGTTTTATGATTTGACAACTGTAATCAAGTGGAAAAGCAAAAAGGATTGAGAGAAGAAAAAACTAGTCAAAATATCTACTTGTTACCATTTTTAATTTATTAATTCATTTATGAAAAGGAAACCAAAAAAATCAGTAAGACGGTATTGTTTTACATTTTTGGAAATCCCTTAAATGCCTAACTGGATTCTCATATCTGCTTCTGCATTCCATCTGTTGTTATATCAACAAATATAATTACCCTCCCCACCCCCCACTGTGGTAGAAACTAAGGATAGCACTAGAATACAAAGATGAATCCTTTCCTGCTTTGAGTTCAGACTAGAGAGGTTTGAAGGCTTGTAGAAACAACAGAGTAACAAAAAGAAAAAGAAAAAAAAAAGCACTCCAGAGAAAATCAGAAAGACCAAATCAGACAGAGGTGCAAAGTTCACACATGAGCCCTTAGAGCCATAAACAGAAAACTCAACACACTTCTGCTTAATACTGTGTTTGTGGGGAGGAAAAAGGATGGGGGGGGATCCCTTGGTTAATAAAGGGCTTAATAACTGCTTATAGCAATACAAAGCTCCATTTAAGGTTTGAACAGAGATGTTCCTGAAATCTTGTTTTGTTGTTGCTGTTATTGGAAAATAAAAAACTTCCTACTATAAAAAGTAGGGCTTTCACATCCCTTTTCACAGTGCCTCCCCCTGGAAGGGAGGGATGTGTGACATTTTAAACTCTAGGCTAAGGCAGGATCATCACCTCTTGACCCTTGCCTGACAGCTGACTGGCAGCTGGCCAAGAGTTGCTGGACCTAACAGGTGGACTGGTGATTCTCTCCTCCAGACCAGTGGTGACAAATTTAAACTATCTTTGGCACTCTGGGCCTCTTTCTCCGCTCATCTTTCGTTACTGTACTCCTGCTTTAACCAAGCTTAGCTTGCCCTCAAGCAAATTCCCATTTCTATTCTTCAACACACAATTTTTTAGTCTTCACAATGCTCTCTCCTTTTTTGTTCTGCTGGGTTATGTCCAATACCTCTTCTAAGACCTGGCTTACAGTATTTTTGACAAGTCTTCCATTCATTTGTCCACCATATATATACGGAGTGGCTAGGCCTTCCGTAGTAATTCATCAGCCTCCTCTATGTTCCTTCAGCAACTGGAGAGCCCATCTGTTCTACTTTTGTACATACTGCCTGTTTTACATAGTTATTTCCAAGCTACTACTCTTTATTCTGCCTCCCTATTAAACAGAAGCAATGACCCTCTTTTCTTTCATTAACCTATATTACCGTCCAAAGAACAGTAATATATAGTACTATGGTAGTAATCTGTACCTCTTTTAATCCTCACAAAGCCCTGTAAAGAGTTAATATTCATGTATCCACTTTACAGACACAGAAACTGAGGTTCAAAGAGGTTGCTTCAATTCTCACAAATCAAAAAGCCTTTAAGTGGTAGGGAAGGTGGGATCCAAGATCAAAGCTAGCCTCAACGTCGAATGTCCCAGCGCGACTGGGACTGAGGTGCTGAGGGCAAGGGCCCCCAGTCAAATCAATCAATACCGACAATTTACAAAACCAACACCAGAGGTCCATTTGCAGGGCGCGTTTCTGTTTATTTGTTTAGTTGTATATGGTTCGGTTTGGAAGGAGGGGTTATGATCACTCACCTCTCCCAATTAAGCCCCGTCCAGCCCCTCCCTGAGGGATCGATGTCCGGAGGCTGGAGGCCAAAGGCTACCCAGGCAGGTGGTGACCTCGGAGGCAGAATCGCGGCCTCGAGTCGCGTCGCTAACAGCGAAAAGATTGACGCGGTTGGACCGCGCCATTTCCAAAGTGATAAGGGACGTGGTCTTGGAAGCTTCCTTAAAGATGAACAGGAAAAGGATGGTCAGCGTGACGGTCTTCCCCGCACGCCCTTTCTCTTTCTCCTCTCCCCGTTGGGTCCGCTGCGCGCATCCCACAGCCTGATTTACTAAGAGAATCGTGTGAGACAGGGGAGGGGGAAAAGCCCCTAGATTGCAGTTACGGTAACTCGGTTGCAAACGCAAACGGACTTATTTACATATAATTTGCATGTCCAGGTACTTATGGAAGTACCCGGTATGTCTGTACTTCCTTTCTAACTCGGCGTCCGCACCCGCTTGCTGGCCTGCTCCTCTACCCTCTAGGCCGGGAGCCCCGTCCCTTATCCAGTAACTTTCACTACCTTTTCGGTTACCTAGCCCGACAAACGCTACCTCCTGGCCTTCGGAAGATTGGCCCCTCCTCCCACCCTTAGGCTCCTCCCTCCGTCTTCTCCCTCCCCGGTTTCCAATTGCCTCTTCCCCGCCCCCTTTTCTATTTCTGAACAGGCATGTTCCAGGCAGCCTCGCCGACTCTTTAGATTGCTATGGGATCGGTAGGGTCCTGAGCGTCGAAGAAGCAGGAAGGCATAGCCCAACAACGGCTGCTGGGACTCACGAGAAGAATCGAGCCCTGCCGGGATTTTATTTAGTATTTGTTTGTTATTTTTGGTCTTGCTTTGGCGGAGGGAGGGAGAGGAGGCTGAGCGGCTCGGTCGAACTTGAGGCGGCGCGAAGGCCCCCTCAGGCGGCGCCGAGGGCAGCCCCGAAGCCGGGGCCTGGCTCCGCCGCCGCGGCCGCTGTCAGGGAAGCGCAGGCGACCAATGGAACCCGGGAGCGGCCACTGCTGCTGAGGCGGCGGTGTCGGCAGCCCGACTCCGACCGCCCGCACCCCCTCCGCGGGGGTCCCCCGGAGGTAAGCGACTCCTTCCCTGTGAGTCCCCCCGGCCCTGTGAGTGTGTGTGTGTGTGTGGGGTCCCTCTCACACCCTGTCCCGCACAGCCTCTCCCCGCCCCCACACCTGGGTTCAACTACAAAACTGCCCTCCCGGTGGCATCTGCACCCCGAGTGCTCTCTCCACCCTTTCTCCTCAAACGTAGGGTCCTCCTATGCTTTTTTGGCTTCCTCTTCTGTTTAGCTCCTCCCTCGGCCCCGGGGATCCACCCCCCCCCTTTCCCCCGTCCCTGTTGCCTCTGTCCTGAATTATTCTCTATCAAGTCATGAACCCTTTCCACATCAGAGCACCTCTTGTAATGCCCATCCTTGTTTGTCCTTCCTTGTCACCTGTGTTCCCGCCCCACACCGTCCCCACAGCCTCCGCCTTCGTCCCCTTTTCCTATTTTGCCCCTTTCCTGCGATGTCTCCGTGCATCCCCAGCGCGGGGTTCCTACTTCGCGGTGGCCCTCTTCCTCTGTTCCTGATTCCATTACCTCACTGCCACCCACCCAGCTCCTGGCTTACAAGAATCGTCTCGTCGCCTCTCCTTAGGGATCTCAGGCCCTCGTCGTCATTCCCAAAGTACCGTTTGCATTGTACTTTGACCTTAATCCTTACTCTTCTTCTCAGGAGTGCTTTGTGAACCCTGTAACTTCCGTTAGCTTCCCTTTCACCCCCTCCTCAAATCCCCCAGCCTCTGGAAGCCTGTTCCCATAGAAGAGACGACATCTGACAGTGCCCCCTTCGCATTCAGGATCTCCAACTTTGACACCTTCTCCCTGGAGTCTCAGGGATTTTGCTGGTCCTTGGGACACTTGACTTTGTTTTCCGCATGGTCTTCTTCCTGTGCTCTCTGTTGCAGTCTTTATCTTCACATGCCACTCATTTCAGGATGGGCTAAAGCAGTAGGCGAGAAGAAAATGTGTTGGGGGGTGGGGTGGCCTCCGCTGCCTCACTCGGGCTTTTCTGGACAGAGGGGTGTTTCCAAAGGATGGAGCAAATTTTGGAGAAGTCCCTATCAGATTACATTTTGTTGATGGCTCAGGATCCACCGCTAGGAGAGATGGACAGGGCTGCCTAGAAACTGGATGAGGCTGTGAGAAATTTTGTTTTGTATTACTTACTTAGAGGTCTCGTCTTTGAGGGATCACAGAGTAGGGTGTCCTCCCACCCCATCCAGATCCGAAGGGAGTCTGCCCACTGCCTGTGGCTTACTGGAATAGTTTCAGTTGAGTCCATAAGAGCTTAGGCCTGGGGTGGGGTGGGAGGTAACAGGGAAGAGGAACATGAGACATTAGAAAAAGGTTGTAGGGGGCACCTGGGTGGCTCAGTCAGTTAAGCGTCCGACCCTGGCTCAGATCATGATCTCATGGTTTGTGGGTTTGAGCCCCGCGTCAGGCTCTGTACTGACAGCTCAGAGCCTGAAGCCTGCTTCAGATTGTGTCTGCTTCTCTTTCTGCCCCTCTCCTGCTTGTGCTCTGACTCTCTCTCTCAAAAAAAAAAAAAAATATATATATATATATATATTTTTTTTTTTAATTTGAAAAAGGAAAAGGTTTTACATTCAGAATCAGGATTCTTGGGCTCAGCTTATGACTTCCTCACTTGACCTCTAGAGTGACCTTTTTGGGAGAAGGGCCTGCTCTGTGGGCACTGGTTCAGTAACAGGCTACTTGTAGGATGTGGGTTGGGGGGAAATTAGACTCGGTTTATGTGTTTACAGAGCAGTATGGGCTTCTCAGACAGAAGGCATTTACTAGTCATGGATTGGCTGACCTGAGACTTGGTCTCTCCATTGGGTCCTTCTAGTCGACAGGCACGATGATAAGTCCGTGTGGAAGACCAGCGCAAGGCCTGCATCTTCTGTTTGCCCTGCGTTTTTTCCCCACTGCATGAAACCTCTGACCATCTGTGCTCTTCCCCTTGCGCTTGATCCATAAGTCCAGATTTCGTGGGTGGGAGGGATGTTTGAGGAAGGTGGCTGGGACAGAGCTTGGGGTGGAGTGGGACTCAGGAAGCCAGCTGCCCCCTTGTGCCCTGTCTCTCTGAGCCTGAGAGTGAAGAGGGCTTGTGCACTTCTGCTCATCCTCTGACTCTATGTCTGCTTGAAAGTCATCACGCATCCTCTTCCCATTTCTTCCTTGTGTCCCTCCTTGTCCCTCACCAGAGTGTAGTGTCCTCATCCTCCTCTTTAGGAGTAGACCCACTCTTCTGAAACACCCCCAAAAAGAAGCTATATTTCCCCCAGTTTCCCTGCTTCATTCTTGGAGCTGGCTGCATGCTGCTGCATGAGAACATGTTTGCCAAACGCCATCCAAAGGAGCAAATTGAAATTCTTTGATTTGGGGAAGAAGTTTGGGTGGAACCTTTCAGTAATTGGCATGAGACAAGAGAGGGCCTAGTCCAAGCACACTTAGGGCTTGCAGCAGGGAGGAGTAGTTCAGAGCGAGGTGAGCGCACAGGTTACTTTCTTTGCCATCTGTCTCTTTCAGCAGGGGCTCCCAGAGCTGGCTTGGGCTGTCTGGCTGGAATCTGCTTCTACCAGCTCCCACGGGCCTGCACACAGACTTCTCAGCCTGATTCAATATTGACTTACCTACCCTGCGACCACTGCCTTCCCTACTCCCCACCCCCACCCCACCCCCGCTGGTAGCTTGAGAATGCCCTCTTCCCTGATGCCAACCCCCCACTGGGGCCTTGGGGAAGCATTTACCTGGTTCCTGCCAGAGCCTGAGCCTGCTTGACTGTTCAGCCTGGAGTTACTACAAGGAAAAAATAGTACTCAGTCTCTACCTTGTCTCTTGAGGTCAAGGGGGAAAGATGAGCGGAGACCTTCTTAAAGGAAGGTTTGAGTTAGATTTAAGACGTGAGGAGAAACTCCTCAACACAACAGGCAGGCTAGGGTGATGCAGAGTCTCTTTTGAAGAGTGACCTCTTTTTTTTTTTTTTTAATATTTTTATTTATTTCTAGGAGAGAGAGAGAGAGAGATAGCAGGGAGGTCAGGGAGGGAGTGACAGACTTGAAACAGGCTCCAGGCTCCGAGCTGGCAGTCAGCACAGAGCCTGACGTGGGGCTCAAACCCACGAACCGCGAGATCATGACCTAAGCGAAAGTCGGACGCTTAACTGACTAAGCCACCCAGGTGGTGCCCCTGATAGTAATTTTTAAAAAGAGGTCACTCATGGGGCACCTGGGTGGCTTAGTCGGTTAAGCGTCCGACTTTCGCTTAGGTCATGATCTCGCAGTTCGTGGGTTCGTGCCCCGCGTCGGGCTCTGTGCTGACTGCCAGCTCGGAGCCTGGAGCCTGTTTCAGAGTCTGTCACTCCCTCTCTCTCTGACCCTCCCCTGCTCACGCTGTCTCTCTCTCTCTCTCTCTCTCCTAGAAATAAATAAAACATTAAAAAAAATTTTTTTTTAAATAAAAAAATAAAAATTACTATCAAAGGTGGAGCGCCTGCCTGCCTCAGTTGGTAGAGCCCACCACTCTTGATCTCGGGCTTGTAAGTTCAAGCCCCACGTTGGGGTATCAGGGGCGCCCAAGTGGCTCAGTCAGTTAAGCATCTGACTCACGCCCAGACTATGATCTCTTGGTTTGTGGGATCAAGCCCCGCACTAACAACAGGGAGTCTGCTTGGGATTCTTTCTCTCTACCCCTCTCCCCACTGGCACATACTCACGTGCTTCCTCTCTAAATAAATAAATAAATGAACATTTAAATAAATAAATAAAGTCTTCACAAAAATCGTTACCAAAGGCAACCATGTACTTGCTAACAAATCCAGTGGTACTTAAGGGTTTATGATGAGATGAACAGTTCATTTCCATTCATCCCTACTCCTGCTCCTTTAGAGTTCATATCTTCATTATCGCAATATTTATTTCTGAAGGTTAGCACTACAGCATTGGATAAAATGCTTGTGCCTCTATTCCTTAATTTATTAATTATAACAAAAGAGGATTGAACTTTAGAGAGGATTTACACTGCTTGTTTATATAGTCGTCACTTTTATTTATCAGAAGCCTGTGTAACTGTAAATAGCATGTATGAACCCCTCTTTCTTTTCCATGAACTTGTAACAGTCTCTCTTAACTACCCACCTGTAGGATGAAGATAGCGGCTTCACTACCTTTGTTTCTAACTCACATGCTCCATCTCAAAAGGAGAAAAATTGAGCTTGCCTACCTGCTTGGAGATCAGATGTTCTTTTAAGACTATTCTGTGAAAATACAGGAACCTGTAAAAACATGAAGTTTGGTCTGAACCAACCCATATTTATCTAGTCCCCCAGGAAGGGAATGGTGATTAACTGGGTAAGGGGGTTGATTTGGGCCTTTTTACCTCCTATTCTATCAGAGGCCAATCCAGGAAGGCCTTTAATGGAGACCAGTAGAGAGTTGGAAGGTTGTTTGCCTGGCATCTTTTGAGGTGATGAGAAGTGGGAAACAAGGTTAAACATCTCCTCCCCCCTAGAGTTTTTGCCAACATTTCCTTAAATGCTAGGCCATATGGGACACATGCTTGTATGGCCTCTCTGCCCTGCCACTACTGCGCCCCGCCCTGAACGGCCCCCAGATGCTCAGATGAGGACTCCCTGCATTGCCCAGACAGTAAGCTGTGGAGCCCAGCCAGTTTTTAACACTCCTCCACTTCCATCTCAGTGCCCAGAAGCCAGCTGCTAGGCTGGGGCATGGGAGGCCTTCTCAGTTCCCTTCATCTAATTGGAAGGACAGTTTAGACTCTGAGCGTGAAATGTGGAGCTCAGTTGTTTGAACATCTTTGAGAGCGTTCGAGCCATCTGATATTAAAGACTTGTATTTTCTTCTCTTTTTACTTATTCCCTCTCATGCACGCTCTTTCTCTTTCTCTCTCAAGAAAGAGAAAGAGCGTGCAAGTGAGAGGGAAAGAGAAAGAGAGAGAATCTTAATCAGGCTCCATTCTCAGCATAGAGCCTGACTCGGCGCTCGATCCCATGACCCTGGAATCCCATGACCTGAGCTGAAATCAAGAGTCAGATGTTCAGCAGACTAAACCACTCAGGAGCCCCTCTTTTTTCTGTTCTCTTAAAAGAGGAAAGGTGATGAATACAGAACCTGTTCCTTCCTTTTTTCTCTAGCTTTCTCGTCCTTTCCCTTTCTTTAGAATGGTTACTCACCAAAACTATATTGTCTTTGCTTTTGAAAAGGAATGAATTGATGTTGAAAACCACATCGGGATTTAGGTTTTCCTGTCTCTTATTGTCTAAATTGGCAACTCAGCACCCCCTCCCCCCCATGACTTGCTTCAGATGCAGGTAGTCTCTGAGGCTCTGAGGGAGCTCTGGCTCATTTGGTAGTTTCTAGTGGTGGGGCTGCCTGCACAGGAGAAGAGTCCAGTTTTCCTGAGCCTTCTGACACTGGCTGGTTCCCTGAGGAATAAAGACTGCCAGATGGGGGCTCTGTTCAATGGAGAAGTCCCCTGAGTACTGTGATGTGGGATTCCTGGCTGAGCCCTGGGATAAAAGAAAATAATAATGTCAGGCTTACCTCCCTTCCTGGTGCCAGTAATAATCCCAATTGTGATCAATATGGGCAGGCATTGGCTTCATGTCCTAGTGAGGTCTGTGGTGCTAAATGTGGGAGACTGTCTGAATTTCACCTCTTAGAAGTTTTGAAAAGTAGAATTTAGGAGCTTTTGGTGACTTGGAAGTCTCTGAAATAGAGGGAAGGGGAACAACGTGCCACACATAGGCAGATTGAGGGAAAAAAGTTAGTTGTATAAAACAGTTGAAGCTGTCATGTGAGGTTTCCAGCAGACCTAAAAGGTAGTGGTCCCTGTTGAGTTAGAATGACCGTCTGGTGCAGAGTGCCCTGCAGAGGTGTGGCCGGGGAAGATGCGAGCTTCCTCATGACTCCCATGTTACCTGCAAGTAGAGACAGATCCACCTAGGCAGCCATGCTGGTTCTGCTGCTCTGAGGGTGCTGCCCAGTTTTAGTAGAGATAAAGAACAAGTTGCCAAACTTTTAAAGCTGCATCGGAGAAATTAAATTCAGGGATGGGAACTTCTTGTGTGACAGAGTTGGGAGAAAGAGAAACCCAAGTAGCCTTTTTTGGTGATCTCTGAGAACAGAAGAGTTCCTCATCTATCTTCCGGCAAGACTTCAGTGGGGCGTGCTGGGATGCAGGGGCTGGGCTGTAATGGTGTTGGCAGAGCAGAGTAGCTTAGATGCTTAACGTTTCAGAGGCGCATGAAGAAGCGCTAGAAGGGTGGCAGTGGAAAATGGGGCTTCTCTGTGTGGCTGGAGGATTTGTATCTTGAGCTTCTTTTCACCTACCCGAAGTTCTGTGTCCCCATATTCCCTAGCATCAAAGGTGATGTCACTAATAGTTGGAAACGACCTGCATTCCAGCTCTACAGTAGATTCTGCCTTCCTCTCGCTCATACTCTTGAGTTTGTCTTAGATTCACCCCCGAGCCCATCGCCGACTACAGTCAGACTCTGGAGCTGGATTGATCTGACGTTAACAATGTGCCTCTCCCAGTCCTTGTTTTGGAATTTCCTTCATTCTGCACTCTCTCTTCCGATGTGGATTTGATGAGGATCTGAAGAATCGTTCTGGGAGAGCAGTGGCTTTTGTCACCCCAGTGAGGGATCCTTGGTGATGTGATTCCTGTTCCTCCCTGTACTTTGCATGTTATAGACTGATGAGCTTGAGCCCGAGTTCCTTTTGCCTTCTCCCAGCCCTCCCAGTTCTTGAAGTGTGTGTATGATAATGGGGAAAGGGGTGTGGGGGTAGGAGAGAGCTGTCATCAGTGTTCTGGAAGATTCTCGGACAGCGAATGTAACTCAAATTCACTTTCCTTACCAACAGTATACACGTGTGCACACACACACATGTATGCCATTTACTAACCCGTTAGGTGATTGGTACTCACCTAATGTTTACTAGTACTACTGCGTGCCAGGGGTTGTGCTAGGTCCTTTCACACACATGAAGTTATTCCATACATAACAGTAGGAAGTAGATAGGTTTTTCCCACGTTGCAGTTGAGGAAACTGAAACCCAGAAAGTATATGGTTTGCAGAAGTTTACCCATCTCATAATAATGGCAGAGCCAGGATCTTGAATCCCATCCCAGCCTCTTTGACTCCAAGTTCAGGAGTCTTTCCACTTTGCTTCAGCTGCCACAGCACTAGAGAAAGAGGGACTGGTGTCATAAAGTCAGACAAGCAAAGAAATGGCACACTTCAGCAGAGTTGATGATGGTTGTTTTAGAGCTCTTTTTTTCTAAGTGAAGCCTGGATGGTATTTGCTGACCTTATTCCTTGGGAACTTTGAGTCTAAAGAGAAGATAAAGTATCTGTGATTAGAAAAATATATCAAGACTTTGATACTACATAAAGGTGAGACGCTTAGGACCGGTGTACGGAGTGTTATATGAGTAAGGAAATAACACTTGAAAGAAGAAAAGAGAGAGGTTATTGACAGGCATGTCCAGGGAGACACAGGAAGAGCACAACAATAGGAAAACATGTGAAGAGTAGAGACAAGGGAATGAGACCAGAGTTGCCTCCCAGTCTTCCTGCAGCATTTGTAAACCTGTATAAACATAACACGTAAAGCAGCATTTTGCAAGTACAGGGGAGGAACAGAGGCTACGCCAGGCAGCCAAGTGCAGAAGGAGGGAAGAGCGACGTGATGATCAGCCATAGGGATGGTGGGGGGAGGCTTCGTGGGAGATGACTTGTCATCTGACTTTGAAGAGGTCCAGGAAGACAGAGAGGAGGGGCCTGGGAAAGTTTTATGATGGGCAAAGGAAGACCCGAGGATGCCACCACTAACTGATTTGTCTGTGTCTCCCTTTCTGTGTCCTTCCGCCTCTAGCCTGGAAGCTCGAAGGCTGGTGGTGGCCATGGGAGACATGATGGTGGAACCCGCCCCCCGGAAGCCGGCTTCTGAGCCCACTCCCTGCCCACCAGGGAATAGTGGGGGCTCCTTGCTAGGCGTCATCACGGAGGGGGTCGGGGAACTGTCGGTGATTGATCGCGAGGTGGCTCAGAAGGCCTGCCGGGAGGTGCTGGAGCAGGTGCAGCTTTTGCGCGGAGGCCTGGCTATCTCCCGCACCGGTGCCCCGCCGGAGCTGGTCAATGGAGATATTTTGGACAGCGCCATCCGTTGCCTGGACGATCCACCTTCCCAGATACGGGAGGAAGAAGATGAAATGGGGGCCACCGTGGCCTCGGGCACAGCCAAGGGAGCGCGGAGGCGGCGGCAGAACAACTCAGCCAGACAGTCCTGGCTGCTGAGGCTGTTTGAGTCCAAACTGTTTGACATCTCCATGGCTATCTCCTACCTGTACAACTCCAAGGAGCCTGGGGTGCAAGCCTACATTGGCAACCGGCTCTTCTGCTTTCGCGATGAGGACGTGGATTTCTATCTGCCCCAGCTGCTTAACATGTACATCCACATGGATGAGGACGTGGGCGATGCCATCAAGCCCTACATAGTGCACCGCTGCCGCCAGAGCATTAACTTTTCCCTGCAGTGTGCCCTGCTGCTCGGGGCCTACTCCTCGGACATGCACATTTCCACTCAGCGACACTCCCGTGGGACCAAGCTCCGGAAGCTGATCCTCTCAGACGAGCTGAAGCCGGCTCACCGGAAGAGGGAGCTGCCCTCTTTGAGCCCAGCACCTGACATGGGGCTGTCTCCCTCTAAGAGGACTCACCAGCGCTCCAAGTCGGACGCCACCGCCAGCATAAGTCTCAGCAGCAACCTGAAACGAACAGCCAGCAACCCTAAAGTGGAGAATGAGGATGAGGTAAAATGCCTGGAAGGGGCCACGGGGCAAGGTGGCATGGAGACAGGGTGTCTGACCTACAGTTCTCTGTCCTCTTCTCTCCTGCCCTCTGTGCCATTTCACTGATAAAAGTATGGGATGTCAGAGTGGAAAAAGACCTTAGAATTCATGTTTTCCAGCTGCTTCATCTTACAAGGGAAGAACTCAGACCCAGAGAGATAAAGTGACCTTCCTCGGGTCATATAGCTAATAGCAAAGCTGACACTCCTGACTCCGCCCAACTTCCCTCCCCTTCCATTAACTACTTGCTTACTGAGAACCTGGGCAGAGACCCCTCCCATCCTGACTTGAGACCTGGGCTCCTTACCAGAACCTCTCAGAGCAGCAGGCATGCGGGAGGAGAAGAGATGGCGCATGTGCCGGAGGGAAGGAGCGTTAAATAGGGCCTTAGCCTCATTCTCCTGGTCACTCCTTCTCATCCCTCTGCCCCACTCCCCAGTGATCCTGCTTTTCGTTGACTTAAGAGTAAGGTTTATTCCCTGTCACCGAGACATCTGCAGAATGCCCTTGTGCCCACATTTCCTCCAGAGAAGGGATGTCTTGCTGGTGTCTTTCCCTTTGATTTGGGAAAAGCACAAAGGGAAGAGGGAAGCAGTGTTGGTGTGGAGTAAATGTTGGGCGTGCCCAGAGTCTAGTCAGAGACTTGGGGGCTGGAAAGAAGAGAAGCCTGCAGGAGCAGTTGGGGTGTCCAGTTTAGGATCCAGAGCAGGGAGGACATAAGCCCATCAGTAGGTTATGCCCATCTTCCATTCCATGTCTGGGCAGATAGCTTGGGAAGTTGCCAGTGGACAGCTGAGTGTCAGCGACCTGGTGTCCCAACCAGACAATGGTGCCCCAGTGCCCTCTTCTGACTCACCAGCATCCCGGCTCTCATCCTGGCTGCCAGCCCAGCCTAGGAAAAAAGGGAGAAAAGAACAAGGAATTTGCACTTGTTGGAAAATGCATATAGCTGTGGTGCTGGCATGTGCCCCTGTGGGACACAGAACCCACCCACGGTTTTGATACAATGAAACTTCTTTCAGCTTCTTTGAATCAAAGTGACTAAGGGAGGGAGAAAGCAGGAGGGATGGAGACCACAGAGCCTGCTTTCTGGAAATCCGGAATTTCATTATGGTAATTTAATAATAATGAAGCTAAAAGAGCTAATGTTTATTGAGCATTTATTGTGTGCCAAGTATCATGCCAGATACTTTACATTTCATCCTCACAGCAGTCCTAAGAGACAGGTTATTTTACTGCTGGGGAGACAGGCTTAGAGGGCGAGGAGATTTGCCCAGGGCCCCTCAGCCAGGCCTCAGCTCACAGCTGGTGCTCCTCATCATTCAGCCGAGTCTTCTTGCTTATTTCTCAGCAGCCGTTTTCCTAGGCCCTCAGCTGTCAGGGTCCACTTGGGGAAGAATGGCCTAGCCCTTAGCCATCTGGGTTTCCACAATTCCACACACAGGCAGAAGAGTCCAACTGTTCTCAGAACCAAAATGGACCATTTTCTTTTCTGGTTGAGCTTGGCAGGCAAATTCAGAATCATGAAGGGAGGTTGTTATGGAATATAAGGAGAATCATTCAGATCTGGTGGGACTACGGTCAGGAAGGGTTTGGGAGCCCCTTCTCTTGGGGGTCAGGCCCGTAGCGGGGTGTGTGAGGGCAGCTGGATGGGCCCCGTGGTGCCTCCTGTCAGACGTGGCTTTTCTCTGTGTGCATTTGGTAGTCGTCATCTTAGGGCCAGAAAAGCTGAGGCCTCAGTGCGACTCTGTGCTGGTCCTTGGTCCCTCTTCCTTGGTTCTGACTCCTGCCCAAGTTGGGGTCACGGGTGACTCTGATACCTCAGTATTCTGGTAAATCCTCTGACATGGCTTCTCTGGCTGCCATTCTTTCCAGCTGGCTCTGTATCTTGGATCACTAGATCCAGGGAGGGAGGGAGGTGCTGCCTCCCCAGGCGCTCCTAGGTTATCTGATGCTGGCAGAGTGAGGCACCCAAGCCCGCTGTGCCGCCTTTGGAAGCGCGGGGGCGGGGCGGAGCGGGGGGGTGGGGGGATAGACATGAATACTTCAGCGGGTCTGAGCACTGGCAACCCCGAGGTCTCTCCAAACCCCTTTGGCAACTTGAGGGTACATCTGCCCAGGCCAAATTACTGAGGGGATTGGTTTTCCTCCTTCTACTCCTTCTTCCCTTTTGTGCGACATTCGTTCACCCACCAAATGAGGTTGTACAGTGTGCAGTGTCCAGGGCCAGAAGCGGTGGAGGATGCAGGGTCAGGTGCAGCCCCTCCCTCCAGGAACTTGGAATGTGAGACTCCATTATCTGAGAGAGCATTCAGTGTGGAACTCTCGATTTGGTGTCCTGAAATTTCACTGGATTGATCAGTTCTAACAGTTTTTTGGTGACTCTCTTGAAAAGCTGTTTCCTACATAAGGAGGATGTCTACAGCTTACTAAACAAAGCACATAATTACCTAAAGAGCAGCTCTGGAGGATAAAGTGAGGCTGCAGACGAAGAGGTCCTGGGGTTGCCGGTCCAGTTCTCTTCCTGCCTGGAGGCTCCCTGCACAGTTGTCCTCTCCCCAGAGGTCACACAGGGTCCTGCTTTCCTTTACCGACGGGTCTTTCCACTATCTACACGTGGAGGGCTGTAGCGCGGATCTCTCCGGGCCCTCGCCATTCCAGTCCCCAGGCCCACCGCTTCAAAGCAGTTTTTGTCAGCCTGGCCAGAGGACTCTGCTCAGGTAGTGTTCCTTCCTGTTTGTAACCCAAACTCTCAGCCTTTTGGCCCAGAGGAGGGGCCCAGGGAGCAGAGATGATTTAGGTGCCTCCTCAGCTCCACACCCTGTCCCACACAGGGACATTCCTAGTAGATCAGCTCTGTCTCTTCAGGACTGCAACCTTTGTACAGGGAAATCTGCTGCGTGTCACACTGGAAACCCCAGTGGGCCTTCCAGCCCGATGCGGTGTGATGTCAGCTTCTTGGCCTCAGCACTTGTCCTGGAGCTGACTCAGTATGGGTGACTCAAGCCTCCAGAGTAGGAGAGAGGAGCAGGGCATGCTCTACCTCCCTCCCCCCGAGGCTGTCAGCAAGTCAGCCAGGGCCTGTCTGTGGAAGAGTCAGCTGGGGCGCCACGCTCCAAGCCAGTGACTTGCCTGCTCTTCCTTCCTTACCAGCTCCTAGGTAGAGAGGAACAGACTCTGGCACCCTCCTCGCTGCCTCAGTTCCCCCTCTTGCCTCTCTCCAAGGCAGAGGCCGTGTTGCCTTGGGAGACTGTTGGCTTGCCTTCTTCCTCAGAGTGCCCCTCTCCCCAGATTCTTCAAGGAATGACCTGACTGTAGGACCTCCAGCTAGAAGAGAATGCAAACCATGGACTGGAATTAAGTAGATGCTTGACATCCGATTGCAGAGTAGAAGCTCTGTAACCACTGCCCTCCTGGCCCAGGACCTCCCAGGACTTTGTCTCCTAAGGCCAGGCCCCTGCCCTCCTGCAGGTTCGTGCACAGGTATTGCCCCTTTCTCCCTGCCCTGGGAGACCTTGGTTGGCAGCACTCCGATGGGCGTGTGCATGAGTTGCAGCAGAGCCGCTGAAGGAGAGTTTGACCACCAGTCCTTTCCCCTGATGTGCTCACAGACGCCAGAAAGACAGGGTGACGTTTAGACAGACCCCTAGCCTGGGGCTTGGACGGCGTGGCCCGGCTACTCTGGCTGCTCTGCCTTCTCGGGCGGATGCAGCCAGGGCCAGCTCCCCAGCTCAGGTCCTCAGATGGTAATGTGCAGGGAGGGGAGTAACCTGCTAGGAAGCCTGCGGAGGTGTGATAGAGTTATCCCATCCTGGATGCCCAGCAGCATCCGTATGCCCAGGGTGTCATGCTCATGGCTGTGGAGTGTCCCTTGTCACCTGCTTCAGTGTTGGGACTGGTCTTCCCAGGGTGATCATGAGGCTGATTGGAGAGGAGACACCCTTGACCCTGAAAGTTCAGCTCTTCTTCTGCTTCCTCCTTGTTGTTTCCAAGAAGCTGGAGGACTGCAGGCTTTCCAGTACGGGGCCATGCAGTGCGTTAAATTCGGTCCCTCCGTGGTGGTTTACACAGAGAAGACTGGTTGGGAGCCCGTGAGTGAGTCAGTGAAGAGAGAGCAGGCTGCTCGCCAGTGTCGCTACTGCCCTGGGGCACCCAGATGTAGGGTCTGTCCTGGAGGGAGGGAGAGCTGGGAGCAGGCAGGGAGAGAAGGGGAGAAAGTGAAAAGTAGAGGCTCTCTGTCTCCTCAACCCTGCTTATGTCAAGGTCTGAGCTTGCCTTCCAGTGTCTCCCACAGGTGTCAAGAATTTGGGCAAGTGGTGTTTCTGGGTTGACTTTCTCTGGTTAAAGTGGCAAGGAGAGAAAGGAGAGATCTGGAGAGAAACTATTATGATCCAGGTTGGAGCTAAATTCTTTGCCTTTGTCTCTCTCCCCTCCCTCCCCGCCCCTCCTCCTCCCCTTGCCCTCTGGCCCTTTCCCAGGAGCTCTCCTCCAGCACCGAGAGTATTGATAATTCATTCAGTTCCGTAAGTGGGGCCAGGCTGGGACTGGGTGGCAGGCTCTCCCCCACCCCGTGGGCCGCATTTCCTCTCCGTCCCCAGGCCTTCTGAGTCCCCAGGCCATGGCTGGAATTAAAAGATGCCTTTTCTTCCTGGGAGAACAGTCCCTCCCAGCAGGCCTCCCCAGCCTGGAGGAATCCCCTGTCCTCTGCCACCAGTACCCTGAGCCCAGGTCGGGCCTTCTCCCAGATACAGCTGGGAAGCAACGTGACTCAGCCCCCAGTTCCTGGGTCTCTGGAGCAAACAGCTGGGAGAGAGGTAGAATTTACCCCTGGATTGGAGCCGAGGACTGCTTGGCAGAAACCCCCAGGGTCCTGTTTTCCCCCACCCAGAACCTTTTCCCCATGGCTTCTGCCATCAGACCATCAAATATTTATTCAGCTCTTCTAAATGCTAGGCCCTGTGCTGGGGGAGCAGACTCCAAAAGCAAACAGGATTTGGCCTGAAGGAAAGTTTTTCCTCCCCACAGCTGTTTTTCTCTTTTAGCTTCAACTGCCTTTCTTCCAGGTCTGAGTTCTTCCCTTTCCCAGCTCACTGCCAGGAGGTTCCTCAGTCTGCATTCTCCTTTCTTGTTCCCTCTGGACTAACCCCGTGACCCTCTGATCCCACAGGGTCTTGGACCTTGTTGCTGGGCAGAGACGTGAGAGGAAATGCTGGACCCTCTGGGAGTTTGGACGATTTTTTTACATTTTCTTTTTGATTTATCTACGCAATCAATTTTCTCCATCCTGTGCTGATTCCCTTTCAGTCATGATTCCTATCTCCTCCCATGTGGCAGAGCCTCTGTTGAGGCCTGGGTCACACCTCCAACATACTCAAGGAATGTAGGGCCCTGACCCAAATGCTGATTCGAGGATGGGAAGGAGTTCTGCCTTTTCTAATCTAAGATGACTCTGAATTGGCTGGGCTGGAGGGTCCTTGGAACAGTGACCATTTGCCACCTGAGTGGATGGATTAGGGGATCAGGATGAATGAAGGAGTGAGTCTCCAAATTCCCTCTTCCTTTCGCTTTCTTCATATCCCCTGGGCTATTTCCAGGGACCTAAGGAGCCCAGTTGTGCTGTCTTCCTGTCTGTCTCTTTTCAACCCTGTTTCCCAGAGCACCCCTGATTGATTCTGACACCTTGTGTCATTAGTGTGTGGGGCCCTAAGCCAGCCCCCCTGGGGGCAGAGGCTGAGAGATGAGCTGTTCCTTGGAACCCTGGCTCTTTGCACATGCAGAGATGGGCCTGGGACTGCCCAGCTTTCAAAAGAAGCTCTTTTTTGTGGTGTAAGGGAGTGAGGGTAGAAATTCTCAATTCTCGAGAAACTAAACAGGGCCCACAGAGAGGGAGAGAAAGGCCTGGTGAGTGAAATATTGTTTCTGTCAGTAGAGGAGACTGTTCTTATGCTGCTGAGGGGAGTTGGGCGGGGGATGCCCGGTGGCTACCTTGATAAAGTGCCCTTAAGATAGAAGGACTTAGGCTGGGCAAAGAGCCCTCCTTCGCGTCAGTCTTCCCCCTACCCCCACCACACTCCCCAGACAGACTTTGCCCTTTCTGAGAACACTGAGCTACCCAGCCTGAGGACCCAAGCTCACAGCAGGGAGCTCAGAGAGGGAGCCTAGACCCTGAGATGGGAGGGGTGGGGGGAAGAGGACCCAAACAGGAACCGCTGAAAGAGACAGGCCTTCAGGGCCCTTGTGGAGGGCTGGAGGGAGCTGTGGCTTTCTCCACCCGCCTCGCCACACCTCCCTCGCTCCCTCTGCTTTTGTTGTCCCATCGGTTGTTTCCTCATTAATGCAGAGTCTACTCCTATCCCCTCCTCATCCCTGGCACGCACAGTGACCCCTTGTAAAAGACCGAGAGGGTGCACAGGGGTGTGCTGTGGGAGGTAACTGAAGTCAATTGAATGGAGTCAGTCCTCCTCCTTTGCAAGGGGACAGAGTGACTCAGAGCCCCCCCGCCCCCAGCCTTGTGGGCTCCGGCCCAAGAACCCTGAGCTGAGTGAGGCGCGTCAGGTGTAAGCAGCTCTTCTGTCTGCCCACCCATCTTGGAGCCTTGGGACAGTTCCTAAGGAACTCAGGGCCAAGAGAAGAGGGGTGCCTCCCAGCGACCCGCATTCATGCCCCCCTCCCCGCCCAGGAAGCAGCAGGAGGAGGAGTGGGCTGGCTTTTCTGCCTCCTCCCAGCTCAGGTTGTCAGGGGTGGGGCGGTGGGACCTGCTACCAGTGCTGAAAGGTAGCTCCTTCCCTAGAGCTCAGACGTTGGGATCCCTGGCCTGCACAGCCAGGAGTGACTGAGTCGGCGGGCCACTTTTTTCTACGGTTTCTTGAACGTCTCTCACTTCACCCCAACCCCCTGTAGCCCGTCAGACTGGCTCCTGAGCGAGAATTCATCAAGTCCCTGATGGCAATTGGCAAGCGGCTGGCCACGCTACCCACCAAGGAGCAGAAGACACAGCGGCTGATCTCAGAGCTCTCTCTGCTCAACCACAAGCTCCCCGCCCGCGTGTGGCTGCCCACTGCTGGCTTTGAGCACCATGTGGTCCGGGTGCCCCACACCCAGGCCGTCGTCCTCAACTCCAAGGACAAGGTAGGTGGGCTCTGGCCCACACCTGCCCTCCACGGCTGTCCACATTTGTGTCCTCGTCCAGGGAGGCCGCACCAGCATCCCGGACCCCTTCACAGTTTACGTGCCCCCGTCAGTCTTGACTTGACGTCAGTGCTGTTGTGAGGACCATCTTGTCCCCCTTCTCGGGCCTTTTTTTCTGATCCCAGAGAGGCCTAATCTTTTTAGCTCTCCTCTTCCTATGTCTCAGGAGAGAGTTGCTCTCAGCCTCCTTCCAGCTCTTCTTTAACTCTTAGGCTTTCCAGGTATAGTGACAGTGGGGGCAGAGAAATCTCTTGTTTCTAGGACCTTCTCTGATCAGAGTGGGCAGGGAGGGGAGAAGGATGCCAGACCCATGTTGGAGAGAGTTAGCTGAACTTGTGTGCTGATTGGAATGAATACTAAGGTTCAGCTTCTTCAGAAGTACTGAGGATTAGAAGCCTGCTTGGAGAAGCACCCAGCGGTTCCCCAGTCTCTTTATCTGTCTTTAGGACAAGGCCTTCCAGGCCCCTGGGGTTGTGGAGGCAGTTGTGGTTGTGCCCAAGTGCATCATCTGTACATGTTGAAGCGCAGCTGAAACATATGTTTGTTTGTTTTTAAAGACTTTATTTTGAAGTAGTCTCTACACCCAACATGGGGCTCAAACCCACAACCCTGAGGCAGTAGGCACTCCTCAGCTGAAACACTTTAAAGATCTATGTGTGCTCTCACCCTGATCCTTGACATGCATGTTCACAGGACAAGCTCTTGACCTGAATGTGGTGCTCCCAGTGTCGGGGGACTGACAGGCAAGGGTTGGAGCCAGGAGTGGGCGGCTAGAGGGGCAGTGTTGGCCAGGGTGAGACTCAGGGGACGGTGGTGGAGGTAAGAGGTACCGTTCTCACACCCGCTGTGCCCCCCCAACCCCCCACCCAGGCTCCCTACCTGATCTATGTGGAAGTCCTTGAATGTGAAAATTTTGACACCACCAACGTCCCTGCCCGGATCCCCGAGAACCGAATCCGGAGCACGCGGTCCGTGGAGAACCTGCCCGAGTGTGGTATCACCCATGAGCAGCGGGCAGGCAGCTTCAGCACAGTGCCCAACTATGACAACGATGACGAGGCCTGGTCGGTGGATGACATAGGCGAGCTGCAGGTGGAGGTGAGGGAGCTCCCGGGAGGTGGTGCTGGGGCCCAGCACCTGTTCTCGCCCAGCTTTTGTTACATTTGAGACAAGACAGAGTGTCCTGAGGCGGGCTGAGGGAGGGTGCCATTTCGGTGAGGCAGGTAGGAACGGGGGTGCAGGGGGGTGGGGGGACGTGCTGAGCGGCAAAAGTGCTGAGTGGCTCAGTCTGGGATATTCAGGTGGAGCTCATTTTCCTGCCGAAGGAATTTAGGTTAAATGTAAGGATGAGTTCCTAAGCCCAGGGGAGTGAGGGAACTTTAAAGTGTTTATTGAACATCTGCCGTGCAGAGTTGTCTGAGGGAGGCAGGGAGGAAGAAGTCATACACTTACTCATCCAGGAAACATTTATGGAGGGCCTCCCGTGTGCCAGCCCTGAGTGCTGTGTGCTAGTGAGCAGGGAGGCGCATGCCTGCGGGTGTTCATGGCCTGAAACGAGAGAGGACGAGACGAGACACAGGTGGCTGTGGGCCGCTGAGACCCCAGTGGGCTGCGGGGGCAGGGCGTTAACAGGGGCGCCTGAGGGTAGGGTACGACTTGCTGCAGGCCTGGGCCTGGCCACAGCCCAGATGATTCACTAAGGAAGTAACAGGTCAGGGGGGGCCTGAAGGTGGGGAGGGGTTTGCTGGACAGAGCACCCCTGGCAGGGGGACCAGCAAATGTGCAAGTTCTGGAGGACGAGAGAGCCCAGCCCAGTTGAGGAGCTGAAGGCCGCTGTGTGTGGCTGTGATGTGTGGCCCGGGTGCCAGTGGTGAAGGAGGCCGGGAGGTTG
This sequence comes from Proteles cristata cristata, assembly GCA_017311185.1. Classification (NCBI taxonomy): domain Eukaryota; kingdom Metazoa; phylum Chordata; class Mammalia; order Carnivora; family Hyaenidae; genus Proteles; species Proteles cristata. Next base: position 714,454 of record JAESUZ010002594.1, read on the forward strand.
GCGTGGGCACGACTGTTAGGAGGGTGCTGTCGACCGTGGGAAGAGCCTGGGACTGGGTGCTAGGGCTGTGCAGAGCCAACATTTTATGGGGGACTGTGACACAGCCAGATTTCATTTTGTGAAGACAGGACTGTCCTTGAGCTTACAACCCAGTTAGGGAGGTGGGACAGTTCTTATTTATAGGATGTACAGCAAGGCAGCGTTTGGTAAGTGCCAAGCGGACTTGAGGAGAAGTGATCAGCTCTGAAGGAAAGAGAAGGAAAGGGCCTTGCTGGGGACCCTGGGGTCTGGCAGAATAATTCGTATTTAGAGAGATGGGGAAGTAAGACTGAATGGCCAAGATCAAAGAAGTGTTCAGAGGAGGCTCGTCAGGGGAAGCTGTGTTCTGGGCCCTAAGGACGCAGCCGCAGCAGTGGAGAAGGCCTAGCAGAAGGCCCAGAGCTCGGCTTTCTGGGGCGGTTGTGGCAGTGGTGTGCACCCTTAAGCACACTTGGGGTCTTCTGGAGAACTTGTTCAAAATTCAGACTTCCAGATCCCATTCGCAGTAATTCTGCTTTAGACTGATGGCAGGAAATGGGAATCTGCATTTTAGCAGCCTTCCACAAAGACAGGCTTTCTGGAACAGAATCCATAAGGTTGGGGAGGGGGGTTGTGACACAGAGGCAGCGAGCAGGCAGAGTAACTGGACGAGTAGAGGACAGAAGCAAGGCCTGTGCTTGGCATTTCTGACTGGCGGTCCCCTACCGTCCCAGCTCCCTGAGGTGCACACCAACAGCTGTGACAACATCTCCCAGTTCTCTGTGGACAGCATCACCAGCCAGGAGAGCAAGGAGCCTGTGTTCATAGCCGCAGGGGACATCCGGTATGGCCAGACCACCACCTGCCCCTTGTTCCTACTCCTTCTCGGGCACTGCCTGCCTCTGTCCCCTTTCTGTGCATCAGCCTCTCTTTCCCTCTTCTCTCTCCTCACTCTGTCCTTGTCCTGAGGCCACAAAACTTGAGGCAGTGAAGATGCAGGTTGAGAAATGACTGGGCTACCACAGAAGGAAGTTGCATTTTAAGAGAACTCCAAAGGAATGAAAGCACTAGAGGAAGGAATTACAACAGCATTCCTCGGATTGGGTCTGAGCATCACGCGTATCAGAATCAAGGGACGGGGAGGAGAGCTTGCTGGACGTACAGATGCCAGAGCCACACCCGGGCTGACTCAGGGTCTTGGCTGAGGAATGGGGAGGGCCCGGTTACCTGCATCACAGCATGATTACAAACCCACCAGGTTAGCGAAACTCTCAGGCCAGATTTCTGTCTCTGTGTGCCCAGAACCAAGGACAGAGTACAGGAGATGCCGGTATAGACAGGGACAGGAGGCTGGCAGAGAGGGGTGTATCTCTGCCAAGCAAATGATCCGGTTTCTTCCTGCTAGACGGCGGCTCTCGGAGCAGCTGGCTCACACCCCCACGGCCTTCAGACGAGACCCGGAAGACCCTTCGGCAGTTGCTCTCAAAGAGCCCTGGCAGGAGAAAGTAAGGTGAGTCTGGTGGAAGTGGTCCCTAGGCCCTCGCAAAGTTTGCAGGCCACCGGGGAACCCACTGCACCGTCTGTATTGTCCATCAGCCTTTCCCAAACCGTCAGCCCCCCAGGCGTCCGAGTCCTTGCCTTGTGGGGAGTTGGTTTGGACTGCGGGCAGAAGCCATGTCTGCCGTCTCCCAGCATCACCCGTCACCCGTAAACACCTGCTGCTGCTTTCTTCACAGGCGCATCAGAGAGGGCTCCCCCTATGGCCACCTCCCCAATTGGCGGCTCCTGTCAGTCATTGTCAAGTGTGGGGATGATCTTCGGCAGGAGCTCCTGGCCTTCCAGGTGTTGAAGCAACTGCAGGTAAGAGAGGAGGGGGAGGAGTGGGCAGCAGGTGGTTCTGCAGGGCACCATGCTGCTGGGGCTGGGCTTTCCGCCCAAGCTGGTACTCCTTGGGGGGGAGGGCAGGGACACAGCCACAGGAGCAGCTCCTCAGCGACCCCTCATGGCCTTTTTGTGACCTGTGCCTGCTATGATCCCTGAACTTTGGGGGCTGGGTTTGTCCTGGAGTCTCCTAACTGGTCTATGGCAGGGGGCTTGCAGTGTAGACCCCCTCCGCCCCCCCGAACCTTCACACTGGTCACCTGCAGGCAGCTTTACCTATTGAATCCAGTTCTCTCTGTAAATACGGTCCTATTTTAAAGAGGGTTTCTCTGCACCTAAATCCTTCCTTTGCCTTTTTGGGGGCTTTCAATCTCTCCAGTGCCTTTTCTCACATACCTCGCTGTCTATTGTTGGGCCCTGGACTTCTTTCAAAACCCCCTGGTCCCTCAGTGGGACCAGTGGGTTTTCCTCACTTGATGGCCCAGAATCCAAGGCCATGAGGATGGGGACTGTCCAAGGTTGAGGTCAGTCAGAGGGGGATTTTAGCCTCCTCCTCCAGTTTGGAAGGATGATAGTCGCATGCCTCTGTCTCCTCACAGTCCATTTGGGAACAGGAGCGAGTGCCCCTGTGGATCAAGCCATACAAGATCCTTGTGATTTCGGCTGACAGCGGCATGATCGAACCTGTGGTCAATGCTGTGTCCATCCACCAGGTGAAGAAGCAGTCACAGCTCTCCCTGCTCGATTACTTCCTGCAGGAGCACGGCAGCTACACCACCGAGGCGTTCCTCAGTGCCCAGCGCAATTTTGTGCAAAGTTGTGCTGGCTACTGCTTGGTCTGCTACTTACTCCAAGTGAAGGACAGGTGGGTGAGCTCCTCATCCTGACTTTGGCCCTTCACGTGTCTTCTTGCGCTTCCCCACCTCCCGTTGCCCAGATGTAACCGTGGAGCAAATAGCACAATTTAAGCGGAGGTGTTCGCGAACCGTGCGGCCAGGAGGCAGACAAGTACTAGGGCACAGAGGCGGAGAGGTGGAGGGTGTAGGGGGAGCAGGGGTTTGAGCAGGCGGCGTCCCGAAGGCTGCAGGAGGGGCAGGGCGGAGAGAGCTGTGGCAGTGGGGCCGGAGGACAGGGACAGCGCAGTGTGCGCGCGGCGGGAGCAGGCGCGGCGCTGTGCAGGTCAGGAGGGCCTTCGCTGTGAGGCTGCAGGCAGAGCAGTGACAAAGTCCCGTCTTGGACTTGACTGCCCCCTGTGGCGCCGAGGGTGAGGTCGGATGTAACTGGGTAAGGAAGCCAGAGGTGCTAAGGCCTGGCCTGAGGGCAGTGTTGGCGACCGAGAGCAGGAAAGAAAACGGACGTGAGGGACACGGTGGACGTGAAGTTGTAACTCCCAGCCCTGTTCTCTCTTTCTTGTTCCAGCGTGATTTCCACAGCTTTTGAGTATCCGTTGTTTTGCCCAGAGCTGTCATTTCTTCCAATATCACATTGACCTTTGTGAGGTCCAGCTTCACGTTTAGGTGAACAACATGTTGTACAGACACAATGACCCCAAAGTCTGTCTTAGTCTGTCTCCGGACACTGAGTGACTCCAGGGCAGCCCCCAGAATGTTCCTGCGAGTTGCCATTCGCTGGATAGAGGGCAGCCCCCTGGAAAGACCCACGTGGTGGCCTGAGCCCCTGGGGCTCCCAGCACCACAGCAGCACATGGAGAGCTGACTGACGGGGCTGTTTAACAGGAGTCTAGCGTCTGTTAAGGTCCCGTCACGGCCTGGCCTTCTCTGAAAACCCCACGAGAACACCGTCAGGCAGGCATTTCCTCCTCAGGGGAGTGAGGGTCAGGGAGTTCTCAGAGCCCATGCTTGGTCTGCCCAGCGGGCCCTCTGCGCCTACGGGCTGACGGGAGATGCGACTGTAAGGAATTTGGTTGCGAGCTTTAGACTGTCCCTGAAGCAGCAGGATTTTGAACCCAGGGCGCAGAGAGCCCAGAGCTGAGCCCCTGAGTAGATGGGTGGCGGGAGGCAGATGGTAGTCAGGCCTTCGGGCCTCCCTGTAGGAATAGATTTGTTTGGAGGCGTGGAGGCCATCCTGGAAAGGCAGAAGGGGCAGACAGCTGATAAAGCCCGTAAATTAAAGAATGGATGTCATCCAGCTGTGAACGGTCAGCCACTGGTAGGAAGTGGCGGCTGGGAATCAGGTGGGATCGGGTACAGATCCCCTCACCTGCTGCCAAGGGAGCCCCAAGCGGGCTCCAGCACCCCTCTCTGGGGCCATGGGCATGATAGTCCCTTCTCTTGGGGCCTGTGTCCTGACCTGAACACGGAGAGGTTGCACCAGGACGTCTGAAACCGTTCTCATCCCGAGCCTGCCTGTGTTGCCGCATTTGTGATGCTGTCTCCAAGGGGAAGGAGTGAGGTGGGACTGGTTCTCCGCCTGTCCCCGTCCTGTAGCCAGTCAGACCAAACCTAGAGAAGGTGGCTTCTGCGTCTGACAGTCTCTGTGGACACTGTGGGGGTCGGTCGGGCCGAACGGGCCAGGCTCACTAGCTTAGCAGGCCAATCCTGCTGCTGCTGCTGCTCCTGCTGCTGGCCACTCCATGGGACATTGCCCCTCTAACTCTTCCCGCAGCAAGCCTGTCGTGCTGGGCTCTGAGCCTACAAGCCTGCTTCACACACAGACTCCACGCAGCCTGCCCTCTTGTGGCGGTGCTCTGCTCTGTTCTGCTCGGGGAGTGGGGGGGCAGAACCGCCCCCCTCTCCCCCAGGCTGCTCGTAGCTCCAATATGTTCTGTTCGTACTGGAGGCCTCCCGCTGGGCAGAGGACTTGCCTCCAAGACACGAGACACAGACAAGCTGGGGACCTTTCCTTGCCTCCAGGTTCTCTGCTTGGGGTCAGTTTGGGTGCTGGAAGCACAGGTTTTGGAAAATGGGCTATTCTTAAGCTGTTGTAAGTGGCTAATGCTGGCGATTTCAAAAATAATCACAGTAATGACAATTGTAGACTCCACAGCCTTTGATAGCAGTTTACTTTTCCGATTTCCCTTCTTTCCGCTCTTAGCTTTCGGTCCTAGGAGGTCGGGCCCAGCGTATCATAAGCAGCGACAGGCACTGCAGGAGGCTCCCCTGCCTGGGTTCATGTGGCCAGTGTGCTGGGCTTGTGGCTCCTGCCTCAGTCAGACTCACTCCTGCCTCTCTCTCTCCTCTGCCCCCTCCTCAGACACAATGGAAACATCCTTTTGGATGCAGAAGGCCACATCATACACATCGATTTTGGCTTCATCCTGTCCAGTTCACCCCGAAACCTGGGCTTTGAGACGTCGGCCTTTAAGCTGACCACAGAGTTTGTGGACGTGAGTCCGGAAGGAGAGGTGCCTTAGTGTGTCCTTTCTCTGTCTTGGGAGAGGGAGCTGTGGGCTCCCCCCAAATCAGGGACAACCAGAACAGAAAGGGCAGCAAGTCAGGGTGAGGCTGGGTGTCCCGGGAGGCTTCCTGCCTGATGAGAGAGCAGGGAAGTCACGGGGCTTGGTATGTTTGTCTCACCGGAGGGGGTCCCAGCTGGCTTGTGGGACCCCAAGCACCGTGCACACACAAGCCTCCCTTCGCAGGTGATGGGGGGCCTGGATGGCGACATGTTCAACTACTACAAGATGCTGATGCTGCAGGGGCTGATCGCAGCCCGCAAGCACATGGACAAAGTGGTACAGATCGTCGAGATCATGCAGCAAGGTGGGCTGGGAAGAGGCCATGTGTTTGGGGACAGGGTCGTGCCCAGTGCCCTGGGGTTCCCCTTACTGGGGCCCTGGAGCATGGAACTTACAAGCGTGGATTCTGCCTCCAGCCTGGGGGCGGCGGTGTCCAGAGGGTTTCCGGCTCCCAAGACCCAGTGCCATTTTTCCTTTGAGACAATCCTCCTGATTCTGGACAGAACTGGACGGGGCAGGGTGGGAGGGGTGCACAGGCTGCAGAAACTACCCCCTAGGCACACTCAGGGAAAGAACAGCCAGGTCCCCACCCTCTCTGTCCCATCCCCCACCCCCATCCTTTGTCCTTCCGTGTCTGGCTCTTCTCCGCCAACCCAGGTGTTTCTGGTCACCGCTTCCGCTCTGCTGGCCCTTGACCACTCTCTGCCCTGTTCCTAGGCCCCTTCCCTGTGCCAACCCTCTCCTCTTGATCTACTCTCACTGAGCCATTTCCTTGCCGCCTAGTGTCCTGTCCAGGACCCCTCCCCTCCCAGCTCCTCTGGGCCCTGTCTCCATCCCCTCCTCAAGGCCACAGTGCGCACTGGGGCTAAGCTGCCAGTCTCCTCCTCCCCATCCCTGCCCCCACCCCACAGGTTGTCGCCGTTGCTCAGGAGCATCCCCGTCTGGCCCCGTGATGACGGTGGCCCAGATCATCTGTGAGTGTCAGACGTAGCGTAGGCAGAGGCTGCAGCCAGATAAGTGCCCAGCTCAGGGCCCATTCCCCAGACCCCCTTCCCAGCCTCCCCTCTGGGTCCTGACACTCTGCCCCCTCCACCCTTACTGGAGGCGAGGTGGTGCTGGTCCTCTCCCCCTCTGCCCTCACCCCCTCACCTGAAGGGCCTCAGGAGTGTGGGGTGAAGAAGGGCTCAAGACAGGGCTCCCCCTCGCTTCCCCCTCTTCCCAAGTGGAACCGTGCCCACAGTCCAGGCACCCTCCAAGGCGGGAGGGAAGGGGCACTCCAGATGCCCCTGCGGCTGTTGCTGCCGCAGCTCCTCCCCAACCGCCTGTGACCCTGTGCCCTCACTGCCTCCCCCAGGCTCCCAGCTTCCTTGCTTCCACGGCTCCAGCACCATCCGCAACCTCAAGGAGCGGTTCCACATGAGCATGACCGAGGAGCAGCTGCAGCTGCTGGTGGAGCAGATGGTGGACGGCAGCATGCGGTCCATCACCACCAAACTCTACGACGGCTTCCAGTACCTCACCAACGGCATCATGTGACGCCCTCCTCCTCAGGCCCCGGAGAGGTGGGGAGGGTTGGGGGGGAGCCCTGGGAGGGCCCTTGTCCCAGAACCCCCAGACCAGGAAGCCCTACCCACGGGAAGTGGAAGGCAAAGAATACAGAGGATCATGTGGTTAACTGTAGAGCTTGCTGGGAGTGGGAGAGCCCGTCACGGGGCCCACGCCTGCCGGGGCTCCCTTGCCCCCGGCAGCGTCAGCGTCCCCACTGGACAGACTGCGGGACTCGGTGCCCTCCGGAGAACAGAGGTGACAGGTGGGAGGGGTACTGGGGTTTTTCTCCTCACCAGGGTCCACGAGGTTCTTCCCACGGGCCATCCTTACTGTGCTGGGTCCAGGGCGGGGGGAGTGGGGGAGAGAAGGGTCTTGGGACTAGAACTCGATCCTGTGGTTGGCCTTTGGCTGTGCTGCTGCCTGCCTCCGTCCCCTCCCAGCAGCCGGCTCTGGCTGGGGTCCTGGTGCCCATCCCGGGGTGGGGTGAGGAAGGGAAGGGCCCGGACCCCTCCTGTGGGGGAGGGGACCAGCCCAGCCACGGGAATTCCTTGGCCCGAACCCTTCCCCTGCATCCAGGGAAAGAGCTCTCAACTTTTTATTTTTAATTTTTGTTTGAAATAAAGTCCTTAGTTAGCCATCTGTGTCATTTCTGCCTTGTGCTTTTTTCAGGGGTTTGGGGGGGGGGGTTACGTGAGGAAGTGGGAGCAGATGCCTCGGTGTCCCTGGCGCAGAGGGCGCCACACAGAGCCAGGCAGAGAAGACTGTGCTTCCCCTGCCTTGTCCCGGTCAGCGCCTCCTCATCCCCAGGGAGGGCCTCCCCACTTCTGACTCTCCCTGTCAAGTGCACAATGTCTAGGTCACATAATGAGAGGAGCCTGAATGGGGATTAAACCACGAGCAGTTTTAATGGTCTGGTTTTCTCCCTCCCGTTTCCCCGCTGTTAGTATTATTATTACTACAAGAATAAAGGATTCCTGAGAGCCTGTCTGCTCCTCTCCCTTGGACCCCCCCCTCAACAGGACTCGTCCCCATCAACCCCCGCTGGATTTCTGGGTTTAAAAAAAAAAAAAAAGTGAAAGGCACTGCAGGGATGAGGGGCTCAAGTGGCAGGGAATCTGCGGGGTGGGGCAGGGGCAGGGCCAGGCCCTTGAGGGTAGAGAAGCATCCTGAGGGCCCCAGTGGCCTAGGATAGTCCTCCCGCGAAAGGTCCACAGCAGGAGGATAATTAGTGTTGGGCTCAGACAGGAGGAATGGACGGCCCGCTCTACTAGGACCCAAGGGCCAAGCCCAAGGGGACTGCAAATCACTATAATCCTCAAAAGCCTGTTGTGTTGGGGGGGGGCGGGCAGGGCTGGGGGTGAGGAGCTGAACAAAATGTGAATCAGAACGAAATGCCTCACCCAGGGACCAGACAGCGGCTGCGGCCCGGGCTCCTGGCAAAAAGGGAGGGGAGAGGGCCGGTCAGCCCACCCCGGCCTAGTTGTCCCCGCTGCCCCCTTGCCGAGCCCTGATGAACGCCATGCCGTGCGTGCGGAAATGGGTCTTGAGGTTGAGGGGGCTGTCGCAACTCTTGCCACAGACCTTACAGGTCAGTGGGCCTCCGGACACGGGCAAGGGGGACTCTCCACCCTCTGGATCAGACCTCAGGGCGGGGGGGGCCTCTTCGTCCCCGTCGCCCAGGCCCAGGGCACTGGCGCTGCCCGCGGCCCGCTTCTTCTTGTGGCTGATGAAGCGGTGCCGGCTCAGGGAGCCCGGGGAGGCAAAGCACAAGCCACAGTCGAGGCACTGCTGGGCACCACCGTCCACCCTCAGCCCCACCAGGAGGCTCTGCTCCACTGAGCCACTGCTTCGGTAGCGCAGGGGGCCATGGCCTCCTGGGCTGGGCCCGCCCCTGGGAGACTTGGCTGGAGGCGTCGTGCTGTCAGGCTCCTCACTACAAGAGTCAGAGGACGGGCGGTGCTTCCGTCCTGGCCCCTGGAGAAAAGAGGAAGGGCAGTAGGCCTCTCCGTCACTGCACACTGTCCCGGCCACCCCCGCCTAGCTTCCTGGGGCCAGGACCGAGGATCCTGCTGTCTTCCAGGCCCCACGGCCCCGCCGCAGCAGGCTGGGCCTCTGCCTACCTGCGCTCTGGCACCGGGGCCCCGTGCCAGGGTGCTCCCTCGGCCAGGGGACTGGGCCCCGAGCGGCAAGCCGTGCCGGACCTGGACGTGTTTCTCAAGGATCAGGCGGCTACTGAAGGTGCGTTTTCCCTCTGTGCAATACCTACAAGGGGAGAGTGCGCAACGTGGGCACCGGGGAACGGCCCCAAACCAGGGCTCTGACTAGAGGGGAGAGGAGCGGGCGTGGGGGGCTCCCAGAGCAGACCTCAACCTTCAGGTCACTCGCGACAAGACGTAGGATGGAAGGTACTTAGCAGGGCCGGGGGTATGGGAGGGGAAGGGGACCAGGGGGCAAGCAGCCAGGGGTTACCTGCATGGGTAAACTCGCTTGATGCCCTCGTGATTGACCCTGACGTGGCGCCTCAGGCTGGGGGCGGAACAGAAGGAGCGCTCGCACAGGCGACAGGGGAACTTTTTCACTGACTGTGGAGAGTGGGCAGCCTCAGAGCCAGGCTCCAGGACGCCACAGCCACGGCCACACACACTGATCCCCGAGGGGGCACCCTGCTCACCTTGCCGTGCTCCTTCTTCATGTGAGCCACGTACTCGTCTCGCTCAGGGAACCAGGAGTGACAGAGGCCGCAAGTCCAGCCCCCAGGGCCCGCACCCCCACCCTTGACACCTTTGCTCCCCAGTTCCCGCCGGGGCCGTTTGGTGGGGCGAGGGGGCGACGGGGAGCTGGGCAGTTCTTCCTCTTCTGAGGACGAAGATGATTCCTCAGTAGGCGCAGCTGCTCCTCCCCGAGACACAGCCAGCTCGTCGGGCTCAGCCTTGGGGGCAGTCGGGGTGCCCACGGCCCCCTTCCCAGCAGTGTCCTCCCCGGGGCGCCCGGACTGGTGACTATTCTGGGAGAGAGCGACAAGGGGGCAGCGTTGCAGGGGAGGGCCTGGCTTTGGCAGTGGCGCCCTCGGTCCCGGGCCCCAGGTCACCGCAGCTGAGCACCTCGCCTCGGGCCCCGAACCCCTGTACCTTGAGATGATCCAGCATGGTCCTTTTCTGGGCAAAAAGCAGAGGACAAGACGGGCACTTAAAGACGCTGACGCGTTGAGGCAGCAGGTGCTGGTCGAAGTGTGAGGAGAGGAGGGGTTTGTGAGTGAAGACCGTGTCACACATGGCGCACTTGTAGATCATCCTGTGTGGGTGGAGAGGACAGTGCAGACACCCTGCCCGTCAGGGCCCCGCCCCCGCTCCACCCGCCCCGCTCCCTCCCAGGTCTCACTTGGCCTGCTGCGAGTGGAAGCTGGGGTGCTGGGTGTACAGGTGGGCGTGGGCGCTGGGTGCGGACTTGAAGGCCATGGGGCAGATGGGGCACTTGTGGAAAACCTCGCAGTGCGACGTCTGGATGTGGGACTTGATGGAGTTCACACCCCCAAACACCACTGCACAGCTGGGGCACCTGGGAGGCACGGAGCACGGAGGTGAAGGGGGGTGTCCCCGGCCTGTCCCCCAGCCCTTTCACTCCCGGGAACCACTGGGCTCTGAAGGTCATGGGCAGAGAGCGTGCAGAAGGCAGGGACCCTGCTCCTTGAGGGAGGTGGCTGTGGAGGGCAGACTGGGGCACACTCTGCTCTGTGGGAGCAAGGCCAAGGCCGACAGATCCCGGACTGAGGGCTTCGCAGGAAAGACGGGGGCTCCCTGAGAGGCCAGCTGGGCGGCCGGTGCTGGGACCCGTGAGGCCATGGAGTCCCGTGGCCAGAGCGCGGTGGCAGGGGGGCAGGGCAGAGGCACCTGTATCCCACGCGGCGGGACAAGTGCAAACAGGCATCTCGGAGGTGGGCCTGGAAGTTGGCCTGCAGGAAGTTGCCCCCGCACTCGGGGCACACGTGGGGTGGCCGGTTCTTGTGCATGCGCTGGTGCGCGCTGAAGCTGCAGCGGTTGGGGAGCATCATGGGGCAGCTCGGGCACACCTGTCCCGGGGACGGAAATGAGGCCATGAGGAGTGGCCGGCACCCCCCTCGGCCTCCCCTGCACCCCCAGTACCCGCCCAGAGCCTAGTCTCCCACTCTCCCTCCTCTGGGAGGGCCGCGAAAGGCCACTCACTGTGCTGTTGGCTCCGGGGCCAGGAGGCCCGAGCTGCTGGAAGTGGGCGGCCATGCCAGCCTTGTCGCGGCACTGCTCCTTACACTCCAGGCAGCGAAAGCACGTGTAGGCCGAAGTGGCAGGGGCGGCAGGGGGCTCGGAAGACAGCGGCAGCACAGGGGCCTCGGCCGTCACAGTGGTAATGGCTACGGCAATGGCCCCGTCGGCCTTGGCCAAGGCGGGCAAGGCCGGGGGTCCGAGGGCAGGCGGGACGGCCAGCAGGGGCGTGATGTCCGGCTGCCCCACCATCTGGTCCAGGGCCACGGGCTTCATGACCAGGTGCGAGCACTGCATGACGAGTCCTTTGTCCTTGTGCTCCCGGGCATGTAGCAGCAGGCTGCACTTGTTGAAGAAGACCAGGCGGCGGGCACAGTGGTTGCAGGTGACCTCGATGCGCATGCTCCGGCGGTCGTAGTGCCGCGCAAGGCTCTTCTCCAGCGAGAAGGCGTCCCCACACTCCAGGCAGCGGTAGCCCGTCGGGGGCAGGGCCAGCCCGGCCTCAGCCGGCGGGCTCAGGTTGGGCCGGTAGGCAGGCAGCAGGTTCTTGCTGTTGAGGACCTTGTTGAAGGCCTCTACCAGGCTGGACTGAGTCCGTGAGATCACCGTGCCGCCCCCGGCCCCGGGCCCGGTGGCCGGCTTAGAGGGCTGCACCATCACCACCGAGGCACCGTTCACCTTCTGGCCCCCGGTCCCCAGGCCTGCCCGCCCCTCGGCCTTGGGCAGGGTTTGGGGCACCAGACCTAGCACGTTCTTAGCCATGGCCTTAGGGCTGGTGGCCGCAGCCCCGGGCAGCACCACGGCTTTGCGGGCCACGCTGGCCGCCATCAGCATGGCAGTGCTTGCGTTCTGGATGGTAGCCACGGGCAGCACGGTGCCTTTCAGCCTTGTGCCGTCGCCCAGCTGGACGCTCACTACCTTCGGCCCCTCAGGGGTCGAGGGTGCAGGGCATAGTTTCAAGAGGCCAGCCTCAGCCAGGAGGGTCCCCTCGGCCAAGGGGGTGGGGGGGTCGGGGTCTGATGGGACCCGGGTTACAGTCCTTGTAATGCTCCCACAGGACGTTTTAATAGTCTTGATCCGCACCTTGAGAGGCCTTGAGGAGCTGGCAGAGGCAGGAGAGTCGTTGCTGTCCTCGTCTGCGGCCTCAGCCCCACTGGAGGGGCTCTGGGGGCTTCCAGGGGAAGACTTGGCCACCGGCCCCTCCTCCTCTTCTTCCTTCAGGGGCTCGCAGCGCAGAATTCTGGGGGAGGCAGGAGGGCTCTGGGGCCCCGGAGACTGCTCGACCAAGGGCGCCCCAGCACCCTGAGCAGGTGGGGCACCGGTAGGAATGTCCGTGGCCTCGGGGCTAGAGCCAGAGCCCAGCCTGGCCAGGCCCTGAGGATGCAGGGGGCTGCAGCTGCCTTGCTTCAAGGCCCCCAGTGGTGGAGGAGAACCAGGAGACAGCAAGGTGGGGCCATTCTCCTGGGACAGCTCAAAGGGCGAGGAGAAAGGAGGCGGGCTCAGGGCCCCTTCCTGAGGTGGGGAGGGTGCTGAGGAAGGGAGGGGGTCAGGGTGCTCCCCTGGCTCAGGCCCAAAATGAGCAAAAAGGTCCAAAGGCGCTTTGCCTTCCATGGCTTTTTCTTTCCAGGTACCCACACTGGGAGGAGCTGGAGAGTGGGGTGTACCTGGAAGGGATGACTCAGGGCCCCCAAAACCATTCTGTATCAGACGAGGCCCCACAGACCCTTCCTTAGTCATTCCCCCAGCCCGGGCCCCCTCCCCTCCTGAACTTCCAGCTGGGGACTCGGGCTGCTCAGGACACACAGTGTTCTTGACAATGACACTGACCGCTGAGATGTCTGGCGGTGGCAGGTCATCGTCAGAGGCCTGGGCTGGGACTTCAGAGCCATCCCCGGTTGATGCCACCACCACCTCTCCAGAGTCACCTCCTACACTGGGTTCCGGCTTCCCTGAGCCTCCAGGCCCCTCATTTTCCTCTGGCCCAGAGTGGATGGCTTCGTTTGCATCGATGTCGGGGATGTCAAAGGCAGCAAGGAGGTCGTCGAAATCAGGCGTCTTCATGTCCCCCATGGCAGCAGGTCCCAGACCTGGTGAAAAGAGAAAAAAGGAGAAACTGAGCCCTCCAGAGGCAGGAACCCTGGCCCTCCTCCCTGGAGCTCTCCATATTTATCCTCTCGGGGCCCGCGCACAAGATGACCTGGGGACACCTTGCTAATCCTAGAGCTGGCCGAGGCACCTGGTTTGGCAAACCCTAAAACTGAAAGGGAGGGAGCGTGCGCACTCCAGGGAAGACAGAGATCCAGAAAACGCAGAAGAAAAGGCACTTCTCCAAAATACACCTGAGAGACAAGGGTCCTAGAGACGGAGCAGTTCAGTGAACATCTTGGTTGAAACTGCCTCAGCCCCTCCTGTGCCCCGCACAGAACCAACCAATACCACTATAAAGGAGGACGGTGTACACGGCGCTCTGGCTCATTCATGGCAGCAGGGTACCCATTCATAATTTCTCCACGGGTCCTCTGGGGGTCCACAGAGATATGAAAGGTCATGTGTACAAAGGGACAGTGACTTTGGCCAAGATGCAAGAAATGATTCTAGTTCCGGCTTTATCAACGGCCTGATGCCCACTGCCTTACTTTTGAAAAGGGGACCAAGTACTCTATACATTACAGGGTGATTCTCAGCACGACAGGAATCATAACCCTGAGAGTCAGACCCCAGAATAGGGTTTATCACTACAGCTGGGACAAACAAAGGCGTGTCTGGTCAAGGAGGAGATAGGGAGGACTAAGCACCCGGAATCCAGGGCTGGGGGTCAGAGACAAGAGTCAGGGGTTAAGTGTGGGGACGTGGGGTCATCACCAGCACCTGGAGACCTAGTTTGGTTAACAAGGAGAAGTGGACTCAGGGAAATCACCCAAGAGACCAAGACAGAAAGAATAAGACACAGGAACAGAAAGAGACAAAGAGAAGGGACTGAGGGGAAAACCATGACGGTGCCCTGGTCACAAGGGCCCCAGCCTAGGGCTCTCCTGTCACAAACACCTGCTGCTAGCTCACCTGCCTTCCCCAGAGTGCCTCTGCCCTCCCGTGGCCCTCCCTGCGCCAGCCCCTCCTCCCATCCACCCTTCCCAGATCTTGCTCTCTCAGGGCCAAACCTCCAGAGAAACTCACCCAGCGCAGCTGCCACCGAGGGGACAAGCCAAGCCCCCTCGCTCCTGTCATTTCTGCTCTGGGCTCCTAACTCATACTCCTCCTCTTTTCATTTTCCCTTGGCAACACCAGTCCAGGAAGTGTCGCCCAACCCCAACCTGACACACACACACACACACACACACACACACACACACACATGCCTCATGTGGCACTAAACCAACAAGCAGGGTAGCCTAGGGCTTGTGGAGGATCCAGCTCTGTTCCTCCCCAGTTTCTCCCCGCAACTGTTTCCATATCTAGGAGGAAGAAACTGAAGAAGTCTCTGCCCTTACACATTCTCTGCCCGGGATGCAAGCATTTCCCAGGGCCAGTTCTCTCACCTCCTGCCGGCCTTTAGCCCGAGAAACCCGAGACAGTCCCAGCAGGTGGCAGCCAGCAACGCTGGGACGAAGGTACGGTAAGAGGAAGAGGGTACCAACTAGAGAAGGAAAGGGAAGTTTCCCCCTCACTCCCGCCGACTGGATGTGCCGGTCTGTGGGTTCACACAAAGCCCTCCATCCCTCGCCTCTGCCCTGAGCGGGGTAACGGCAGCCCTCCGCTGCCTGGCTCTCTCCCCTGCGGGAGAAACCCGAGCCACCTTCCACCCCGGCCACCAGAAAAGCGGGCTGCCGAAGCACAGCTCAGTGGGACTATGAGAAAACATCTGCCCACTCGCCCTCCCCAAGCAACTCCCCCTTTGGCGTCCAAGTGACTTAGAGGTCATGCGATAGCCAGCAACGGACAGTCCACCAGGCAGCGGGAGCTCAAGGCCAAAGAGACTCCCCCCACCCCAGCGCCGAGGCCTCTTCTGCGGCTGCTGTGCCCGGACTCTTGGGCTCCGGCCCTCCACCCCCGCCCCCCTTCCCTCTGTTCTTCCCCAAAAGCCAAAGGAAGGGGCTGAACAGGAAGAGGGTGAAGCGGCCCGGGTCGGGAAGGGGCTCCGCTGCCCTTTCCCTGGCCCGGGGCCTGCAGCGCAGAGGAGGGCGAGGGGCCGGCGGCCGGGGGCGATTAGGCTGCCGCCAAGCCGGGCAGCGAGTGGAATTAAGTCCCTGCCATCTGCCGAGGGCCGGCGCGGGGAGCGTGTCCGGGGCTGCGAGGAGGGGGCGGGGTGTAGAGAGGAGAAGCCGCAGGGGAAACTGAGGCGCACCGCGCTTCTCGCTCGCACCGGCGCGAGAAAGGGAAGAACGGGCCCCAGCCAGGCCAGGCCCCATGGGATCCGCGGTGCCGCACCTCCCGGCCCCGGACTTCATGCGAGTAGGGAAGGCGCGTGCAAAGAGAGGAGCGGGGAGGGCACGGTCTTTGCGTGACTCGCAGCTCTCCGAACGGGGTCCGTCCCAACTCCGACCTCCTCCCCCCGTCCCGCAGACTCCCGAGGATCCCTCGAGACGCGAGCGATCCGAAGGCGCGCGGCGGCCCGGGGCGCGAGCCTGAGTCCCGCCCGGGCCCGGACGCTGACCCGAGCCCAGTCGGGGTGCAGGCTCGGCTCCGGCCAGGCCCCGCTCCCCCGCCCCCGCCCCCGGACACGGACACCATTTTAGGTCGCGACATCCCGCAGCCTCCAGTCACCGGGCCGCGCTTCGGACGCCTCTTGGGCTCGGGGCGCCTGGACTTTGGGGACCCCAACCCTCCCTCCACGTTTACCCGGCAAGGGGGCTGTGCTTTCAACAGGCTGGGAGTTTCGTCCATCCGCCTAAAGGGATGGAGGCGACTGCGGGGCCTCCTAGAAGCCGCCCCAGGGGGGCGGCGCGGAGAAGGGGGTAGTTGACCAAGTGGGGGAGGGGCGGGGGTATTTACCCGCCCCCCCCGGGGGCGGGGCTAAGGGCGGGTATTACCCCCGGTATGCTTACTTGTTCCGCTCCAAGTGCGGGCCGAGACCCAGCGGTCTCTCCCCTGCTCCCGCCGCCACAGCCGCCGCCGCCGCCGCCCTCCCCGCGGCCGCCGCTACTTCCTGCTTCTCTCCCGTTCAGCCTCCCCCTCCTTCAGCTCCCTCCGCGTTCCAGGTCTGGGCAGCCCGCTTCCGCACTCGTCATTGGCTCACACTCCCGTCGTTCAGCACTGCGCCCCTCCCAGCCCCGCACTGGGTTGGCCTTAAGTACTGCCGCTCGGAACTAGCCCCTCACAGTCCTCCCAGCCTCATTGGGCAAGGAGCCTAGTCCTTCTGAAGATGCCTCTCCCCATTGGTTGCGCCTGGCCCACCTGCCCCATCGGGGCATCTCAAAAATGACTGGCTTCTGCTACAGTCGCTTAGAAAGAAGCCAATCTGATCCCCTGCCTTCCCTCTGGAGGCGGTGACTATCCCAGGTGCGTCTCCGCCCCCTCACTCCCTATTGGCCACAATCCTTGAAGCCTGCAGTTCACTTATGCAAATTAAAAGAACTCTCAGCTTCTATTTGGTGGGTACTTTGAGGAGAACCTGGCTGACTCCGAACGAAGCCCGGATGCGTGGATCCGTTTGCTGTGCCTTCTCACGCTAAACCCCAGTGTCAGTCATGTCGTGCCGAAGTCACAAAATGGGACGTTACCCAAAACATTACGTCATCTGGTTGACCAGTTCCTTGCAGTCTTCCTACTGTCTAAATCGTCATATAACCTGCATGGATGGGGTTCTCGCGCGGGCCAGCTCCTGGGCGATGGCGTTACCCCTACCTTCTCCCTCTGCAGGAGCGCTTGCAGTGGGGGCGGGATTAGTTACGAGTGTGGAAGGAACCTGCACCAGGAGCCCGGGACGGCTTTGCAGACCGGAAGTGGAGGAGAGGTGACGTTAGAGTGCTGGCGTGGCCTGAGCCATTCCGAAAGGGATCTTAAAGCGGCAAGCTGGTAGGCTTCCTGAGCACGGGGACTGGATGGGACCGACCCTCGCTTCTATTTCCCATTTTAGGGCTCTCCTTTTCCCCGCCCCCGGCACGGGGTGGGGGTGGAGTCGAAGCCGGTTTTCCCGCGCTTTGTTGCCACGCCCCCGGAGGCGGGAGAAGGGGTGGGGATCCTCGGAAAATGAGTTGCCCACATATTCATAACACAGACGCAAGCCCCTCATGCCGCCTGGCGCGCCGCTGCCCGGCCCGCGGGCCTCCGCAGGCTGTCGGGTCCGCAGCAGCTCACCGCCGGGACCTGACTTTTAAACGTGGTTCTGGTACCCTGCGCAGGAGTCACTGGACCTCGGGACCTAGGACTTTCCGACGCGCGCGCCTTGAGGCTTTACATGGGTAATAGCGACCGTATTGAGATGCCAATCAGAGCCTCCGGGTGGAAATCTTCGCGCCACCACCGTGGAAATATGTGGTTCCCACCAGCAAGCCGCTCTACCTCCCTGCACCGGTTTTCTCATGGATAAAACGGGGACTATAATACCCACCGACATGATTGTTTTTGTAAGGATTAAACGCGTTCAGAACATAAAAGTGCTTTGCAAAGCGATGGGCAAATGGAATTACTGCTCCCCCGCCGGCCGCCTCCCTTGTGGAGGTTTGCCCGCAGTTACTCCAGCTCACGGGCTTCTTCCATCTCGGAACCACGAACTGGAGAAGCTCCTGGATGTGGCCAGACGGCATTCCATTCCCACCGATTCTTCCCGCGTGGAATAATAATTACTACTGATGCACACGTACTATGTGTGGGACCTATTATAAGAACTTTATATATATTAACTTACATAATCCTTACCGCAGCAGCGTGAGGGAGGTACTATTATTATCTCCATTTTACGGGGGAGGAAACTGCGGCACAGACAGGTTAAGTTAGGTCCCTTAGCCGAGGTCAAAGGCAGTGGAGTTGAAAGTCCTAAGGGTCTAGAAAGCTGAACACTTTCATAGATTCCCTTGCGGAGGGCTGTGAATACAAGTTTGTTCTTCAATTAGACGCACTAGTCACTCACTTAAGAAATATTTTAACTCAGGGGCGCCTGGGTGGTTCAGTCGGTTAAGTGTCCGACTTTGGCTGAGGCCATGATCTCAGAGTTGGTGGGTTCCAACCCCACTTTGGGCTCTGTGCTGACAGCTCAGAGTCTGGAGCCTGCCAGCCCAGAGCCTGCTTCGGATTCTCTGCCTCTCTCCTGCCTCTGCTCTGTCTCTGTCTCTCAAAAATGAATAAATGTTAAAAACATTTTTAATTAAAAAAACAAATATTTTTAATTATAAAAAAAAGTTTAATGTTAATTTTTGAGAAAGAGACAGTGCTAGCCAGGGAGGAGCAGAAAGAGAGAGAGGGAGACAGAGAATCCAAGACAGGCTCCAGGCTCCGAGTTATCAGCACAGAGCCTGATGGAGGGCTCAAACCCATGAACTGTGAGATCATGACCTGAGCTGATGTTGTGCCTAACCGACTGAGTCCTCCAAGCACCCCAGAAATATTTTAATTCGACTAATGCTTGAGCATCATCTAGGAGTAAAATAATGTTATGGGCACTGAGGATACAACAGTAAACAAAGCAGACAGGTATCCCTGGCCTTCTGAAACATACGGAGAAGACAAACAATAAATATGGTAAATAAGTAAGATAAATAGAAGCATGTTAGAGTCTATAACTGCCAGGAGAAAAATTAAGCAAGGCTATTAAGCCATGAAAAGAAATGCAAGAAGCTTAAATGCATATTCTAAGTAAAAGAAGTCACTGGAAAGTCTATATACTGTATGATTCCAACTCTGTGACATTCTGGAAAAGACAAAACTGAGGAAGCAGTAAAAAGATCAGGAATTGCCAGGTGTTCAGGTGGAGGAAGAAATGACTTGGTGGAACTCAGTGGATTTTTAGGTGGTGAAACTATTCTCTGTGATACTGTTATGGTGGGTCCATGATATCATACGTGTGTCAAAAGCCCTACTGTAAACTATGGACTTTAGTTAATATATCAATATTAGCTCATTAACTGTAACAGATGTACCACACTAATACAAGATGTTAGTGATTGGGAAAACTAGGGAGAAGGAAGTATAAGTAAACCTAAAACTGCTCTAAGAAATACTTTGTTAATCTTTCTTTAATGTAAAAAAATAAAGCAGGAGGAGGGGGGCGCCTCGGTGGCTCAGTTGGCTAAGCATCTGACTCTTAGCTCATCTTGATCTCAGGGTCGTGAGATCAAGCCCCACGTTGGACTCTGCACTGGGTATGAAGCCTACGTAAAAAAAATAAAAGATAAATGAGGCATGGAAGGTGGACAGGAAGTGTGGGGGGATTGCAATGGCCTTTCTGAGAAGGTGGCATTCAAGTAAAGGCTGAAAATTGGTGAGTGAGCCATGCAGCTACCTGCATAGCTATCTGTGAGAACATTCCAGAAAGAGGGAACAAATACAAGATCTTGAGGTGGGAGCATGCTTCAGAGGCATAGGGGTGGGATGAGCCGGTCCAGGCCACCAGATGCTTTTGGAAGGACTTTGGTGTTGTCTCAGAGTGGGATGGGAAGGAAATAGGACACAGTGGCCTGACTTACTTTTTAAAAGGGGTGAGCGTGCAGGGAAATGCAAATCAAAACCACAATAAGGTATCACCTTATGCTTGTCACAATGACTAAAATAAAACACACAAAAAACAAGTGTTTGCACAGATGTGGAGAAAGGGGAACCCTCATGCACTGTTGGTGAGAATGCAGACTGGCACAGCCACTGTGGAAGACAGTGTGGAGATTCCTCAAAAAATTAGAACTACCCTATGAGCCAGTAATTGCACTACTGGGTATTTACCCAAAGAATACAAAAACACTAATTCAAAGGAATACATGTGCCCCTATGTTTATTGTAGCATTATTTACAATAACCTAATTATGGAAGCAACCTAAATATCCATTGATACATGAATGGGTAAAGATGGGAGGGAGGGAGATAGATAGATAGACAGATCATGGAATTACTCAGTCATATAAAAGAATGAAATCTTGTCATTTGCAACTACATGGATGCAACTAGAGAGTATAATGCTAACTGGGATACATCAGTCGGAGAAAGACAAATACCATATGATTTCACTCATGGAGAATTTAGGAAACAAAACAAAACAAAACAAAAAAAAGATAAAAAGGAGACAAGCCGAAAAACAGACTCTTAACTATAGAGAACAAACTGATGGTTACCAGGGGCGCCTGGGGGGCTCAGTCGGTTAAGCACCCAACTCTTGATCTTGGCTCAGGTCATGATCACACCGTTCGTAAGATTCAAACCCACATGGGGCTCTACACTTACAGCATGGAGCCTACTTGAGATTCTCTGTCTTTCCATCCTCTCTCTCTCAAAATAAGTAAATAAACTTTAAAAATAAAAACAACAACAACTGATGATTACCAGAGGGAAGGTGGGTGGGGGGATGGGTGAAATAGATGAAGAGGATTAAGAGTACACTTACCATGATGAGCAATGGAATTGGTGAACTATTATATTGTACACCTGAAACAAATATAACACTGTATGTTAATTACACTAGAATTAAAATTTTTTAAAGGAGAAAAATCTGTCTAAATAAATACAACACCTTTAAAAACAAAGTTGGATGTGGGGTATGAGAAAAAGAAAGAAGGGTGCTTGGGTGGCTCAGTTGGCTAAGCATCTGACTTTGGCTCAGTTCATGATCTTGAGGTTTGTGAGTTTGAGCCCTGCATTGGGCTCTCTGCTGACAGCTCAGAGCCTGGAGCCTGCTTTGGATTCTGTCTCTCTCTCTCTCTCTCTCTCTCTCTCTCTCTCTGCCCCTCTCCCACTTATGTTCTGCCTCTCTGTCTCTCTCTCTCAAAAATAAGTATTTTTAAAAATTTTTAGAAAGAAAGAAAGAAAAAGAAACTCAAGACCTTGAGGCCTGAAGAAGTAGAATGATGTTGCCGTTTCTCTTCAATAACTTTTTTGTTAAAAAAAAAACACGCCTAACGTGGGGCTTGAACTCAAACCCTGAGACTGAGTCACATAATGTACTGACTGAGCCAGCCAGGCACCCCTAATGTTCCATTTCTTGAGCTGGGAAGGCTACCAGGAGAAGCGGTTTCCGGGGTGAGTTCAGCAGCTCAGTGTCATTTGTGTTCAGTCATATGACATATCCAAGTAGAGATATACATTTGGGTGTCATCAGTTTATAGCTAGTATTTACAATCCCTGGCAGAATGGATGCGATCACCAAGGGAACATATGAAGATAGAAAAGAGAAAAGTCCAAGGACTGAGCCGTGGGGAACTCCAGAGTTTGAAGGTTAGGGCAGTAAGATCACCAGTAAATGGGGCTGAGAAAGAACAGCAAAGAAAAGGAGAGGGGCACCCCACTGGCTCAGTCAGGGAAGCACGCAACTCTTAATCTTGGGGCTGTAAATGCAAACCCCACATTGGGTGTAGAGGTTACTTAAAAATAAAATCTGGAGCAAAAAAGGTGGGGGTAGAACCAGGAGATATTGTATTTTTGGAGCCACCTAAAGAAGGTATTTCAAGGAGGAGGAGAAAAGAATGATTAACTGTCAAATGCCACTCAAAGGTCAAATAAAAAGAAGCTTGAGAACTGACCGATGGATTAAGCAAAATGGAGGTCATGGGTGAGCACAATAAAGACAGATTAGCTGGATTGGTGACCACAAGAGCCTGCACGTAGTGGGTTCAAAAGAATGATGGGGGGGGGGGGAGACAGTGACTGTAGACAATTCTTCCAAGGAGGGAAGGAGAGAGATGGGGTGATACCTGCAGGGGAAACAGGTGAGGAAAGGACTACTTCAAGATGAAGGAATTGCACTATGTTGGTACACCAAGGGGAAAGATCCTGTAGAGAGGAAAATCTCAGGTTGTACCAGAGACAAAAAAAGTTCTGGAGCCAAATGGTTAAAAAGGTGAGGGGTGTGGTCTAGTTCACAAGTGGAGGGATGTGTAGAGTTCACCCAGAACAGCAGGAGAGGAGGCAGAGTGAGTGGGCATGGCAGGCAGGCTGTGAAAATCTCTCCAGTTGCTGCAGTGTAAGAAACAAGGTCATCCCCGAAAGTACAAGTGCGGATGATGGAGGGCTGGAGGTTTGAGGAGAGGGAAGGTAGGACATGGGCATTCAGGGGCCAATCAAGGGACTGAGAGGCCAGAGGGTTGGAAGGCGCATTTACAAGGATACTGAAATCAAGAATTAAGATAGCTGTGGGGAGAAGGGGGCAGCAGATGGCTGCAACAGACAGACAGAGGTGGTGGTGGTTTAATCAGAAGGTACTACTACATGTGTGTGTGTGTACATTACTAGTTCCCCAAAGGCTCCCTCTTAGCTCTCCCCAGGGAATAATTGTTACTATCTGCTTTTATCACCATTGATTCATTCCACATCTTCTTGAACTTCATATAAAATAAAATCATAGAGGGACGCCTGGGTGGCTCAGTCAGTTAAGTGTCCAACTTCAGTTCAAGTCATGATCTCACAGCTTGTGAGTTCAAGCCCCACATCTGTGCTGACAACTTAGAGCCTGGAGCCTGCTTCAGATTCTGTGTCTCCCTCCCTCTTGGCCCCTCCCTTACTCACAATCTCTCTGTCTCTGCCTCTCTCAAAACTAAACACTAAAAATTGTTTTAAAAAATAAAGTGAACAGTTGAGTGGCATTCAGTATAACACGATGTTATGTACTACCACATCTAACTCCAGACATTTTCACCTTCCCAGAAGAAAACCCCATATGCATTAAGTAATTGCTCCAATTCCCCAACTCCCAAGCAATCTGTGGTGTTTCTGTGAACTTTCCAATCTGGTTATTTCATATAAAGGGAATCATACAATATATGACCTTTTATATCTAGCTTCTTTCACTTGGCAGAATGTTTCTAAATTCATCCAAGAAATTCTTAATTTTAATAAAGTCTAATTTACCAACCTTTCATTTACAGTGAGTGTTTTTGTGTTCTGGTTAAGGTTGAGATTTTTTTTTCTAGAACCTTTATTTGTTTTACTTTTCACATTTAAATTCAATGATCTATTATGAATAAATGCATATGGTGTGAGGTTAGGGATCATAGGGTTTTTTTTCCCACTATATGGATATTCACCATTTGTTGAAAAGATACCTGGGTAGCACCTTGGGGCACCTGGATGGCTCAGTAGATTAAGTGTCCATCTCTTGATTTCTGCTCAGGTCATGATTCCAAGGTCATGGGATCAAGCCCCATGTTGGGCTCTGTACTGTGTGGGGAGTCTGCTTAAGATTCTCCCTCTCCCCCCCTCCCTCTGTTTCTTTCTCTCTCTCACACACACACCTTCTCTCTCTCACCCTCTGTCATTTTCCCAAACATTTGTGCGCATGTGTGCATGCTGTCTCTCTCTTTAAAAAAAAGAAAAAGAAGAAATAAAAGAAGACCATCCTCTCCCCCCACCAAGTTGCAATGTAGTAGCACTGTGTTCTTGAAATGAAGAGTTCCAGTAGTAACCAGTAACTTCCTGATATACTCCCCACTTCCTGGTCATGGCAAAGATGGCAGCTTCCCTGGCAGACTGGTTCCGCCATTTTCTGAGAATCACTCCCGGAGGCCCAGGCTAGAGCCCTCCCCCGTGGCCCTTCCAAGCACTTCTCAAACACCCAATTCTATAAATTGAATTTCTTTCTTCTTAAGGTTGGGTTTTGGTTTTTGCACTGAACCCTGACCAATCAAGCCCTCACACTTGTGCGTGCTACTCATTAGGCTGGTCCCCAGTACTGCTGGTGCATATGTTGTTGCCTGGAGCTTAAATTTGTCTAATTTTCCCAGCAGCTGCCTTGTTACTGGGTAGGTGGAACTATGTACCAAAGAAGGAAAAAGCCTTCTTGTGGTTTATTTTGGACTGTTGCCCCCAAGGGAAAAATGAGCCACTGCAACGGCCATAAGTGAGTGTGCCGAGTGTAGCCCAAGTCAGCTCAGTTTCATCCTACACCACAGTTCTCACCCGGGTAGGCTCACCATTCAGACAATAGAAGGCCTCACACTCCCTGACCTCAAAACACCTTCGTCAATCCATACCTCTCCCTGTACCCCATCCACAAACATCAGCACCTTGGCCTCCCGGCTCTGCGGGTGTGCTACCCCAATCTCCCACCTGAGTTCTGGAGTGCCACCCGGAAATGCCACAGACGCTCCCCAGGCCCCACGGTGAGAACCAGTTCACGTTGTCTCATCCCTGGATTTGCATTTCAGGGAGAGTTACCACCACTCACCCACACACAGAAATCTGGGAGGCATCGTTTACTCATCCCTCTTCCCTGTCGCCGGTGCTGACCAAGCCTTGACAGTTCTGCCTCCTTAATAGTTCTCATACCTGCCTCCCAAGCCATAGTCACCGCCCTTGTTTCAGCTGGCACCCCCTTCTCACCTGGTTGTGTGCCCTCCTCCTTGCCCTGCCCCGAGAATTGTTTTCTATAAAACAAAACTAATCATATTCAGAAGCTTAAAACCCGTCCTTCTCTCCAAATGCCTGCGCACTCGAAGATGCACAGATGCGGGTGAAGTAAAGACAGTTTTACGCCAACAGAAACAGAGAACTGAATGCCAGCATATTCCCCCATAAGAACTCTTACGGGATTGGCAGCTCTTTCTGCCCACGGGTCCTGTCCCTGTGCTTTAATAAAATCACCTAAAAGGAAAAAAAAAATAACATTACAGGATTGCCTTCTGGGAAAAGACAAACTATTTCAGAAAGGTCTATGAAGCAAAATTTTGTGAGAAAAAAATTAATAAATTTGTGGGTAAGGCTAATGACCATACCTGACTCATGTAGTGTAAAAGCAGGACAGATTTTTGGGTATAAAGGATATGCTATATATACTCATTTGGTTTTGCTCCTTCCTGAAATCTACTGAAATGATAAAAAAGGAGTTTTTGAGGGGCGCCTGGGTGGCTTAGTTGGTTAAGCGTCCGACTTTCGCTTGGGTCATGATCTCGCGGTTCGTGGGTTCGAGCCCCGCGTCGGGCTCCGTGCTGACTGCCAGCTCAGAGCCTGGAGCCTGTTTCAGTCTGTGACTCCCTCTCTCTCTGACCCTCCCCTGCTCACGCTGTCTCTCTCTCTCTTCTAGAAATAAATAAAAATATTTAAAAAAAAAAAAGGAGTTTTTGAGAAAACATAAGCTCACGAAGACACAGAATGGAAAGTGACATTCTGGAAGCTAGAAAGCCAATTAATGTATGTAACTGACTGCACAGAACAAAGAAAACTGAATTCTAAGTCAGAGGCCAGAAGCTGGAAGACAAGTTGGTTAGATGGCGAGTCCCGAACCCCATGATCATCAGGCATCGGCAACGCTAGGTATCTCTGACGGGCATGCTAAAGGCAGGGTGGAAAATAGGAAAACTGTTTGAAACTCTAAGGAGGGTTGTGTCCTAGGTCCCTTGCTTCATTCCATGCTCTTCTGTGACGGTCCCTCCTCCGCCATGGCAGAAAGGTGGAGTTTTGTGCTCCAGAGAGGGCAAGAGTATAGTCCTAAAAAAAAAAGGACCGAAATAACATTTACATCCTGAATTCTGAGAACCCCAGCCCTTTCCCCAAACCCAGTACCCACAATGCTAGCGATCAGAACCACACGTTCCCAGTAGGAGACTGGAATATGCTTGCTTGGAAGACTCTGATCTAAAGATACTGACGTTGGGGATTCCCGCAGGAAAAGGCCTGGCTAGATCATGCTAGAAAGAACCTTCCAGCTAACAACTCTCCAACTAAGGCTCAAAAATATTGTCTCCCACACACCCCAGAGACAGTAAAACTTGGAGAAGGTAAAACCCTGCCCTGCCAATTCATGAGGCTGAGATAAGACAGACAGAAAGTTCCCCCCACCCCCACCAGGTTAACAAGAAACTCTATTTCTCCCAAGGTACATGGCAATAAAGTTCCTAACATCTCCCCGTCTGTGACTACTGCTTTCTCACTCACTGAGAAACCTTGTTCTCTAAACTCATAGGCCATTAGAAACATTGCTGTTTGGGGCGCCTGGGTGGCTTAGTCGGTTAAGCGTCCGACTTTCGCTCAGGTCATGATCTCGCAGTTCGTGAGTTCGAGCCCCGCGTCGGGCTCTGTGCTGACTGCCAGCTCAGAGCCTGGAGCCTGTTTCAGTCTGTGACTCCTCTCTCTCTCTGACCCTCCCTGCTCACGCTGTCTCTCTCTCCTAAAAATAAATTAAAAAAAAACAAACATTAAAAAAAAAAAAAGAAACATTGCTGTTTGAAAGCATATCAGTAAGAATGAATCACTCTCTTTTTGCCTGAAGGATTCGAGTCACCTTGAGACAGAGAAGCAGCTTTGGTTTACACCCCGGGTGCTGGGCTGCAGATAAGGGGTTTCTGGACACAGCATTCATTTAAATTTCACCTGAGCCTTACCCTCGCCCCAAGTCCTGTCGTGCATGTAGCTCTTCCTCTGGGGAGGGACCTGACAGTTCCTCTGGTCCCAGGTCTCCCCACTGCCCCACAGGCCGGTACCCCCAAGTTGGCTGTTGGCTGGCCGGGCCAGGGCAACTCTTTCAGAGAAGACTAGAGGCTTTGGAACCAAGTAAGAAGCAAACCGAAAATGAGGTCCAGTGGAATATGGGAAATGGGATCGACGCGGGCAAGAAGCAAGGAGAATTGCGGGATGAGAGTGAAGGGAAGTGACGGGGGAGAGGCCAAAGAAGTCAGAGAGGATCAGTTCAGGAGCTTTCAGGAAAGACGGGGCGGGGGTGGGGGGGTGGGGGGGATTGATGGTGATGTCAGAGGAAATGCAGACAGATGGAGAAGAGTTTAAGAAGACATAAAACACTTCAAGGAAGGAAAAGTATCACAGGGACACGTCTATGAATGATATTTACATAGTCGAAATAATGTCAGTTCTGAAGAGTTCTTTAACCAAAGTTGTTATATAATTATATGGAGGAAGTGGGGGGGGGGACGGTGAGAAAATGGAACACATGAGCCCTTATTCTCCAATTTAGAAATCCATGCGTCATATTAAAAAGTAAAAAATCAAGTATTCACAATATAAGATGTTATTTATTTATTTATTTACTTATTTATTTTCAAATGTTTTATTTATTTCTAGGAGAGAGAGAGACAACATGAGCAGGGGAGGGTCAGAGAGAAAGGGAGTCACAGACTCTGAAACAGGCTCCAGGCTCTGAGCTGGCAGTCAGCACAGAGCCCGACGCGGGGCTCGAACCCACGAACCGTGAGATCACGACCTAAGCGAAAGTCAGACGCTTAACCAACTAACCCACCCAGGTGCCCCATAAGATGTTATTTAGAAATGCGGACGTAACTGGTAAACTTCGAGGTGCAAGATTTGAAAGTGGCTACTTCTGGGTAGGGGAAAATGCAGACAGTGGGCTGGGATGTGTGGCTTTTAACAAGTATTGTAACTGTTTAACTCCAAATTATGTGCATGTATAACTTTAAAAAAATGAAAACAACAAAAGATAGAACTCAGTTAAGCCTCCAGCTCTCAGTTTTGGCTCAGGTCATAATCTCACAGTTCATGAGTTCGAGATCTGTGTTGGGCTCTGTGCTGACAGTGTAGAGCCTGCTTGGGATTCTCCCTCTCCTTTTCCCTTTACCCCACCCCCCACCCAGTAAATAAATTTTAAAAAAGAAAAGATAGAACTAAAATCTTGAGCATAACTGCATATTAGTTGGGACGGGTTAATTAAGGTAGTCTAGGTTTATTTTTCTTATTTTTTTAATGTTTTATTTATTTCTAGGAAAGAGAGAGAGAGACAGCATGAGCAGGGGAGGGTCAGAGAGAGAGGGAGTCACAGACTGAAACAGGCTCCAGGCTCTGAGCTGGCAGTCAGCACAGAGCGCGACGCGGGGCTCGAACCCACGAACCGCGAGATCATGACCTAAGCGAAAGTCAGACGCTTAACCGACTAAGCCACCCAGGCTCCCCAAGGTAGTCTAGGTTTTTAATTTTGATTGTTAAATTAAATAGTCAAGCTAAATTGTTTCATTTTAACATTAGTAAAATAAGAGTATATAATTTCCAAGCAGAAAAAATGAATGGAGGGGGACTCAGATAGTCCAATAGAAGACAAGAAAGGAGAAAATAAATAAAGACTAAAAAAATTCTGGACAGGGGCGCCTGGGTGGCTTAGTCGGTTAAGCGTCCGACTTTCGCTTAGGTCATGATCTCGCGGTTCGTGGGTTCGGGCCCCGCGTCGGGCTCTGTGCTGACTGCCAGCTCAGAGCCTGGAGCCTGTTTCAGTCTGTGACTCCCTCTCTCTCTGACCCTCCCCTGCTCACGCTGTCTCTCTCTCTCTCTCCTAGAAATAAATAAAATAAAAACATTTAAAAAAAATAATAAAAAAAAAATTCTGGACAGATGAAAACCACAAAACAAAGGGGCACCTGGGTGGTTCAGTCCGTTAAGCATCTGAGCCTTGATTTCGACTTGGGTCATGATTCCAGGGTCATAGGATCGAGCTCCGAATTGGGCTCAGCATGGAGTGGAGCATGGAGCCTGCTTAAGATTCTCTCTCTCTCTCTCTCTCTCTCTCTCTCCCTCTGCCCCTCCCTTGCTCTCTCTCTCTCAAATAACAAAAATAAATTTAGAAGAATGAATGAAGAAGAAAGAAAGAGAGAGAGAGAGAGAGAAAGGAAGGCAGGAAGGCAGGAAGAAAGAAAGGAAGGAAGGAAGGAAGGAAGGGAGGAAGGGAGGGAGGGAGGGAGGGAGGAAAGAAAAGAAAGAAAGAAAGAAAGAAAGAAAGAAAGAAAGAAAGAAAGAAAGAAAGAAAGAAAGAAAGAAAGAAAGAAAGAAAGAAAGAAAGAAAGAAAGAAAGAAAGAAAGAAAGAAAGAAAGAAAGAAAGAAAGAAAGAAAGAAAGAAAGAAAGAAAGAAAGAAAGAAAGAAAGAAAGAAAGAAAGAAGGAAAACCAATGGGGCACCTGGGTGGCTCAGTTGGTTAAGCTTCCGACTTTGGCTCGGGTCATGATCTCGCAGTTCGTGGGTTCGAGCCCCACGTCGGGTTCTGTGCTGACAGCTCAGAACCTGGAACCTGTTTCAGATTCTGTATCTCCCTCTCTCTCTGACCCTCTCCTGCTCATGCTGTCTCTCTGTCTCTCAGGAATAAATAAAAAACATTAAATAAATAAATAAAATAATGAAAACCACCAAAAAAACATTTGCTAGAAATGAATCCAATGATATCATAATGATAATCAATGTAAATAAAGTAAATTTTCCAGTTAAAAGTCAATCTTTATTTATTAGGCTAAATACAAATTAATATCCAGCTATATATTGATTATAAGACACATATCTAAAACATAAAAAATATAAAGGTTCAAAGTAGAAGAATAGAAAATATATGTGTGCCAGGCAAATACTAACCAAAAGAAAGTTAGTGTAGATGTATTAATATATATGTATGGAATAAAATAAAATAAAATTTGTAACAAAAATTACTTACAGATAGGGGCGCCTGGGTGGCTTAGTCGGTTGAGTGTCCGACTTTCGCTTAGGTCATGATCTCGCGGTTCATGGGTTCGAGCCCCGCGTGGGGCTCTGTGCTGACTGCCAGCTCAGAGCCTGGAGCCTGTTTCGGAGTCTGTCACTCCCTCTCTCTCTGACCCTCCCCTGCTCACGCTGTCTCTCTCTCTCTCTCTCCTAGAAATAAATAAAACATTGAAAAAAAATTTAAAAAAATTACTTACAGATAAAAAGAGCTACTATACTGATTTGTTTCAATTCACCACAAAGATATGATTATTATAAATCTGTTTTTTATTTTTTTAAATGTTTAATGTTTTATTTATTTTTGAGAGAGACAGAGTGTGATAAGGGGAGAGGCAGAGAAAGAGGAAGACATGGAATCCGAAGCAGGTTCCAGGCTCTGAGCTGTCAGCACAGAGCCTGATGTGGGGCTCGAATGCATGAACTGCAAGATCATGACCTGAGCCAAAGCCAGACACTTTAACCAACTGAGCCACCCAGGTGCCCCTATAATGCTCTTTTGTAAATTAAAAAAATATATATTTATTTTGAGAGAGAGAGAGAGAGAGAGAGAGAGACCGAGTGCAGAGGTGAGGCAGAGAGAGAGAATCTCAAGCAGACTCCAGGCTGTCAGCACAGAGCCCGATGCAGGGCTTGAACCCACGAACCGTGAGATCATGACCTGAGCTGAAACCAAGAGTCAGACGCTTTAACAACAGAGCCACCCATGGGGCGCCTGGGTGGCTTAGCCGGTTGAGCATCCGACTTTCGCTTAGATCATGATCTCATGGATCGTAGGTTCGAGTCCCACGTCGGGCTCTGTGCTGACTGCCAGCTCAGAGCCTGGAGCCTGTTTCTGAGTCTGTGTCTCCCTCTCTCTCTGATCCTCCCCTGCTCATGCTGTCTCTCTCTCTCCTAGAAATAAATAAAAAACATTAAGGAAAAAAATTTAAAAAACAAAAAACAAAAAACAGAGCCACCCAGGTATCCTGTGTTGTTAATAATATAGTTTCAACTTTATCAAGAAAAAATTGACAGACCTTCCAGGAGAGATTGATAAATCCACCACACTTGTGGGAAATCTTAACATATATCTCTCAGTTAATTGATGGATCAAGAAAACAGAACAAGTATACATAACTGTATGTTTTTCATTAAGAATATAGAAGAATCAGGGGCGCCTGGGTGGCTCAGTTGGTTAAGCATCCGACTTCGGCTCAGGTCATGATCTCACAGTTCGTGACTTCGAGCCCCGCGTCTGGCTCTGTGCTGACTGCCAGCTCAGAGCCTGGAGCCTGTTTCAGGTTCTGTATCTCCCTCTCTCTCTGACCCTCCCCTGCTCTCTCTCTCTCTCCCCCCCCTCAGAAATAAATAAATTTTTCAAAAAATATAAAAAAAATTTTTAAAGAATATAGAAGAATCAAACTACACAATTAAAGTTTTGACATAAGAACTTATATAAAGCCCTTCAGTCAATCACTAAAGAATACATATTCTTTTCTCATACACATACAACACTCGAAAAGATTTATTGAGATATAACTGACATATGATAAACTGCACACATTTAAAAGGTATAATTTGATAAGTTTCTTTTCTTAATTAAAAGTTAGGTAAGTTTCACCTTAGTATGCCTCCACGGAACCATCACCACCGTCAAGATAATGAACGTATATTCATCAATCCGAGAAGGTTGCCCCTGTTATCTTGGGTGACAGTGCAACTGGTTTAAAGATGACGTTTTCCACCTCTTGCAGCCGCTTGTGACTGGGTGACTTCTAGGCATATAAGCATAAAAAGATGTGAGTGCTGTTTACGGGACGGATCCTCACGGAAAGCTCTCCTTAAAGAAGGCAGACAGCTGGCATGTACCCTTTTCAGTCCTTTTGATCCCTTTTCCCTTCTTCCCACTTTCTGTGTGCTGTTTGGAGCCCAGATCTGATGACTGAAGGACCGTGGGACCGGGAGGCACACTGAGGATGGAAAACGCAGGGAATCACAAGGAACCTGGAAAGCCGAGGAAGCCCTGACACTAGCTTGACCCCGGGCCACCTACGTCCAGACTTCATTCCCTTGAGGGGAAAGTTACCTTCCGTCTCATTTCAGTCTCTGCTATTTCCAATCTCAGTTACAGACATAAATACAGTTCCAATCTGACGGAAGTGGGGTTGTGTGCGTGACGGTACCTGAAAAGTGGCATTTGCTTAGGGGACGTGTGTCAGGCAAGTATTTAGAGAGGACTGGCTCCACTGCCGGCTGGGAAGTTGGAAAGCCCTAGAATCCACAACCTCCGATGAACTGGTCGCTCATTGCACCTTAGGAAGCTACTAACAAAGGGTTTTGTGTTCCGGTTTGTTGTTGGTGCTGCAGCAGAATTCTCCGTGAGACATGAGACTATGCTAGAACCAGACTGTAAGTGGAACAGGACAGGGGAGAGGAGGGGAGGGGAGAGGAGGGGAGGGGAGGGGAGGGGAGGGGAGGGGAGGGAGGGGAGGGAAGGGAGGAGAGGAGAGAAAAGGAGACTAAAAGAAAAAAAAAAGAAAAAAGGAAAGAAACAGAAATAACACCACTAAGGAAAGCACTCTCTCTTCTTGCGCGCACACACACATACACACACACACATAGACACACATTCAGGAATATACAAGTTGACTGAGAGCCTCATTATATGGAGGCTGCCGGATTGAAAGAGCCAATTGGTTCTCTGCCCCAAACCGAAGCAGTTGAGAATGGCAGTTGCTAAGCAGTCACTTGCTAGGAGATAACACTGGGGCCCCCAAGCCTTTGCCCATCTCCCTGGGTTATGAGCACTGTGCTTGCCAACAGGGCGTGACCCCCGCAGAGATCAGCTTAGCACTGATGTCTTCCCCTTCGAGCCTTAAAGAACTGGGGGGATGGTCAGGGCACAGAGGCCAATATGCAAAATCGGAGTTTCTAGCCTCAGTGTGATATCTTTGGCCACGGTAACTCATGTTCAAGAATTGACTGGAAGCTACTAATTATTTCATGAAACTTCGTTAACAAAACCACAAACAAACAAACACAAGCAAAAATCTACACCTGGCCTGCAGTAGTCTATGGTTGGACCCACTACACAGAAGTGGCTTCCCCTAGAGGTGGCTGCCAGAGCCGTATGTCACTCAAGAAGAGTATCACCAGGGGCGCCTGGGCGACTCAGTTGGTTAAGCGTCTGACTTGAGCTCAAGTCATGATCTCACGGTTCGTGGGTTCGAGCCCCGCTTCGGGCTCTGTACTGACAGCTTCATATTCTGTGTCTCCCTCTCTCTCTCATGCTCTGTCTCTGTCTCTCAAAAATAAATACTAAACATTAAAAAACTTTTAATGAAAAAAATAAAAGAGATATTGAGTGCTGAAGGGATGTATTGCTGCAGAGTCTAGTAGTTACCCATCTAAGCTCTATTCTCTGCACTATGGGGTATTTACCCAAAGAATACAAAAACACTAATTCAAGGGATACATGTACCCTTATGTTTATAGTAGCATTATCTACAATAGTCAATATATGGAAGCAGCCCAGTGGCTGTCGATTGATGAATGGATAAAGAAGATGTGATATATACAATGGAATATTACTCAGCCATAAAAAAGAATGAAATCATGCCACTTGCAATGACCTGGATGGAGCTAGAGAATATTATGCGAAGTGAAATAAGTCAAAGAAAGACAAATACCACATGATCTCCCTAATACGTGGCATTTAAGAAACAAAACAAATAAAAAAAATAAAAAAAAAATAAAAAAAAAAAAAAAAGGGGCGCCTGGGTGGCTTAGTCGG
This sequence comes from Proteles cristata cristata, assembly GCA_017311185.1. NCBI lineage: Eukaryota > Metazoa > Chordata > Mammalia > Carnivora > Hyaenidae > Proteles > Proteles cristata. The sequence continues at coordinate 747,873 of JAESUZ010002594.1, forward strand.
TTAAGCGTCCGACTTTCGCTTGGGCCATGATCTCGCGGTTCGTGGGTTCGAGCCCCGCGTCGGGCTCTGTGCTGACTGCCAGCTCGGAGCCTGGAGCCTGTTTCAGATTCTGTATCTCCTTCTCTCTCTGACCCTCCCCTGTTCACGCTGTCTCTCTCTCTCTCCTAGAAATAAATAAAACATTAAAAAAAAATCTTTAAAAAAGAAACAAAACAAATAAGCAAAGGGACAGAGAGAAAGACAGAAACCAAGAAACAGACACTTAGCTGAACGAACGGATGGTTACCAAAGGGGACGTGGGGGATGGGTGAAATAGGTGCAGGGGATTAAGGAGGATATGTGTCATGATGAGCACTGGGTGATTAAAAAACCCACATAACTCCATTCTCCTATTCTTCATTAGAATAACTCTTATATTTCTCGTGTTCCCTGATAGCTAAGAGTGGCCATGTGACAAAATTCTGGCAAATGAGATGTAAGCCAAATTTGTTGGATGAGACATACAAGAAACCTTTGAAAGGGGCAAAAAGGGGCACCTGGGTGGCTCAGTCAGCTAAGCGTCCGACTTTGGCTCAGGTCATCATCTCACGGTTTGTGGGTTCGAGCCCTGCTTCAGGCTCTGTACTGACAGCCAGCTCAGAGCCTGAAGCCTGTCTTCAGATTCTGTGACTCCCTCTCTCTCTGACCCTCCCCTGTTCACACTGTCTCTCTCTCTCTCTCTCTCTCTCAAAAATAAATAAAAACTATTAAAAAAAAACAGTGAAAAAACAAGAAAAGAGGTGATGATTTATATGACTGGGCTGTTAGAACCTTTGAACAACAGGGGACTAAATGCTGGCTTTCTTTTGGGGGGAGTGATATTTGAGGAGACACAGGGGGCGCTCCACACTGCACAGTCCCCAAGTGCCCTGTTTGCAGCACATGCCCATTGACCTCTTGCATAGTGCCCTGAGCTTCCGGCCCACAGTGGCTTACCATTAAGGTCTTCTTCCCCTGCAGGGGCCCCTCTTGGGCAGCGGCCCATCTAGATGGTTCAAGCCAAAGTACTTTTCATGATGTCTTCTTTGTTCGTGGAAACTCCCACATTCTTACCATGCCAGATGCTGGAAATGCAGGCTACCCCCTCGTATCAGGTCCTGGCTCAAGCCAACCAAACCATCAGTAAATACTAACCTCTATGATCTTATCCTTCTTACAAATGCCAGGAAGCTCATACCAAGTTCTTCCAGAACTCTCAGTGCTCTGCTTGTGCTTTTTGGCAGCACGGGGACAGTAACTCCAGCACCCAAGAAACATCCAGCCAAGGGGTGAGGTGCTCACCTCTGCTTCTTGCAAGTACCCCCAGTCTCCATTCTCTCCTTACTCGGTCTGTAGCCTCTGCTCACCTCCCTCACCATGAGGGGTGGTGGGGAACCAGAACAGACTATTATTCTATCTCCATACCTCTTCATTCCCTCATCACATTTTTCATCTTCTATAGGCTGACAATGATGATAGGGACCATCATTGTTGGAAGAGCGGTTCTGTTTTGTCCAGTCCTCTTTCTGTACAATGGGGAGTACATACGTGCTCCTCTTCTCTCCTTGAGAATTCAGCTCAAATTCCAAGACAACAGGAAAACTCTCTTTCAAGATCCTGTTACATGCGCACTACCGCCTTTATTTTTCACATCCACTGTAGGAGTCAGAGAAATGACATAATTGAGACTTCAGGAAGAAGCCTCTGGTTAAATATGAATGGGGCATATACATTTATCTCTGTTCTCTCCAGAAACCATATCAAAATGAGAGTAAGGAAATAAAAAAGCATAAAAGCACAGGGCAAAGAGAGAGAAGACTACAGTAATGAGAGATATAATTTTGAAAAATGGAAAGTCATATGTGTGGGGTTTTAAATCCATAAGTTTGAATATTTTCCATTCTGCTCATGAGGTATGGAGTAGGAATCCAAGGTATAAGTTCATTGGAGTCTTAGAACTTATAAAGACTTTAAAAATTAGAAGTTATTAGTTCTTTGAAAGCAGGATCAGGAGGGTTGAAAATTCCTTTTAGGGGACAATGACCGAGGAGAAAAAGCTTACAGGAACGCAAAGACTGGTCCCTTCCTCATCCACCACACAGCGAGACCCACCAGCTGACTTTTTCTCGACCCTCTATGAGCTTTCGATTGCTCTTTGGACCTCACACTTGAGTCAGAACAGGTAGCCAAGGATCAATGAAGAGTTGAAGGCAGCCTTAAACATGAAAGACAAGAAAAGAAGCCAAGAAGATAATAGATAATGAAAGGATCAGAAGAAAATTCCAGGAAAACCTAAGGGTGGCTCAGTTGGTTGAGCATCCAACTCTTGAGTTTGGCTCAGGTCATAATTCCAGGGTTGTGAGATTGAGTCTTGAATTGGGCTCTTTGCTGTCAGTGCAGAGCTTGCTTTGGATCCTCTGTCCCCCTCTCTTTCTGCCTCCCCCCTGCTTGTTCTCTCTCTCTCTCTCTCTCTTCCTCTCTCTCTCAAAAATTAACAAACACTAAAAAAAAAAAAAAATTCTCGCTCAGGTTGCAGTGTGAGTTCGAGCCCTGCATCAGGGTCTATGCTGACAGCTTGGAGCCTCCTTCAGATTCTGTGTCTCCCTCTCTCTCCATCCCTCTCCTGTTCGTGCTCTATCTCTCTCAAAAATAAATTAAAAAAAAAAACATTAAAAAAAACTTTAGGGGCACCTGAGTAGCTCAGTTGGTTAAGCATCTGACTTAGTTTCAGGTTACGACCTCACAGTTCGTGGGTTCGAGCCTGAGTCAGGATCTGTGCTGACAACTCAGAGCCTGGAGCCTGTTTTGGATTCTGTGTCTTTTCCCTGCCCCTCCCCTGCTTGCACCCTGTCTCTCTCTCCCAAAAATAAATTTCTTATTAAACAATTGTTAATTGTTAATTAAAAAATAAATTTAGAAGTGTATATATATTGTTCACCCCTCTCTCATATGATATGAAAATAGTGTGATCTTTGAAGCATCTTATGTCAGTTTTATAGGGATGATGATTTAAAATGGAGATAATTAGGGGTGCCTGGGTGGCTTAGTCGGTTGAGCGTCCGACTTTCACTTAGGTCACGATCTCGCGGTTCGTGGGTTCGAGCCCCGCGTCGGGCTCTGTGCTGACTGCCAGCTCAGATCCTGGAGCCTATTTCAGAGTCTGTGTCTCCCTCTCTCTCTGACCCTCCCCTGCTCACGCTGTCTCTCTCTCTCTCCTAGAAATAAATAAAAAAATAAAAAAATAAAAAATTAAAAAAAATAAAATGGAGATAATTATCCTACCCAAGATGTCCTGAACCAGTATGTCTCTGAGATCTGGCAGTGACATTTAACTGAATGACCCAGTGATTTTTAGGTATCCTAATGGAATCTATTACAAAAACACATCCTGGGGAGCGCCTGGGTGGCTAGGTCGGTTAAGTGTCTGACTTCGGCTCAGGTCATGATCTCACAGTCTGTGGGTTTGAGCCCCATGTCGGGCTCTGTGCTGACAGCTCAGAGCCTGGAGCCTGCTTCGGATTCTGTGTGTGTCTCTCTCTCTGACCCTCCCCCACTCACTTTCTGAGCCAAAGTTGGACACTTAACTGACTAAGCCACCCAGGCACCCCAGATTTGGGGTATTTTAAGGAGGTAAGAGGGGCGGGACTTCTACACTCCTTGACAGGGAGGATGGAAGAAAAGAGAAAAACCAAAGCTGACTCAGTCCGTTGGGAAAAACAAAAACAAGAACGGATATGGGGCAAAGATGAGATGGGTTAGGTCATCCTAAGAGAAGGTTCTGTGTCTGGAACCCTCTCTGGGTTTGAAACTCTGGAAGGGGTTTCCATCTATAGGTTGAAGCTAGAGACGCAGGAGTCGGCACATAAAACTGTGATAGATGTTGGAGCGCCCCAGGAACGACATGTTGAGGATGGGGAGTGCAAGAGGGTACAGAGTGAGAAGAAAACCCAAGACAGGATCCTGAGGAATCCTAACACATAAGGAAAGAGCAGCGAAAGGAGAAGCCTGAGAAGTGCTGAAATGGAGGAGTCAAAAAGATGGGGGTGGAAATAGTGCAGAGCACCATTGCAGAAGCCAGCAGAAACAAGTTCAAAGAAGGGATGTTTAACCAGGTCAAGTGCGCGGAGACGGCAAGCAAGAGAAGGGATCGGTTTTGTAAGGAGAATGTCACTGGCCACCTGGGCCAGAGAGGTGTCTTCAGAAATGCAGGGACGAGGAAGGTGAGGAGGGAGAGAAGACTGCCTTTGGAACAGCGGAAGTGTCACAGAGAAAGATGGGGTGGTGGCTAAAAGAGGCGGCATTTCGTTTTCAGAACATTTGAGTTTTTCTGATAACAAAACTAGTAACATACTCTTCATAAAACTTGTGGAAAGAAAAGCACAGTGTAAACAATAGAGAATTCTATACATTCAGCTGACAGGGGTAGGTGACAACTCTTCCTCCCTAGGTGATGGTCCTTTCCTCCACCCACCATATGTTTAAATAAAAATTGGTTACTTTGAAGGATGCTTGTTTCATTTCAAACATCATGAGCATTTTCCATGTCAATGAAGAAGCCATGGTTTTTGTTATTATAAAGGAAATAGATGTTCATTGTAAGATGAAATGTCAAACTAGAGTCTCAAATAAGGTTATTGGTGGTGTGGGCTTGATGCGAGTCCACTGAGAAGAAAGCATGGGCAGAGCAGGTGTTGAAGACAGAGGAGGCTCTGGAGTGAGGTCATGACCAATGCCAGGAGGTGGAGGAGGAGGCTGGAGGGAAGGGACCCAGAAGCAAAAAGGTGGTGTGTTCTGCTGAGTGATGGGGGAGTAGACCAAGGTATGACGTGATTGCTGCAGGGAAATGGTGACAGGGCTGACCAAGGTCACTGAGGGCTGCTGAGAACGGGGAAGAGTTGTCTCACGGTGACACACCTTCCAGTGAGATAGACCTGGGTTTTGATTCTGGTTCCGCCCCTTCATTAGCTAAGTCCTTGGCCAAATTACCTGATCTCTCTGAACCTCAGAAATCGAGATGAAAAAGTTGAAAAGTAGATGGTTGAGGGTCATTTCAGGATTGGGGTTTGGCTTGGCTTGTGGGGAGTAAAAAGGAACCCGGGAGATGAAGTTACTGCCAAGGCAGTGGCTTAAAGGATAGATTATGGGGTCTTTGCTCTTGAGAGATGGAAGCAAGGAAGAAGCTAACTCTAAAAGAAAATAAAGGAAATTCTTTTCTTTTGAGAAGGGCATGAGCAGGGGAGAGAGATGGGGGGTGGAGAGAGAGAGAGAGAGAGAGAGGAGGGAGGGAGGGAGGGAGGGAGGGAGAGAAATCTTAAGCAGACTCCACACTCAGAATGGAGTACAACACAAGGTTTGATCCCATGACTCTGGGATCATGACCTGAGCCAAAATCAAGGGTCAGACACTGAACCAACTGAGCCACTCAGGTGCCCCAAGGAAGTTATTTTCAATCAAGTGGGCTATTTTTACATGTTTTAGGACACTGCAAATTTCTATCCCCCAGAAATAAATACTATGACATTTTCACTTATGTCTTGCCAGTGCTTGTAGAAAGAAGGAAATGATTGATCTAATGAAACATGTAAGAGCATGGACCCTACAAGGGCACCTGGCTGGCTCAGTCAGTAGAGCACATGACTCTTAGTCTTGGGGCCATGAGTTCCAGCCCCACACTGGGCCTCGAGCCTACTTAAAAATAAATAAATAAACAAACAAACAAAGACAGACTCTACAGCTAGACTCCTTGGGGTCTGTCCCCTGCTCCATCACTTCTGAGCTGTAGAACAATGGTTCTCAAACTTTTTGGGTCTTAGGATTTCTTTCCACTCTTAAAAATGGAAGATTCCCTAAAGGCTTTTATGTATGTAGATTATATAGAGAGATATTTATTGTATTACAAATTAAAACTGAGAAAGAGGGGCGCATGGGTGGCTCATGATCTTACGGTTCGTGAGTTTGAGCCCCGTGTCGGGCTCTGTGCTGACAGCTCAGAGCCTGGAGCCTGCTTCTGACTCTGTGTCTCTGTCTCTCTCTGCCCCTCCCCAGCTCACGCTCTGTCTCTCAATAAAAAATAAATGTCAATTTTTTTAAAAAAAACTGGGGAAGATTTTAAATATTAATTTATTTAAAATCACAACAAACCCATTACATGTTAATATTCCTTAGTTTTTATGAAAAAATAACTATTTTCCAAAACAAATATTTAACAAGATAGGTATGCAATTTTACATTTTTGAAAATCTCTTTAATATTTCATTAGTAGAAGACAACTGGATTCTCAACTTGTTGCAATATATTGTTTTGATTGAAGATTTGATTGAACAAATCTGTTCTCACAAATATGTTATTGGAAAAATGGAAGCATCTGTATTTTCTCTTTCTTCCTTCCTTTCGTTCTTCCTTTCTTTTTCTTTTTTCTGTCTTCCTTTCTTTCCTTTTCTTTCTTTTTAGTTTTTATTTTAATTCCAGTTAGTCTGTATATAATGTTGTATTAGTTTCACATGTAGAATTTAGTGATTCAAAGTAGGCATATTTCAATAGTTTTTTTAAAATAACAATGTGTATTTTTTATATTACACCAAAATTGGACAAGTGTCTTAAAGGTTAGTTGCAACATAAAATCTGAAACCATATCAGAACTTTTTGTAATCTGTTACATTTGAATCCATTGCTTTTTCCTGCATTTGGAACAGATCATTTGGAGGCTATTGGTTCAATCTGTAATGCAGATCTTCCAAAAGTTGGCACAATACAACATACAATTCTGACATACAGTTGAAAAAAAAAGTATCATCCATCTCATTTATCCAAAGGATACAAAAATGCTGATTCAAAAGGGCACATGTACCCCAATGGTCACAAAACTATTAACAATAGCCAAATTATGGAAAGAGCTCAAATGTCCATCCACTGATGAATGGATCAAGAAGATATGGTTTATGTATAAAATGGAATTCTACTTGACAATGAGAAAGAATGAAATCTTGCCATTTCCAACGTGGATGGAATTGGAGGGTATTATGTTAAGTGAAACTAGTCAGTGAAAGACAGATATGATTTCACTCGTGTGGAATTTGAGAAACTGAAGAGATGAATAGAGGGGAAGGGAAGGAAAAGTAAGATAAAAACAGAGGAGGCAAACCATAAGAGACTCTTAAATATAGTGAACTGAGGGTTGCTAAAAGGGCGGGGGTTAAACAGGTGGTGGGGACTAAAGAGGGCACTTTTAGGGATGAGCACTGGGTATCTTATGTAAAAGACAAATCACTTTTTTAAATGAATATAATTTGTCAAATTGCCTTACATACAACACCCAGTGCTTATCCCAACAAGCGCCCTCCTCGATGCCCATCCCCCATTTTCGCCTTCCCCCATCCTGGGATTTTTTAAAAATTGAAGTAGAGCTGACACACACAATCCCATTAGTTTCAGGCGTACAACATGGTGATTTGTAAGTCTACATGCTGTCCTCACAAGCGTAGCCGCTGTCACCACACAACACTAACACAGTACCATGGACTATATTCCATACGCTGTGCCTTTCTTCCTTGTGACTTACTCATTCCATAACCAGTTGCCTGCACCTCCCAGTTCCCGTCAACTGTTCTGCCCATCCCCCAACCTCCACCCCTGTGGCAAAGCACCAGTGTTTTCTGTATTTATTTATGAGTCTGTTTCTGCTTTTTTTTTTTTTGGTGTTTGTTCCTTTTTTTAAGATCCACATATAAGTGATGGGGCGCCTGAGTGGCTGGGTTGGCGCGCAACTTTGGCTCAGGTCATGACCTCACAGTTCGTGAGTTCCAGCCCTGCGTCCAGCTCTGTGCTGACAGCCAGCTCCAGATTGTGTGTCTCCCTCTCCATCTGCCCTTCCCCTGCTCATGCTCTCTCTTTCAGAAATAAACATTCAAAGAAAAATTTTAAAAGTCCACATATAAGTGAAATCATATTTGTCTTTCTCTGTCGTACTTCACTTAGCTTTATACCTTCTAGGTCTGTTCCTGTTGTTGTAAACGGCAAGACCTCGCCCTTTCTAGGGGTGATATTCCAGTGTGTGTGTATCTCACATACATATATGTATATGTACACACATATCTCACATCTTCATCCACTCATCTACTGATTGGGTGGCTGCCGTATCTTGGCTATTATAAATAATATTGCAACAGAGAGGGGCACGTATCTTTTCAACTATTTCTGTGTTCTTTGGGTAAATACCCAGTAGTTGAAGTACTGTATTATATGGGCTTTCTAATTGTTTGAGAAACTTCCAGAGTTTCCAGATGGCACCAATTTACGTTCCCACCACAGTGTACAAGGCTTCTCCTCTCTTCACATCCTTGCCAACACTTATTCTTAGCTTTTTGATTTGAGCCATTCTGACCGGTGTAGAGAATATCTCATCGTGGTTTTGATTTGCATTTCCCTTACGACTGGTGATGTTGAGTGTCTTTTCATGTATAAGCCATTTGTAGCTCTTCTTTGAAGAAACGTCTGTTCAGGTCCTCTTCCCATTGTTTAGTCAGATTGTTGGGTTTTTTTTTCTTTTGGGGTTTCTTTTTTCTTTTATTGGGTGTTGAGCTGTAGAAGTTCTGAAGTTCTTTTTATTTAATTTTTTAATTAAATATTTTAATTAAAATTAAATTTAATTATTTTGAGAGAGAGAATGCAAGTGGGGGGGGGGGGCACATAGAGGGAGACCGATAATCCCAAGCAGGCTCCAACTGTCAGTGCAGAGCCAGTTGTGGGGTTTAAACTCACGAATCACAAGATCATGACTTAGGCCAAAGTCAGACACTTAAAAGACTGAGCCACCCAGGTGCCCCGAATTGTAGAAGTCCTTTATAATATTTTGGATAGTAACCCCTTATCTGATACATCATTTGCAACTATCTCCTCCCACTGAGTTGCTTTGGGATTCTGCGAACTTTGCACTCTATTCCGTACCCTACAAGAAATCCGTCCTCTGAATATGGTGCTCCAAGGAGATGCAAGCTGTTGATCCTGTGGCTTCAGACCCCACCTTGTGGAAGTCAGGCCTCCAGGACCCCTGTTCTTCAGTGGTTTGACAGTGCATCACTTTCCTTCCCCTGCCACTCACCCAACCAGTCTCTGAGCTACTCACTCCATCCCAAGCGCCTCTGTGCCATCAGCACATAAGGTTCCCGCTGACTGGAAACATCCCCACCTCTTCCCTGTTGGCTGAAGAACATTCCACCCTGTTGGAGGGCTCAGATGTTACCTCCAGGAGCCTTCCCAGACGCTGTGAGGGTTTGGCCCTTTCTCCTGTTCTCACGACGCCTTGTTCGTGGCCCTCTTTGGGCACTTATCAGAAGTGTGGAAACACACATTTTCAGGCCGGCCCTGTTCTAGACTTGAGTCTCCAAAGGCCAATACTATTTTATTTTTAATCAATCAATCAATCAATTAGAGGGGTGTCTGGGTGGCTCAGTTGGTTAAGCATCTGACTTCAGCTCAGGTAATGATATCATGGTTCCTGAGTTCAAGCCCCGCATCAGGCTCTGTGCTGACAGCTCAGAGCCTGGAGCCTGCTTTGGATTCCGTGTCTCTCTCTCTCTCTCTGCACCTCTCCTGCTCACAGACTGTCTCTCTGTCTCTCAAAAATAAATGTTAAAGAAATATTAATTAGACACCAGGTCCTGAGGACTCAACAGGGGACACTCTCCTTCGTGCTAGGAGCTCCACCCCTCTCTCACACACCTACCACTACTGGAAGCAACAAAAGAAACAAAAGTTGCCAAGCTTTATTCCAGCTCTAAAGGGTAAAGATAACATATCTAAACCTACACCCCGTCCCACCCTACACAGCCCCGGGCAGGCTCAGCCGCCCCTGCCACCAGTCTCATTTCTTGTCCTCCTCCTTCTTGTCCTTCTTGCTGTCCTTGCTGGCCTGGGAGGCCAGGGACCCCATGGCATTTCGGATGGCCTCGTTGTTGGGGTCCACGCCAGGCAGGTTCTCCAGGACGCTCTGAAGGAACTCGGGGTCCTGCATCACATCATAATCCTCCTCCTCCTGGAAAGGGCAGCGGGGGCTTGGGGCTGGGGCTGGGACATCTGGGGGCCTCTCCCCACCAGACTGTGTGTGGTGGGGCCGCGCCTGAGGACAGTATCCGGTGCCCACGTACGCACGAGCTCACGCTGGCACTGACCAGAGAAACTGGAACCCGGCTTGTCGGCCACACAGACAAAACCATATGCCTTCTCGCTCTCGGACACCCACCCTTTTTTCCCGCCTTACACCCTCTTTCACCCTTGAGGGAAGACGATATCCTATACACCTGTCCAGACTGCTCCCACCAAAAAGGAAGGACAATTCCAGAACACAAGGATGCTTACTCAACCTTGACTGTGAGCATTCTGTGGCCTTAAACGAGTTTACAAACAAGAAACGTATACCCACATGTTTCTCTCCCTGTACCCCTCAAAAAGCTTACCCCGGAAACCCTGAAGAATGGTTTCAGGCCTAGAGGGCTTAAGGACGTGACCACCAGGGGACTCTAAGTGGGATGGGGGTGGGGAGTCACTGCTGGCCCTCACCTTGGCGGGCTCCGATGTGTCCATGGCTGAACTGGCATCGAGGTCAGCGGACTCTGCCTGGCCGAACTCTGAGGAAGAGAGCAGTCTGCTGAGCTCCACTTCGGGAGCCCATCTTGGTCGAAGCGCCCCGTCCCAGGCTCCGGCTCACCTGCACCCTGCAAGGACATCTGCATGGCGTAGGCAATCTGCTCCTCCTCTGTCATGCTGCTGAGGTCAGGGAGCCCGGTGCGCCCAAACTCCTGCTGGCCGATGGTCATCTTCAGCAGGGCGTCATCTGAATCTGGAAAGAGACAGAGAGGGGCAGAGCAGAGCTGGTGCCTGGGTCCACACAGACCCACCCTGAACCGTCCCCCCGCCCGTATATCCCAGGGCTGCCAGGCCTCCCCACTCCTCCCACATCTCTGCCCCGGCCCACCGTGTATCCTTCGGCCCCACCCCACACCTTCAGCCCCGGTGGTGGCAATCCCAGCCTCGGCAGCAGAGGCTGCAGCCGCCCGCCGGGCCTCCTCCTCCTGCCGCTGCCGCTGCTCTTCCATAGAGACACGGAGGGCCTGGCAAAGGGCAGGGCAAGGTCAGATATTCTGCCCCCACTCGCGGGCACTGGGCAAGCCCCCTGAGGGGTGGGAAAGGAACATAAAGGGGGAGCTTCTGGTTTAGGAACATGGGAAGAACCTGGAAGCTAAGAGATGAGACAGGGGAGGGGCGCCTGGGGGGGCTCAGTCAGTTAAGATTTCAGATTTTGTATCTCCCTCTCTCTCTGCCCCTCCCCCACTCACCCTGTCTCCTCTCCTTCAAAAATAAATAAACATTAAAAAAAAAAGAGAGAGAGAGAGGATACAGGAAAAGGAAGGACTTGGAAAAAGCCTGGGCTTTAACCACAAATGAGCAAGAGAGACGGACACGGGCCCTCAGAGATCACACAGAACTAAGGGGAAGAGGGCCCTGGAGGGAGTGTGGGAAAAGGAGCGAGGGTGTTCGGGACGGTCTGGCCCTAGAAAAGCCACGTGGCGTGAGGGTGTGTGAGGGAGGAGGACACAGGAGCCCGGGCTCTGCCCGAGGTCAGGGTTTGCTCACCAGGGCCAGCTCAGGGTCAGCGCTGGGGTCCACTCCGAATTCAAAGTCACTGGCACCAAGGCCCAGCATGGCACCACCTTCACCGGCCAGAATCGGAGAACTGATGAGGGCATCGGCCAGGCTGGGCCCCGGGGGCACAGTCACCAGATGAGAACCGGTACCATCTTTGCCATTCAGGGTGTTCACAAACGCCGTCAGCTTCTCTGTGTTCACTTCCTGAGAGAGGGAAGGGCACGGGAGACGCTCCTTCCCGCCCTGCCCCTGCCCTCCCACAACCCCCGGCTTCAGCCATTTCAGCTCCTGCCTGCAGCTGCTCTCTCACAGTGCAGGCGCTCCCCTGGGTAAGGGCTGTTCCGTTTATTACCAAATCAAGCCCACGCCTCCCAACCCGTCCTTACTCACCTCTTCCCCAAAATTGATAATGTCAACATTTACTTTTTCCTTCTTGAGACGTTTAGCCAGTTTCACCAGCTAGGAAGAAGGAAGAGAAGTGAGGAAATCGGTTCCATATCATGAGGGGAAATGACATACCTCACAAAAGCACAGGGAAATTGGTCGACCTCCCCATGGCGCCCCAAAAGAAACACTGCATCCTGCATGTCGTCCTTTTCCCAAACCGACAACGGCAATGCCTCTGCCCGGCTCTCCGTTCCCAAATCCCCCAGCTGTCACCTGGACTCACATCTTTCTCATTGTCCTCCACGGGGCTGCCCACGAAGGCAATGATGCGCATCTTGTGATTCTTGCCCTGTCGGTGCTTCAGAGCCAGCTTGTAAAGAGAGAGGAAGTTCTCTCGGTCAGCCAGAGGCTCACCTAACTCTCTCCCTGTCATTCTGCTTCTCTTCTTACGGTTTCCACATTCCTCAAGCCCACCGTCACGCTCACAGGAGGGTCTAATCCCCCCGCCCGCCCTTCCTCCTTGCTGTGCCTCTGTGTGGACAAGGAAGAGGGGGGAGTCTCAGTTCAGGGGTCTTTCCCCTCACCACCATCACAGGTCCTGGAATTCATCCCACAGTACCTTTTTTACTCATTTCTGAGTCATCTCAATCCCCCTGCTCCAGTTGTAGCTCACGAGTCCAGAGCAAAAATGAACAACATTGGGGGCAGAACCTCAGAACAAGAAGGAACCGTCAAAGGGATCTAGTAGGACTCACATGGGCCACACGGATGCCAGTGCAGAAGGTGATCTTGCCCTTGGGTTGGACGGTGTGGAGCTTGGAAAGGATGCGGCCAGTGTCAGGGGTGAGTGTGGTCAGTACTTCGCAGTCGCTGGGATGTAGGGAAAGGGATTCTGTGATTTCAGGTCAGCACAAGTGCCTCTAAAACTGGATTTGACTCTTTTTTTTTTTTTTTTAAAGTAAGTTCTACGCCCAACGAGGATCACATGCTCTATCAACTGAACCAAGATGAGCTTCCTTTAGAGACCTTGATAACTGTAATCTCTACTTTTCTTAATGGAACACCATTAAGAAAATGGTGAGTAAGAAAATGTTTAGAGAGTAGATCTTAAAAGTTCTCATCACAAGCAAAGAAAAATCTGTGACTCTGTGAGATACGGGTGTCAACCAGACTTAGTGTGATGATCATGTTCACAATACGTACGTATATCAAATCGTTATGTTGTGTACCTTAAACTTATGCCATGTTATAGGTCAATCATATCTCAATAAAACTGGAAAAAAACATGTAGTATTTAGTAACTATGAGCACAGGAAGTAAGTGATTGGTTTTGCCAACTTGCCCTCTTGTTTCCAATTTCCCATGAATCTCTCTCCCATTACCTGCCCTCTGGGGGACAACCCTGGCTTGACGCTGCTGAGGAGGTCTCCCACTCGCTCCAGTTCTAGAGCCACTCGCCAGCCAATGACACATACACTGGCACCCAGGTGTGTGTGTGTGTTACTCATCTGAGGATTATCAGTCCTTAAAACAAATCACTTTTAGGGTAGGAGGAGGTATGATACATGCCCTGGGGACCCTTATCCAGAACCACTTTTCACGGACTTTAAAATATATTGTGAAATCTACCCCCAGATTTAGTTACATGACTGTATTAAATTCAGATTAATATTAAACTCAGGTTGCGATTTTCATTTCCACCGCATAGTGAGAAGCTAGTCTAGGAGGGCTGATAGGCAAACTCCACTTCACAGAACCTACTAAAGGGGGACACGAGAAACCACCCGGCCGCCTACCAAGCCCCCACCCCCCTCCACCCCATGTACTTGGCCAGTGTGATGAGGCCCACATTGTTCTCAGGGTTGCTGCGGGTCTTGGAGTGACAGACGATGTTGACGGCATCCTGCTGGGCCTGCAGCCGGGTGGGTAGGAAGTCCCCGTTCCGCATGTACTCACTGTTGTCCACGCTGCCAGAGGAGGGGGGAGGAGGGAGAGAAGACAGTGCAGGATGTCTCTGACACATTCTCTCTAGTTCCAGGGACACCTACCTCCCTGCAACTTTCCTTTGAGAGACATCGCAATGCACAGCAGTGCGTTAACACACACACAGACTTCCAAGCATTACTCCAGACTTACAGACTCAAAATAACAGAGGGAGGAAACAAAATTTAAATCTTCACTCTACGACTCATTCTGATAAGCACCAAACACTGAGACCCACTCATGTAACACGACACCTTCTCATAAGCGGCACATATGTGTTAGTAAGCAATGTCATGGATGTATAGTCTAAATTTGCCTTTAAAGTGAGAGTATCCCAGGGTGTCTGGGTGGCTCAGTCGGCTAAGTGTCTAAATTCTGTTCAGGTTATGATCTTATGGTTCGTGAATTCAAGCCCCGCACCAGGCTCTGTGCTGACAGCTCAGAGCCTGGAGCCTGCTTCAGTTCTGTGTCTCCCTCTCTCTCTCTCCCCGTCCCCCTCTCATGCTCTGTCTCAAAAATAAATAAAAACAGGGGCTCCTGGGTGGCTCAGTCAGTTAAGTGTCCAACTTCAGCTCAGGTCATGATCTCATAGTCCGTGGGTTCAAGCCCCGCGTCGGGCTCTGTGCTGACAGCTCAGAGCCTAAAGCCTGCTTCAGATTCTGTGTGTGTCTCTCTCTCTGCCCTTCCCCCGCTTGCTCTCTGTCTCTCGAAATAAAATAAAGATATAAAAAATTAAAAAAAATAAAAACATTAAAATTTTTTTTTATAAAATAATAGGTGATCGACAGCACTGTGTGCAGGAAAGCACAATGCAATCACTTGGTTAAATGTTCAACAGCTTTGGCAGCTGGACTAAACTGCAAAAATTAGATTTCACGGATTTGGGGTCTCACTTCTTTTATCCTTGCAGTTTTCCCCCATCTAAGGAATCTAGGTAATATGAAATACAACCTCCAGCTTCTCAGAGACCATAAGAGGCAGGTAAATGCAGCCGTCACACAAGCACTGAGCAGGACCGATCCCAGACGACTGAGGGCCTCTGGACTCTAACAGTCCCTGATTCCACCTGCGCTGAAGGGAGGAACGAGTGTCCTCCTACATGAGACCCTTTGTCTCCACTGGCAAACAAAACATGGCCCTGGCGGCAAACTTTTTCTTAAGTATCCCTGGGCAAGAAACAGAAACCAAAAATGATGAAGACCGGGAATTACTGTCTCAGGGGATTCCCTACTGTCTTAAGAAATTAAGAAACACAAATGGAGTAAAGAACAGTGTTCGGGCTCAAATCCTCAATCTGTTACTCAGTGATTCAAGGATCCTGAAGAAGTTACTTAATTTGTCTAAGGTCTAATTAGTTCATCTGCAAAATGAACTGCTACCTGTACAGGGTGCCTATGATGATGAAATGCATGGGAAGTACTTAGCACAGTACTTAAGCACAAGCATGAAACACAGACTAGTTCTCATAGTGGGAACTCCATCTATGGAAAGGAGGTCAAGGGCAGACTCGACTGACCATGCATATTATTTTTTCCCCGGTTCACTGTTTTTGATTATTCTCCCAGCAGGGAAGGAACGGCCTCTCTAGCTTCAAACACACTAGTGAGTCCAAATACGAAAAACAAGGGAGGCTTTGAGGGCTGGAACAGCCGGAACAGCTACTAAGTATAAGGGCTGTGGGCAAGAGCAGCAGATGGCTGAGGGCTGGAGGAAGGGCCTCAGAGGAAGCAAGGGGGACTTGGGTGGTAGGGAGACAGACGACGGTGGGCATTGCGGCAGCAGGGCGCCCACTCGGACATGCATCGAACACAGAGAGAGTGATGGTGGTACAGCAGGACTTAAGGCACAGATGCCTCGACACCCCCGTATGCATCCCGAAAGAACAGCATATGCATGCTGTTTAGTTTTTCTGGTCTTGACCTTTGCATGAATTGAATAATAAATCTATTTCTTGACTACGTTTGCTCAAAGGTACATAATTTTTCCGAAAAAAAAGTCCATCTCAAAGTAAGGGCTTAGGGGCGCCTGGGTGGCTCAGTTGGTTGAGCATCCGACTTCAGCTCAGGTCATGATCTCGCCACTTGTGAGTTTGAGCCCTGCAATGGGCTCTGTGCTGACAGCTCAGAGCCTGGAACCTGCTTCTAATTCTGTGTGTGTGTCTCTCTCTCTGCCCCTCCCCCGCTCATGCTCTGTTTCTCTTAAAAATTAAAATAATAATAATTTCTTTTTTTTTTTATGTTTATTTTTGAGAGAGAGAGAGAGAGCGAGAGAGCAGGAGAGGGGCAGAGACAGACAGAGACACAGAATCTGAAGCTGGCTCCAGGCTCTGTCAGCAGAGCCTGATGTGGGTCTTGAACATACAGACTGCGAGATCACGACATGAGCCAAAGTCGGACACTTAACCGACTGAGCCACCCAGGGCCCCAAGCCAGGCCAATATTCTTACACACCATTTTCTAAACAGCTCTGCCTCCCCACAGGTCAGAACTCTTTCAGAAGTCCTCTGTGGAAGGGTACCAGACAGAGGTCAACCTCCTAAACCTGACATCAATCTACCTCTCAAAAAAAGAAATGACCTTACACCAACAACCTTATAATCAAGTCACACTAGCCTATTTCCTAATTCCTAACCACACCTTGGGCACTGACACGTTGAGCAGCTTTGTTTTCTGCCCTTCTCCCATCTATCACAGTCTTTCCTCAACATGTGTCAAAATCCCTTCAAGGCCTCTCTGAAATCCCCTCTCGAAGACCCCTCAAGTACACTGCAACTAACAGATGGACAGTGCTGTACGGTTTCCAGGGCCCTGTCACAAACATGTTACCCACCTGTGCTGTAAGCCAAGTGGAGGTCACTACTCTTCCCAGTGAGAGATTTACTACCCTCTCAGGAACATGCAGCTGGTAGGTACCAGAACCTCCGTATTTTGCATTCGAAAGCCTGTCCGTTTTCTATTCTAACTTGCTCTCTCCCAGAAGTTGCCAGATTTAGCAAATAAACACCTAGGACTTCCAGTTAAATTTGAACTACAGATAATTAACAAATAACTTTTGGGGCACCTGGGTGGCACAGCCAGTTAAGTGTCTGACTTCAGCTCAGGTCTCACGGCTCGTGAGTTCAAGCCCTGCATGGAGCTCTGTGTTGACAGCTCAGAGCCTGGAGATGCTTCAGATTCTGTGTCTCCCTCTCTCTCTGCCCCTCCTCCACTCAATCTCTCAAAAATGAATGTTAAGGGGCACCTGGGTGGCTTAGTCGGTTAAGCGTCCGACTTTCGCTTAGGTCATGATCTCGCGGTTCGTGGGTTCGAGCCCCGCGTCGGGCTCTGTGCTGACTGCCAGCTCAGAGCCTGGAGCCTGTTTCAGTCTGTGACTCCCTCTCTGACCCTCCCCTGCTCACGCTGTCTCTCTCTCTCTCCTAGAAATAAATAATACATTTAAAAATTTAAAAAAAAAAATGAATGTTAAAAAATAATTTAAAAAAAAAATAACTTTTTAGGGGTGCCTGGGTGGCCTAGTTGGCTGAGTGTCCGACTTCGACTCAGGTCATGATCTCACAGTTCGTGGGTTCGAGCCCCATGTCGGGCTCTGTGCTGACAGATCAGAGCCTGGAGCCTGCTTCAGATTCTGTGTCTCCCTCTCTCTCTGACCCTCCGCTGCTCACACTGACTCTCTCTCTCTCTCTCTCCCAGAAATAAATAAAACATTAAAAAAAACTTTAAATAACTTTTTAGTATAAATATATCTCATGCAATATTTGGGAAATACCTATAGCCATTTCTTATATTAAAAACTATTGTTTATGTGAACTATTCAAATATAGCTGTGCAATGCTATCCTCCGCCCATGATAGGAGATCTGTGTTTGTGTACTATTTTGTATTATGTTCCACTCTAATATTTAAAAGAAATTGTTAGGGGCGACTGGGTGACTCAGCCAGCTGGGCATCCAACTTCGGCTCAGGTCATGATCTCACGGTTAGTGGGTTAGAGCCCCACCTTGGGCTCTGTGCTGACAGCTAGCTCAGAGCCTGGAGCCTGTTTCAGATTTTGTGTCTCCCTCTCTCTCTGACCCTCCCCTGCTCATGATGTCTCTCTCTCTCAAAAATAAATAAAACATTAAAAAAGATTTTTTTAAAAATTGTGAAACCTTGCACAAATTTACGTCAGCTTCTAATCCAACTTATAATGAAATAATCAGCCCACGTCTGAGACTGATTAAAAGATCTAGCTCACCAGATAAGAGCTTTAATGTCAGACAGCGAGGGGTTTAAATCTTGGCTCGGATAAGTCACTTAAAATTGCTGAGCCTCGGTATCTCCGTCTGTAAAATGGACAGATATTTGCCCACAAGTGTTGTGAGGTTTAAGTAAGACATCGTAAATTAATGCCTGACACACAGAAAGCAATTTATAAATAATGCCTTTCAAGATAACACAGGGCAAGGTAATGGAGAAAGAGATGAGCAATCGGGGCTGGGGAAGAATTTACAATTTCTCTTCCTGACATCCATTATTTTGAGAAGAGAAGGGCAGAAGACTACCACGATGAGTGTGAGAAGCAGGACTCTGGCTACAGACAGCAGACCTGGGGCTGGTCTAGAGAAGACGACGCCAGAACAGCGCAAGGCAGCAGGGGTCGGCCGGTCAACGACTGTCCGAGAGCTGAGAGGTACTGGGGGTACTCCGGGCCCGTCCTCCTCTCCCGGGCCCTGGGATGACTCAGGAAGTCGATACGGCTCCTTCCTTCCTGGCCCTGGGCCACATCTCGCCGACGGGTCCCCCACCCCCACCCCAGGCCCACCTGGCCTCCGCGCGCCACGCGACTCCCACCCCGTCCCGCCCCACCCCGGGACCCCGAGGCAGCTCCTCACCAGACCATAGTGCTTTCCAACACCATCTTGCCACCTTCCTCCCTCCCTGACCGCTTCCCTTAGACTGCCTAACAACAACTTCTCTCATTGGCCCAGTGCTCACCACCAATCACAGGCCCCGCTCGGCGAGCGG
The DNA here is from genome assembly GCA_017311185.1 of Proteles cristata cristata. Classification (NCBI taxonomy): domain Eukaryota; kingdom Metazoa; phylum Chordata; class Mammalia; order Carnivora; family Hyaenidae; genus Proteles; species Proteles cristata. The sequence goes on from JAESUZ010002594.1 coordinate 766,903, forward strand.
CTTCCGCCTCCATCCTCCACGTTGCATTCTGGGAATTGTAGGCGCAGCCAAAATGGAATGCATGCGGGACGCCAGGCCGAAGCAACACACAAAAAGAGGGCACGCTTTTGCCATCCCTGTCATGCAGGCTCTCTGGTTGAGTTCTCTGCCGGCTGGTCTACAAGAAGCAGCGAAGGAACCTTTGAAATTGCTGTGGATGTGTCTGTCAGCATCTTAATTTTTAGAAAGTGGTGCGATGGCTAATGACGTTCCAGCTCCGTCAGTTCCCCATAGCGCTCTGTGCACCTAAACCACCAAGCCCTTAGCCTCCCAGGTTGAATATGTATTTCTTTCTCCCATTTAATTAAGGGCAGGAAAAGTGTCTTAGTCTTTGCAGTCACTAAGCCTAGTACAGAGCCTGACACATAGTAAGTGCACAGAAAAGGTTTGACAAATCAGTCCTTTTAACTAATCTTATAAAGAATGGGAGACAAACTAGTAAACCATTTTGGTTTGTTAAGCAAGAATACTGTTCAAAAATGCTTTGGATTACCTTTCCCTACATACACACATAAAACTGGAAATTCCAGGCCTCTCCATTGGAGGGAAGGGGAAAAGCAGGAAGGGACCAGGCATGGCTACAGAACAACATACTTAGAGATGGGAGAAAGGAGTGTTGTGGATATTACCTAAACATTGACTTTATTATTTAAAAAATTTTTTTTAATGTTTACTCATTTTTGAGAGAGAGTGAGCATTAGCAGGGAAGGGGCAGAGAGAGAGGGAGACAACAGAATCTGAAGCAGGCACCAGGCTCCCAGCTGCCAGCACAGAGCCCGATGGGGAGGCTAGAACCCATGAACCATGAGGTCATGACGAAGCTGAAGTCAGGCACTTAGCCGACTGAGCCACCCAGGCATCCCTAAATGTTGGTTTTAATAGATATGTTCAAAAGTTATTGGTGGGCATCAGAACTTGTATAGGAGTAAAATCTTCCTATCACTAGAGAAAAAAAAAACCTGTCAATATAACCATAGGAAAAGGGGAAATAAATAGGCACAGAAAAATAATTACTGACAAGTTCAAACATAACCAAAATATTTTGCAAACAAGAAATACAGCTACACATTGTAAATAGACACATACAAAACTAGTGACAAAGAGTAAAAACTGGAGCGCCTGGGTGGCTCAATTAGTTAAGTGTCTGACTTTGGCTCAGGTCAAGGTCTCACAGTTCTTGAGTTTGAGCTTTGAGTTCGGCTTGCTGCTGTCAGAGTGGAGCCCTCTTTGGATCCTCTTTCCCAGTCTCTCCTCTCCTCCCCTGCTCATGCTCTCTCTCTCAAAAATAAATAAATATTTTTTGAAGTTAAAAATAAAGGGAGTTAAAAAATATATCAGGCAATACTAATGAAAGAAAGAGTGGATAGCTATATTAATATTGTACAAAACAGAAACCAACAGAAATAGCTGACGTTAGATCAAGAGAGGGGTAACTCCAAAGACTAGTTGAATGTCAAGGATAATGATAAGTTAGTATTCTTCTAAATGTATAATTAAACGAAGACATTCAACATGAACAAAGAGACGAGGAACTTAATGTTCTGGAATGTTGTCACTGTTCTGGGAAAACATGATCCGTGATACCTGGGCAGGGAAGTGTCACCTCAGCTTTAGTCAGACGTTTAATAGGCTGTGACCAGTTTTCAGTGACTACACTTCTATTTATTTTAAAAAATTTAATGTTTATTTATTTTTCAGAAAGAGACAGAGTACAAGCAGGGGAGGGGCAGAGACAGAGGGAGACACAGAATCTGAAGCAGGCTCCAGGCTCTGAGCTGTCAGCACAGAGCCCACTGCGGGGCTCCAACTCACGACTTGTGAGACCATGACCTGAGCCAAAGTCGGATGCCTAACAAACTGGGCCACCCAGGTGTCCCTAGTTACTACACTTTTAAAAGTTTATGGAGATATTGCAAAAAATACAAAATATAATGACCATCAAAAACTGAGACAGTGAGGGGCGCCTGGGTGGCTCAGTTGGTTATATGTATGACTCTTGATTTTGGATCAGGTCATGATCTCATGGTTGGTGAGATGAACCCCAAGTTAGGCCTCACACTGACAGCTCAGAGCCTGCTTGGGATTCTCTCTCTCACTCCCTCTCCCTCTGGCCCCCTCCACTCTCCCTCTTGTTCCCTCTCGCTCTCTCTCTAAGTAAATGAATAAACTTAAAAAAAAAAAGAGTGAAAAATAGGTGTTATAAGATTGACTTGATTCACCAGTGACCTTAAGAGAAGTTTGGGTTGGCTGGTGGGGGCAAAAACATAGAGGGAGTTCAAGAGAGATTCGGGTCAAAAAAACTATTAAGAAAAATTCATTTGTAAGACACTTCGCTAACCCTGGCCACTGACTGGAGATTTGTTAAGAAAATTTTAAGGCATGATAGTATAGTTATATTTATACATATTCAAGTTTTTTTTTTAAAGTTTATTTATTTTGAGAGAGAGAGAGAGCAAGCACAAGTGGGGAGGGACAGAGACGAGAGACAAAATCCCAATCTGCGCTGATGGCACAGAGCCCGATGTGGGGCTTTAACTCTTGAACTGCAAGACCATGAACTGAGCTGAGACCCAGTGTCAGACTTGGTCAACTGACTGAGCCTCCCAGTGCCTCTCTCTCTCACCGTCTCTCTCTCCATATGTATATAGTTTTAAAAGAGTCCATATGTCTTGAGTATTTATGGATGAGGGGCGCCTGGGTGGCTTAGTCGGTTAAGCGTCCGACTTTCGCTTAGGTCATGATCTCGCGGTTCGTGGGTTCGAGCCTCGCGTCGGGCTCTGTGCTGACTGCCAGCTCAGAGCCTGGAGCCTGTTTCAGTCTGTGACTCCCTCTCTCTCTGACCCTCCCCTGCTCATGTTGTCTCTCTCTTTCCTAGAAATAAATAAAACATTTTAAAAAAAAGTATTTATGGATGAAAAGATATGATGTCTGGGATTTATTTTAACCTAATCCTTTGGAGGTGAAGAAGGTGGTGATGAATGTAATAGATGATAATAGTAAGAATGGCCTTATTTCTGTTGATAATTATTGAAAGCTGGACCATGCATACGTGGTGGTTTGCTACTCTACTTTGGGTTGGATATTTCCATAAGTGAGTTAACTGGAAACTGATGCTGTATGATGAACTTCTAAAAAATACTTTTTTTTTTTTAATGTTTTATTTATTTCTAGGAGAGAGACAGCGTGAGCAGGGGAGGGTCAGAGAGAGAGGGAGTCACAGAATCCGAAGCCTGCGTGGCTTAGTTGGTTAAGCGTCCAACTTCGGCTCAGGTCATGATCTCACGGTTCATGGGTTTGAGCCCCGCGTCGGGCTCTGTGCTGACAGCCAGCTCAGAGCCTGGAGTCTGTTTCAGAGTCTGTGACTCCCTCTCTCAGAAATAAATAAAACATTAAAACAAAAATAAAAAGTACTTTTTCAAATGATATTGACCTTTTTGTGTCTAAAAACTAAAGAGGAGCGCCTGCCTAGCTCAGTTAGCTTGAGGCTCTATTCTTTTTTTTTTTATTTTTTTTTTTAATGTTTTATTTATTTCTAGGAGAGAGAGAGAGACAGCGTGAGCAGGGGAGGGTCAGAGAGAGAGGGAGTCACAGACTGAAACAGGCTCCAGGCTCTGAGCCGGCAGTCAGCACAGAGCCCGACGTGGGGCTCGAACCCACGAACCGCGAGATCACGACCCAAGCGAAAGTCGGACGCTTAACCGACTAAGCCACCCAGGCGCCCCAGCTTGAGACTCTATTCTTGATCTCAGGGTTGTAAGTTCAAGCTCCACGTTTGGTGTAGATTACTTCAAAATAAAATGTTTAAGAGAAAGAAAAACTAAAGAGTACACAGTTTAATCTGGAATCTATGGCAAGAAGGGATGAGACCCCCACTCTGGTGAATGACTTTCAGAATAGCTTAGACTGACATGCTTAAAAGAAAAACGTTAAACTAGGCTTTCCAGCGTTAGTACCTTATGGTCTCATTTGGTTTCCTGAACTTTTAGTTACAGTTTTATGCAGAAGTAGCAGCTGCTGCTCACCACTAGAGGGGCCCTCTGACCATAAAAGGGTGTCTACACTCAGCACGAATAATAGAAGTGAACAGGTTACGGGCGGCAGACAGACCACTTATCCCTGAAACATGTTCAGATTCTGTTCCTATTGGGGAAGAAGTTTCTCCCTATCCAATCTAAAGGAAGGCTGAGCCTATGGCTTAACAAAACTTTGAGCATCTCAAGTTCCTTTATTCCCAATTACTTGTTTGATCATTGTTTTCGTTTATATCACCTCACCCCAAAATTATAATTAGAAGCAGTCTAATCAGTCTGCTTCTCCTACCCACTTGGACAGAACTTTGTCAACAGATTAGTCTTGGAATTATTTTGATCATGTTCTTAGAGGCAAAAAACCCTACAGTTCCTCACTGCCTACAGTAATTTAAAACAAAAAATTCTGGGAGCACCTGGGTGGCTCAGTCAGTTAAGCGTCCGACTTTGGCTCAGGTCATGATCTCACGGTTCGTGGGTTCGAGCCCTACGATGGGCTCTGCTGACAGCTAGCTCAGAGCCTGGAGTTGGCTTCAGCTTCTGTGTCTCCCTCTCTCTCTGACCCTCCTCTGTTCACACTCTCAGAAATAAATTTTCAAAAACATTTGAAAAAATTGAAAATATAAATAAAATAAATAATTCCAGGGCACCTGGATGGCTCAGTCGGTTAACCATTTGACTTTGGCTCAGGTCATGATCTTGCGGTCTGTGAGTTCGAGCCCCGCATCGGGCTCTGTTGACAGCTCAGCCTGGAGCCTGCTTTGGACTCTGTGTCTCCCTCTCTCTCTGCCCCTTCCCCCCTTGATTACATTCGCTCTCTCTCAAAAATAAACACTAAAAAATGAAAAGCAAAAGAAAAATAAAAAAAACTCCTCAGTCTAGCAGTCAGGGTTTCCTGTGCAGCCTCCACTTACACCTACTCCAAGATTCCCACTCAAGTCTCCTCCACCATTGCTTCCACTGCGGGCTCTTGTTCTCAGTTTTGGCGAGATACCACTAGGTTCGGGAGCTCAAGTACAACTTTTTCCAATACCTCTAGTCCACAGTGACCTCTAGTTTTCTTATCTATTCCATACCATTCTCCAGACAACGGAAATCCTTAACTGCAATCCCATCTAACATGCTGCTTCTGTGTACACACACGTATGTATCTGCACCCCTCCTGAACACCGTAAACTCTTGAAGGTCAATTACTTCTCTGGACCTCCAACTGCCCAATGCATTGCTCGTTACCTGCTGCTTAAGTATTTGTAGAATGATCTTAACAAGATGAGGAACAGTACTGTGGAAAGAACAGTATTAACTTGCTTCTCTCCAAAGCCCCCCACGTACAAGCCTTAGAACGAGCACCCCCTTTCTGGTCTGTTCTCCATCGCAGTAAAAAAGCCTGAGCTCAACCTCACAGAAGAAGAAATCAGAACTGAGGGAAGCTTTCTCTTTGTTCTTCCAAGTGACACCTTAGGGCCAGGCTGGGGGAAGGAAAGAGAGGGAATCTTAAGACCGACTTATCTCAAGCCTGCTTTGTCCCTCTCCTTTCCTCCTAAACTCGAGTTAAACCCGTTAGTTAAAACGGTAGCCTAGGAGACTGGAAGGCAACAGACCTCCAGGAATTCCCTTCATATTCATTCACAGCTTTTCCCTGTCAAATTGAAGTTGTTACGGTGGAGGGGTGGCTGGAAGGTAAGGAATGGAGCCAGCACCAGCCTGCACCAGCCTCCAGGAAACTGGAGAAGACACAGTATTTGCTCAAAGAAGTGCAAACGTGGAGGCTGAGCTGGGGCAGGAGGGTGGACTGTATGGTGTATGACAAAGAATCAGGGAGAAACAAGAGGTCTAAATAACTGATGAAAGTTTAATACATTAAAACAGATATTTATCACTTTTATATTGCATTTGCCATTTCCGAACAATACAAAGTAGAGGCAAATAATGACACTTCATAAAAATGTTGATTCCCCAGAACTCCCTTCCCTAAGACCCAACCTCCCTCAAATATTCCCTCCCACCCCCTACAGAACTCTGTCCTGAATAAAACACTTAAATACATCATAAATAGTAAATTATGAAAAAAAAATAGCAAGAATTGTTTCTTTCCTTCTTGTAAAAAAGAACATGGCAGCAAAGACAGGCAGCCAGAAGCTGGCTGGGGGTGTCTAATATAGACAGTTACTTGGGGGACGGGCAGGACGGAGACGGGGGAGAGCGCTCCGCAATCCGCCTGAGGTGCCAGGCCCCCTCTTCCCCTGGCAGGAGCAGGAGGACTGGATGGGGAACCACAACTCTTGGAGACGGAGCAAAGGGATTACGGGGTCCCCACTTCCGGGTTCTCTGTATGAGAAGGGGCAGGGCACGTGGCACAGCAATGACCTCACCTAGGCCAGAATCTGCTGGCTCCCCCGTGAGCCTAATATTCTCTAGCCTCATAGATAGACTGCCTGTTAAAAGGACACAGATGTCCCCTTTCCACTTCAACTGCATGAATAGCAGAACTCTGTTGGAAAAGGTGGGGAGGGCAAGGAAGAAACCTCCTTTCTAGAAGGATCCAAATTTGTTTAAGTCTTCATATTTAGGAAAACAAGCAGAATACATTTCAAACTGCAAAACCATAATAATTGTGATGGCCCGGCAGTGAGTAGGGTTCCGCCTAGGAAGGGCTCTGATCTTCTAGCCCTATGACTGCCCTGTTTCAACAAAAGGAGTAAAGATTACCCCATGTCCCACTCTCTCCATTCCTTCAGTCTTAAGAAATTCATCAAGAGAGGAGGAGCTAAAGAGGAGCTGCTCTTGGCAAAGCAGTGCCACACTTCCATTTCTCAGACACCAGGGGGCTCTTCTGAGGGAACCCCATGAATAGGCATCTCTCCAATGCTTCTGGAGTTCTGATCTGAACTGGCTTGAAACTGTGTGCTGTGTGCTAGTTTTCCTTTTCTTTTTTAAGGAATAAAAAAAGAAGAAGAAAGTGGGGGTTGATTTAACACCATCATGCCCCCAAAACCTTTACAAAGATTACAAGGGTCTTCTTCCAGAGAAAGAGCTAAGGTGGAGACAATGTGCCAGCCAGTCTGTCCTGAGGAAATTAAGAGTCCAGCTCCTGGTGAAGGGTAGATGAAGAGGAAGAAAACCACCAAGTCCAGCAACCCCGCTTCCAGAAGGAAGAATTGGGGGCTTGAAAACAATTCAATTGTGGAAGCCAAGGTCGGCTAGTTGAAAACTCGTGCCACTCAACTCGGAAGTGGGGAGGATGCTGCTGTCCTCAACCGTGTGAGGCACTAACGCCCATTCATAAGGAAGGGGAGGGAGAAGAGGATCTTCTTCGGGAAAGAGACAGAGGCCCCCAGCCTCCAGTACACTCCTTCTGTGATGACCATGAGGAAGTTACACTCAGCACTGCTGGGGCAAGGGCTGGCGTCTTGGGATCACCAAGTTGGCAGAATCTTGTTCCAGGTCTTCTGAGGCTTTTTGCTCACTGGAAAGGGAAAGGGTATAAAATTAAGGCTGTGGAGTATGAGATGAGAAGGCAGGAATGGAATTCAAGTTAATCTCAACCTGACTGAAAGAGTTAAGTCTTCTATATCAGTCTTGGCTTGCAAGCATAAGGTTGCCAAACCACAGCATTTAAAAAGGCAAGATTTAGGGGGCACCCAGTCCCTGTAACCTTGCCAATCAACTCCTTGTTCACTCCATCAGTGACCATCTTTATACCCTTCAAAGCATTCACCTCCCCCACATCCCAGACACTCACGTGGGCGAGCTCTGACTCTGCAACTTCAGGCTCTTCCAAGAGGGTTGAACTAACAAGGGGAAAAAAATGTAGGCAGAGAGAAGTATTAGAAGATACGAAAAAAAAAAAAAAAAAGGACCCTCCCCTCAAGTCAGATCTTATACTGCTTCTCTGTATTTCAATTCAGGATCAATTCAGAATTTGGAAAGAAAAGACCAAGAAACTACCAGATTTAGAAGCATCTGTTTTAATTAACTATCTTCTTGAGTACTACGAAATATTTCCTAATACCCTCCCCTCCGTCCTCAATCCCCAGGTGTGGTGGTCACTCAGTGATTGCTGCTGCCTGATACTCATGCCGTTGTGCAATTCTCTTCTGAGTGCAGGCTGGATTTAGTGCTTCTCGTCTAGTGGACAGAATGATGGAACATCAATTCTGAGATCAGGTTACCAAATACCCTACAAATACCCTACCTAGCTTCCTCTTCCACCGGTGCTCTCTGTTTGCTCTGAGAGAAGCTGGCTGTCACATGGAGAGAAGGATGTGACAAGGAACTAAGGGAGTACCACTGGCTAACAGCCTGCAAGGAACTGAACCTTAACAACAACCACGTAAGTGAGCTTGCAATTTGATCCTCCCTCAGGCGAGCCTCCAGATGAGGCTACTACCCTTACAAACAGCTTCATGTGACCTTCTGAGATCTTGAGCCAAAGGCACCATCTAAGTCACACTGAAGTATTTAAGCCACGAAAATCTGAGATAATAAATGGCGGTGTTTCCAGCTGCTGCATTGGAGGTAATTTATTACACAACAATAGATAATACAGAGTTTTGTACCTGGAAGTGAAGTGCTGCCAAACTAAAAATCCAAAAAGTGGAAACGGCTTTGGAAGAGGGAAGTTGGGCTTTAAGGAGAGTTTTAGTGAAAGTTTAAAAGTGCCATGAATATACTGCAGAATCCTAGATCTGAATGAGTGAGTTACCAGTGTGGGCTGAAAGGAGGGTGAGAAAGATCTTATTGGAAAGTGAAGGAATTTAGTGGAACAAAGTTTAACAATAATATCATACACAGTTATGTGAAAAGTAGAATATGTACCTAAAGAATTGGGTGATCTGGCAAAGGAGAATTCTAAGCAAAGTAGGTGCCATGCAGTTCCTTCTTTTTTTTAAAAAAAATTTTAAATGTTATTTAAAAATAAATGTTATTCATTTTTAAGACAAAGACACACAGCATGAGGGAGGGAATGCAGTTCCTTCTTAATAATGCTTAAAGTAAAACTTAAGAGAAAAAAAGACTAAGGGAAGGACTATTAAATAAAAGGAGGACTTGCCAGGACTTAATGGTTTTGAAAATTCTGAGCCCCTCCAGATAGCAAAGCAGCCTACAGTTAAGAAAGGGCTTGTGAACAAGCAAGTTTTGTAACCTGAGCACTCCTGGGAACATGTGGCCTAAGGACAAAGCCAAGGGTATGACTGTAAAACATCCTATTGAGACCTCAGAAAAATCAAAGTTTGTTGGTTAGAGTACTAGTCAATCATCAAGAGGCCATCCAAAGTGTCTTGCAGATCCTCTCAACAACAGGGTCTCTAAGAAGCAAGGGCTCATCAAAATGGCATCTGTAGGTGTGGCTTTTGTCTGAAGGACTGAATCCCAATGAGATTCACAGGAGACCCACAAAACCTCCGGAGGGCATTATAACAGAAAACATTACCAGCTTGGACTGAAAGGGACAGAAACAGTGCAAAATGGAGAGACCACTGGACCCTAAAATTGTACTAGCAAGAGAGCAGGCTGAGAAAACTACTCAGCTGCAAACACATTCTAGTTTTTGTGAAGGGAAGATCCAGACAAGACTCCAAAGGCCAAGAGCCATGGAGAATTACTCCCATGCTTTCAGACCTGAGAAAAGAAACCCCCGCAGCCGCTGGATTTGGGACTAGCTACGCACCAATGACTCCTCTGTGCCTCCTTTGCTCCTCTTTTCACACAGGAAAGTGTACAGTGGTTGCCCCCTCACTGCCTCACCACCGTCTACTGGGTATGTAGAGAGAAAACCTGTCTCTTTGTTGTCACAGGTCCAAAGACTGAGAGGAACTATACTCGAGGAACAATACCTGGGTAGTTTGTCCAAACCAAGACCTAATTCAGAGGACAAAATTTTGGAATTTGAGTCGCTGCTGTAATGGGATGAGACTTTTAGAGACCGTGGGAGCCAATGAATGCATCTTGCACATGGAGGAAAGTGAATTATTGGGGGTCAGAAGATGGACTGTGATGGGTGGGCTCCCAATGGTCTCTGGTTCCTGAGTATTCACACCTCTGTGTAATCCCTTCTCCTTGTGAGGGTGGGCCAGATTTAGTGACTAGAATGCAGTACAGGTGATAGGATGTCAGTTGTGAGATTAGGTTACAAAAAGATTATGGCTTCTGCAAAGGGGCATGCACTCTCATTTGCTCGCTCTTGAGGAAAGCCAGCCGCTATGTTCTGAGCTGTCCTAATGGAGAGGCTCACGTGGCAAAGAACCAAGGGAGGTCCTCAGTCAACAGCCCGTGAGGAACTAATGCCCTCTGTTCAGTAACCCACAAGGAACTGAATCCTGCCAATAAGCATATAAGTGAACTCAGACGTGAAGTCTCTCAGTCGAACCTTCAGATGAGACAGTAAACCTGGCTAATACCTCATGAAAGACCTTGAGCCAGAAGACCCAGCAAAGCTGTACCAGATTTCTGACCCACAGAAACTATAATACATGCTTGTTATTTTAAGCCACTAAGTTTTTAGGTTTAATTTAGTTTGATTTATTATAATGGAATAGATAATTAAAACATCATGTAACAAAATTAAATCACAATCTTCATACTGGATTCTTTTGCAAGATTGAGTATTCATTTTCTTTACTGCCCAGGAATCTTCCCAAGACTTACAAAATAAGCAGAGAATTCTCATCTAACTCAGCAGGAGATAAAGGGTTAGTTGGGGAGTATTTTGACTGAGTATCAGAAAAGTCTTGCACAACCCCTAAAGATGGAGAGATACTGACACACTTTTCCAAATCACTAAAGATGAGCCAAAGGAAAGTAAACTTGCAAACAACTAGTGAAGAGCAAATGACAAACACTGATCTCTTGAAAAAACAAAATTATGGAGGTTCCTAAGGACCTGAAGAGAGAGATGAAAAGATTATATGGAGAAAGGGGCCAAGGAACCAACCTTGTAGTTTGCATTTGTAAAGTTTCTTCAACTACAGGTGAGAAATAGGGGTCAGGAATAGTCGTGACCTCACTGATTTTCTCCAAAGGTGGAGTCTGAGGTAAAACATCAGGACGACCGAAGTGGACGCCTGGAAAAAAGAAAAGGGAAGAAAATCAATAAAAAAGACAAAATGGGGTGGGGGAAGTACAGGGGGAAAAAGGCAGCAACTTGGCTTTTCCTGGACAGGAAGGGGGAGTAGAGGTCCTAGGCGAATAAGAGAGGGCTCGGAAGGGGGGAGGGCGTGCCCAATCACATGGGAACCCCGCCCTGGCGCTGACCTGGCTCCACTTCCGCCTTTGTTGTCACTTGTGCCTTGTGCTCCCCAGAGACCGATGCCTGGTAAGTAATGCAGGAGTTGCCGCTGGGGCCTGCTCGCCGTGAGAAAGATGAGCCAGACCGAAACTTTTTGGAAGGAGAGGGCTTCACTTCAAAAGGGAAAGAGAGAGCCTACTTAGCACCCACCTAAGAAACCATCACCAAGACACAGATACAAATCGCCAGCATCCCCAACACAGACCCAAAGGTGCTCTGCAAAGCGGGAAGAAGGACTAAGGTCAACAAAGACAAGCTCTATGAACTACTCTTCAGAGGAGAGGGTGTGCATCTCAGTTCACTGCGCTTGGAAAGCAGAGAACCTAGACAAAAGGGGACACGTACACATCTTTCCCCCGCTACACGCAACCTTGATGGCTTTGCTTCCACCTGATGAGACGTCCTCCACTCCGTCACTCCCTTGTTCTTTAATAGTGTCCTCCAGCTCAAGCTGACGAAGATGGCCCTTTCACTCTGCATCCTTGGAGCACTTACGCACACAGCACCGAGATACGTAATTTATAGATCACTTTGAAAAGACTTTGAAAAGATTTTTCCATGTTTCTTAAGACTGTCTGGCATGCCTAAGTCCTCTCTGCCGCACTGAGGGACGACTGAGGCCTACGATGAGGAGACGGGAAGGAGGAGTTGGAAATCTGCCAGGGGCAGTGGCATGGAAGGTTTGGGAAGAATACTGGCACTTCCCAATCATAAAAGTTGAGGGATGTGAGTAAGAACAACTGCTAAGCAGAAATCAGTAAATGGCTTCTCCAACCCTTTGATCCTAGTCTGAGAATTCCTCGGCGCTGGGGATACGAACAAAAAACAGAACACTTGTGATAATCCTTGTCTAGCTCTGTAAGTCTGGCTCTGTCTCAGCCTGTGGCGTGGACCCTACTCCCACAATGACACCTTTTCCCCACCAATCCCACTTCCCAGAAATGCCCCTCACCTCAATGACACACGAAGGGAGAGCCAGGGGGAAAGCAGCGACTCGGAAACCATGGGGACAGACAGGGTGACTGACATACAGACGGGCAGCGGTTCTCATGGGAGGTGGGTAGAGCAGAAGAGGCTTTGGCAGTTCCCTGACAGAGGTGTCTTGCCCCCCCATCTCCTGGAGTAAGGGAGCCACTGGGGGGTCATCTGGTAGAGGCCACTTACAGGGAATCTTCTTGAACACGGTGTTGCACATAAAGCGCTGGAACCGTTCTGCATAGAAGCCTGGCCGGTGTACCGACACGGTGTCCTGCAGAGCAGAAGAAATGGCTGCGGGGTTAGAGGCAGGGAGGCCCAGCAGGAGGACCGCTATGCAGTCCCGGGGCTGTTTTCCCCTAGGCTGAGACCCAAGCAGAAGGGTAGAACCCACAAAATAAGAAAGAAGAAACTGAGGGGGCAAATCAGAACTGAAGGAGGCAGGAAAGCCTTTAGCAAACTGCTACTCACCCCATCATGTACCAGAGCCTTCCAAGAGTGCTCCAACTTCTTAACAAACCTGCCAGGAAGAACGTGTATCACAAAGTCACACAGTTTTTAAATGTACTTTTCTCTTTGATAGAGCTGAAGAAGCTGGGAAAGCACTCCCTCTGTAAAACTGGCTTTCCAAAGAACAGACAGGGTTGTTCTCGTTCAACACGGAGATCAAAGCTGTTTCCAGGGAAGTCAGTTATTACCTCCCCATAGAAAGAGGGTAGTTAACGTGTCCCTGGCAAGTCAGGGACAAGTGCATGTCTTATAAAAGGAGAACTGAGGGAACAGATGGGCATGCTACCAGATGGAAGAGGAGTTATATCTGGATGATAACAGCCCGAAACGGTAAACCTTCAGCAGCAACTGAAACCTTACGAGGGAAACCTGCGGTCCAGCACTTCCAGCTCCCCCCTCACCACCACTTCACTACCTCGGTCCCACAGGCTAAGCCCCGGCACAGAACACAGTGACCCTCCTGTTTCTCCTCCGAGGAAAGGGGAACATGTTTCCAGCTGTGCCCCAATGTGGAATGTGACTCATCGCACAGGGTTTTCATGAAGAGCCAGATAGTGTACTCTACCCTGGCACTTCTGAGGACTGACTCGGCTCTCCATACAGGTGTGTGTTAGGTCTGGGAAAGGGGCAGGGTAATGAAGCCAGGGAGACAGGCGAAATCAAGGAAATAACCCACCATTTAAAACCTAATGAGGTAAGCAGCTAGACTGCAACTGACTGTTCTCGTTCCAGAAAGAACTCAGGGACAAACCCACGTGAAGGAGAAACGTGAGGGGTTACCTGCAAGCTTTCTGCCCCCGAATTTGGGATCCATGTGCTCCTCACCTGTAAGACTGTAGAATGTCAATGATCCCAATATAAAGCAGCAGCCTTTCCCCTTTACTATTGCGGGCAGGGATGCCACCCATACTGTTCGGGAAGACAAGAAGAAAAGAGTTTTAAGAAAAGCTTTGACCTTGCACAAAGGGGCTTCTCTCACCCTCCAGTCAGATCAGGATGGGGAACTGAGACCTAAACATAACTGTCCCATCCTCCATAAGCTGGAGGGGAGTGAGAGCCTTCCTCCAACCCCAAAAACCACTGTGGAGTATGTATTCTAACCTCTCTGCCTCCAAGTCTCACTCACCTGCCCCTCCAACCCCAATTCCACCAAAGAGAATCTAAAATCACCCCTACCAGCAATGCTGAAAACGTTCTGGTAACTCTGAACTTCCTCAGCACTTTCGTATTTTAATTCACACCCACTAGGACGCTCCTCTTGAGAGTCACAGTAAAGGATACCTTAAAAATGAAACTACCTACAAGGCATTTATGATACTTTGGTAAATACACTTCCTTGACAGACCCACTGTGGTAAAAAGGACACCTTCCGTAAAGCTGCTGTAACAAATAACTTTTCGTGAAGTTGTAATAGAATAAGCAGCCACGTCTAAGACTCTGAGTATATTCTTTTTGAAAAGTCTTTTGATTTTGAATAGGTCTCTTTTTAAGATGTACTACAAATCCCCAATTTAAGACCTCTCCCTTTCTTTTTACATTCTTAAGAAAGTTCATCCTATAGTTTTATAAACATTAATATGGTCAACTTAACTCCTGAAACAGGGCTACTCTTAGCCCAGAAGCTGGGTCCCTTCCTCAAGAAAAGCCTGAAACGAGTCTATGCTCTCTGCCCCAGTGCCCTGGGCCCACTCACTGGTCGTCGGTCTCCATGGTGCCACCGCGCCGAGCCTCGCCCTGGATAGACTCCATAGCTGTGGAATAGAGAGCCTTCTGGGGGGCTGGTCTGCGAGTGTCAACCGAGTACTGGGCTTCATTGGCTAAGGGCTCTCGTTGTGCATGATCTATGTTATGGATTGACATTAAGAGGCTATAGTCCATTATCTTGAAGCTCTGTAGCACCTAAGTGGAAGGAAAACAAAAACCAAAATCATGATCTGAGTCGGGAGATAAGAATTTCTTTTCAGGCTCTCACTGCTTTCATGATTCTTTTTTTTTTAAGATCCTAAAAAAATTTTTTTTAATGTTATTTTATTTTCCAGAGAGAGACAGAATGTGGGAGGGGCAGAGAGAGGAGACACAGAATCCAAAGGAGGCTCCAGGCTCTGAGCTGTCGGTGCAGAGCCCTATTCGGGGCTCAAACCCACGGACTGTGAGACCATGACCTGAGCTGAATTCAGACGCCCAACTGACTGAACCACTCAGGCGCCCCTAAAGATATATTTTTAAATGTTTATTTATTTAAGAAAGAGAGAGGGAGAGGTGGAGGGGAGAGAGAAGTGAGAGAATCCAGGCAGGCTCCACATCATCAGCATGGAACCTGACCTGGGGCTTGATCCCATTAACCACGAAATCATGACCTGAGCCAAAATCAAGAGTTGGACTCTCAACAGACTGAGTGACCCAGGTGACCTTCAAGTATCCTTTTTTTTTTTTTTAATGTTTATTTACGGGGAGGGGAGGGGCAAAGAGAGAGGGAGAAAGAGAATCTCAGGCAGGTTCTGTGCTAACTCACAAAGCTCGAACTCACAAACCGTGGGATCAGGACCTCAGCAGAAACCAAGAGTCAGATGCTCAACTGACTAAGCCCCCCAGGTGCCCCTTGACAATAAAACCTCCAGGGTTAACTTTAGGCTTATCCCTTGCTCCTCCTAGTCCCTGAAGAAGAGCATACTAACCTCCTCTGGTCACCATTTATATCCCCTCAGCTTTCTTCTATTTTACCAAATATGTATTAGGCCACTGCCTGGCCCACAAAACCCTCTTTGTTTGTTCTTTCCTTGTATCTCTTTGTGAAAAAAACATCATTTTCTCAAGGGAACAGGGAATACATATTTGTGATGTAAAGAATCCACAAGAAAGGTCTGGTGAAAGTACACTTCGTGATGGAGCAGATCTGTTGCAGGACTTTATATGCCCAGTTTCAATTCAGTTCAGTATTCAGCAAAGCCCTACCAACTGTAGGCACTGTGTCTGCTTATGGGGATACAAAGATACTTAAGAGAGTTTCTGTCCTCAAGGATATTATAATTTAGGAAAAGAAATACTGCAAAAATAAACGTAATACAGTCTAGTATGTGCAACAATGAAAGTTCTTATGTGACTAAACAGTGTAGAAATCAGGACATGATACATAAGTTTATGAAGAATAAATGAGAAAATAAGTCCTAATAAATAAAGAATATTCCAAGGCCCGGAGATATGAAACGAACAGCATGTTACATCCTGGGAGATACAATTTGGTACCGTTAAAACAGAAAATGCAAAAAACTGGTGTGGCAGATTACAGAGGTTGACAGAGGAAGAACAGTAACAGGCCTGAAGTGCCATATTAAAGAACCTCGATTATGCGGCGCCTGGGTGGCTCAGTTGGTTAAGTGTCCAACTTCGGCTCAGGTCATGATCTCATAGTTTGTGGGTTCAGGCCCCATGTCAGGCTCTGTGCTGACAGCTCAGAGCTTGGAGCCTGCTTTGGATTCTGTGGAGAACTTCAAGTAGGCTCCATGCCCAGCATGGAGCCCAACACATGGCTGAGATCATGACCTGAGCTGAAATCAAGAGTTGGCACTGAGCCACCCAGTGGGCCCCTGGAGTGATTCTTTGTAAAGTTTGAAAACAACTCTCTGCTCCACTGTATCTAGTCCTTTCAACCAAAGGACTCAAACTAACATAGGCATCACTATGTAAATAGACACAGAGTAAGCAAAGAATAAGGATGGACAATGTTACAGAGTAGAGGAAGATAACCCTACAGTAACAGTTAAGGGAAAAAATCAGTAGGAAAAAATGTCACAAAAAGCAAGGGAAAGGTATGTTAAGCAAGTGGAAATAGTCAACTGTCAAGCTGCAGAAAATTCAAGGAAGGACTATGAAGTAGTCTCGGGGCACTTGGGTGGCTCAGGTGGTTAAGCGCCTGACTCTTGATGTTGGCTCAGGTTATGACCTCACAGTTCAGGAGTTCAAGTCCCACTTTGGGCTCTGCATGGATAGCAGGGAACCTGCTTGGGATTCTCTCTCCCTCTTCTGCTGGTTGTGCATTCTCTCTCAAAATAAATAAATAAACATTTAAAAAAAAAAGGTAGTTGTCTCTATTCGGCATCCCAGGTGGTCATTGGGGAGAGTAGTTCGTGTGAAGAGGAGACAGCAAAAGCCAGGACAGTGGGTTGAGGCAGGAACAGGAGAGGATAAATGAAAAGGAAAAAGAGAAGAGTAGGGAGAAGGAAGAGGCAGAGAGAGAGGGAGACACAGAATTTGAAGCAGGTTCCAAGCTCTGAGCTATCAGCACAGAGCCTGATTCAGGGCTTGAACTCAGGAAACATGAGATTATGACCTAATCAAGAGTCTGTCACTTAAGTGTCTGAGCCACCCAGGTACCCCATAATTAATACATTTATTTAAAAAAAAAAAATTTAATGTTTATTTTTGAGAGACAGAGAGTGAGTGGGACAGGGGCAGACAGAGAGGGATGATACAGAATCCAAAGCAGGTTTCGAGCTCTGAGCTCTCAGCACAGAGCCCAATGCAGGGCTCAAACTCACAAACTGTGAGATAATGACCTGAGCCATAGTCAGATGGATGCTTAAATGACTGAGCCACCTAGGCGCCCCTGTAAAAGTTATTTTAAATGAAACCTGGGACATACAGGGGTGCCTGGGCAGCTAAGTTGCTTAAGCATCCAACTTTGGCTCAGGTCATGATCTCACGGTTTGTGGGTTTGAGTCCCGCATCAGGTTCTGTGCTGGCAGCTCCGAGCCTGGAGGCTGTTTCAGACTCTGTGTCTCCCTCTCTCTCTGCCCTTCCCGGGCTCATACTCTTTCTCTGTCTCAAAAATTAATAAACTATATAAAAAAATTTTTTTTAATGAAACCTGGGACATATAGAGCTAAGGAACTGAGCCCTCTATCTCCCACAGATTTGATGCCCAAGAATAATAACCTGTTTTAGTGACTGAGATTTTTGGTATCAGAGTGAAGGAAATATACCAAACTCACCAAACAGTCACGCTGTAGGGTCTTACATAGAGCACTGTACATATCAGCATCCAAAAAAAGACCATCTGGAATGTCTTGTAAGAAGTCAAGGTCTTTAAAGGTGGGGAGAGGTTTCTCTCGCTCTTTTTGGGAAGCTCGCCGTTTGTACGTTGAGCCCTTGAGGTCATATTTCATGTGCATCTTCACTGACCGTGGTAAGAGATTGTTCATCACCACAATTCGAATGTTCTTACCACCTGCCTGCACACAGTACAGCCCATAGAATTTAGGCAGCAAAGTGCGAGGGTTCTGGTTGAGGTTCTGTGGATGTGAAAGTAAAAAGAAGTAGGAGAACAAGTCAGCTCATTTTCAGTGAAATTCAAGGGCAAAAAGTTGCCACCCATCTTCCGTTGTCTGGTACATGGGGTTCAGGTATATCTATCTGCCCATAAGGCCACATCGTATTTGCTTACAATTTTCCAATGTATCTATCTCGGTGATCAGATTACCATCAAGCTGAGCCACAGACCCTCCAATCCAGGCATCAGTCAGAACACTCCATGTATGATAGGTATCTTCTTTCAGAGAGGTTTAAGAGAAAACCGTATTGAAAGAGTCTTAATTCTAAGCCCTCCGTATAGCATATTGTCGTGGGTGTGATGAGAAGCAAAACTAACTCCTTCAAAACTTCAAGGGCATTCAAGGAGAGTAAGATGGAATAGAGTACTATCAAGGGAAGTCACCAACCTTATTCCCTGGTGTAGGAGGTGGACAGAAAATAAAGAACAGAAAATAAAATTATCACTGAATATCACCTTTGGGTAGGATGGTCTAAGCCAAGTAACACTAAAAACACGACAGATAAACAAAACCCCTTTTGGCCCCAGAGAAGCAAGAGAGATGGGCCAAAAAGCCCCAAAACGAACTACGTCTTTATGACCAAAGCACAGACATCGTGTTGCCCTGTTGACAAGAACCTCCACCCGCCGGGCCAGGAGTGGGGTGGGCACCGCCCCTCTTCTCTCACCATGTAGTACCCTGGAAGCAGCTTCTGCAGGAACTCCGCCTCTTTATGCTGGACTGTTTTGATGATGAATTCGTCGTCACTGGACACATAGAAGAGGGAGCCACTAGCCCCAGAGCTGCAGAGTTCAATCAGTGGCTCATTGCAGAGGGAGTACTAGGGCCCAGAAAGAGAAGGGCAAGAAGTTCAGGAACATCAGGGTTTGGCCAACCAGAAATTAAGTACAGATGCAATTCTATTCTAAAGAAAAACTAGAGCAAGTCTATGAAAGGAGGGTCTTCCTTTGGGAGGATCCCTCTGATGGCGGAGTCATAGGGTTCTGAGATCTGGAAGCTTACCAAGTAATCATCAGGCCGGATACCAAATAACTCCCGAAAGTAACGGAAGGCAACAGGTGCATAGGTTTTGAAGCGAAAGTCATTGTAGTGATGAGCAGGGGTCAAGTTGCTCCCTTCACTGTAGGGTTAAATAGAAGAACTTGTAATTTACCAGTCGCTGTCAACCCAGGAGGCCACCCTGGGCAGACACTTCAGAATCACTCTTATGAGTCAGTACATCCTTTATGAGAGGACCAGAGGGATTAAGAGAGTCAGTTACTTAGTGGGACATTGGCACAACATAGGGATTAAGACATGGGCACAAAGAATCATACTGCCTCTTACCTTGTGCACTAAATTGCTTTAGTGCACAGGCCAGAGGCTCATGGAGTATTCAAAAAACAGCATCTCCTGTCTAAATTCTTCAGTCCCACATCATCCTAAGATCAAGTTAAGGACTGGATGCTGGGCACATGCCTAAATTAGACCTGAACCCCTAAAACTGCCCTGAGGTTGATAAGAAAAAGCTGCACTTCCCAGGAAATTCCCATGAACGTTAACCTCTATACCTGGGAAAGAAGATACTCTCCACCACATAGAAGTCTTGCATGAGGACATCACGCTCTGGTTTGGTACTCAGGCTTCCAACAGTGTGAGTAATGCCTAACTGGATGGCACCTTTCAAGGCAGATGAGGTTGTCTGAGAAACAGAAGAGAAATGAGATAAAAGTTTCTAGTATTAAATCTGATCAGAACAATAAAACTCCGGAGGAAGAGCCAGAAGCAGCACTCAAAAAGCAAATGCGCTCCTATTACTTCAGACCAAGCTGGGGGAATCCAGTTCCTCCATCCTTTTGCATATGCGGCAATTAAGCCTGGTAAAGCCTGGAAGGGTACAAAGATACATAGTAGCAAAGGCAGACTGTCAGTCAGCCCCAGCTGTGCAAGTGTTCCCATCTATCCATGTCTCCATCTAGGAGACATGCTGTCCTGAGGGAATAATCTTACATCTCACTCCAAAAGTTGCTGCCCCCAGAATATCTGGGGCTTCTCCAACCATTTTATTCATGGAATATAGATTGTAACTAAAATTAACTGATATTCTGATTGACTCTTTGGCTACAAAAGGCCTGTTAAGCCCTTTTAAGGCAGGGCCTGACTGGTGTCCCAAGGACAACAGAGTGGCACAAAAAGTTTCTAACTGAAAAAAAGTCTAAAGATTCAAATTAGTTCTGAGAGAAGTATTTGGATTTAAAATGCTCACACTACAGTCAAAACACAAATTCAAGAGCAGGTATAATCCTATAGGAAAATATCAGATCATCTAGATCTGTGCTGTCCAATACACCAGACACGTGTGGCTATTTGTCAATTTAAAATCAAAATAAACTAAAAATTCACCTTTTCCATCTTTCCAGTCACATTCAAGTATGTGGCTACTACTGGGTAACACAGAATAAAGCGCATTTCAGTCACTGTAGAGTTCTACTGGACAGTTCTGCTCTAAATGATTTCCCTCATCCCCAACCCTCACCGAGTATTAAATTACCAGTACTTCTATTTAGTTCTCATTAGTCATTAAAATTAAAATTAAATAAAATTAAAACTAGAGGATGGCTCATTGGTAGAGTATGTCTCTTGATTTCAGTGTCATGAGTTTGAGCCCCATATCACGGATAGATTGCTTTCAAAAAAATTTAAAAAAAAATTTTTTAAGGTTTTATTTATTTCTGAGAGAGAGACAGCATGAGCAGGGGAGGGTCAGAGAGAGAGGGAGATACAGAATCTGAAACAGGCTCCAGGCTCTGAGCTGTCAGCACAGAGCTCGACACGGGGCTCGAACCCACAAACCGTGAGATCATGACCTTAGCTGAAGTCGGCTGCTTAACCAACTGAGCAACCCAGGCGCCCCTAAAAAAATTTTTATAATTAGATTTTTAAGCATGTGCCTCTCCAGTTAGACTAGAAACTCATCTTTTTGTTCTCAATGTTCAACACATAGAGCTCAGTATGTACCTGTTGAATTGACATGGGCCTTGAGCCCATTCCCAGGGAGGGGCATGTGGCTGACAGACGTCAGTCCACCTCTAATACTTGGGGCAGTGCAGTAAAGGCAGAGAACACACATAAGAAAAATTTACATGGGCCAGAACAGGACTCCAAGAAATCATCACATCCCGTATCAGACAAGTAGAAGATGCTCGATGGAAGGTGAACACTGTCCCTTGGGAAGCTGAGCATCTGCAAAGTAGTCCAGAGCTGAAAGTAAACTCTAAAGTCCAAGTTGTAGGATAGTTCTTGTGCAAAGGCTTAGGGTGTCAAGAATTGAGACAAGATGTGGAGAATATCATCAAGGAGACAGAACTATCCCCTCCTGGAGTAGGATGAAAGAGTCCCACCCAGACACACCTTCTTATATGTCGTCTCTCCTGAAGAGTCAACGCCTCGGTGGCCTATTTTCTTCGTGGACATGCCAGAGGAATACGCCACCTGGAAAAAGAGTCAACATTAGCATGTAATCCCCACATCATACACCATGCAGCTACCATGAAGGTACATTAAAACAAATCAAAACACTCAACCCACACTTTCTGGAAGAACATTTTACAAAATTCACAAGATTCATTCCATGCAAACATTCAGCTCTAGTGTTGCTTCCCAATGAACAAACTGGCTAAAAGAAGACAGAAAATTCCTAGGCACACATATTTCATTTATTTATTTATTTATTTTTTGAGAGAGAGAGAATGCAAACTGGAATAGACGGAAAAGAGAGGGAGCAGAGAGAGAAAATCAGGCAGGCTCAACGCTCAGTGCAGAGCCCAATCTAAGGCTTGATCCCATGACGCTGGGATCATGACCCGAGCTGAAATCAGAGTTGGACATTCAACTGCCTGAGCCACCCAGGTGCCCCACATACTTCACCTTTGATCTTCAGAAACAGGACATTAAAAAAATGATTACCAGAGGCGCCTGGATGGCTCAGTTGGTTGAGCATCTGACTTCGGTTCAGGTCATGATCTCACAGTTTGTGGGTTCGAGCCCCACATCGGGCTCTGTGCTGACAGCTAGCTCGGAGCCTGGAACCTGCTTCAGATTCTGTGTCTCCCTCTCTCTCTGATCCTCCCCTGCCCATGCTGTGTGTGTGTGCATGTCTCTCTCTCAAAAATAAATGAAACATTAAAAAAAAAAAAAAAGAGTACCAGGGCGCATGGGTGGCTCAGTCGGTTAAGCGTTCGACTCTTGGTTTCTGCTCAGGTCATGATTTCATGGTTTTTGAGTTTCAGTCCCTCATCAGGCTTTGCACTGACTGTGCTGAGCCTGCCTGGGATTCTCTTTCTCCCCCTCTCTTCCTCTGCCTCCCCTGCTGGCACTCATCTATGCTCTCTCAAAAATAAATAAACTTAAAAAAAATTGAGTATCATTAAGAAAAAGCGGATACAAGAGAACTATTGAAATAGCTACTCCAGGAAAAAAAACAAACCTCAGTTCACAGAAGCAAGATAGGCTAAAAGTAGTTCCACAGATTTTTCTTCACCAACCTCCTTTCAGAAATTACTAACCCTCTAACCTTCAACCCAACCTGAACACTATTTGCTTGAAGTGAATTCACCAGTAAAAATGATCTAGCCACTTGCAAATCCAAGTACTGCTAGCTGAGAAATAAAAAGCTGAGGCAATAAGAGGACTCCTCTGAGATAGGGGCCTCAGGGCCTTGAAGAGATTCCTGTGAATGAGATATGGCTTTGTTTTCCACCCACATGACAGCCCCTGAGATGAGGAAGGAGTAAACCAGTACAGCAGCCAACAGAGCCTAGAAGGCAGTTCCCCACACCAAGATGAAGCACAAAGACACAAAGGTATTCTTCATGATGTCAATACTCATTAAGTTAACAAGCCAAAGACAAAAAAGCCCTGTGTCAATAGGGTGTGATGATCTCAGGGCCTGATATTCAACTTCTACCATTCTTGCTAAAGCCCTTAGTGTCAGAAAACTTTTGGTATATAATCTCAAAGATCTTAGAAGAGGGTCTAAAGAGAAAAATCTAAAATCACAGGCCAACAGGGGCCTGCATTCGGAGACCCTGTCATAAAACCCAGGAGAGAGGCAAGAAGAAGAGGTTTGGGAATAGAAAGGCAATTAACAGCTTCTATACGGTTAAAAGAACTTCTTTTAAATTCACTGAAGCTATGTAACCAGGAGGCAGTAATAGCAAAACCCGAAGTGAGCTTTAGTGATGGACTGTGTGGGTTTTAACCCCAGCCTTATTGATCCCACTTACTGTGTGACCTTGAGCAAGTTATAGACCTCTAATCCTCACTTTTCTTATCTGTAACACATGGGTAACAATGGTACTTAGTTCACAGGGGTGTTTACAGGACTAAGTAAGAACAAAGGGCACTTAGGTAAATTATTTACTCTTTGGTACACTATATTTGATACATTAAAAAAAATGATAGGGGCCCTTGGGTGGCTCAGTCGGTTAAGCCCAGCTCAGATTCTGTGTCTCCTTCTCTCTCTGCCCGCCTCCTGCTTACACTCTCTCTCAAAAGTAAGCATTAAATTTTTTTTTCTAATGATCATGTGAGCTACTATTAATAACTATGATGAACTGCAACAAAAGTTGTTGTATAATTTCCAGCTTACCAAAGTTATGTAAGAATCTAGTCTAGCTTCCAAGATCCAAGTAAGGGAAAAATAAAGATGTCATAAACAGGTATCCTTCTACCCCAGAATTAAAGCTTTAGAAACATAATATCAATATAAAACTCACCTCAGATGCCATGGGTCTCTTGACGCCAGATGCTGTTAAAGAATAAACAAAACACAATTACAAGTGCGTACACACACACTAGTACCCACAATCTCTATCACGCACACTGAAACAATTGGGGTTTGAGTCAAACTAAATCTATGAGCTCCTGCCTCTTCCTCTGTGATACTAGATCCTTTTGGGAAGGGGTTTTAAATATCCCTTCATCTTCTTCCTCCATACTCACAGTACCCTTATGCATATTCCGGGCTTATTCTAGTCTCTTTTCTTACTCAAGTGTTGATATTTTTTGTGGACAATATATCTGTTCTTGATACAGTTAACCATCAGAGTCCAGAGGATCTCATTTGATACGGTGGCTGAAAGAGAATGGGTATGAGATATACCTAAGGCTCACCGGGGAGTCTAGGGCTTGATAATTTTTCTATAGAGCTAAAAGGATTAAGAACTTTTAGAGCCTATCTATGGTGCTTTATTCCTCCATTAGTTATTTCAGAAAAAAAGCTAAAGAGCTGCTCTATGGAGATGAGGCAGCTAAGGATGAGAAAATGCAATGTTAAAATAATGAAGATTCTGCATCCCTACTTCCTCACCTCGAATTCCACTGTAAACTCAACTCAACAGGAATTTGTTGGCATTTACTTACCAAATGTTTAATCAATGCAGATGTATAAGACAACTGTGTGGGTCAATCTCATAAATATTATGACTTTTATTCATTTAAATTTAGAAAAGATTGTAAGAATATATTTAGCTAAAATAACTAAAAGAACCTATCTGTAGAAAACCTACTCTGAAAGGTTAAATCAATTCTCAAGGGTCTGCCATCCCCGTAACTTTCATCCATGATCATACTGGACCATGACCACTCAGAGACAGACCGTCCTCCCCTTCACGTTGGAGAATATTCACCTTTATCTTCAAAGACTACTGATATATCACTTCAATCTAATTCTAATGAATTCAAAGGGAATAAGATTAACCATATTAAAGAAAATTAAAAAGAGGAGCCTGATGAAATGATCTTCAATAATGTTAAGTTAATACCAGAGTAGGAAGACCTCAGTTCCACTGTATGTATAAGGATTAATGGTGAGGCAGCAACAGACACATGGGATTAAGGGCAACAAGGTAATGTCTAATTATGACTGTTTAAGACAAATGATCAAGGGCCCTGAGAATGTCAGAATACAGCTGAGCTCAGAGGCAAGGTTGTAATAATAGCCCTTAGTCGTACAGAGGTCACAGACCAAGTATTTCTGTTACCAATAAGCAGAGCAGTAAAATTTCCTTCCCTATAGTGAGTCAGGGTGGCAAAAAATGGGGAACAGATGGTTTTCACTCCTCTTCCAAAAAAAAGAAGCAATGGAAATGTCATCTAGCTGTTAGGAAGATATGCTGCATATAATGACCCAGAAAACTGGAAAGCCAGCAGAGTCCAATCTACCCTTTGCTTCATCTTTGATCATCATCTTCACCTGGGTAAAGACTGGGTCAATTAGTAACGGAATCCCAAACCGAAGCGTGCAAGGAATACCAAGCCAGGAGGACTCAGGATTAGAATTAAAACTGCTACTCACCTACAATAAATTTAAGGTGTCCACCACCAACAAAAAAAGCCTAACCTTTTATGTCTTACCACCTTTTATCAAGAGTCAACACGCTGAGTTATTTAAAAATCAGAAGACCTGCGTTCAAATCTCTCTTAAATCAGGCAAATTTTTCTCTACACTTAACTAAAAAAAGAACCTATATTAGAAAGCTTATGTAAAGATTAAAGGAAATAAGCTAAAGCAAGTAGAGTGTAAAGTACTATACAAATATGTTCTTACTTTCTTTTTAAAAATTTTTTTGTTTTTTATTTATTTTTGAGACAGAGACAGAGCATGAGTGGGGGAGGGGCAGAGAGCAAGGGAGACACAGAATCTGAAACAGGCTCCAGGCTCTGAGCTGCCAGCACAGAGCCCGATGCAGGGCTCGAACCCAAGAACCATGAGATCATGACCTGAGCTGAAGTCGGACACTTAACTGACTGAGCCACCCAGGCGCCCCACAAATAAGTTCTTTCTGAGTGATTTCTTTTTTGTTGTTGTTTATTTGTATTTGGGTGGGGGGGGCATTGAGTGAGGGAGGGAGGAACAGAGAGTCAGAGACAGAATCCAAAGCAGGCTCCCGACTCTGAGCTGTCAGCAGTGAACCTGACATAGGGCTCGATCATAAGCCATGAGATCATGACCTGAGCCGAAGTTGGACACTTAATCTACTGAGCCACCCAGGCATCCTGACTTTTTTTTTTAACGTTTATTTTTGAGAAAGAGAGAGCATGAACAGGGGAGGAGCAGAGACAAAGGGAGACGGAGGATCCTAAGTGGGCTCTGCACTGACATCAGAGAGCCTGATGCAGGGCTAAAACTCACAAAATGTGAGATCATGACCTGAACTGAAGTCAGACGCTTAACCGCTTAATGGACTGAGCCACCCAGCTGTCCTGATGACTCTGTGTGATTTTTATTTTTTTTAATGTTTTTATTTATCTCTGAGAGACAGAGACACAGCATGAGCAAGGAGGGTCAGAGAGAGAGGGAGATACAGAATCTGAAGCAGGCTCCAGGTTCTGAGCTAGCTGTCAGCACAGAGACCAACGCGGGGCTCGAACCCATGAACCTGAGCCGAAGTTGGACGCTTAACCAACTGAGCCACTCAGGTGCTCCGACTCTGTGATTTTTAAAGCAAGAGCAAAGCTGGGCCCATGGCAAGGTTTAATGTTCAATTACCTAGACCTTCATGAAATTTTAATTAGCATCTCAAATTACTTGGCTCCTCCCAAACCCCCCACAGCCACCCCCCCATACCCTCCTGCAAGTGCACACATGCAACTTATGGAATCAGTGATTCTCCATGAGAAAATCTCATGGGATTTCAGCTGAGAAGACTAACACTGATTCTGCACTCCCTGGTCAGTGCTTGGCCTCTCCCTTCCTTTTTTACCCGAGAGGAAGAGATTTGGAAGGGATCTGGCAGAACCAAGGAAGGCCAACATTCAGCCCTAGTCTGACAGTACTACCTAGAAAATTACCTCCTCTGTACAAAAGTAGTCACTGGACAAAGTTAAACAATATAGATAAAAAGGCAGCTTAAGTGATTTCAAGGCACAGAGTTAGGTACAGGGCTTTTTTACTCCCTGAAAAGTTCTACTTTGCTACCTTTCCTAGTTTTATCCCCCAAAATTTTATCTCTAGGGCTGCTACACTCTTGCAAAGTACCCAGAACCAGGGTGGGAGGAGTTCACTCAGCAGAATTTTGGTGCCAAGTGCTTAGCTATCAGCAAGCGCAAAACTGGGATTAATCCCAAGAACACTATAGCAGTTAGAACGATATTGGGATCGGGGCGCCTGGGTGGCTTAGTTGGTTAAGCGTCCGACTTTCGCTCGGGTCATGATCTCACAGTTCGTGGGTTCGAACCCCGCATCGGGCTCCGTGCTGACTGCCAGCTCGGAGCCTGGAGCCTGTTTCAGTCGGTGACTCCCTCTCTCTCTGACCCTCCCCTGCTCATGCTGTCTCTCTCTCTCTCCTAGAAATAAATAAAACATTAAAAAAATAAATAAATTAAAAAAAAAAAGAATGATATTGGGATCTAAATAATAACAGTCGGACTAAGTAATATTCTCTCCAAGGAGGAGAACATGGACCTAAAATTTACTCTATTCCTTGCCTGAAGTTCTGCCTCTGGGCTGCACACTGGAGCTTGAATCTAACAAAAAACAATGAGGGGCGCCTGGGTGGCTCAGTCAGTTGAGCGTCCGACTTCAGCTCAGGTCATGATCTCACGGTTTGTGAGTTGGAGCCCCGCGTCGGGCTCTGTGCTGACAGCTCAGAGCCAGGGACCTGCTTCAGATTCTGTGTCTCTCTCTCTGCCCCTCCCCTGCTGGTGCTCTCACTCTCTCAAGAACAAAGAAAAACATTAAAAAAATTTTTTTTAAACAAAACAAGTTGAAAACTCAGCTCCTTCAGCCATAGACGAAGCTACTAGCCCATTATCAAGCTAACAAATCAATAACCATTTCTATTATGAAAAAAGCCACTCCAAAAGGGCTTTTGAGACTTTTAGTCTAATCCTCTTTTTTTAAGTAAGGGCAAAAGCATTAAGGGGTGTGCTCAAAAATCAGGACAAAGGTAGTGACAGAGCCAGAACAGGAATTCACATTCCTAATCTCCAATTCAACTCTCTTCCTCCTAAACCATCTTTTGTTTCAATTTCATGGCCACCTAGTGTCTAGAGAGCCCAAGCAAGCACTAAGGGAACTAGAATACTCTAACGAACTAAACAAATCTCAAAACTGCTAAGAGACAATAGGAACACATATTTTCTTTCCCTGAGGTACCCCCTTCCCTTGAGACAAGGAAATCTTTTTTTCATTCTCACTGATAGGGTCCTCCTCCTTTAGTTCCTCTCAATCTTAAATTAACGACAACTCTGTCCTTCTGGTAATAGTCATCAATGTTACTGGCAAAAAGAGCTTTTGCTTCTTTTAGTGAAGTTATCCTTGTTCTGGACTAAATAATGCCTGTATTCTAGAGCAGCAGAAACTTCTTTCAAGTCTGATATTTGAAAGAGCAGTTTCACAGTTTTACAGATGTTAAGGTCCTCACTAGTAGCAGAAAAGTACCTTTTTGTCCTTGTAATAGAATGTCAATAACTTTAACAGACAAAAAAAGAACTCCATCTCAGATTAGAGTTTTCTTTTTGCTACGTGTGGGACCATGACTGGCTCTGATTAAGCATAAGGCTTTTATTATTATTGAATTTGCAGTGGATAAAAAGAAGGCATCTGACAGTCAAACTGTGTGTGTTCTGTTTTGGGGATCTTGGGACTGACTGCAGAATCAGTACCAATCCTTGGCACATATTAACTTTCTAATTTCTGAAAGAATCAGTTAACTCCACATCTTATGCATAGAAGAGCTAGAAATTTTGTCGTTTTTCTAGGAGAGCAGAGGTCAGAAGAGGAAGTTGTCTTCTGTACTAGTCTCTCCTTTACCAAGGATTCCTGGTTTGGTCAGTACCCATTCAACAACAAATAGTTAATCTGGTTTAAAATCATGTTAGTTCACACACAGACTTTCAGATTAGTCAGGGGAGCAGTAACAGCATAGTGGGTAGAAATGTGGACTCTAAAATCAGAACACCTAGGTTTGAATACTTGATCTACCACTAACTAGGCAACCTTGGACAAGTCAGTTAAAACTCTCCAGGCTTTGGTTACCTCAGCTATAATATAAACAAATAATAACATGTTCCTCATAGGGCTGTTCAGGGAATTAAATAAATCATGTACAGCACTTAACATGATAAATGTTCTATAATACTATCAATTATTATCTGTATTGTGAATTATGAAACCTATCTACAGGATGGGAAGGGTCAGAGGAAATGAAAAGATGCAGTAGAAAGGGAAAAGAAGAGTTCAGACTAATTTAATGAAACAAAAGGAAATGGAAGTTATGGAAAGATTTTGAGGGAGACAAAAGGTAGTCGACTGACCCGTATTCTACTGTGGAACTGTAAGAAAAGAAACTTCTGTGTTAAGACAGCATCTTTTTCAGAAAGGGCAGAGAGAAATTGGGAGCTAATATCAAGTAATGCTTGCAAGACATCCACAGCCTTCTCAGAAGAAGGCCATGTACTAACCACTACAGAAAATCTGTCATTGTTATGGGGAAGGGAAGCTGGCTGCTAGTTACTGCGAGGAGCTCATGCTTCTTCAGCACAGATACACATCAGATCTACCTCTCTTACGGTTGACCCCACAGCACAGAAAGTTGAAACCTAAATGAGGAAAAACAGAAAAGTTATCACTTACTTCTAGGGTTCTACTTGCTTACAGCAGAATAAGCATATTTAAAAAAAAAAAAAAACAACCTTCTAAAGTTTAAAATTCTGAACAGGGCTTAACCTGACCCCCCAGCACCATACTGTGAAATGTACCATGATTTTTGGCAGTTCTGAGTAAATGTCCACAAAACAAGAGAAGTTCTGGCAGAAAATTCCAAGAGTGGCCACAAAATCTGTAATCATATCATTTCACTCTGGAGTGATTTCATATCGGCAAAAAAATTTCAGGTGCAAAACTCATTTGTATACAGGCATCTACCCTTTTGATGGTAGATTAAAATAATATGTGTACATTTTATTTGAGAGTATTCCACTCTTGGAGGATAATTTGGTAATATCTAGCAAAATGTCTTAAAAACATGTATGTACAATTTGACCCAGAAGTGAGAATTTATCCTAAAGAAATAGTCAAATGGATAAAGATGTATACACAAAGATATTTATTGCAGAACTGTATGTGATAACTATTATTGGACACATACTGTAATTAGAAAAAAATCTAAATAAACAAAAGGAGAGGTGATATGAATCATGTCATAAATATATAAACTATTATTTTTATGTATATTTAAGGATAAGATATGAAAAAAATTTAAAAAGTTATATAGTACACTATTTTTGTAAAACACTTATCTATAAATTCACCTGGATTTACATACAATGAAAAGGTCCAAAATTAGGTTGGCTTTGTAATTTTAAACATTTATTTTCCCTTATCTATGTAAGTTTTCCAGAACCAATAATTAGATAACAATTAAGGAAAAGAGATACACAGGGACACAAGGATCTTTTACTACTCCATTTTTCCTAGTAAACCACTCCTAAATAGTCCCACACATACAGACCAACATCACTCCCACCTCACACATGATCTCAAGCTCATTATAATCATATTGAGCGGCTGCAGAGATAGACTAGAAGAAAAATGTGAGAAGAAAATGTCCAGAATGCAGATAGTCCCAAGCTACAAATAAGCATGACTCCTCTACACTCTCTCTCCACCACAAATTACTTTGAGATGTTTGTACAACCTGAAACAAACATTCATCAGCACATATAAGAGGCTCTCTCTGAAGAGGTTTATCTCTCATGTTCTCCAGAATATCAGTATTTTCCTATAAAACAGGGATACTTAATTTCAGCGTATCTCCTGGATACCAGGCCCTGAAAAATATAAAAGATCTATCCACTAAATTATGAAAAGAAGTTGGGAAATCTTTAATGTTACTAAAATAATTTCAAAACAGCTGAACCAGTCTAATGCCAAAGTGGGAACAACCCAATCAGTTCTTGCTAAAATACAGCACTGATTCATCACACCACATCACAGCACTCACCATTTTGGTCCTTGGCCCCACCCTAACTTATGTTTCTGATGATAAAGGTATTAGAGGGGCTGGTTTCTAGTCACTTGGCAAAACACACTGGGACTCTCCATGTATTTGCTTGTTAGCACTGAACTACTGAAGACTGAGATTCACCATTAAGAAGGAGGAGAAAATGTAGACGAAAAGAAAAACCATCAATGTAACTCTGAGAAGTATAAAAAGAGGCGAACTTCAGAGGGGGAAACGAACTGACTTTCAAAGAGAAGATAACTGAAATAAGGATATTTCCCAACCATAAAAACCTCCGACATTAGGGTTGTTCTCCCCCACCTCCCGCCCCGGAGTGTAGAACAAAACAGAGTTGGCCTTAATACCAGAGCCTCTCCCTGCACTTTCAGAGCAGAAGCATTTCCGTTGGAGATGAGATGACATCATCCATCAGATGAAGAACTAAGAGGCAGTGTGTGACTGACTTCAATGTTTGAAGTACACATATAATTTGGGGACGCTCGAGGCTGGCCGGATGTGCATTCCTCAGACGACTGGAGTTCTGCCTGGGCAAGTCATACAGAAGCAACCCCAGAGACCTAGCTTAATGACTTACCAATACCACCACAGCAAATATGTCAATGAGACCGACACAGAGTACAAAGAGATACAAGCAGACTTTTGGGAAGCAAAATGCTCACTCTTAGGGGTTCTCTTGGTTGATAAGAGTGAGAGCCAGAGGTTTTAAAAGAGGGAAAAAAGGCAAAAGCAAAAACTCACACAAAACAAAACAGAAACACGATCAGCCCAGTTATCTGCTGTACTTTCTAAAGCAATCTCTCTGGTCCTTTTTACCTTGAAATACTGAAAGCCATTTTAATTACACCCCTGTAGGTGCTAGGCACAATATGTTCTCCAAATGAAAATACTGAGAAATATGTTTGAAGTATCAGCCCACCTCCTGAGAAGTATTGCTGAGCACTCAAAAAACTGTGTTTAGAAACAAAAAAGTACCACTATTACACACTCGATAATGACTAAACCAAGCCACATCCCAGAGGAAAGCTAAATTTTGTTCCCTAACAAGTGTCAAGTTTTCCTAAGGGTCTTCTAGGAAAAAGTCAGAAAGGCAAGGATGCTCCTAGAAACAAAAGCTCCAGAGCAGCTTGATCCACTAGTCCTGAGGTCACCTCACATAACAGCCAACTAAGTAGCAAGGAAACGAGCTAACAAGATTACTAAGACTCATCTTGGTAACATATCGCCTTTATGCAACAACGCTAGTAGGCTCTTAGAACTTCAGTTTCCAAATTCGGAAAGTGAGGTTAATTAAAATAAGAATATCTCTTCATTTCCCTCTAGTGATAAACTTTTGCTTCTACTTCTACAAGACAAATTTCATGGTTCTCAGGCCTCAATTATGTACCTCTTGGCACTAAAACTTTGGTTGAAAAAAACCTGTGTCCTTCCAAAGAGGCAGAAGTCTCCTGGATAAGTCACTCACGGCCAAAAAGTATGTGAGATTTCTTGGCAGATTCACCACCTCTTATTTCCAAACCTGGCTCTATCTATCCTGAAAATGCAATGACTCTTGCTGAATTTGAATGTCCGCACTTCAGCAGAGAAAGTCTATAATTTGAATGATATCATTACCCCAACAATGTACTTCAAGGCAATTACAAGGAAAATAACAAGATAATATTACTTTTTTGTCATACCTTTCATACAGGTTTTTTTTTTTTTAAGTTTATTTTTATTTACTTTTTGAGAAAGAGAGCACGAGTTGGGGAGGGGCAAAGATGGAGGGAGAGAGAAGGTCCTAAGTAGGCTCCACACTGTCAGCACAGAGCCCAACACAGGGCTCGAACTCATGAACTGTGAGATCATGACCTGAACTGATACCAAGACTCAGACGCTTAACCAACTGAGCCACCCAGGTACCCCATACGGGTTTTTGTCAAGGAGAATTTGAAGTTTACCAAGTTTGTTTACCTACATTGTGCACAGGAAAGCTACTCTGCTTTAGCTGATTATGTATCCTAAAAAGACCTCTTTCCATTCGTTCCCCACAACTTCCCCATCAACACTGCTGATCCTTTAGAATAGTGCTTATTCTGGGTTAAACCCATATTGATCAGTTAAGTGTATAAGGTAAATAATAAGACATATGAACTCCCTGCAAAGAACCTGCCCTCCTTACTATTGCCAAAATCTTCCTCAGACTCAACAGAAAGGAGCTTTTTCTAGAATCAGATGTTTACCAATAAATTGTCTACAGGAGCATCTGACTCCTGATCTTGGGGTTCTATGTTTGAGCCCCATGTTGGGTGTAGAGATTACTTAAAAATAAATTCTTCAGGGGTACAGAGCCTGCCTGGGATTCTCTCTTTCTCTCTCTCTCTGCCCCTGTCCCACTTGCTCACTCTCTCTCTCTAAATAAATAAACTTAAAAAAAAAATTATTCTTAAAAAAAATAAAACCTTTAAAAAGAAATACATATTGTCTATAGCCATTACAAGCAAACAGACTGGAATTTCACAGGAGGAGAAAGAAAAATGGGAGACAAAGTTTTAAAAAACGGAGGGGTTGAGGGGGAAAGTTTATTTCAAATAGAAAACCGTAAAAAGAATGATGGAAGCTCACAGGAGATAGGAACAAAACCAACCAACACATACACAGAAACTAAACAATGTTCTCCTTTGATAGGAAAGGGTGGAGGAGTGAAGTGCAATAGGGGAAATGGGCTAGGAAGGGGTTTCCTCTAGGAAATACCATCAGCCCAAACACTCTCTGAGACTGAATGGTGGGCTGGGGTTTGGAACACAGAGAAGCAGAGGTTCCCTCTACCAGCCTATCCAGAAAATAGCATACTTCCTCAAGTATACTTTTATCCATGATCAAGAAACACACCCAGTAAACAGAAAGAGAGGAGAAACTAACAACTTTGCTCTTTATGACAAGAATATCCTAAAACATCCTAAAATTCTAGAAAAGAAAACATCCAGATTAAAGGATAAAAATAACCACCTTCCTTTTCTATCCCCAGTTCTGTCTTTGGCCTGGTATGATCTCTGTTATTCACTTCACAGGCTACAGTTTCCATTATTAAAAAAAAAAGACTAAGGAAATATGTAATAACTAGTAATTGGCACCTATTTGGGCAAATATTAATCAGAAGACATTTATATCAACCCAGAACTGCACATAGAAACTAACAAAACATACTATTTTGATATCTAAAGTTAACTTATCAGTACATTATTACCGATTAATATCAGATTCTAGACACCTAAATCTATATAATCACACTTGACCAAGTTTGA
This sequence comes from Proteles cristata cristata, assembly GCA_017311185.1. Lineage (NCBI taxonomy): Eukaryota > Metazoa > Chordata > Mammalia > Carnivora > Hyaenidae > Proteles > Proteles cristata. Next base: position 801,358 of record JAESUZ010002594.1, read on the forward strand.
GCAGCCATGGCAGAAATAAATGGTTAAACAAAAACAGTGACATTCTGGGGGCGCCTGGGTGGCTCAGTTGGTTGAGCGTCCAACTTCGGCTCAGGTCATGATCACACAGTTTGTGGGCTCAAGCCCCGCACTGGGCTTTGTGCTGATGGCTAGCTCAGACCCTGGAGCCTGTCTTCGGATTCTGTGTCTCCCTCTCTCTGACCCTCCCCTGCTCACGCTGTCTCTCTTTCTCAGAAATAAATAAAAAACATTAAAAAAATTAAGAAAAAAGCAACAATGACATTTTGATGTCAGTTTTCTGTCAGACTCTACCCAAGGGAACAAAAGTGAAAAAGAAGTGTCAAAAACCTCAATGGAGAAAACAAACAAGCCTCTCTCCCTATTTACAAAATGTCAACCAGAATGGTCAACCTAGTGATATTTTGACATTTTGTTCTATTTGTATTTCCAAATTTCAATTTCTCACTCCAATAAAGTGGTTTCAGTCGTATTACCAGAACAGAAGAACTGAAGAGAAAAAGACCAGGTGATAAATGTTTTACACTGGACACAAAGAACAGACGGGTGCCTGGGTGGCTCAACCAGTTGAGTGTCCAACTCCTGATTTCGGCTCAGATCATGGTCCTAAAGTCATGAGAGTGGAGCCAGCTTAAGAGTCTCTTTCTCGTCCCCCGCTGCCCCTCCCTCTCCTGAGAGCAAGGTGCCCATCCTTCCCCCCCTCTCTAAAACAAAACAGAACACAGACCAAAAACAAAACAAAACGCACCTCAACAAAATCCCTACCATTTGGAGTTATCAGATTACAGGATAATTTGCTAGTGGGACTCTTCTGGGAAGAACACAGCCACCGGAATCAAGGATTTATGAAGCTGGCCAAACAAAAATGCTTCAGTCCTGCATCCTCTGGGGTTTCGTTCAGTAGTTAAATGAAATCAGGAAAAGAGCTATAAAGTTAATTCCAAATAATTTGTGCTCATGATAAAATCATATAGGTGAAGGGCCACAATTTCAGAAATGTTCTTGTCTGAAACAAAAAGGAACTACAGGTTCATGATCTTCTAATGTTTCAAATGTTTTTTTCTTGGGGGAGTCAGACATGATTGTATCACAAAGCTCTTATTTCAGAGAAGCAGTGTACCCCGCAGCATTTTCACTTTCCTTCCTAACTCCTTCAAGTCTCCAAAACAAAAACTCTTTACTCCCTTCATGGTAGTTTAAAAAAGGGATGTAGTGGCTGATTTCAAATCCCTCCCCCCCTTCTTTTCTGTTAAAAGATTTTGTTTTTTAAGTAATCTCTACACAGCAATGTAGGGCTTGAACTTAAAACCCTGAGATCAAGAGTCACATGTTCTACCAACTGAGCCAGCCAGGCGCCCCTGCATTTCAAGCTCTTGATAAACTAGTCAAACTACAGATAGGGAAACAGGCTCTCTGCATACTGGTGTGACAGATGGCCATTCTGTCAACAGCACCTACCTCATCAGGGCTAATTTTATTTTTTAAGTGGTGCCACTGTCCAAATAAGGAGGATGGAGGAGAAAGCAAAAGAAGGAATAAATTTCCTCTGCACACCAAACAGCTGAGACTGGAAGGCAAACTGCATCAACTTTTATTAACAAAGCATAAGAACAAGCACATGATGATGGCTGCTGGAAGCTGATATTCATTTATAATTGCTTCCCCCAAATCCAAACACAGTAATTATTCCAATGGGAAAAGATGTCAAACATCACTTAGGGTGTGTGGTTTGATCTACCCTCTGTATTTCACATGTCGGCAGAATAAAAGACCAGCTCTAGCTTAAAAGTGAGATAATCTATATAGACAAGGAATGACTATTCTAAATAATCTGTCCTTCTTAATTTGAATGCCAAAAGATTTTGAGCCTCCAAAGGTTATGAGCAGCTTATCTAAAACATCAATCTGTCCCTCAATCCTAACATTCTTATCTTAAATCTATTTTCAATATTAGTCAAAGAGAGTTCCACCAAAACTTAAGTGAACTCAGCTAAACATATAAGAACAATAAATTGGTTTTAGAATCGTTACAAAACCCACACACACAACCAACCCCCTACTTGAATTTCTACAAGGCCGGCCTTCTTACCCTTAACAATGTAGGAAATCATAAACCATCACTCATTTTTGTCAATGTTTAATTCCTCTGGTACCATCCACACAGCAACACTCAGCTCCAATCACAAAACCCATTAAAAAAAATTAAAACTTAAAAACAAAATCCTAATAGCTTTATTGGTGCCAGAATCTAATATCCTATTCTCTTTGATCGTATCCTTACAATGAAATATTTTACTAAATTAAGTTTACTAAGGCCAAACGTAAGTGAAACTAAAGATACACCAAAAGAAGTCAACACTATATATATCTGGACACAAAAATCCCATCAGGTTTTCAAGACTATTTATAAGCAGAATTTTTCTTACTTTCTTAATCCAATTGTTTCAATATTTGTCGAAGAAGCAAAGATGGGGGATGTGAGAAACGAAAGTAAAAATATGAATCTGAAACTATTTTTATACATTTTTATACCTTGACTTCTCATATGAACATCACAGAATCAAGGAGATGTAAAGTCCACTGAAACCGAAACCCAGTATTTTATTTTCTGGTGAAAACAATAGGAAAATAACATTAATACAATCTGAATTAATAACTGTTAGCTGTAGGATCTGGCAGTAACCACAAAAATATAAAAATATCAAACAATGACATCTGAAAAAGATAGGAGGACTATCTGAAACAGGGGCAGAGAAGGAAGTGGAGGAAGATGATTCAATTAAGTGACAAAGAAAGATTCCTTCACTCCTAAATCTGTCCATGTGGCCAATACTTCCACAGGGCAGAGGCTGAATCAAACTTTGGAATATAAATACATAGCTTTTAAAGGTTAACCTGGTTCTAAGAGCGAACACCTAACTTCTTAATTAAGTTTAAGAACTACACACAACCTTCTTTTCTGCACTGGGGGAAGGTGAGAAAAGTTTTACATGAAGGGACTACCCTATGAAAACACCCGTCCTTTTATTTACTTCATCCTTCACACTTCGAATGCAACACGAGTTGCTCTGGTCCTGTAATGCTTTTACAGGAAAGGCCGAAAACACCTCTCCAGGGACTAAAAATAGACACACATAAATAAAACCGCAGCTTAGGAAGAAGGTATCTGTGACCATGTAGTCGCGCTCATTCATCCCAACTGGAATACAAAGGGGGAACCTCTATTTAGCCGATTCCAAAAGCAAGGATGTAATCCCAAGCCCAAGGAAATGTCAACATCTCAAGTACAGCATCCAACATCTGGCGGCGTCTCCTGTCCACAGTCACTGGAGCACCAGCCTCTTCTGATGGAAGCTCTAGAACAGTTTCTCACTCGATTTCCACCCCCCCTCCCCACGCTTACACACAGTTTCCCTCCTACACACAATCTGTTGCTTTTCTTGGGGGCTCCTCCGCCCTGCCTCAATCTCCAATAGTTTCTGCCTACTTGGAGCTAGATTGCCTGGCTCGGCGCTCCCAGCGCCGATTTCCTGATACTGCCTAAGCATTCTTCCAGCGCGTTTCCGATTATGCAAGATTTCCCCACAGCACGTACAACCACCTCCCCCAAGCGCTCCATCCCGCCCAGGCTTAATTCCCATCACAACCCTCCCTCAGCCTCCACTGCATCCTTCCATCCTCTCCATCTGTCTTTTAACTCCAATTTTCCACCTTCCTTCAAAACGTCCTTTTCTTTCCCAAAGTGGGCAGTCCAGAAATGGGAATCATCGAAGGAGGATGTTTGCTGTAATAGGGGGGTACAAGCGAGTGCGCGGGGGTCGGCGCCGAGAAGGGAGGACGCAGGAGGGGGGGGAGGTCTCCAATGACTCCCACCCCCAACAAAATCCACAGTTCCCTAATTCCTCAGCAATCCAAGGAAAGCGTCACATAACCCTTAAACATGTTTTAATCCCATGGCACCTCTTCCACATTTTTATTCAATTAACCCCATAACCAAATTGGATTCCACCTGCCTCTCACACCAAGTAACTCCCCCAATTAGAAGACCTCTGTTTACTTCGGTTTTCTTTACTCCTTTCGGTTTCCCTTCTGTTTCCCTCCTACCCCCACTTTCAATCTCCATCCCTTCCTGACCCCACTGCTTCAAGTTCTCAAGTCGGTCTCCTCGAAGACAGCTAATGTTTTCGAGAGCCTCCCTTTTCTCCATCCAATCCATCCTCTCCTCAGACTCCCCATGCCCGCTCAGAAAGCCCTGAGCGCCCAACGCCCGTCCTCCCCACCCGCAGCTCCTCGGACATCCCCAGTTACAGGTGCCCTCCCAGGTCTCGCCCTCGTTCCCACCGCACCCCCTTCATCGGCCCTCTGCCCACGCCCCGCCCTGATTACCTGAGGACGAGGCGCAGGACGGGACGCTGGCATCCACGGATGAAAACCCGACCGTCGACGGCCCCGAGGAGGCCGACGCCATCTTGGCAGCCCCCTCCCCCTCAGAGGCCTCGCTCTTTCAATCGGGCGCTTCCTCTTCTCCGAGTCGAATTTTCTCCACGTCTCCTCACAGAACCCGCGTTCTGCGGGCCGCCTCCCTGCCCCCTCTGGGGCCTCTCTCAGACACGTCGGGCTGGGTCCTGAAACCGCTCAGGGCCGCACCATTTGGCCGGCATAGGGGAAAACCCGTCTCGCACCCTCTCCGCAACTTCAACAGTTCGCCGCGGGGGCTCCTTTCCCCTTTCACCCAGGAGTAGGCTCCAGCCCGCCGCCACGACCCCGCGTCCGAACCTAACCACACCTAAAGAAATAAGGGGGCGTGAAAAGTCCCGGCGGAACAAATGCCCCCGCCCCTCCTCCCTAGCCACAGCCTGTTTATCGCCCAGCCTCACTGCTCCTCTCTGGGTGGCCAGGGAAATCCGGGAACTGCGCACGCGCGTAACCTTTCCAGCTTTCCAGCCCACTCAATGGGGGGGAAGAGAGGGGCCGAGAGCCAATCGGAAGGCTTCTATTGGTCACATGACGCGGGCTCACTCCCTAACGAATCCACAGGTCGAACACAAGCTCTTTCCGGACTGAACACCAGCCCTACGGTGGCTCGGTGGGTCCAGTTAAGTTCGGCTCTGTTAAAGGAGCCGGTTGAGATGCCGGAGCTCAGGATAAGAGTAGGCCTCTTTGGGCTTCGATTTCAGAGCCCAGGGAAGAACTCCTGACCCAGGCGCTGTTGTCAAGTCAGCGACGTTAAGCCCCTGAATAGCACAAAACATCACATGCAACTCTTCTTCCGGCTTTAGTGCTTCGTTTACTGTTTAGCTTAATGTGCGGGCATGTCTTGCCTTCCTGTGAATGACATTCAAAACATCTACACTTTGCTTCAAGCTCAAAGCTGGGCACAATTACGAAATTCAGTAAATATTTGATAAATGAATGCTTGAGGACCTCACAGAGAGAGCCACGGAAGAAGACCCTATCACAATCTTTCTGCGATTCAAGCAAACCCTTAGCTTATGTTAATCAGTGCACCAAAGTGCGGAGAAATTCCCCATTCTAGTCCAGTGTTCAGAGTAACTCTGCTCAGTTTTAATAAAGTACCTTGGAGATTGTGAAACTAGGTGGGAAGCTGAAGACCTAGCTGTCTCTCCCTGATCGGACGTAAGTTGCTGAAAAGCAAACTGTTTCACTCTTGTATCCCCAACGCCTCCCCTCTTGTGATTCTGCACATGGTAGTGGCTCAGTAATTATTTGTGGAATTAATAAATGAAGAGAAATGGGGGGGTGGTCTTGGTTCTGCAGCCCCCAACATGGCCTGGTTATCCTCTATCTGGGTGTCTTCCGGATTCTAGAAAGGGAACCTAGCTACAGACAGACCAGAGTCTACCACTGCCTATTTACCTCTGCCTTCTACCCCTCTCTCAAGATAGAAATAATTGTTTCCCTGCTGCCACCTGCTGGATTATTCATGTTCCATTGGATACTGAAGGTAGGGAAACGTTACATGATTGGGTTGCCATTTCATTCGATAGCAATGGAATTGAATGACACTGAAGTATTTTACAGCTGCCTATACATATACCCTTCCACTCAACGAACAGTACCGGAAAACTGTTCCGGGTGGGAGCAGGGGGTCTAGCTCAGGATTTGGCTCATAGGTCTTCAATAAATACATATTTATTGAATAAATTATCCTTGTTTCCATAAAAGGCATGGAGTTGCTACCATTTCCTGAGTTATTTTAGAAATCAGCTGGTGTAGAAATAAGCTGTTTCTGATTTAAAAATTGGAAATAGACCCATAAAGCCCTGACTCACACAGGCAGTAGTCAAATAGGGGGATCTTTTCCTGGGATGTGATCTATGAATTTGATTTCAGCCTTCCTGAGAATAAGAGATCCCTGTTTTGTAGCTTCTTAGGGGTCTTTTCTCTTTATGTACCATAAAATGGCTACTATCACTCCTACTACCTGGTATGTTAGTCTGATGACTTGTCTCCCTCACAAGACTGAGTATTTCATGGCAAAGATGATATCTTATCCATTTTTATATCTCAAGCATTTTCTGTCTCAAGCATCTTTGTGCCTGGCACAAAGTAGGTGCATAATACATATATTATTGTTTTATTGTCTCCTGAATATACGAATGAATGAAGGCAAAATTCAAAAGTGGGGCCAGGGGCATCTCTCATCTTTTCCCCCTATACATTGCCTCTGCCTCCACTCCCACTCAATCCCTGGGGTGTCCTCTGAGTCACAGAGCCACTCTTACCCAGTAACATTCCTGGCATAGCAAACCTGGGGTGACGTGGCAGGGTGTGGAAGCAGAGGCGTAGCAGGCCATGTTGGCTTGGTGCCCCCAAGAAAATTGAAAAGGGAGTTCACCAATATAGGTTTTGGAAAAGCAGAGCAATCTGGTGATCTCAAAATAGGGCCACACAGGGGCACCTGGGTGGCTCAGTCGGTTGAGTGTCCGGCTTCGGCTCAGGTCATGATCTCACGGTTGGTGGGTTTGAGCCCCATGTCAGGCTCTGTGCTGACAACTCAGAGCCTGGAGCCTGCTTTGGATTCTGTGTCTCCTCCTCTCTCTGCCCCTCCTCCACTCATACTCTGTCTCTCTCAAAAATATTAAAAATTAAAAAAAAAATAGGGCCACACATACAAACTTGACAGAAATAATGTGTGTGTGCACACATGCACACATACACACACAGAGCTTTATTAACGTGATCTTCATATCTTAGAGCAGTCCCAAAGGTCAGAATGGAGGAGACTGGGGCAAGCAAGATCAGCATAGACACAAAATAAGAGGATGAGTGCCTTATTCATTCAATTAGTCACTCATTAATTCATTTATTGAATTCACGTTATTCAGTCCCGACGATGTCTAGGCACTGAGAGTTCCTGGTATACACAGATGAAGATAAAATCCTTGCCCTCAAAAAGATCACAGACTAATGACAGAGGCAGACCCATAAATCATCCAAGTAAAATGTAGTAGCTGCCATCATAGAGTATGTACAAGTGCTATGGGTTGACAGTCATATTTTCAGAATAAAAGATAGGAAAGAACTGATACAGGGTCTTGACAATACTACAGACTATTGGAGATTGGGACTATTCTAGAGAAACGAGGCAGCATGATCCCTGTGGTTATGGAAACTGTGCCAGGAAGAGAGCCTGGCAAGTGAGAAGACTTCAGTGTCTTATAAAACCAGAATTTTGCCAGGTAGACAAATAAGGAAAAGGATCCTAAGGTGAAGGAAACGCAGGCAGGCACGATGGAGAATTATTAATCTTTCTAACAACTTTAAAAATGAAATATTATTGGGGCGCCTGGGTAGCTTAGTTGGTTAAGCGTCCGACTTTCGCTTAGGTCATGATCTCGCGGTTCGTGGGTTCGGGCCCCGCGTCGGGCTCTGTGCTGACTGCCAGCTCAGAGCCTGGAGCCTGGTTCAGTCTGTGACTCCCTCTCTCTCTGACCCTCCCCTGCTCACGCTGTCTCTCTCTCTCTCTCTCCTAGAAATAAATAAAATACATAAAAAAAAAATAAAAGAAAATTGAAGAGCAATAATTCAATGTTTAAAAAAAATGAAATATTATTCATCCCACCTTATTATTTTCTTAAGCAGGTTACACGCCCAACGTGGGATCTGAACTCACGACCCTGATACCAAGCGTCATGTGCTCTACCCACTGAGCCAGCCAGTGCCCCTAGTTCCACTTTACAGTTGAGAACACAGCAACTTAACCAAAGTCACACAGCTAAAAGACCTTAAACTCAAACTCAAACTCAGGTATGGCTGGCTCGAAAGCTATGTTCTTAACCACACTACTATTCTGCCTCAAGGATTTTGAACTTTAACCCGTGGATGATAGGAAGCCATTAAGCGCCTTTAGGCAGAAGAGTGTGACTAAGTCTGGATTTTAGAAAGGTTCCTACTAGAAGCAGAATGGAAAACAGACTGGAGCAGAGGTACACTGACCTCTTTTTTTTTATTTTAATGTTTTTTTTTTTTAATTTATTTCTAGGAGAGAGAGAGAGACAGCATGAGCAGGGGAGGGTCAGAGAGAGAGGGAGTCACAGACTGAAACAGGCTCCAGGCTCTGAGCTGGCAGTCAGCACAGAGTAGACTGACCTCTTTTAAGTGAAAATTTGTTGACTCCTAAATTCTGGACTTAGGGCAGTGGGACTCCTGGAGTCACCGAGCCCCATCATCCCACGGTCCAGGTCCGTGCGTGCTGCAATGGGGGGCTTGGTGGCGGTCTCCGCGCCCCCTAGTGGGCGGGGCTGCAGAGTGAAGAAGGCGAGTAGGAGCCTCTCGACGCTCTGCTACTTCTGCCTGCAGACTACTGGCTTCCGCCACCGCCTACCACCCGCAGGTTGTGGTGTCGAGCGCCGAGCTCCGATAGCAGCGCTGGATGAGGGGCCTCTGATCACTGCGCTGTCTCGGTGGGCGGTATGAGTTTGGCTGGGGGCCGGGCCCCCCGGAAGACCGCGGGGAACCGGCTTTCTGGCCTCCTGGAGGCAGAGGAGGAAGACGAGTTCTACCAGACGACTTATGGGGGTTTCACAGAGGCAAGAGCTGGGTCCAGGAAGAGGGAGGGGAGGAAGCTAAAGGGAGTCCTGAAGGGAGAAACCTCGGACAAAGAAGGGGGCGGGGAATGGAGACGAGCCCCGGTAGCTGATCCTCGTGGCAGGGTGGGAGAGTCGGGAGGTGGCGGGGGTATAAGATAGAGTCCTAGAAGGTAGAGCTCTAGGTGGGGTTGGAGGGGTCAGGGATGGAAGGGTCTCCCGAGGCACCCCCGCGTATGGCAGGAACCGAGGTGTACTTGTCTAGTTGCGTATTTCACCGCATCCCTGACGTCTAACGTAACGCGAGCTTTTCGTAGTCACGCGTTGTATATTCGTTGGCCCACTGTATGGTTCTTCACCTGAAACATAGAAAGGAATCTTTAGGGAAAAAAAGAAAAAGAAAACAGGGGCGCCTGGGTGGCTCAGTCGGTTGAGCGTCCGACTTCGGCTCAGGTCATGATCTCACGGCTTGTGGGTTGGAGCCCCCCGTCGGGCTCTGTGCTGACAGCTCAGAGCCTGGAGCCTGCTTCAGATTCTGTGTCTCCCTCTCTTACTGTCCCTCCCCTGCTCACGCTGTGTCTCTCTCTAAGAAATAAATAAAACGTTTAAAAAAAAAAACCCATAGAGGAGCTTAGCCTATGCTTTTTTCAGCTTTCAATTATCAACGTAAATGTCTCGATAACCCTTCCTTTACTGCTCTAAAAAGTGTCCCATTATTTCCTTCAAAGAATACATTTCAGATTGTAATTAGATTTGGTTTGCCTACTTGTTTACACTTTCCTGTTAGGTTGTAAACTCTGCAAGGTTAGAGATGGTCTGTTTCGTTCCACAGTATATGTCTAGTGCCTGGGCTAGGGTCTGGATTGGATTGGCACTTTTACCGATTGGATCTGTCCATTCTTAAGATAGCCGTTGAGAAGCTAGGGTAAACCAACTACTGTGATAGGTTTAGGGAAGCAGAGAGTATTAAAAACAACACTTTGTTCTTACCTACACCAGACCTCAGTGGGGGAAGCAGCTGGATTAACCGTTGGAATACTGTTGCATAAGGAGTAAAATAAGCGGTATGGATAGGGTGCTGTGGTAACTTGTGGGAGCCAGATTCATTGGTAAGGATGGGTATCCAGGGGACAGTGGAAGCAGGCAGTGGCTGTATGAATAGCAGTAGAGCTGAGTGCAGAGTAAGGAGAAAGATTAGCCCACTGAGGGGGTGGAGCAGATGTGTAAAAGTATGGAGTCTGGGTCTCTCGTGCCACATGTCTACTCATTCTCCAGCCCTAGAAGGAGAATAAAGATTGGTAAGGCCGGAGAGAGCAGGCATGGGCTGGATCATGTAGGGCATTGTGAACCATGTTAAGGAGTCTTGCTCTTCACCCAGAGTACTGAGAAGATTCATCCAAGTTCGATGATCAAACCTGTACTTTATTTATTTTTTAATGGTTATTTATTTTTGAGAGCGAGAGAGAGTGTGAGCCGACGAGGGGCACAGCAACAGGGAGACACCGAATCTTTTAAAAATTTTTTAATGTTTATTTTTGAGAGAGAGAAAGAGAACAAGCAGGGAAAGGGCAGAGAGAGAGGGAGACACAGAATCTGAATCAAGTTCTGACTTGTCAGCACAGAGCCCAATATGGGGCTCGAACTCACAAGCTGGGAGATCATGACCTCAGCCGAAGTCAGTTGCTTAACCAACTGACACCCCTAAATTTGTACTTTAGAAAGTCCATTCCAAAAAAAAAAAAAAAAAGTCCATTCCATAATGAGGAGAATGAGGGAGGCAGTGGGAATAGAGAAACGTGAGTACTAGATTTCAGGACATGTTAAGGAAATTGAGTCCACAGGACTTGATGACTGATTGGGAGTCATTACTTACACAGCTATAGTTTAAAATAGAATGTTCTTGTCCCTCCCCCAAAGGCCATTTTCCTATTCCTGTCATTTTACAAGTCGTTATTTAATATGTACCCTTCACGCTTCCAAAAAGGATTAAAGGAGGCTTACATATAAACAAAAAGTAGGAACAGTAAAAATAGAGACAGATCAGAAGTAATTGTACCAGAAGTCTCTGCTAAAATGGTAGTAGCAATTGATACTAAATTTAGCTGTGAGCTTTCTGGCAGCTAAACCCTGAATTTCTTTTTTTCAATAAGAAGGAAGCATGTATGTTCTTTAAGAGAGAAAAGCTTACTTTACTCAGCATTAAATTCTAGGATGAATTGCATCCTTATGTAAGAAGTATAAAATAGCAGGGTTTCAGTAGATGATGTAGAAACATTCTCTTACCTAGTCATCTCTATTAATGACTCTCAATAAAAGCCAAAGGAATGGTTGTAAATCCCTAACTTAGTGCAAGCATTTTGATTGGACACTAAGCTAGTGTGTAGTTGAACCACCATTCGCTGGTGAGATGACTTAATGCGAGGTTAGGGCTAAGGGGATTAATGTGTTCCCAGGCTGTCTTTCACAAGCATCAGTTGGGAGGAAATAATGGTCATCAGTGAAGGATTGAACTCTGGCTAGCTTGGAGTGTCAACTGTCTGTGCTACTTGCTTGCTTTGGCTGCATATGTACCAAGATTAGCCTGTTGGCCTAAATCATTGATTGAAGGGAGAGCCATGTGTTTGAGATGCCACCCCTCCCAGTTGACCCCCCTGCCCCCAAGTGTGCTTTTCCCTTTATTTTTTAATGGGGCTGCCATTCTAGACCCAACCTGCACCCTCTCAATTTCAATTCTAGGCCCCCTGCTCTCTACTCTGCTCAGCTAACCACCTCCGGAACTTTCTGAAACACTCCTTGTATACAGTTTTCCTATCTCCCCAAATCTTCATTGGCTTCCCATTACTAGTACTTGTACCCAATTATTTTTCTGTTCCAACACACCTGAGGAATGAGACCTATTTCTCAGTAACTTTAGTTTACGTCAACAGTGATTATCAGTCCTGGGACAAGTAAAGAGGGAGAGAAGATTGAGGATCCCTGGCCTGCAAATTAAACTCATGAATTTATCAGCCTAATGTGTAAGTTTCTCTGCAGACTGAATGCAACCTTTTCAAGTCTTATAGGGCAGTCAATAATGTTGGAAGAAGGCTTTGCTGGGGTCAAAGGTAGTCAACTAGGAAGATTTCTTGCCCAAGACAAACCTGCTTTACTTAGGTCTAAACCTTTATTCCGTAAATAGGGTATTCACACTGTTGCTTCTGCATCTTTGTCCTTGCTGTTTCATCTACCCATGTTTACCTCTGCCCTCTTGGCTGTCTAAACACTACCAGCATTTTATTTTATTTTATTATTTTATTTATTTTTTTAAGTTTATTTATTTTGAGAGAGAGAGCGCACATGGGAGAGGGGCAGAGAGAGAAAGAGAATCCCAAGCAGGCTCTGCACTTTAGTCGTGGAGCCCATGACCCGAGCCGAAATCGGGAGTCGGGCACTTAACTGACGGAACCACCACGGTGCCCCTAAACACTACCGGTATTTTAAACCATGGCTCAAGTCCTCTTTGTTAGAGTCTCAGCAAACTGCGACTTGACGGCCAAATCTGGCCCACTACCTGTTCTGTTCTGGCCCTTCACAGGAAAAGTTTGCCAACCCCTGCTCTAAAGGAATAAAGTCTAAAGTTTAGGCCTTCCTGGACCATCAGTCTAAGCAAGTGTGCCTTCCTTTGAGCTCCTAGAACACTTCAGTACCATTTGACACCTTATGTGTTGCCTTATATTCAAACTTCTTTTTATAATTATATTCTGTCCCCTGCCAGACTGAGAGACCCCTGAAAGTAAAGACCAGATCAAATCCTTTTGTGTCCCAGCACTTAACACAGTGTGGTACAAGTGAAGGGCAATCTATTGGTAGTGAAAGGGGTGGTGCTGGAGCCAAAGGCCATTGGCTAGAAAAGCTTCTTGCCTGAGAAAATTGAAGGGCTGGGTTGGGAGGGAGAGTGGGGCAGCTCTTATCAGGAAAGCACAGAGATTCTGTTCTGGAGGGGCACTGATGACTCCAAAGACAGTGAGGACCTCAACTCCTTATGTCCTCAGGAATCTGGAGATGATGAGTATCAAGGGGACCAGTCAGACACAGAGGATGAAGTGGACTCCGACTTTGACATTGACGAAGGGGATGAACCATCCAGTGATGGAGAAGCAGAAGAGCCCAGGAGGAAGCGCCGAGTAGTCACCAAAGCATATAAGGTGCACCTGGTTCTCTTGGGCTCCTGTCATTTCCCATAATTGCTCTTCTGCCCTTCACAGTACTCCCCACACCAGCCCCATTTTCTGCAGTGCTACTTTTCTTAAGATCCTCATCTCTCTCCTTATTCCTTCCGTTCCATGGTCTGATTCCAATCTGTCCCCAGGAACCTCTCAAGAGCTTGAGGCCTCGAAAGGTCAGCACTCCAGCTGGTAGCTCTCAGAAGGCCCGAGAAGAGAAAGCACTGCTGCCGTTAGAACTGCAGGATGACGGCTCTGACAGTGAGTGTGGGGCTGTTTGGGTCAGTTGACAAAGTTGGAACATAACGATAAAGTATTATATCAGTGGCAAGTTTACTGAGGTTGACAACTGTACTATGGCTATATAAGGAAAGCCCTTAGTCTTAGGAAATATCCAGTGAAGTATTTAGGACGTGTGAAACTTAAATCGTTCGGGAAAACACACACAATGCAAATGGGGCAAAAGGTTAACAGGAAATGATCTAGGCAAAGGATACATAGGTACTCTGTGGACTCGGCTTGCAACTTTCTTGTAAGTTTGAAATGATTTCCAAAGAAGAAGTTTTAGAATCAAAAATAAAGGAGGTGGAGGTGAATTCAAAGATCTTTTCTGACTTCTTCCCCAGGTCGGAAGTCCATGCGTCAGTCTACAGCTGAACATACACGACAGACGTTCCTTCGGGTACAGGAGAGGCAGGGCCAGTCACGGCGGCGGAAGGGTCCCCACTGTGAGCGGCCACTGACCCAGGAGGAGCTGCTCAGAGAGGCCAAGATCACAGAGGAGCTCAACTTACGTTCACTAGGTCAGTCTGTGGTTTTGAGAATGGTGGGCGGAGGGATGAGGAAACTTAGGAAAATGGAGACTGAGGGACCTGAGCAGCTAGGGGGTTGGAGATCCAGAACAAGGGAATCAGAGGAAGGAAATGGGGAGAGTGAGGGATTGGGAGCAAGGAGTGAGACTGTTGGGCTCCAAAAAACAAGTTATAGTGAAGAGAAAGTGTATTGGTATAAAATAAGAATTGAATAGAACTGAGTTCACATCCTAGTTCTGCTTTTCAGTTTCTGGAAGACTGTCGACAAATTACTTAACCTGCTTGCACCTTGCTGTCTTGGTTCACAAGGTGGGGTGATAATGCCCGCTTTAATGATAATCATGAAAATCAAAATTCACCAGGATTAGTTCACAAGATGAGCTAAAGTCAAAAAAAAGTTTTTTAATTTTTTGACATTTTTTATTTATTTCTGAGAGAGAGAGACAGCATGAGGAGGGGGAGGGTCAGAGAAAGAGGGAGACACAGAATCTGAAACAGGCTCCAGGCTCTGAGATAGCTGTCAGCACAGAGCCCAACGTGGGGCTCGAACCCATAAACCCACAAACCGTGAGATCGTGACCTGAGCCAAAGTCGGCCACCCAACTGACTGAGCCACCCAGGCGCCCCCAAAATTCTTTAAAAGCCCTTCAGTTTATGTGCCAAGTACACAGTTACATACCATATGTAATACATTGTACAAAACATATGCTTCTTTATAGGGTGTTGAGAATTTCAGATCATGAGAGGTACAGGAGGGAATGGCAGGTTACACGCCTCTTGTCACGTGCTTAATCTGGGGCATACTTCCATTGAGTAAAATAACACACAGAATCACCTAAAGTATGTAATTTGTTCTCTCTTTCTCCGGGTCCCACCCCACCACCACCCGGACCAAATCTTTCTCTGAATCTTTTGTTTTTGATCGAGCACATATAGTTAAATGTGTATGACTCAAATGCAGAGTTGAATATTGTTTATGCAGAATATCTGGGACCTGAGGCGCCTGGGTGGCTTAGTCGGTTAACCGTCCAACTTTCGCTTAGGTCATGATCTCGCAGTTCGTGGGTTCGAGCCCCGCATCGGGCTCTGTGCTGACTGCCAGCTCAGAGCCTGGAGCCTGTTTCAGTCTGTGACTCCCTCTCTCTCTGACCCTCCCCTGCTCACGCTGTCTCTCTCTCTCTCTCTCTCCTAGAAATAAATAAAAATTAAAAGAAAAAAAAAAACATTAAAAAAAAAAAAAGAATATCTGGGACCCAACCCATTCCACTTTTTATATTTCTCAAATTTAGACAACTCCTGAAGAACATGATGATTGAGAAAAGATTTACTTCAGTTTCAACATCTTCAGGGTGTATTTTCCTGACTGTTTTCATTATATTGACTTTAACATCAGATATTTAATCTTTGATGGTAATTCAGTACCTTCAAACAGCTATCCCTCAAAACCGTCACAAACAGCGAGGTGACCTTGATGTCACTGTAATTACAGTCCTCATCCTTTGACCATGTTGGCTGGTTTGGGCCGCAGTGAGGAGGGTAACTCCTGGGCTTCTTGTACCAGTAACTGACATTGGAGACCCTGTAGAAGCAGGTTCTGCAGGGGGGACAAGAAGTTCAATTTTGAACATGTTGAATTTGATGAGTCTTTGAGCAATCCATGCAATGCTGAGAGTTCAGTGTACACAGCTGGGCTTGGACCAGAGATCTAGGCTGGAAACTGAAATTTGGAAGTCTGTAGCATATGGATAGCATTGATGACATTAGCGTGGGTCAGATCACCCAAGGAGAAAGTATGGGGACGAGAATACAGAGGCCAAAGAGAATCCGACAGATGTACAAGAGGGGCTCAGCAGTGGCCAGGATTTGGAGAACTCCAGGAGAATTTATCTTAAGGATGTCAAGGAGGGGCACCTGGGGGGCTCAGTGGGTTAAGTGTCTGACTCTTGGTTTTGGCTCATGTCATGATCTCACAGTTCTTGGGCTTGAGCCCCACGCTGTCAGCGTCAAGACTGCCTAGGATTCTTTCCCTCTCTCTCTCTCTCTGCCCCGCCCCCCCAATAAATGAAAAGAAAAAAAGTGCCAAGGAAAGAGAATATTTGGGAGCAAGTCTCTGCTGAATGTTACAGAGATGCTATTCAAGAGAACTGACAAGTGTCCATTTGTTTTGATGACAAGGATGTCAGAGATGAACTTACAGAGCACTTTTTGGAGACCATACCGTTTTGAAGTGGGCTGGGGAGCCAAACTTTTAAGCTTGTCTGTGAAGGGTGGGGTAAGGAGTAAAACTTGTAGGGCCTGGGGTCAATGTAGAGTTTTCCTTGTTTGTTTTATTCAAAGATTGGAGGAACTCCGTCTTCGGTGACAAGCAACTAAAAGTTTTAATGATAGACAAGAAAGGATAGTTAATAGTGTGGGTTTTTGGAGAAGTGGGAGGTGGAGGGAGTGGGGTAGCTAGAGTCCAGGTGGAAGAATCGGCCTGAATTATGACGAAGGGAGACAGGATGGCTTCTAGTGGAGGTTTGTAAACCCGCAGTAGGACATTGGAATGGTTCTCATCTCCTATCTTTTAGGCACTGTCACCTGTCAGGTGTTGGCATAGAGTTGGAAGCTTGAGGAGAATGAAATGTGCTTGAAATAGTTCAGGGGCACCTGGGTGGCTCGGTCAGTTGAGCATCTGAGTCTTGATTTAGGCTCAGGTCACGATCCCAGGGTTGTGAGATCAAGCCCTGTGTCAGGTTCTGCGCTGAGAATGGAGCCTATTTAAATTCTCTGTCTCCCTCTCCTCTTCTCCACCACACACACGTGTTCTTTCTCCTCCCCCAAAACAAATGAAGAAAAAAGTAATAGTTGAGATAGAATTATCTGCTGGCGTTGGGGAGTCTGTGGAACTGGGAAACATGCATTCATGGCGGCTCCGGTCTAGTCTGTTGCTGTGGTGTTTCTCCAGGAGCACTCAGCAATCCGGGTCTGGGCCAGGGAGTTTAGATTGAGCAGAGTGACTGAGATGATAGATTGAGGAGCCTAACCTTGATTTAAGGAAAATGGAGGGCACCTGGGTGGCTGAGTCAGTTAAGCGACCGACTTAGGCTCAGGTCATGATCTCAGAGCTTGTGAGTTCAAGCCCCACATCAGACTCGGTGCTGACAGCTTGGAGCCTGGAGCCTGCTTCAGATTCTGTGTCTCCCTCTCTGCCCATCCCCTGCACATGTGCACGCGTGTGCTATCTCACTTTCAAAAATAAATAAATATTAAAAACATTTAAAAAGGAAAATGGAAGAAAAAAATACAAGACTGGAAGGGGCTGCTAGATGGTGAGAAGAGATCCATGCACGGGAGGTATCAAGGAAGGACAGAGGGTATCTAGAATTGTGGGGCAAAACACCCAAAGCCTAAGATGTTGCGGCCAGAGCCTGGGATGTGTGGATTTTAGTGTTTCAGAGCCGGGGCAGTGCCCAGCAATGACTGAGTGTAGGCCGTAGCTGTAGTGGGATGGAGCAACGAACGTGTCCTGGACAGGAAGGTTGTTAGGAGATGGGATCGGTAAACTGTGACGATGGGATGTGGAAGGTGCTACCCATGTGCACTTTGCGGTCACCAGGGTGATGTAGGATGAAGGGAGTCGAGTGGAGAGAACAGTGGAAAGCGTTGCTGTAGTCTTCAGGGAGAGAGGGAGTGAGTTAGAACACGATCTAGCCTGGCGGCGTACGTCTCCAGAGAGAAGCGGGTTTGCGCGTGGGGAGAGAAGCAGTGACGTAAAGCTGCGGTGTGGACTCAGCAGGACCCAGGCACACCCTGCGTGGGACGTGGCAGGACAAGAGACCTCCAGCAGAGGGCTGCAGGGAGAGCCATGGCCTTGGCATGACCGGCTTCCAGGAAGACCGGTTGTGGAAGGAATTTGGAGTGAGGAACTTGAGGACATAGATGAGTTGGCTGATTATAGAACAGGAGTTCCAGAAGGTACAGGGAAGTGTTCAAAAGGGGAAGAGTTGGAAGGTTGGCCGAAGGGAAGGAAAGCAATGTTACCAACGAGAATTCCAAGTACAAGAGAGGCTAAATCATCGGCAGGGTTTCCAGAGCACACTTTTCTGATCAGACTTTACCTAGAAGTTTGGACCGTGTTTAAGAAACGGAAGTTTGGAGTTCATTCAAGAGGGAAGGGATCAGGAATATTTTGACCTATTGAGCATTAACAGATACTTGATGAGTGCCTGCAATGTGCACCACACTGTGTGGCCCTGATAATATGTAGGTAATATGTGTCCCAGTGACTGCCCTTCAGGAGAAGACCTGTGTGCCACCCATGAACTGCAATAGAGCAGTGCCACTGTCCAGCCAGGGGACAGTGGTGAGTTAAGGGGAGCGCTCAGGAGAATTGGCTTTTCTGCCCGGCTCTTGTTGGCATGTGACAATGCAGATGCCGGGTTGCCGGATTTCCTTTTTTTTTTTTTTTTTTAATTTTTTATGTTTTTTTTTTTTAATTTCTGGGAGAGAGAGAGACAGCATGAACAGGGGAGGGTCAGAGAGAGAGGGAGACACAGAATCTGAAACAGTCTCCAGGCTCTGAGCTAGCTGTCAGCACAGAGCCCGACGTGGGGCTCAAACCCACAAATCATGAGATCATGACCTGAGCCGAAGTCTGACGCTTAACCGACTGAGCCACCCAGGTGCCCCTCCTTTTTTTTTTTTAATGTTTATTTTTGAGAGAGAGAGACAGTTTGAGCGGAGGAGGGTCAGAGAGAGAGACACAGAATCGAAACAGTATCCAGGCTCCACGCTGTCAGCCCAGAGCCTGACACAGGGCTTGAACTCACAAACCGTGAGATCATGGCCTGAGCCGAAGTTGGACGTTTAACCAGTTGAGCCACCCAGGCGCCCCTCCTTGTTATTTTTCTTTTAAGAAGGACGAGAGGGGCACCTGGGTGGCTCAATCTGTTGATTGTCCGACTCTTGATTTCAGCTCACATCATGATCGCGGGGTTGTGGGATCGAGCCCTGCGGCCCTGCGTGGAACATGGAGCCTGCCTAAGATTCTCTCTCCTTCCCTCTGCCTACCCTCCCACCCCGCCCCGCACTTGCACCTGCATGCGCTCGCTCTCAAAAAAAAAGAGGGACCAGAAATCTCTGTATTTAAATGTAATTTCCTCATTTTCAAATGTCAGTAACTAATTCAGACTTTTCTGTAACATGCAGTACAGATCAAACAAAACACTGAAAGGGGCCGCCAATGTGCAGCCTCTTCCACAGACTGTGAAAAGCACAGTAATGGAAGTGTCCTAGGCAGGTTGGTAAAACGAGAGTGTGTCTCAAAGCCATGTTACATGGGAAATGGTTCAGGGAATGGGTGTGGTGATCGGCCTGAGGAGAGAGACATGGACACTAAGTTCAACTATGTAAAGGACTGTGATAGGGAAGACAGATTAGACGTGTCCTTTATAGCTTGACAAGGTGAAAGAGTGTCATCAGGCAGTATATTCCATCTTGGAATGGGAAGACCTGTGTCGTGTGTCATGGAGACGCCCAAAGACACAACGTGTTGCTGTGGCTGGGAGTGAGTGGGCAGGACGGTGTAGGGAAACAGCAGCCTCCTCATCCAGAGTCCCTTCCAGCTCCAGAGTCCTCCTGTCTGGGTGCGCGAGGGACCAGGCGGATGGGAGGCATGGGCTGAGAGGATGTCGGGGGCAAGTGGAAGGTGTCAGAAGCAGGAGGTGCTGGGGGCCTCAGGGTTCGTGTGAGTGGCTGGACGGCTGGGAAGGTAACTGAGCGACCTTGGGCCAAAAGGGATCTCACCTGCCCCTCATTCCTCCCTTTGACCCTGAAGAGACCTATGAGCGGCTCGAGGCTGACAAAAAGAAGCAGGTGCACAAGAAGCGGAAGTGCCCTGGGCCCGTGATCACCTATCATTCGGTGACAGTGCCGCTGGTCGGGGAGCCAGGCCCTAAGGAAGAGAACGTGGATGTGGAGGGGTGAGTGCGTTGCAGGGGAGAGGGGGAGAGAGCCGTCTCCCTGACGTCCTCCGTTCTCCTCACACAGCTCTCTTTCAGGGCCCTCCCTTCCTTGTTTCTTCCCAGTCTCTATCCCCTCTTGTGGCAGTTTTTCCATCCAGCCCTGCCTGCTTTTCCCTGTCTGTCACTGAATCAGTTCCCTCAGAATGTCGCCATCATTCGGCCTCCTTCCTCTCTTTCCTCATCTGTCCCATCGCTGTGTCTGTTCTCTCCCCTCAGAATTTTCATGTTTTTTTGTCTCTCCCCTCAGACTGGATCCTGCTCCCACTGCTGCTGCACCGACCCCCCGCGCTGGCGCCGGCCCCGTCGTCCCTCCTGCTCGCTGCTCCCGGACCTTCATCACTTTCAGTGATGATGCGACATTCGAGGAGTGGTTTCCCCAAGGTCGGCCCCCAAAGGTCCCTGTTCGGGAAGTCTGCCCCGTGACCCATCGCCCGGCCCTGTACCGGGACCCTGTGACAGACATCCCCTACGCCACCGCGCGAGCCTTCAAGATCATCCGTGAGGCTTACAAGAAGTACATCACGGCCCATGGCCTGCCGCCTGCGGCCTCTGCGCTGGGCCCTGGCCCGCCCCCTCCCGAGCCCCTCCCTGGCTCAGGGCCTCGAGCCTTGCGCCAGAAAATTGTCATCAAATGAGCTGTGTGGCCCTTCAAAACCTCTTTCCTGCCCTGCCCTTACTGTTCCACCTCCTCTCCCTGCTTCTCCCCTTGGTTATCTCTGAGCTTTGCCCAACCCTTTTCTGTCTTTCTTCCCCCCCTACCCTGTCCTATCGGTTTTATTTGTGTTTTTTAATCTAATAAAAGAGAATGATCCCCTTTGTCTGGTGTGTCTTCTAGAGTTGGGAGCAAGAAGTCTTTGTGAATGTCTGAGTATATATGGGTCTTTTTTTTGTTTGTTTAATAGCGTTTATTATGCGCTGCCCTTTTTAAGTTGTAAGTATTCACTCCACCGGCTGGATTATCAACACCTTTAAATTAGACCTCCGAACGAAATTCTTACACTCACCTTTATATCCGCTGCTTTGAATGTAGCAAGGCGCCAAGTAAGTAGGAACCGTGTGATTCTCCTAGATCCGTTTCCAGGGCTCTGGCTCACATGCAGGGAGGGAAGGAAAAGCCAGTGCCATTAGCGGCCACTAGAGGCTCTCAGGGCCGGGCAGGGTATGGGGGCTGTGTATATGTGATCTCCCACTACCCCCCACCTGGCTGGAGCTAAAATAATAAAATGCTGAGCTCACTGTTCCCCCACCCTCTCCCGGGTGCCGGGCTCCTCCTGCTGCGGGGACGGTGCTCCAGTACCACTGTCAGACCAACCGACAGAAGGGGAGGTGAGGAGGCAGGTGGCCACCAGGACTGGTAGGTGGGGAAGGCAGGGGGCTTATGCATCAGGGCCTGGTGGGAGATGGGAGGAGAGGAGTGGCTCCTATTGGGAACGATGTGGAGTGTGTCTCCGTCCCTCGGCGTACGCTTCTGCCACCGTCCGTCCTATCCCTTAACTATAGTTTACACTGTCAATGCAAGTACCTCACACACGTTCCGGATCTTTCACAATCAGCATGGTGTGTATGTGTAGCTTGTGTGTATTGTGTATTGTTGTCCGTATCGTAAAAGATTGTGCAAGTTTAATCTTCCCACTGTTTTCAGAGAAACTTTGTCACATTTAGAAGGTATTTCCCACCCATTGGTCCGGTGTCACCTTCCCGTCCAAAGCCAGGGACAAGTTATGGGGACTCCGTCCCTTCTCCTGAGACCATACCATCTTCCCCCAACCTGGAATTCCTTCAGCTCCTCTGAGCCCTTGCTTTCACTTAGGATTTAGAGTTTTGGCCAACATAGAAAGCAAAATCTTGATTCCCCCACAATAAAGGAGGAAATGAGGTAGGGTAAGAGAACTGTCTCTTTTCCCCTTTGCTTCCGTAAATGAGTTTAGGAAAAAAAGAGTGGATTATGGGGAAGAGAAGAGGAATTTCCCTGAAGCTCTCCATATGTCCCCTTCCCCGTCAATAGGAACTGGGCCTGGGGCCAAGCAGTGTTGGCAGGGCCCCTGGCAGCTGTGCTTGGGCAAGAGGCACGGACGGGCGAGGCTACAAGGGAGCATGCTGCCAGGATCTCTCGGTCATACAGCGCGTGGACAAATCCAGCCTGGCCGCCTGGGCCCCCCAGCTAGAGTGGCCGAAGGTGGGGAGTCAGGAAGAAGGAAGCTCTGGGTCTAACTGAACTCCCCCTCTTCCCAGGCCCAGCTAGGTTTCTCACCTCCCGGACATCAAATTCATTGTTCTGGCCCCTGGCTAGTGTCCTGCTGTGTCTGTGTCTGTCTTTACATTATCCAATCACTTTCCCCATGTCTCCCAGGCTCCGTGAGTGCCACAAAGTGGGGAGGGGGTGGGGGCCATCATGTCATCGTATCAGAAGGAACTGGAGAAATACAGAGACATAGATGAAGATGAGATCCTAAGGACCTTGAGCCCTGAGGAGCTAGAGCAGCTGGACTGCGAGCTACAGGAGATGGACCCCGAGGTAGGGGCTCTTGCACGGGGAACCAGGGGCCATCTCCAGGCATTTGGGAAGCGTGATGGGCCCTGGGTGGCTGAGATCGGGGCTGCCTACAGGGCTTGGAATCCCAAGAGGGCCCAGGAGAAGGTGTCTGTAGATGTTCAGGGAGCCCTGGAGGTGCCCCAGATCAAAGGGTCTGACTCGCTCCCCAAAATTCATCCCTAAGAACATGCTCCTACCAGCTGGACTAAGACAACGTGACCAGACAAAGAAGAGCCCGACGGGGCCACTGGACCGGGATGCCCTTCTGCAGTATCTGGAACAGCAGGCACTAGAGGTCAAAGAACGTGATGACTTGGTGCCCTTCACAGGCGAGAAGAAGGGTATGGAGACACTAACAACCATGCCGACCAAAACCCAAATGGGTCGTCTCAAGTGTTCCCCCTCCAGCTTCTAGCTGCCCGGGGACCTGGCCACCCTGAAACACACATGCCGCCTTTCACTCTTCAGCTTGTAGAAGAGATTAGAGAACCTGGGAGTCCCGAGCTGGTAGAGGACTCCGGCCTTCCGGCAGCCCCTAGTGACCCAGAACTCTACCTCCTGGAGAAGGAAGGGAAGCTAGAGACCAGAATCTTAGGAGGAATGACCTTCACTTGAACCATCCCTCATCTCCCCATCAGGGAAACCCTATATTCAGCCCAAGAGGGAGATTCCTGTCCAGGAGCAGATCACTCTGGAGCCTGAACTGGAAGAGGCCCTGGCCCATGCCACCGATGCCGAAATGTGTGATATTGCAGGTGGGTGGCCGTGGGAAGTTAAGGAGGGTAGGGAGATCCGGGGGCGGGGGTGGGACCAGTGAGGAAGGCCCTGAACAGGACGTGGATGTTAGAGAAACCTCAGGTCACAGTTTTAAATTTTTGCTTGTGTATTCACTCATTCATTTTTTAATCCAATGAATTCACATCTCAGAGACAAGTTTACAAGGATGCCTGGATGGTTCAGTCGGTTAAGCGTCCGACTTCGGCTCAGGTCATGATCTCACGGTTTGTGGGTTCGAGCCCTGCATCGGGTTCTGTGCTGACAGCTAGCTCAGAGCCTGGAGCTTGTCTTTGGATTCTGTGTCTCCCTCTCTCTCTGTCCCTCCCCTGCTCACACTGTCTCTCTCTAACTCTCAAAAATAAATAAAAAACATATTTTTTTTAAAAAAGAGACAAGTTTACAGGGATTACAAAGCAGATAAAAGTAGAACTATTCTGGCTGGAAACAGGAGGAAGTCTGACAGACTCCCTCACTCTTTTCTTTTTTTTTTTTTTAATTGAAACACTGTTGTTTTTCCCTCCCTCACCCTCTAGGGGCTCCTTAGGGACCTTTCCTTAGCCCTGTCTCAAAGTTTATTTTTTAATTTTTTTAAGTCTATTTAGTTATTTTGAGGTGGGGAGGGACAGAGAGAGAATTCCAAACAGGGTCCATGCTGTCAGCACAGAGCCCGATGCGGGGCTTGATCTCGTGAACTGTGAGATTATGACCTGCGCCGAGATCAAGAGTCGGACGCTTAACGGACTGAGCCACCCCAACGCCCCCTCATCTCAAAGCTTTTTTTTTTTTTCAAATGTTTTATTTATTTCTAGGAGAGAGGAAGACAGCGTGAACAGGGGAGGGTCAGAGAGAGGAGCCACAGACTGAAACAGGCTCCAGGCTCCGAGCTGGCAGTCAGCACAGAGCCCGACGCGGGGCTCGAACCCACGAACCGCGAGATCATGACCTAAGCGAAAGTCGGACGCTTAACCGACTAAGCCACCCAGGCGCCCCTCAAAGTTTTAAAAACTACCACCTTAAGCAGTTCACAGAAGGAAACCCTGGGACCTAGGCAGAGTGGGAGGCTCTTTGGAAGAGTGGAAGAAGTCAGGCTTTAAAACAGCAACAGAGGGGCCCCTGGGTGGCTCAGTCCGGTAAGCGTCTGACTTCGGCTCTGCAGCCTGCTTCAGATTCTGTATCTCCCTCTCTCTCTGACCCTCCCCTGCTCACAGTCTCTCTCTCTCAAAAATAAATAAAACATTTAAAATAATAATATATAAAAATAAAACTGCGACAGATTCAGAATGAGGAGGGAGGGGGATTCAGAACGAGCCCCTTCTTCTCATCCCTTGTCTCCCCCCGCCCCCCCCAACTCTCTCCAGCAATTCTGGGCATGTACACACTGATGAGCAACAAGCAATACTACGACGCCATCTGCAGCGGAGAAATCTGCAACACCGAAGGCATTAGCAGTGAGTATGTTTGAAAGCAGGGTGCCCAGGGCTGTTGGCAGGGGGTCCCGAGGTCTGAGGAAAGGTAGCAAAGGGTGAAACGGGACTCCTGGAGAGGACATGGTACATAAGTAATATGAGAACCAATGGGGCAGAGATCGTGGGGGACACGTTGGGGTTTCCTTGCGGCCCTCGCCCCCAGGTGTGGTGCAGCCGGACAAGTACAAGCCAGTGCCAGATGAGCCCCCAAATCCTACAAACATCGAGGAGATACTAAAGAGCGTGCGAAACAATGACAAGGAGCTGGAGGAGGTGAACCTCAATAACATACAGGTATCTGACCCCTATCCTCCATTAATAAATGGGGTGACTATGTGAGTGCCGGCTACGCGGGCCCCTTAGCCCACTGTCTCATCCCCTCTGACAGGACATCCCAATACCCATGCTAACCGAGTTGTGTGAGGCAATGAAGACAAATACCTATGTCCGGAGCCTCAGTCTGGTGGCCACAAGGAGTGGTGACCCCATCGCCAATGTAAGGCAACCTAAAGTCCCTGGCCCTCTCCCCATACTTTCACATGCACCCCTGCCAGGGCTGTCAGAAGGGGTGGGGCTGGGGGTGCTGTTCCTACCACGTAATCTTAGGATGGCCTGATGCAGACTCCTACCCTCAGTCCTATGACTTTCAGCTCAGAAAAGCTCAGATTGTCTTCTCAGCGAGCCACGGTCCTCTCTACCACCCCACCAACTCCACCCCGTGGTCAGCCTCCCTGCGTCCCCTACTCCCTTCTGTCTCCCTCTAGCCCCACCTACAGCTCCTCAAGGACCCTCTTGCTCCTGTTCTTTCTCTCCTCAGTCATCTGTGAAACTGTCCCCTAATCCTAACCCAAGTCCTTACTACCCAGGCGGTGGCCGACATGTTGCGGGAGAACCGTAGCCTCCAGAGCCTGAACATCGAATCCAACTTCATCAGCAGTACAGGGCTCATGGCCGTGCTGAAGGCAGTTCGGGAAAATGCCACACTCACTGAGCTCCGTGTAGACAACCAGGTGAGCTTTCCCTCCCTCTGGTCTTTACATTCGGCTAATATTCACGGAATCTCCTCCCTGAGGCTGCCACGGGGTCAGGATCCCATCTAATCTTGCTGGAATCTCTTCATTGTCTCTTTGAGGGGTGCCAAGGCCAGCGCCTCTCATGACCCACTCTGATGAAACGAGTTTTGACCTCCCAAAAGGTTGGTGGTGTGGGGCGGTGAACAACACAGAGGGGACGCTGACCGGTTTCCTGTCTCCCTCCCCCAGCGCCAGTGGCCTGGCGATGCAGTGGAGATGGAGATGGCCACCATGCTCGAACAGTGTCCCTCCATCGTCCGCTTTGGCTACCACTTTACACAGCAGGGGCCACGAGCTCGGGCAGCCCAGGCCATGACCCGGAACAATGAACTACGTGAGTAAATGCAGACATGCTGTTTGGGGGAAAGGGCAAGTAGGTAGTAGAGCCTTCTGTAACCTGACTTAGTGACTAACAGCCTAGGGTACTGCCAAAGAAGCAGTATTCACATGGCAAGTTTAAATACCATAAGTGACCAAAAAGTAGATAGAAAAGTACCCCCCTGCCTCCAATTTATACCCGTAGGAAGGTAAAGCTAGACATACCCATTTGGAGGCATAGTATTTTTACTTGCCATGTCATTTCTTATTTTGTTTTGTGAATGTGGGGTGGGCATGCTCGCTGGCCTAACACACCACCTCTTGAGGAGTCTGGCCAAGGACTTGGAGAGAAGAGCACCTTTACAGGAAGTAAGAGATGGAACAGAAACTTTTGTTTACGGTTTCCCGTTACAGGTCGCCAGCAAAAAAAGAGATAACACTACCTTTCCCTTTACCAACCAGAGCTGGAAGCCCCTGAATGCTAAAAGCCTCATCTCTCTCTCTTCCTGTAAATAAAGGCCCTTCTGTCCACTCTGCCTGCCTCCTTCCTTGGGCTCTGGGGTGGGAATCTTGGCGCTAACCCCCAAGGGCTACTGCCAGTTCATCAGGGGATTATTTATACTCTGGGGATCAGCAGGCAGGGAGGTTCAAGTTACTAGGAGGAGGTGGGGAAGCTCCCTCCCTTGGTGTTCCCCGTCCCCCTGTCTATTCATTTAGTCTTTTCTGCTCTCATAGGGTGCCTACCCCAACCCTTTTTCCAGATGCGGCCAGGTCCCCCAGCGCCTACCCACAACCCTCATGTGATTTGAAGGAGGAAAGGACGTTGAGTGGAGGCGGGGAAGAAGGCAGACAACATGAAGGGCAAAGACCTCCTTCTGACAGACTTATTAATAGGGCATTGGGCTACGTGCAGCTGACGCTTGGCATGACATTGGTAGAGGTGGGGGAAGGGGTAGAAGTATGGGGAGCCATGGACATTGCAGGGAAGAACTGGCCAGGCTGAGAATGCAGATTGGAAATCCTGAAATGGAACAAGGAAGGAGACTCGAGGAAAATTCGGCTCCCAGAGCCCACTGAAATTTATTTGTGAACTGAGGGGGGAATGAGGGTGTCAGTCCAAGGGGAGATCAGGGGGTTCCTCTTCATCAGAGTCAAACTCAACATTCTCATCTTTTACCCATCGACCTTGTCCATCTGGGATCCATCCAGAGCTGGAAATACCAAAGAAAATAGAATAGGTCAGGAAAAGAGGTTTAAGACATTAGTAGGGAATAAGAAAAAACAATTGAGAGGGATTGAAAAAAGGAGAGTCGGAGAGAAGAGGGAAAACTTCAGGAAGGTGATTCTACACACTCACCTTCGAAGGGTGAGGTAATGATCCAGGGCGCGTCTTCTCGTGGGGCTCATGGGTGCGGGGGGTGAGACAGCTGCTGACTCCTCGGCCTGTGGGCCAGCCCCAGGCACGGGTTCCCTACTGATCTTCCCGCTCTCGGGTTTGACCTCTGGGGGTGGCAAAGGGGAATGGGAGACAGAGGGACGAGGGGTTTCTGGTCTGGGTAGAGAAGAATCAACGTCTGTAAAAGTGCTAAAGGAAAATGGCCAATTCTCTTACGACTCCCACCCCTGACAGCAGTGCCTTCCTAAACTGCTTCCCTCGAGGACCACCTGGCTGGCTCAGCCATAGAGCACGCAACACTTGATCTCAGGGTTGTGGGTTCAAGCCCCACATTGGGTGTAGAGATCAGGTAAACATAAAAATCTTAAATATAAATATATATAGTACGTATATACATATTATATAATTCCAAATGTTTATTCTATATGGGTAGGTACTATATTACATATCATATAATATGTGTCTATGTATTATATATGACATATATGTAATATATACACATTATGTAATATGTATATATACATGTATAATATGTATGATAAGGTATAATATTATATATCATATATATATATATGCTGCGTTCCTTAAGATGTTTTAGTGAATGTTCTGCATAAAAAAGAATCTTGGAATGAAATGAATTTTTTAAAGGCTAAGTTAAAATTTTTTAAGTTTTTTTTAATCTTAAAACTTGGAAGAGCCCTTAAAATATACTAATATTACTATTCAAATTAGGATTACAAAGTGCCATTTTCCAAACTTAAAAAAAATTCTTTTTCCTGAAACACCAGTTAACATACCTGGACTTCTAGTATTCCTGAGAATGCAATCTGGAACACAATCCCTTTAGAACCTCTACTCCTCTGCCCCTCCCTCCCTATGGCTTTCCTACCCCCACAGACCTGTACTTCCGGCGGCAGCAGCTGTTGTAGTGAGGGGCTCTGTGCAGAGCACTCTGGGTGGTAAGTCGGGTCTGGGTTAGCAAAGGAGCCTGGTATGGAGAGCGGACACAGAGTCAAAAAAAAATTTTTTTTAATGTTTTATTTATTTCTGAGAGAGAGAGAGAGGCAGCGTGAGCAGGGAAGAGTCAGAGAGAGAGGGAGACACAGAATGTGAAGCAGGCTCCAGGCTCTGAGCTAGAGGTCAGCACAGAGCCGGAGGCGGGGCTCGAACCTACTAACCATGAGATCACGACCTGAGCCCCCCAGGCGCCCGAGGGCACAGAGTCAAAACCCTTCAAGCCAAAAGACCCACCAGGAACACGCTCTCCCCACCCTGCTCACCTCAGCTTTGGTCTCTGACCTCCATTCGTTCTGCTGTCTGGGATTCTGCTCTGTCCCCTTCCCTGGCTGCTTCTTGCCGTAGAAAAGCTGCAGGCCTGAGGAGACGGGGGAAGAGAATTAAAAACAGGGAAGCAAGAGAGATCTGCAGAGATCTGGAGGATTTATTCTCTAAGCCCTGTCTTCCCTCAAACTTACTGGACAGATGTTTCTTGCCTGCACGGTGGGCAGTCAGCATGGCCAGGGTGTCCAGGACGGGTCGATGGGGACAGATGGCACAAGCAAAGCTGGAGAGGAGGAAAGAAGATATTTGCTCCCGAGGCGGTGGGGTCTCGGCTCTAAGTACCACCTTGACCTAGCAATCAATACTAGATACTCCAGCTCTCCGCCCACGGCCCGATAAAATTTTATTGAGCCTCCAACCGCAGAACCCTCAGGCTTGATCACTCCTCGTCCTCACCGTCCATCCCGCAGCATCAGCGCCTCATCCTCTGGGATGTAACTGGCCAGCAGGTCCCCGACTCTTCGTTTCTACAGGGGGATCGGCGGGTTAGGAGAAAGGGACGGACGGGAAACAACAGGGACGAGGATTGAAAGGGAATGAGGACCATGGGGCGGGGGGGGGCAACAGAGACCCCAGGGAGGAAAGGGGTCGCTACCCAGCTCTGGCAGCTCCCTGGACCCCCCCGTTGCCAGAGCAACAAACCAGCTCTTTCACAGGGCAGTGAAGCTGCTCCTGACGCTCCCCTCTAGCGCTTACTTTGAGCACATTGAGTTGACTCCAATCGTCACCTTCCCTCTTGAAAGACATTACGACGGAGTCCCAGGAACGAGCAATTCTCCTGGGCCGCCTTCGCCTCTCCTTTCAGGCCACCGTAGCAAGGATGGGGCGTCTCCTTCCCTTCGGGTTCCTTTCCGGTTGGCCTCCTCTCTTCCCTGCGTGCACAGCGCCCTCCGCCAGCCGGCCCCCGCTTACCGCCGGGACCGCACTTCCTACGCTGCCCGGCGACGGCGCACGCGGGCGGCATTTTGGGAAATGAAGTCTTTTTTTTTTTTTTTTTTCCCCAAAGAGCTTGCCTCCCGGCTGCCTCTCGGCCCTCGCATCCTGCCCGCTTCGGGACGTCTGCAGGGAGAAGAATCTAACTGTGAAGACCGGTTTTGAGGGTGTGACAGATTCGACGCCGTGCGGGCCTTGGAGGATCCCAGAGTGGAAAGTGTACTACGAACTCTAGCAGTCATCACCCGGGTTGGGCCGGATTTATTCCCGACACTGGTGGACCAACCCCAGGACGGGGCGGAGCCAGAGCGGGGCGAGGGGGAACGAATCTAGGAGGTCGGGGCTGTCAGACTAGGGAGCAAACTGAGCTGAGTGCCAAGGAAGGTGACTAGAGTTCAAAGGTCATAGGTCAGTGTAGCGATTTGTGGTGGGAGGGTCGAAAGTCGGCGGGGTCCTGAGTCTAGAGACCGGTAGGGACTGAATACTCAGGATACAAATTTGGGGGAAGGGGGATTGGAGGGAGGAGAAGCGAGAGCGGAGGGGGCGCCTGGTACCGGAGGAGGCGGGAGAATTAGGAGAGAAGACAGAAGGGAGAAGGAAGCCCCTTGATAGTCATTCCTAGACCCCGGCCCCGTCACTATTGAGCACTTAGCCAGGCCTCCCTTAGTTGCAACCCCAGCCGTCGGCAGGGTCAGGAGATGGCTTCTCCCTCTAGACAGGCCCCCCTCGGGGGGTCAGGACTGCTTCAAGGGAGCCGGGCTCGATCTTACGGAAGCCTGGTGCAGTCAGCTTGCTCTCCGGTGAGGGAGAGACGCCTGGAGCATCAGTTGGCCCCCGGAGACACCCTGGCTGGACTAGCACTCAAATACGGGGTGACGGTGAGTCTTCCACGGTTGGGTGCAGGCAGCCATGTAGGAGGGATTTATTCCTCGGAAGAATGTCCTGGTCATTCTGGGCAGCTTCCCTTGACATTCTCCCAGTTCTGCTGTGGTCTGACCCTCCTTTTTATCTTTCCGTTTTCCCATCTCCGTGTTGCATTGCCTGGTTGGGACAAATCTTGTGCCACTGCTCCAATGGAGAGAAGCTTCTTCTGTTTACTGTGTCAGCCTCTGACCTAGAGGCTCCACGTCCCTTAGCCCACTGGGTTCTCTCACAGCCCTGTCGAGCATAGTTATCGTCCCCTGTTTACAGATGAAGAAACGGAGACCTAGATCGGTTAACCCTTTTGACCAAGGTCAAATAACTACTGAGTGTTAGAGTGGGAATTCAAACGGGTCTGTCGGACTCCGAAGCCCGTACTCTTAACCACCCAGAAACGTTTTAACTGCAAGTGATTAAACATTTACAGCAAGCAATCAAGAGCTGGTTTCTAGTTCTGAGTTTTTAGGAGACCAGTCCTCAGCCCCTCTAGTTCTAAGTTTTTAAAGTCTCTCTCTTCTGGTTCTTTATTCCTCAGCGGTCCGCTGCCTCCTTCTTCCCAGGAAGGTGGCCTCGGTGCAAAACAGGTACTCTCTACAGGAGGCATTTCGTGGGTCTATTTGATAGGTATAAAAAAACATCGCATTAAATTGATGAATTTTCCCCCCGTATCCTGTTGTGTTTAGGCAATATTTCTGTGCTTGGTATGTTTATTTTTTATTTGCGTGTGTGTGTGTGTGTGTGTGTGTGTGTGTGTGCTTGGTATGTTTAAACCATGGTGCTAATCATTCCAGTAGATAGAAACATAAACACTGTGTTGTTACCCTCGTGTCATCTGCAATCTAGTGAGAAGTGAAAAGGGACACAAATATTGATTGCAGGGGACAGAATGCGGTGACTTTGTAGAAGTATTAATAAAGGGTCGGAAATCAGAAAAGAAGATTAATTTTTATCTGGAAGGAGGCAGGGGAGGACACAGGTGCAGATTTTAAGGAGCCATGAAACACGTAGAAGTTCCTTCCTCTAGGTCCTCTGCAAGCCTATAATCCAGTTGTTTATACCTTTTACGTGTTTGTCTTTCCAATAACCTGTGCATTCCATAAGGGACAGACCTGTTTTCTTTCCATTTTTTAAAAACTTTTTTAATGTTTTATTTATTTTTGAGAGAGCGATAGAGACCGCATGAGCAAGGGAGGGTCAGAGAGAGAGAGGGAGACACAGAATCCAGACAGGCTCCAGGCTCTGAGCTGGCTGTTAGCACACAGTCTGACTCGGGGCTCAAACCCACGAACTGTGAGATCATGACCTGAACCGAAGTCGGACACTTAACCGACTGAGCCACCCAGGCGCCCCTCTTTCCATTTTATATCTCTCGAGTCTGGCATAGTCCTTAGCACCTAGAAGCTAATAGATGGCTTTTGAATGAATGAAAACGTGGCTAAGATTCCCACAGGTGGAGGGGCGCCTGGGTGCCTCAGTCAGTTAAGGGTCCAACTTCGGCTCAGGTCATGAACTCATAGTGTATGAGTTCGAGCCCCGCATCGGGCTCTGTGCTGACAACTCGGAGCCTGGAGCCTGCTTTGGACTCTGTGTCTCCTTCTCTCTCTGCCCCTCCCCCACTTATAACCTGTCTCTCAAAAATAAATAAATGTGTAAAAAAAAAAAAAAGATTCCCACAGACGGAGATTGGGAGGCCAGGAAAGCGAACATGTCAAGTCAAGGCCATGGCCAAGGAAAGGGATATGAAAGTACTGAGCAGTCTCTGCATCCCAGCAGTGACCCCGAAGCTGTGCAAAGGAGGAAGCCACACTACTGGGAGACAGGTTATATGTGGAGGTTTTCATACAGCCCCGTCTCCACCTGAGTACAGAACTCTATAGCCTGGTGAACCGTTCTAGGCTCTGGCCTCGTTCTGCCGCTTACTGGCTGAGTGATTGCATTAGTCACTTCACCTGGCTGGGGCCTCAGCTTCTGTACCCTTTGTGAAATGAGGAAGGTATCTTAAATAACGATAATTACCTAAGTTATTACCTCTCATTAAACACGAAGTGTGTGTGCCAAGCTCCACGTATTGTCTCCATAAGACTTTATGAGGCGGGTATAACTATTCCCCAAACATTCAAAGATAAGAAAAGAGGGACTTAGGAAGATAGCCTGCTTTAGATGACCAGTCTACTATAGAGGTGACTAGTCTACTTGGTAGAACTAGGATTCAGACTAGGTTGTCTCACTCTAAAATCATCACTTTGAACTGCTCTGTTAACCAGCTAGACTCTACGGGCGCCTGGCTGGCTCAGTCGTTAAGCATCTGTTTGCGGCTCAGGTCATGATCTCATGGTTCATGAGCTCAAGCCCCACTTCAGGTAAAACAGGAGTCCTGCTTTCTCTCTCTCTCTCTCTCTCTCTCTCTGCCGCTCGCTCACTTGCACTCTCTCTCTCTCAAAAATAAATCAGTTTATTAACCAGATTCTAGTGGCCTTTCTAGCTCAGTGGACTGTGGCTCAGCAGCCAAGGAATCCTCTGGAGTTTGGTTTTGGTTACATTCTTTCTTTTTTTAATTTTTGAGAGAGAGAGAGAGAGAGCCTGAGTGAGAGCCTGAGTGAGGAAGGGCAGAGGGAGAGAGCGAGATCCAGAATTGGAAGCAGGCTCCAGGCTCTGCACTGTCAGCACAGAGCCCAATATGGGGCTCTTAACTCACAAGCTGTGAGAGCATGACCTGAGCCAAAGTCCTACACTCAGCTGACTGAGCCACCCAGGTGCCCCTGGTTACATTCTTTTAAGAAGTGGAATGATGTTGGGGCACCTGGGCAGCTCAGTGGGTTAAGTGTCTGACTTCGGCTCAGGTCATGATCTCACAGCTTGTGAGTTCAAGCCCTGCATCAGGGTCTGTGCTAACAGCTTACAGCCTTGAGCCTGCTTCCGATTCTGGGTCTCCCTCTCTCTCTGCTCCTACCCCGCTTACACTGTGCCTCTCAAAAATCAACAAACATTAAAAAAAAAAATGTAAGTGGAATGATGTGGCCTTATATGGAACTTCTAATTAATAATAAAAATAAGAAAATTCACAGAATTTCATAGCATCTTGGAGCTAGAAGGGACCTAGGATAGTATCTAGGCAAAATCAAATCAATAGCATCAAAGCACTTGGTTACATAAAAGTACAGAACTGCAAGCCAATTTTAACTTTTTTTTATTGTTCAGATTAATCCAGTTTTATTTTAAACACATTCTAGCATACTATTTTTTTACTAATACACTACATCTGAGATTTCCATATTTTGTTATCTAGTTTATTTACCCATAAAACACGAAGGAACCTCGGCTGTATGCCAAATTTGCGTGATCCCGAGGAGTGCCTTAGGGTACAGAGACAGCATCCCTGGCCTCAAAGGACACAGAGTTTGGGCAAGACAAATGTGCAAAGATGTGAACAACAGTACAACAGGGTGGTAGGTATTACATGGCAGTGTTCACAGTGTACTTTGGGATCCCTGGAAAAGGTGACACAGAGGGAGTGACAGTTGACGAGTGGAAGTTTTCCCAGCAGAGAAGGGGAGAGTGGAGAAATGTTTCAGACAGATAAAGACACAAAGGTGCGATCAGAAAATGATCATAAAATGTTTGATCATAAAATCATAAATCATAAGATCATAAAATGTTTGAAAAAAATGAAAAGTTCAGGAAGGCAAAATGTATAGGTGTAAGAAGAGAGATGAGGCTAGATGTCATATTGGGGTCGATTGAGAATCCTAGGATGCTAATTGGAATTTTATCTCTGAGCCAATGGGGAGCCATAGGAGGTTTATCAGCAGGGTAGTGGGTTGATCAGATTAATTTTTTTAGAAAGATAGATGTCAGGGGTGCCTGCGTGGCTCAGTCTGTTGAACGCCCAACTGTTGACTTCAGCTTGGGTCATGATCCTTAGGGTCATGGGATCAAGCCCCTCATCTGGCATGGAGCCCAGTGCAGAGCCTGCTTAAGATTCTCTCTCCTTCCCTCTGGCCCTCTCCTGTCACTAGTTCTCTAAAAACCAATCAATCAATAAGACAGATGTCAGCAGGAGGAGATGCATAGAAATGGAGACAGGAAGACTGGAAGAGACATTTTTGCAGTATGCTTGTTGACCAGTTGGGTTAAGGATGGCATTGACATTTCTACCTTGGATGGCAAGTGGATTGTAATACCAGACACTATGTTCCGTGATGGGTAAATAGGTACTAAATAAGTAGTTTGGTCAGCAAAATTATTAATGTGAAAAGCATTCCCAGAAGGAGTAAAAAGGCCCAGAATTCTAATTCCACCTTTGTCATTAATTTGCTGGATAATCTTAGGCAAGTAACAACCTATCTGAGCCTCAGTTCCTTCATCTTTTAACACAAGTTCCCAAAGTGAGATTTGTCAGGGATCCACAAGATCAAAACTGTTTTCATAGTGATGATAATAAGACTTTGTCTTTTTCATCCTCATTCTCATGAGTGCACTGTATTTTTCAGAAGCTACATGTATGACGTGTAATATTCCAGCCCATCAAATGTACAGGCAGATAGAAGAATTGTCTGTTGTCTTTTGTTAAGTCACACATTGGACTGACTTGCAAAAAGATAAAGCAGTGCCTCTCTTTTCTCTCCCTTTGTTGTTGTTTTGGAAAATAGTTATTTTTCATTAGAATATTTATGTTAACATGTAATGGGTTACTTTTATTTATTTTTTAAATGTTTTTTTAAATTTATTTCTGAGAGAGAGAGACAGTGTGAGTAGGGGAGGGTCAGAGAGAAAGGGAGACACAATCTGAAAACAGTCTTCAGGCTCTGAGCTAGCTGTCAGCACAGAGCCCGACACGGGGCTCGAACCCACAAACTGTGAGATCATGACCTGAGCCGAAGTCGGACGCTTGACTGAGCCATCCAGGCACCCCTGTAATGGGTTACGTTTAAATAAGTACATGTTTTTCTATTTGTTTGCTTTTCATTTATAATAACTTAAGTGTTGCTCTACCTAAAGGAAAGCTTTTTTTCCTCGTTTTTTAAAATGTAAAGGGACCCTAAAACCAAAAAGTATGAAAACCGCTGATCAATAAAATAGCAATAATATCAGCTCTCTGTATTTTAGCTGGGTTGTTATTGGGTCAAATAAGACTCTGTACCATCACCTTAAAAGGCATGAGACACTGTACAGATAGAAGACTGATCATTGCTACTGTCATTAATTGCGGTGACTTTTTTTTAAAGATGGAACAGATTAAGCGTGCAAACCGCCTTTATACTAATGACTCCATCTTCCTGAAGAAAACCCTCTACATCCCCATCCTGACAGAGCCCAGAGACCTCTTCAATGGCTTGGATTCTGAGGAGGAGAAAGATGGAGAAGAAGAAGTACAGTCAAGCAAGGATGAAGGTCAGCCGCACTCCGCTGACAGGAAGAAACAAGAGACAGGTTCAGGACGTGCGAATGGCGAAGTTCTTCCCACGCCTGGCCGGGAACCCCCCACTCCCATCCATGACCTCTCTGCCTCTGATTTCCTTAAGAAGCTTGATTCTCAGATCAGCCTGTCCAAGAAAGCTGCTGCCCGGAAGCTGAAAAGAGGGGAAAGCGGGTGAGTCTCGAAGGCTTCCTGTCAGGCCCCTCCACAGACTTCTTCATTCGGCCAGCCTTGGCTGACCAGACACACAAGTGAGTGAGCACAGGGTCAGCAGAAGCAAAGTAAAGCCTTTCCCCGGGGAGGCCCTAAAACAGCAGAGCCAATGGCTGCTGGGATGGGTAGAGGAGCGGGAAATGGGCTTGTGTTCTCATTGGAGCAAGGTAGTTGAGCGTTGTTAGAGCTCTGACGGTCCGTGAAGGAGCATTACAAGGAGCATTCCGGTTAGAATTTACTGAGAGGGTAACAGGACTCCATCTCAGAGTGAGCGGCTCATGAGTATTAGGAGGGTAGGATAGGCTCCTTTCTGGGCTTCTTCCCCTGACCTGTCCCTCTGCCCCCTTTCCTCACCTGCAGGCTTCCTGGGGAGGAGTCAGGCCCTCACCTGAGCTCCCCTCGGATGCAGCAGAGAGCAGTCCTAGGTCCAGTACCGCTGACCCGGACCTCTCGGACCCGGACACTTCGGGACCAGGAGGATGAAATCTTCAAACTCTGATGTGCCCGGAAATGATTGAGAAAAGCAAGATGTTGAAGTAGCAACTCGAGGGGGAGAGGAGCCTGAGGTGAGGCTCTAGAACACGGCTTCCCAGCCCACCTCTCTCCCTCCCGCCTTCATTCCAGCCTTCTTGTCGATCTCGAGTTCCTTGGCCTGGGGCAGCTTTATTGGCAAGAGTAGAGGATGGGGGGCAGACCCCTCCTCAGTTCCAGGGCTGAATCTAGAGCTGTCCTTTAGGTTAAAAAGGCTCTTTTTACCTCCCTGTTGCCTTTCCCATCCCTTTTACCTTTCCTTGGCCTTAGAACAGGGAGGCAAGGACTCCCCCAGCCTCTTTCCATCTCCAACTACGTTCCCTAATTTATTTGGTGCTATATTGAAGTAGTATTTATTTGCTGTACCTTACCGTTTTCCCTCTTGTAACTGAAAAATGGGATTTCTATAACTCTGGGGTGAAGGGGACCCAGGAATAGCAAGCCAGTGGCTGCTGGCTGCCCACCCTCCCTAACCCCACCTTCTTAACCAAGCAGGTCACTGAGGACAGGGCAGTCTGTGATCAAGCCCCTCTGCAGGGACCGTGCTGGGGCTTTCCCCCAGGCTCGTTGCAAAGAATTTGGGCTCAGTCTTAACTAACGAGTCCACTGTAACTTTTTCACAACTCTTGCTCTGAGAAAAAAACAGCAAGGTAGGGGACTGGAACTCTCCACGCCACCAGTTCACCCTCCTGACCCGCTCCTCTGTTCATTCAGCCTGTGTGAGGCGAAGGAGTTTGAAGAGGACAGTTGGGGGAGACCTTTGGGTGTGGGAGTTGCCTTGTTCTGCTCCCTCTCCACTAGAACCTGTTCATCTATGCCTTGCCCTTCACTGTGTATTTATTGGCCATCCGTAGCACTGACCCACAGTACCGTGTGTTTTTGAGTTTCTTAAGCAGAAGTAGGCAAGGGAACCCCAGAGCTGCTGGCACGATGCCTCAGTCTCCTGTATGGAAATGGTGAGAGGCAAGGTGAGCGGTGTTTTTCTCTCTCTCCTCTGTGACGGTTGTCAGGTGTAAGAAGCTGGAGCGATTAAACACTGAGCCCTGTGCA
The DNA here is from genome assembly GCA_017311185.1 of Proteles cristata cristata. Lineage (NCBI taxonomy): Eukaryota > Metazoa > Chordata > Mammalia > Carnivora > Hyaenidae > Proteles > Proteles cristata. Next base: position 839,413 of record JAESUZ010002594.1, read on the forward strand.
CGTCTTAGGAGTTTTATTTCCCCTCTGAGACCCTCTCCTGCCCTAGCCCTTCTTCCTGCACCCTGGAACTCTGTCCAGGCTCTGCCTGGAGCTGGAGGTCTAGGATGGCTCTGAGCCCCTCCCACCCATTCCCCACTTCTGTCTTTAGCGTCCCCTGAAGGGTTAGATGTGTCCCCTGGTTCACAGGGGAGGGGGCTTCCCTGTTTCAAATGTCCCTCACGGGGGACACAGAGATCCCAAGTTTCACTTCGTCTTTCTCAGGCAGCTTCGTTTCCTGTCCCGGGGCTGGAGCGGGAGAGAGGCCTCATCCCGTGGCTTTGCTGCGTCTCCACCGGCTGTGTGGGGGTGGGGTGCGCACAGAGGCCAAAGCCCCGCTCGGGTGGGGGAAGACCGAAGCCTGAGGGCCGCGGGCAAGCGTTAGTGCGGATGAGCAGGGTTAGGAGGCCCGGTCGGTGCGGGGCCCGCGTCCAGGGCCGGCCCAGGCGGCCCTCAGAGTCGGCCCTCGTCCAGCAGCTTCCGGAGCCCCGCGCAGATCTTGTGCAGGTGCGGGGCGAAGTCGGGCCCGTAGAGGGCGGTGAGCAGGCCGGTGTCTGAGAAGTGATCGAACACGTGGCGGATGCGGCCGTGGGACTTGGCCGTGAGGTGGGCCGCCACCAGCTCCAGCAGCACGTCCCGGCACTCCGTCAGCAGGCCCGCCAGCACCGCGGCCTCAAAGGTGAAGGCCACCTCGCCGAAGCTGAGCGCCGTCATGGCGCCCTGCCGCAGCTTGTGGCGGAAGCGGGCGGCCAGGGCCAGCTCGCCGGGCCCGAAGCAGCCGCTGCGGTGCAACACGGCCACCTTGATGGCCACCTTGATCAGGTCCTTGATAACCCTCTGGGCCTGGGGCCGGCTGTGCGTGTACTCTTTGGAAACGCGGTAGAGCTCGTCCAGCACCTCGCTGCTGGTCTCGTCGATGAACAGATGAGCCACGGACCGACCCGCCATCTTACTCAGTAGCTTCTTCTCGGCTTGGATGGCCAGACTCTTTGAGCTGAAGGACTCCATGGTTCCTGAGGAGGCGGGGGCGGGTGATTAGTCACCAGGAGAAAGGCCGCAGGCTTCCTTGGAAAGCGAGAAACGAGAAACGGCGTTCCCCCCTTTCTCTGGTTCCTAGCCCGTTGCTGTCTTTCTTTGTCACCTTTTCCCCCAGGGCCCTTCGGCCACTGTGCCTGGTCCCATTTCTTTTCCCGTAGTACTGTAGGCAGCTTTGATTTCTAAACACAGAGGAGCCCTAATAGCTTTGGCTGGAGGAGTGAAGGCACACGGGAGGCCCAGCCCCACAAGTTAAGTAAGGCCCTCCCCTTTTTTTTTTAATTTTTAGTGTCTGTTTTTTTCGGGAGAGAGAGCTCAAGCAGTGGAGGAACAGAGAGAGAAGGGGACAGATCTGAGGCAGGCTCTGTGCTGACTGACAGCAGAGAGCCCGATGTGGAGCTCAAACTCAGAAACTGTGTGAGATCATGACCTGAGCTCAAGTCAGATGCTCAACCTACTGAGCCACCCAGGTGCCCCCACCCCTGCCCAAGTTCAGTCTTAAGGGGAAGTAGGCTGTTGCTGCTCTAGAGTGGAAAAGATAAGGCTTACCTGGCAGATAATTCTCATAGCTACCACTGTGGCCACTGACCATGCACCATTCCTCTATGCGGTGTGGGTATGACTCTCTTGGTTTTACAGCTGAGCAAACTGAAGCTTGCTTTAAATAATTTGCCCAACGTCAAACGCAAGTGTGTTTCTGACTCCAAAAGCCCGTGTCAGCTAGTGTGGTATCCTGTCTTTATTTATTTTTTTTTTAATGCTTTTATTTATTTCTAGGACAGAGAGAGAGAGAGACAGCGTGAGCAGGGGAGGATCAGAGAGAGAGGGAGTCACAGACTGAAGCAGGCTCCAGGCTCTGAGCTGGCAGTCAGCACAGAGCCGGACGCGGGGCTCGAACCCATGAACCGCGAGATCATGACCTAAGCGAAAGTCGGATGCTTAACCGACTAAGCCACCCAGGTGCCCCCGTGGTATCCTGTCTTTAAAGAAATGAGAAAGAGGGGTCCCAGGAGTCCTAATAAAAATAATAACTAACATTTATTGAGAACCTATGTGACAAGTACTTTATGGAAATTGTCACAGTCTTCCCATAAGGCAGGTATCCCCATCTTACAGTGAGAACACTGAAGCGAAGAGAAATTAAGCAACTTAGCCAGAGTCGCTAGCAGATGATAATGGACTTGGAATGAAATAATCCAAAGAAACCTCTTTCACTGGAATGCTCTCAGTGAGGGTGATGCACACTACGTGAGCATGAGGAGCAAGCTTCCCGGGGCGGGGGTGGGGGGGTGGGGGGTGGGAAGGCAGTGCCAGAGACCTGTGGTCTTCTGCTGGGACTGAACTGAGGACCCTCCCGGTGGCACATCACCAGCATCTGTCCAGGGTTCTCTCCCCGTGGTCTTTGCTCCTGCTTCGGGTTGTTTTGCTTCTTACTTCCCCCTGCCCTGTGCTGCAGGATGTGGCTGTGACCGCAGTGGGGAGCAGCCTCGCCCTCTCCCCTAAACCAGAATGGGGGTCTGAAGACTCCGCAGAGATGGGCACTATTGGACGGGGAAGGGGTTCTTCCCCGGCTGTATCGATCCAGTGGAAACCTGGAAACCTGCTTTGCTCCAGGCCTTGCCTGGGGTTTTCTGGACGGGGCTCCACAGCCGGAAGAAGAGATTGCTCCATGTGAGCCTTCCTTCCTCCTTGGCCTTCCTGTTACCCAGCTCTTCATCGCGCCCGTTGTTATCTCCTAATTGGCCCACTGTCCTCTCCCTCCCTGTTTCAGTCTCCCTTTTGCTCTTGTCTGGGTCCTGCACTGTGATCCTCTGGCCAGGCTCCCCCTCTGGCCCTTATGTCTCCCCTCCCCCCATGTCTCCTACAACGTCCTTCCATCTCTCGCTGCTCTGTCGTACACCCAGGTCACCCCCATACCTCGGCCCTACCTCTGCATTGTCCCAAACCTGGTCTTTCTGAGGCTTCCTTGCCCCTGGAAAACAGAGTTGGACCTCTCTGCTGGGGACCCAAGAATTCTGTCAGGGGAGAGCCTCACGGTATGCAAGGGTCAGGCTGACAGAGCTGTGCCCTTTCTGCCACCACCCCCTACCCCCTCAAAGCCTACCCTCCTGTCCTTGCTGGCCCCTCACCTGCTGCGTGTGCCGGTGCCAATCTTGCCTTGGATGTCCCAGGAGAGCTGACAGAATGGAGAAGCTCCTAAGAGAGAGGCCCTTGGGCTTGGCCCCACCCCTCAGGCCCCGCCTACACTCGGTGCTCAACCTCCGGTTCATCACTGTCTCTAAGGTCTGTGGCCCCAGAGCCTCCCAGACATACAACAAAGATTAAAAGGAATTGTGAGCGCTCTGTAGGAAATAGCCTTGGCTTGGCTTTTTTTGAGGTTAGGAGGCGGGATTATACATCCCCTGCTCTCAAATTGTTCGTTTGCTTCTTTCTTTCCTCGACGCTCAGTTCCTTGAGATCTTCTATTTCCGTGGTACTGGGAAGCATGTGAAGTACACATTGCTGGAGTAGAGGTCACTGGGGAAGGTTCTGAAGATTGAATTGAGCTTAGGCTGCAGACGCCAGAGGCAGGCCAAAGCCCAGCAGGTGTGAGTGTGTCCCTGGAGTCTCAGGCGAGGGTGGTGCTTGGGGCAGCCCTACCTCGAGCACAGGCCTCCAGTACCTGCCAGGTAAGGAGTGGCCAGACTGTCCCTGCCCTTGAGAAGAAGGTGCTGGGGCTGCGGTGGCCAAACCAGATGCAGCCAGCAGGGGTCAGCATGGCACTGAACCACTAGAGGAAGCAAGCCACCTTGCCGTGCTTCTGTGTCGCTGCTATGGGGATGCAGAAATGAAGGTAAGTCACAGTTTCTGAATGAGGCCAAAATACTGACCATCAAGAATCTGACAGCTTGGTCAGGGAGAGTAAGCATGTGTAACTATGATGCGAGTCAAATGATGGCATTAGCTTAAATAGAAATTGGAAGAATAATGAGCATAAACAAAAGTTTCGATGATTTCTGACAGGAAGGCTGACAAGGCAGAATGAGAAGGATGGACTCAACTATTTGGCAGGCAGAGATGGGGGAGAAGTGCTTCCCAGGTGATGGGAAGCCGTCCAACAACTAAAGGTAATATAGGGCATACTCAGGAAGTGCTGATTTATTCTGTTTGCAACCCAGGTTGTTTGAGAGAGACGTGAACAAGGAAGAAGCAGATCATGGTAGGCTTTAACGGATTTAATCGAGGGTTTACACTTCTGTGGGCAATGGGAAGACATTCGCCAGTTTGAATCCGGAGAAGAAATCATTAGCTCGGTGGGAATGGGTTAGAGGCCTCAGGGAGGTTTTAGCTGAGGGCAGACCTGTGGGATCTGCGGACAGCTTGTTTAGACACAGGATGAGGCCTGATGAGACACCCTGGGCTTTGGTGACCTTACAAGAAATTAAAGCAGAAGGGGAAGGATTGGAAAGTTGGTTGGCTTGCAAAAGCCAAAGAGTAAATTGAGGTTCTGAAATAGAAGCCACCATGAAACACTGACTCCACGGTTGAGGCTTGGTCCCTTCCTTGCTCGCAGCTGTCACCGCCACCGGGTCCAGGGCTGAGGGCCCCAGATACAACCTAGACTCACCATGTGTGGTTGCTGTCTGCCTCCCTCTACCTCGTCCCATGTTCTAGATTTTCCCACTTCTCGTGTTTTTGCCTGGAACTCTTCACACACACCTCTTCCTTGCCTACTTAATTCCTCTCAGCCTTCAGGTCTCAGCTGGAAAGTCAGACCTGTGGAGCCATCACAAGTCCCTAAACCAGGTTAGACTCTTCCTTATGATATAACGCACTATAGAGCCTTATATACCTCCCCTATTATAAATCCCCTCTTCACTGTAATTTACGGTTTTATCAACTGCATCACCATTGAACTGTAAACTCCATGAGGGCAGGGGTGATGCCTTAGTGCCTGTAGAGTGCCTGGCTCACCCTGCTTAGTCAGTATTGGCTGAAAGAATAAATTCAAAACGCACCCAAGAAACAGGAGATGAGAGGGAAACTGTAGCAACGTAACAGTCACGTGTAATATTGTTCATTTAATTCATTTGTGGAGAAGTCTTTCTTTTTCTCTTAATCTATACCCATTTTTAGTAGTCTCCAAACCCACAGCCTATAATTAGCAGCAAATTAAAAGAGGAAAGAGGAGCTTTTAGAAGCAAGAACACTGATAACAAGGAGGATTCACACAGATCGAAAGAGGAGACTAGGAAAACAAAAAAAGCAGACAAATGAAAAGTAGCATTCATGACCATATAGAAGAGGACCCAACAGTGTTAACGATGTGTATTCTAGCCTTTGGTGTTCTCCCTGTTTTCCTGTACAATTAAGTTCAGAGCGCTTCCTCTGAGTAAGCAAACTATTGGTTGAATGGTGGGATCTTAAATGTGTGAAACACTTTTGGATTCACCGAACATTTCACCTGCATTATCTTACTTGATTCTGTGAGGCAGGCAAGCAGGGAAAGTGGCCACAGAGATGACAGACTCCGCCTTAGAAGTGATTTATCCAAAGCCATAGCTCAACTGAGGTCTTAATGACCTAGTCATGCTCTTTCCACTATATAATCCACAAGAAGTTAATAATCCCTTTTTGAATAAGCCCTATTTGAAACAGTTAAAATGAAAATGTTTTGCACTTAATTGGATAAACTTCAGTTATCTGGGAAAATATGCAGAAGGGAACATTCTTCTGTTTCTGTTTAACTGAGGTTGCACCATGATTAAAATCAGTGCTCGTATCATTTCAGGAAAATTCAGTGTGATTTGAAGCAGTCAAGCAAGACTTCAGCCTAACATCGCTGGAAATAGCTCACATCTTCGATGCATTTATATCTTCCTCCACTCTACAAACGCCAGGCGTTATTACTAAGTTTCAGAGATACAAAGATAAAAGACAAGCTTCCTGTCTTTACACTAAGTCATAAAAATCTATGGAAAGTCTATATGGAAGTATCCAGTAAGCAATTGTAAAAGTGAGTTTAGAGCTCAGGAGAAAGATGCAAGGTGAATAGCTAGGTTTTACGAGGAATAACACATAAGTCATTGTAACGTTTGGTGTGGGTTATCTTGACCAATGAGAACGTGTAGAGCTAGAAGAGATGTCTACGGACGTGACCCTGAGGAACCCCAGCATTTAAGGAGAGATCAGAGAAGGCTGAGAGAGAGAGCCTATAATAATAGAAGTTAAGTCATTCATTCATTCAAGAACACCTATATTTATTAAGCTCTTAGTCTCTGTCAAGAGAAAGAAGGACCCAGTAGCCAAAAGACAAGAACGTTTCAAGGAAGGAGGGGTCAATAGGGTTAAATGCCATAAAGAGGGCAAAAGGGTAAAGTCTGAAGAGCTGTTCATGGAATGTGACAAAGAGGTCATTAGTGGCCTTGATGAGAACTGTCTCAGTGGATTGATGGGAGCAAAAAAAAAAAAAAAAAAGATTGAGAAGTGAATGAGAAAAGAAATGGATACGGCAATTATAGTTGACTCTTGAAGTTTAGCTGTGAAGGGAAGAAAGAAATCGAGAGATGGCTAAATACTGACAAAGATCAAGGGAAGGTTGAGAATTTTTTTTAATCATGTGAGATACTTGAGCATGTGTAGATGCTGAGGGGGAAGTGTCAGTAGAAAAAGGAAAGATTAAAAATGAAGGAGAAAGGATTTGGAGACCCATGGAATAAAGCTTGTAAGTAGGAGGTAAAGAGGACTGATTCATTCAGCCAATGTGTTAATAGTTACCACTTGTTCTATGCCAGGCACTGTGCTAAATACGAAGTATACGGTGACAGGGAAGACACTGTACATGGAGCTTACAGAAAGGTGGGAAGGTGGAGCTTGGACAGGAGATATGGGTGCCTCATCTACTAGGATGACCGAGGTGTGAGGATACAGCTAAGGGCACCTGCAGAGGTCCCAAGAAGTTGGTGAAATTCCCACATTACTGTTATTTTTCTCTGAAGATGGATGTGGCCTCTGCTGAGATAAGGGAAGAAGTGGTGATGAAAGAAACTTGAGGAATGAGGTGAAAGTTTGAAATAGCTATTTGTAAGGATTGGGAGAGGGTGATTTTCCAAGCTTGGAGATCCTGAATTTATTAAAGGCTCTGATCGGTGGGACCGTGGGATTTTCCCCATAAGACCCTGAGGAGTAGGAACAGAGTCATTTGGATTTGTTCTTTGAAGTAGCTCTCTGGTTGATCCATTTCCTTCTATACCCAGTGCCACCATCCTTACCTGACTGCCTCTCTCCCCTCAACTTTGAACCCCCTATTTTCTTGCTAGTAGGTTTCCTTGTCTTCTTGCCAAAATAAAGCATTTTGATAAGTAACACCCTTATTTGAGAACTTAAAATGACATCCTATTCATGTCAGATTACTTTAACCTACTCACCTTAGCATTCCAGACCTTCCATAATTTGTCTCCCTCTTCCCCTTTCCTCTGCTGTTACTAGCATCTTTCTTACATCATATCTATGCTTCGGGCTCCATGCTTACCAAGTACAAACTTTTGCTTAAGCTATGTTGCTCTTTGGAACATTTTCTCCTTTTGCACTAAACTGACTCCCACTAAAGTTCTCCCATCTTTCATGATAAAATATATCCAATGCTTTCCCTGCAGTGATCATGAAGAACATTTATTGTCTTTCTTTCATTTCAGAATTATATTCAATGTAGCTCTTTTTCCTTTCTTTTCTCTTTTTATTGAGACTTGGTATTGCATTTTAATCATTTAGCGCATGTAAGTTTTAACTCCAATACAAGGCCATTTTCTTTTTCTTTTTTTTTCTTTTTCAAATATTTTAGAGTAATCTCTACACCCACTGTGAGCCTCAAACCCACAACCCTGAGGTTAAGAGTTGAATGTTCCACTGACTGAGCTAGCCAGGTGCCCCAGTTGACATTTTCTTTGTGCTTTCTTTACCTTTCTTTCTTTTGTAAATTATTATTTTTTAATGTTTATTTTTGAAAGAGATGGCATGGATGGGGGGGCAGAGAGAGAGGGGAGGGGGACACAGAATCTGAAGCAGACTGCAGGCTCTGAGCTGTCAGCACAGAGCCCAATGTGGGATTCAGCCTCATGAGCTGTGAGATCATGACCTGAAGTCAGACACTTAACCAACTGAGCCACCCTGGCATCCCTTAAATTTTTTTTAATGTTATTTATTTATTTGAGAGAGAAAGAGCACACATATGTGAGCTGGGTAGGTGCAGAGAGAGAGTGGGGGAGAGAATGCCAAGCAGGCTCCCCATAGACAATGTGGAGCCTGACATGGGGCTCCAACCCATAAACCATGAGATCTTGACCTGAGCCAAAATCAAGAGTTGCACGCTTAGCCAACTGAGCCACCCAGTGACCCCTCTTTCTTTTTATTGAAGTATAGTTAATACACAATGTTAGTTTCATGTGTACAACATAGCGATTCAACAAATTGAAAGGTTATGCTATGCTTACCACAAGTGTAGCTACCATCGGTCACCATACAGTGCTAATACAGTGCCATTGACTATATTCCCTATGCTGTCCCTTTTGTTGCCATGACTTGTTCTTTCCATAACTGGAAACTTATATCTCCCACTCCTTTTCATTCATTTTGCCCATCCTCCAACCCTCCTGCCTCTGGCAACTATCAGTTTGTTTTCTGTGTTTATGGGTCTGTTTCTGCTTGTTGTTTGTTTTTTTTAGACTCCACATACAAGTGAAATCATATAGTATTTGTCTTTCTCCTCGTGCTCTTTATTTGTGTGTGATTGATAACTTTATGTAGTTATGTTTGGCTTTCTTTTCATTTTTTTGTATATCTATTACAGGTTTTGGGTTTGTGGTTACCATGATATGTCATAGCTTATATATCACATCCTAAATATATAGCATTCTATACTGATGGTCATTTAAGTTTATTTTTATTTATTTATTTATCATGTTTTATTTATTTCTGAGAGAGAGATAGTGTGAGCAGGGGAGGGTCAGAGAGAGAGGGAGACACAGAATCTGAAGCAAGCTCCGGGCTCTAAGTTAGCTGTCAGCACAGAGCCCGACATGGGACTCAAACCCACAAACTGTGAAATCATAACCTGAGCCGAAGTCGGATGCTTAACCGACTGAGCCACCCAGGCTCCCCAATGGTCATTTAAGTTTAAACACATTCTAAAAACAACTTGTTTGCGGCATCTGGGTGGCTCAGCTGGTTAAGCATCTGACTCTTGATTTTGGCTCAGGTCATATCCCTGGGCCATGAGATTGAGCCTCGCATTGGGCCTTGTGTTGATTATGGAGCCTGCTTAAGATTCTCTCTCTCTCCCCCCCCTCTCCCCTCCCCTCTCTCTCCTTCCACCCTTCTCCCCCCACTCAAGCGCTCTCAATCTCTCTCTGTCTCTAAAATAAAAGAATAAATAAGAAGAGCTTTTTTATTCCCCCCCTTCAAAAGATCTATATCTATATCTATCTATCTAGAATAGAATAGAATATTATTCTATAGAATAGAATAGTTGTAGGTTTTTTTCCTTTCAGCACTTTGAATATATCATGCCACTCCCTTCATCCCTCCAACATTTCCACTGAAAAAATCAGTTTCTAATCTTAGGGGTTTCCCTTGTACATAACTTTTTGCTTCTCTCTTTCTGCTTTTAAAATTCATTCTTTGTCTTTAATCTTTGACATTTTAATTATTATGTGTCTAATGCATATCTCCTAGGGTTCATTTTGTTTTGGATTCTTTTTGCTTCCTGAACCTGGATGTCTATTTCCTTCCCTAGGTTAGGGAAGTTTTCAGCTATTATTTCTTCAAATAAATTTTCTGCCCCTTTCTCTTTCTCTTCTCCTTCTGAGACCCTTCTAATTGCAAATGCTTGTTCTCTTGATGTTGTCCAAGAGGTCCTTTAACCTACCTCATTTTTAAAGAATTCTCTTCTTTTTGCCGTTCAGCTTGGGTGCTTCCCATTATCCTATCTTCCAGATCACTGATCTTCTTCCACATCCATTAATCTACTGTTGATTCCCTTTAGTGTGTTTTTTAATTTCAACTCTGATTTATTCTTTTTTGCATTTTCTCTTTGAAGTTCTCTTTGAGTTCCTCCATTTTTCTGTCCAGTCCAGTAAGCATCTTTATACTCATTGCTTTATTTTTTTTAAGTTTTTATTTTAATTCCAGTTAGTTAACATGTAGTATAACATTAATTTTAGGTGTACGATATAGTGACAACATTTCCATACATTATCTGGTGCTCATCACAACTAGTACCTTCCTTTCTTTTTTAAAATTTTTTAAATGTTTATTTATTTTTGAGCATGAGTGGGAAAGAGGCAGAGAGAGAGGGAGACACAGAATCTGAAGCAGGCTCCAGGCTCTGAGCTGTCAGCACAGAGCCCGAAGCCAGGCTTGAACCCTCAAGTCATGGGATCATGACTGAGCTGAAGTCAGATGCTTAACCGACTGACCACCCAGGTGCCCCAACTAGTGCCTTCCTTAATCCCTATTCCCTATCCCCTCCAAGCTCCTCTCTGGAAACCACCATTTTGCTCTCTGTAATTAAGAATCTTCTTCTTGATATCTCCTTCTCTCTCTCTCTCTTTCTTTTTTCCCTTTCCTTGTTTGTTTTGTTTCTTAAATTCCACATGAGTGAAATCATATGGTATTTGTCTTTCTCTGACTTATTTCTCTTAGCATTATATTCTTTAGCTCAATCCATATCATTGCAAATAGCAAAATTTCATTCTTTTTTATGGCTGAATAATATTCCAGTGTGTGTGTGTGTGTGTGTGTGTGTATCTTTATCCATTGGTCAATTGATGGACACTTGGGCTACATCCATATCTTGACTATGGTAAGTAATGCTGCTGTAAACATAGGGGTCTGTGTATCCCTTTGAATTAGTGTTCTTCTCAATCATTACTTTAAATTCTAACAGGCATATTGGTTATCTCCATTTAGTTCTTTTTCTGAGGTTTTATCTTATTCTTTCAACTGGAGCATATTCCTCTGTCTCCTCACTTTGCTTGACTTTCTGTGTTTGTTTCTGTGAATTAATGGAACAGCTACTTCTCCTGAACTTGAAGGAATGGTCTTAGGTATGGTAATCCCTTGTGTGGACTCTGTGTGCTTGGTGACTTTTGCTGGCTGCCTGGAGTTGTGGCTGACACGGGCTGGAGGTGCGAGGCACTCCTTGCTGGGTCTGTTGGGATGGTAGATGGCCACTTCTTTAAAGACCGGGACCACATCCCACAGTGATTTGTACCTGAAATAAGTGCTTAATACTTAATGGATGGAGCTTGAGATTTTAGTTGAGCCCTAAAACTTTAAATAAATTACACTCAATCTCCATTCACTGATCTATTTTAATGAGCAGGTATTTGAGTACCTAAGTCCTTTACTAGGAGCTGGGGAGACACATCCCTTGCTTACTCACTGTGAGGCTTAGCCCAGTCAGTGAGCCTGATCTGAGTTCAGTAAAGACTGGCAGTCCCCTGCGCCTCCTTTCCTCTAGTTCAGAGACTAGTATGTGGGAGTAGGGAAAAGGAGGTGTCCACTCAGATAAAACTATCCAAGAATGCCAATGTCTCCAAGGCCACCCACTATCCTAGGAATTTTGAGAACGTCTTTTGTCCCAGCCCCCACGCAGGAAAGAATCTTAGCAGGCAATACCAAGGTGGGAACCAAGCACTGCTGTGTGAAGTCTCATTCCCCCTCCCCACTGACCTTCCCAGAATCAAAGAGTCTTTATGGAGGACAGGGATGGAGAAGAAGCCGTTTTGCCATTTGAAGGAATGTCCAGGGCCCTCTGAAGAAAGATGCAACACTAATCCTGTGTCTGGGGGGCCAGTAGGACTATATGTGGGGTTGGGACACTGGTCACTTTCTCTTTTTGGAGCCTCCATGTTGCTCCTCTTTCTGTGTGATTCTCTGAGTCAGTTTGTCCCAAGCTCCATGTCTCTCTTTTGGCTTGAGGCCCACTCACCTGCCCTTTTCCATCAACCAACAGCCTGCCAGCCACGCTGGCTTCTTGGCTCCCTAGTTCCTGGCCTAGTGGCCTAAGCCCATCCTGCTCTGACAGTAGGGGTGAGAGGGGAGGAGATGATGGGGACAAGGGAAACCTCCTGGGGACATCTTCCTTTCCTTTCCCAGGCCTCAAGTGTTCAAGTGCATGCTAGGCCTTCCTTACTGGGGTCATGATGTACCAGAGGCACGTGGGGAGAAATAAGGAGGTTGAGGTACAAACAGTAGAGAGGAGGGACAGAGGGTTGGGGGCATAGTAGAGACTGAGGGGGGAGCCTCTCGAAGTGGAAGCCGGGTAGCCAAAACCACTGGGGAAAAAGGAGGGAGGTTGAGTCGCGCGGCTCTGACAGCCCAGCCCAGCCGAGGTCCCAGGGTTTCCCGTCGCTCTCTCCTTCCAGCTTCTCTTCCTCCCTCTCTTGTGAGATTCCTCCCCAAGACCTCTTCGTGAGACACCACCCCCCTCTTCTGTACGAGTCTCTGCGACGGTCCGCGGGTTTCTCCATCTCGCGCCTGGCTTTGGTCTCCGGCTCAGCCTCCCGGCCTGGCCCTCTTGATGGGCGGTGCTCATTACGCTCCGCCCCCTAGGAGGACTATTGGTGGAGAGGTGTCGAGAAGGCGGTGTCCAGCCAGAGTCCGGGGGTCGGATTGGTTGCAACGACTCAGAGGCGGGTAGGAGGCGGAGTCGGCCGGGAGGCGGGCGGGGCGGCTGGGGCCCGGCCCAAAGCCCCGGGCGGTCGCATTGTTTTCCTGCGCGGAGCCGCGGCGGGAGTGGGGGCTGCGACTGGGACCCTGGGCTTGCCCTACAGGACAGCGCCCGGGAGCTCCAATCCAAGCTTCATCCCATTCGGACGCTCATCACATCTCGCCAGAGCCCCAATCACGGATTGCGAACTCGGCGCGGTGCGGGGCCGCTGCCCGCCCGCTGCGATCTCGGTCCCGCTGACCCGGATCTCGGAGCAAGTACCCCGGAGCAGGGATAGGGCTGCAGGGAGGCCAGGAGGACGGGGGACGCCTCAGCCTGGGGGCAACCTACCGAAGTGCGAGAGGGAGCCGGGAGGGTGGCAGTGCGCTGTGTGCCTGGCTGGCGGAGAGGGTCAGCGGAGTTGGGGTGCTTGGAGGGAGGAGGGGGCCGTGGCGAGCCCCGTCAGTGCATTCACTGTTGGGCGCAGCGTCTGGGCGCCTCTTCCCTTCGGGCTTCTCTGAGTCGCGTCCTCTGGATTGGGGAGCGCGAAAGGGGATTATTTGAGGCGCGCACCGTACAGAGGGTGGAAACCCTGGTCCCTTGACTCCTGGGCAGGGAAACTAGGCTCGGAAACCCGCGGAGAACTGGACCCTCTCGATGTCTCTGCAGGGATGGGAAGGGGGACGTGTCGTTCCGGACTTTAGTGTCACAGCTGCACCTCTGTCCTTGTGCAAGCGGCGAGTCTGAGCACCTCTCGGGGGGTTGGCTTGGACAGAGAGTCGGGGAAGGGGCCCCCCGAGAAACAACAGTCCCCGTGCCCTTCTCCTTTCTTCACCCCACTCGTCCCCGGGGCTTTGTTAGACCAGGGTCTCCCAAGCAGGAGAGCCTAGCTGGAGACTGCACCTTTAGCCCGCTCAACGCTGGCCCCAGGCCTGCCCTCTTCGGTTCCCCGCCTCTGGCCCTGTTTCTCTGGCCTGGGAGACCCGCCTCCTCTCCCCAACCCCCGCTCCCATCCTCACTCTGTCTGAGCCTGCAGGCCCCTCCAGCCCCTCCTCCCGCTAACGTGGCTCTGGGACCCGGTCCCGGCCCAGACTCTGCTACCCGCCCCTCTCGGAGCCCCAGATCCAGTGAGGGGGAGACACGTCGAGCCCCTGGCCCGGGGCCCACCTTATGCCAGGCTCTAAACACCTGGATTATCCTCGTTGGGGGCTGGGTGGGAGGGAGAGTAGGTGCGGAGCCAGGGGCAGAGGGTGGGGGAAATGTCTTGGAGAAGGGAACGCGCCTTCAGCCTGTTTCTCGAGGATCCTCAACGCGCCCCCCACTCCCTCTACCTCCGTCTGCTCCCCCAGAGGAAGGTGGACTGGGGCGGGAGACCAGCCTGAGAGCTTCCTGCTATTGTCCCCAGCCCCGTCTCCCCTTCTCCATCCCTTCCCCAGCCTCCCCCTCCACCCCCCCTTGACTCTGGCTCTGACCCTGGCCACTCCCCAGAGGTGGCTGTAGGGCCAGGAGGAGAGAGAAGGGCTGTTTTCTCTCCCAGCAAAGGGAGGACCTAGGAGGGGAAGAAAGGGATGGCCAGGCCTCCCCCATTTGCTTCAGATGGGGGGTATGATGCATCTGGGGTTGGTCTCAGCCTAGTAAGCCTTTCCCCAGGCCCCGGGTGGCATGAGAACTGCTCAGATGCTGCTCCTCCAAAAACAAATGTGGGAAAAGCCTTCTTAAAGACATATCATGCGAGTCTAGGGGCCAATGCAAAGGCCAACCAAGTGTTTTCAGAGGCTGGACTAATCCAGCCCAAGGTGGGGGGTGGGGTGCAGAGACACTGGGCTGGAGGTAGGCAGGACCTGCTCTCTCAAGGGAGAAGGAAGGGTCTGGGGGTGCTCGCTATCGGAGCATTTTGCCTAGAAATGAAGAGCATGTAAATGAGATGCAAATTAGCCTCTATTGTCCCCAGCTAGGGCGCTTTTGCTGTGAAGGCTGCTGAATTCTGAGGGTTTTAATGTGGGAGTGGTCGGCATGCCCCACAAACTCCCTGTCACCCTTTTCCCCAAGACTGGGCCTTCAATTTCAGGAGTTTCTGGCAAGGGGCCAGCCCCAGCCCCTGCCCTCACATCTCTGGGCTTGAAGCGGCGAGCACCTTTGTAATCAAGCTCACTGTCACTGTCAACAGCTCCCCCCGCCCCCAGCTCGTGCCGCGCCCCACCCCCCCACACCCTTCCCGGGCAGCGTGTCCTTTTCCCTAGCCTCGGTAGACTTCTCCCAGATTTTCACACTTACTTTTAAGGGATGTGGTAAGGAGGTCTCACTAAGCCTCTTCCCTCCTTTCCCTTCTTCCATCAGGTCAGAGGTTTCCTATCCCCCTCAACTCCCTACAGGAGTCACGACCCCAGGTAAGGAAAGGGCGGCAGCGCTGAGGGCAGAGGGTGGAAACGGGAGCAGGAAGAGGGTCTGGCTGTTCTCCCCACTTGCCAGAGGCCAAAGTTGTTTCCTGGGTGAAGACACCAGTTGCCCAGAGCAACTTGGAGGGGGGGAGCAGGAGGGGGAGGGTAGGAAACAGGCTGTGTCCCTTTCTCTTCCCCTGGGAGCACCAGCATCCGGAAACCTGAGGTGGGGGGGATGGTTAGGGAGGCTTGGCCTTTAGGCACCAGAGGGTCGTTAGCTAGCTGACTGCTCTGCCCCTGGGGAGGGGGTCATCATTAGATGTTCCTCCCCCTTCCCCTCCTCCAGCTCTCTTGGGACCCCATCTGACGTCAACCTCCCCACCAATGACGCTGGATTGGGGGTGGGGTACACTTGGGTGCTGGCTCCAAGGGTGGATTTAGGGCGATGGAAGGGGCTGGGCTTGGAAGCCCAGGGTCTCTTCTTTGGGGAATGAGGCGGGATGAACAGCCAAGGATTGGTGAAGGAGAGCTCTCTGTTCACAGAAAGGAAGGATCCGCACCCTGACCTGATTTCAGGAGCTCCTCAGCCCCTCACTTCAGTTTGAGGGGAAGGAGGACAGGAAGCTGGTGTACATACACCTCCCACTGTGGGTCCCAACCAGGGCCAGCTGGGGCGGGCTTGGCGGTGCCGCTGGGTGGGAAGGGGGCTGTCTCACCATCCCTTCCGCCATATCCATCTTTTCCTGGACTTTGGGCTACTGTTGCCTGCCTGTTGAATTATTTATATTTCCATTTTGAGGCAGCCCGAAGAGGGAAGGAAGGGAAAGAGGGACATTTTCAGCCATTTCTCCTCACCAGGGTGGCCGGTCCCATCCCTGGCTCCTGACAGGGGGTGATTCTGCTCTTGCTCATCAAGTACATGCCCTGGTTCTTAGGAGCCAGGGAGGGAACAGGGGGTTAGAGAGGTAGGGAGGGGGCACAGTGGTCGGGCAGACAGCTGCAGCCAGAGCTAAATTTAGCCTCTGATCTGGCTTTGATGCAGATTCATTTTTGGCTAAGGCAGCCCCCCACCCCACCCCCGACACCCCTCCCTACCCGCCTTCTCCCAAGTGAGGGGAAGAGCCCTCGAAGCATGAACTTAGACCAAGACCACGACCCCTAGGCTTCCTCCCCGCCACCCTGGTCTTCCTCAACCCCAGACAGGGGATGGCTTCCTCGCAGCTGTGTCTGCCTGGGCACAGCGCCTGACCCAGGGTGCCGAGGGGGTCTGCGAGGGAGGGGGAGGCCGACGCGGTGCCCTCTTCCTCCTTCCAGTGCCAAGGAGTCACTATTTATAATGTTAAGGCTTCAGTGTCTAATTATAACTGAGAAGGGGTTAGCAAGAGGGGGGCCAGGAGGTGTCACCTACCGAATGTCCCAGGCCCAGTCAGGAGAGAGGAGAAGAGGCTGGGTGAGAAGGCTTGGAAGGGGAGCGGGCGTGTCCTGTCCTTACCTGGGGTCATGCCTGCAGGTCTCACACTAGCCAGTTGGGGCCAGCTGGAGAGGGAAAGGCCTTGAGTGACAGTGACAGCTGGCTGGGACTGAGGCAGTGCCAGGGAAAGGGTTGTTTCCCCCAAGCCCACAGAGTCCTCTGGGGATAGACCAGGGGGGAGCCTGCCTGGGTCGAAGGTGAAGGGATCCAGCCCCTTTCCCCACTTTTATCTGTCTCCTCTTTCAGGGCCGGCATATGGGTGAGGGGGCACCCCCTGGGGCCTGAGCTGCCCCGCACAGGATGCCCCGTGCCCCCCACTTCATGCCCCTACTGTTCCTGCTGCTGTGGTTCTCACTTCCATATACCCGGGCTGCCTTTCCCCAGGACCCCGTTCCTCTGCTGACCTCCGACCTGCAAGGTGAGTGCCCTGCACCTCCCCCCCAACTGTATGAGCTCAGCACTGGAGATACCTGTGCAGGAGGCTGGGGTGCAAGAAGACACTCAGCAGAGGGGAGTAGCCAGGCGGAGCAAGCTCAGACCAGCCGCTCCTCTCTGCTCGCCCCACTTCCCTCCTCTGGTGTTTAGGAACCCACACTCTCTGCCAGACCACACCTTAGCAGGTCTGATCTTCGCCAGGCTGCTCCTTAGCTGCATGACCTTGGTTAGCCTGTTTAACCTTTCTTTGCCTCAGTCTCCTCATCTGCAAAATGAAGCTAACAAACAGCATTCCAGCTCACAGAGTTATTTAGGGATTCGATGAGGTCGTACACGTAAGGTGCGGAGACCTGGGCCTGGCACCTAGTAAATGCTTTCTCTGTGTTTGCTCTTGTTATTCATTATCCCACAAAGGCCCAGGACTGGTTCCATGGCTCCCCACACCTCCCCCTTCCCTCTCCACCATGAAGCCTAGGCCCCACTGTGAGGGAACCCATAGGCCCACTTTTTTTCTGAGAAGAACCTTTCTCTATTTGCAGGTTCCTGTTATGTATGTAGGATTTAGAGTAATTTTAAGGACTGTAGTTAGGCCATTGAGAGTAAGTGTTGGGGGATAAGAATAGCAAATACTTGCATGTGCTAGACGCGGTCTGAGTACCTTACAGACGGTAAACCATCCATGTGCGAACGCTGAGCTCCCTTGAGGGCCGATGATTATGGATGCCGTGGTCAGGCCGGTGGATGCTGGGTTTGATCCAAGGAGGCAGTGACCCAGGATGGGCTGAGGTGGTTTCTGAAGAGCCTTGAGGGGGTGACACAAAAAGAGGGCTGGGAGAAATGGAGTAAGCGCTCCAGACAGGACAACGTGTGGCATGGGAATGGAAGGGGGTCACCAGCCAGCCCCACGGCCCTTCCAAGAGGGGGCTGTATTCAGCTCTGGAGTAGGATAGACCTGGACCTCAGCACGCCCCCCTCACCCCGCCACTTCCCAGCTAGACACACTATGCAAATTCCTTAATGGCTTTAAGCCTCAGGCTCCTCATCTGTAAAACAGGGCCAGTATTAGTACTTTAAGACCTTCCACAAGACAAGCATTTCTTTTTTTTTTTTTTAATTTTCTTTTTAATTAAAAAAAATTGTTTATCTTTCAGAGAGGGAGAGACAGAGCAGGAGCAGAGGAGGGCCAGAGAGAGAGAGAGAGAGAGAATTCGAAGCAGGCTCCAGGCTCTGGGCTGTCAGCACAGAGCCAGACTTGAGGCCCAGACTCCTGAACCGTGGGAGATCATAACCTGAACCGAGAAGTCAGACCCTTAACCGACTGGGCCATAAAGGCGTCCCTCTAATAAATTTTAACTTGATAAATGAGCGATGTCTTGCATACGAGTAGTACGTGATGCCAAATATCACTCGATCACAACTGAGGCAATGGTTCTTGAAATTCACTTTGATATGCTTTGGATTACAAGCATGTTTCCAGAACAGATTTTGCTCGCAAACCAAGTTTTACTGTACTTCCCTTATAGGGTCGTATTAAATGAGGCAATGCGTCTAAAGTGCTAACATGGTGATTGGCATAGGTTATGTGCTCAGAGCTAGTATTATTTTATTAATAGGTGTATTAATGGTATTTTTTTATACCTCACAACTCATCTTCCTCACCCATGAGGCCCATGGCGGGATTTTATCTGGCTGGAAAGGGTACTGGAGAGTGTGTGGTGTCCAGGTGGGCCTCAGCACCTACCTGTCTGTGTCTTCTAGGGACTTCTCCATCATCTTGGTTCCGGGGCCTGGAGGATGATGCTGTGATTGCAGAACTTGGGCTGGACTTTCAGAGATTCCTGACCTTGAACCGGACCTTGCTAGTGGCTGCCCGGTAAACCGGCTGCGGCACCGTTGTGGGGCCAGCATGCATGGTCCTGGGAGGACGTGGAACGTGCATGGCCACTGCAGCATCTTGAGGGGACACATGCGGGTGTACAAGCCATGGGACTGGGACATGCTGGGGCCTAGAGTGCGAAAGCCAAGGCATGGAGTGAGGGGAGGAGAGAGAGCAGGACGGTTGCCCTGCTTGTCTCCGAGTCGCTGAGCCTACACGGGGGTGTGGGTGTGGGGGTGTGTGGGGGATAGGGGGGGTGTGGGGTGTGGTAAGGAGCTCAGGTGGGGTGCCTGGGCTTGGCTCTTATCCCTCCCTCGCTATCCCTTCAGGGATCACGTTTTCTCCTTCGATCTTCAAGCCCAGGAGGAAGGGGAGGGGCTGGTGCCCAACAAGGTAAGAGGCGTGTGGGAGGAGGTGCAGGCACAGAGACGGGGCTGGGAAAGGTCTGGTGGGGGGCAAGCTGTGGGGATAAAGAACCCCAGAGGAAACATAACGTGCAGGGGCATCCAGGTTGCCCCATTGTCTTCCCTCTTTGACTTTCCCCTTCAGTATCTAACATGGCGGAGCCAAGACATGGAGAACTGTGCCGTGCGGGGAAAGCTGACGGTGAGGAGCGGGATGAGAATTTCCAGGGGAGGATTTCCCACACCCGAGCTCCATCCACGTGGATGGAGCTTCCATCTCGGGCCTGGGGCGGGGAAGGGCGCCGGAAAGACAGTGAAAGGTGTTTGCCTTCCTTCACAGAGGAGGGAGGCTCCAGTAGGCCACACGGTCCGCCCGAGGTTGCAGGGTAGCGGGTAGCTTAGCTGGGACTTTACCCCACGTTGCCCGGACGGGCTCACGGGAGGCAGCCTCACTCCCTGTGACCCCGTTTCAGTCTCAGGGAGCCCTGTCGCTGACATAGAGTTTTGGCTTCTCTAGGACGAGTGCCACAACTATATCCGTGTCCTTGTGCCCTGGGACTCCCAGACGCTCCTTGCCTGTGGCACGAACTCATTCAGCCCCGTGTGCCGCAGCTACCGGGTACAAAGGCGGGGGTGGGGAGCGATGAAGGGGTGGGGGTGGGAATGGGAAGGGATCCCTGGGTAGGTACCCAGCGAGGGTGGGGGAGCAGGAGGGCCCAGAGGGCAAGGGTCCTGAAGGGGTGGGGGAAAGGCACGGGGACACGGAGAGGTGGGCCACCTAGCCGAACCCCAATACCTTGACTGTTCCATCAATCTGCTCCCTCTGCCCCCAGATAACTTCGCTGCAGCAGGAGGGTGAAGAGCTGAGCGGGCAGGCTCGTTGCCCCTTTGATGCCACCCAGTCCAACGTGGCCGTCTTTGCAGGTGTGGCACTAGGGCTCATGAGAAGCAGGCCTGTGGTGGGAGGGGGCTCTCACCTTAGCCCTCCTCCCAATTCGATCTTCCCCTCTGCTCCTGAGTGGAAGGTTGGGGTAGGGGGCAGGGCCAAGGTGAGTGAGGCAGGGGTGTAGGAGGCCAAAGAAGAGCCAGATCCCTGGGCCCTCCCCTGACTCCTCCTCCCCACCCCTCCAGAGGGCAGCCTGTACTCGGCCACAGCTGCGGATTTCCAGGCTAGTGATGCTGTGGTTTACAGAAGCCTTGGGCCTCAGCCCCCACTCCGCTCGGCCAAGTACGACTCCAAGTGGCTGAGAGGTCAGGGCGGGCCTGGGGGAGGGAAGCTGCTCTTGGGGCGGAGGTGCGGGGGAGGACTGTGGCGGGAGCAGGCGGACCGTGGTTGTGCTGATGCTGTGCACGCGTGCAAAGGCTGGAGGCCGCATGGGGCCTGGAGTCTGAGCATACTGTCTCCCGTCTGTCCCCCTCAGAGCCGCACTTTGTCCACGCCCTGGAGCACGGAGACCACGTCTATTTCTTCTTCCGCGAGGTGTCCGTGGAGGACGCGCGGCTGGGAAGGGTACGGAGGCGGGCACCAGGGCTGGGGGGCTGGAGGCTCTGGCTGGGTCCTGACAGAGCCAGCGAGAGTCAGCGGAGAGCGCCCGGGCCCTAATCTCCACCTGACAGGCCCGTGGCCTCTGAGCCCTACCTTGGAGGAGCCCTCTGCCTCCACCTCCTGCTGTGTCCCCCATCCTCGACCCAGACCCGTCTAGCACACTGCATCCTTACCTCGCCCTGCCCCTAGCAGTCATCCCTTGGGCCTCAGATGCTCCAGCTCCCAGGCCCCGCCAGCGGCCCTGCAGCCCTCACCCTGCTCGTGGCCCTCCTCCAGGTGCAGTTCTCCCGGGTGGCCCGTGTGTGTAAACGCGACATGGGCGGCTCGCCTCGGGCCCTGGACCGCCACTGGACGTCCTTCCTGAAGCTACGGCTCAACTGCTCTGTCCCCGGGGATTCTACCTTCTATTTTGATGCCTTACAGGCCTTAACCGGGCCTGTGAACTTGCACGGACGCCCTGCTCTCTTTGGGGTCTTCACTACCCAGATCAATAGGTTAGTACGAGACTTACTAACGTGGCCCAGTCTGCCCCGTTCCACCAGCGTCCAGGCCCCCCACCCCAAGCCTACCAATGCGCCTCTGGTGAAGGGAAAGTCCCTTCAAAGCCAGTTTGCTCCTCTGCACATGTTTTTTTCTCCCAGCATGGCCCGCAGAGACAGTCTCACCCTCCCGGGCTCCGTGTCCCACTGTGGTGCATAAGGGTGGCTGCCCTGTGTCACCTGGGAGGGGCTGTGCTGTCCCTCCCATCACACAGCCCACATCCATTTCTGGCTCTTTCAGCATCCCTGGCTCGGCAGTCTGTGCCTTCTACCTGGATGACATCGAGCACGGGTTTGAGGGCAAGTTCAAGGAGCAGAGGAGTCTCGATGGGGCCTGGACGCCTGTGTCTGAAGACAGGGTCCCCTCCCCTAGGTACGCAGAATGGGGGTGGCTTTGTGAGGGCAGAAGCAAGTGGTGTGTTCCCACATGGGGTTATGGGGAGAGGGTCCATGGGATGATGGGGAGTGGGGCTCAGTGGGTAGGCGCGGGACTGCAGGGCTGTGGGGAAAAGGGAGGGAGTAGTTGGATGTCTGTGTGAAGGAGGGCGGGGAGCGGAGGTTACCAGTCATGTTTGGGAGCAGTCGGCAGGGGGCGGGGTATGGAACCTAACTGAACCCTGGGTCCTATCCTGTCTCCTTCCCATGTGCCCACCAGGCCAGGATCCTGTGCGGGGGTGGGTGTGGCTGCCCTGTTCCCCTCTTCCAGAGATCTCCCTGACGAGGTCCTGACCTTCATCAAGGCTCACCCATTGCTGGACCCCGCCGTGCCACCCGCCACCCATCAGCCTCTGCTCACCCTCACCAGCAGGTATGCGGCCAGACAAGTGACACCACGGCCCGACCCCCGCGCCCCAGCCACTCTCCTTCTCTGGCCTCCCCAGGTAAATCATATGGGTGGGAAGCAGCAGTCACGGAAGCGGAAGGGAGAGCAATGAGAAGGAAAGTCTGGGCTGGGGGAAGGGCTGTTCCAGGCTGTCTTCCACTGGTCACGTTGTCCTGACCTGAGGCCTGTCCCCCTAGGGCCCTACTGACCCAGTTAGCGGTTGACGGTAGGGCCGGTCCCTACGGTAACGCTACAGTCCTGTTCCTGGGCGCCGATGACGGGGTAGTGCTGAAGGTGCTGCCCCCAGGCGGGTTGTCCGGGGGCCCTGAGCCCATCCTGTTGGAAGAGATCAATGCCTACAGCCCCTCCAGGTGAGGCCTTCGTGGGGCAGCCTCCCTCGCCCCCCGTGCCCCAGCAGAGCAGGAGTGGGACATGAGGTGGTCAGTGGAGGCGTGGGCATGGCATGGGCACTGGGTGGGCATCTGAACGGCCAAAGCTGTAGGGGAGAGGGACTTGGCAAGACGCTGGATGGGGGGGCAGTCCTAGGAGTTTCATTCGGGGCTTGTCTGCCTCCCCACCCTGTCCTCTGGCTCGCCCCTGGAGAAAGGAGCCCTGCCTGCCTCACGTCCACTCCTTCCGGCCCCCCCCCCTCCAGGTGCAGTGGGAAGCGGGCAGCCCGGACAGCACGGCGGGTCATAGGGCTGGAGCTGGACACCGAGGGCCACAGGCTCTTTGTGGCTTTCTCCGGCTGTATCATCCACCTCCCTCTCAGTCGATGTGCCCGGCACGGGGCCTGCCAGAGGTGAGGAGAGGCTGGGGGCGGGCCTGCCTAGGAGTCCGGGGACACAGGCCCGGGGGAGGGGGCTGCCTTGCGCAGGTGTGCAGTAACGGGCCCTAGAATAGGAACTGGGGTGTGCAGGATGGGGATATGGCCGGGGCCTCCTGCAAGGCCGGGGTGACAGAAGAGGCCAGGCGTGGGCTGACTGGATCGGAGAGCCTCACGGCCCCCATCTTCCCCAGGAGCTGTCTGGCTTCTCAGGACCCGTACTGTGGCTGGCATCGCTCCAGAGGCTGTGTGGATATCAGGGGGCCTGGTGGGTAAGTGAGGGGCCCCTGGATCTCCTGGGGAGAAAGTTCCCCACCACTAAGAGAGGGAGCTGAGGGCCGGGATGGGGCATGGGGCGAGACACCTCACTGCCCTGAGCCACCTCCGTCCACCTCTACTTCCTTCTAGAGCTGATGTGTTTCCAGCTGGGAGCCAGGACGCCGTGGAGCACAGTGACTGCCAAGGTAAACAGCAGGGGCAGGGGCCGCTGGAGCTGTGGCTGTACACGGCTCTGAAGGCTGTCCGCCACCATGGTGGGGGGGGGGGGAGGTGTTCTGTCCTGTGGCACAGTCACGTCACCCCTTTCAGTTCTTTATGGAGCCTGTCCCTGCCCCCCAACTTCACCCCGTCTCCCTTTTTCATAGATGGAGCTACGGGGAGTCAGTCTGGCACAGGGGATCCTGCTTATGGTGAGTCCACCTGCTCCCACCCTGTCCTACCTGCGCGGCCCCCACGCCCCTGAGTCTGCGCTCCGCGGTGCACCCTGGGCGCACTGAGCGGGTCTCCAGGGTTAGCATACTCCACACGCCTGGCATAGGGCTCAGTGCTTGGCAGGCAGCAGGGTGCTTAATAAATAGTTTTTGGAAAAATACATTAAAGAACGTCCTGCATGGTGAGCCCTTCCCCACGCGCAGAAGTAGAGGCTGGAGTTCTGGACTTTTGGGTTCCTAAAGGGAGTGGGGTGGGGTGGGGGTGGGGAGGACCCTCTGAATGGTGTCAGAGGTGGGAAACGGGAGCCTCACTGGCTCTGACCTGGTCTCTGTCACCAGTGCTTCTGGGTCCTGGCCCTCCCCCTGAGACCCCCAGCCCCCCCAGTGATGCCCACCCCCGGCCCCAGTCTTCCACTATTGGAGCTCACACTCAGGGTAAGGGGGCTGGCGGGGCGGGACAGGAGTGAAGCGCGGGGCTGCTGATTCTGGAAGAATCCGAAGCCCCTCACTGACGCGTTTGACGCTCACTAATGCCTGTTTGGAGCCTCCTCTCCCCAGAGCCCGGCATCCTGTACCCGCCTCCTTCCGCACGAGCAGAGTTCGGCACTTGCTCTTGGCATGGCTATGGGGCCGAGCTGGGATGGGGCCTCCCGGGGCCCAAGCTCGAGCCTGCGTGTGAGGACTAGTGTGAC
The DNA here is from genome assembly GCA_017311185.1 of Proteles cristata cristata. Lineage (NCBI taxonomy): Eukaryota > Metazoa > Chordata > Mammalia > Carnivora > Hyaenidae > Proteles > Proteles cristata. The sequence continues at coordinate 863,873 of JAESUZ010002594.1, forward strand.
GGGCTGTGTGTTGCGGGGTCCCGGGAGGCCATTCCGAGGAGGGTCAGGCTGTGCTGGAGCGAGGCCCAGTCGCCCAGCCGCAAGAGAGAGCCGCAGGCCCTCCCGTACCCCCCTACCTCGGCTGAGCCTCGCTCCTCCCTCTCGGTCGGCAGGCGTGCGCCGGGACCTCCCCCCAGCCTCAGCCTCCCTCTCCGTCCCCATCCCACTCCTCCTGGCCTGTGCTGCCGCAGCCTTCGCCCTGGGCGCCTCGGTCTCTGGCCTCCTGGTCTCCTGCGCGTGCCGCCGAGCCCACCGACGTCGGAGCAAGGACGTCGAGACTCCGGGGCTCCCGCGCCCTCTCTCCCTTCGCAGCTTGGCCCGGCTGCACGGTGCGGGCCCGGAGCCGCCGCCGTCCAAGGACGGGGACGGGGCGCAGACGCCCCAGCTCTACACCACCTTCCTGCCTCCCCCCGACGGCGTCGCCCCGCCGGAGCTGGCCTGCCTGCCCACGCCCGAGTCCACGCCCGAGCTGCCAGTCAAGCACCTCCGCCACGCCGGGGGCCCCTGGGAGTGGAACCACAACGGGAACAACGCCAAGGAGGGCCAGGGCCGCGTGCGGGGCGGCAACGCAGCGGGCGGCCCCGCGCCGCGCGTGCTGGTGAGGCCGCCGCCGCCCGGCTGTCCCGGACAGGCAGTGGAGGTCACCACCCTGGAGGAACTGCTACGCTACCTGCACGGCCCGCAGCCACCCCGGAAGGGGGCCGAGCCCCCGGCCGCCTTTACCTCGCTGGCGCTCCCGCCAGAGCCGGTCCCCGCGCCCACGCTTTTTGCGGGCTCCAGCGTCCTCCCCCGGGAGTGTGGGCCGCCGCTGAGGCTGGACGTGCCCCCCGAGGGCAAGTGCGCGGCCCCCTCCCCCCGGCCCGCGCTCTCCGCCCCCGCTCCGCGACTAGGAGTCGGGGGCGGCCGGAGAATGCCCTTTCCCACGCACCGTGCGCCCCCCGCCTTGCTGACTCGGGTCCCCTCGGGGGGGCCCTCCAGGTACTGCGGGGGGCCCGGCAGACACCTCCTGTACCTGGGCCGGCCGGAGGGCTATCGAGGCCGCGCCCTAAAGAGGGTGGACGTCGAGAAGCCCCAGTTGCCCCCCAAGCCGCCCCTTGTCGCGTCCCCCTCCCAGCCGGCGGTCCCCAACGGCAGCCATTTTAACTTTTAAAGGGAGCCGCGCCGCGTCCTCGAATTGGGCCCCTGAGGCCCGGGCGCACGGACGCGTCTCCAAGGACAGAACCCCTCCCTCTCTCCACGTTCCGCACCTCCAGCCTTTCTGGACTCTGAGAGTCTCCCGGGGTCCCAGCCCGCCTCGGGTTTATTTATTGTCTTTCCCCCTGTCCTCGAGAGAGGAGTGGGAGGGGAGAAGCTCGCCCCCTCAGTGAGCCAGCTTTTCGGGGGGGACCTGGCGCACTCCCACTCCCCCCTCCCTCAGCCAAGCTGCCTTAACTCGCCCCTTCGGGCTTCCTCCATAGACTGGGCCGCGGGCGGGCCGCAGGACGGACGGACCGATGGGGCTGGGGCTGCGCGCGCGCTGTGTACAGAGTCCTCGGGCCTCCCGGGACGTGCCTCCTCCTACTGTGTAGGAGCCTCCGCTTCCCAATACAGCTTCGTCCCCGAGCCGTGCCTGACTTTCCGAGCGGAGGGGGCGGGGCGGGAACCGGTCCGCTCGCGAGGCGCCTCTGTCCCCGGACCTCTGCCTTTACCTTGGCCTTGCACTCCCCCCAGTAATTGGGACGGCTGCGGTCCCACCGGGGTTAATCAGAAGAGGTTTCCTGAAGGAGGCAGGCGAAGAAATGGTGTATGCAGATGAACACGGGCCCAGGAGACCCACGGCAGAGCTTAGGTGGGGTGGGGAGCGCACCCGGGCACCTTCCCGATCGAGGACGCTTTCCTAGCTTGTTCCATGGGGTAGGGGGAGGTTATCTTTTGAGAAATAAAATGAAGCTGCAGCGCAAGTGATTTAAGTTTCACAACAGGAAATCTTGTCCTAAAGAATTTGGGCTGTGTCGCGTGACAGGGAGGCTGCAAAGGACAGCAAAGGGGCCCGCGCGGTTGGAGGCACGGCTACCCTCGGCAGCGATCTGAAGCAGTTAGTTCCCCTCGGCAGAGCGGGAAGGAGTCCCCAGAGCACGTGGTCCCTCACACGCATGCGTGGCCTCTTCTCGCGGAGCCTCGGGCGGCACTCCAGCCCCGCGCGCCGAGGGTCGGCTAGCGGGTGCCCGCCCACTCGGTCGTTCCTCTAACCGGGGCTGGCTGAAAGCACCTGTCTGTTACCCGGGGGCCAATGGGAGGGGCGGACAGGAGCGTCTGCCCCGCCCACTACCTCGAGTTTAAGGTCTCTTCAAGTCCCACTCGCGGGGGCGGGGGCTGCTTCTGCGGATTTACAAGTCCGGGGTTTTGCCCGCGCGTGGCGCGAGTAGCCGCCGCGTTGGAGCCCTAGGGCGCCGTCCTCCCGGCGCCGCCTGGAGGCCGGCCCGAGCCCTGCAGCTAAGGAAGCCTTGGGAGTCCTTTACCAGGTGTGCGCGGAAGGGGCTTTGGTGGGAAACTGCGGAGAACAATTGGGTGAGGAACCGAGTCTTTCCTCCTTTTACTATCTGTAATCGTGACGTCAGAACTTTTCCTTGAGCCGCAGTTTTCTCATCTGAAAAATGGGGTTGTTTGAGAGGCTCAAGTAATGATAATGCGTGTAAAACTACTTTGAAAGGAGAAAGCAGGGTACCTTTTGAGATGGCGATTCCTCCAAACTGATGCTTAGGCATCAGTCCTAACTGCGACCTTATACGAAGCAGTCTGTTTCCCTCGGTGTCCATCAGCCTTCATGAATAGATTTTACCCCCAAGATTTCTTGAACGTCGCCCTCTGATCATGCCCCACACCTTGTCCTGCCGTATTTGCTCTCTAAGTCTTCCTACCCTCTGCTTGGAGCGTCTTTCCCCGGGTTGGAGAGGTCCTTCGGTCTTAGTGTTCCCCTCTCTGGACGCCTTGCTCAAAGCAAGATGTTTGCTACCGCTGCTACTTTGCTAGTCCGTGAAGGAGAGCAAGGAAGGAGTGGAGAAGCTTCCCAAACCCCTGACTTCACTCCCCTCTTCAGACCAAACCGAGGTTCAGACGGGGACCAAGGCAAAGGTTAGGGCTGCCTCCTTTCTCAGCCTTCTGTTCTGAGGGACAAGTCTCAAAATACTTCAGGTCGTGCCCTGAAAATCGTCACAAGAAAAGGGTAATGATCCTCAGGTTTAAATATAGACTCAAAAGCGAGGTGCAAGAGAAGTTAACCGCGTGACTCTGTGCGGGCAGCAGCAATTTACAGGTTAAAGTCCTGCTTTCGTTTTAATCGGGAAGGGTGTTCGTTAACATCTACCAAGTATGGCGACTCCTCTAGCCAAGAGCGCCTGGACTGGACTCTCAGAACCTTCTCGGGGCTAGTGAAAGCAACTATGTTGCACTGAGAACTAAAGTCATTGGACTCTGCCGCTTAATAGTTTTGTGTGTGACCTTGGCAATTCAATTAACCTCTCTGAGCCTCAATTTCTCTCGTTAAGCGTGTAAAGGATATATGGCAACGGGGAGGGGGGCGGAGGTTGTAATAAATCACCATATAAATATATAGGTTTAAATTAAATGCTTTGGGGGAAAAGGTGGTTTTGCCCCAAATAAAAGAGATTACTACTAAGTATGCAGTTCCTTAATACTCATGAAATACCTCATCCTGGCGGAGAGTAGTGAATAATAAACTAAGAGAAGGAATTCAAATTATTGTCACTGACAACAGAGGGATAAACATGACCCCTTAATTTAAGGATACTTAAATAATTTAAGGATACTTAATGTTGATTTTTTTTTTTAATTAGGATATTAGTTTGGGACTTCTGGGTGTCTCACCCTGTTGAGCATCTGACTTTTTTTAATGTTTTTTTTTTTAATGTCTGTATTTGAGAGAGAGACAGTGTGTGAGCTGGGGAAGGGCAAAGAGACAGATGGAATCCAAAGCAGGCTTCAGGCTCTGAGCTGTCAGCACAGAATCCCTGTGGGGTTCGAACTCACAAGCCCTGAGGTCCTGACCTGAGCCAAAGTCTGCGCTTAATGGACTGAGCCATTCACGTGCCCTGAGCATCTGACTCAGGTCATGATCTCTCAGTTCATGGGTTCGAGCCCTAGATGGGGCTCTTTACTGGCACTACAGAGACTGCTTGGGATTCTCTCTCAAAAATACATACATACAGGGGCGCCTGGGTGGCTTAGTCGGTTAAGCGTCCGACTTTTGCTTAGGTCATGATCTCGCGGTTTGTGGGTTCGAGCCCCGCGTTGGGCTCTGTGCTGACAGCCAGTTCAGAGCCTGGAGCCTGTTTCAGAGTCTGTGACTCCCTCTCTCTCTGACCCTCCGCTGCTCATGCTGTCTCTCTCTCTCCTAGAAATAAATAAAACATTAAAAACTTTTTTGACTTTAAAAATACATACATACATACATACATACATACATACATATATAAACAAACTTTTAAAAATAAAATTGGGAGGCGCCTGGGTGGCTCAGTCGTTGAGCGACCGACTTCGGCTCAGGTCATCATCTCACTGCTTGTGAGTTTGAGCCCCGTGTCGGGCTCTGTGCTGACAGCTCGGAGCCTGGAGCCTGCTTCAGATTCTGTGTGTGTGTCTCTCTCTGTCCCTACCCTGCTCGTGCTCTCTCTCTCTCTGTCTCAAAAATAAACAAACATTAAAAAAAATTATTTTTAATGGGGGGGAATTGGGTGCCCCAGTTGGTTAAGTGTGCAACTTTGGCTCAGGTCATGGTTCAGTTCATGAGTTTGAGCCCCACATGGGGCTCTCTGCTGTCAGTGAGGAGCCGGCTTGGGATCCTTTGTCACCTTCTCTCTCTGCCCCTCCCCCGCTCATACTCTCATACTCTCTCTCAAAAATAAACATTAAAAAAATTAAACTTAAACCCACAAAATTAGGATATTAGTTCAAACTCTGTCTTTAGAAAAAGCCAGTATGTGCCAGCGGGAGGATAAGGTTGTCACCCTGAGGGATTCTCAGAGGCACCCTGGGAGGTTAGGGAGAAACCAGGCCCCAGTGGGCGGCGTCCATCAGCTTGTGTAAGACTTTGGGGATCTGAAACACAGAAGGTTCCACGGTTGCAGAGCTTGAAAAGCTGTTCAGCATCTTGGGTTCTTTGGGAGCTAAGTCACAGGGGCCTGAGTTATTATTGTCCCTCAGATTTATGTCTCCTCGATGGCACTACCCCACACTTGGGAACCACACAGGTATGAGTCACTTTCTGCTACTTAACAGCAGCTGACCCTTCAGAACTGTTGACTTATAAGAATTTAAGGTCACATGCATGAGAGCGAGGCTGAAGTACGTGGATAAAATAAGAAGCCTAGGAGTCCAAAAGATTGCCTACCTCTACCGCAGGTATTAAGGTCCTAACAGGAAGGAGACAACATGCTCAAAATAACCAAGGACTGATTTTAAAGTGTGGGCAAGGGATAGGTCAGTAACAGGAGGTAGTAACAGCCTTGGGCCTGAAAGGATAAAGGGACATATTGGTTGTTCGGAACTGGAAGGAGAGACTGCATTGAGGGGAGCAGTGACCTTTAACCAAAGGATATGGGTAGGCCCAGGGGACCCCAGTGAATGGAACCTGGGAAATCCATATACTGATTTCAGGTTTTGCCTCTCCTCCAAGTAGAATCCAAAGTACAAGGTAGCCCACTGATGAAAGTCATAGCCTCCCAGGACAGAGAAAAAGACAAAGAGGGAGTGGAGTAATCTAGAAGGAAAGACAGAAGCCATCCAGCATACCTAGAGCTGAAGACTCCATCTGTTCTTCACAAGGGAGTGACCTCGTGACTCTCCGTGCTCAAGTACTACTGGCCAGCAACTTTGTGGAGGTGCCTCCTGAATTGGTTCTGGAGCAAAACTGACCTTGAGTTTGTTTAAAAAAAAAAAAAAGGCTGCTTGAAGTTACATTACCTGTGTCTTAACTACCTGCCTGAGGCTGAGTAAGGTTCTATTCCAACTAAAGGACAAATTACAGAGGAAAGAACACCAAGAACAATGTTGAAACTGTGGTTTTATTATTTATTTATTTTTAATCTGAGAGAGAGCGAGCGAGTGTGGGAAGGGGCAGAGGGAGAGAGAGAAAGAATCCCAAGTAGGCTCCATGCTCAGCACAGAGCATGGGCTTGATCCCATAACCATGGGATCATGAGCTGAGCCAAAATTAAGAGTCAGACGCCCAAACCAACAGAGCCACCCAGGTGTCCCAAAACTGTGGTTTTAGAAAGTATATATATATTTAAAGCTGAGGGACTCTGGGCAGTCACAATCTGGTTTTTTTTAAATCTATATTCTGAAGATAATATATACCTTGTAAGATAGTATGTTTGTGTATGGGAAGTGTCTGGCTCTATGGCAGACATGTAGCAAAACGCTAATGCATAGAGGGGCACCTGGCCGGCTCAGTCACTAGAGCATGTGACTTTTTTTTAAATGTTTATTTGAGAGAGATATAGAGCATGAGTGGGGAGGGGCAGAGAGAGGGAGACACAGAATTGAAGCAGGCTCCAGGCTTTCAGCTGTCAGCCCAGAGCCGGATGTCTATGAGGTCTGAAACTCATAGACTGTGAGATCATGACCTGAGCCAAAGTCAGAAGCTTACCCAACTGAGCGCCTCAAGCATGCAACTCTTGATCTTGGGTTGTGAGTTCAAGTCCCAAGTTGGGTGAAGAAGTTAAAAAACAAACAACCCCCCCCCCCAAAACCCAACCCCCTCACACACAAAAAAAAACAAAAACCTAAAAGAACTAAAGAAAACCTTAATGCATAGAAGCTGTTATTATTTATAATATTGGCCTCCCTCTCAAACATCACTCTCCTTATAGTAAGAACTTTCTTAAACTTTAGGACTGGTTATGGGAGCAGAGTGCAGCCCCATGCTTTGCTCAGGGGTGCCTTAACACTTTTAGCATGTGTAAATTGTGTACTGGACATTACTATTAATTTCCCAGTTACCTACTACAATTTTTTTTAAAGTCCCCTATAGTCATAACAAACTTACTCTATTTACCTATCAGACATCTTGCACAAACCATACATAGCTGTGGTTTTCCTTAAGTTGCTTCCACTTCAACTTTCTCTTGTATTTTCTACCTGCTGATCTTCTTGGAGCAAAGGGCTCCTATTCACAGAGGGAATCTCAGAGGAGTTGCCCTAATGCATGTTTTTCCCCGTCCTTTAAGAATATTACCCTTCAGAGAACTCTAGGTCCCCATCCCTCCCATTCCCTTCCCGCTTTCCTGTGCTCCTGATGATTTCTATCACTAGGATTTTAATTCAGCAGGACTTTTCTTTCTTTCTTAAGCCTCAAGTCCCTGCCCTCTTTCTCTCAGCAGAACAAAGGCTGTGTACACCTTTATGAGGTACTCTACCAGATGCACCTTATAATTAATATATATACAGGATCTTTTGACTATATATATTTACCAAAAAGCAACTACTGTCTACGTGCAGCCTAGTACATGGGAGGTGTTCAATTTCCCAAACACTGACTTGGAGAGCCTTGCCTTGGAGGTTTTACTTGTTGAACACAGATGCTTACATGTCCTTGGCTTTGGCTTTGGTATTACCCTCCCTTATTTAAGAAAGCCATCCCGGGGCACCTGGGTGGCTCAGTCCATTAAGTGTCCGATTCTTGATTTCTGCTCAGTTCATGATCACATGGTTGTGAGACTGAGCCCTGTGTTGGGCTCTGAGCCAAGCGTAGAGGCTGTTTAAAATTCCCTCTCTCTCTCTCTCTCTCTCTCAGACCCTCTCCCTGGCACTCTTCTCTCTCTCTAAAATTAAAAAAATATATTTTTATTTATTTAAAAAAATTTTTTTAATGTTTTATTTATTTCTAGGAGAGAGAGAGAGAGAGACAGCGTGAGCAGGGGAGGGTCACAGAGAGAGGGAGTGACAGACTGAAACAGGCTCCAGGCTCCGAGCTGGCAGTCAGCACAGAGCCCGACGCGGGGCTCAAACCCACGCACCGCGAGATCATGACCTAAGCGAAAGTCGGACGCTTAACCGACTAAGCCACCCAGGCGCCCCAACGAAAGTCGGACGCTTAACCAACTAAGCCACCCAGGCGCCCACAAAAAAATATTTTTAAAAAAGGCATCCTTGGGGCGCCTGGGTGGCTTAGTCGGTTAAGCGTCCGACTTTCGCTTAGGTCATGATCTCGCGGTGCGTGGGTTTGAGCCCCGCGTCGGGCTCTGTGCTGACTGCCAGCTCGGAGCCTGGAGCCTGTTTCAGTCTGTCACTCCCTCTCTCTGTGACCCTCCCCTGCTCGCGCTGTCTCTCTCTCTCTCCTAGAAATAAATAAAAATATTATTAAAAAAAAAAAAAAAAAGGCATCCTTACTGCCAGTGGAGCTTTTGAGAATACTGTGCCCAGGATGGGAACTCCATCTAGCCAGGCAGATGGGTCTCTTCAGCCCCAGACGGCAGTGGGGGGGGGGGAGAGCAGGGGGGGCATAGTACAACTGGAAGGCTACTTGCATTTACTTAATATGTGTCTTCTGTATTGGACCGAGGTAGCAAAGAAGCACCTTTTTAACCAAGAGTAGCTGAGGAGCCAGCAGAGCAAATCTATTTCCAAGCCTCCTGGAACCTCATGTCCTCCCCTCCCCTCCCCTCATAGCTTAGCATTGACTTTACTCTCACACAAGGCACAGAGTTCTCGCCTGCGATCTGTCCCAGTTGTTTGCTTTTAGGGAAGGGGCTGGGGAACTGACAGAAGGGAGGAAGATGGAAATCTAACAAGCCAGAGTCAAAAGCTCTCTCCATTCTCACTTCAGTCCTTACCTCCGCCTGCTCTGCCTGTTAAGAATATCAGCTGAGGAGTATCTGGATGAGGAAAATGCAGAGGCTCTGAGTGGTTTAGAAGAGACCCCGACAGGGGAAAGAAGAACCCGCCACACCCTCCCCCTGCTCTGCCTTCATTAGCTCAGCTGCACATGAACTCAGCTCAACATCCTGTTGAGATTTAGCTGTGATCAGGAACGAGATGTAATTTTTGTCCAGGAGATAGAAACATTTTCTTTTCTTTTTCTTTTTTAAATGTTTTTATTTATTTCTGAGAGAGAGAGAGAGAGAGAGAGAGTGTGAGTAGGGGAGAGTCAGAAAGAGAGGGAGACACAGAATCTGAACAGGCTCCAGGCTCTGAGCTAGCAGTCAGCACAGAGCCTGATGCGGGGCTCAAACCCACGAACCGTGAGATCATGACCTGAGCCTAAGTCGGGCGTTTAACCTACTGAGTCACCCAGGTGCCCCAGAGACATTTTCAATGACACGCTGAAATGGTAAGACTTTGACATTTTATTAAGAAACATCTTATTTTGAAATGATAGTACAAAAATTGTATATATAACATAGATTTGTACAGGGATATATATACACAAAGGCTCACCCACACATACACGCGGTCCTCCTCATCAAAATCAAACCCTATTAAAATCCTAAATTTAAAAAAGAGAAGTATATTTAAGCTTTCCTACAACATACTGTACATAAAGCTGTCAGAAAACCTGAAAAACTGAGGACATTTTCAGAAGAATCTAGGTACCCCCCCCCACCCTCTTTCTCTCCTCCACCAACATGAATGACCTTGGAGGAGGACAGGACACAGGACAAAGCCAGAGAAGGGAGCTGCAGTGTTACCCCTGACTGCTGATAGACCAAGATGCCCGAAAGCAACTGGGAAGCACGGGATACAGGGTGTGACCTAGACTAACTGTTAGAAACAAACTATTTCAGAATAGACAGAAAATATGTAACAGGGAAGGAGGGGAGTGGAAAGAGGAAAGATAAGGCCCACAGATTAGAAATGACCTATTAATTAAGTATTAATGCTTGGGAAAGGCACAATGAGGTAAGAACAATGGGGTCACAGAAGCAGAAGTAGTTAGAGGGAAGAGGGAGGAGAGAGAGATAGGGAATGACAGTTTCCTGCCATTAACAAGCCAAATTGCTATGGGAGTCTAGGAATGTCACCCCACCCACTAATCCTAAAGAAGCTCCAAGAGCGGGGGTGGGGGGGCGGGGGGGGATTCAGCACCAAAGGTTCAAAACTACTTCATTCGAATTCACATCCTTCTTGCTCCTGCTCTCCTGTGAAACACGCTGGCATGGGAAATAGAGACGGATTCAGAAAACATGCATCACTTATATCCCGTTCTGAAGCTCCTTTCCTGGCCATACAGAGATGTCTGCACAAGCACTTGGATAAAAACAGACTCCCCACCCCCCGGTGTTCGACTTCGGGAAAGAGTTCACTATATGCCTGTAACCCTCTAGCTCTGGAAGCCCATGATGATGTTTGGGAGAGAGCCACACACGTTCTCTCAAAGCGGTCCTCTCTCAAAGGGGTGAGGCTTCTAAGCCAGGGAAGCGGAGGTACCGAATGGCTGCTCCTCGGGCGGTGGCCCCTTCATCTGGGGCTTCTTTCCTGCATGGAGCTGTAAGGGAGTCTACAAGTGCCAGTCGAAAAGCCTACCTGCCGCCTGGGGAGTGGCAAGGGGGCTGGCGCTGCAGGAGGGCGGCCCCACCCCTACCCTGCCCCACTGCACAACTCACAACTCGGTTTACACCACTGGCTCTGTAGGGCCGGACACTGGCTCTCCCTAGGGCTCCGCTCGCAGGGTTTCTCATCATGCCCGTTAGAGCACCTCTCAGACAAGGGCCCAAGTAAGGCCCTTTCTTCTTCAGCCCCTTTCGTGAAGCCGCAGAAACCCCCTCTAATGTGTTTATTGAAATGGAAGTATTTCCAGGTTATGCCAGGCACTTTACAGTGGAACCTCAAAGAAACAAAGAGAAAGGTGGGAACATCCGTACGTATCTATAAATGTACACATGGATACACACCCAACAAAGGGGTTTTAAACAGGCCCTGGTCGGGGCGCCTGGGTGGCTTAGTCGGTTAAGCGTCTGACTTTCGCTTAGGTCATGATCTCGCGGTTCGTGGGTTCGAGCCCCGCGTCGGGCTCTGTGCTGACTGCCAGCTCAGAGCCTGGAGCCTGTTTCAGTCTGTGACTCCCTCTCTCTCTGACCCTCCCCTGCTCACGCTGTCTCTCTCTCTCTCTCTCTCCTAGAAATAAAAAATTAAAAAAAAAAAAAAACAGGCCCTGGTCACAGAGCCCTCTGGTAAATTTCTTTTACATCAATATAGAGAAAAGAAGTCATTCTGCATGCCATAGATTTCTAACAGTACTGAGCAGACACAAAATGTTAATAATTCAACAGTAAGGCTGAAGAAGGGGCAAATGCGCCACTAACGAGAACTACACATGGCTCTGACAGAGAAAAAGAACATCTTTTAAGGCACTAGGTTCAAAACATAGAAATCCTAAAGTCAAGTTCTCCCGGACTTCCATTAAGAGACCTCAACTCTGGCATTACAATGAAGAGATCCCACAGAGGTAGTGATGGGAAGGAGTGTTCGTTTATAGATTTATAAGTAACTTCCCTGAAGCCAGGAACAAGACCAGAAATGTTAAGGTTTCTTTCTTTCTCTCTTTTGGGGGAAGGCTTAAGACCTAAATCTAATGTCGAGTCTACAATTCATATATTAATACTGATACTGTTTAAGCAGCTTTAAGGTGGCAATCATCCTGGGCTCCAGGTTTCTCCGCCTAAGTACCAACTCTGAATGCTGGAATGTTATTTGATTCTCTGTAATCCAATCTTGCCAATAAACCAGTTGAATCCCCCAACCCAGAGGATCTAGCTACGTTTTCCCAACATCCATTGCTGATCCAGAAAGATATGCAAAATCATAAAATGGCATTGCCATAAATGCACTTAATATTTAATTTCTAACTACCTCAAGCGATCCTGACCTACCATTCTCTCCAAGGCGATACAATTGGAGATCAAATCCTATTTCCTTTCCTTGGGCTGCTGCAATGTGTATTTCAAGTAAATAACAACAAATACCTTTTTGCTACCCACCCCTTTCCAGACATTTCCCTTTACTCTTTCCCTGTCCCAACTCCCTATCTCAGAGACCCCACCATCAACAACGACTATATTAAAGATTTTTCGAGGTTGAGAATGATCGCCTCCTACAGAAAGAGAATAATAAGAATTCTAAACAGTTCCCCAAAGCAATAAGGCCTCCAGGCTCACCAGGCAGTGCCGGACGGCAACTCCCACTCCCAGTCAGAAGCTGCCCCAAGGAGTGAGGTGGCTGGGCCTGGATATCCTCTGGGGAGTTAGCCTCCACCCCCTTCACAGAAAAGGAGGGGAGGGGAAGGAATTAAAGTCAATATATACACAAAGAACATACAACAAATCTGAAATGGTGCTCGGTCCCTCCATCCCTGCTGCTAAGCCAAGGCTCTGTGAAGGCACACGACAGCAGTTTATTGTTAGCACCTGGCTCACAAGGGGGCTCAGAGAAAAGAAAAGGATCACAAGCAAAAAAAATAAAAAAGAAAGAAAGGATGGTGTGACAGCAGATGGCACCATTTTACCCTCCCCCTGGCCTGTGCTCCTCCACTGCACTCACTCCATCGTGCCCCCAGACCCAGGGTTAGCTCTGAGTCCTTGGAGAAAACCCAGTCATGGTGGCCAGTAGCCAAGATTCATTTCAAAGCTGGTATTTTTGCCCATAAGCCTCTAATAGCCAATTCTGTTCGCTAAATCTGGTTTGGGGAGTTATGTTTTCCGTCTATTTTGAGCCCCAAGTGATTCTGCACCTCTGGAAAACTGCAGCAAATTACTTCACTAATCAAGGTAAACAGAGCCATGTTAACTGTCGAGTTTTATTCCAAATTAAAAATGTATGTTTTCCCCATGATCGCTAATTAAGAAAACCGTATTCTAAACAGTCATTCAAATGTTTACTTGGCACATCTCCCTCTGGTTTCTTCTTCTAATTTACAATAAAGCAAGCAAGCAGGTCGAGAATGATGACGGCCCAATTTCAAAAGCAGTAACTTCTGTAATGTAACCTCTCCACAACCTCTCTCACTCTCTCTCCAGCCATCAACCCTTTCTTTTTTTGGGGGGGGGGGGAGCAAAGGTCCAAACTGGCACACAAAGGAAACCCAGCAATGAACCGCTTTCAATAGCACAGAGGCAGAGGGAGCAGGCACAGCGGTAGAGAGGGGAGTCGGGCAGACAAAGTTCTCAGGCTGAAACTCCTGGGTCCTTAACTTCATGGCACCTCCATTTTTCACTCCCTCTGACACACACACACCGAGCACCAAAAAGGCACACAAGCCCTGCGCGGGGCCTGAACTTCAGGAAGCAGAACACGTTACTCATCCGAAGTCAAACAGAAACAAAATTCCACCGACACCCTCAGCACCCACCTCTCTGCCTTCTTTTTTTGCAGGTAAGAGGCTACCATGTAAACTCCACAGAAAGGCACGATTCGAAAATGCCACAACATTTTACAAAATGAAAAAGTTGGTATTAAACCGTGGTATCATATAAATACATGTTTGGAAGCAAGTTGTTCTAGCAACAGACGGCCCTCCTGATGGTGATTCTATGAAGTCCAGCCAGAGCAAAGTTTGTACCTCGGGCCCAGATGGCTTCACAACCCCACAGGCTCTCTGGACACCTTCCAGTGCTGGGAGTGCAGCCTGGAGGGTTCTGGACTGACATACACTTCTCCCCCATGAACATGTTTTCTTTCCTTTCCAGTTTTCAAATATTCCACTTCAGTGTCTTCAACTGGCATCTGAACTATGGATGGACACGTACTGGATGCAGGGTTCGTGAGGCAGCTGCCGGTTTCTTTCCGGGGGAGTGAGCTCGGGTGGGGGGAGCGGCTGCTCCTTTGGGAGTGGGATAGGTTTCCTTCTCTCCCCAAAGCTTGCTCCTCACCCCTCCCAGGTAGTCGTCTTCTCCACCCGGTACGCATAAACCGAAAGCAAATTATAAGGTCACTTGGTGGTATGATTATTAAAGGCCCTATGTGTGTTCACACTAGGAATGTTATCTTAAAATCTTCTGACAGAAAGTTATTTAAAAAAAAAATCAACCCACAATACTCAGCACTCTTTTACCTCGAAGCTTAAAGCAATGATGTGAGCTGGAAATTTGGTCCTTATTCTCTTGGTCCCTCAGAAGAAGTGTTCCCCTAAATTTGGCTTTGAATTTTCCAGTTGCATAGAGGCCTCCTGAGTCCGAGCACTGGACCCCGATATGGTTTTCTTCCTTAGGACATTCTTAACTTTTAGACGCTGTGTGTCCCCTGTATTTTCTTTTAAAAAGAGGGAAGAGACGGACACAGTACATGTTGTGGCCCTCGCATGTTAAGATGACACGGTTTCCATGGAAACTCCAGGATGTGGCTCTGCCGTCCCCCCTGCCCCAGTCACTTCCGTCTCTCCCTCGGCAACTACAACGGCATCGACTGCTGCCACCTCTTCGACCACAGTGAGGTCAACCCCGTTGGGCTGCTGCCGGGCCATGGCCTCCAGCCGCAGGCGGTACTGCTCTGCCTCCTGCTCCTTCCTCAGGAGCCGGTGCCGGTACTCCTGAGCCCTGCGATTGGCCTCCTGGAGCTGCTGCTGGAGGAGCTCTCGCTCGGCACCCCCCTGGAAAGGAAACCGGTCACCTGCAGGTAAGACCTCCGACCCCTGATTATGTAGGGAGGGGACAAAAGTGTAAAGGGGGGTTCAGGCCTCCAGAGTTCTGCCTTCTGGGTCTTTCCCTTGTCCTCTCTGTCCCACTCCTACACGCGTTACCTTGCCTTCCTCCGCACCGGCTGTCGTCTCTTCTGTCCTCGGTTTCTTAGTCAGCGGCAGCTTCTCTGCATCTTCGTCCTCTTCTGCTTCAATCACAGTCTCTTCTGCAACCTGACCAGCAGGTACAGTTAGAACTACAAGCCAAAGCACATCAATGGGAGGTGATGAATACAGAGCGAAACAAAGAGGTGTTGCTTGCTTTAAATTTTTTTTTTTAATTTCTTTTGAGAGAGAGAGAGAGAGAGAGAGAGAGAGTGGAAGCAGGGGAAGGGGAGAGAAAGGGAAGAAAGAGAAAATCCCAAGCACGCTCTGCACGGGCAAGCACCTCACTGACTCCTAGTGCTTGCTTTAAATTAGAAAATAAACTAAAATATGTTATCTGAAATCTTATTGTTCATATCTCTTTGGATCGTAGAATCAATAGGTAAAGCATGGCCTTAAAGAGAGAAACAGAAAGGATTAGAGGAGCAAGTTTGGAAGCCATGCAGTTAACGCTTAGGTCTGAAGCTCTTATATAAAGATGTCTAACTCTAGGTTAGAAGCTATGGCTAGTAAGCTTATAATTCTTTGTTGTTTTTTTTAATCTTTATTTATTTTTGAGAGACTGGGAGGGAAGGGCAGAGAGAGAGGGAGACACAGAACCCGAAACAGGCTCCAGGCTGAGCTGTCAGCACAGAGCCCAATGCGGGGCTTGAACTCACAAATGGTGAGATCATGACCTGAGCTGAGGTCAGATACTTAATCAACTGAGCCACCCAGGCACCCCAGCTTACAATTCTTTAGGAGTGACTTGGCTAAAGAAGGCCTGATGTCTTTACATAAGATTTTTAAGAAACTTCACATGAAAGCAGTTTGCTATTCACTGTGTCTAATTTACTTATATACTTATAGATAAGTGAGAGAAGGGTCAGCACACACATCACGCACTACACATCTATCGGTATGGCTAGAATTTTAAAAATAGTGAAAACACCAGATGCTGATGAGGATGCGGAAAAAGTGGATTATTCATAAAATTGCTGGTGGGAATGTAACATGGTACACTCACTCTAGAAAACAGTTTGGCAGTTTCTTACCAAACTGCACATGCACTTGCCATACAACCCAGCAACTGCACTTTTGGGCATTTATCCCAGAGAACTGAAAATTTATGTTCCCATAAATCCTGCACAGTACTGGTCATAACAGCTTTGTTCATAGATAGTCCAAAACTAGCAACATCTGAAATGTCCTTCAATGAGTGGTTAAACTCCATACCAAGGACACTATTTAGCAATAAAAAAGAATGAAGTACTGATATCAACAGCAACCTGGATAGCTTTTAAGGGAATTATGTCGAGAGAAAAAAAAAAAACAACACCAATCTCAAAAGGTTATATATTACATGATTCCATTTATATAATATTCTTTTTTTTAAAAAAATTATTTATTTATTTAGAGAGAGACAGAGAAGCAAGTAGGGGAGGGGCAGAGAAAGGGAGAGAGAGAGAGAATCCCAAGCAGGCTCCGCATTCTCAGTGTGATGTGGGGCTTGAACTGCGGGATCATGACCTGAACGGAGGCCAAGAGTTGGACCCTTAATCGACTGAGCCACCCAGGTGCCCCTATAATGTTCCTGAAGTGACAAAAGCATAGAGGTAGAAAACAAAGGAGTTAGTGGTTGCTGGGGGTAAGAAATGGGGTGGCAAGGTGGGGCGGGGCGGCTGTGGACATAAAAGTAGCCCAAAGGACCCTTGTGAGAGAAGTGTTTTCTGTCCTGACTGAGGCGCTCCCCGCACAGATCTACACAGATATTATCCCGCATAGAACTCAGTATATACGCAGATGCACAAATGACTGGGTATAAAACTGGAAAACGATCTCAATAAGGTTGGTGTACTGTATCAATGTCAATTTCCTGTGTTATTGCATTATTGCACAATGTTACCAACGGTGGAAGCTGGGGGATAGGTCCCCTGGATCTCTCTGCATTATTTCTTACAGCTGTACATAAATCTACAATGATCACAAAATAAAAAAGCTTAAAATTCTACTTAGGTTTTAGGGTACCTTATGATTTTTGTTTAAAATGTAAGATTTACCTAGTTATTTGGTTTGGTTGATTTAAAAATCAGTTTGTGGGGTGCCTGAGTGGCTCAGTTGTGAAGCACCTGACTTCGGCTCAGGTCATGATCTCACAGTTTGGGAGTTCAAGTCCCACACTGGGTGAGCTCAAGCCCCAATTCGGGTAAAACACGAGCTCTGCTTCTCTCTCTTTCTCTCTCACCCTCTCTCTCTCTGTCCTTTGTGGGATTCTCTCTCTCTGCCCACACTCTCTCACTTGTGACCCCCTCCAAATACAATACAATACTATAAAAGTTAGCTTGTTTTCCTTGGGCACTCATCATCAGGTGATGGCAATAGAAATCTTCTAAGTGGAAAAAGCACTTCAGTCTGGGTTTTTTAACTTTCTGCAGATAATTCACAAAATCTCAGCTGTCTGTCTTTGTGCCTGGTTAAATACACTTGTAAAAAGCAGTGTCGTTCATCCAGGCAAAACCTCAAAAAAAATTTTCCCTTTGAAACAAATCCAATCTCATTTATTTAAACTCCATTATAAGCAGAGTCTCTCACCCACCCAGTAAGGCCCCCAAAACATTAAATGGTGATCATGTTCACAAAAACATCAATCATATATTTCCGTATAAAACTATTAAGAATTTATGATACCAAAACTTGGATTATAAAGGTTTAATTCCTACTCTTTCTTCCTATACTGCAGAGATTCACCAATTTAAACAGTATGAAATTTATAAAATTCCCACCATTATTTAGGCCAAGTCAAAATTTTGGTGACTCAAATGTAATAAACAAACCCTTCAAACTCCAATTTTTTTTTTTAAGTAGGCTTCACTCCCAGCACAGAGCCCAACATGGGGCTTGAACTCACAACCCTGAGGTCAAGACCTGAGCTGAGATCAAGAGTTGGACGCTCAACTGACTGAGCTCCTAAACTCCAATATTTTTAAGAAATGAAGTTGTAATGATTAGTTTCTTTCTCTTCAAAAAAATTTACTGATATATTTCTTGAAGAAGTAACACAGTCATATGTTCAAAAATTAAAAGCTTAAAGGATATATAATGAAAAGCCTCCCATCCATCCCCAAGTACTGTCTCAGGAGGCAACCAATGTTAGCAATGTTATTGTTAAAAAAAATTTTTTTTATGTTTTATTTATTTCTGAGAGAGAGAGAGAGAGAGAGAGAGAGAGACAGTGTGAGCACGGGAGGGCAGAGAGAGAGGGAGACACAGAGTCTGAAACAGGCTCCAGGCTCTGAGCTGGATGTCAACACAGAGCTCGATGCAGGAACCCATGAATCATGAGATCATGACCTGAGCCAAAGTCAGACGCTCAACCGACTGAGCCACCCACGTGCCCCAATCAATGTTATTCTTGAACGTTCTTCCAGAGATGGTCTAAGTCTATGAATATATTAGCAAGTATACATAGATCTCCCCCTTTTTAAAAAATACAAATATAGTGTATTCTACACACTGTCCTGCATCTTGGGGCTCTTGTAAATTCACAGTACAGTTTGGAGATAAGGTCAGGCTGGTACATAAGGCATTTCCTCATTATATGGGTGTAACAGATTTCTTTATCCAGTTCCCTACTGATGTATACTTAGGTTGTTTTAATTTTTCATTTTCATTTAAAAAATATTTTTTTTTCTTTTTATTAGAGGCACCTGGGTGACTCAGTTGGGCAAGCCTCCAACTCTTGATTTTGGCTCAGGTCATGATCTCACAGGTTGTGATCAAGCCCCAAGTTGGGCTCTGCACTAACAAAGTGGAGCCTGCTTGGTATTCTCTCGTTCTCTCTCTCTCTGCCCTTTCCTTACTCATGCTCTCTCTCAAAATAAATAGACATTAAAAATGAACAAATAAATATATATATTTTTTAAATTTAGGGGCACCTGGATGGCTCAGTTCATTAAGCATCCAACTCTTTTTTTAATGTAAATATTTATTTTGAGAGAGAGAACGTGTGTGTGCATGGGGATGTGGGGTGCAGAGAGGGGGGAGAGAGAATCCCAAGCAGGCTCTACACTGTGCCCAGAGCCCAACGTGGGCTCCATCCCGCGAACTGTGAGATCATGACCCAAGCCCAAACCAGGAGTGGACACAACTGAGCTATCCATTTGCCCCGAGCATCCAACTCTTGATCTCAGCTCAGGTCTTGGTCTCAGGATTGTGAGCTCAAGGCCTGTGTTGAGTTCTGTGCTGGATGTGAAGACTAATTTAAAAAAAAAAAAAAAGGAAAAATGTTTGAGTACAGTTGACACATAATGTTACATCAGTTGCAGGTGTACAACACAATGATGCAACTTTCCTATACACGGTGCTACATTCACCACATACAGCTACCATCTATTTAGGTTCTTTTTAATCTTCAATGATTACCAATGCTGTAATTAATAGCTTAGTATATATTTCACTTCTCTGTGTATGAATATATATTCTTACAAAATAACTTTTTAGCCAAATGGTATGGGTGTCTTTAATACTGACAGATACTGAAGCCTGTTCTTTAGAGAATACATTAAATTACACTCTAACCAGTGATTTTTTTTTTAAGATTAAAAAAAATTGTTTTTAACATTTTTGAGAGACAGAGAGATAGAGCGTGAGCAGGGGAGGGCAGAGGAGGGGGAGACACAGAATCCAAAGCAGGCTCCAGGCTCTGAGCTGTCAGTCCAGACCCCAATGCGGGGCTTCAGCTCACGAACCAGGAGATCATGACCTGAGCTGAAGTTGGCCGCTTAACTGACTAAGCCACCCAGGCACCTAGGATTTTAAGTATTCTCTACATCCAACATGGGCTCAAAGTTACAACTCCGAGATCAAGAGTCCCATGCTCCACCAACGGAGTCAGCCAGCGATTTATAAGACTGTTTATTTTGGGGCCCCTGGGTGGCTCAGTCGGTTAGGTGTCTGACTTCAGCTCAGGTCATGATCTCATGGTTCATGAGTTTGAGCCCCACATGGGGCTCTGTGCTGTCATTGTAGAGCCCACTTCGATCCTCTGTCTCCCTCTCTCTATGCTCCTGCCCCGCTCACCTCCCTCTCTCTCTGAAAAATAAACATTAAAAAAAAAAGTTAAAAGTGCCCGTTTCCCCACACCTTTGACAACACTGTTCTAATGGTATCTCAGTGCAGTATTACATTGCATTCTCTTGCTATATATGAAGTAGGTTGAACATACTTCCATATTTTAAGAACCATCAGTATTTTCTATGAACCATTGGTTCATATTATTTCCTCTTTTTTTCTATCAAATTATTGACAGATTGATCAGATTATTGGCTTTTACTCACAAATTTTATATATAGTAGGAAAATTAGGCTTTGCCAGCCTGATTTCTGTTTTTCCTTCTATGTTGGAGCATCTTTGCCCAATCTGGCATCTGGCATTCTCCTAGTCCCACCACTTGCTTTAATGCCTCATTTTTAGAAGAATGTGGAGTGTCTGAAATACCTTTTAGTAGGCATTTGTCTAAATGGGATAACTCACCTTGCTGTCCATCTTGCATAGTTACAATGAATGGCTGGCCGATGCTTCCAGGAGGGACTGCAGTCTGGATATTACCCAGGGGTACTCCATCAGTCACTATGGTGATGACCCTTTGGCCTCCACTTCCCACCACTTGCTGGATTGATGAGTCAACGGAATTTCCCTCTATGATTTCCTCTGCATTAGCTACAGATGACAAAAGCGAATTTGAAATTTCAGCTTTTTAAAATTTTTTTACATTTTTATTTTTATTTTTTATTTTATTTTTTACAAATAGTTTATTATCAAATTAGTTTCCACATAACACCCAGTGCTCATCCCCACAAGTGCCCTCCTCCATGCCCATCCCCTCTCCGCCCCCCACATCCATCAGTCCTCAGTTTTTGTCAGCATTCAAGAGTCTCTCATGGTTTGCCTCTCTCCCTTTCCCCCACTATTTCCCCCTTCTTCTCCCCCTTGGTCCTCTGTCAAGTTCCTCCTAATCCTCCTATACGTGCAAACATATGATATTTGTCCTTCTCTGCCTGACTTATTTCGCTCAGCATAACACCCTCAAGGTCCATCCATGTTGCTACACATGGCCAGATTTCATTGTTTCTCATTGCCATGTAGTATTCCATGGTATAGATAAACCACATCTTGATCCATTTGTCCGTTGATGGACACTTAGGCTCTTTCCATGTTTTAGCTATTGTTGAGAGTGCTGCTATGAACTGAAATTTCAGCTTTTTAAAAAATAGGACTTTAACAATTTCAGCCTCCTTGAAATTGATAATAAATATCAGGGATGGGAAAACTTTAAAAAAGAAGTTCAATTCAACAGTTTCTAAAGCAAGCTCTTGTGAACAATGCTAAGTCAGAGGAGAAAAGAAAATAGTGAATGCTTTAGAACAGTATTTTCTAAAATGTCTTCATTGAGATGTTAATAGCTTTCACTAAGGATGGGCCCTATGCAGAAATGCATTTTCAAAATGCCAGTTTAAATATGCTTAAATTTTTTGTTTGTTTTGTAAGAAGTATTAAACCCCACCAGGCTAATGAGCATTGTGATTCTCCAACCGGGGTAAGATATGCTGAGTTTCCCCAGCGTAGCTGATCATAGAATTCTTTTTTCAGAAAGCATCTTGAAAGTCTAAATAAACCTATGGAGCTTAGAAAAATAATTATAAATTAGAGTATATCTATTTCTGTAAGGAAATTGAGGTATTTAATAGTGAATTAACAAAACAGTCAAAGCACTGAAGAAGTCTGATATAGACAAATGGTAGGTAGCTTCTCCTATCTGACAGATAAACAAGAATATCAATAGCAACTGACACCGACTACATACAGAGTAGTCAGGTACCTTTTTAAGAGCTTTATATATATTATGTTAAATCAAGGTATGCATGGGGCACCTGGTGGCTCAGTCAGTTAAGCATCCAACTTTGGCTCAGGTCATGATCTTAGTTTGTGGGTTCAAGCCTTGCATCAGGCTCTGTGCTGACAGTACAGACCCTGCTTCAGAGCCTCTGTCTACCTCTCTCTGCAACTCCCCCACTCACACTCACAAGCTCTCTTTCTTTTAAAAATAAATGAAGGGGAAAAAAATAAAATAAAAATAAAAATAAACGAAGGGGCGCCTGGTTGGCTCAGTCGGTTGAGCGTTCGACTTTGGCTCAGGTCATGATCTCATAGTTTGTGGGTTTGAGCCCCGCGTCAGGCTCTGTGCTGACAGCTCAGAGCCTGGAGCCTGCTGCAGATTCTGTGTCTCCCTCTCTCTCTGCACTTCCCTGCTCATGCTCTATCTCGCTCTCTCAAAAATAAATAAATGTGAAAAAATAATAAAAATAAATAAATGTTTAAAAAATGGCTAAGATGGTAAATTTAGGGATGCCTGGGTGGCTCAGTCAGTTGAACATCTGACTTTGGCTCAGATCCTGATCCCATGGTTCAAGAGATCGATCCCCATGTGGGGCTCTGTGCTGACGGCTCTATGCTGATGGTTCAGAGCCTGCTTTGGGTTGTCTGTCTTCCTGTCTCTCTGCCCCACCTGCTCTCTCTCTCAAAAATAATAAACATTTAAAAATTAAAATATAAAAATAAAATAAAATTTAAGTTATTCAGTTTGGTAATTAAAAGGTGAGGTGTGGGGGGGTTAGTGCCTGGCTGGCTCAAGAGCATGACTCTTGATTTTGGGGTGGTGAGTTTGAGCTGCACACTGGGTGCAGAGATTACTTAAATAAATAAGGCTTAGAAAAGATTTTCCGTTTGGTTGGTCAATATCCCTAGTAACTACTAGGGAAGAGAGTTCTCACCACTATGGAATTTCTCTATCTAAAGAGTTAAAGGTAAACTTTGCACGAAGTGCATTAAGGACTATCCACATGAGACACAGGTAGCTAAATGGAAATAGAGCACTGACATCTCTTAAAACAAAGAACAGTTAAATGTTATGGCTAAAAGAGCTTCGACAGATAATCTGATCCAACCATCCAACCTCAGCCAGATGTGAGGAGACCTGGAGAAGTTAAGTAATTTATTCAATCAGAAAGCAAATCAAGGGCACCTAGGTGGCTCAGGCGGTTAAGGAGCCGACTTTGACTTTGATTCATGGGTTCGAGCCCTGGGTTGGGCTCTGTGCTAATAGCTCAGAGCCTAGAGCCTGCTTTGGATTCTGTGTGTGTGTGTCTCTCTCTCTACCCCTCCCCTACTCGAGCTCCGTCTCTCATAAATAAATAAACGTTAAAAAACGAAAACAAAAAGAAAAGCAAATAATTAACATATTGTTTTCCCTCTTCCATGATGCATGTTCATACGTGTCTGAACAGAGACCTTTATGACTGCTGCCGGTCGGAAAAATGAGGTTGGAGGAGTGTTCTCACACCCACGTGTCAATGGCAGGAAGAAGACAGAAAAACTCACTCCCATTACAGTGGAGCAGACCCCCAGAGGGCTACCGAGGTTCCCACACGACCGTTCGGCCCCGCCTAGAGCTCTGCCCCCAGCTTTATGAAGCTCTGAGCCTTTTCCCCACAGATTACTAGCTCCGGCTGCCTGACCTGAAACCTCTTTATTTTAAATATTAGAAGGGTACCATACAGCATATGTGGCTCAACTCCATGAGAAATGCCAAAATATCAGGGCATCTGGGTGGCTCAGTTGGTTAAGCATACGACACACGATCTCACGGTTTGTGAGTTCAAGTCCTGCCGTTGGACTCTGTGCTGCCACAGAGCTTCAGATTCTGTGTCTCCCTCTCTCTCTGCCCCTTCCCCACTCGTGCTCTGTGTCTCTCTCTTTCTCTCTCAAAAATAAACATTAAAAAAAATAAGAAATGCCAAAATAAGAGCTCCAGTGAAAATGAAAGGAAGCCACCCTGGAGTATGCAGGACATGATGAGAGAGGTAGCAGTCCTACGTATTTTGATGCTTTAATAAATACAACATATCTCAGCTGCTATTCTGAATCATTCTATGATAGCGTCAGTCAAAACAGAACATAGAGTATTTCCCAAATAATGTGCTAACAGAAGACTAAACATTTCAATCTGAAGCAACCAGAGTCGGGGCAAACAGACTCGGGGCTGCAAAATACAAAGAAATAACTTGGACGTTCTCTAATATCATCCTGGCCACCTGAATGTATCGCTTAGTCATCTTTCTTTCTGATGCTCAATGACTCTACATGCCTCTTTCCTAGATAGCTCTAATTAACAATAATTCTTTAATATTTCATGCAAATTAAATCTGCTGGAAATGTAAAACAAAAGAGAACTGGTGATTTAGGGTGTCTGGGCAGCTTAGTCAATTAAGCGTCCAACTTGGTTTTGGCTCAGGTCATGATCTCACAGTTCATGAGATTGAGGCCCTTGCTGGGCTCTGTGCTGACAGCTCAGAGCCTGCTTGGGATTCTCTTTCTCCCTCTCTCGCTGCCCCTCGCCCCCTCTCCCTCAAAATAAATGCAGTTAAAAAAAGAAGCAATGGTGGTTCACCCAGCAGACGTCCCTTACCTACCTGTGGCCCTGTGGGGGTTGGAGAGGGGGGCCGATGCCGCAGCGAGAGCTGCAAGGGCGGCCAGCACTGCGGTGCTGGGATTGGACGCCTGTGCTGCAGAGGAGGGGTGGGGGTCACCTATTTTGGTAAAAAAGGCAAATGAGGTCTGGTGCAGAGAATAAAAACGGTTTTTCTCATCTGGGGCGCCTGGGTGGCTCAGCTGGGTAAGCATCCAACTTGGTTTCAGCTCAGGTCCTTGAACTCATAGTTTGTGGGTTTGAGCCCCCGCATCAGGCTCTGCACTGACTGTGTGGGGCCTGCTTGGGATTCTCCCTCTCTCTGCCCCTTTCCTGCTCACTCTCTCTCTCAGAATAAACATTTAAAAAAAATGCCTTTATTAAATCAAAACCTCAGCTTTTCCTTCCTTTGCTCTCCAATACAAACTGATATAAACCAATGCTCATGGTATTAACACTCAAGGTTTGGAAAGTCTTTCCTTCAAAGTGGATTAAAGTAACATGCGTGGTACTGGGCCACTAGGTTCCCCACCCTGGCTCATCCTCTCGGCACTGCCAGTGCCAGGCGTCTGTAGCCAGCAGACCAAGAGTGGTGCCCGCTCCCCCAGCTTGTGGTACAGAGTGGCCCCGGGCAGTGGGCACATGGAGCAGACTCCACTACGCTATGCGCTGCGGGGGTAAGAGTCCTGCCCGGGATTCAATGAACCACACTACCTCCATGCCTCCGCCAGACAGATGAGAAGCGGAGGACTGGCCTCCAACTGTGAGATCGGTTACAAACGGGCCATTTCACTTACTGAATAGCAAACAGCAGTATGACCAATTTGTGCTAAAAAACAATTACTTAATTATTTCATAATGTACTTAAAAAAAAAACACCCAACACTTTGTTCATACCCTTTTCTTCTTTTTTCTGTGCGCTATTCTTACAAGTAAGTTCCAGGAAGAAAGTGCATTAGATCTGGCAACTTCCATGCCTAACCTTATGAACCCAAACTATTCCAGAGGCACTTGGGCGGTTCAGTCAGTTGAGCATCCGACTTTTGACTGTGGCTCAGGTCATGATCAAGACACACATGGGGCTCTGTGCTGACATCAAGGAGTCTTCTTGGGATTCTCTCTCTTTCTGCTCCTCCCTGGCTCGTGTTTATGTTAATAAATAAACATTTTATTTATTTATTTATTTATTTTATTTCTAGGACAGAGAGACAGCGTGAGCAGGGGAGGGTCAGAGAGAGAGGGAGACACAGAATCTGAAACAGGCTCCAGGTTCTAAACTGGCTGTCAGCACAGAGCCCGACGCAGGGCTCGAACCCACGAACCGTGAGATCATGACCTAAGTGAAAGTCGGACGCTTAACCGACTAAGCCACCCAGGCACCCCAATAAATCAATATTTTAAAAAAGTATTACTTGACAGTTTTGCATAAATCTTTTATAAAATAAATAAATTGCATTTCACTATCTTTCATTATAATTTCACAGATACTTTTGTGTCAGTTGTGAATTTATTGCTTCTCAGCTCTAAATCCACCCTTTTTTGCCTTACCTTGTCACACTTAAGCTGGAAATATTATCAATATTTCTTGACAATTAGCATGAAGTTTTGTCCTATAGATGGAGTTTCTGCTCCCTAAATTGGCTATTCTGGTATTCTTTTTTTTTTTTTTTTTTTAATTTTTTTTAATGTTTATTTATTTCTAGGAGAGAGAGAGGGAGTCACAGACTGAAGCAGGCTCCAGGCTCTGAGCCTGGCAGTCAGCACAGAGCCGACGCGGGGCTCGAACCCACGAACCGCGAGATCATGACCCAAGCGAAAGTCGGACGCTCAACCGACTAAGCCACCCAGGCGCCCCTATTCTGGTATTCTTAAGAGCTCTCCTCGCATCTAGTAGTTAATCCACTATTACTAAGAATTTTTTTTTAAATTATACATGTGTTTAGATATATTTACAAATTATATGTTATATATTATTTTAAAAATTATACAACTAGCCATGTAGTCTAGTCTCCTGAGTGGGCTCTGATTGAAATACTTATCTTTTTGTTTTCTTTTATTTTTAAAAAATATTTATTTTGAGAAAGAGAGTGGGAGAGGGGTAGAGAGGGAGAGAGAGAATCCCAAGCAGGCACACGCTGTCAGAGTGGGGCTCAATCTCATGAACCATGAGATCATGACCTGAGCCAAAATGCAAGAGTCAGATGCTCAACAGACTGAGCCACCCAGGTGACCCAGATAAACTTTTCCTCTTTTATAAATGTACTTTTAACTTTCTTTAAGATTTTAAGTAATCTCTACACCCAATGTGGGGATCAAACTTACAACCCCAAGATCAAGAGTCACAGGCTCTACTGACTGAACCAGCTAGGGGCCCCAGTACTTTTTTTTTTTTTTTTACAATTTTAAAAAGTGTTTTATTTATTTTTGAAAGAGTGCAAGAAGGGAGACAAGTATCTAAAGTGGGCTCTGTCCTGACAAAGCCCGATGTGGGGCTCAAACTCACAAATCATGAGATCGTGACCTAAGCCAAAGTCGGACACTCAACCGAATGACCCACCCAGGTGCTGCTTCAATGTACTCTTAATTTTTATGTTTTCTCACCATCTATGCTTAAAGATTCTCTCCAGCCTTTTGTCTATCAAAGTGCCAGTTATCTGTAAAATAAAGAAATTCCCACTTAATATTCCTTATAATAAATTCTTCCACAGAGCAAAGAATCCTTTTCTGATATGATTAATGTAGGTAAATTAACTGGTTTATAAATTCAAATTTCAGAAGATTTGCCTTTAAAAGGTGGATTACTTGTACAATACTCCTAACTGCTACAGATTATCTTCTTTTTAAGTAGGCTCCATGTCCAATGTGGAGCTTGAACCCACCACCCTGAGATCAAGACTTGAGCTGAGGTCAAGCATTGGACACTCAACTGACTAAGCCACCCAGGTGCCCCTAAACTATCTTCTTTTAAGTTTATTTTTTTAGTAATCTCTGCATCCAGTATGGGGTGAAAACTCACAACCCTGAGATCAAGAGTTGCATGCCCTACCGACTAAGCCGCCTGGGCACCCCAGCTACAAATGATCTTACTCAAAGCTTTTGGATGATGACAGTGGCAGTGGGTAATTAGGGTGGAGACAGTACTGATAACCCTGTTTTATTTTAATCCTCTCATAAAACATTCAGGGAAGGAAACAGCCTGAGTGGAACACAGAGTGCCTGACCTCCAGAAAAGAATCTATGTCTATCCAATGACTTCATGCAGAGCAAGATCCAGCTATATTCTCTAGTGTTCCCACTAAATGAATGCTTTTCCCATCACCCAACTTACCATACCAAACACTGACATAAAAATTCACAGATGAGGGGGTGCCTGGGGGGCTCAGTCGGTTAAGTGTCCAACTTCGGCTCAGGTCATGATCTCATGGTTCATGGGTTCGAGCCCCGCGTTGGGCTCTGTGCTGACAGCTCAGAGCCTGGAGCCTGCTTCAGATTCTGTATCTCCCTCTCTCTCTGACCCTCCCCTGCTCACTCTGTCTCTCTCAGAAATAAATAAAAAACATTAAATTTAAAAAAAAGGAATTCACAAATGAGGGGGTGCCTGGACGGCTCAATGGTTTAAGCATCTGGCTTTGGCTCAGGTCATGATCTCATGGGCTGTGAGTTCGAGCCTCGTGTCAGGCTCTGTACTGACAGCTCAGAGCCTACAGCCTGCTTCAGATCCTGTCTCCCTCCCTCTGTTCCTCCCCTGCTCACACTCTCTCTCTGTCTCAAAAATAAACATTAAAAAAAAAAAACCTCACAAATGAAACAAGGAACGATTTTTAGATATATATACAGTAAAACCAGAATTGTAAGTTGTTCTGTGAGTGTCCCACAAGACCAGCAAACATTTCTTTCTTTTTTATATATATATATTTTTATTTATTTCTAGGAGAGAGAGACAGAGACAGTGTGAGCAGGGGAGGGTCAGAGAGAGAGGGAGACACAGACTCTGAAACAGGCTTCAGGCTCTGAGCTGGCAGTCAGCACAGAGCCCGACGCGAGGATCGAACCCACAAACCGCGAGATCATGACCCAAGTGAAAGTCAGACGCTTAACCGACTAAGCCACCCAGGCGCCCCATGACCAGCAAACATTTCTAATAAATTTTCACTTGATAAACAAGTGATGTCTTGCAATAGGAGCAGTATGTGACACCAAATGTCACATGATCACAACTGAGCCAATGGGTCTCCTCTCTCCCTCTCTTTCTCTCCGTTGCTTGCTCGCTCGCTGCGGGATTGTGGGTGATTATCTCCCATGCTCAGATGCTTGGTCTTAGAGGCAGTATTTGGCAGAAACCAGTGATGTTTCAGAACATTGGAAGGTGCCCACAACTGGCACTAGTGTGGACAGTCCTTTGCTCTTCCATGCAAGAGTGAGCTTGGGAAGGCTTTGCTGCATTCTAGGTCAGAATGCCTGCAGACATAGACCCTTTCCTCTGCTGCCTTATTGCCAGTTACATTAAATACAGTAACAAGAGTTTATGAATACTGTACTATAGTCAACACTGTAGATGTACACAATGGCCCCCACTCAGTAAAAGATCCCATTGAGCCAATGGAAGGCAGTGATTCCATTAGTGATAATGAAAGTCGTCCTACACATTAACCCTCTTCTCTCTTGTCTCCTTCACACCAGCCATGATGATTTTCAAAGGGAAGCACAGGTTAACGTGTTTATTTTTCTTTATATTTTGTATTTTCTTTATTAATTTGTATTACAGTATGATCATTTTTATATGAATATTTTGGGGTTGTAGAACGAATTATCTGAGTTTCCAGTATTTTATTTTTTTAATGTTTATTTTTGAGAGACAGAAACAGAGAGAGAGAGAGAGAGCATAAATAGGGGAGAGACAGAGAGAGAGGGAGACACAGCATCCAAAGCATCCTCTGGGCTCTGAGCTGTCAACACAGAGCATGACATGGGGCTCAAACCCATAAACCACGAGGTCATGACCTGAACTGAAGTCAGACACTTAACCAACTGAGCCACTCAGATGCTCCTCCAGTATTTCTTATGGGGAAATTCTCTTTGATATACAAATGTTTTCGATTACGAGCATGTTTCCAGAATTAATTATGCTCCCAAACCAAGGTTTTACTATATATATATCTATATAGATACATATATAGATACATAGATATATATAGTAAATACTATATATGTTTATATAAATACTATATACATATATATACTATCCTTGAGGAGGGTAGAATATATATGACAATAGTCACTAGCAATCCAAAAACAGAGTTATCATTTTATGACAGTTAACACACACACACACACACACACACACACACACACACACACACACACAGCTGTTATAATTAAAGTTCAAGTAGGCCAAATCTCACATAGGCCACTCAGCTAAAGTAGGAGAGCTGGGTAAAACTGCTTCTTGAGAAAGCATTATATACTTTTTAGTACATGATGATACCAGGCTAAGGGTATTCTCCCTTTGATTAATAACTCACCCAACTCTACTCAACAGCAAAATGAAGAAAGAACATTTGTGAAAAATTGGGTTTAGTATTCTGACATGTATAGTTGAAACTGAAAAGAGATACTAGTTATCTAGTTAGACTTATCCCAGTGAATTCTAGTAAAACAAGGTCCTTTACTGTTAAACAATATTGTGGGGCACCTGGGTAGCTCAGTGGGTTAAGTGTCCAACATCAGCTCAGGTCATCATCTCACGGTTTGTGAGTTTGAGCCCCGCGTCAGGCTCTGTGCTGACAGCTCAGAGCCTGGAGCCTATTTTGGATTCTATGTCTCCGTCTCTCTCTGACCTTCCACTGTTCACGCTGCCTCTCTCTCTCTCAGAAATAAATAAAACATTAAAAAATTTTTTTAAATAAAAAAATTAAAAACAAAAAACAACATTGCTTCCTTCTCCTCAATATAAGACCCAACATCAAAGAATGTAAAATCTGCATGGATACTGTTGCTTTCACGAAATGACATTATCAATGAGGACTCTCGTTACCAGTTCAGAATGTGGCTTAGACAAACTCTTCATTTGGGGGAGTGTGCTGTGCTAAGCTAGGCAATTTCAATGAGCTGGTAAAAACTAGATCCATAAAAACTAAATAACTTGCCCAGGTCACACAGGTAGTAAATGTCAGAGCCCAGATTAGAACGCAATTCATTAGATTCCAAAGCCTGTACTCCTTATGCACCAATACAAAGTTATTTATATTTGACTTTGGAGTGCATCTTATGATCCTACAGAAATAGGAAATACACCTCCATATCTCTGTTTTGCCCTGATTAATGTTTAATTTAGTCTATCTGCCTTTTTGAACCACTGCAGTTTGATGGTAGCCCTAATAATCAGTGTATCTTTGGTCACAAATGGAGAAATGAAAGCAAGCTTTATAATATGAATTTTATTATCAAAAATATCCATCAAAATGATAATCTAGGATCCCTGCAGTTGTGTGTGTGTGTGTGTGTGTGTGTGTGTGTGTGTGCGTGTGTGTTAGTCCTTCTCTTTAATTCTTAAAAATATTACTGGATGTTGGGGTGCCTGGGTGGCTCAGTCGGTTGAGCATCTGACTTTGACTCAGGTTATGATCTATCAGTTCATGGTTTCGAGCCTCGCGTTGGGCTCTGTGCTGACAGCTCAGAGCCTGGAGCCTGTTTCCAATTCTGTGTCTCCCTCTCTCTCTGTCCCTCCCCTGCTCATGCTCTGTTTCTGTCTCAATAATAAACATAAAAAAATATATTTCTGGATGAAAAAAGTTTCACTGAATGATGGGAAACAAGAAGCCACCCACCATTGAGGAAAAGAAAATCCTTTAACCGGTTGAGTAATACAACCTGAATTTGTCTTCTAACTCTTCTCTCTTTCATCTGCACTGATTACCCCCCCCCCCCGAAGGAGAGAGCTAGGTAGAACTGCTTCATGCGTAAGATATCCCTGGAGAGCACAGCTCCATTATGTGATGGTTTAGCAATCTCAATTTGTGGTCGGCAACATACAGAAGAAACAGTAGATTTGCCAAAAGCAGCCTGACAAACACAATATAGGCCCACGGGAACCAAGGCTAAGGAGTTCTATTCTAAATATCTTCAACTTTGCTTATCATTTCAGATCAGGGTCTGAAGAATTTCAATAATTAGATTACCAACTCTAGTTCCTTTCACATATTTGTGAACAAATTACTAGCTCCTAAAAGGTTTGAGATTATAAAGGCGTTTGTTCTAAACACTGCAGCCTTAACCACAACAAATCCAAAAAGTTGTGAATGTTCTGATTACATGTATGCGTATATTTAAGCTAAACCTTTTGAATCATCTAGCTGAAAGCAAAGCACAGTGATTTTAAATGATAGTCGATGGCCCACAAAACGAAGATCACTACTGCCCCCTTGAGGGCATAACAATAAACTTTCATTGAGAAGTTACATTTTCATTTAATACTACCTATTACTCAAGTCCTGCTATAAAATGGAAAATGTAATCTCAAAGTCTCACAACCACCTCATAAAGTACGTATTATTATACCCCAGTTTGGTAGATAAGAAAAGAAGGCTTCGAGAAGAGTTTTCACAAGGTCAAGCATGTAGTCAATTAATAAATCAGTATTTGAATGCAGTTCTGAATGTAAAATTCTATGAATATTGTGTATATGCTGTTTCTTTTTGCCACACTACCTTTCAATAATAATACTTCATTCACGATCTTCCTTTAATATTATACAAACTTAACTAAGAACACAATGTCTTATTTAAAAAAATTTTTTTTTAATGTTTATTTTTGATAGAGAGAGAGAGACAGAGCACAACCAAGGGAGGGACAGGCAGAGAGGGAGACACAGAACTGGAAGCAGCTCCAGGCTCTGAGCTGTCAGCACAGGGCCCGATGCAGGGCTCAAACCCACGAACCATGAGATCATGACCTGAGCCGAAGTTGGATACTTTACTGACTGAGCCACCCAGGCGACCCTATCTGTCATATTTTAGACTATGAATACTTAACTGTTTTCCTTAGTGGTACCATACTGAAATGCCCTTTTTGTGGTCACATATAACCCTTTCACAGATTAAGCTGTAAAATATTTTACTTTTAATACATGAAGCACTCGTGTATAATCCCTGTGTACAATCTCCCCCTTCCCTGGAAAGAAAAAGTGCATTAGCTTTAAAATGTATTATAAACCGGGGCGCCTGGGTGGCTCAGTCGGTTAAGTGTTCAACTTTGGCTCAGGTCACGATCTCACGGCTTGTGAGTTTGAGCCTCGTGTCGGGCTCTGTGCTGACAGCTCAGAGCCTGAAGCCTGCTTCGGATTCCGTGTCTCCTTCTCTCCCTCCCCCTCCCCTACTTGTGCTCTGCCTCTGTCTCTCAAAAATAAATAAATGTAAAAAAAATTTTTAATAAAAAAATGTATTCTAAACCTATCTGTCAAATATTTTAACAAAGGACAGGATATCCATTCATCTCATAGGAAAAACTGGGGTTTTGTTCATTTCAAGTCTAAAATAAATGCCATGTTATCAAGGTGTTACCTGAGGTTGTTTTGGTGCTGGCTGAAGAAACAAGGCTGGCAAGGCTGACGACCTCTGCGGGTGTGAAGATGAACGGGGTAGCCACAGTCCCGGAGGGGGCTCTCTCGGGATTAGCATTCACCTGATTCTGCATCGCTTCCTACAAAACAAGTCAGAACAGTTCACAGCCCCAGCCCATTGGCCGTGGTTACACAGTGACGGAGCAGTGCCTATCAAGCAGAACTCGCTGTGGCACGCCACGTCCCGGGCAGCTCGCTCGGGGCTCTCATTATGATCACCGGTCTTGTTTTGTTTTTCCAGACCAGGGCAACAAAGGTGTTCAGATGCTTTCCCAAGTTTATTTCTAATTTAAAGAAAAAAAACCATTATTGTTTGCAAAAAAGTGTATTCTTTGTAAAAACTTCTAAACAATTCACTTAACCCGTCTGGATCTTGTTTTTTATTTGGAAAATGAGGATAGTGGCCTAAAAAGTAATTTCCAGCACTAATACTCTTTGATCAATGAATTATGTACAAGTCAATGCAATAGCAGCAGATCCCTACGGTGAATCTACGGAGAATATTCTCCAGAGTTTTGTCCAACTACTTGTTCCACTTGGCCAATGAAGAAATTCCTAAGAGAATTGGTAACAAGCAGATAAACGAGTGCCAGATTTTCAAGTCTAGTTCCATATGCTGCACTTTGCTTCCAGGGATATCTGTACCATTTAGGTGTAAAGGTGCTCATCTTTTATTTTATTTTCTAACTTTCAGAAGCAGTTTTCTACAAACATGATAATTGCTTCGAAAGTCCAGTTTGGAAAGACCTCTAAGTAAGAAACTGAAGCTGAAGAGGACTACCAGTCAGTCTACAGGGAACCATCTGTCAGAAAAAAAAAAAACCCTGAAAACGCGACAGAAATGGCTACCTATTTTTTACATATAATTATCCCTTTGACTTCGAGCTTCAGTTGAAACAGATTACCCATTCTCTGGTTACTGTCAAATTCCTTCTCGAGTCTGCCTCTTCTTCTGCACTCCACTATGATTTCCTTAATTCAAGCCCCCACTGGCCTGTGGCTGGCTTAATGAAAATCATATTAAAGTGTTGCTTCTCCCAGGTCAGTGAACTACACTCCAAACAATCATCTTAAAAAAACAAAACAAAACAAAACAAAAAAAAACTTCACAGGGGCACCTGGGTGGCTCAGTCAGTGGAGTATCTGACTCTTGATTTCCACCTAGGTCATGATCTCACACTGTGAATTCAAGCCCCACATCAGGCTCCGCACTGTCTGTGTGGAGCCTGCTTGGGATTCTCTCTCTCCCTCTGTCTGCCCCTCATCTGTTCTTTTTCTCAAAATAAATAAATTAACTTTAAAAAATTCAGTTACAAAAAATAAGATAAAATAATTTTTAATTAAAAAATTTTTTTAAATGGGGGTGCCTGGCTGGCTTACTTGGTAGAGCATGTGACTCTTAATCTCAGAGTCCTAAATTCAAGCCCCATGTTGGGAGTAAAGTTCACTTAAAAAAAAAAAATCTCAATCTTCTATTTAAAAGCTTCTATTGGATTCCCATTACCCACAAAATAGTTTAAACTCCTTTGCAACACTTTACAAAACTCCTACATTCAAAAGCTAGTCTAAACTCCTCTGCATGTAAACTGTATGTAACACCCCTACATTTAAAACCCGGCCAGGGGCACCTGGGTGGCTCAGTCGGTTAAGCATCCAACTTCAGCTCAGGTCACAATCTCACAGTTTGTGGGTTCAAGCCCCATGTCAGGCTCTGTGCTGACAGACAACTCAGAGCCTGGAGCCTGTTTCAGATTTTGTGTCTCCCTCTCTCTCTGATCCTCCCCAGCTCATGCTGTCTCTCTCTCTCTCTCTCAGAAGTAAATAAAACATTAAAAGAAAACAAGAAAACAAAACCCAGCCTAACCCTTAAGCTTCAGCTCAACTCCTAAACTCCATTCCCCTTGCTCAATCTCTAGTCACAAAATTTATACCTTCTGGAACATTCCATACTCTTTCATACCTCTATGTAATTGATATACTTTTTCTAGTCTAGAATATAATTCTCTTCTTTGCCTACTTCTTAAAAACTCAGTTCAGGTTCTACACGTACTTTCTTTTTCTTTTAGTAATCTCTGTACCCAATGTGGAGATTGAACTCATGACCCCAAGATCAAGAGCGACACGCTCTTCTGACTGAACCAGCCAGGCGCCCCTCTATATACACTTTAATCTTTGCATTAAGCATCATTCATACTCCCTCTTCTGCGGTCCTGCAATGCTCGATAAATATGGATTTATCAATGTAATATTATAATGCTTGATTCCTGGGGCGCCTGGGTGGCTTAGTCGGTTAAGCGTCCGACTTTCGCTTAGGTCATGATCTCAGGGTTCGTGGGTTCGGGCCCCGCGACGGGCTCTGTGCTGACTGCCAGCTCAGAGCCTGGAGCCTGTTTCAGTCTGTGACTCCCTCTCTCTCTGACCCTCCCCTGCTCACGCTATCTCTTTCTCTCTCTCCTAGAAAGAAATTAAATAAATAAATAAATAAATAATGCTTGATTCCTGTCCTTACCTTCATCACACCATAAACACTCCAAGGGCAGGCATGTCTTATTAACCTTTGTTCCTTCATCCTGTTATTCCCTGATATACAAGTGGCAGATTAAGAAATTCAAGGGTAAAATCCTCACAGCTACTTTTTAATTCTGAGATGGCTTTCTTAGGAAGCAATATGCATTAGAGCTATGTACTGCCTCATACTGCCTGATATATATTCAGAAAACAATATACTAAAAGAGGCTTTTAGTACTGTCCCAAGTCAAGCTCAATTAGAAAGGGAAATTTTCATGGAGAAAAAAACACTCTAAAACCAAAGAAACCTTGTTTTTGTAGTAGTCACAACACTGCCTTTCAATCACCGTGACTGATTTAGGGCTATAAAGAATGCTGCTTTTTTTTTAAGATACCAATGCAGGGCACCTGGGAGGCTCAGCTGGTTAAGTGTCTGACTTCAGCTCAGGTCATGATCTCAGGGTTTGTGTTTGAGTCCCACACTGGGCTCTGCACTGATGGTGTGCAGCCTGCTTGGAATTCTCTGTCTGTCATTCTCTCTCTGACCCTCCCCTGCTCATGCTTTCTCTGTCTCTCAAAATAAATTAATAGATTTAAAAAATAAAGTCTGATGCTCAAAGAACTGAGCTACTCAGGTGCCCCTAAATCATAAACTTTTGGGGTGCCTGGGTGGCTCAGTTGGTTAAGAGTACCAACTTCGGCTCAGGTCCTAATTTCATATTTTTTGAGTTGAGCCCCATGTTGGGCTCTGTGCTGACAGCTGAGAGCCTAGATCTGCTTCAGATTCTGTGTCTTCCCCCACTCTCTGCACCTCCCCACCTCATGTTCTCTCTCTCTCAAAAATAAATAAACATTAAAAAAAAAATACTGGGGTGCCTAGGTGGCTTAGTCGGTTAAGTGTCTGACATTAGCTAAGGTAATGATCTTACAGTTCGTGAGTTTGAGCCCCATGTTGGGCTCTATACCGAGAGCTCAGAGCCTGGAGCCTGCTTCCGATTCTGTGTATCCCTCTCTCTCTGCCCCTCCCCTGCTCATGCTCTGTCTCTCTCTCTTAAAAATAAATAAACATTAAAAAAAATTTTAAATAAATAAACGTTAAAAAAATACTAATGACAATGAGTCATAAGGTTGAGCCATATTAGAAGTACTACCTTGATAAGATATAGAAAATATCTTATAAGAAAATTCAATTTTGATTTAGCTCCTACAAAAATCCTTAACTTCAGTTAAACTATACTCTAAGGGCATAAAAAGAACCAGACCTGAAGGATGACCAGAATCTCAGCATTCTTTTTCTCCAGGGCTATGTCAAAGGCAGATTTATCAAACTTGCTGAAAGCATGCACATCAGCTCCATACTTGATAAGCAGCTCCACAACGTCCCGATGGTGGTGCTCTGTGGCCCAATGTAAAGCCGTCATCTTCAGCATGTCCTTGGCATTCACATCTGCACCATTCTGTCACACGATAGTAATTTTTTCGAACAGACACTGGTTATAGTAGCACAGGTGCAAGATCCCAACACCCAAATAAAGAGGATTTCCATGGAGATTACACATATTCAAATTTCGATCACGTTTAAGACATATCAAAGGGAGAAACATTCTTCAAATTCTCCTGAATGATGGCAGACATAATGTCTTCAATGAGTAGGTTTTCTAAGGACAACTGGGAAATTATAACAGATGGGAAAAGAAGGAGAAAAGAACAGATTTTTGTCGCATTTATTAACAGAGAGCTGAGCACCTATAAAAACAGGCCTAAGTACAGAGAACACCTGCAGAAGGGAATGAAGAAAAATCAGTAAAGTCTGCTTAGCCTGTAAAAGATTAGAAAACCAAGTCCTCAAAGCCATGATGACTCTTGAAAGAGGTACAAGTCTGTGCTATGAACTGTCCTAAACTTAATCTTCCCCAGCCTAGTTTCCTAGCGCCCGTGTAAGTAAGAAGACAGGGAGGTAGATGTCTTTCTCACAGTACAGATCCACCACTATTACCCTAACAAGCAGCTCCACGATGTGTGCGTGTCCGTCAGCTGCAGCCATGTGCAGGGGGGTCCTGTCCACTTTGGTCCGGGCATCCCTGCTAACGCCTGCTCGAAGGAGCACTTCTGCTGTGGAATAATGACCATACTGGGCTGCAAGGTGGAGGGGTGATGTTCCAAGCTGTGGGAAAATAATACTCATTGAGTATCAACTGTGTACAGAGTCCTAAGTCACTGAGAGACACAAACGAACAAGAGGTACAGTCTATGGTTCCTGTGCTTGGAGACAGAGTCTGGTTGGGCAAGAGGAGTAAAGAATATTAATTAAGAACTTAATCTACTAACAGGCAAGTAAATATACCACCAATTAAATAAGTGCTAATAGATTTAAGTCGGGTGGATTTGTCAGACAAGACTCTCTAAAGGACATGATGCTAAGCAAGGCTTAGAAGAAGGTTAAAAAATGGATAAACAGGAACATTCTGCATTGGGGTAAAGGTAAGGGATAGGCAAGTTCAAAATAATTCTTAGGAAAAGGGCAGAGACTAGAAAGTTACTGAGAAATTTGGGGTAAACTTTTAAGTGGTTGTAATAGAAGCCTGTTACCACAGTAACAACAAAGCAAAAAGATTGATGAGATGAAGAGGCAATACGATTTTAGCCATGGCATGTCAACAGCAATAAGCAGTCCGTCTCATCTCAAAGTAAACCTTTCAAGACTTCTCTATCTTTGGCCACTTTGGCCAGAAATCTATTCCTTTCTTTGTGTTAGGTTCTTTAAGTTCTTTATTCTTTGTTTCTCTTATATATTCGGCTTCTCTGCCTGACTGGATTTAATTCACATTGCTCTTTTCAGCTCTTATTTATAGAAATGCTAATCTCATAGGTTTCCTTTTCTTCCTTTTTGTGAAGTGCTAAGAACCTGCTGACCTCTAAAGCTATGAATTAATCACCCCAGGATAGAGGATGTTGGCCCATCAAATTGTTCAAATTAGGCAATGCTGGGGCGCCTGGCTGGCTCAGCTGGTAGACCACGTGACTCTTGATCTCGGGGTTGTGAGTTTGAGCCCCATGTTATGTGCAGAGATTACATTAAAATTTTTAAAAAATTGGGGCGCCTGGGTGGCCTAGTCAGTTGGGTGTCCGACTTCGGCTCAGATGGTGGGTTCGAGCCCCACGTCGGTCTCTGCACTGACAGCTAGCTCAGAGCTTGGAGCCTGCTTCAGATTCTGTGTCTCCCTCTCTCTCTGACCCTCCCCTGCTCACGCTGTCTCTCTGTCTCTTAGAAATAAATAAAAAACATTAAAATTTTTTTTACATTAAATTAGATACTGCTTACAAAATCCATGAATGTTTAGCAAGCCCACATTATAACCTGGACCTGGATCTTCTGAAACTGCTCTTCAAGCGGCTGCTTAGGCTCATGAAATCAGCACCTTCCTCTTAATGTATTTTAAGTGGCAAAAAGGAAACAAAATGCCTAGATTCTTCCTTACTAACCAGGATACTCTAGAGGAAAAAAACCAAGTAGTTTATTAGTTTAGAAATGCACTCTTATGGGGCGCCTGGGTGGCTTAGTCGGTTAAGCGTCCGACTTTCGCTTAGGTCATGATCTCGCAGTTCGTGGGTTCGGGCCCCGCGTCGGGCTCTGTGCTGACTGCCAGCTCAGAGCCTGGAGCCTGTTTCAGTCTGTGACTCCCTCTCTCTCTGACCCTCCCTGCTCACGCTGTCTCTCTCTCTCTCCTAGAAATAAATAAAACATTAAAAAAAAAAAAAAAGAAATGCACTCTTATTATGCTGATTTTGTTTAATTTCTAGCTAATTACAGGAGCCTATAACCTAAGTACACTCCAGGGAGAATTAAACCTTCAGAAAATACTCTAAAAAGCATTATGGAAAAGTACAAATATATAATACCTTACAATCACCACCTATATACATCCACAGGAGACTCTTTCAATTTGGAAAACTAAAAGAAAACTACATACTTAGATAAAACAAAGAAAACAAAACACTTGTAGGGAGAATAAGGCAGAAAGAGAAAGGAGAAAAATCAATACAGTATGTTCAGCCTTTAAGAAAAAGGTTGGGGCGGGGGTGCCTGGCTAGCTCAGTCCATAGAGGGTGCAATTTTTGATCTTGGGGTTATGAGTTTGAGCTCTACGTTGAGCACAGAGATTACTTAAAAATAAAATCTTTGGCACCTGGATGGCTCGGTTGGTTAAGCGTCCAACTCTTGATTTTGGCTCAGGTCAGGATCTCACAGTTCATGGGTTCAAGGCCTGCACGGAGCTCTGCACTGACACAGTGAAGCCTGCTTGGGATTCTCTTCCCCTCTCTTTCTCTGCCCCTCCCCTGCTTGCACGCTCAATCTCTCTCTCAAAATAAATAAATAAACTTTAAAAAAAATTTTTTTTAAATAAAATGTTGGGAGGATGGAGAAAAAAGAAAGAAACTGGCAACCTCACACATCAGGAATAATTAAAAGAGCTTACCCAGTCTGTGGTGAATGGGGCGCCATTTGCCATCAATGTTCTCACTTCATCATCTTGGCCTTTTCTTGCTGCTTCTAGTAACCTCTTCCCCAAGTCCACCAAAGACATCTTTATGCATAGGAACAGAAGTTTTCAGGAAGCTATAACTCAAACACAAGGAAAGCTGCCTATAAGATGTTTTTAGAAGACCTCTTGTACTTAAATATATGTAAGACAGTTCTCAAGCTGACTATGGAGTATGGCACTTCCCTCCCACCTCATCTAACACAATCAGATATTTGGAAAAGTGTAGGCCCTAAACAACATTTCCCTGATGTTCAATAGTCAGAAAAATACTTTGGAAACCCGTGCAACACATCACCACCTCTCTAGCTTAAGAAATCAATAAAACAGTATTTCATCCCTTTGAAACAACTGTGGGGAGAAACATATGTCAGGGGCACCTCGGTGGCTCAGCTGGGTAAGCATCTGACTCTTGATCCTGGCTCAGGTCATGATCTCACAATTTTTGAGATCGAGCCCCATGTTGGGCTCTGTGCTGACAGTGCAGAGCCTGCTTGGGATTCTTTCTTTCCCTCTCTCTCTGCCTCTGCCCCGTTCAAGTGAACATACACACTCTCTCTCAAAATAAATAAACTTTAAAAAATGTCATGTCACACCAAAGAATGATGAACAGACAAACCAAGGATATTGAGACTCAGTTATACGGCAGAAACCTTTCCAAAAATGAACAAAGTAAGCCTGCCATTTCAAGGAGAAATGTTCACTGCCAATTATTAAGTATAATTAGAGCTTTCAAGCAAAATTAGAATTTTGGGAAACAAATCCACCACCATGAGTTAACAGCTTACTATAAACTTTTCTGATGAAACTAGTGATGATACTAATGTGATTTTTTAATACTGTAAAATAAAATGCATCAACGTTTGGATGATCTACATAATTTGCAGAAATACTATTTTTCAAATAACCGATGCATGTTATAAAATCATGTACAGGTAAAAACAATAATTTAAAGTGAAAAAACAATTGATTTTAAGGTAATAGAGTATAATTTCATTGATATAGTTTCAGATTTCTCATTGTAACTAACTTTTAAGAAGTTGTCACTTTGTCCAGTTTTTGTGTAGCATCAAAGAAGAACACCCACAATTACCTGAAATAGCTATTAAAATACTCCTTTTTCCAAGAACCTATTGCAACAGATTAAATGCAATAGATATGCAGCTGTTTTCTTTTCTTTTCTTTTTTTTAAGTGTTTATTCACTTTTGAGAGACAGATAGAGTGCAAGTGAGGGACGAGAAGACAGAGGGAGACACCAAATTGGAAGCAGGCTCCAGGCTCTGTGCTGTCAGCACAGAGGTAGGCTTGAACCCAACAGTGAGATCATGACCTAAGACAAAGTCAGACGCTCAACCAACAGTACCACCCTGATGCCCCTAATGCAGCTGTTTTCTATTAAGCCAGAGGTTAGAGAGATTTGCAAAAATATAAAACAATGCCATTCTTCTCATTATTTCACTTGGAAGACATATTTTTTTATAAAAAATGTGTTATTTACCTTAACACATATAGGATTTACTATTGTATTTTAATTAATGAACATTTTAAAATTAATTTCCAGGAACACCTGAGTGGCTCAGTCAGTTAAGCATCTGACTCTTTTTTTTTTTTTTTAATTTATTTCTAGGAGAGAGAGAGAGACAGCATGAGCAGGGGAGGGTCAGAGAGAGAGGGAGTCACAGACTGAAACAGGCTCCAGGCTCTGAGCTGGCAGTCAGCACAGAGCCCGACGCGGGGCTCGAACCCACGAACCGCGAGATCATGACCCAAGCGAAAGTCGGACGCTTAACCGACTAAGCCACCCAGGCGCCCCATCATCTGACTCTTGATTTCAGCTCAGGTCATGATCTGACTGTCCTGAGATCAAGATCAGGCTCCACACTGGGCATGGAGGCTGCTTAAGGGTTTCTCTCCCCCTCTCCCTCTGCCCCTCCCCAACACGCATGCATACATGCACTGTCTCACAAAAAAATAAAAGAATAAAATGCATCAGGAAATATAATTTCAAACAAGTACCCGTCATATTTTCAAATAAATAAACACAAATTAATTTCAAAAATAATACCAATAGATATAACACAGTAGTGTCCTCAATAATTTTTAAGACTATAAATGAGTCCTGAAACCAGAAAATCTGAGAGTCACTGGCTTAGGCAAGTCATTCAGCCACGATGTGGTTTGATCTTCCAGTCTATATCATAGAGCACTATCCTCAAACACGGATGTCCAGGAGGCCACCTGGGAGTTTGCACAGAGTGAGTATAGCCCAGGCTGCGGTCCAGACGCTTTAAATGAGTATGTTCACAAGGAGAGGATGGCCTTTAATAGCGTGAACTTCTGTAACCTAAATGTCAGTTTTTACAACTTAAGAAAATGCAACAGAAAAAAAATGATAAAACCTTATTATAGAAAAACAACACTTGTATTTCTCCATAATTACCTTCCTTTTAAAATATCAAAATTATGGAAACCAATGTGACAATAAACTATTTGTAAAAAAAAAACCAAAAACATAAAAAAAATAAAAAATAAAAAAAATAAAACATCAACATTGCCTTTCAGGGGCGCCTGTGTGGCT
The DNA here is from genome assembly GCA_017311185.1 of Proteles cristata cristata. Classification (NCBI taxonomy): domain Eukaryota; kingdom Metazoa; phylum Chordata; class Mammalia; order Carnivora; family Hyaenidae; genus Proteles; species Proteles cristata. The sequence goes on from JAESUZ010002594.1 coordinate 906,429, forward strand.
TATTGGGTTAAGCGTCCGACTTTCGCTTAGGTCATGATCTCGCGGTTTGTGGGTTCGAGCCCCGCGTCGGGCTCTGTGCTGACTGCCAGCTCAGAGCCTGGAGCCTGTTTCAGTCTGTGACTCCCTCTCTCTCTGACCCTCCCCTGCTCACGCTGTCTCTCTCTCTCCTAGAAATAAAACAAACAAACAAACAAAAACAAAACACCTTAAAAACAAATTGCCTTTCAGTTTAATTACCTTATTAGTAATACTTAAGAATATTTTTACGTGGTTCATTAGTCATAATGACTCCTTCACATTTTCTCAAATTACACTACACACATATATATGATATATATACATAACACGTATGCATATATATATCTATATACACATGGTATATATAATATATGGTGGATGTATATATAGATACATATAGATATGCATGGTGTATCACCAAGTCTTTTTTTTTTTTTTTTTTTAATGTTTTATTTATTTCCAGGAGAGAGACAGACGTGAGCAGGGGGTCAGAGAGAGGGAGTCACAGACTGAAACAGGCTCCAGGCTCTGAGCTGGCAGTCAGCACAGAGCCCGACGCGGGGCTCGAACCCACGGACCGCGAGATCATGACCTAAGCGAAAGTCGGACGCTTAACCGACTAAGCCACCCAGGTGCCCCGATGTATCACCAAGTCTTAAACACTTCCATAACTGGTATAAAGGGAAATAAATGCTGGCAAAAAGCAGAAGTATCCTTTTTTTTCTTCTTTTAAGTTTATTAATTTATTTTGAGAGAGAGAGAGAGAATGCAAGTTTGGGAGGGACAGGGAGAGAGAGAATCCCAAGTAGGCTCCACACAGTCAGCATGTAACTTGATGTGAGCTTGAACTCAGGAATCATCCCAGAAGTATCATAATAGTGAAATTTTTTTTTTAAATGTTTTATTTCTAGGAGAGAGAGAGAGAGAGAGAGACAGCGTGAGCAGGGGAGGGTCAGAGAGAGAGGGAGCCACAGACTGAAACAGGCTCCAGGCTCCGAGCCGACAGCCAGTACAGAGCCCAACGCGGGGCCCGAACCCACGAACCGCGAGATCATGACCCAAGCAAAAGCTGGACGCTCAACCGACCATGCCACCCAGGCGCCCCCATAATAGTGAAATTTCATCTGTTCTATACCACAAAAAAATACTGTTGAAGGTTGAGATATTTGCCTAAAGAGAAATCTGGTTTGCTTTACATTCCAGGGAAGCTGACACTTTTAAAAAACAAGATCCTTTATTTAAATAAGCTGAGTTTATCCCACTGAAACTGTCGTCTTCAGCACCTGAACTCTTCCAAAGTATCTTTTTAATTTATTTCTAGGAGAGAGAGAGAGACAGCATGAGCAGGGGAGGGTCAGAGAGGGAGGGAGTCACAGATTCTGAAATAGGCTCCAGGCTCTGAGCTGGCAGTCAGCTTAGAGCCCAATGCAGGGCTCGAACCCACAAACCGCGAGATCATGACCTAAGCGAAAGTCGGACGCTTAGCCGACTAAGCCACCCAGGCGCCCGAAGTATTTCTGAAGTCAATTTTTTTCACCACAGTCTGCCTTCATATACACATGGATTGTATCGCTTTTCTTTAATCACATCTGTGAGCCCATGTATCAGTACCACTAAATGGCAACTGACTCAGATTTGTCATCCCATTCTTTTTTTGTTGTTTCTTTCTTTATTTATTTTGAGAGAGAGAGAGAACTTCAAGGAGGCTCTGCACTATCAGGGCTGAGTTCCAAGTGGGGGTCGAATGGGGCTCAAACTCACAAGTCATGAGACCATGACTTGAGCCAAAATGAAGAGTTTGATGCTTAACTGACTGAGCCACGCAGGCACCCCTGTCATCCTATTCTTTAAACAGGCCATGAAAAGCCTTATTTCTTACTATACAAAGATATAGTTAAACTTTGGAATTAGAATGTAAGTAGGAAGTTAATTCATCACCTGATTAAAAAAAAATCTCCTAGAAATGGGCTCTTCAAGGTTCTTTTCTCCCCTATCCTCCACTCTTTTGAGTTAACCTGAACCATCTATCTAAAGTTAAAATAAAATGTATTTTTAAAACAGTATTTTGGGGCATGTGGCTGGTTGTCAGAGGAGCATATAACTCTTGATCTCATGGTCATGAGTTCCAGCCCCACAAGGGGAGTAGCAATTACTTAAATAAATAAAACTTTAAAAAACAATAATCGGGGCACCTGGGTGGCTCAGTCGGTTAAGCGTCTAACTTCGGTTCAGGTCATGATCTCCTGGTTCATGAGAGCCCCGCGTCAGGCTCTGTGCTGACAGCTCGGAAGCCTGGAGCTTACTTCGGATTCTGTGTCTCCTTCTCTCTCGGCCCCTCTCCATCTCTCTCTCAAATGTAAACATAAAAAAAAATGTTTTTATAATAAAACAGCAGCATTTTGTATGCCATTCTCCCATATCCTATGTAAACGCTGACAATACCCACCAGACACGAGATGTAGCCGAAGTCGCGAGGACAATCTAGGCACTTTCAAGCTCCCTGATTATTAAAATAACAGGGAAAGGGGCGCCTGGGTGGCTTAGTCGGTTAAGCGTCCGACTTTCGCTTAGGTCGTGATCTCGCAGTTCATGGGTTCGAGCCCCGCGTCGGGCTCTGTACTGACTGCCAGCTCGGAGCCTGGAGCCTGTTTCAGTCTGTGACTCCCTCTCTCTCTGATCCTCCCCTGCTTACGCTGTCTCTCTCTCTCCTAGAAATAAATAAAACATTAAAAAAAATAAAATAAAATAACAGGGAAAACATTCTCCCTTCCTGGATGTACCTCTACTTTTCCTATATCAGAGGTGAAGAACAAAATAAAAATCTAACTTGTCTCTTAGGCTTTTGGAGATGAATAAAATAAAGTACCCACCCCCTCTCCCAAATAAACACACAAAAACTCCAAATCAGTGTCTTTAAAACAATTTTTTTAATCTTTATTTATTTTTGAGAGAGAGACAGAGTGTGAGCAAGGGAGGAACAGAGAGAGAGGGAGACAGACTCTGAAGGAGGTCCAGGCTCTGAGCTTTCAGCATAGAGCCGATATGGGGCTTGAACTCACAAATGGTGAGATCATGACCTGAGCCAAAGTCAGATGCTTAACCAACTGGGCCACCCAGGTGCCCCTAGATATGTGTGTTTTAATAATTGATGAAGTGCTTGGGCTCTTGACAACAACAAAGTACTCTATTATCATAGAATAATTACATTTGTTGACATAAGAATGCGGGGGCGGGGGGTGGTGGATGTTGGGTGGCTCAGTCTGTTAAGCATCTGACTCTTAGTTTCCACACAGGCCATGATCTCACCATTCATGAGCTAGAGCCCTAGGGCCGGCTCTGCAGCTGACAGCAGGGGGCCTGCGTGGGATTCTCTCTCCCCTTCTCTCTCTGCCCCTTCCTTGCTTGCACACTCTCTCTCTCTCAAAATAAATAAATACACATACACACACACACACACACACACACACACACACACGAGTTTGGGTGGGGCAGTTCTCTCACTGTTATCAAAGAGTGTATCAAAATAGATGCTTAATAACATCTCTACTGAACTGGGTGGGTCAAACAGCACCAGGAAACTATGGCCCCAGACGGCCAAGAATGTTGTTAAATTGTTGGAGGTAAGCCATCGGATGTCCTTTCCCATAGACGTTTAAGAGGGAGAGGAATGGGATCATCTCTGCTGGCTCAAGGAAACCTGTGAGGCCAGGAGAAAGCCAACGAGAAGGAGAAATGGAATTGAACAGTAGGACGACCCTTTTTTTCTTCTTCGATTGCACACGTCTCCACCGGGCAGCCAGCTGTACAAACAACTGGGCCACGAATGAGGGCGGGGCTCAGATTGCCGCGTTCACGCAAAATCTTTAAGCTATTGCTGAAGTCAGACAATTAAGAGTCCCTGTCTTCCCCTCCATCACCGCTCCTCCAGTCCCAGGCAGCAACGCTGTCTTTATGGAAGAAGAGTCAATGGGGGTAGTAAGCCAGGGTCTCGGCTCCGGGGCGGGGGCAGCCCGCCGGCCCGAGCTCTGCGCTGCCCCCTGGCGGTCACCTCTGCGGCCCCAGCTTCCCTGGGTCCGGCTCCCCAGCCCCAGGTCTTACACCCCCCTCCTTCATCACCTCCTCCCAGTCCCCTCCCCTTCCTCCCGGCCGCATCCCCTTCCTCTTCGTCCCCCTCCCCGAGCTTCCCCCGCTCCGGTGAAGGGGCGCCGCTCTGTCCGCGCCCAGAAGTTCGGGGCTGGGCTGGGACGCCGAGCAACTTCCCACGGCAGTCTCCCTTCCAGCCCCCCAGAGTCCACACATCTTCGTCCCCCTCACCTCCTCGTCCGGGACGCTGCCGGCCGCGCTTTCACCGAGCCCGCCAGTTTGGTCCCGTTTCCTTCTCTAGTTAAGACTCCCTGTCACTGACGGTTACTTTTTGGCCTTTTCATATATGCATATTTGGGGGGCCTTTAACCCCCCCTCGTGGAGAAATGGAGGCAACAAGATGGCGGACCCGGAAGTGAAGCCTCAGCGAATGCAATTCCTGGCGGAGGGATCCGTGAGGAGAAAACGATCAGAAAACCCACATTCCCGTTAGAACAGAAGAGCGGCGCACCTCCGACGCGCATTTGCTTTCCAGCGAAGGCCTTTTGGGGTGGAAAAGTGTGTATACGAGACGACCTAGCGGGGACTATTTGGCGAGGGGCAGGATTGTTGATTACGTGTCTTACGTGTCGTGTAGTTCCGGTAGGGGATGGGCCCGCGGGTTTGTTTTGGCGCCAAGGACCTATGTGTATCGGCTGCGCTCAGGGCCCCGTTGGTAACTTGTCTGCGGGCCAGCCTTAGCACTGACGGGAAAACCTTGTTCCTCTGTCTCACCCTCGGGTGAAACTGTTGGGGATGTTCCTGGTCTTGCGCGCAAATTGAGCCCTGGTGCCTGACAGCCGGGTGTCCGATCGCGGCGTGAACGTAGGTAGGAGGTAGGGACCCCGCAAGCTGTCTGCCCAGAGCAATGGGACAAATAACGGAGTCTTTTTCGAGGGGCTTGAAAGGGGATGCGGCGAGAGTTTGCAAATCCCCCTACCCATTTTACTCCCCAGATGCTTCCCCTCTTCACACCCCCCTCCCCCCATCGCCACTGCCTAAGGGCGGCGAGAAATCGGGAAGGAAGCCCTTCGAAAGAACGTGAACGTAGAAAAGGACACATCCCGGCCCCATTCTTTTATTAGGTTTGGCTTTTTGTCGTTTATGGTGGGCCTTTCAAAGCCAGCGGTTTTCGCGTCTACCTCCCTTTCTGAACTTGGTAGTGCCATCTCTGAAGTATGGCACGCTCCCCGGGCACGATCCACCTTGCTGTTTACGGGTTCCCTATTTGAGAGGCAAAATCTTGTTTCATTCCTGTGTATATCCTTTTATATTATCTGGCCCATGGCCTCTCATATAGTAAGGACTCAAAAACTATCAGTTTGGGGGCGCCTGGGTGGCTTAGTCGGTTAAGCGTCCGACTTTCGCTTAGGTCATGGTCTCGTAGTTCGCAGGTTCGAGCCCCGCGTCGGGCTCTGTGCTGACTGCCAGCTCAGAGCCTGGAGCCTGTTTCAGTCTGTGACTCCCACTCTCTCTGACCCTCCCCTGCTCACGCTGTCTCTCTCTCCTAAGAAATAAATTTAAAAAAAAAAAAACATTAAAAAAAACCTATCAGTTTGGTTTTGTGTTTAATGAGTTGAATTATAAGTAAGCAGGTAATGTATTTGGGTGAATTAGTTGGTTTCTTTTTAGGCAACTATACTGAGACCATGAAGAGCATGTTTGGTAGCGGGAATTGCTACCTCCCTATGTTGGGAGCCACTGGTCACGCAGAAGAGTAGTCGTTGCATTTCTTCCTATATACTTTAAAATTTTAAGTGGATTTCACCCTGTTTGATACCTGTCCAGCCTGATGTTCGTTTTTTTTAATGCACAAAGAGGCTACTAAGAGAACTCTTATCGAAAGATAAAAATATATAAGCTGAAGGTGAAAGCAAGGCTAATTTCGGCGATCTCTACCACTTCTCTTTGAAGAGAGAGAAAAACAAGAACCCAGGCCTGGGATTAAATGTCTTTATTAAAGAAATGAGTAAATGGCAGCACAAATCAGCAGCAATAACTTTGGAAGGAACGGGGGTACAAGGTGTAGGGTCATCATGTGATTATTTCAAGGTCTCAGGGTAGCTGAAGAACTGTGCCTGAGGCCCAATGGTCAGTATTCTCCATTGCAGATGCGGGAGGGCAGGACTAAAACACTAGAGGCCAAACCCTATGCCTTTTAGACAGGGAATCATACTTTACAAATTATCATAGTACTCAGCAAGATTGCATGTTAAGATTTGAAATTGGGAGTCATTTTCCTCAGCTAGAGTTCGGAGCAAAGCGTAGAGGCTTGAAGAAGGACTACCCCTTTGAGAATATAGTTATTTCTGAAACGATTCCGTTCTCTCCCTTATTTTCATTCTCCATGATGTATCATTTCCTCTTGTTTTATACCTTTAACTACACCCAACTTCTCTGAGAAGAAGGTACTGTAAGGAGCAGGATCAAACAGCGAGACTTAACACCTTAACAGCCTTTTCAAAATCCTGTCTTGTAGCAGATAATCTCAGCGCTCTCAAGGTTTTCAGCAACTGTTGAAGAAAGATTCGTGTTTACTGATCTGGAGCACGATAAAGGGTTTGAACAATTTCTGAAGAGGATTAAAATGAAAAAAAAAAAAGCCCCCCATCTTGTACTACTATACTACTCTCTGGTGCCCCCACCAGGCCTGTTTCTGGAATTAGTATGGGGGAGAGTGCTTTGTGGCTTGAGGGCTTTTGAGAGAAACTGATAGAATAGATAGGCAAATAAATAAATAATAAATACAACACAACTCTGGCAGATTCATCAGCACCACCTCAACACAATAGAGGGGAGAGAGCGAGATTAATAGGACAAGGGTGGGAAGGAAGGGGCTTGTAAGGGAAGACAGTGAGGGCAGGGTGGTGGGAGAGAAGTCTTGGGCTTAAAGCAAGTCCAGTTCGAAAGAGTGGATGCTGGCAATGGGAGCTCTCCAGAAATTGAAGGTGCTGTATTCAAGGAGGGCATCGCCTTCGGAGTTTTTCTCCTCAACTCCAGTTGGTTGCCCGGTCATTTTGCCAGCGCTGCCGTCTTTGATCTTGTAGGTGGAGGTATCTGACAGACCCAGGCCTTCCAGCTCCGACAGATCCAGTTCTGGAATGGGCATCCTCCAGAAAAGAAAGGAGCTGTACTGGCTACTCACAGGGTCCCTCATAATTTCCTAGAAAGAAACCAACTGTTAGTCTTCATGCTACGGCAACCACTTCGTGACCCATGGCCCTTCCTTGCTTAAAAACTTCACAGGGCCGCCTGGGGGTCTCAGTCGGTTAAGCACCCGACTCTCGATTTGGGCTCAGAGGTCATGATCTCACCATTCATGAGATGGAGCCCGCTTGGGATTCTCTTTCCCCCTCTTCCTGCCCCTCTCCCAATTGCATGCATGCTTTCTCTCTCAAAATACGTGAACATTAAAAAAAGAAAAACTGGTATAAGGAAAGAAACTTGAAAAAACAACAACGTATTCCATTTGCCTCGGTATATAATCCAAATTTCCTAGCACAAGCTTTGGGAATCTTTCCTTTATTGCCATTCTCTACCATTTCCTAACTTCTCCCATCTTGGAAGGACTTCCTCACTGCCTACTGCTTCAAGTCAGTCTTGGGTCTGGTTTTCAAGCTTTCTAGAATGTGGCCCATCCTTCCTAGCCACAGTACATTCTCTGGGAGTTATGCTCATTCCTGTCTTGCTTCACTTTGTCTACTCACTATCTTTTGTATTTTTAGTTTTTTACCTCCTAGATCATCAGTTTATTATAAAAGGAGAGAATTTGGGACCAGCAGATGGGATGGAAGAGAGCCACATGGCCAGGTACAGGGAGGGGCACAGAGCTCCCGTGCCCTCTCCAGGTGCACCACTCCCCCACATCATGTGTTTTCATGACCTGGAAGCTCCTCTCTATTCTACACAAACGCTACCCACGTTTCAAGGCTACTAGGAGTCCCTAGAAGAATTCAAGTCCCTAGAGAAATTGTTCCCTTGAACTCTTAACTATGTTTTTAATACCTAACTTCTTCCTGACTTTGGTTTAATAGGTACCTCTAAAAAGGGCTTCCATGACATTTCTGCTTTCTGTTTTGCTGTCTGCCTTCTAAACCCTACTAGAAATTCCCCTTTTCCAAGAGGACTTCCTTAAACTTATTCAGCTCCCTCTACCCTGTACCTTCCAGCACCTCCCCCAACCCCCTGTAGAGTTTTACAGACTATATTAGCTTAGGGCTACATACAGACCACCGCTGTATGTCCTCTATCCACCTACTTCAAGAGATTGAGAGTTTCCACAAAGGCAAAACCCAGTCTATACCTTCTTTACAAGTGCTGGGCTTAGCACACAAGACATTTGAGGCTGCTGATTAATTTTCTGTTTAAAAAAAATTTTTTTTAACGTTTGTTTATCTTTGTGAGAGAGAGAGAGACAAAACATGAGCTAGGCAGGGGCAAGAGAGAGAGGGAGACGCAAAATCTGAAGCAGTTTCCAGGCTCTGAGCTGTCAGCACAGAGCCCAACGTGGGGCTTGAACCCATGATCATGCCCTGAGTCAAAGTCAGACACTCAACTGACGGAGGCACTCAGGTGCCCCTAGTTTTCTGTTTATCTGTAACTTGCCACTCCCATCTTTTAGCCCACAGATATGCCTTAACAGCCTATATTTATATTTCTCTCTAGCCTACCTCTCCTTTAAAACAAAGCCCAGGTGCTTAAAAGAATTTTTCTGTGCTATAGCAAGTCCTTCATTCTCTGATCCTAATGCTAGAATTTACCTGAAACAAATGGATTGGGAATTCCAGGTAAGGAAAGTAAGAGTTTCGATCAGAAGGAGAAAGTCCTTTGACGGAACTGGAGACTTCTCTAGGACCTTCTCTAGGTACTCCTACCATCTTTTCCCACCCACACCCTGAGGTTATAGGACCTCCTGCACCCTGCTGGGTACCAGCCAAGAAGGGGGCGAAAGCATTAGTTGAAATGTTCCCAGAGAGCAAAATGAACATTCCACTGCCTCCAAAAATAGAACCAGCATCTTAAAAGGCCTTCCTCCCAGTATATCCACTGGCTCCTACCAGGCCTGAGGTTCTTAAACGGTGGCTTTAAATAGGTTCCCAGCTGCCCCATATAATGTGCTAGGCGAACATGAGAACCCCTGCACCGCATAAACTATAGCCCCATATAATGTGAACTGTCTCGATCAACACAGAACAAAAAGGCCTTAAGCCAGAGCACAGTTATGTGTGAGTGTAGGGGCTTTAGGACTGGGGGGTTTTTCATATGAAAAGCCAATTCCCAGTAGCGCTTTTTCTTCTGAAGTTCAGGCTCCAAAATTAACCCTGGGAACCGAGCATTACTCAGCAGAGAAACTGCTTAGAAGGAGGGTTATGTGGGGACTGGGACAGGGCGGGGGAGGGTGCTGGGAAGGTGAGGTCATCATCCTCTGATACTCCGCTTGATCATCTCCACAGTAATTTCCAGAGACACGTGCACAGAGAGAGCGCTACAAAAAATGGCTGTACCTATCAGCCTACCAACTCTGGCTTCAGACAGGGGTTACATACCTCCTAAGATGCAAACCTCAGGACCATCAGTGTTCCTGACTTCTGACCACAGAGAGTTTTTTCTTTTCTTTTTTAAAACTATATTGCCAGTGATTTGCCTACATTGCTGGTTTTTTGTTTTGTTTTGTTTTTTTAATCTCCTCCCTTACCAGTCTTCTCCAGATAAAGCTTAGTATAATGCTGGCCACATAATAGAGTCTTTAAAAAATAGAGCCATTGGGAGAAAAAAAAAATCACAGAATTTTAAAACTAGAAGGACATGTTTCGGGTTCCTGGCTGTGAGTGGAGCACGTTACCCTTGATCTTGGGGCTTGAGCCTCATGTTGGGTGTAGAGATTACTTAAATAAAATAAATATACTCTGTGCTATAACATACTGTATATTTAAAAAAGAAAAGAAAACATATTAGAAATTATCTACTGACTTGTGAAGGCTTCCAGCCAGTTAGAACACAGGTCTCATTCCCAATCTGGTCTTTTTTGATGTATTGTACATAGATGGCTGCCTACAGTTTTATAGGGTCCTATATCAATATTCTCAAAACTTGCAAGAATTCTTAGTTGCTGAAGAACAGATACTCAGTGGCTTAGGTGCTGATTGTTCCTGTGATTCTGATCTGAATGATGAAAATGCAAAAGGCAGTAGAGAGCAAGCTAAAATCTGAGACAGGGAAAAAAGCTCTTTGACAAACTGACTCCTTTTCCTAAAACCAGGATATGTACAAAAATTGTCCAAACAATCCCTGAGCGTCTGGCAGAGCGTATCTTGCAATTAAAAGTGCTAAAGGAAATTTTACAAAATATTAACTTACAAGGCCTAAATCTCTAGCTATGTCATTGACTCGGAGACATGTACAGAGAGTACCAAATGCATTCTAGAAAGACACTCATACAAGCAGGGATGACATTTAAATTCAAGTCAAGAACACTGATTACACAAAATTGAAACTAAAATACCATTCACACTACTTTCATTACTAATGAAATTCTGGTGTCTAATTTAGTGTGGATTTAATTCCCAAGTCTCCAAATTTTGCAAAAGGTCCCTGTTCAGCAAGCCGTCTCTTCCCCTCCCCAAATGTTCTCCACCCATACCTCCTCTCTCTTTACATTTCTTAAAGGGCTTGGACAGTGCCTTGTACCACAATATATGCTCAATAAATACTTTCAAATGTCCTTCATAAATCTGGGTATTTTAGGCAAAGGTAATTTCTAAATATCACCGTCTGTTCGTAGGGATGCATGATTAGCACATACATAGTATAAAAAGACACACCCAACTACTCTTTGTCTAGACCCTCTGTGGGAATCCAAGGCCTACCTACCCGAGAGGGCCTTGCTGTGTCATGCTGCCACCACTGGGGGGAATGACAGGGATGGTGGTGGGAGGGGATGGAAGCTCTCTGGCATCTCAGTATATGTGCCTCATTCTGGTTTTGGGTTTTCCAGTTAGACATGTCCTTCCCCTGTCTATTCCCACTGAGCTGCAAACAAGCATTCCCCTTCCAGAGTCTGCTACCATATGTAGTTTTTGTGGGCTCTACGGATTTCAGTTCCACAACACAGAGGCCGCCACCTTCCTACCTCAAGCTGCCTCCTTCTTTGGGGCAAAGGTTTGAGATGGGGAGTGGGAGACTGTTAAAAGAGAGGTCCGGATTACTTTCAGTATTATGTCATCCCTTCCCCCAAATTCACTCCTAGGGAGACAAATAAGTTTGGGGTGAAGGTAGACACATCAATGGAACACTACAGAAAAAAATAAATAGGGAAGTACAAGCTAGAGCAATACAGTAAGACTACAGATTCATCAAAAAACAGGTAAAACAAATTATAGCTTGAAAAGGAAGATATAGATAACAACTGAAGATAATAAAATACCTAAAACAAATTATAGGCAAATAGATGCTTGACATAAGGAGATAAATGCTGAGAATAACTACATGTAAATTGTCAGAAATTAATGTCTGTGGATTAGAAGGCAAAGATGGAAACCTTAGCAGAGAGATATAAAAGGTGATCAAAAACTACCCATTGTTCATAGCGCCCCTTCTCTTGAACTGCCTCCCCCCACCCCGCGCTTCATCGTTATTAAGGGTCTTCAACCTAACCAGAAGCACCTGCTCTTTTATCTTTGCAGCCCCCTGCCCCCCTTCCCTCAATTTATTTTACCTGTTACCAATGAATTACTAGCGTGTTCCCAAGATGGAAGGAATACCTCGGGGGCTCGGCGTCTGCTCTGGGCTGGAGAAAAAGAAGGCTGTTGGGGCTTTGACGGCTTTGTCTTCTCACTCCCTCTCCCGCTCCAGTGGCTGAGTCTATCTGCTCAGTCTCCCCCTGCAATGCAGCCCCTCCTAGGAAGGGCGGAAAGACTCCCCGCCCCCTCCTTGCCTGACTCGGCTAATTCAAACGATAGGTTCCAGAACACGTTAGGGAGGGAGACAGGATTAAAGCATCTCCGTAGGCCTTATTGGTCGGCACAGTTATTCCCCAGCTCTTCCAGCACCCCCATGCTGACTGGGGTGCAATGAATGAAGCAGTTAATTGTCCCCTAATTTTAGGCTTATAAGGATTAAAAAGCTTAACTCTAGCTAACAATAGAGGGGTGTCCCTTTATTCCTCAATTTAAGGATTTTAGGTTACGAAATGTCTTATTTTTGATGACCCGAGAACGCCTCCGTCCCTCCCCCCTCCAATCCTTACTCCTGCGACTCGTCTCCGCACCCTCGAAACGGGTAAATAAACCTAGCCCCGCTCCACCTTGAGTAGAGCACGGGGGGATGGCGTGGGATGCTTCTACGACTCTCTCAACCCTCGGCCGGGCCCCGGGGGACTTGGGGGGCTCCTCTTCGTTTTGCCCCGCGGTCCTGACGCGCAAGGGGGGGCGTGAGACTGCGGGCCGCGCGGCTTGCGGCTTGCCTCCCCCCTCACTCCCCCTTCCCGGGCTAGCGCAGCGGGGGCGCCGGCCGTCGGAAGCCGCCAGGCCACCTCCCACGGCCCCGCGTGGTGCAGTGCCTCCCCAGCCCAGGGGGGAGCAGTGCGCCCAGCTCCCGGCCGGACGGGTTTCGTAATCGCGTCGCCGCCGTTTCCGCCCCGAGCCGGCCCCACCTCTGCCGGCCCGCCCTCGGCTCCCCCACCGCGCGGCGGAGCCAGCCCGGGAAGCCCACACCGGCGGGCGCGGAGCGGGAGCCCCCCACCCGTGGCAGCCGCTGGCCGCTACGCCGGAGCGCGGCAGGTGAGACCGCGGCGGGGGTCCCCCGGCCCGTGAGCCCCGCCCGCCCCGCCGGGCGGAGACGCACCGGATGCGGGGGGTGGGGGAGGAGGGGGGCCGGGGAGATGCTGGGTTAGTGGGAACGGGGGTGCGTTCCTGGAGTAACAGCTTCCATCCACGCCCGTGCGGGGCGCAGGCCGTGGCCGCTCAAGAGTAGGGGGCCGGGAGGGACCAAGGTGGGGAGGCTAGAGGGGGATGAAGTCTCCCCCCGAGACTCACTGACCTCGGTGGCGGGGTGTGCAGGACAGAGTGAAGCACAGCTGGGGGCCTGGACCGGCTGAGCCTGAGACCGAAGCAGCCACGCGGGACAGAGCCAGAGCCCGAAAAATTCCCAGCGGGGGCCCAGTCCTAGTTCGGCGTTGGGAGGAGCAGAGGATTTCTGGGTAGAGCTGGGGAGGAGGCAGAAATGCAGTCCTTGGGACTCAGCGTCCTGGGGAGGGAGCTTTGGGCCTAGCTCTGCTGGTTCCGAGTAAGCCCCCTCCCCCCCGACCCTTCTCGGGAAGGGCCCGATTGGTACTGGGGCCGATGCCTGTCATTTGACTGAAGGGCGCGGTTCCCTCTACCCCGGAGAGCCCCGGAGCCCCTCCGCAGCCCTGCGCCTGTCGCCTGCCGAGGTCCCCACAGGGAACCAGCTGCAGCCCCGGGCTTATAGCCAGAATTGCCCACTCCATTCCCTCAATTCTCTTTCTCTTTCTCCTTCTCCAGCTGCTTCTTGTGAAGGCTTGTTAGGCAGCGGGTTGGAGGCCTTGGGGCTGAAGGCAGCGGGACCGGGAGAACCGGTTTGGGGCTAGACCAGGACCGCGGAACTACCTCTGTACATCCTTTCCCTCTGGAACCTGTCTCCCATCCCTCCTCCTGCTCACTCCCCCAATAGTTTGGAAGCTCCTTAGCCCTAGTGTGTGACCTTGGTGTCTCTTAGCTCCGTATTTCACCCTTCCTATTCGGGACTCGGGCCCAGTCCTCAGTGCTACTTGGCTGTCAGGATGTGGCCTTACACAGTCTGATCCTGATTCCTCCTGCTGTTTTCCTAGCCCCTTCCCCTCCACGGGGGTGGGGGTAAAGGTAGTGGGCAGTGAATGCAGGTGGCTCCTCCTTCTGGGCTTACCAGCTCAGTACTTCGTTTTTCCTCACCCCGCTCACATCTAGATATTTTCGAGGACAGTGGCGGCCCGTTGCTCTTACTTCCTTCTCTGGCCTGTACCCCCTCGCCGCCCCCACATTCACCCTGCCCACCCTTCTCCACGCTGGGACTGTGCTGCCAAGTGTCAGAAACCCTTATGTTCTGTGTCCTGGGGAATGGAATTTCCTGGTCACTTCTCATCCTCGTTGGCCCTTTCGTGCCAAGCCCTACACACATGCTTTCCCTCTATCCAGCTCTGGCCTGCTCCCTGGAAAGGGAACAGAAACGTCCTTGTTCTCTCCACTGCCCCCTTCCCTTCCCCCCCCCCGCCCCTCTTCCCTCCCACCCTCCACTTCTGTCCGCTCAGCTGGGCGTTGGAGGAGAGTCCACTCTCTCTACAGCCTGTCTGGTGGGATCGGGGGTTTCCTCTGATTCTCCATTGTTTTCTTCATCCCCCCCCGCCTGCAGCCCTCCTCACCACCCGCTGCCGCCACCATTGCGACAAGCCTTGTGACTGACTGACTTCCCCACTGCCCACAGCTCCCCTCTCTGGACAGCTGTGTTCTGACTTCCTCCCTGTCCCACTACTCCTCCCCTCCAGTGGTAGGAAGGGAAGTAAAGCCCAGGCTCCTGGTTCTTTCTCTCCCCTACAAGCCGTAGCTCTGTGTTCTTAGTGAGATCTCCTCCCGAAGCTATTTTAGAAAATCCTCTCAGTTGTTAGATCAGCGTAGGGTGCAGGGCATCGGGGTTCTAGCCGTGGAGGAGCGGGACATTCTTGTTCCTGCTAGAGGGTAATGCTCCTGACCAGCCCTGTTGGGAGCCTTTGAGGCTGCGTGTGTATCACAGGACTGGGAAAGTGCGGTGAGCACAGGGGAAACCCAGCTGTGCCCTAGAGCGAAAAAGGGCAGGAAGTTCTTCCCTGGACACTAACGCTACTGGAAAGTTCCTCATGTCAGGTTGGCTGATGAAGTTCGGGAATGGAAGTGGAGAGGAGGGAGGAGAGAACAGGTCACAGCAGGAGAAGAGGAGGCAGGTGGGGAGGCCTGGGCCCTGCGGGGTGTGAGGCAGACCGGAGTGGCACGATGGGACATGTGAAGAGGGTGGGGAGCTGGGGAAGATGCCTTGTGGGACAGAAGATGCCTGGCACATAGGTCCCTACAGCCGGTGCACAGATGGTCTGTACACAGAGACGCACACAAGGGAGTACTGCGGACACAGCCTTCAGGAAAGACTTCAAGGTCAAGTAATAAAGGAACTGGTAAATGGCTTCTAGGAGAGGTTGGATCTCAGTTGAAGGAAATGCGGAGGAACAAGGGCAGGGATTGGAGAGGGAAGAAACTCCTTGCTGTAGAAAGTTTCTCCTGAGGTCCAGCCTGCCGCAGTTACACACCTACAGCCTGGGCAGTCACGGCCTTTCTTGGTCTTAAAGAAAATCTAGATGTTCAGAGTAAGGTAAGGAAAAGGGGAGGGACACGGGTGGAGGCCCTGTTTGTGAGAACAAAAAACCACCATTTCCTCTTCAAGGTCACTTCACCGCCCCTCCCCTTCTGCCCTGAACCCAGGGAGAAGGGAGGAGGGGCTCGTAGCACCCCCAGACTGCTCATTCCTGCTACTGTCCCCTGGCCCCTCCCATCTGCACCCTAAATGCTTCTATCCCCTTCCTCTCCCTTGGCTCCAGCATCTCTGCTCCTCAACCGAGCTCCCTTCGGTTCTTTCCCCTTCTCCGGGAGTCCAGCTGTGGGCTTCCTGTGTTTGGAGAGGTTAGTGTTGGGTGCAGGATGAGGGCCTTTAAGGGCGAACAAGGAGACCTGGGCTCATTGGGAGGGAGGCTTCTCCAGGAGAGGGTAGTGGTAGAGTTTTTCTCACCAACTTTCTCCTCTCTTTACTTTCCGTTCATCCAGGTTCCTGGATCTGAGGAAGACATAACCTTGTGGCTGCCCACCCCCCCCCCCCCAGTCTGGTCCTGCCAGGCCCTCAGGGTCTGAGACGCTGACCTTCACCACCCAGCCAAGGGTACCACGGAGTTCACCGTCTCTAGCCCCGTGCAGCTGAGCGGTGTCCTGTCCTGAACGCCCGAGGACACCAAGGAGTGGGCGTTCAAGGCACCAGAGCAAGCGCCCTCTGGGGCCTCAGGCAGAGGAGTGAAACTGGAACCGTCAGGGAACATGAGTGAATTTTGGCACAAACTAGGCTGCTGCGTGGTAGAGAAACCCCAGCCGGTGAGTCCCCGCACCCACCCCCACCCAGCACACACACAAGTCAATTACCGGGTCCTGTGAGGCACACACGCCACTCAGAAAGCACCCTGCCTGCCGCCCTCTCTGTCACGGCAGTCTGTCTGGCCAGGCAGGTGTGTACATGGGGTACAGGGGGGCTGGGAGGGAGCTGGAGGAACTGAGGAGTCCTAGCTGTCACTTCCTCTTTCTGTCCCTTCTGAGTTGGCGGGGTT
Organism: Proteles cristata cristata; assembly: GCA_017311185.1. Taxonomy (NCBI): domain Eukaryota; kingdom Metazoa; phylum Chordata; class Mammalia; order Carnivora; family Hyaenidae; genus Proteles; species Proteles cristata. Next base: position 922,951 of record JAESUZ010002594.1, read on the forward strand.
GTAGGTGGAGCTTCGTACCTGTCAGTTTCCCCCCATTGTTGCCTCATCAGCCAGAGGTGACTTAGATAATGTCCTTTCTTTGCCTGGTGCTTGCTGTGCAGGCCCCTGTCCTCACCGCCCTGCCTGCATCCCCTCTGCGTCCGTCTTATTAGACCTTCGTGACTTCCCTGCTCTAATGCCACGTAATCTGGCTCATCAGGCCCTTAGCTCTTCCTTTAGCGGTTTTGCTGCGCTCTGGGTAGAAGAGGGGGCTTCAGACCTAACCCCGCTGTCTTCTCTAAGCAGAAGAAGAAGAGGAGACGAATTGATAGGACCATGATCGGGGAACCGATGAATTTTGTCCACCTGACTCACATTGGCTCTGGGGAGATGGGGGCTGGAGACGGACTTGCCATGGTAACGAGGGAATGGGGAGGGGCTGACGTGGGATTGTGGCCTGGAACCATTCCCCTTGTTTGAAGTTTAAGCGGGGGGACATAGTGAATAGCCAGTGGGGGGTAAGAGGGTTCCAGTTCTGGTCACCAGCTGCATAAACCCGAGACCGTGCATTTCAGTTTCTCACCTAGGCTGCCTCATTTTTACAATTAGTAAATCTTTGTCTATTGCCGTACCACCCTGAACGTGCCCGATCTCGTCAGATCTCAGAAGCTAAGCAGGGTCAGTCCTGGCTAGTACTTGGATGGGCGACAATTAGTAAATCTTTCTTCATTGGGGCAAGGGATATATATGACTCAAAAGTTACTTGGAGGGCTTTTTCCCAAAACCAGAGCCCTTCTATTAATTAAGAATTAATAGTAAGTCATAGCGCGGCCGGGTGTGTTGGGACAGGAAAGAGACTGAGTCCTCCCGTCCTAAATAGTGTCTAATACACTTTCCTGCTCTTGGAACGAGGGGAATAGGCCTGGAGATGGTGAAGGAGTCTTTTCACCAATTGTGAAACTCAGCTGAATATGAGAGAGTCCTTTGTGAGGGAGGCTTCTTAGTAAAAGACCCATTTGATCTCATCCTCATGAAAGTCAGTATGAAGGGAGACATTGAAACGTCCCTTGGAAGAGTGGTGGTTGGTTTTAACCTTTTCGGATTGATTTTTTTGGGGGGGGCCCAAGGCGATGGGGTCTGCCTCTTCCTGGAGGGCACCGGTGGCAGGGGTGGCAGGGAGGGGAGCGGAGGTCACTTACCGTGTGAGATTGAGACTTAGGACGGGAGTCTCACGTGTGCTTCCCACAGACAGGTGCTGTCCAAGAGCAGATGAGGTCCAAGGGAAACCGCGACAGGCCGTGGAGCAATTCCAGGGGCTTGTAGCTCCACCAGAAATGGTGAGTGGTGAGAGATGCCCACCCAGCACCCCCAGCCCCTGCCAACACACCCTCGTGGCCTGCTTCAGAACCCCCATCCCCTGCGAGAATGGGAGGTGAGAGGAGGGAGAACTAAAATGGAGGAGTCAAGACGGGAGGACCCGGAAGGGCAGAGAGACAGGGAGGTGCAGACAGCTAGAAAGCAAGAGGAAGAGCACATTATGGAAATAACCCAGTCGACACTAGGGGATGCCTTCTCCCCAAGGCCTCAGTTTCCCTTGAGGCTAATCTTCCTTCAATTTCTTTTTAAATCAGGTTCTGCTGTCTGGAGCCTCCACTCCATGTCCAGCTCGGAAAAGATGCTGCCCCCTCCTAGAACCAGTGACCCCAGGGCCCCTCTTTTCCCTATCTGCCTATCAGTGCCTCGGGAGGCTTGGGGGCTGGACTCCCTCTATTCCCTCTGGCTAGAGCCCCTCCTGGAGATGGGGTCAAGGCCGAAGGACTGACCAAGTGACTACTGGTTGGCCAGAGGAGCTCAGCGGAAGCCCTTGGACACACTCAGATCTGAGATAGGAGCTCTCTGGGAACCCGGGATGAGTTCCCTTCTCCTGAATGACGGTCGAGGTGCCATCTGTTTTAAACTCTTAACCTGGAACTCCTTAAACGGGGTAGATGAGCGAGATTCCCAAAGCTGAAGCCGGCTTTGCTGGGAAGCTCTCCTTACCTCCCTGCCCTTCTTCCTCCTGGAATGAACTGAAGCAGACGTCGAGCAGGGAGGTGGGGGGAGGGTAACCACTGCCTAGTCTACTCTTTCTCTCTAGATCTCAGACTTGAAGCTCACAGTCCTTCAGTATCTCTCTGCAACTACCAGGGTCTTGCTCTAGTTAGGCCTCTAACCCTGTGTCTGTCGCATGGTGAGTTCCCCCAACATCCATCTTTCTTCCTTTAATTAAAAATTTAATTTAAGATGAGTTTTCTTAATGACCTCCCTCCTTCTACTACCTCTACCCCTGACCCCATCCCTGCCAGGAACCTTATTCTCAGTGATTAAGACCTAGGTAACAGGTGGATCTTTTAACCTGATGGTATTCCATTTAACTCTTGGGGACCTTGCCTGCCCTCTGCCAATCTCCCTGCTGGCCCAGGTGAGGAGAAAGAGGGATCTGGAGAGAAATCCGGAACGTTGCAAAACTAGGAGGTAGGTCTCTGAGCGGACCTCCGGACCACTGAGGATGGGAGGGGTGGGTGGTTGAAAACCATCATCTGTAACTTTAAGGATCTTAAGGTCCTCACCGCGTGGGAGCAGGGGACACCTCCAGTGCACGCACTCTCGACCCAGGAGCTTCTGACCTTGGGTTGGGTAATTCTTTGTAATGGGGGACCGTCCTGTGCATCATAGGACATGTTGTAGCCTATCTGGCCCACCCTAGTTAGGATAACCCAGACTGTCCAGATTATTGCCAAATGTCTCCTTGGGGACAAAACCACCCCTAGTTGAGGGCCACTGCTCGAGAGTCCAGGTATTTATTTCTCTTTCGAGTGTTTTCCTCGCCCTCCTCCCATTTCATTATTCATCCTCAGCCTGCGCCAGGCTCCACGGGCCGCATAGAACCTCTCCACAGGCTCCTTATTCAGTGTGGGGCTCTGCTCTCACGGGTTCGCGTCCCGGTGGATGCGTTATCCGCTTCTCCATTCTTGTCTGTGGAGAAGGGGCTCCTATGGTGTGGACTCGGGAACAGGGTTTAGTGAGATTGAGGAAGAGAGGGAGAAAAAGCAGAAGAGAATGCCACGGACACCCCGGTGTATCCTCTGCAAACTTTAAGGTCTATTTCTGTGCCCCAGTCCTAGACCCAGACACAAATAAGACTCAGGGAGTTTTGTCTGAAGACCAGGTCCCACCCCCCACCTGGCTGGAGTCTGCGTTTGGTGGGAAAACAATGCAGGCACAGGGCCTTCAGGCAGTTTGTTTTCTCAGGTGTTTTTTCTTCTGGCCCCTTCCTTGCAGGGTGGGTAGGAAGGCAGGTCAAAACCAGTGGGCTTCTACCTGTTGGGAGGCTGAGAGGGTGGGGTCTCTCATTAGCTCAGTAATTAGCAGCATCCTGTCTGATGGTGACAGGGCAGGACTGTGGGAACTGGGGTCCACCCTGCTGCCTCCACCATCCGTCCAGGTTGTCCCTCCTCTAGTGACGGGTTCTAATTGTGTCTCCATTTCAGTGTATTTCCTGCCACTTTTCAGGGTCCAAGATCAGTCATACATTCCCGATTTACTGTTCGAATCTAGCTAGTTATTCTGAAAGTAGCTCATTGTGTCCTAAAGTAGCTTAATGGCCTGCAGATCACACTCAAACCCTAACAGGATAGGGTGGAAAGATGGGGGGTGCATGGACTCTTTGGTCACCCTGGTCTTTAGCCTTATTCTGATGTCTTTTCTTTGGACACAGTTGTCTTTAGTGTTCTCTCGCCTTTAGCTACCTTTTCTAATATGTATGCTACCATCACTTTAACAGTATTTAAGAGTGATGGCAATGGGTTCAAGAGTCATAATTTATATTAAAAATGTGTTGGACTTTTAAATACATTTTTCAAATAAAAAATGTTTAAGCAAAAGAGTCGCAGAGTGATCACTACAGGTGTGTTGGGGGGAGGGGGTCAAGGGATAGATGCAGTTGATGTAACTCCTAGAAAGTAGCCAGCATGGAATTCTGTGCCAACGTCACCCTTTTCCAAGGAGAGAAGGCCAAGTACTGTGAAGGCAAGAAGACCACCATTCTCTGCCAAGAGCTCACCTCCTCGTTCTTCCTGTTCCCTCGTCCTGGCTTTCATCTGAGATTTTTCCGTCTCCAAAGAACCACTAGCTTAAAAACGACTTCAGGGGCGCCTGGGTGGCTTGGTCGGTTAAGCGTCCGACTTTCACTTAGGTTATGATCTCACGGTTTGTGGGTTCGGGCCCTGAATCGGGCTCTGTGCTGACAGCCAGCTCAGAGCCTGGAGCCTATTTCAGAGTCTGTGTCTCCCTCTCTCTCTGACCCTCCCCTGCTCACGCTGTCTCTCTCTCTCTCTCCTAGAAATAAATTAAAAAAAAAAAACGACTTCAGAAAGGAGGAAGAGGAGCAACCTCAACATTTCATCCTGGGGGGCGGGGGGAGGAGAGGGATGGAATAGGCCGGAGACAAGGGAAGGCAGGCCCCATGGTGTCAGCTACACAGTTGGTTTTAAGGTTGAAGAGATTTCTGGTCTCTACCCTCAAGATACCTCTGTAAAAAGACACAACACCAAACAATGATTTTTCTAGTTTTGTTTTTCTGTACTAAAAATATCCAGGAGATTCTGGGACTGAAAGGGTAGGGAGGTGGAGATGCTGACACCTTCTCTTGTGGATGAAGTGGCCATTACCTGCGGTTTCTCTCTATCTGGGTGAGGAAACAAAAGAGAGGAGGGGAAGTATTATAACCACATCTATATTCTTGTCCCTTCCTTGCTTCATCTCCCTCCCCATAAGCCCTCATTCCCTCAATGCTACTGGCCCCTATTTAGGCTTCTTTATATTGAATCGATGGTATTGGATACCCAGGAAGGAAGACAAAAACAAACTGGCAAAATGACTGACCATACATATCCTATTTCATCATGCTTCCTCTCTGCCCCAAAGGTCCTGAGCCTATGAATTGAGAATATTTTATCGGGTCAATCAGAACCTTTGGTAGTTCATTTGATAAAGCAGAGGACTATCCTTCCTGAAGAATTCTTTACTTAAGTTACTGGAAATAATCCCAGTTGGGACAGTGCTGGTTAAGGGCATTGGCTCTGGTGTCAGTGCCCCCCACTTCATCTATAAAGTGAGTATGAGGGGCACCTGGGTGGCTCAGTCGGTTAAGTATCCGACTTCAGCTCAGGTCATGGTCTCACGGTCCATGGGTTCAAGCCCCGCATCGGACTCTGTGCTGACAGCTAGCTCAGAGCATGGAACCTGTTTCAGATTCTGTCTCCCTCTCTCTCTGACCCTCTCCTGCCCACATTGTCTCTCTCTCTCTCTCTCTCTCTCAGAAATAAAACATTAAAAAATTTTTTTAAAAAGTGGGGGCGCCTGGGTGGCTTAGTTGGTTAAGCGTCTGACTTTGGCTCAGGTCATGATCTCACAATTCATGGGTTCGAGCCCCACGTCAGGCTCTGTGCTGACAGCTCAGAGCCTGGAGCCTGCTTCAGATTCTGTGTCTCCCCCTCTTTCTGCCCCTCCCATGCTCATGCTCTGTCTCTTAATAATAAATAAACATTAAAAATTAAAAAAAAATTAAAAAAACGTAAAGTGGGAATTATACCTCACAGCATCATGAGGATTGATCCTGGTAAAGCGCACATAGTAAGACCTTAAATATGAGCTATTGTTACTAATAAACTGCATTAGTGAGCTGAGAACTATGTCTTCCATATCTATTGTCTGCATTAAGAGTTGTCGATATATTTATAGTCTTCACAATTTGGTCAATAATCCTCTAATGACCAATAATAAATACATGTTGCCCATTAGGCAACCAGCAGTTGCTCAAGAAATAAGCGGCGTCAACGGCTAACAATAATGTGAATGACTAGTGTATTATGATTCAATGACCAAACGGATAACACTTCATGCAAGCACCTGGCTGGTTCAGCAACGGGATTTTGGCTATCAGGACTTCTCATCAACCAAGATCCTGGCTATCTCCAAACACTTACTTTTTTTTTTTTTTTTTTTTAATATATATTTTTAAATGTTTTATTTATTTCTAGGAAGAGAGAGAGACAGCGTGAGCAGGGGGTCAGAGAGGAGTGAACTGAAACAGGCTCCGGCTCTGAGCTGGCAGTCAGCACAGGCCCGACGCGGGGCTCGAACCCACAACCGCGAGATCATGACCCAAGCGAAAGTCGGACACTTAACCGACTAAGCCACCCAGGCGCCCCTCCAAACACTTACTTACTGGTTGCATCTCTGTGAACACTGAAGACAGACTGTTCCAAATATCCTCTAGCCCCATCCTGACTCGTCTCCAAAAAGCGAGGGCCGGACTGGGGCTGGGGCTGGGGCCAAGGAAGAAGAGGGTTGCGGGTCTGAGCCTGTCGCTGAGGGGGGGTATGGGAGAGGTGGTGGTGGTGGTGGTGGTGGCGGCGGCGGTGGTGGTGGTCTGAGTGGCGCAGCTGGTGTCAGAACAGAGACTGGTGTCCAGGGGGCACTCCTCCCGGAGCCGGTTGCAGGGACATTGCTGGTAGGTGCAAGGCCGGTGCTCTGTGCGGAGTTGGCTGAGCGCCCCGACGCGAAGTCGCCCCGAAAGACCCTGCAGCTTCCCTGCCCTGGACCGGCTCATGGTCCCAGACCTGCAGTGGCAGTGCCATGGGCCCCAGGGCATGAGCACCAGCTGCAGATCCTCGGGTGGGGGCATGGCTGTTGGCGAGGGGTGTGGCCACCGATTTGGGGTGGAGCCTGCTGTTGACCACTGGCTACTGTAGGGGTGAGCGGTGTCCTCAGCCGACGTCCAGGTGGAGGCCGGCTGGTCCGAAGAAGACATCCTGATCTCAGGCTCCTGAGTGTTAGCTTTAAATCTGGGGCTGGGCATCCTCACTGTGTTGGAAGTCGCTCTGAGCGCCCCTCCGCTCACGTTATTCTTCCTGGCGTTAATCACAACGCCCTCTTCCAAAGACTCATCCTCCTCCGGCGACGACACAATCGACTTACGGACGCCGGTAGCCACCGTGGAGGCCAAGAGCTCGGTGGCGGCCGGGCTTGCCAGGCGGTCAGCACTGGCCACGAGGTCATCCTCATCCTCCATTGTCACCCTCATCTTCTTGGGAGCCCCGGTCCGGAGGGAAGTTCGGTAGTTGCGGGACATAGGGACCCCGACGTGGAAACTGACCCGCTGCGTCTCGGTCACAGTCAGGCCTCGGGCCCCCGCCCCCCGGGGCCCCAGACTCAGCAGCAGGGCCCATAGCAGCGCGCTGGCGGCGGGGACCATGGGGCCCCGGCAGCGTGCGGCTGAGAAGGAGGCCAGAGCAGGAGGCCGGGCCTCCTACCTTCTCCCTCCCTCCCACTCTCGGGTCGTTGGAACCGAGGCCCGTGGGGCTCCTGCCGCGCGCCACGTCCCTTCCCCAGGCCCTCTCGGCGCAGCCCCCAGGGCTCAGCTAAACACCCCGGAGCCTCTGCAGCCAGAATGAGCCCGAAGCAACAGATGCATTGTGATGTAAGGCCCCGGGCAAGCAGTGCACTTCTTCGCAGCAGGGCTGAAATCTTGAAGCGCAGTTTATTGACGACCACAGAGCTGGACTGACTCCAGAGGACGCAACGACTGGCTTTGACAGCACTCCTTCCCAGGCTCACAGGCAGCGGGCGGCACAGGGAAGGAAGCAGCAGTTCTTCAGTATCTAGGGAGCGGACTCCTGGTTCCCAGCAGCCAGGCCAACTGCGGTCCACTAGGCCCCGCCCACCCCTCCACCAATCGCTGAGCGTCACAGACCAGCAGCCCCCCCCCCCCGCTTTACATGGGAGGAACGCGACACTCAGAGAGACGCAGTTCTGTGCCGACGGTTCTGCAGCTCCAGCAGGACTAACACCCACAGCCTCGCCCTTTCCCGCACAAGACACCCCTACATGCACCCCTATAGCTGAAGTGATGGTTCCCCAGGCAGATCAGGTGGCGGGCCTCGGAGCCCCGCTTTGAAGGCAGGGTTATGAGAGGAATGACAGGTGAAGTTCCAGTGGCACTGGGATTGAGGATGAGGGGGTCGGGTGTTTCAGGGGTAGGACACGAGCAGATCGATATCTTTGCTTGGTTCTGATCAGGGTCCTGGGTTCCTGTCTTAGGCTAGGTCCCTCCTGAGCCATGGAGATCCCGGTCCAACCTAGGAGAGAGAGAAAAACAAAAAAGCGGTACAGGAGCGGGACCTGGATTTTACTCACTGGTTTGGAGAAAGAAACCAGAGCACTGAAAGAGAAGATCAGTGGCTTGAGCCGGTGGTCATTAGGCTCCTTAGTTCCCTCGGACCTCCGGCCACCGCATGTTTTCTCCTCTTCATTGCCAACCTATCCCTTCTTGACCTCTTGGGGCGATCTCAATCTCCTCTAAATTCGGCGCTGTGAACATTCCTTTATGCTCTGATGCCTCAGCACTTATACGTATCAGGTTTTTTTTAGTTCCCCTGCATCTCCCCGGAGGCATTAAGAAAGTGGGAATTGGCTTTATACATCCCACCCTGAACCTTTATCCTTAAGCTCAGAACTCACTGTCTGACAGCTTCAGGGATGTGAACCTGATCCAAGGAGATGAGTTGGGCCAGCTCTCCCAGGCTGTTCAGAAAACGGATCTTTCGTGTGAACTTGGAACTGAAAAGAGAGGATAAACCAAGCATGTGTTGTGCTGGGAACAGGGCTCCTGGAGAGGCTTACAAAGGGAAATGTGACAAATACGGTGCGGGGAAGGCTAGGAAGAGTCAGGGTGGGGGCGAGAGCTTCTTAATCGCGATTTTGAAAACGGGAGCAGGTCCTTGTCCCCCAGGCTCGTACCTGATGAAGGGTCGCAGCAGCGCCAGGAATGCCTTCACATACCAGGTCGCGTGGACAACCACCAGAGCGCTCAGGTTTTTCCGGAGCCTACAGAAGAGGAGGTCGTCCTCTTCTCCCACCTTCGTTCCAGAAAATCAGGTGGAGCTAATCTGCCCTTTCGCTTCTGCAGTTTCTAGATTTCTCTGGCAGTCGGAGCTAGTCCCCTGCAGTCTGAGCTCTGCCCACCATGTTTAGCCCCGCAAAGCTCCTCAGTTTCACGAAGCCGTCTTGTGGGAACTCCTCAGTCTAGCGGCCTCTGCCCCCTCTCCCTCCTGTGCCCTTGCCCTTGCAAAAGGCCTTGGTGACCCCCCTTCCCCCTCCCCCTGTGACGAGGACAACTGCCAGAACTCCAGTGGAAGAAGACCGTGAGGAGGAGAAGAAAAAAAGAAGAGGCCAAAAGAAAGAACAAAGTGAGCAAAGGGAAGATGGGGAAAAGAAAGGGGGAAAAGAAACATCGCGCGAAACAAACAAGTCAGGGAAACAGGCAGAGAAGAGAGGCAGACAGTGGCTGTCTGGGAAGTGAAATAAATGGAGATGGTGACAAAAGGGAGCCCCTTCTGGGTGCCAGGCAACCTGCTACGCGGATTTACTTGATTTCCACACGTGTCCAGTGGCAAAGGCATTCTTGTTGCCATTCTGCGGAGAAGGAAACAATCCCCGCAAGGCGAAGTGACTTGCCCAAAGTCACACGGCAGGTAAATAGGAAAGGTAAGATCTGAAACTAGGTTTCCCTGACTCCGGAGTGAGGACAGAAGACCGGAGAGGCCTGGAAAGGGGTGTGGAGGGACGAGGAAAAGAGGAAGGGACTACATGGAGGAAGGAAGAATGGGAAGAGGGAAAGAGCAGGTGCAGAGAGACTTGCCGCCCTCCCAGCCTCGCGGCTCACCGGCGGTCCAGAGCGTGGTAACATTGGCGGATCCAGCCCAGAGCTGGGACCTGGGCCCTGCTCGTGCCTCCACTCAAGTGGACAAGCAGGTAGTTCTCAGCTACCAGCAGCTCCAGAGTGCCCACCATATACCTGGGGGACACACAATCATCAAAGAAGGTACACGCTTTGGGGCGCGCGGTGTGGGAGGAACATTACTGTAGACTCGGCAGTGAGCTGCTCATCACACATTTCTTTTTTTGCTTTCCCCTCCCTACCATCCACCCTGGAGCCCTGCAGGGCTTGGGCCTCACCTGAACAAGTGCTCCATGACATAGGTGTAGTTGGGGACACTGCTGCTGGGGAGATAACAGGAAGCAAAGACGATGACAGCATTGAGGCCATCACCATGGTAACCTGGCAAGGACAAAGGGACAGCCTATTCATCAACAACTACACACTGACAGACAGTACGTCTGCTTAGGTGGAGGGACTCTGAGGGTCGCTGGGAGTTATAGGGAGGATTCTGTACCCAGTCACTGAGTTTCCAACTTCAGCATTTTATCCGGGAAGTCATAGCTCTTACCCCTCCCCTTTCGGTAGTCATTACCTCCATGAGAGAGGACTTTCTTGTAGGGCTCAATGACAGTCATGTCCACTCGCTGCTCCCGCTGTCCTGTTCGGAACACCCTCCAGTGACGACCATCTTCTCCAGCCACATCCCACATACAACCCCGGCCCAGCCTTTCTGCTGCGTCACTGGCCCCCAGTCCCTCTGCGCGGGGCAGCTCATCTGAAAGAGAGGGATGGGAAGGGTCCCTAAGGCACAGCACATACCTTCAGTGTCATGTAACCTCCCCAGGTTCCTGGACCTGATTACTCTACCATCTCATTCCTCAGTGTTTTCCAGGACTCCAGCCCGAGTTTGTCCAATCAATCCATCCGCTTGCTGGTTTCTCTTTCCTGTGACTCAAGATCCTCACGTTTTCCCTAGACACTGGCCTTGAGGTAACCCTGCACTATGGTAGGTCCATGGCCCTTGCCAGTAGTAGTTATTTTTTTTCTGGATTCTTTCTTTCCATGCTCTTCCTCGGGTGAGCGCATCTCTGCCCATGTCTCCCATCACCACAGTAAGGTGACGATTTCAAATTTGCCTCTCTAAGCCGCACCTCTCTCCCAACTCCGGGCCCATGTCCCTAATGCTTAGAGTGGACATCTCTCGTTTGTGTCTTTCTGTCGTCTTCGAGTCACCAGACCCAAGCGGAATTCAAACTCATTCTTTTCTCCTCTCTCCCATATTGCCTTTTTGGGACCACACAAATAAAGGAGGGGTAGAGAAAGAGGGACAGATGATCTGAAGTGGGCTCTGCGCTGACAGGCGGACAGCAGCGGACCTGATGTGGGGCTCGAACTCATGGGCCCAAGATCATGACCTGACCTGAAGTTAGACGCTCAACCAACTGAGCCACCCAGGCGCCCAGGCCGTATTTCCTTTCTTGATGACTCCACCCATCTAGCTGCCTGAGAGAGAAAACTGGTGTCATCCAAAATTTTCTTCTCTGTCAGCCATCAAGCCAACTGTACCCCAGATCTTTTTCCAACTATCTCCATTACATTCTCTTATTATTCTTTCCACTATTACTGTCCTGATTCAGGTTCTTAGCACTTCTCACCTGGCCTTAGTGCTAACCTCTTAACTGGTCTCCTTGCCTCTGGTCTGTTTAGTCCATTCCACCCTCTACGCCCTTCCTACAACAAGCTTTGCTTTCTATCCTACCTTTCTTATTCAAATGGCAATATACTATACCCAGTTTTTCTGCATGATCCTTCCCTAGCAATGGGAAACAGCTGCTTCATCTTAAAAAATGGTTGCCTGGTATTTAGTATTCCACTGTATGGATGCACCGTATTAGATTTCATACTCTACTAATGAACCTTTAGGTTGTTTCTAGCCTCTTTAGAGCCATCAGATCTGATCGTGTTACTCCCTTGATTAAAAGCATTCAGTGACTTCTCATTGCCTACAGGATAAAATCTAAACTCAGTGGGGTAGCAAGGACCTCCGTGATTTGACTCTTGGCAACTTAACACAGTACCCTGATTCAGAAGCTCAGGTGACAACCTGGACATGTGATTGGTGTCTGAAGCCCAGGGCCATGCTGTGGGGACACTGTGTGGACGTCTGGAGAACTGGTTGGTATGGGAAAAACCCATACACTTGGTGTCAGAAGCGTCGTGAGTAGAGAAGAAACAAAGTTTTGCTTAATATCAAAATAGTGATGCTTACTACTTTGAATTCCCCAACATGCCATGTTCTTACCCCACTTGTTTCTTCCTCCTAGAATGCCTCCCTAGCTACCCGATAAAGACCAGCTCAGAATCCCCTCCTCTGTGAAGTCTTTCCTAATGCCTCTCAGGTGGAATTGACCTTGGTCCTCATCCCTGCCCTATACACATATGTAGACCATAATCCTTAACTACACTTATTTGTACATTACTAGACAGAGAATCCCCTGAGGATAGGACTATCATCCTCATCTTTATAATTCAGTTCTTGCTCAGTCATAGCATGTAACGGTCACTCAATAAAATTTTCCTTAATAAACAAAGGACCCTCCCCGTCCCTCTACTGGCTACTCTCGCGTTGGATCTATAGGCTTTTTATTCTGAGGAAAGCAATTTCGCTGACCTTACCACTCAGTCCTCACATACTGCTTCTAACTTTAGTCCAATTAAATCCTTCCTGAGCTTCTTTAACTCTAGCTTCTACTTCTACCAGCTTGAGCCCCAGGTTTCTTTCCCACCTTCCCATTCAAATTCATGTCCACTGTCCAGCTGCTCCGAGTCTGAAGGTGTCTCCAATTCATCTACCTCCAGGTCAGAACTGCCATCAAGAGAGGAAGGTACGGAGTGAGTGGCAGAAGCTCCATGGCCTCTGGGTTCCGTCGTCAGATTCAGCTGCAGCTCTGGGGCAGAGAGACGCTTACGCATGGGGCGTGGGCCACACAGGGCTAAAGTGCTGGGCGTACCTGGGGTTGGGAGAGAGGAGAAAAGAATAGAAAAGTATGTGTGTGTTAGCCAGAGGAGGTTGGAATTCCAGTATATGGAAGTGAGGATATGGGGTAAATTCTAAAGAGGAACTAACACAGGGGACATCTGGGAAAAGAGAAGTGGAAGTGTAAAGGGATGAGGGCAGCAGACTGGCCTAGAATCAAGAACTTGAGGCCTACGTTTTTGTTGTTTTTTAACGCTTATCTATTTTTGAGAAAGACAGACACAGAGCACAAGTAGGGAGAGGCAGAGAAAAAGGGAGACACAGAATCCAAAGCAGGCTCGGGGCTCTGAGCCATCAACACAGCGCCTGATGCGGGGCTTGAACTCACAAGCCGTGAGACCATGACCTGAGTGGAAGTCGACGCTCAACTGACTGAGCCCCCCGGGCGCCCCGAGGCCTATGGTCTAATTTACCAACCTGCCTGGGAGGCTCTCTCGGGATCCTCAGGATCTTCAGAAGGGTCAGCTTCCTCAGGAAGAAGTCTAGAGGAGAGAGGTTAAATGCAGGTTAACCACATGGAGCCAGGTATCAATTTATCAAACCTCTCGCCCCTCCACCATTTTACCACCTCTGCCTTTCCCCCCTCCTTCCTTCAAGCCCTCGTTTCTCATCCCTGCCCTCCATTCCTGAGCATCCCTCCCTTTTCCCAAGGTTCATCTGCCGCGTTCCTCACCTGGGGAATTCCTCGTCCTGCCACTCCTCCTTCAGCTCCAATTCCCCGAGGCTCAGGGGGGCTGCCAGCCCCGCTGCCTCAGCATTCTCCGTGGCCCTAAGAGTCCCCGGGGAGAAGATGGCATAGTGAGAAAAACTCGGCAATGTCTTGACGGAAGTGGATCGTAGATAGGAGACACGGGAATGAACAGTAATTAAGGTACAGAGCAGGGCACGGGCCTTAACCCCTCAGATGTCTTGTCTCCTGAAGACATGTACCCCCTCCATGTTCCTAGAAACAGATGCCCGCTGAAGGGTTTTAGGAGCCCAGGAAGGGTGGGATGTAAAGCTGGTCCTATGTAACTCTGTGGCGCTGCCCCACCTACACGAGTGGTAGACAGTCCACATCCCAATTGGCCAGAACCTGACAGACCTGCCCAGCTGTCACCAGGCACAGCTGGGGAAGATGGCACCTCATCAGGCCTGCTTTTCCTCCACCTCGCTGGGGAGTGGTCAGGGGTGGAGAGGCGGAGAAAGAAGGGAAGGAGGAAGATTTGCTGGGAAGGAGCACCTGGACCTAAAGATCTTTCCGGGTCAGCTTTCCTGAGGGCTGTTCTGGGGAGGGGGCATTAGAAAACACAACAGGCAGACTTTTTATTTTTTTTCTTTATTTATTTTGAGAGAGAGAGAGAGAGGAGAGGGACAGAGAAAGAATCCCAAGCAGGCTCCACACGATCAGCAAGGAGCCAGACATAGGGCTTGAACCCACGAACCATGAGATCGTGATCCGAGGGGAATCCAAGAGTCAGGCGTTTAACTGATGGACTGAGACACCCAGGCGCCCCAACAGGCAGTTTTATGACACAACACGATAGGGAATTATCCTGAAACCGCCAGGTCCCTGTTTCCTCCCTAAAGCTGCTCTACACCTCCGCAAACTCCTTTTCTTGCAGCTGGGTCTCGTCCAGGAAGCCGAGAATTGCCCTGATCAGAGCTGGATGCTGGGAAAGTCCCTCCAAAGTATTCACTGCTTGCTGCCAGTCCAGCGAGCTGGATCGTACTTACCCAAGGTCTAACGCCTTTCCTCCTACATCTTGTGTGGTTCCCATCTTCCCGCGTCGGTCTGTCTTCCTGGAACACTCGCAGATGTCCGAGAGCGGGCTGTCCTGGCCACCGGGACTCTGGCCTTCTCACGCTCACTGGTAGATGCTCCTGCCTCCAGCAAGGGAGGGGGAAGGGAGGCAGCCTTGCCTTCAAACAGGTTTTGCCACCTCGCTTCCCTTCCCAAGGAGCAGGTTTGCCCCAAAGAAAAACCCTGCCTATGTGGGGGCGGGCTTTGGGGAGGAGAGAACATTTTCTAGAATGGCTAGTCTTGGGGAATCGAGGAAGGCAATTTGTTTTCCCCTCCAAACGCCGTATCATCTTCTGGGAGCTGCTCTTTATTTTTTTTTAATTTAATATTTTGAGAGAGAAAGAGAGAGCAAGCAGGGGAGAGGCAGAGAGAGGGAGAGAGAGAATCCAGGCAGGCTCTGCCCAGGCAGTGCAGAGCCCAGACACCAGCTCCATCTGACAAACCGTGAGATCATGACCTGAGCCGAAATGAAGAGCTGGACCTTAACTGACTGACCAAGCCACCCAGGCGCCCTGGAAGCTGTTCTTTAAACAAAACAAAATAAAAAAACAAACAAAACAACAACAACAAAACCAGAAAACAAAAGATAACGGTAAAAAATATCTTGGTTTTAAGACTATCTTGGCTTCACTTTTCGAGCATAAAAGCAAGATTGGGAAAGCTGTCATTAGGAGGGTTCTGGGTTCTAGAAGAAGCAAGAAATGAAAGGCCGAGGAGGCACAGAGAAGGCCATCGTTTCTCCTTCCCGAAAAGAGTTAACGAAGGGAGCTGCCCCCTCCGCAGGAGGGAGATGAATCTTTTTTTTTTTAATGTTTTATTTATTTCTAGGAGAGAGAGAGAGAGAGAGAGACAGCATGAGCAGGGGAGGGCCAGAGAGAGAGAGAGAGTCACAGACTGAAACAGGCTCAGGCTCTGAGCTGGCAGTCAGCACAGAGCCCGACGCAGGGCTCGAACCCACAAACCGCGAGATCATGACCTAAGCGAAAGTCGGACGCTTAACCCACTAAGCCACCCAGGCGCCCCGGAAGGGAGATGAATCTTGAGGAGCTTGGAACCATTATCAGAGAGAAGGGCCTGATTATAGTTATAAAAAGAGACAATAAGACCCCAAACAGGAAAAAAAAAAACCCTGTATTTAATACTTTAACAAAATGCAAAAGAACGTACCCAAGTTACAAAACATAAATTCCTTTGGTTCGGAAATCACACAACGATTTTTACCTTCCCACAGCTACAGGCATCATCCCTACAGTGAAGTCATACCATCCCCCTCTTTCTGAAGACGTCATGCCAGAATCGTCCCACGTCCCACTGTCTGGTGGGACCACTGGCAACTTGCATGGAACAGGGCTGCAGGGCGGGAGAAAGGGGGACAGGTGAGTCTGAAGGCAAAAGGGAGACTCTACACATGCAGAACAAGTCAGTGGGGGGGGCTCTCTGCGGGTCACTACGGTATGCATCGCACCCCTGTACATGCTACATGAGGCTGAGTCCCTTGGTACAATCACATATAAATACGATTCGGCCACCCTGAGCTCCTCCAGGGAAAACAGAAATAAAGAAAAAAAAAAAAAATATATATATATACACACAGAGAAGCAGGGGAGAGAGGGATGGCAACAAGAGGCAGATCATAGAAAACCAGAGAACATCCAGTCCAGACCCTTCGTCTTACCGATGGTGAAAATGAGACCGAGAGACATGAAGGGCCTTACCAAGAGACACACAGTCCGTGGCAGCCGGTATAAGGACTCCACGTTCCCTTCCAATATGAACGAGAAGAGAACGAGATGGACAAGGAACTGACGGGTCCAGGACATAGAGCCGGGGATCTCACTGCACTTTTACGGTCTTTTGGGAACAGTGCCTATATGGTCTTAAGGCCTTCCTGCGTGTCTCCTGAACTCTCAAGAACCAGGGGTCTCCTGGGTCTTGTTGGGGTCCCTGTGGCTCTGAGGGACCCAAAGAAACTGAGAGCCGGGCCAGCTGGCCAGGACATAAGATAATGGCTTCCTAACTGCTTCCCAACAATCCTAACAGAGTCATGATAAGCTCAGAATACAACCGTAGCCACCTCGGCCTTGGACACCACCGCTTAATTGGGGGCAGAAAGAGGAATCATGGAGCCAGATTCTGCTGAAGGCTGAAAACCTCAACAGAAGTTTCCAAAGCACACTCCCTTTTCTCTCTAGCTTAAAGTAAGTAACCAATAAATATCTGAATCAATCAGAATAAATGAATACCAGGAGACAATGATTGTTTGGTTCCATGAGAGACACTGGTTCTGTTCAAGAGCTTTACTGAGGGCACTTCTGGGGTACACTTTCTTGTGCCGCTCTGTTAGAACTATGCAGGTATTACCTTGTGCCCCCGGCAAGTGAAATAGAGGAGTCAGTGCAGATTTGGAGAATTAAATTAAATAATATGATCTGTCTAATGGGTAGAGATCTGGAGAAAAGGCAGAAAGCCATCCCTAAAGCAGCTGTTTTCTTTCACTTCGTTCTCCTCCCAGGTTCATGAACATAGTACACCAGATCCTGGAGCAATGAAGACAGAACGGCCAACACATATCAACACATGCAACTGAGGTGGTTCGAGCAACCTCTCTCACCATCCTGACCCCTCCCAGCAGTCACTTCTGAGACAGTGAGGCAGCGGTCGACTGTGACAGTGAGATCTGACTGCACTTCTCAAAGATGGCCTCCGCTGAGAGTTTAGGCAGCCCCTGATCCAGGGGGCACTCATCCACCAAGCTGTTCATGGGTGTGGGGGGCAGTGGAGGCTCCTCCTCATCTTGACTCAGTCCAGGAACCAGGGAGTTCCCTGCCCTGTCCAATTCCTTGTCCGCCTGCTCCCTGCACACACCCTCTGTCTCAGGCGGCCCCGAAGGGATCTTCATGGAGTCAAAATATGCTGACAGGGCCTCCTGGAGCAGAGGCAGAAGTTTCTTCCGAGATACCTGGGTGTTGCCCTGAAGATAGGCTTGGAGGTTAGGGTGGGTGCTTGGGGCAGGCGTCAGCTTCAGGGATGGAGAGTGGGAACGTTCCAGAACTCCACAGATCTAAAGAGGAGACAAGAGGGGGAGGTGGTACATAAGGTGGTGAAGCAAACAGCTGGAGTCTCTTAAGTTAGAGGCTTCTCTTAGACAGGAGAAACATTTTTCATTAAATCACCCAGAGATCAGTATTACTGCTAATACACATGGTATTTAGAAACAGAAGAAACATCTGACGTTTATTTTTAAGATAGAGAGAGAGAGAGACAGCATGAGCAGGGGAGGGGCAGAGAGAGAGAGGGAGACACAGAATCCAAAGCAGGCTCCAGGCTCTGAGCTAGCTGTCAGCACAGAGCCCAATGTGGGGCTTGAACTTCTGAACCATGAGATCATGACCTGAGCTGAAGTCGGACACTTCACTGACTGAGTCACCCAGGTGCCCCGAAAGCATTGAGATCATATATTTAATTTTAGTAAACCCTAGCCTGGAGAGAGTAAGCATCTTGAGCTAAATCTAAATCACATAGATGATGGGAGTCTGAAAGAGAACCCAGAACCCCCTGACCTCGTCTTGTTTCCAAGCGTATTTCTGGGCTCAAAAACGTGAACTGTATCCTTAGCTAGAATGGGACAAGCATATAGACTGAAGTCAGGGGCAAGACACAGGCAGAAAGAATGAACATATCAAAGTGGGGGTAGGACGTATGCTGAGTCAGATCCCTTCCAAATACTGCCTCATTGAATTGTCACAACTACCTTCGAAGACTTGGATTAGTATTACCTTCATTTACAGCTAGGGAAACAGAGGCTTACATTAAGTAACTTGCCTAAGGTTATAGTCTGAATGAAGGAAAACTGACATTTGAACGCAGGTCTACCACCAAAGCCAGGGTTCTAAATCGCTCTCTTATATCGCCTCGAACACAGGAGGAAGAGAGGAGACGGCAGGGCGCACTGTGAAGAGAGGATTCCCATTCCCCAGCCCGGGCAGTGGGGGAGCCCTCTGTTAGGCGCAGAGCTTCAGAGGGGTAGGGTGGGGAAAAGGTGGGGGGAGAGGGGGAGACACCTCCTATGGCCAAAGCACCCTTTCCTTCTTGACATGATTAGTGACAGCCGCCATTTACTCAGTGCTTACTCTGTGCCTGGCAACGTACTTTACATACGCTATTAAGTTTAATGATCACATCAGACTAATCAGCAGGTGATATTATGTTATGTCACATACAGATTCAAAAGTCAATTGATCTGCCTGAGCTCAAAGAGCAGGTAAGTGGCAAATCTGGGACAGGAAATGTGTCCACTTGCTTTTTTAAAACTGTAGTTCTGGGCCACCTGGGTGGCTCAATCCAACTTCATCTCAGGTCATGACCTCACGGTTCATGGGTTCAAGCCCTGCATCGAGCTCTGTGCTGACAGCTCAGAGCCTGGAGCCTGCTTCGGATTCATGTCTCCCTCTATCTCTGTCCCTCCCCTGCTTGCACTCTCTCAAAAAATAAAATGCTAAAAAACAAAACAACTGTGGTTCTTTCCACGGTGCCAGACTACCTTCCACTGAATGAAATTACATTTGCTTCCTGGAAGAGAAGAAAGGATGACATACCTCTCTGGATGCAGAAGATTATCAGGCTGTATGCAGACCAGTCTTTAGCAGCCTTCACGAAGCTCAAGAAACCCCAAAAGTGCCTGGACTGACTCATGTCCAGTTTTTTTTTTTTTCACGTCCAGTTTTTTTAAAAAAATATTTTAATGTTTACTTTTGAGAGAGAGAGACCGTGTTTCAGCAGGGCAGGAGCAGAGAGAGAGGGAGATACAGAACCCAAAGCAGGCTCCAGGCTCTGAGGTGTCACAGAGCCCGACATGGGGCTGGAACTCACGAACTGTGAGATCATGACCCAAGCCAAAGTCAGATGCTCAACCGACTGAGCCACACAGGTGCCCCTCGCATCCACTTTTAAGTTCTCCTTCCCTGGGCTAATTGCCCAGTAACCAACAGAGGAAAAGAAAGGGGAAAAAGTGGGAAAGGTGGTCCAACAGATCAGGAAGGAAAACCTGAGTCTCAATCTCTTCTCTCCAGAACCAGCGGTAGACACTGTCACTCACCCGTGCGTGGTCAAGTAGTAGAAAAGGCTTCTCTTGGGGCGCCTGGGTGACTCAGTCGGTTAAGCCTCCGACTTTGGCTCAGGTCATGATCTCACGGTTCGTGGGTTCAAGCCCCACATTAGGCTCTGTGCTGACTGCCAGCTCAGAGCCTGGAGCCTGTTTCAGATTCTGTATCTCCCTCTCTCTTTGACCCTCCCCTGCTCACACTCTCTCTCTCTCTCTCAGAAATAAAGCATTTAAAAAAAAAAAAAAAGGGGGCGCCTAGGTGGCTTAGTTGGTTAAGCGTCCGACTTTAGCTTAGGTCATGATCTCACGGTTCGTGGGTTCGAGCCCCGCGTCGGGCTCTGTGCTGACTGCCAGCTCAGAGCCTGGAGCCTGTTTCAGAGTCTGTGACTCCCTCTCTCTCTGACCCTCCCCTGCTCACGCTGTCTCTCTCTCTCTCCTAGAAATAAATAAAACATTTAAAAAAAAAAAAAAAAAGAAAAGAAAAGGCTTCTCTTGTGTTTTCCAGTTTCAAGGCCATAGGGTAAAAAGAAAGGAACTGATTCTCTGCGGTGAAGAATTAAAGATTAGGCTAAGAATCAAGTTTGAACTCCAGATTTATAACACTGCCTTTTAATCTGATTTCAAGGTCCTTCTAGGTAGGAACTGTGTCTCTAATGCCCTTTGAATCTCTCTTAACAGTATGATTAAGGATATTCACATATAGAGAGAACGGGGAAAAGCAGGGAGGGAGGATTCTGGAAAAGAGGTCAGGAGACTTCTGTGTAAGTGTGAGAACTAAGGAGAGGTTTCACGGCACCGGATGGTGCTTACAGGCCGAGCTTTGCAGGGACCTCGGGCTGCAGAAGGGACAGAGACTCACCATCGTCCGGAGCGCCGTGTGGGGACAGAAAATAGCTAGCTGCCGCACTGGCTCGTTGTGAGCATTGAAGAAGATTGTCATGGTGACCAGGACATCGCAACTGTGCGCCTGGCAGAAAGCATGGAGGTCGGCGATGAGGCCAGACCTCTGCAGAAAGGCCTGGAAAAGAAGAAATGGGGCAGTGAAAAGGGCTACAGTGGGACCCTCCTTGTCACCAGTAATAAAACATGTCCACAAAGGTTAGCTTTCCATGTTAACCTGGGTCGTGTACTCTGGGAAAAAGGTTTCTAACATTTACTCTATGTTCTTTGTGTGCTGGGAAGCAGTATGTAGTATGGGGAGAATATAGGTTTGGGTTCAGACAGAACTGGTTTAGAAATCAGCTCTAATAGGTAACCACCAGCTACATCATCAAGGAGTTGTATCAACCTCCCTGGACTTAAGCTTGAGGATAAAACTTGTACCAGGTGCCTGTTGCAAGAATTAAAACATGATCGTGTATGTAACATGCCCGGCACGTACAATGTTATCCCGCTCTTGCCATCCAATAAGCAAGGTCTTCCCCTCATAGGCATTTTTGTTCAAAAAGAACAGTGGGGCACACAAGTCACAGACACAGGCCGAGGGTCGCCAGCTCTTCACTCTTTGCCAACCTCTACTCTTCCCCAAGGTCTCGCAGTATTTCCTCTGCCGGCTACTACTACCAGCTACTCCGGATCCGGGTTTTTCCTCTGCCCTTGACATTTCACATGTCAATTTGTACTGTGTCAATTTATGCTACTTGGCAAGCCTTTTCCGTTCTTATGTTTGTTTCCCAAACGAGGCAGCAAGGGAAGAGGCCAGGCCATTTTGTTTTATTAAGATTATTTAGTATTTTGATGCAGTAAAAACTTAGTAGAAAGCTGTACAGACGAATGTGGAATGTGTTCAGGTCCAGGTGCTGAGTGCCTTAAATCAATATGATATGGGACCAGGTAGTAAAATACCGTTATCAAAGGTTACATTCATTCACCCATTCAACAAAATTTCCTGAGCACCCCCTACGTGCCAGGCGCTGCCAAAGGTGCCGATACAGAAGAAACAGGACCCCAGTTCTGGTGGAGCTGATAAACTGGTGGAGTAATGCAGACAATAAACAAGGAAATCATGAAATTGATCACTTGAGTCCATTAGCTAAGAGTAAAACTAAATTTAAAATTTTTTAGAGACTTATGAGCACAAAGGATATTATGTTAGTAACAGTGGTCAGGAACAACCTCTTAAAAGAGGAAACATCTAAACTAAGAAATGAGTGATAAGAGGGGCGCCTGGGTGGCTTAGTCGGTTAAGCGTCCGACTTTCGCTTAGGTCATGATCTCGCGTTTCGAGCCCCACGTCGGGCTCTGTGCTGACTGCCAGCTCAGAGCCTGGAGCCTATTTCAGAGTCTGTGTCTCCCTCTCTCTCTGACCCTCCTCTGCCCACGCTGTCTCTCTCTCTCTCTCTCTCTCCTAGAAATAAACAAAAATATTAAAAAAAAAAAAAAAGAAATGAGTGATAAGAAAGAGCCAGCTCTGCAAAGGAGAAAGCCAAGTGCAAAGGCCCTGAGGTGTGAATGAGCTTAATAGATCCCGCAAACAGAAAGAAAATGAGTGTGGCTACAGCACTGTGCATACAGGCGTGGAGCTGGAAGGAGATGAGGTGAGAGAGAGAGAGAGAGAGAGAGAGAGACGCCAGATCAAGGAGGGCCCTATAAACCACAGTAGGGCTGTTAGAGTCTGCTGTTTTTTATTTTTTTTTAAAAGTTTTATTTATTTAAGTAATCTCTACACTCAACGTGGGGCTGGAACTCACAACCCTGAGATCAGGACTTGCACACAGCTCTGACTGAGCCAGCCAGGTGCCCCCGGGGCCTTCAGATTCTATCAGGAGCGCAGTGAAAAGGCAGCAATTGAAGGGGGCTGATGTGATCAGACTCACATCAGTTTTGTTTTGTTTTTTCAGACTGACACCTTATAAGAGATCACTCTGGCTGCTACGGGGGAGAATGGTTCACAGAGGTGCAAAAGAGGAGGTAGGAAACCAGTATGCAGGCTATCATGGTAGTGCAGGGAGAGGTCACGGACTGTGAGAGTGCCAGCAGGCGTGGGGAAAGGTACATGGGGACAAGATTCATTTTGGAGGGAAGCCAGCAATGAGGGGCAAGGTTACATACACAGCTGAAGATTTCTCTGTCCACCCACACCTTGCTCTTACCTCCAAATCCATATATATTGCGCTGATGGCCATCTTAATGCCTTGTCTGGAGATGCTTTTCTGGTCCTTTCTTAGCATTTGCTCGGTGGTCAGTCCTAGACAGTGAATGTGAGGCCAGGGGTCAAACAAGAGAGACTGGGGTCCCCAGACCAGGAAGGGGATGACACCAAGATGGATCAAAGGCTGAGGACAAACACAGCCTCTCCCTGGGCCAGTGAACAGGGCAGATGACGAAGACTACAATTCTATAATAGCAAGATTCTCTTAAATAACTGAGTCCCATTCATTGCCTCTGGAGCAAAGGACCATGGAGAGGATAAAAGAAATAAAAGACACTTTTGCCATTTCCCCCTTCTGTGTTGTTTTAACTTTCTATAAGTACATGTGGTCCTTTTTTTTTTTTAATGTCAACAGGTGGTATCTGGGTAAAAAATTATGGAAGTTTTTTTGTTCTCTTCCTTTGTCCTTTGTAGATTCACTCTAAGTGTTTCTTCTGCTTCCCTAAACGATTACCTAGATCTCACCCGGATAATGTAGTGTTCCCTCAGCAAGTCTTACTTATATATCTATAGTTTCTGACTAGCCCCAAAATCTCTGACACTCTTACTATACTCCTCCTCCTCCTACCCGGTAGCCAGGTTAGTAAATCGGCTGATTAGTTCACGATCAAACTCACATACTCCCTCGGTTCTCTCTGCTTCAACCATGCTGCACGCTCTGGTCCTAGTGCTCAAGAACACACGGAACAAGTCCTGTCCATCTGTGCTCTCACACGCGAGGGAGAGAAGTCAGTTTACCGTTTCCCACCTGATACGTCAAACTTTGCCTTCTGTAGGCAATCAAAGATGTCATCTCTCTTGGGCAGATCTGGGAAGAGGGCCTCCAGCTTCTCCACGTATCTGCTGTCCTTTGGGGTTGCCTTTCCCACTTTCAAGTCCATGTTGACACAGTCCAGGATGATTGTGCCTGGGGGGATGGGAGGCAGGACTCAAATCCCAAGGCCTTCCGTTCACAACCGCTAGAACACACACACGACCCTCAAACCAGATGGATGTGATACGGGGAAGGGAGTGTGGTGAACTCACTGATGACAAAACGAGAAGCCGGGGCTATGTCCTGAGTAGGACCTCCCCAATCCAAACTAAAAGGCAGGTGGACAGAAAGGGTGTCTGGGCATCCCCAATCCTCAGAGATCTTGAAACTGAGTCAGAGAGAGATGACCTCCCTTCTTAGAGGGAGAAGAGAAACTTAGACGTTGGAAGAGAGAGTCTAGTTCAATTCTCTGTCTGTCTGTCTGTCTCTCTCTCTCTTTTTTGTTGTCTTTGCAAATGGAGAAAATGTGAACAAGAAGGGTTAAGGTCACACAGCCACCACAGGCTGCTTCTCGGTCCCTTATCCGTGCTCCCTTCCTGCTTTCACCATAGCTGTCTCGTGCCTAATTGCCCCCTGAGAGGCCCCAGCTTTTGATATGAGCTGGACAGCCTGGAAAGGGTACGATTGAGCTAGAAGAGGCTAGACTTTTCCACTCTCCTTTCTCTGGGGTGGATCCGGGGGAACTAACCGAAAGGCCGCCCGCCCTCCCTCACCCTCCCTCACTCTCCCTCACCGTGCAAAAGGGCTGCGGTTTGCCTGTCCAGGATCTCTGGCGCCCCCTGCAGGATCCTCTCGGTCACCAGGGTAGCACAGGATCCCACCAGCTCGACGGAAACGTGGCAGGGAGGGCAATGTTTCTGCTCGATGGGCCGATGGTCTAGCACCTCAGCTACTGCCTCCTCCAGGGCTGCGTCGCTTCTGCGTGGGACAGTGGGTGTGGGGACAAGAGAAAGAAAGAGAGGTGGGAGGCCTCCAGCAGCTTTGAACCAAACCTCCGCCTCACCCATGAAGGAAAATGCACATTTAGGCAAACACTTAGAACTGCTGTCACTTCTACCTCTGCGTCACTGCTCTCAATTCTTTTCTTTCATGTGAGAACTGAAGTCATCTTTAAATAGCATGTAAATGGGAAAAAATAGTATGTCCGTGAACTTGGTGAAGTATCAGTGACCAGTATCTTAGCCACATATTTGATCTCCTTAGGAGCTGCCTTTCCGATTGCCGCCCTTGGCATGCGGTATTTCGATCTCTCCTGTCATTCAGTCCACTTCATGCCCAAATTCCACACAGTTCACCAGGTCCTCTGGCTTCTATCTCCATCTCTATCCATCCCCTCCTTTCCAACCCTCTGCTACTGCCCTATTCTAAGCCCTCAGTATCTCTTACCTACATTATTCCAACATCTTCCTAACCAGACACCTACTTCTGGTCTCAGGCCCTCCTAAGCTATCGTCCATCAGGCTGCTGAGGGTGATTTGAAAAATGCAAACTTGATTCTTTTAGGATCTGGATTAAATATAATTCACAGTCGTTCCCCACTACCCTAGCATCAGGTCTAAACTCCTTGGCAGGGCCTACCCGTTTCCACAATCTGGCCCCCACCTACCTCCCTAGCCTCACCTCTTCCTATGTCCTACTTCCGGGTCACAGTTTTATGCTCCAGCCATGCAAAACAAATTCCAGTGTTCCCAATTCACCAGCTATTTCACGCCTGCCTGCCTTTGCTTACATGAATTCCTTTGCTCTTCCCAACTACCCCTCCCCCCCACCCCCATTCCAGGAACAAACACTCAAGAGCGAATCAAGGGTGAATTCTCTTAGGAAACGTCTCCTCCTACCCTCCACTCCCCTCTAGTGTATTTCACTATTCCATCCTCTCCACACCTATTTGTCCTCTAGAATATCAATTATCACATGCCTCTAATACCCATCACAATGACACTAATGAGATATTTTCTTATGTAGGAAATAATTCTGCTTTTTAAGTTTTATTTATTTATTGTGAGAGAGAGAGAGGCGAGGGTGGTGGGTAGAGAGAAAGAGGGAGTGCGAGAATCCCAAGCAGGCTCCACACTGCTTGGCACAAAGCCTGACACGGGGATAGAACTCACGAACTATGAGATCCTGACATAAGCTGGAAACCAAGAGTCAGATGCTTAACCAACTGAGTGATGCAAGTGACCCCAAAATAATTTTGCTTTTTAAAAATTAAAAAGAGTTGGGGCGCCTGGGTGGCTTAGTTGGTTAACCATCCGACGCGATCTTGGGCTCAGGTCATGGTCTCACGGTTTGTGGGACTGAGCCCCTCATCAGGCTCTGTGCTGACAGCGTGGAACCTGCTTGGGATTCTCTCTCTCTCTCTCTCTCTCTCTCTCTTTCTCTCTTTCTATGTGTCCCTTCTCTCTCCCAATCCCAAACACACGTGCTTTCTCTCTCTCAAAAATAAACTTAAAAGAAAATAAAAATATATTTAAAAATAAAAATTAAAAAGAGTTGCAGCTGGGGTGCATGGGTGGCTCAGATCGGACTTCGGCTCAGGTAACGATCTCACACTTTGTGAGTTTGAGCCCTCCATTGGGTTCCCTGCTGTTAGAGCAGAGCCTGCTTCAGATCTTCTGTCCCCTTCTCTCTCCCTCTCTCTGCCCCTCCCCCACTCCTGCACACATGCTCTCATCTCAAAAATAAATATTAAAAAAAAAGTTGCAACCGCTACTCAAAGGCTTCTAGTACAGTGACTCTGCCACAAATAATGATACCAAAGGCAGATTTAAATGATTTCTAAGTTATCTTTTAGTTTGACTTCATGGTTCTATTTCTTTTTGTTACTTATAACTGGAGAACTGACAATATTTTCTGTTGATTTTCTATATCTGACATGACCCAGCAATTGCAATTAGCCTGTGAGATCCGCGAGAGCAGAAACTGTCTTCCTCTCTTTAGTTCTTAGTGATCAGAGTTCAACATGGCACGTGCTAAGTATTGGCTTAACTTCCTTCCACTTACTTGGGTAAGACATGATGGTCAACAAGGATAAGGGTGAGCTGGCCAGCCTGGTGCAAGGCGTGGAGGTCAATTTCATCCCGGAAAATCAAGAGGGACTCTGGAATGTTAATCTTCTGAAGGAAGAAGACGTTGTCACCTCGTAGAGGTAGCTCAGAACGTGTGATATTTAAAACTGGCACGAAGACTTCCTCAGTCTCTGTTGTCTGGATAAGGAAAGTGAAAAGAACATATGGTGATGTTTTGGGCATAGACAGGAAAAGCAACAGAATTACTGGCACCAGAGGAGATATGATCTTGGGGCAGTAACTGCCTTTCTCAAAGCCACAATTACCCAGTTGACAAACATAAAAAGACAACTCTTGCCCTCTCTCCTTAGGACACATGAAGGTCAGCAAGACAGCTTATAGAAAAGACCTAGTTCTAAATGCTGCAGGGAAGGCATTATTAATCCTCAAGAGCTGACCTGGGAATGAGACCCCTGGTCCCCAGAACTCGATAATAAACGGCTTGAATTTGCCTTATGCTTTACAAATTCTTCCACATCCATCTACTCCTGTGCTCCTCCCAGGAGCACTGCAAAATAGCATCCTTTCAGATGTCATAGATTGTGACCGGGGACTCAGGAAAGCTGAGGGATTTAACCCACCCAAGAGTAAATGGTGTCGAGTAGCAGAGCTGGGTCTTGGATCCAGATCTTTTCATTCTAAGGGGCTCTGCTGCTAAGTACTCACCTTCGCCAGGTAAAAAGCCAGGGCAAGGGCTGACACCATGGAGTCCAGGTCACAGGCTTCATTGCCCAGAACGACATGTAGGGGCCGGGACTCCTGTTGAGGAAGGAGAGCAGGACACTAGCGGATGTTCCTCTGTCCGTTCCCACTGCCCTGAGCAGGGCTTCACACATCCTGTCACTGACCTTCACGGGAGATGTAGGTCAGATAATCTCATGAGCTCTCATTTCATGGATGAGGATATCAGCAGAGAGGCCACCTGTGTTTAGCTAAGTTTAAGCACTCCATATACATCCAGGAAGTAGAAAGGGGCCCTTTCTTCTACTACATTGCCTCCTTGATTGTTAACTTAAAGAACAACAGCAGTAAAGAATTCTCTAACTCCTCATGCTTCTTTGGGCACTCGAGAAATCAAAGGTAGAGCAGTTGAGATAGGTGATCTATTCAGGCCGCATCAACCCCGGTCTGTGTCTTCCCCTGACCTTGGTGTTTTCAAAATAGGGGAACACGTCCTTATGCTTCTAAACCGTAAGAGGCGAAGAGCTTTTGAAAATAAAGGTAAAATAAAATCCAGTCCGTGGTCCAGTTATCCAGTCTGTGAAAATGGCCCCAACCCGAAAGAGCCTCAGTGATGACCAGATAGAAGCTACATGCACTATCCAAGACACACTTTTCCTGGCAGGGTCTGATGAGAGCAAGAACAGTTGTTACTGCTGGAATGTTTATTTTTATGTATTACTCTCTATTAGTGTTACTTTTAAAGTAGTCTCCTATGCCTAATGTGGGGCTCGAACTCACAAGCCTGAGACCAAGAGTTGCATGCTCTACCAACTGAGCCACGCAGGTTCCCTGAAACTTATTTTTAAAATATTTTTTAAATGTTTATTTATTTATTAATGTTTTATGTATTTTTGGGAGAGACAGTGTGAGCAGGGGAGGGTCAGAGAGAGAGGGAGACACAGAATCTGAAGACAGGCTGCAGGCTCTGAGGTGTCAGCACAGAGTTGGATGTGGGGCTCGAACCCACAAACTGTGAGATCATGACCTGAGCCGAAGTCGGACACTTAACTGACTGAGCCATCCAGGCGCCCTGAGGAACCTTTATTTTTAAAGCTCTGAGAAGTGCAGCTGCTGATGAGACCGAGAAGGGAGGAATATGTTATTATTAACCTGTTCCCTTGTACCCCCCTCGCTATCAGTCTTAAACAACAACCCGAAGAGGTAGGTACTTTAAGAATTATGCCCATGGCTCAGTTTAGGGCACAAGAATTCTCTCTTACCAATTTAGTTTGGAACTTCTATCTCAGCCCGCTTCTGAGAGAAGGGGTAAGGACAAATGGAGACACACCGGTTACAGCAGAGTTTCTGAATTTCAGCACTAGTGGCTTCTGGGCCTGGATCATTCTTTGTGCAGGGACTGTGCTGTGTGTGGGGGAAGTGTGGCAGTGTCCCCAGACTCTAGGTTACAGACAGGTAAATATCCAAACGCTCTGACTTCTTCAATCAGGGAAGATATACTAGATGCAAGAGTTTAGAAAAGTAGGAAAGGGGTT
Organism: Proteles cristata cristata; assembly: GCA_017311185.1. Lineage (NCBI taxonomy): Eukaryota > Metazoa > Chordata > Mammalia > Carnivora > Hyaenidae > Proteles > Proteles cristata. Next base: position 951,863 of record JAESUZ010002594.1, read on the forward strand.
CAGAGGAACAGAACATACCAAGCAATAGTTATCAAGTAATGTAGCTATAGGATGAAAGGGAATCACCTTGCCTGTTTGGCTCTTACCCTTCCCCCTTCCTCCCTCCCCCAGGAAGCTACAGCCAGAAAGGTAAATTTTAGAGGACTTTTGGTGGCAGAAGTTGCCCTATCCAGTAACTACAGATGTTTCCCCCTTAAGTTTTATTTATTTAAATAATCTCTACACCCAACACGGGGCTCGAACTCACGACACGGAGATCAGGAATCAGATGATCTTCCAACTGAGCTGGCCAGGTGCCTCAGGTTTTTTGTTTTGTTTACGTTTATTTACTTATTTTGAGAGCGAGTATGAGCAGGGGAGGGGCAGAGAAAGAGGGGGAGAGAGAGAATCCCAAGCAGACTCTGCACTATCAGCACAGAGCCCGGTGCAGGGCTCAGACTCATGAACTGTGAGATCATGACCTGAACCAAAATCAAGAGTCTAATGCTTAACCGATGGAGCCACCCAGGCGCCCCCCTCCCACCCAAGTTTTTGTTTTTAAACTACTTCCCCCCCCACCGCCTCTCCGACCCTCAGAGAAGCACAGAAGGCAGAGGTTTTACACAGAGGACCTCTGGGGGAGTCCGCCCTTAGGTCCTCCCCCTCACCCATGTCTCTAAGCCTAGCTCAAGCGGGTGGCGGCCCAGACCCACTTACACTGAACAGCACGGGAGGGGGAGATTCCTTTCAGCACTAAACTCTTTTCCTACCTAAGAGGAGAATTCAGTCCTATAGTAACTCCTCTAACTTGCAACTGCTCCTTCTGATACCAGAGAACGTTCCCGTTTCCCAGATACCGAGAAGAGCCCAGATGGCTGTGGACCAGAGCGAGGACAAAGGTAAGTGGCCGTAGAGATAACCTGCTCATTGAAGCAGTGTGGGGGGCACCGTGTTCCCTAGAAATGGGCCTGTATAAATACGAGCGGCCATATGGCCCCGACTCTAATGGAAAAAGGTAAGAGGAACAGAGAAAAGGCAGAGCGAGTGGGACAGACCTAGTGCTGGGCCCTCTGAGGCACCTTCCAACACTCGCTCGCGCCGGTGCTACTCCAGCTGGGTGGGGACAGGTCAGAGGCCCAGCACGGAGGGGGGCTAAGCAGGGGGGCAGAAAGGAGGCACCACATACAGCTCTGTGACTCAGGAGAGATGAGATCCAGACGAAGGTGAATAACTAGCCCCCCATGCTTGTTCAGGCCAAGACAGCAGCCAAAAGGAATGAGTGTCAAAGGAATTCTCTGGGCTCTCAGCGCATCTCGGGGCAGGCTTGAGCAGGGGCCACGGTCCACCACCACCCTAGCCTGTCCGGTCCACTCACCAGCCACAACACCTGCTGTGCACAGTCCCAGCTCTCCCCTTTAAGCGGCGGGACTGTCATTGGGAAAGACTGCAGCCTAGGGTTGAATCTCCGTTCTGCTTCTTACCTGTTAGGGGACTCAGGCCTCTCCGAGCCTCATTGTTCGTTTTAAAAATGATGATCGTGTAACCGATTTCATGCAGCTGTTCTGAGACTTAAGTAAGATGGCCCGTAAGTGCCTACTCCGTGGCTGAAGGAGGAGCTGCCTTCCATCTTCTCCTCTCTCTGCCCGTCCCTGCCCCTTCATGCCACCTGAAGGCCCTGTCTCTGTGACGCCCTCCCCGGCCACCCAGCCCGACCAATCCTCTTCCTCTAGGCCTCCAGCTTCTGGCACCATGGCCCTCACGCGGCACTGCTACCCCAAGGACCTCGCCCTCTTTTCATGGGCATGGATCTTACCCTTTCAACATAGCTTACGACTCAGGCGACCATCTCCAGATGGGGACACCTGGGAGAATGAAAAGGGGTGCAGTAGAGGGTTATGTCTGAATAAACGAGAATGGTCCCGGGCTGCCCAACTTATAAGGCACCCTCTCCTCTTCACTTAGGAGGAATGTGTGTTATCTCGTAACCCGCCACCTTCCCCACCAGCCGAAAGCAAAGCCAAACAGCCCTGGCTTTCTGACCGTCAGAGGAAGAGTTGAGGGCAGATACGGCTATACTTAGAGCAGGAGGAAACCTGAGATGCCAGAGGGGAGAAACGCAATCTAAGAGCCCCAAGTCAATATACACTTCTCTTTTCTTAAACAAACAAACAAAAACACCCCAAACCCACGAGTGACAATGGCTGTGTCCTGATGAGTGGCCTTGTGCGGGGAGAAAGGATGGGCTCCAGGGCTGCCAGAGTCAACCACTTCCCTTCTGAGGCTGAATATGGTCTGATGCTTAGTCTACAAAATAGTTCACGAGGGAGGGAAACAAAGAGCAGGGAGCCAGAGATAGAGAGGCCACCCTCCTCCCCCGAGAATAGTACAGGTACTGAGGAAAGGACTGTGATGGCTGAAGGATAGCCGGCCACTCCTGATCGCTGCCCTCTGCGCGTACAGGAGGCAGATGACACATGTCATCTGCAGCTGGATGAGTACCTACCGGGGAATGCAGCCCCACCCCGAAGCAAAGGTTTCTTTGCACTAGACGTGAAAGATGAGTTACTGTGAATAGGACATTTGGTTAAACAGGATTTCTTTTAAAATGGAACATCCAGGAGAGCCTGGATGGCTCAGTCGGTTAAGCTCTGACTTTGGCTCAGGTCATGATCTCGCGGTTTTGTGGGTTTGAGCCCCGCATCGGGCTCTGTTCTGACAGCTCAGAGCCTGGAGCCTGCTTTGGATTCTATGACTCTCTCTTTCTCTCTCTCTCTGCCCCTCCCCTGCTCATGCTCTGTCTCTCTCTCTCAAAAAAATAAACATTAAAAAAAAATTTTTTTTAATGAAACATCCATAAAAGACTCTTAAATACAGAGAACAAACTGAGGGTGGACAGGGGAGTGGGAGAGAGGGGGGTAAGTGGGTGATGGGCACTGAGGAGGGCCCCTGTTGGGATGAGCACTAGGTGTTATATGGAAGCCAATTTGACAATAAATTATTTTAAAAAAAAAAAAAAAAAAAGGAACATCCTAAGGGCTCAGTGGCTTAGTCCTGAGCTCAGGACTCTCTCTCTCTGCTCCTCCCTTGCTCTCACTCTCTCTCTCTCAAAAATAAATAAACGTTACAAATAAATAAAATGGAACATCCTACTATCATTGTGGCAGAGGCTGTAGAAATTTCTCTGGTATCAGGGATGCCTGGGTGGCTCAGTCAGCTTAGTGCCCCTGACTCTTAATTTCTGCTCAGGTCATGATCCCTGGGTCATGGGATCAAGCCCCATGTCAGGCTCTGCGCTGAGTGTGGAAGCTGTTTGCGATTCTCTTTCTCTCCCTCTCCTTCGTCCCCCTCCCCGGCTCCCGTGTGCATTCTCTCTCTTTCTCTCAAATAAAAAAATATATATTAAAAAAATTCCTGTTTTAAATCTGTCTGTTTAAATCACGTCTTTCTTTACACAAGAGGCCATGGTGCAGCCTCCTCTGGGGAACTGGATGGGGAGAAGATAATCTTTTTCATAACCTTTTTTGTATTTAAAGTTTTTCACTGTGTACATTTACTACTTCTATAATTAAAAACAATCTAGTATTTATGTATTCTAAGCTTATTTATTTATTTTGAGAGAGAGAGAGAGCACTATCAGGGGAAGAGCAGAGAAAGAGGGAGAGAGAGAATCCCAAGCAGGCCCGGGCTTGATCTCACCAACTGTGAAATCATGACCTGAGCCGAAATCAAGAATCAGATGCTTAACAGACTGAGCCACCCGGACACCCTCCCTAGTATTTACTTTTACTTATGTAACATAAGTGCTATGCCCAACGTGGGGCTTGAACTCATGACCCTGAGATCAGGAGTCGCATGCTCTACTGACTAAGCCAGTCAGGCACCCCTATAATTAAAAGCAGTCAGGGGCGCCTGGGTGGCTTAGTCGGTTAAGCGTCCGACTTTCACTTGGGTCATGATCTCGCGGTTCGTGGGTTCGGGCCCCGCGTCGGGTTCTGTGCTGACTGCCAGCTCAGAGCCTGGAGCCTGTTTCAGAGTCTGTGTCTCCCTCTCTCTCTGCCCCTCCCCTGCTCACGCTGTCTCTCTCTCTCCTAGAAATAAATAAAAATATTTAAAAAAAAATTTTAAAAAAAGCAGTCTACAATGCTGGCGCCACCTGTGTCCCGCCCCCAGTTCCTCCACTAAGATTCCCAGGGTCTGATTTTCTCGTTTCTTCCAGCCCTGGCTAGGTTGTGTGATAATAATTCTAGGGTACAACCTCACCTTCACAAGTTCACAAGTTCAGAAAAAGAAAGATCTCGATCTTTCTTCTTGGGGGATGAATGCAAGCAGAGGAAAGTCAGGATACCAGCACTACTGGAAAAATCCAGGAATTTTCAGCTTCCTACTGCTGTAGGAGATATGTGTTAACCTGGGGTACTCTGTTAAGATATCCTAGGAGAGGGGCATGCAAAGAAAGGCCATTTGGTGGCGTTTCAGGTCTAAGGGCTCTTTACCAAAAATGGTGGAAAGGAGGCCTGTCATTTGGGTTATCGGGGGTGGAAAAATTCCAACTGCTTAGCACTCGGAACAGCGCCACAAAGATTCTACATCAGTCCTCCAATGAGCTCCCCATGGTGGAAATCAGAGGGAACCCAACAATCGGTTCCAAATTGCCCTATGCATTAAATCAACTTTCCCAAAGTTTGTATTTCACAAGGAAAAACTTGGTGCCATCGGTATTAAAAGTGTCCTTTGCCCTTATACTTTAGGTGAGGACAGTCACTTATGTATGCCAGAACCCTAATCTGCCAAAGAAAATAATAGGTAACTTTAAGGATTTGTTAAAGACTAGGATGAATCGCCCGAGGGAATTTGCAAAGATACTTTACAAGGAAAGCATAGTCAACCATCCATCTAGGCCTCCACAGGGGCAGTGGGACTCGGGGTTGTGGGGGGCCAAGGGACCTCTTGGAGCCTCTCTGGTCGGCTTTCTGCTGCTAACTGGGAGTAGCAGCCTAATGCTGCAGGGCCAGTCGGCAAGGCTGGGAGATTCCGACCAGCTCGGTGCACCGAAAGCAAGCCACAGAGCATTCAGAGCAAGCTTATAGTTTTGATTCCAAACCCACTTTGGACTCATCCCTTCCAGGCGAGGGATCCTTATGTAATTTACATGTGGGTTAAGGCCAAAGAAGAAAAGTGAGGGCGAAGGAATCCAAGTTTGGGGTCAACAACTGATATGCCTACAATTTAGCTTAAAAACATGCTCGAAAACCAGATTTAAAAAACCAGATTGAAAGGAAAACACCATGACCACCTCAAAGCTAGAATGGGTTCGGCCCGGCAGACAGAAACAGCCGGTCAGAGGCAGTGAGGCTGCGGGCACAGGTTCCCTCGTTCCCCCGGGGCTCACACGGAGGCCAATGGGCCAAGGAGGCCCTGGGAGCGGAGAGCTGAAAGAGGTGCGGAGAGAAAGGGGCAAATACACCTCGCGGGGTACGACCGGCGGCACCACAGTCCTTCACCTTTTCACGGAGCTGACCGAGGCGACGGCGACGTTGAGCAGAGCCTCAGATGCAGCTCCCAGACCCACGATTCCTCCTCCCAGCTCTGGGGAGACCCCAAAGGCGGGAGCCAAAAACAAGGAGGCTGAGCGGCATTCCCCAGAGCTTGGTTCTCGTTCCTCATTCCTCCGGCCCCGAGGCTGATCTGATCCCAGGCCCCCTCCCCACAATTCCGTGTTCTCTCCCCACACACCCTCGGGGTTTCCCCAGATCCCGCATCTTCGTTCTTCCTGGACCCCTTACGGTCACAGACCGGGATCCGTTACCTGCAGAGCAGCTCGACAACCCTGCAGGTAGTCCTCCATGGTGAAGTCCCAAGGTGTGCCACCGCCCCTGGCCGCGGAGAGGTTACCAAGCGAATGCTCCCCGCCCTGGACTCAGGGGCTTGGGGCGAAAGTCAAGAGGCGGGACTCGAACTCGCCACACAGCGCTTCGGCCCCAACCCCCAGAGGAAGTGCGTAATCCGGCGCTCCTGGAGTCCGACGTCGCCCCGCCCCCAGCGGCGGAGGCGGAGCTCTGCGCCCAGAGACTCACGGGACCCCTTCCCGGGGCGGGGGCGTGGTGGGGCGCGGCGCAGGGCGTGCTGGGAAACGTAGTTCAGAAGGGACGAAAGAATTTTCCGAGATCACTCATTTGACAGAGAAATGTATATGTGTCCGTGTAACCTATATTTGTGGCATTTGAACTTTCCCTCTCGACTCAGGCTAAGTATATCATATTTCCATACATTACACCGAGCATCTGGTTGACATCTTAAATTATACATGGCAAAAACAGCTCTTCGTCTTCCTTTCTCGAATTCTCCCCTTTATCAAGCTGATCCTTTGCCACCACGTTTCTGATTGTCCATGTTATTAAAACAACAGAATAATCTTTGACACCTCTTTTTTTAATACCTACGGTCTCTTGTGAGCTCCTGCTGCTAAGTCCTTTACAACTTGGTAGCCAGTTTTTTTCTATAGCCCCAGCAAACCGTCTCCTCCTTTTCCTGGACTGTTGTAACCTGCTTTTTTTTTGCCTCCTGCCTCCCCAGTTGTTCAAACTGCCATTTCAGCCTTCAGAGTTGCTTGAAGTTTCCTCCTACCGCAGCCCTGTGAGTCAAGTTAAGAGAGTCCTTCAGAAGTAGAGCTGGGTTCCAACCCCCTTAACTGCCACCTTCCAGCCCCATGGTAGTGCAGTGCACTGCAAATAAATGTACTCTCATCATCAAATACCCCCTCCTTTATTGATCCATCCCTTTATTTCTTATCACCGGCTTTTCCTGCTTGGCCCTCCCTGTCCCCCTAGGAACTGAGAGGAGGTGACAGATAGGAAGCTGAGGCCTGTGCTGGGAACAAGGACCTCGGCACCGTGGTATTCAGTCTCCTGCTGCTCAGCTAGTTCTCTGCTGCTGCGTCTCTTTCCGGAGCCCAGAGGGTCCTCGCCACCTTCTGCACCACCAGGGGCACAGCCCAACTAGTTCCATTTCTAGACAGAAAGAAAGAAGAGAGAGAGAAGGAGAGAGAGAGAGAGAGAGAAAGAAAGAAAGAAAGAAAGAAAGAAAGAAAGAAAGAAAGAAAGAAAGAAAGAAAGAAAGAAAAGAAAGAAAGAAAGAAAGAAAAATAGATACAGTAAGGACTTAGAAAGTAGCAGGATTTTTTTCTAACTTTAAATGAGTGAATATGCACATGTTCTACTCTTTGGCCCTGCGTCTGTGGATCCAGAGCAAAGGCCGGCCGTCCCCGGGGCGAAAGCCCAAAACCACCCGCAGCTGCTGTCCAGCCCGGCTCCTCCCCACGCCCAGCAAGGGCACTTGCTCTTCCCTGTTCTCACCAGAGAGGCACAAGCGCTCCGTCCCTTCCAGCGGCAGGCGGAGGGAGGAGAAAGGGTCTGTTGTTTTCCTCTCCTTGTTTCTCTCTCCCTCACTGCTGATCACCAGGCGGCTGACCAGGTCAGAAAGCCCTGATGGAAATTCTTCCGTGCCGGGCAAGCCCCTCCTCCTCCAGGGAGCTTGTCCTTGACTAATGTTTTTCTTTGTCCCGATGGGAAAAAGAAAGAGAGAAAGGAAAAAGAAAATCCACAAACTTCCTTTGAAAACCACCGGCTCGTAGTCCGGGCCTGGAGCGCGCGCCCTAGACTCTGCAACTCAGGAATCCTGAAGACGCTCCGGGGGACCTGGGAGCATCTGGGCTGCGCCCCAGCCTGCCCCCACCCTTCTCTGGTGACCCCAGTCGTGGGCGTGGGTCCGGAAGTGGCCTCCGCCACGCCGGGACCGCCGCTCATAAACCTGTGTAGACCTGTGTAAGCTCTGGCCTTGACAGCTAGGAGGCAGCTGGGACTGTGGCGGCGCCCCCCATTGCTCCCCCATCGACCTGCCACGGCTGGACGGTCCTCCTCGGTCCTGGAACGGCACCCACGTCTTCAAGGTAAAAACTTTGTTTTAACCGTTTCCTTTACCTCCCCTCCAACCCCGAGCTCTCTTTTTCCTCTCCAGCTCTGGGGAGGTGACACGGACTCCTCCTTGGGTCTCTGCGAGTGTGGATGGTGAGAGGAGGTAAGGGCAGGAGGGCTACGTAAAAAAGGCTTGGTCCCTTTATTTACTTCTTTTAATGAAAACTTCCCCGACTCTGCTCGCAAGCAAACAGAGAAGGATCGTGGCACTTGACTTCTTCGGGGGCAAAATTTTAAACCGGTAGTTGCATGAAGATTTGGGTCAGACTGAGAAAGAGATTGCAGTGGGAAAGTTCCGGGGGGGGGGGGGAGGATGTGCATGTGGCTTCAATAAGCCACCCACCCATTTTATACGCTTCTTGCAACTTTTGGCTATTTACTGCCGCTGCGAGGGAGGGGCCAGGGCTATTTTCACTCCCTTACCCACCACCGGAGGATAATTCCAGCAGGAGAGAATGCGTGGGGCTCAGAAAAGAGGAAAATAATGAAATCCTGATTTGTTTGAGTGCCCTCCCCCTCCTCCCTCGGAGACACTCTCTGTGCCTACTCCACCTCGAGCTCACCTTGTGCAGTGGGAGTCCCCCCGTCCTGCTCCTCCGCTTCAGACTTAGCTCACTTAGCTTTGCCCAGTTTGTCTGAGACCCATCTCCATCCGGCAGCCAGCTCCTGGTTTCTTTTGGCTCATTCCCCTCACCAGCCGGCTGCCCAACCCCCACTGAATTATTGATCATTTCTGGCATTGGACAGAAAAGATAAGAAACGAACACTGCTTGTCTCCAAGCTCTTTTCACTTTCCCAGGCTCTGGTTTCTGCTTCCAAGCCTCAGCCGGAGTGTCATTTGGGAGGGGAGGGAAAAGAGGAGAGGAGAGAGAATAGTGGAAGGTGTGCAGGCCGTTTTTGCAAGTCGGATTCTAAATTAATGACATGTAATGAGATGCCGCTAGCATAAATGAGATTTGAATCAGGAGGAGTATCAATTTGGGCGACTCGACTTCTTTTGGTAACTTTTATGTCTTTCTTTCAACTTCATCTCACAAGGCCTTAACCTAGCCCTGAATTCCTGCCACTTTACAAGAAGGAGGCATAGTGTCAGGTTAGGAGGGAGCTAGAGGAAAGACAAGAGACTTCTAACAAGTCTTCATTTCTCCCTTTTGCTTACCGAGAGTCATGAGTCAGGGGAGAGGGGAGCTAAGAGGTTGAAGGGAGATGTTTTCCAGGGGACGCGGGTTGTGGCTTTCTTTTTTTTTTTTCCTCTCTCTACAGCCTTAATTAAATGTCTGTGCTAGATTTGATGCTCAGTGCTGATAGAGAGCAGGTTAAACAGGCTCAGGGTTTATATCTAAAACAACCCACGTAGAAATAGAACATGTGCACAGGAAGATGAATACATTCAGGGGGAGCATTTCCTTTTTTTTAAGTTTTAATTTTTTTAATATTAAACACATTTTCAGAGTTTATTTATTTTGAGAGAGAGAGTGAGCATGAGTGGGGGAGGAGCAGAGAGAGGGACAGAGAGAGAATCTCAAGCAGGCACCACACTGTCAGCATGGAGCCTGATGCAGGGCTTGAACTCTCAAACCAGGAGATCATGACCTGAGCTGAAGTTGGACGCTTAACCGACTGAGCCACCGGGGTGCCCCTTTTAATATATTTTTAAATGTTTATTTACTTTTGAGAGGGAGAGACAGGGTGAGAGTTGGGGAGGGGCAGAGAGAGAGGAAGACACAGAATCTGAAGCAGGCTCCAGCACAGAGCCATCAGCACAGAGCCCAACACGGCACAGGGCTCGAACTCTGGAGCCACAAGATCATTACCTGAGCTGAAGTCAAATACTTAACCGACTGAGCCACCCCGGCGCCCCCTTTATGTTTTAATTTTAATTCCAATTAGTTAACAGTGTTATATTAGTTTCAGGTGTACAATATAGTGATTCAGCGCTTCTGTATGTGACCTTGTGCTCATTACGAGGTAGTATTTCTCAGGTAAGTCAATAAAAAGTATGGTCACATTCCATGATATATGAAGAGTGGGCAGAGAATATCTCTGGGTTTAGGTGACTGGGGAGCAGAGAGGAACTGGGAAGCTGGCTATGCCAACTACAGCGGTCAAGAGTGTACCGACAGCATTTGTGGGGGGACAGTGGTTTTGTGCCGGAATCTGAAGTTGCCTATCAGAACCGGTTTCTGATTCAAGTCCACATGGCCCACATTTCCCCTCCTGACAGGAAGCCCCTCCCAAACCTTTTTGCTGCAGCTTGAGATGGTGTATAGTTCAGTAGAGTCCTTGGAGGAGAAAGACTTCTTTCTCGCTGGTGTCTCATCTTTTAGGGCTTGATTCTGTCTGTCTGTATCTCCACTTTTCACCGCAAGCACTCTGTGATTGTTACTCTTTTCACCCTTGGGATGAAGCAAAGAGAGTTAGCCCTAAGGATATAAGCAGCCTGTGTGTGCTCTGGATTTTTCCCCGAACAGCCAGGGGTGGGGTCTGGTGTCAGGCAGAGGACTTACCACCATCCTGGTTATGTTGGGGACTACCAATGTCACACCATTACAGGGTGAGCTAAAGATCACCATATTAATAACCAGCGGTACACCAGGCCCTTGAACAATGCAGGAGTTAGGGACGCTGACCATTCATGCAGTTGAAAATCTAGGATGCCTGGGTGGCTCAGTCGGTTAAGCGTCATGATCTCACGGTCTGTGAGTTCAAGCCCTACATCACGCTCTGTGCTGACAGCTCAGAGCCTGGAGCCTGCTTCGGATTCTGTGTCTCACTCTCTCTCTGCCCCTCCCCCACTCGTGCTGTCTCAAAAATTAATACATGTTAAAATTTTTTTTTTTTTTAAATCTGTGTGGGGCACCTGGGTGGCTCAGTCGGTTGATCCAACTTCGGGTCTGGTCATGATCTCACGTTCATGGGTTCGAGTCCTGCGTCGGGCTCCGTGCTGACAGCTCAGAGCCTGGAGCCTGTTTCAGATTCTGTGTATCCCTCTCTCTCTGACCCTCCCCTGCTCACACTGTCTCTCTCTCTCTCTCAAAAATATAAAACATTTTAAAAAATCTGTGTATAATTTTTGACTCCCCCAAACTGAACTAACAGCCTACTGTTGACTGGAAACCTTACCAATAACATAAACAGTCAGTTGGCACATAGTTTGTATGTTATGTATATTATATACTATATTCTTACAATAAAATAAGCTAAAGAGAAGAAAATGTTATTAAGAAAGTCGTAAAGCGGTGCCTGGGTGGTTCATTCGGTTGAGTGTGGGCTCCTGATTTCGGCTTGGGTCATAATCTCCCAGTCCGTGGGGTCGAGCCCCTAGTAGGGTTCCACACTAGGTACAGAGCCTGCCTGGGGTTCTCTCTCCTTCTCTTGTTGCCCCCCCCCATTGCCCCTAAAAATAAATAAATAAGCGTTAAAAAAAAAGTTGTAAGGGATACACCTGAGACTAATGTAAATTATGTGTCAACTATACTTCAACAACAAAACAAGAAAATCATAAGGAAAATACATTTACTATACTGTTTGCGTATTTACTGAAAAAAATCCGCATGTGGGGGGCCTGTGCAGTTGAAACCCCGTGCGGTTGAAAACGGTGTTGTTCAAGGCTCAACTGCACAGTTTTAACATTTCTTTCTCCATCTCTTTCCTTTCTGTCTTTCTCCTTTTACTTTCCCTTTTTCTCCATCCTTTTTCTGTTTCTTGTGCTTATCATTTCAGGAAAGCCGACCCCATCCAATGACTTCAATCCCGCCAAAATCCTTCCTCCCAACCTGAAAGCCCTGTCTCCTCATTGGTCCCATGTGGTCACATGAAGTTAGAGGTGACAAGACCTCAGGCTGGGGAGCCTTCTGTTTACCCAGCTAAGTAAGAGAGACATGTGCTCCCCATAGCCGGGAGTGACGGCGCAGAGACTGTGCAGCCTTCCACACTATATTCCTTTAACAAGACTTTTCTGGGTCCATTTGCTTTACAGCCCAATGACTTCCTCCTTATTGGATTGGTCTCTTTTCCGCCTACCAAGCCTAGATTAGGCAGCTCCCTGAGGGCAGGAAAGTCCTTTGGTGCCCCTCAGGTGACCTCTTCTGACCATGGAACACCATCAGCCTGACCATCCAGCCTCTGGCGAGGCTGGGACTGTAGAGGCAGTCAGCCCTGAGCCCCATGAGGTCCTCTCACAACCACCAGGTGAGCACCCCCAGGACAAGGATGCCAGAGATGCTGATGGAACAGCCAGGGAACAGGAGACAGTCGACCAAGCTTCACTGCTGGCCCAGGGCCAGGATAACCTTGAGTCACCTGCACCTAATGCTAGCTCAAGCCAACTGGAGCCAGCCCAGGGGGCACAGCCTGAGGTAGAGACAGAGGGAGCATGCTCCAGACCCCAGGAGCTCCCCCAGCCACCCAGGGCCCGACAGCCAGAGCTAGATTTCTACTGTGTAAAGTGGATTCCCTGGAAGGGAGAACGGACACCCATCATCACCCAGAGCACCAACGGCCCTTGCCCCCTCTTGGCCATCATGAACATCCTCTTTCTTCAGTGGAAGGTAAGACGGTCCGGAGGGAGGCTTAGAAATTGCCGGTGAGGGTACTTTTCCCTGACCCGTCTCCTCGATCATCCTGATTTCCTCAAGCCGGGCAAAACTTCCCAGATTATTCTCCGTGTTTCTCCAGCTTGAACAAATGAGACAAAATAGTCATAAAAAACAAGACAAAACATTTTTTCTGTCCTGCTCTCGTATCTTCTACTGTCCGGGAAATGGGAATGTGTCACAAAACTTCACATGCATTATCTCACCCCTTTTCTCCTGCCACGCCTCCCTGTCCCACTCACCGCCCCGCCCCATCCGTCCTTCTGTGTAGTTTTCCTTCAGCGCTCTATGATGGAAAATGCACACGTGGCTCACTGTTTGGTCACCCCTTCTGCCTCCAGGTGAAGCTGTCCCCTCAGAAGGAAGTGATCACATCGGATGAGCTCATGGCCCACCTTGGTGAGTGACGAGGCCTTGGGGAGGTTCAAGAGCCATCCACTCAGCCAGAAATCCAGAACAGAAAGGGACTGCCCATTTGGGGCTCAGATGTGGCAGCGAAGGTGAAGGTGTTCAGGGCTTCTCTGCAAGGCTGGGGAATGAAAAGCCAAACTCAAGGTGTCAAGAGCTTGGGATTTTAACCCTCCTTCTGCCCTGGGCTTTCACACATGACCTCGGGTGGGCCCTTCACCTTTGTGAGTCTCTCTCTTCCTTGGGAAGTGAAAGGTCTGGATTAGATTCTAAGGCTCTTTCCAGCTCTGAAAATCTGTGGTCTAGGACCATTCTCAAGGAAAAGAGGAAGTAGCTATGGGGGAAACTGGGGTAAGCTGATAAGGGGTCCTGTCTTATAGGAGACTGTCTCCTGTCCATCAAGCCCCAGGAGAAGTCAGAGGGACTTCAGCTGAATTTTCAGCAGGTGAGGCAAAGGTCTGCAGACATAGGAATTTGCAGGTTCGTAAAGGGACACCTAGACTTCTGCTTCTCAGGAAGGTCTCCTAAACTGTGATTTCTTTCTGTAGAATGAAGGCATATCTTTGTCCTAGAAAATATATTCCTTTATATAAGATAAAGAAGGGTTGAGGCAAAAGAGGAATGGAATGGCCTGTAAGAGAACCAGGGAAGAAAAGCAACAAGATAAATTATTTTCTATCTGGAGCTAGGAGTCGGGGGAGGGGAGGCTAGACTAGCCATTAGTGTCGTCTTGTTTTCTCCCAGCCTTATTGAGATATAAGTGACATAGAGCATTGTGTAAGTTGAAGGTGTATAGCGTGTTGATGTGACATCCTCATTTTCTTTTTTGGTCCTAGAATGTGGACGACGCAATGACGGTTTTGCCTAAACTGGCCACAGGTCTGGACGTCAACGTGCGATTCACAGGGGTCTCTGACTTTGAGTACACTCCCGAATGCAGTATCTTTGACCTCCTAGGCATACCTCTGTACCACGGCTGGCTTGTTGATCCACAGGTGAGGGCGAGGTGGCCCAGCTCAGGCTGACAGAGGGACAACAGAGGGGTGGGCATTGGGGAGTTAGGGATTAGACTGGCTTGAGAGGAAGAGGGGCTTTGGAGGCTGGACCCGGTGCAGAATTCCTTGAATTGTAACCTGGCAAGATGGGTAACGTTCAGATATGGGTGAACCACACACACATAGGTCCATTCTTCAGGTGTGGAAAATTTCGAGAGCCTTTGGTGATAGGGTTGCAATCCTTGTGGGCTTGCCTCATTTCCTTCCTCAAAAGATCTTCATTGTTTCGGTACCACCCCACCCCGCTGCCCATGCAGAGTCCGGAGGCCGTGAGCGCGGTTGGGAAACTGAGTTACAACCAGCTGGTAGAGAAGATCATCACCTGCAAGCACTCTAGCGACACCAACCTTGTGACAGAAGGTGACACCCCTGACTTCTCTTCTGTGGATCTTATGTGGAGGGCAGGAGGGCTACTTTTGTGTGTTGTCTGTCTCCTGCCACCAACTCCCCCTAGAATAAGTGCCCCATGGGAGACAGAGCAGGGAACTGTCTGTTGTATTCAGTACCTAGAGCAGCGCCTGGCACAAGGCTCAGTAACTGCCTGTTGGGTGAAAAAATACAGCCAGGCTCCGAGGGATTCCAGAAGGTGGGACCATCCATAGGGCTTTTGACAGGAGCCCTCTGAATGAGCCTTCTTCCTGTTGCGGATTGCGGAGTTAAGCCAAGCCTCTTGCCCCCCGATTTTGTGCCCTCCTGGCAGGCCTAATCGCCGAGCAGTTCCTGGAGACTACCGCAGCACAGCTGACCTACCACGGACTGTGTGAGCTCACAGCAGCGGCCAAGGACGGTGAACTTAGCGTCTTTTTCCGAAACAACCACTTCAGCACTATGACAAAGCACAAGGTGATGAGGCTTCAGAGGTGGGGGCTGGGGGTGGAGTGCTGTCTCTCTCTCGGGGCTTTATCTTCGAGGCCAGTGTTTCAGACAGGATAGGGTAGATTGAGTTCAGGTGCCAGCCAGCCCTGGAATCCCTGGGGTTCCCACAGCAGAGGTCTATTCCTTCCCTCATGCTACGAGGCCATTGCAGATGGGGGCCAGTTCTGGCCTACATCATCTTCGCTCTCAGAGCCAGGCTGACAGCACAGCTCTAATCTGGGATATGGAATAATCTGGAATGTGAGAGGGAAAAGAGAGAGAGGGACACCACGCACTTGCTTTGGATGCTTCTGCCTAAAGATGATGCGTGTCGTGTCTGCTAAGATCTCACTGGCAAGCCATGAGGAATACGCCTGCCGTCAAGGGGACAGGAAAGTAGAATCCTCTCCCAGGAAGGGAAGAGGGAAAGGTCTTTGGCTCTCACAGGATTTATCCCCATAGCTGTTAGGCGAGCCCAGAGAATCATGGGAAATAGGGCAGGAACCTTGTGTGGGACCCAGAGCCCTGAGGACTCGTGCTTGGCCACAGTGATCGCCACGCTTAGCCCCCGCTGACCCTACGCTTAAACATCCCTTCCTCCTCCCCACGGCCACGAGTATTTGTAAAAGATGCCCACGCTCACACCAGGTGCTTCAGGGGGTCTCTGCATCTCAGGTGACTTCTGGCAGTCGGGCAGCCTCTGTGCCACTATCCCACCAGCGACTTCTGTCCTTTTCTTTGCAGAGTCACTTGTACCTGCTGGTCACAGACCAGGGCTTCCTGCAGGAGGAGCAGGTGGTGTGGGAGAGCTTGCACAACGTGGACGGGGACAGCTGCTTCTGCGATGCGGACTTCCATCTGAGTCATTCCCCGGGCAAGGGGCCCGGAACGGGAGGTGGAGGCGGCTCCCCCGAGCAGCAGCGGCAGGTCGACCAGGTGCGTGAAGTCTTCAGGAAGCGTGCGGGGCGCACGTCTGCATCAGAGCTTGCCCCCGGCCAGAGGCATGCGTTTCATCACCTAGAGAGCAGGAACATGACACCTGTGCCCCTTTACCGTTACCTTCGGACCAGCCCGTGCTCGCGGAATGTACTGGGCTGTGTGTTTTGGTCTGGAAGAGGAGCTGGAGAAGCCGAAGGAGGGGAAAACTGGGTTTGGAAACCTAAAGGCAGCCCTGATGTCCCCCAGGCCCCGGCCGCCTCACCCTCCTTGTTCTCCCGTCTCTCTCTAGGACTACCTAATCGCCTTGTCCCTGCAGCAGCCACAGGGCACGCTGGGTCTTAGCGACTTGGAGCTGGCCCAGCAGCTTCAGCAAGAGGAGTACCAGCAGCAGCAAGCTGTGCAGCCCGTGCCGGGGCGGAGCTCCCCGCAGGTGAGCCGTGCCCCCCAGGCGCCTCCCCGCTGTCCCGAAGCTCCGCCCTGCTGGCCTGGAGCTCCGCCCTGCTGGGGGTGAGCCGTGCCCCCAGGGACCTCCCCGCTGGCTCGGAGCTCCGCCCTCCTGTCCTGGGCTCCGCCCTGCTGGGGGTGAGCCGTGCCCCCAGGGACCTCCCACAGGCCTGGACCTCCGCCCTGCTGGGAGGGTGGGGTGAGCCGTGCCCCCAGAGACCACCCCGCTGGACCGGAGCTCCGCCCTGCTGGTGGGAGGTGAGGGGGGGCAGGACCGTGCCCCCAGGGACCACCCCGCTGGACCGGAGCTCCGCCTCCTGGCCTGGAGCTCGCCCTGCTGGGGGAGGGGTGGCGGTGCCCCAGGGACCTCCCCGCAGGCCTGGACTCCGCCCTGCTGGGGGTGGGGGTGAGCCGTGCCCCAGGGACCACCGGCTGGACCGGGCTCGCCCTGCTGGCCTGGGCTCCGCCCTGCTGGGGTGAGCGGTGCCCCCAGGGACCTCCCGCTGGGGTGCTCGCCCTGCTCCGGATCCCAGACCCTTGCATTGCCTTTCCTGCAGTGGCTCGGTGTCTGCCTTGGGTCCCATCTTACTTTTCTCTCCCCACCGCCCCTCCTGATCCCGCCCCCGCGTCCATCTAGAGTCTCTGTTTGCGTGTCCTCCGGGCTGCTGGGTGACCCACTGTTAAATCCCACGCAGGGGAGAGGAGCCATGTCCGGACGTCCGGTCGGGGAGCGCCGGCAGAGGCCGAAGCAAGAGTCAGACTGTGTCCTCCTGTAGCTGCGCCCTACGCTGGGGCTGCCCTCCCAGCCTCTACTTTCAGAGGCCGTGGCTCCTCTGCTTGCTCCCCCAGCTCTAGTCCTGAGATAGGCCGGGTAACTTCTCTCCGGACGGGGACGGCCGGGGATCAGAGCAGGCAGTGAATGCCAACGTCAGACTCACTAACGTCCTGCCCTCACGTGCTGCCACCTTTTCTGCCTCCCAGTTATCCAGGGCAACATAGGGGTTGGCGGGTGGGGGGGGTTGGGGGGGTGGGGAGGTGAGGCCTTCCTGTTTCCAGCTCCCCTTCCCCGGAACAGTCACACTAATATACGGACTCGAGCTCCAGGGTGAGGGCTCCGTCTAGAACGCGCCTCACCTACTTCCCACCCCTCACTGGGTCTCCCTGCTGACCCTGCAGGCCTGTCTCCGGTCGGTTCAGGGTTTGATTTGGGTTTCTATCTCCATTATTTGTAATGCCTTCCTAGGGGTTTGGAAATAAAACATCTTTCCTGAGATCTGTTGTTTGCTTTGCCCTGCAGCGGTCGGGTTAAGTATTTGACCCAATTAAGGACTGCAAAAAAGGTGGGGAGCGGGTAAAGAGGTGCCGGGGTGGGAGGAGGTGCGGGGAGGACGTGGTGTGTACTTTGCTTGTCATTTCTAATAGGGCCAGCAGGGGGAACCAAAGCCCGCTTATTTTTCTTTTATTGTTTCTGTTGATCAGGTTTTGATAGACCTTCAATGGGATTGGTAATCCAGTCTGGGAGGTGGGTTTCCAAGTCCCTGCTCTGGACAGATGCAATCTGGGGGTAGGCTTCCTGCTAACTTAAGACTTCCCAGGCAGGGAAGGGCAGCTTGATCAGATGGTTCTCTGCTACTTCTGACCATTTCTGACCTCGTTCTGGCTCCTGTTTCTCAGTTTCTTCGCCTGAAATTTCCTGGGGAAGAGAGAATAATGGGGGAAGGAGGGACTCTGAGGGGAGGGGCTTATTGCAGCAGGAGAACCTCAAACAGGATCTCCACTGAATATGCAAGTGCACATCAAAGGTACCTCCAACTTCAAGACCTCCTCCCAGCTGGTGTCCTGCTCCACCCAAACTTCAATCAGGGAACACAAACAACAGTGAAGTTTGCCAACAGGATTCAAGAATCAGTGAGACGTTGTGGCCAGTGTATGGGGAGGATGAATAGGGTAGAAACCATCAGAGAGAGGTCTATACCCAAGACAGAGAGCCAGAGCACCCAGATATAGATATCACTTTGAGACAAGAAGCCAAGGGACTGAAAAGAAACTTCAAATTCTAGCCTCAACAAGAAGCTGGAGGTGCTGTTCAGTGAGGGGTTAATCTTCTTTGAAGGTGGTGTTCAGAGAGGGGTTAATCCTCTTTGGAGGCTCAGCTGGTCTCCTGTAGACCCAACCAAACATGGGGATCTCATATCCTTGAATGTCTGTGGTGGGGTCTGGAGGGCAGGGCAGGGAGGTCTCAAATGTCTTCAGCCCTGCACAGGGCTAGTAGGGCTGTCCGGCAGTCCCCTTTCACTGCATCCTGCAGACAAGAGAGTCAGGTGTTAGAAAGTCTCCGCCCCACCACCGCCACCATGGCCCAGGCACTGTTTCCTCCCATGTGCTGGCCCAGCACTGTCTGATGTCAAGACTTCTTACTAAATTAACCAAAGCCTCATGAGTTCTCCAAGGGCATCGGCCATGAGGGCAGAGTGGAGGAGAAGGGGTGAAGTTCTGGGGCTCCAGGCCAAGAGCTAGCCACGGCTCACCTGGAGAGAAGAGTAGAGGGACTTCCCAAATTTCTTTTTGAACTCAGCTCGGATGCTTAGAAGGTCAATCTCGCTTCGAGAGATAAGGATGCGCATCAGGACTTGGTAATTGGACTCCACGTCCTGGTAGAGAGAAAAACAGAAAGGAGGTTGGTAGTAAGATCCGCTCAGCGTTGAGACTGGACAGCATGGTAAATTACCCTAGAACGGGGAAGCGAGGTGCGGGTGCAGGGACAGGATGTGTGCATTATCTAGGAGCACAATTTCTCTTTGTCCTTCCTTCTGGAAGGTGATGCAGCAGGAACGATGAGTCTCTGTGGGAACAGCTGGGGTAGGTGTCGTTCTGGCCACACACCTTTCCTGGCCAGCCCTCTCGCTTAGAGTCTCATTCCTCTAGAGCTCGGCGGTGAGCAACTCCAAAGGCACGTACTCAAAAAAAAAAAAAAAAAAAGGAACCTGCAGGGGAGAGGGCCACGGAGAAGATGCAATGGGTCCTGAGGGGCCAGGACCTCAAGGAGGAGGGCTTGTATGTGGGGGTCCTGGTTGAAATGGTTTATCGTTCCATTCATGTGTAGCATTCTCTTTTCTCCCCTTGGAACTGGATTGCTGTGGCTTCCCGGTGACATAAAGCTTTTTGCAGTGTTTTATACCCTTGGAAGAATTACTGCATTAGCCGGTATGGGCTTTTTAACGGACCCAGGAAGCAACTGAAGAAAGTGTTTGAAACAAGATTGTTTGCAACAATCATTATGCTTCTGTGTTTTTGTATTTACCTTGTGTGCTTTGGTGGCACAAGAGGAGACTGGTCTTACTATTCTGCATATTGTAGGTGTCAATGACCTGGTGTAGCCTGTCGTCTATCCTGTGTCTATCCCGTACGCAAGAAATGCAGTATTTAAGTGTTGTTCTCTCTCTCAAGCTGAAAATCAGAAACTCTTTGAAAAGAGCATTGGAAAGTTGATGTTCTGTTTGGTGAAGTATGTTTTCCTGATGTAACAATCACTCCCAAAACAACAGCCGTGACCGTGACCGTGACCGGTGAAGACCATTTTCCGCTGGTGAAAGCTACATGCTTGATTAAACATTTACATACCTGCAATATTAAATTCATTATGTGTCACTAATATGCTCTTCCCCCAAATAAGATTTTAGTCGTTGCCAGTTGTAAACGATTTTAGCTAGTTTTATTAGCTTTTTCTAAACAGCATGTAAGATGTGAATATTTAAGGGTAAACCTATGCTACAAGCTTTGTTGGCTCTTTAAAAATGCCTACATTTTTTAGATATTTGGTTTTATAATTTTTACAATAATTTTTTGTTAATTTTTTAAATGTTTATTCATTTTTAGAGAGAGACAGAATGTGAGCGGGGGAGGGGCAGAGAGAGAGGGAGACATAGAATCTGAAGCAGGCTGCAGGCTCTGAGTTGTCAGCACAGGGCCCAGAGCGGGGTTTGAACCCACAAATAGCGAGATCATGACCCAAACTGAAGTCAGACACTTAACAGCCACCCAGGCACCCCTATTATTATTATTAAATAATTATTATTATTAAAAAATTAAAAAAGTTTTTTAAGTTTTATTTTGAAAGAGAGAGAGAGAGCATGGGGGAGGGGCAGAGCGAGAGGGAGAGAAAGAGAATCCCAAGGAGGCTCCACACTGTCAGTGCAGAGCCACATGTGGAGTTCAAACTCACCAACTATGAGATTATGACCTGAGCCGAGGTCAAGAGTTGGACACTTAACCAATTGAGCCACCCAGGCGCCCTAGTATCTTTTTTTAAAGAAAGCTTTACATGTGAAAGTTTTTACTTTAAGCTAAAAATTGCTTATTATATGAAATAAGCATTTGCATTTTATGTACTAAAGTACATAGAAAGTAGTAAAATCCATATAATAATTGTATTATATGTAATAAAAATAACACATATTTATAATTTTGAAATAAACCCACATTTGGAAAAATAAAAAATATTAAAATATAAAAAAGAGGAAAGACTTGCTACCTACACAGACTTCCAGCATGAAAGCCAGGACGTTTATAACTTACAAGTTAGTGAACGTCCAAGAAGGATATACCCAGCCTATCCCCAAACCGAGTTGCCAGGGCTCTGATAGGGAGCAGGGTCATGTGATTCCAGTTCCTATCCCGACCTCCCAGGGCGCCTCACATCCCTATCTGTATCCATCCATTTCTCGTTTCTCCGGTTGGACCCCCAGGGCTCAGCATGGCTGTCTTCCTAAACCTGTACCAAGCCTCCTGCCTTTTGGTTAAAGAAGGTAATGGAGGCTTCTGTTCAGATATAACAGAGGTATGACACAGTATCAAATCATGACTTATAATGGATTATAATAAATGAATAACCATGACAGATTTCTAGATAAAAACTACACTGGTGATGTCACTATTTCCTATTAGCCCCTTTCCCGGAGTTTCCTGTTACTTGACTCATAAGACCCTTCCCAGCACTGCCTGGCATACTTACGGCGTCTACACAGATCATAAGTTCCCATGGAAAAAAAAAAAAAAAAAAACAGAAAGGAAAACGAGAAAGTAACAATAGGGTGTCATAGTTCATCCGGACTCCTGACCTCACTGTCAGTGCATCTAATGGCCACTTTATCTTACATTTCATGTATCACCAATCTTGTATTGTGATAAAAGATTGTGTTTTTTTCTTTCCTTTTATTAATGTTGATTTATTTATTTTTGAGAGAGAGACAGAGAGAGCACAAGTGGGGGAAAACGCAGAGAGAGAAAAGGAGACAGAGAATCCTAAGCAGGCTTGAGCTGTCAGCACAGAGCCCGACATGGGTCTTGGACTCACAAGTTGTGAGATCAGGGTCTGAAGTGAAACCAAGAGTCAGTGGCTTAACCGACTAAGCCGCCCAGACGCCCCTGTCATAAAAGATTGTTGATTGGGGCGCCTGGGTGGCTCAGTCGGTTGAGCATCCGACTTCGGCTCAGGTCATGATCTTGCGGTCTGTGGGTTCAAGCCCTGCGTCGGGCTCTGTGCTAACAGCTCAGAGCCTAGATCCTGCTTTGGATTCTCTGTCTCTGCCTCTCTCTCTCTCTGCCCCTCTCCTGCTTATACTCTGTCTCAAAAATAAATAAACATTAAAAAAAGATCATTGATTGCTCCCCAGTATCTATTCTTCCCTTCTTCCAACTCTTATTACTCCAAACTTGTGGAGTTGGGGTGAGTCAGTCATTAACTGAATATTCCCATTGGTGTCCAAGCACTCTTTCTACCAAACCTACATTAAACATAATTCTTGCCTTGTTACTTGAGAATGTAGTTGGCATCTCATACTTCTCTGGGATCTTTTTGTTGTTGTTGTTTGTTTTTGAGAGAGAAAGAGAGAGAGAGAACTGGGAGAGCGAGCTCAAGTGGGGGAGGGGCAGAGAGAGGGAGAGACACAGAATCTGAAGCAGGCTCCAGGCTCCGAGCTGTAACACAGAGCCCAATGTAGAGCTCAAACCCACAAAACATGAGATCAGGACCTAAGCCGAAGTTGGACTCTCAACCAACTGAGCCACCCAGGTGTCTCTCCCTTCTCTAGGATCTTTTAATGAAAATTCATTTTATGGTTCAGATTGGTCCAAATTTTCCCGAATCAGCCTTCACTGAAGGTCATTTTTCTGAATAAATATTTGTCACAGTCTATGTTTTCACATATTTCTCATGAGAGAAGACAGAAGCATCTGATTGAGTTTCTCCTTTTCAAAAAAAGTTTTCAGAAAAACAGGCCTATATTAGTTTTTGACTTCTACTTCTAAGGTAAACCTGGCATTTACCTCCAAGGGTGTGGGTCCTATAATCCAAATACATTACAGTCCTTTACTGCTAGGATTCAAGTTTGGTTTTATAAAGGAATTTAGACAGATAACCACAGCTCTTCAAATTGGTCTTAGCATTGGCTCAATATAATAGTATAGACTTTATAGGATAAATAAAATGGAGATCTCCACTGATGATAAAATAAGAGCATATACGTATTGCCTTTTAAAGAGCTGTCAATGAGGCACGGTGGTTTCTCAAGCAGCACTCAAGAAGCTATGCTATCTACCAAAACAATAACTGCTTTATCGTCTTAAAAATTTGGGTGAGTTTTTTATTTACAGATTTTGGGGGACATTTATACTAATAGGAAACCTAGCTCAGTGAGTAGAATGACTGGCTTCTGCTTATGAAATTACTCAAACCAACATCACCAATTTAAGTGGGGATAATATGGAACAAAGTCTGACCAGAGTGGAAAAAGGTGGTCCTGGATACTAATAACTCTTATGGCATAGCTTATAGTATAGATCAACACCTATGGTATAGACTAGGATTTAACACACGGCAGTTAAATGTCCTATGGGACCATCATGTGTATGTATGTGTGTTTAATTGTTTTTAAATTCCAGGAGAGTTAACGTACAGTGTTCTATTAGCCATTGTGTGTTTTGTAGGGAGCCTATATGATTTATTATCTGCGTGACCTTGGGCAAAGAACTTGGCCTCTCTGTACCTTGGTGTATTTCATCTATAAAACAGGGATGGAGTGTGGCCATGAAGATTAAATTGAAACGTGTGTCACAGTTCAGCATAGGCCTGGGACACAATGAGCACCCAAGAAATGCTGGCTTTTGTCATTATTCTTATATCACCAGCATTATCACCATCCTTAAGTCTGGCAACAACTGAAATTGGACAAGATGCTGTCTTATAGAGCAAATTCATCTCTATATTTGGCCACCCAGACATCATTTAGGCCAAACTTTTAGCTTCGGTGCTCTTTGGAGTCAACCAGTTTAGCTCTAACCACAGTTCCATTCTCTGCTCTTGACAAGACAGGTCGTAAACCTAGGGAAAGAGAGCCGCTGTGTGTTTATAAAATAAATATGAGGTTGTTACCTGAGTAAAAGTGTGCAACTTCCTCTCTCTTGCCCAGAAGGTGTCTCCCTGCTCCCCCGCCCCGGTTTTTGCTCCAGAGGGAGGGAAAAGAAGCGTCCGGCTCACCTGGAGGGCTTGATGAAGTTTATCAGCAAAGTACAACGGTGTGTTCTTGATCACCGAGGCTGCAAGCAAAGAGGGGACAGTGGAGAGATGACTCCCATGCCAGGCAAGAGCCCTGCCCCGTCTGAGTGGGTCCTACCTAGGCTGAGCAGAGCCGCCTGGGCGTCTCCATGGAAAATGTTCTGGATCGTCTTCTCCAGTTCGTGCCCCGTGCACCGCTGGTACTGGTCGAATACTTGTGTGTGGGGGAAGGAGTCCAAAAGATGAATGGGCACAGGGAGTGATTATCACAGAGAAGGGCGAGCCCTCCCCACCTTCTTCAGCCAAGGCGCATCATTAGAGTAAGCTGGGAGGGCCAGAAGTCTCGGGTGTACCTCGGACAAGGTGTTCGGGATTTCTCTGGGTGAATATTAGGACCCACGTGCCCTCTCTGCTGGGCCCTTCCACCTGCTTTAATGCCTGCGAAGGAGGAATAAGTCAGGATCATTGGTTGGGAGCTGGGGAGACCTGGCTGCCACGTTCCCAGAATCCACCATCACGATATTCAGAGTAGAAAAGCTTCTTCGAAACCGTAAAGTGGTTGCTTTTCTTTATGGTTAAAACAAGCTAATGAAAAGGAATAAGTCTAGGAGAGGGACTCTGCCCTGACAGCTCAGCTCCCCAGTTTGGGGAAATCCTGGAACTCAAGGAACTGAACAGTCTCCAAGGGAAGGTCTGAGAAGGGTTCCCCCACCCACATGCCCAAGACAGGGGTCTCTGTCCCCGACAGGCTCACTTCCTGTGAGTTCGGGAATCAGAGGGTAAATGAGATAAAAGGCTTCGGACGGTTACTACCGGACAGTCATGTCCTCACATGTCACTAAGGACCCCTTCCCCAAGGCGAGGAGAGGTTGGCAGGACAAGTGGTTACATAGGTCTGTGGCGCATATGTTGGAGGGGGGGGGTCTTACGTGCGTGGCTGCGCAGACTGCTCAGCCCTGCTCACCTGGACGTCCTGCTCCACCAGGTTGTAGTCAATGATTCCAGAATAGCTCTCACGGGCCCCCTACGAGAAGCTCTCTCAGGAAGACTCTCTGAGGAGTAACTTTTTACCTCTAGGCAAACCAATCCAAACCTGTTCTCCTCCTAAAGCCTTCTCTCATTAATTATACCATTGCTCGCCAGCCCAGCCCAGCCCCTTCCCAGGTGGTGTAACTCCCTCCCCTGCAGGCCGGTCCTCCTCACCTTGGTCAAGGCCAAGAGCAGATCCCGCAAGACGCCACTGGTCTCAGATTCGATGTCTTTCTCAGCCTCCACCTGGAAGTCTGGGGAAGGGTCAGGAGCTCTCTGAATCCTCCCAATTTTTCCCAGTGTAGATAGTCTCTGTCAAATGCCCAACCCGCTGTGCCCCGCCTACTGCCATCTCTTGCTTTGGGTACCTTGATGGCGGATAGTTCCCAGGATGTAAGGCAGAAGCACCATCATGGGTACCCCGAAAACATCCCTAAGCTGTGAGTAGTAACCCAGGCCCTGTGGGGTTCCTCGGTGGACTGGCCTGTCTCCAGGAGCCAAATTGCCTTGGGTACGAGGCATCTGTTATTTGAGTGGTAGCTGGGGGGTCAAGGGGAAACCTATACAATAAGGCCAGATGGCTGGGGCCCGGCCCTCTCATTGGAGGCAAGGAGAGGTGATAAGAGGAAAGATGTGAAGAAATGATAGACAAAAGAGAAAGGGAAAAGGAAAAACAGAAGCAAGAAGTGAAAGAGGTAAGAGGGGGATTAAATCAGGCCAAGAATGGACATCAAAGGAAAAATTGGGGGTGGGGGTGCTAAGATGGTGAGGAAAGGCCAGTTAGCAATTAGTGGATGAGCCAGCCGTGTGGTGGCCAAGCCAGGGCCTGAGGGGTAAGACTCATGGCCCAGGGAGCAATCCCTGCCCTCCCTCCCCCACCCCAGCTGTAGCAAGGCAGAATCAAGAAGGGGCTGGAAGGGGCGCCTGGGTGGCTTAGTCGGTTAAGCGTCCGACTTTCGCTTAGGTCATGATCTTGCGGCTTGTGGGTTCGGGCCCCGCGTCGGGCTCTGTGCTGACTGCCAGCTCGGAGCCTGGAGCCTGTTTCAGTCTGTGACTCCCTCTCTCTCTGACCCTGACCTGCTCACGCTGTCTCTCTCTCTCTCTCCTAGAAATAAATAAAACATTTAAAAAAAAAATAAAAAATAAAAATAAAAAAAAAAAGAAGGGGCTGGAAGATGATATGGGTACCCAGGGCCTGTCAGTGCCCACATTGTCAGTACCTTGGAATGCGCCCTGGAGCCCCAGACTAAGATGGTTAATCATTGTTTCTCTTTCTTTAGCGATCATATCTGGCTCCTACCCTGGGGAGACTGAGAACTGGTAAGGGTGGGTGTGGGGGGGAGAGATCCCAAGGAAAAAGCTCTGAGGCACACAGGCTCCCAGAGAGCTCACCTGTAGGGAGTGCCAAGAGGAGGGGGTATTTTGCCATCCTTCCCCCCTCCCCACACCCTACACTCTTACTATGTTTGTAGACGGTCAGGCACTCCTGCAGCTGGGGTGGGCTTCGGGTAGCAAGAATTTCCATGGCCACATCCTCAGTGGAATCTGGGGTCTATGCGAAATCGGGAGGCCACTCTGAGACTGGACCATGTCATTAGCATGACAGAGAGCAGGCGCTGACCCCTTGTCCTTCTAAGGGCCAATACGGTGGTTTAAAGGGGGCCCCTGCCCAGTTGACTCCTCTGGAGTGGGTAGTCAGCCCTCTCCTCCTGTCAATGGAGTCCTCATTTCCTAGATACCCAGAGAGCCCCTTCCAGTACCTTCAAAGCTGTCCTCAGTTCCTGGGCATCGAAATGGGCTGCAGGCTGCAGCAAAGCCACCACAGTCCTCTCCAGGCTGCCAGAGAGTGCTGCCTGCAGGGACTTCAGCAGGTCCTGTGATAAATGATCTCCATGGCAGAGGAGCAGATGCGAGGGGCCCCAGAGGCAAGGGGGAGGTCTGGGAATATCTGCTGGTTTCTATCTAAGGCCAGAAGCACCAACCACCACCCCCTCTTAGCTCCTATTGCTATACCCCAGGATTTCGAGGCGGGGTGGTTCTTACCCCGGTCCACTGTTCCTGGTAGGTCAGTGGCCTCACCTGTTGGGTGCGTTCCTGGAAGGCCCGAGAGATGAGCTGCCTTTGCTCCCGGCTCCGATTGGTCAGCACGCCCACGATGGCACTGTGGTCCACACCTGAACCGAGGGGCCGCTGGGCCGTCAGCTGGGCAGACCCCAATGGCCTTTACAGGGTGGGGATCCCCCTTCTCCTCGGACTTGAAGCCTCCAGAGGAGGAGAGAGGGAGATCTAGGAAAAGGCTGGGAAGGACTGCATCACCCCGGCTTCCACGTGGCCTCAAAAGGAGACGCAAATAAGATACCCAATGGCCTGCGAACCTGACCCAAAACTAGGTGAAGGTGGCCTGATGTGCTGGGGACCACAAACGTGGATTAGATTCCTGACCCTGCCAGTGTGAGCTGTGTGACCTTGGCCCAGCCTCTTTGCCTCACTGGGCCCAGTTTCCTCATCTGTAAAATGGAAATAAGGCTTACCTCACCACCCTGTCCCGAGGATGGGACAGACACACCTACCATGGGACTTGACGTACAAGAATTAAGGCATTCCACAGACATTTATTGATCAGCGTCATGTCCTCCTTCCTGGTTCCTGGGCCTGCACACTTGTTCCTACAGAAGGGATCCAGGGGCACAGAGGGGAAAGGGCTCACCTTGGCCTGCAATGGCCCTCAGCAGCCTCTGCACATCCTTGTCCACGCTGAAGCTCAAGAACGTCCTGAGGGTGCCCAGGGTTCCCCAGGCCGCAGTCTGCAAGGGCACGAGGGGTGAGGGGATGAGGGGAGCCTTGCGGGCCGGTGCACGCTTGCCCCAGTGCCTTAGTCCGGCCCTCGGCCCTCAGCGTGGTCTCAGGGCCTGGCCTCCCTTTTTCCCATCCCCCATTGCCGCATGACCCTGCAGCTGATGTAGTAACAATGATTCCGACCACTATAGCCCCTACCTTGTTGGCAAGGCCCAGGTGACTGAGGATCTCCTGGGTCAGGGATGGTCTCATCTTCCCGTTGGTCACAGACATGGTATGACTGACTGCCAGGGAGAGAGACAGGAGCCAACTGAGGAGAACTGCCTGGCCCTTTGGGCCTCTTTATGACCCCTCCCCCCGCCCCCCAGGTCCCTGGGGCTCACCTCCCATGCTCTCTCTCCCCTGTTGCAGAAAAAGACAATATCAACCTGCTTGGCAGGTTTGGGAGCCCAAGTGGAGGGATAAGAGGGGAGCCCCCCCCCCCAGGTCTCACCCCTCCTTCAGGAAGCAAGGATTGATCAGGAATGCCACTGGAGCCTGCCCCAAAACAAACCCGCCCTGATTCCGGGGCTCCCAAACTTCTGTCTCAGCTGCATGACACCCTTCTGAGATCCACATCCCTTCCTTCTGGTGGCCTGGCCAGGTGTCCCTGGGGCAGCCCAGGGGAGGTGAGGCAAGGTGGCGGGATTCAGTGTGTGGGGTGGGAGATAATCAGGCCGAAAATACCTCCCCACCTTCAGCCCCAGCCTGCAAATCAGCCCTGCTCCCTGCTCCCCAGGCGACCTACCTGCTGCCTGTCTTTCACCCTTGGCGTCTCTGGCAGGGTCCTCTGGTCAGCAGGTGTCCTCTCTGAGCTGATGTACGTGTGTGTCCTGGTGGCCGCTTGGGTGCCTGGACAAGGGAGCAAGTACCCACATTAGAAAAGGAAAATTCCTTCCTCCCTCTCCCAAGGGATTGTCCAGATTCCCCTCCCCTCCCCCACGCGAGTGCCCCGGTCCCAGTGCTTACCCAGAGGTGCTGGAAGCGAGGTGGCAGTCGTCACAGCCTGGCAGCCGCCTGTGTGGGCACCAGCTTGTGTGTGGCCTGCAAGAGCAGAAGGGGCGTGTCGCCCTGCTGGGCAGCCTGTCAGATGACCTCTCCGGCAGCCCAGCCCAGCTGTCGCCCCAGCTCTGGCCCCTCCCCAACGTGGGAGAGGACCGAGCTGTACCTGTCCCACACGTCAGCCTCTCCCTGAGGAGCATCCTTCCTCCCAGGAGCCCGGCCTCAGCCCACGGAGGCTGCTCTGCTCAGCCTCTCAGGAGATCAGCCGGACACGGGAGGCTTATGCACTGCTTTCCCTGTGGGGCCGGGCGGACCACAGAAGCCCGGTGTCTAAGTCCAGCTTCTGACCTGGCCCTGCCTCCAGCTCCGGCTTGCCGGGGGGACAGGTCAGACAGGCTCCAGGCTGATTTCAAGGCCCGATAAAGAAAAACCTGTTGGGGCACATACCAGCAGGGCACCCCAGCCTGCACCGCAGAGGGGGTCCAAAGCCCCAAAGTCCCGGACTACTCACTACTGCCTTATCAGAGCCAGCCAGCTTGGGTGGGCGGGGCCAGGGGACTGTTTGCGTCCCTGGGGAAGAAGAGAGCAGGTGTTTGGGGGTGGGAACAGAGCAGCAGAGTCAAGAGAGAAAAATGCAAAGGGTGTTCCCTATGGACAGAAGCATCGTGCTCCCAAAAGGCAACTGGGAGATGGGAGTGGCTCCCTGGGTCTCTGGGTCTGGATTCCTTCTGGTGCCTTTTGGCTGCCAGGGGAGTTTCAGCCGTAGGTGAGGCAAGCTCAGCAGCCTCTGTGAGGCCAGCAGCTCACAGAGCAGCAGGTGAACAGCCTTGGGGAGCCCAAGGGGCTCCTAGCAGGCAGTCACCGGAAACTCTCAGGCAGCTCCCTGGGGCCCAGGAGCTCTTTCCTTCCTGCCTCCCTAGGTGGGTCAGGCAGGGGCTGGGTGCCTAAGCCAGAGAGCTGGGTCCACTCCTCTACTGTTCTCCCTCCTGGGGAAGGCCCTCACTGGTTTTCGGACACTCCTGAGGAGGGACCTGCCTCTCTTCCACAGAGCTGGCCAGGCCTAAGATGCCACGACGGGATATCTCCTTGGTGGCAATCACTGCTTCTCACTTTTGTCTCCTGTGAAAGTGGAAAACATCCTCCAATTTTTGCCAGAGAATGTGAGTTCAGTCCCCAGCTCCGCCATTTGTTCTGTTCCGTAACCTCAGCTAGTCATTTTTGGTCTCTGTGAATCTTGTTTCCTTACCTGAAAAAAAAAAGGGGGTGGGGGGGAATAGGGACTACTGGGTGGCTCAGTCGGTTAAGCATCCGACTTTGGTTCAGGCCATGATCTCACGGTTCGTGGGTTTGAGCCCCATGTCGGGCTCTGTGCTGACAGCTCAGAGCCTGGAGCCTGCTTCAGATTCTCTTTCTCCCTCTCTCTCTGTTCCTGCCCCTCTGTCTCTGTCTCTCAAAAATAAATAAACATTAAAAAAAAATGGGAATATTGGGAGAGGTGTACAGAGGGGACATCCTAGACACCCGCGAATAGCCTCCCAGGGAGGATTAAATTAGGTACTATGTGTGATGGTATTTGGCAGAGAAAAATGCCTTGTAAAACAAGACTACCAGATTTAATAAATAAAAACACAGGATTCCCATTTAAATTAGAATTTCAGGTAAACCACAAATAATTTGTTGGTATTAAGTATGACTCAACTGCTTCACAGGATATACTTATTATACAAATTATTTGCGGTTTATCTGAAAGTGGGATTTAACTGAGCATTCTGTAATGTACTTGGAAACCTGGAAAATGAGACTCAGTTTCAGTGTGGTGATTAAAAAAGCAAAGGTCCTAGAGCCAGGCTTCTTAGATTTTTTTTGTTGTTCATTTTCAAGAGACAGAGAGAGACAGAGCATGAGCCGGGGAGGGGCGGAGAGAGGGAGACACAGAATCCGAAGCAGGCTCCAGGCTCTGAGGTGTCAGCACAGAGCCCAACGCAAGGCACAGGGCTCGAACCCACGAACCGTGAGATCATGACCTGAGCCAAAGTTCGATGCTCACTGACAGAGCCACCGAGGCTCCCGGAGACAGACTTCTTAGACCCAGAATTCCAGTCTGCTGCGTGACCTTGGCAATTATTTCAACCTTTCTGTGCTCGGTTTCCTCATTGTTGAAACAGAGATAATAATAGTGTTTTTTAATAAGCTATTGTGAGAATTAAATAAATTAATACATGTAGAGCACTTCAGAAGAGTGCTGCGCACAGGTACACGTGTCAACATGTTAACCAATATATAACAATAAGCATTGATATAATGTTATTTTATAATGGTAACTGTTATTGTTTACTTGGCTCCCTAAGGAGTCCAGCCTTGGCTCTTTTCTGCAACTTCTATCTTGCCAATCTTCAATTTAGCCACAGGAGGGCATTAGAAGCCACAGAGAGCCAAGAGCCCCCTAGTGGCCACTAGAGGTCGCCAAGGCTCTAGCTCCGCCCACAGAGCTCCAGGGGCTCCCTTCGCTCACTTCGGGGGAAGTGGAATCTCTGGAGGACATCAGGTTCCTAGGTAGACTTGGTGGGCAGGCAGGGTCAGAGGAAGAGCCTCCAGTAGACAATACTCAAGGAACCCCCCGCCCCGACTGAGACCTCAAGACACTTGCAGGAGACTTCCTAGTCTGGGTTGCCACCATACAGTGGCTTCGCAGCCCTGGTCCCCCGCGGTCCACCTATCTCTACCCTTCAGAGTCTCTTCTGGGCCCACATTCCAAGTAGACTTAGAGGAAAATGAAGGGAGAGAGGGGGCTCCTGTTTCCCCAGTCCAAAAGTCTGCAAGAGATTCCTGGTAGCTGAGCAAGGCTGAGCGCTGCATTTGAAGATTGCAGGCAGAAGCCGGGCCACAAGGCGGAAGAGTAGTCCTGGTGGCCCAGAAGTTTGAGGAGGGAGCTGTGAATCCATTTCCAACGGCTCCGCTGAAACTTGGAGCAAAGGAATCACACTCCTTTGGTCCTGGCGTTTGGTTTTGTTCAACTCCAGGGTCAGATTGAGGTTGTTTTTAGAGTTATGAATCACCTTTCACCCCGATGCTCTAAAATTTTAGAACTTCAGGGATGGAGGGGTTGTTGGAGATGACTAGTCTACCACCCTCTTGTGTGTTTTCGTCATCACTTAGATGAGGGCATGGCTGATCTGGGGTCCCTCTTAGTGGAATATACAGGGGATAAGCAGTAATATATAGAGACTCAGCTGTTGACTTGTGAATACTGGTCCAACTCCAACTCCATATTGCTTTTCGGCAAAATCTTTGCATTGCGTAATTTCAGAACGCATAGAAGTTCTTCCCAGTTATTTTTCTTCTTGTTACGAAACTTTTTCTCCCCACAACTCCTGGCACCTGAATCCCTCTGCTTACACAGTAGCCAAGCTCTACTCCTTTACCCAAAGCCTATTAGGCTTCCGTGTTGCACAAACCAGTCTGATTTGGGTCAGGCCCAGTTTCTTCAACAAGGGTCCCTGTCTCTTCCTGTCCTAGAAGCCTGCCCAGATCCTTCAATCCCAGGCTCAAGGCCCGGTGGTGTCCTCTGCCTCAGGACACCTCAACAGCCCATATAGAGGAAGTGAGTCACAGCAAGGAAGGCAGCTTGGGGCACTACGGGTGTGGCCATGTCTGCCCCGGGGGAATTGGGGGATGGGTCAGAAAGGTGGTGATCCAAATCTCCCGGTCCAGTCCAGGAGGGAGTGTGTGTGTGACCAGATGGGTAACATCATTCTAATGCTGCCCAAAGCCACTTCCCCTTCTCCATCCACCTTCTCTTTTGTCTCCTGGGGGAGAGGTACACCCTCTTATCTTTATTTCTCAGGCCTTGACTCTCCAACTTCTGCCCCCAAACTTCCCCCTGCCCACTGTTATCTTAAAAAGGTTAAACGGTCTTCAGTCCTCTGAGGAATCATTTAAACAGTCTTGTGCCTGGGTGGGTGGGTGGTCACCTTGGTGGCTCGGTTGAGTGTGGGACTCTTGATGTCCCCACTACGGTCATGATCCTAGGAGCCCCACATAGGGCTCTGTGCTGAGCATGGAGCCTGCTTAGGATTCTCTCTCTTCCTCTGCCCCTCTACCCCACTCACGCACACTCTCTCTCTAAAATAAATAAGAAAAATAAAATAAAGTCTTGTGGTCACCTTTGGAGAAGCCTGGCATCTAGGAAAACTGCTTGAGAAAAAGGTTCAGAAGCTAAAGAAAGGGAACCAAACAGTACAAGGTGTGAGGAGTTAGAGAGGCACCCAAAGGAGACACAGGGAGCCCAGCTGGAAAAAGGCATGTAGGTGTGTAGCACAGAGGAATCTGGGGGAAATCTCAAGAAAGGAGGGGATTCTGGATTGGAAGTTACAGGGAGGGGGTTACAGAGAGGTAAAAAGATGTAAGCAGCACTAATCAGGGAGGAATTCAGCCTGGGGCATAGGGAGACAGGGCTGGAGGGCTTGCTGGGATCTCTGGAAAATCAGGCAGGTCTGGGCATAAAAGTCTGCAGAAGAGTCCCCTGGGGGCTGGTTTGGTGAGAGGTAGCCAGGGGTAGGGCCCATAATTCTCATTTCTCCAATGGTAGGAGTGGGCTGAGGGTCCACCTGCCAAGAGCAAATGAAGAAGAATAGCTTGGAAATCTGTCAGCTTCTGCTTCTCCACCTCTGGAGAGCCTCAGGTGCTGGCCAGGCTCTGAACTGGAATAAGTGAGAGGTCAGCTGTCAAAACACCTGAACTTGACTAGATAAATCATGAAGGAAATTACTTTCAGAGGTTCTAACTGTGATAGTATACAAGGACCAACGTTTCATCAAGGCAAATAACAAAAACAAAAACAAACAAAGCAAAAGAAAGTATTGTCTACATGTGGAGCAAACTCTAGCTCTCTCTTTAAACAAATCTTTCAACACATCCTAGCCACTCTGTCCTGATAGAGGAGTCAAGGTCAGTTTTCCAGGATAAACACGTGGCATCTTCCTGAAACATCAATTCCACCGGACTGGGAACGACATTTCTAAAATATGAATTAGAAAAATAAAATAAAATAAAATATGAATTAGAAGAGAGAAACAGGGTGTAGATTGCAAAGTCAAACACATTCTACAAAACCCAAGTTGGAGCTTGGCGCTTTCAGAGTGTCTACTATAGTGGGTATGGGTCCGCCGGGGGCAGGTGTCACAGCACTTGGGCGGAAACGTGAGTTTCTTGGCGGGGGTGGAGCGGGGGGCTTCGTGGGGGCCGCAGGCTCTGCGAGGAACCACCAGGACCCGCTGGCTACGTCGTCCCGAGGGGCGCTCTGCCCTGGAGCACCGCACTGGAGTGGGGGGGGGGGCTCGCCCCGTCTTCGCACGCCCGGGGCCGGGGCGCCCTCTTCCCTCTGCTGCCGAGTGCGGCTGGAGGTGGGAAGTGTGGCAACCAGTCGGGCCGGGGGGAACTGGGCGCCGCAGGGGGCTGAGGTCGCCGACCGCAGTCGGGGCGGGCAGGTGGGGCGGGCGCACGGATTCCCGGGCACCCCGCGGTCCGCCTCCGAGGGGACAGCCCGGGCGGCCGCCGGGCCCGCACTCTGCCTCCCCTCCTTGGGGGCTTCTCTGGGGTGCGGCGACTGCAGGGGTCGCGTGGCCGAGGCCCGAGGAGGGCGCGGCGGCGGGGAGCCGGGCTGGGTGCACTCCCCTCCCCTGCCGTCGCCGGGCCGCAGGCCCACGCCCAGTCTCCCGGTTCCAGGGCCGCCCGCGGCCTTGCTCTCCGGGGCTGGGCTCGGACGCGGCTGTGCTGGGCTCGGCGGGAGGAGGAGGAAGGAGGGAGGGAGCGGGCGGGCGGGCGGAAGGGGGAGGAGAGGAGCGAGCCGAGCCAGTCCGGAGGGGGGGGGCGCGCGGAGCTCGGACGCCCGGAGACAAGGAGCAGCGGCTCCCGGCCCGGCCAGCTCCGCGACGCCGCTGCCGCCGAGTGAGTCAGGGCGGGGGGGACCCCGGCCCGGGAGCAGCAGGAGCTGCGCGCAGGGGTGGGGCGGGGAGCGGACGCGGAAAAGTTGGGCGAAGTGGGGGCCGCTCGGTCGCCGCCCCGCGGAGAGGGGCCCGGGCCGCGGAGGCGGCGGGGACGGCGGGGCGGCGCGGCCCGGGCGGGGGCGGCGGGGTCCGGGGCGCGGGCCCGGCGCGCTCATGGCGGCGGGCCCGGGTAGGGCGGGGCGCGGCGCCGCCGGAGGGCAGGCCGGCGGGAGCCTGGCGGCGTGGGCGCGCCGCCCCGGGCCCGGAGAAGCAGGCCCTCCTGGCAACAGGTAGGGGCCCGGGGGCCGCCCGCGGAGGGCGCCCGGTGGTTGGTGGGGGAACGAGCCCGGGGACCGTCTGCGCGAGAGCCCTCAGCCTGGCCGTGGGCCCGCGGCGTGGCTCCTGGTGCCGCGGCCGGGGTGGGAGGGAGAGCAGGGTCTCTCTGCTTGTCCCCGGGGCCGCCCCACAGTCCCCGCTCCGGGAGGGAGGCCCCAGCGTCCATGTGCTTAACGGGAAACAGGAAGGAGTGGCTCTCGGGCGGCAGCCCCGGCCCCCCAAGGCTAAGGCTCCTATACCGTTATGGGGTGTGTGTGTGTGTGTGTGTGTGTGCGCGCGCGCGCGGCAGGGGTGAGAAGGGGGGAGGCTGCTGGTGAAACTGGTTTTCTGGGCCACAGCTTGTTAATTACCGGCCCGTAGGCTCTCTGGCAAGTAGGTTAATTGCAGGTGTGTGGCACTAATTTTTGGCCCGAGCTTGGGGGTTTCTCCTGCTCCCCGAGCGCGGCCCCTGCCCTTAAACCCTGGGCTTCCTCACTTGAGCTGCTAGACTCAGTAGTGGGGGTGGGGGGGGGGAGTTTTGAGTGAGTCCCCTCATCTCAGAGAAGTGAATCTGGTAAGGCCTTCAGCAGACACTCACTCCCACATCTGTGCTGGAAGGGTCGCTGCCCCATACCAAAGTCCGGGTCACCTCGTCTAAGTGTGGGTGGCCCGCTGCACTTGCGATGGGGCTCCTAGAGATAAGGACTTGTCTGCAGCTTTGTGTCTCCGGGCCTGGCCCTGATCATAAAGTGACCTGCACAGACTCTCTGTTCTGAAGAGAAAGAGTTCCTGGTCCCCCTAGGTACCCCCCAGTCTACACCCTTCACTGTGGCCTTTGGACAGCTTTCCCCCTGGGAGGGCCTCCTCTCTCCCCTGTCACTGGCCACAGGCCACCGATTCTTTACAGTGCTCCCCCCCCCTCCCCCGCCTCTTCAACCTGCTGGCCTCTCCCTGTCCCTGGAGGCTGTAGTCACATGCAGTATTTGGGTGTGCTGGGGCCTCTAGCGGGGCAGCTCAGACAAGCTAAATTTGGGGGCCTACACTGTCTGGCCTGGAGCAGCGACACACCTCCCGCGGGCTTCATCCTAGTTCCTGACAGGCTGTTGCTGCCTGAAAAGAAATTTTTCAACAAGACTGTCGGGGCCCTCCCACTTTTTTGTAGTCCCTGTGTTTGTCGCTCTCTCCTCCCCCGCTGATCCTTTTTTCCTCAATTACTTCTCCAAGCTCCAAGCGCCAGTCTGGGACATCCCTTCCCCATCCACTCAAACTTCTGCCCTCTAAGCCTTCTGGGTTCACAAGCCCCCGTGGGGACCCTCAGCCCCTTTCCATCCATCTCTGAGTGTCTGGGAGGGGTCAGTCAGAGTTGGGGTAGAGGGTGGGGGCTGGGCAGAGCCCTGTTCAAGTTCCTGGTAATCCAATGCCCATGAAATCCCTGCTCTGCTGGCTCCTCTCCAGCCTGTGCCTCAGAAAGTGGCATCTGTGTCTCTGAGGCAGGTGTGTGCGTGCGTGAGAGAGAGACACACACACACCCTATTGTCGCTTCACGTGTGTCAGGAGTAAATTCTGTGAGTGGAAAAATATCTGTAGGTGTGATTTCTCCACCAGAAAATCAAGTATTTACCCCGAGGGCCAAGTGGCCAGAAAAGCAGGGTTGCCTCTCTCTCTGTGCCGAAGTACATCCCTCCCGCCTTCTCGGACCAGCCTTTTGTTTAGAGGCTCCGTCGCTTGCCTTGAGGTGCCCCTGCCAGGAAGCCACAGGGCTGCCTCTGGGAGCGGACTTGTTGGTTCTGTGGGGATGTGTAGGCAGGATACTGGGAGCTCCTGGGGTTCACCCCTGCCCCCCATGTTGAGTCTGAAGTCCTGACCCTGATGAATCTGGTGCTTCTCCCTGCTGGGCTAGGACCCGGGTGGGGAAGGGGGGGCAGGAGGGGGTAGCATTCCTCTGCTAATGGAAGTACCGGGCAAGGGAGGGCTGTGGTCACAGAGAGCCCGAAACCTAGGTGTGAGAGACGCCTGGGGTTGGTGTAGTTGTGCTGTCCTGGTGATGGCCCTTGACCCCCTCTGCCGCTTCTGCCAACTTCCTACCTTCTCACCTTCTGTGTAGGGATAGGCTGGTGGAAGACGCTCCTGGGCCCCAGGAGTCCGGGAGAGGGGCCCCACCCCTACCCTCTGGGACCCCAGCCTGCCTTCTGAATCTGTAATCCTCAAAGTGTTCCTGACAAGAGAAACTTCCTGCCGGTTTTCACGGACCCGTGTAGGGATGGGGCCCCACATCCAGGCCTGTCTCTACCTTTGGCTTCAGATCTCAGTGAAGGCCAAGTTGGCTCCAAGAGACGGGGACACATCAGGTGTATTTCCCCGCCTCCAACCTAGCTAAGCTAAGAAGGTGGAAAGGAGGAGCCGGAGGTGTGCCAGCACTGAATTTTCTCTTTTCTCCAGGGAAAAAAGTGTGTTGTACGCCTGGCCGTGTAGGGAAACTTCCACTGTGGATAATTATGTTTAATTTTGTTCAGTTCAGAAGGCTTCCATCTCTTTTAACTGATTAAATATTTATTCTGGCTAAGGTAGAGGGGGAAGGGGAAAGGCCCTCAGGAGCCTGGAGAGAGAGAGAACGAGAGAAGAGAGAGAGAGAGAGAGAGAGAATGTGTGTGTGAGCGTGTTCTTGGGAGAAGATGGAGCTGAAGCTCCCTTATTGTCAGTGCTGACCTCTGATTTCATCCGAGAGCAGTGACCAGGAGTGGGGACAAGAGGGTAAAGTCCTTGAGCTGGAATAATGACCCGTGACAGGCTGAGGGATTTCGCAAGTGCTTCTGTGGTGGGTGTGGGCGGAGCTGCTGGAAGAGCGGCGGGAGGACCAGCCCAGCTCGGCTGGATCTGATCAGCCTTTGGGCCAGCATGGTCTCAATTCGATTCACCGTGGAGAACAATCTCCCCACTCCCCTCCCTCCCCTGGTGGGAGGAGACCACCTTCCTTGTGTGTCAGCTCTTCATTCCAAGACCAGCCTCAGTACCACCACCTCTCTTCCCTCCTGGGAGGATGAGGGCCGGGAGCCTGCAAACCACGGCCCTTGTCATCCTGTTGGCATTCAGTGCCGAGTCCCAGGACCGCCAGGCGTCGTGCTGGTCCCGGCACCACTGACGTTTTGCGACCACCTTGTCTCTGCCATCCGCTCGAGAGCCGCAGACGGTGGCTTGTAGGGTAGCTCACAGGAGGTCTGTATCCCCCTCATTCTGGTATCCACGTGGGTTGGTCACCACCACCCTGGTGGTCTTCCTTATCCAGTGCGGTTAGTGTTTTATTTTCTATATTTTTTTAATGTTTTATTTATTTCTAAGAGAGAGAGAGAGACACAGCGTGAGCAGGGGAGGGTCAGAGAGAGGGAGTCACAGACTGAAACAGGCTCCAGGCTCTGAGCTGGCAGTCAGCACAGGGCCCGACGCGGGGCTCGAGCCCACCAACCACGAGATCATGACCTAAGCGAAAGTCAGACGCCCAACCGACTAAGCCACCCAGGCGCCCCTAGTGTTTTATTTTCTAGATGAGTCTCATTCCACCAGATGTCTTGGTCTGCCATCTCCATACTCTGTCCTCCAGTCCCTGGTTTTTTGCAGCCTCGCCTTCACTTTGTTTCTGAAAAGAGGCTTCAGTTAGAGTTCTTCAGCCTGGTTTGCAGGGATTGGATGTCTTAGCATGGGGTGTTAATCTCGTGTGTAGTGTTGGATGTCTGCTGATTGTCCTGGGCCTCAGCATCCTTTAGGGACATTATTTTGCTTTACTCTGGCCTCTGAATTTTCCCCAGGGACCTGTTGCCTAGATGGGTTGTAGGAGAGGAGGAGGTGGGGTTTGCCTCAGCTCTGCCGTCCGTTTTCAGGCTTCCCTGGCAAAGGAAGCTTCTAGCTGAGGGTTGGCTTGAGGAATGGAGGGGGTAGCTGAATGGGGTGTGTGTGTGGGGGGAGAGGGTGCCTCCTTTACTCAGATTGTTGGTTACAGCCTCTAGGGCCAGATCTTGCCTGTCGTCCACACTGGGGTAGCAACATGACAGGAAGGCACCAGGGTTCTTTGTTCTAGGGAAACGGGACTCCTGGGGGTGGTCGGCATCACCTTCAGTTGCTACGAGCGGAAAATGTGAGAACTGGAGAAGAAATGGATTTGTCCGAGGCCTTGTGGCCAGGACCAGAATCCGGGACTTGACTCTCTGTCCCCTTCCCCTCTGTTACACCATGGAACCCTTCGTCTCTCTCTTCCCCAATAGCTACCCCCTGTGATGCCCTCTGCCTTCCCCTCTTCTCACTCAGGATGCTCCAGACCTTGTATGACTACTTCTGGTGGGAACGGCTGTGGCTGCCCGTGAACTTAACCTGGGCCGACCTAGAAGACCGGGATGGACGTGTCTACGCCAAAGCCTCAGACCTCTACATCACACTACCCCTGGCCTTGCTCTTCCTCATTGTGCGCTACTTCTTTGAGCTGTGAGCATACGACCCTAGCCCTGTGCCTTCCCTGGCTGCCACACATGGGGAACTCTCTTGCACTTCGAGTTTCTCTCTCACTGCTGAATTGGCGCCGGACCCTGCTCTTCTGGACGCCTGGATCCCTGCGCCCCCCGCTGAAGGCGGCATTGTCCTCCTGAGGGTTCAGCACCCCAGGCCCTCTCGTTCAATGGCTATTTGTTCTCCCTCTCCATCCTGCCTGGTCACTAGTGAACACAGGCGGCTTTGTCAGCGCTGGGCAGCCCACGGAGGCCAGAGAGAGGGTTGCTGGGAAACTGAGGCCGGGGATTGAGTGGCCTGAGCTTGTAGTCCTTTCCCCTCCCAGCTTAGGGGCTACCAGGAGACTGAGGTGCTGCAAGGGAGCCAGCCACTTCTCACTCCTATCCCTTCCTCAGTTATGTGGCTACACCACTGGCCGCCCTCCTGAACATCAAGGAGAAAACCCGGCTGCGGGCACCCCCCAACCCCACCTTGGAGCATTTCTACCTGACTGGCGGCAAGCAGCCTAAACAGGTTGGAGCTGCGGACCCCAGTCCGGCATTTCCTGAGTGTGATGGGGAGAGTTGGGGGAGGGGGCAGGGGTGCCCGGCTAGGTTCTTGCTGGGAGGGCCCGGATGGGGGGGGGGAGGGGGAGACACGCATCGAGTTCCAGAGCCTAGTGGTAACTGGGCTTCCTTGCGACACCAGGCTGAGGTGGAGCTCCTGTCACGGAAGAGTGGGCTCTCCGGCCGCCAGGTAGAGCGCTGGTTCCGGCGCCGCCGCAACCAGGACCGGCCCAGTCTCCTCAAGAAGTTCCGAGAAGCCAGGTAGGAGAGGCAGCGGCAGGAGAAGCTGGGAGGCAGAGGAAATGTCTGATGTAGGCCTTGCGGGGACGGGTGGGCCGTGGCTGAATGCAGGGAGAGGCTGTACCCAGGTGAGGAGGCAGGCGAGTTCATGACACCGAGAGGACATCTGGGGCACCCGGGGGTGGTTGGAAGGCTATGCCACTCTTCTAGTCCTTTCTGCTTCCTTTTCCAGCTGGAGATTCACCTTCTACCTGATTGCTTTCGTTGCTGGCATGGCCGTCATTGTGGACGTGAGTGGGGAGTCCTGGGGGGTGAGAGGAGGTTCCCTAGCAAAGGGGGATGAGGCCACAGAATTTGGGTGCCTCCTCTCTTCACCTCTCCCTGTCTCTCTGCAGAAACCGTGGTTCTATGACCTGAAGAAGGTTTGGGAGGGATATCCCATACAGGTAGGAAACGGGGTCTTGGCTCCTTGTGTGGGGTGATTGAGAGAATCAAGGCAGGACAGGTCTAGGACACACACGCCCTTGTGGAGCGACGCTCTCTGGAACGCGTGGTGGAAGGCCCTGGAGTCATGGTGCTAAACCACCTTAGGCTGGAGGGGCTCGGTTTGGACAGGTGAGGTTCTGGGGTCCCTCACCTTTCTCTCTCTCTCCTTCCCCAGAGCACCGTCCCTTCCCAGTACTGGTACTACATGATTGAACTTTCTTTCTACTGGTCCCTGCTCTTCAGCATTGCCTCTGACGTCAAGAGAAAGGTGGGTCAGGAAAGCCTAAGGAGCCAAAATAAAGCCTTGGGATGAAGACTCCCCCACCTCCCACTTTGATTTCTGGGTATTTGGCTGGAGCTGTGGGTTACGGGGAACATAGTGGAAGGGGAAGTGGGAAGAGTGGGGGCTGAGCAACAGGAAGGAGTCCCCTGGAGCCTGCATCTTCTCTGCAGGATTTCAAGGAGCAGGTCATCCACCACGTGGCTACCATCATCCTCATCAGCTTCTCCTGGTTTGCCAATTACATCCGAGCAGGGACCCTGATCATGGCCCTGCACGACTCTTCCGACTACCTGCTGGAGGTCAGGCTTCCTGGGCACGACTTCAAACCCCGAGCCTCTGGTGCAGGTTCTCCCGTCCCTCTCCCTTTTGCACGAGGGTGGTGGGGGAGGGGGTGGTGGTGAAATTCCTGGGACCAAGGATGTGGGGGGCGGGGCACAGAGCCGGCGCACACATGAATGTACACGGGGGAGTCAGGAGCCTGTGATGACGGATGGGGGCTATCTGTGCAGTCGGCCAAGATGTTTAACTATGCGGGATGGAAAAACACCTGCAACAACATCTTCATCGTCTTCGCCGTTGTCTTCATCATCACCCGGCTGGTCATCCTGCCCTTCTGGTGAGTAGGCAGCCAGACCACACCCCGATCTCACTTGTGCCGCCCGCCCCCCCGCCCCCCGCCCGCGTGTTTACAAGACCCGCCCCCGTGGTAGGATTCTGCACTGCACCGTGGTGTACCCCTTGGAGCTCTACCCCGCCTTCTTCGGCTACTACTTCTTCAATTCCATGATGGGGGTGCTGCAGCTGCTACACATCTTCTGGGCCTACCTCATCCTGCGCATGGCCCACAAGTTCATAACTGGAAAGGTGAATGCTCTGTGGGCCCCACTGCCTTCAACTCTACAAACTGCCCGAGCCCCTTCCCAGCAACCTGCTAAGAAACTACAGTGGGGCCCGAGGGCCAGCAGGACAAGCCTGCTGAGGGAGACATTTCTGGGGGGGGTGGTCTGAGGGCGGCGTGTAACCCTTCTCCCCCCTCCCCACAGCTGGTAGAAGATGAACGCAGTGACCCTGAGGAAACCGAGAGCTCAGAGGGGGAGGAGGCGGTAGCAGGGGGAGGAGCCAAGAGCCGGCCCCTAGCCAACGGCCACCCTGTCCTCAGCAACAGCCATCGTAAGAAGGACTGAAAAGGACTGAACCATTGTCCCCGCTACCCCTCAGATTAATGCATTGAAGCCAAGGAACTAGCCTGCCCCCCCCTACAGGGCCACTTTAAGCCCTGGGGGGTGTGGGGGCGGGAAGCAGAAAGCAAGGAGAAAGTTCATCTGTGTCCCAACACCTGCTTCTTTGTCACCCAGTTGCCTTTAAACCAAATTCTAACCAGCCTGTCCCCAGGTAGAGGGGAGGCTGGTACACCCTGTTCAAGGGGGATGGACTTCTTTTCCTTTCCTTTTCCCCAGTTCTCCTATTGCTTTCCAGGCCCTTCCTCAGCTCTGGGGGTGGGCATTACAACTCACATTCCTTACTCTTCGGAATTTGGCCCTAGCTGTTTGCCTCGGACTCCCTGACCTCCAGAGCCAGGGTCGTGCCTTACTGTCCCACCCGTGGGCCTCATTCTGCCAAAGATGGACCAAGGCTCACCTTTCTAGGCTCCCTAACTTGGGCCAGAAACCAAAGCTGAGCTGTAACTTCTTTCCCTCCGGAGACACACATGAATGGAGTGTAGGAGGGTACACACGACCCTCGCCCTACCTCTGCCAAAAAGGCGGAGCTGCGCCGGGACTGCCCCGACCGTCCCTGTGCCACTTTGCCAGCTCTCTAGTCACAGGTCCAAGGCCTACTGCCTCCTTTCTCTGGCCTCCTCCCCTAGGCTAGCTGGTTCAGAATAGAATGGCAACTAGTTCTAATTTTTATTTATTAAACATTCGGTGGTTTGGTTTTAAAAGCCAGAATTACAGCTAGCACCCAGCATTTGAGCAGAGGGACCACTTCAGACCAAAATGTACTGTTAATTTTTTTTTTTTAAATTAAAATATATTAAAGATTAAAAATGGCAACAAGTATCTGAGACTAGCAGGTACTGAGAAGGGGGATCAACTAAATAAACTAAGGTAGTCTTCCTCGTGGTTATGTAATGTTTTCATTTTTCAATTTCATGTGGCAAATAAGAAAAAGCAAAGGAAGAGAAGGTAAGACTAACAACAGCTGCCCCTTGGGAAGGGTGGGGGCAGGGGAAATCGCTGTTACAGAAAGACCCAGAACCAGAAGCCTGGGGACTGAGGAAGGAAAATCAAATCACAATCTTAGTTTTAACATCTTGTTAAAAGACATTCAAGAAACAATATAGATCGAGGATAGTAAATGCACAGCCCTCATCCTGGGAATGAAGTCGGCCAGAAGCATGAACACTTGAACAAACACAGGCTGGGAGGGAGGAGTAATCGGGGGACCACGGGATGTCAGGCCTGGTCGGGGTGGTGACCTCTCCCCACCCCTGATCACTCAGGAGGCGGAGGAGGGACCTTGCCTGCTAGCACCACATTGGAAAGGACCTCAGGATCCAGAGCCCCCATTTCTACCGGCTGGCAGCTGGGGGAGGAGCCGGCCAGTCCTCAGGAAGACCCGTTCTGAGGAAAGGCCAGCTTGCGGAGGGCTCAGGCCTCACGGAGGGTTCGGGCACTGAGAGGGCGGCCGTCCTCTAAAGCAGTCGTCCCCTGCATTCGATGGCCCCACAGCAGCACAGCAGTTCCTTGCCTTCCACGCTGCCCACTTCGTAGTTGTAGTCCCATGTGAGCTCCGTGCCAGCGCGGATTCTCCTGGGCAGGAAGGAAGGGATGGGCTCAGGGGAGGCAGTGGCCTGCCAGGTGCATGTGGCGCTGGGGTCCTGACGGAGGGGTGCCTGGGGCTCCTACATCCCCACCCCCCTGCAACCCCCTCTTACTTGCTGGCAAAGAAGGCCACCCAGGGGAAGCGAAGATCGTGAGTGTCCACGAAGACGTTCTGGACGAACAGGTTGGGGCTGCAGCTGTGCTGTGGGTTAAGGACAGAATGTGTAAGAAGCGCCGAAACCCAGGTGACCCGGCTTCGTGGGGCGAGCAGGAGTTGGAAAGGACGTGCCGCTGGACCCTCCCTATCACAGCGGAGTTCTGCAAGAGAGCTACCTCTTTAAGGTCCTTGAGATCACATATTGCTAGCAAGGAAAGGTGGGTTTATGTAGTTGTGTTAAAAGAACAAAAAAGCTGGGGGCAGTGGGATAATGCAGCATCTAGTGGTGAGAGAGAGGGGCTCACGTTGAGGTAGCGGCCCAGGTTGCCTTCAAGCTTGGCATCGATGATGTAGCACGACTCCTCCCCATCGTAGAACTGGCGGGTGTTCTTGCGGACAGGCGCGCTCTCCCCCTTCTCCACGGAGGCCATGTTGGTTGATTTAATGGCAATCCCATGGGTTGACTTAAGAGCAAAGCCCCGGGTTGATTTTACTGCCACCTGGCGCTTTGTGGGGCCTGGACAGGAAGGAGAGCGTGATCAGGCTCCATCCCACTTCACTCCATTCTCCCCATCTGCAGCCCACCCACTGCACTGCAGGAATACTGATTAGCCGTGACCTTGGGGCAAAGGTCCTCACTGGCAGGGTTTTCAAGCAGGAGTCCGTCTGCTGGGGAAAGGAGCTGAGAGGAAAGAGCAGGGAAGAGGAAAGGAGGGAGGAAGGGAATGTGTCGAACAGTTGAGCTGGGAGTCAAAATGGTCCCAGACATGCGTCAACTCTTCAGATCTGAATTTTTTCTCCCACTTGCTTAAACAAGG
This sequence comes from Proteles cristata cristata, assembly GCA_017311185.1. Lineage (NCBI taxonomy): Eukaryota > Metazoa > Chordata > Mammalia > Carnivora > Hyaenidae > Proteles > Proteles cristata. The sequence goes on from JAESUZ010002594.1 coordinate 996,670, forward strand.
CTCTATCTCAACTTTCCGACGGTTCCTTCCTAGCACCCGCAACGTTCTTCTAGACTACCAGACATGTTCTTCTTGTCCTCAAAGTCCTCTCCCTCAGAGCCAGAGGAGATGGTCTGGATGTCATCGCTGTCTACCGCCGTGGCTGAGGTCTGGCCGGTGGTGGGCTTCCGGCTGGTCCCACTCTCGCCCTCGCTTTCTGTGCTGCTGGACAGCGTTAAGACGTCCTGGAGAACAAAAGGGTGAGAAGGAAGAGTGAATGGAGAGGACCTTTTCAAGTTCTTCTCTTCCTGTGGTTAGGCAGGAAGAGGCTAAGACTACAGCAAGAGAAAGATCAGAACGCTGGGCAAAGGAAAACGAAGCAGGAAGTCACAGCTGAAGAAACGGGAAGGGATATACTGGGAATTATCATCAAGGACCTGAGGAGGTGAGGGGACTACTTCTCAGACACAGTCAAACACAAGACTGGGTGAGGGACAGCTTGAGGCAGGAGGTCACTTACATCAGTGTTGGACTGGGCAGAGGCCAGGAGTCGCCGGCTCTGATGCATACTAGTCTTACTGGGAGGGCGGCGAAGTCCTTCCAGTTTCATGGGAGAAGGATTGTAACCATAGTTTCGAGAGCTTTCGGTAACTCTAAAGGGAGGGCAAGGAGTGAGAGGGGATCAGGTTACTGTCTGTTTCTTAGGCTTCTTTTATGGGCGTGACAGAAGACAGATCTGGAAACAGGTCAGAAAGAGAAGCACTTACACGGACATCTTGTTTCGGTCATCGGGGTCCTGGAAAAGAGCAAATGAAGGATTAAAGGGTTTCATGGTGCTGAGTAACAAGTCCAACAATTAGACGTCATCTCAAATGACCTCCAAAGACATGAGCCAGTGAGAAGTACACTATCTAAAGAGATTCCTCTGCAACCTGACAGTTAACAATTGTGTTCTCATCAGGACACCCCCCCCAGAGGCGGGTCTCTAACCCTTCCCAATGACAGGGTGTAAGGTATTCGAGGCAAACGACGTGGGCAGACCTTACAAGAACAGGGGACACAGTTCACCACCCGTAATATGTTAAGTTTCAATATCATTAAAACGACATCTAGAAGCAACTCTTGGTTTTTAACTCTAACAAAAAATAGCAACGTTGTAGATAACTTGACATTAACACTTAAATAGTCATCAATCCTTTTCTTTGGAATGAACCAGATACTTTCTCCCCCCAGAAGAGAAAACAATTTGGTTTAAAAACAATTTGGTTCTGAGGCATCTGGGTGGCTCAGTTGGTTGGGTGTCCGACTTCGCCTCAGGTCATGATCTCATGGTCTGGTCTGTGGGATGAGCCTCATGTCAGGCTCTGTACTGACAGCTTAGAGCCTGAAGCCTGCTTCGGATTCTGTTTCCCCACCCCCACCTCTCTGTCCCTACCTGATTCATGCTTTCTCTCAAAAACAAACATTAAAAAAAAAAATACTTAGGTTCTCTAAGCACGAGGCATGTGTTGGGTGGAAGGAACATAGTCAGGTCTGCCACAGGAATGGCCATCCAGTGAGAACCAGCATGGGAAGAAGTTGTGTGCCACAGCAAGCCGTTACGTCCCCGAAGTCCCATAAAAGCTCCCGCTCTTAGAGTCTTCTGCCGCCACTTACCTCTTTCTTGGCCTGCTTGAGGTCTCCCTCCTCCTTGAAGCCCAGCCCTGAGGTGGAGGCCTTCTCAGCCTCCCCTCTGCCGACCCCAGCCCGGCCTTCCCCACCTTCGCTAGTCTTGAAGGATGAACGGCTATCAGAGTCAGCAAAGCCACCTTCACTGACACTATTGCAGCTCAACCACGAGGCCACCTTATTCTTGGGGGTCTCTTCCGAGGAAGGCGGATTGCAGCCACCTACGGGGATCGCTGGAGGGACAGGGGCGTGGGGGGGCCCTAGGTCTGGGGGGCGGGAGTCCTTGGAAGCTGTTTCGGACAGTCCATTCTCCTTCTGGCCCCGGGTCTGCCGCCGGGTGGCATAGCTGCGCCACACGGAGCTGGTGCTGAAGTCCTCGTCTTTACAGAAGTTGTCATCAGAGCTGTCATCATTGGACTCTTCGGGGTCCTCTGTGCCGCTGTTGCCATCTTCCTGGTCCTTCAAGTCCACCCCGCTGCTGTCGGAGGAACATGGGGCATCACTCTCATATCCTTCCTTGAAATTCTCCACGCTCTCGATATGGTCCAGGTTGGCAAAGTACTCATCACCCATCTCCAGGCCCTCCTTGTCTGCAAAGTCATCCGTCAGGATCTTGCCTGGGAAGGAAGAGAATTGAAGGCCTTTCAGGGTTAGGAGGGTCCTGGAGAAAGTCCAGGGGGCCTTCCAACAACACGCAGTCAGCACACCTCCACCAGGGGCCCGCCCTTGACCCTGACCGTCCCCTCCACGGAGTCCTGACAAGAGGAGGGGGAGCTTCACTCTGGTTTTAAGTCTTGCCCCCTCTGCCATCCCATTCTTCCTCTTTACCCGGGTTACCAAACGGGCGTCCGCGGCTATGCCAACAGCCTCTGGGTGGGGTACGGTGATGTGGGGTCTACTGGACTCGCTCCCACATCCACAGTCTGAAAAACCCTCACCTCTACTTTCAGGTCCCTGGTCCTTCTGAGGCACTCTGTCCCTCCCTGGGCCACCCGGACAGGCACATCACTTGTCGTGTTCTTCACAGAAGAAAGTCCTGGCCTCCTCTTACTCCCAAGTTCGCACGTGACGCATTTAATTTTCATTCAAAATCTCTCTGATTCAACTCCTCACTGCGTCCCACCCCAGAGGCCACTCTTTCCCTCTGTCACCAACCTGCATAGATGCAGACAAAGGAGCCTTTGGCAATGTCATCCAAGCAGCGGATGCCCCAGCCCTTGTTCTGTGTCTTGAACAGCTGGAGCCGAACCTGGAGGCCGTGCTGCACCAACCGGTTTGTGCACATGTTTGGGTCACATTTGCAGCGTTTGTTACACTCGTAAACTCTGGGAGGAAGTTACAATAAAATCAGTCATAACGTGCTCACTAGAGCACCCGCTCAGTCCTGTTAACTATAACAGAAGTGCTAACGATTCCTGAGGTAGCGTCACTTATTAGGTAACGATCTAAGTGAGTGAATTTACTGAACTGTCTCTGCTCTGAGTCATTTGGGAGTATAGCCCCAGGACGTAATTCAGAACAGGAAAAAGTGATTTATACAGGCATTTATGGCAGGAGTAACAGTGAATACCAGAATGCCTGCTGTAGAAAAGCTAAGCAAACTGACGTGAATACAGGTTAAGAGCCATTAAAATCAGGAGACAGGCAGGGCGCCTGGGTGGCTCGGTCAGTTAAATGTCCGACTTCGGCTCAGATTACAGTCTCCATAGCCTGTGAGTTCGACCCCTGCATTGGGCTCTGTGCTGACAGCTCAGAGCCTGGAGCCTGCTTCAGATTCTGTGTCTCCTTCTCTCTCTGTTCCTTCCCTGCTTATGCTTGCTCACTCTCTCTGAAAAAATAAACATTAAAAAAAATCAGCAGATAAGTGACATCAATGTGCAGAAATAGATATACAGAATAAAGATGTGTGAGGGAAACAGGAGCCCATATGATAGATACTGACAGAGACTAAAGAGGAGTTGGAACGAAAGTTCATGGGTTTCTTCGGGTAAAGCTGATTTTCATTCTTTTCGTCCGTGAACATTTACTAAACACCAGGAGCTGTGCTACGCACGGGGAACCTGACAATGGAAAGAAAATCACAATCTTTCCTCTCAGGGAGCTCATATTCTATCAAGTTTAAGGAACTGCACAGTTCAACTATTTAAAAAATAAACTGTCGCAGTTTGAGGGATCTAGTCAACAGGAACACTGAGAAAACGGTCATCTTTTCAAGTACCAAGTTTTCTGGTCCGTCTACTTTGCTCAGGGTTGGGATTTTACTACTTGTTTTTCTGGTATGGAGATTTAGGGGAAACCTCTACTTTTGGAAAGATGACACCAGTATTATTTGAGTTGATGACATTAGTCCTATCCCTCTGGACAAAGACAGTAAGAACAAACTCTATTCACTGAACGTGTACTTTGTGTCTGGCGTCATGCCAATCTGCTTTATACACATTCTCTTAGCCCTCAAAGCAGCTCTTTACGAGGGTTAAATTTTTAACTTAAAAAACCACAAACGTGGGGCACCTGGCCAGCTCAGTTGGTAGAACATGAAACTCAACCCTGGGGTCGTGATTTTGAGCCCCACGCTGGGCAGAGGCTCCTTTAAAAAAAAAAAAAAAAACAAAAAAAAAACACTCAGAAAACATAATATATACAGAGGAAAGTACCCAACTGTTTACGCCCATGTCCACAGCTCAGTGAGTCTTCACAAACTGACCACACCATGTCCCTAGCGCCGTATCAGGGGATGACTTTGTTAGGTTCCTTAAAACCTCAGTGGGGATGGGGGTGTTCATGGTCATGTCCTCTGTTTACAGCTAATGAAACAAGATCAGCTTCGAATGGACAGAGTCAGGATTCAGACTCCGGTCTAGTCACCAACACAGGAAACTCTCCGAGCAGCTATACTGAGCATCATTCATTCATTCATCTAACCAACTCTGCCTGATTCCTAGGCGCCAGGCACTGGGTACGCTGGCCACCTGGTGTGCCAGACAGGTCCCCACCCTTGGGGAGCTTACAGGCTAACGGAAAACACAGAACAAAAGCAAGTCAAAATATAAATGAAAGTTGCCCCAGATGCTACAAAGAACACAAACAGGGTGCTCAATGAGAGAGTGGAGTGAAAATGACCTAGTTTTAGAGTGACCAAGAAAGGTCTCTTTGAGGAGGTGAGATTAAAGCCAAGAGCTCAAGGTTAAAGGAGATAACCAAGCAAAGAACAGTGGATGGACGGCCAAGCAGAGGGCACAGCACGTACAAAGGCCCTTGAGGTAGGCGGGCCAGCACTGGGCAAAGTGGATCCAGTAAGTGAAGAGTTGTCACTGTGGCTGGAACGGTTTTGGAGGGACAGAGATAGGAAGGGGCCAGATACTACAGTGTCTTGTGACCCAAGATTAACAGTTAGAATGAAATCTAAAGTACAGGGGGAAGCGATTACAGTTTCGGGCAGGGAAGTGCCATGCTGCTTGTGGTTACATGAAAATATTTTTCTGAAACATTTCAAACATGAAAAAAGATACAACGGACATTCATCTACTGCCCAGCATTAGCAAATCTAAACATCGTTACAAGACTCAAGGTTTTTTATTACAATGAAAACAAACGACACAGTGATGCAGCTAATGCTGGTTGATGGTCTCTTCCTTTGCTGAATTTTCACCTTGGCTTTAGCACAAATTAATCTCCCGGCTTCCCTATAGCCTTGATGCCCTGTGAAGGTGGTCAGACACCCCAGGCTTCCTCTCAAAGCCATGTTCCCAGGGCCTCTCCCCCCACCGGAGCTGCCTAGCCTCACACAGGCTATGGGCCCAAAGGCCCCTTCATCCCACCACGTGGGGACCCCCTCAATCCTCTTGAGATAGAGCCTCTCTTTCCTGGACCAGCATGCCCTCCTCTCTCTAGACTTCTCACCTTATTTTGGCAAACAATTCCAGTAACTTTCTGAGAAGGGGAATCGGGGACAATTTTGAGGTGTTTTGGGTCTAAAAAACGCCTTTAGCTTACTTTGACACTTAAAACCGACAGCCTGGGGTTTAGAACTCTACGTTAGAAATCTCCCCTAAGAAATCTGAATAGAGTCCTTAATTTCCATCTAGTCTCCAATGTCATCTTGAGAAGGCTGAAGATATTCTGAGTATTTTTGTGGTCTCTCTCTCCTCTAGAAACTGTTGGGATTTTTTTTTTAGTCCTCGGTGCTCTATGGACACAATGATTGCATTTTATTATCAGGTGTTTTAGTGGGGATTTACATTCATCCTTCATGCTGGGACGTGACTGGCATTTTCCCATTTTCCATTACGGGAATATTTCTGAGCTGTTTCACCGATGTCGTTCTTCTCTGTTCTGTTCTCTCTGTTATGTATCCTGAATGCCAGGGTTGTTAGTTTCCACAATCACATATAACCATTTTATCAAGTTTTACCCCACTCTTCCATTGTCTTCCCCTTTCCCTTACATGCTGGCTTCACCTCCTTTGCTCAGTCTTTAGTTGGAGGGCCCAGGGCTTACTCTCGGGGCCCCTGATCTTTTCTATTAACAATATTCTCTCTAGGTGAACTCATCAGGCTTTAAATACCACCCCTGTGCTCAGGATTCCTTTTTTTTTTTTTTTAATGTTTGAGAGAGACAGAGGGTGAGTAGGGAAGGGGTAGAGAGGGGACCCAGAATCTGGAGCTGGCTCCAGGCTCTGAGCTGTCAGCAAAGAGCCTGATGCGGGGCTCGAACTCACGAACTGTGAGATCATGACCTGAGCCAAAGTTGGACACTTAACCTCCTGAGCCACCCAGGCGCCCCGTATTCCTAATTCTTTATGTCCAGCCCTTATGCTTCTCTCCAGAAACCTCACTGCCTTCTCGACATTTCTCCTCAGACCGCCTAGGAGGCACAGCAAACATAACATGGCCAGAAGACTGGTCTCACCCAGAGCACCACTCCTCGAGCCTCTTTCACCTTAGTAAAAAGCTCCGACACCCACTTTAGAGAACTTGTCCTGGGCTCTGCTGCTTCCCTCCCAGTCCAGTCAATCTACCAAGTAGCTCTACCTCCAAACGCATCCCGAATCTACCGTCTTTAAAAAAAAAAAAAGAAAAGAAAAAGTTTATTTATTTTGAGGGGGGAGAGAGTGGGAGAGCAAGATCCTGAGCAGGCTCTGCATTGTCAGAGCAGAGCCTGATGCAGGGCTCGAACCCACAAACCATGAGATCATGACCTGAACTGAAATCAAGAGTCAGACGCTTAACCAACTGAGCCACCCAGGCACCCCCCAAAGCACCCCCCTCATCCTTGCTGCCATGTGCACTCTAGTACAAGCCCCAACAACCAGCCCCTCACCGGTACTCCCATAGTTCTCTCCTACGTGGACTTCCCAATTGTACTTTTGCTGCCCTAAGACCCAGTCTCTACACAGAAGCCACAGTTCCCTTCAAGAGGTAGATGAATCAGGGTGCCTGGTGGCTCAGTTGGTTAAACATCCGACTCCTGACACCCCCTCAGGTGATGCTCTCCTTGCTGTGAGAGCAAGCCGCTCGTTGGGCTCTGGGCACTGGGCATGGAGCCTGCTTGGGACTCTCTCTCTTGCCCAGCCCCTATTCTCTCATTTTCAAAATAAATTTTAAAACACTAAAAAAAAAAAAAAAAAAAAAGGCAGATGGTATCATTTGCCTGCTTAAAATTCTTTTTTTTTAAAAAATATTTTAATGTTTATTCTTGACAGAGAGCGAGTGAGCGAGTGAGCATGAGAGGGGAGGGCCAGAGAGAGAGGAGGACACAGATTCTGAAGCAGGCTCCAGGCTCTGAGCTGTCAGCACAGAGCCAGACGTGGGGCTTGAACCCACAGACCATGAGATCATGACCTGAGCCGAAGCCGGATGCCCAATCGAGCCACCCAGGCGCCCCTGACTGCTTAAAATTCTTAAACAACTTCCTAGTGCACCATAAATTTGGTTCTAATTTTTACTGTGATATACAAAGTCCTGTACTATCAGGTCTCTGAACAGACCTCACCAGCCAGAGTGACTGCGTCTGTTAGGATAGTCACAGAGCTATGAAATTCAGATCATCTCTCACTGTGGTGGCTAGATCCTAGTCAGTCATTTTATGTCCTCGTTTTAGGGAAAGCCCAAGGAAGAAGCCTGTGTTGGAAATTCAGCAAATAAAGCTTAACTGATAAAATACCTGGTGTCAGTTACTCTATTTTTGGTTCTAATTGTTAGCAGTGTCTCTGATGCTTCGCTTTCCCCGACTTACCCTGTGGGCAGACACTCCTCTAGTCTCTTATACTGGTAGCCAGAATTAGGGTTGATCTGGCCGCCCGGGGTGCAGGCTGTGGCCTGGATAGTTAGCTGATGACAGGCACACTTGGACCTGAGTGAAACAGAAGGGTATGATGGCTAGAGGTGTGGGACTTTTTTTTAGAGGCAGGAAGTACTACAAAAGGATGGAGAAGGCAGTGAAATTTCTTTTTCTTCTGGCATTCACGTAAACAAGAAAGGACGAGACAGGGAGACACGGGAGAGTGAGAATAAGACAGAATGAAACCAGTGGCGACTAAAAGCACGATGGAGGGACACAAAGGAAAAAGGGGGCGAATCAGACAAACACACACAAGACACAGGTACCCAGGGTCACGTGGTGGGGGCCGAGGTCGACCCCCGCCGCTCCATCTCACAGCCATCACGGCAAGAGTTCCAGCTCCGGGAGGTGGGAAACGGGGGGAAGGAAGCATGGGGAGAAAGGCACGGATGATGGAGGTGGGGGCAGGGCCAGCACCCACTCCCTCGACTCACTTGTCGCGGCACCCATCCTTGCAGTCACAGCCGACCAGAAACTCTGGGCCTGTGTTAATGAAAACGCCCTTGCCCGGGATCCGTTCCTTACTGTAGGCCACCTGGGGTGGGGGGGTGGTGTCAATCTCATTGACGCAGGAGAGGGGAACATCTTCCTTCCCATACGTGATGTCCAAAATGTAGTAAAAAGGTTTATAGGGCTGAAACTTGCGGTCCACGAGAACATACGGATCCAAACAGAACATCTCCAGGAAGAGGAAGTCACAGCCAGTCTCAAAAAGATAGCGCTCAATCTCCTGCATTGTCCGAAGGCAGAGGCCGCAGGGTGTCTTATAGATAACATGAAAGCCCATCTTGCGGTTGACTCGGCGGCGGGCTGTCATGCGCCGGAAGTCATAGAGCAGTGGCACCAGCAGCGGGTTCTTGCCCCGGTACTGGGCACTTCTCATAGGCCTGACTCGAGACAGACACGTATAGCTGCACACGTGGGGTAAGTAGAAGAGCTTCTCCATGGGGGCGCGGTAAGAGGGCTCGGCTGGGGCCCGCTCAAGCATACCATGGGAGGTGGGGGGCGCTGGGGGCGCTGGGGGCGCTGGCGGCGCTGGTGGCACCGCTGGGGCAGAGGTGGCAGAACTTAACGGTGACCTGCAAACGACAGGCGACAGATCGGGTGGGAGAACGACGGGACCTCTCGGCGGCATGAGGACCCCGAAGCTGGTGGACCCACTTTTCTCCCCAGTAGCTGTGATCCGGAAGCTACAGGTGACACGCAGAGTCGGGTTTTCCCGTCTTCATTCACCAAACCAGGACCATGAAAAGCCCTGGTGACTCCTCACTGACTGAAAACACCTCCACCTCAACAGCGTACCTTTTCTCCTAACATGTTTTTGGCCTGTGGATTATGGAAGCAGAGTCCAGTCTTCTGCCAATGCCTTTTCCCCTGTTATGTGTCCCACACACGTCTTTTTCCCCTGTGATTCAAGGAGGCAACAGTGATCCCTTTCTACTGTACTAACGACGATACCACGTTCGGTGACCAGTTCTCACAAACGACTTTCTAGTGATTCCTTATTTCTGGGCACTTAGTTCCTAATTTAATTATTTTACATGGTTTCTTCGAAACTTCCAGGTTAAAGCTTTCCTTTCAAGTTCAAACTCCTTGCCATCAATACCTTCCTTAACTAAGCCCCCTTGGAGCCACGTAACGTCCCCACACAGTGACCACTTAGTCCCCACAGCCACCTTCCTGCAGAGAGCCTGAGAGTTTCTCACCTATACGTCTGGTTGCTCCCGGGTTTCCCAGCAGGAACATTTTCACTGATCGCAGGAGACGTAGGGGAGGAATGACCAGAGCCCACAGATCCTGGCCGGAAGGATGTGCTCTTTTTGGCTACCTGCTTCCGAGACTGGGCAAGCTGACTTTCCAAGCTGCTAGGAGAGTGACATCATATAGTAAAGGAGACAGAAATTGCAAATATGAAAGAAACTAGCAGGTAAGAAAAAATATCACTCACTCATTGTCACCTGCTTGTGGGGACAGAGGGGGAGCAGGTGGGGCGGGCGGGGCAGGTGGGGCGGGCGGGGCAGGTGGGGCGGGCGGGGCGGGGGGAACAGGAGGGGCTGTAGGCTGTGGGGGCTCCGCTGGCTTGAACTGGGTCCCAGTACTGGTCAGATCCTGGGTATACTGGACCACAGGACCTTTGCTCCTCACAGCACCTATACAGGAAAAAGGGTATTAACCCCTGAAGATGATAGCTGCATCATATATTCATGCACATGCGTTCTCAATTTACATAACGTGGAAAAGCAGCAACATTCTGAGTAAGTTTTAAGAACCTCTGTTCTCAAGATTTACATCAAAGAGTGAAAATACTGGCATAGGCTGGCTTTGTCTCAAATAACAGACTTTATCTTCCTGCCCCAGAGGACTTAGTTAGTAATTATGTTACACTTCAGTGAAAACTTTTAAAAATATGTTCTTTGATCAACTAATTTAATCGGAAAGAACCAACCAGAAAGGAGACCAGGAACACATAAAAACAAAAGCAGTTTTGGCTTAAAAAAAAAAAATGGATGGATCATGGATAACATGAACGGCAGGTAAGCCTCATGTAGACGGCAGAGGCGACTACCAGCATCTCTACCCCTAGGCTAAGCCAGTTGTTTCAGGCCCTTACAGGGTCGTTCAGATGGAATCGGAGCCACGGCGTGTGCAGGCAGCACCACAAATCCACCAGCACTATTGGAAACAACTCAGGGCAAGGGCCTGTTTCCAGGAAGTCAGCAGTATCTTCCTGGTCATCGTACGGAACCTCCTTTGCTGCTTTGTGCATTTCTGTCCTCCCCCAGGGTGTCCTTCAGGACGTACCCATATTTGGACGTGTCCTGAGCGGTCCCCCTTGCTTCTTCTCTAGTGCAGAGGCTGAGGACGTCTTCATGCTGAACATGGGCTCTAGGCGTGTAGAGCCCCGGTAGATCCACTCACATCTCTTGTCATCCTAGAGGACCGGGAGGGGTGAGGGACAGAGGGAAATGGATTGAAGGCTGGAGTCTATCCTGCCGTCTGTGGAGAATATGCCTCCTTGTGCCTCCTTGAAGGAAACCTCCTGATGAGTCCCCAGTTCCCGATCTAGTCGGGAACTTACAGGATAAACTTACCTTACAGGAATATGAAGAAGAAAAACACACACTTCTTACTTAAGAAATGACAACCGTCGGGTGTATGAAGAGGAAAAACACACACTCCTTACTTAAAAAATGACAGGAGAGACAGGTGTTTATATTGACTATAAGAGGTGTGACAAGATCATAAGGCCTTAGGAACAAAAAGGACTGTGACTCTAAGGAAAGCAGGAGAGGGAAAGAGGACAGGTACAGAAGACTCACAGCTAACCCGGGCCTTGAAGGGTCATCAACACCTAATTCCTTGAGCCTCCTTTGTGTCTCTGCTACCAGAACCATGACCCTTGGCAAGTGGAACTGCCTCCTGTGTGCTCACGTATACCACGGGCGCCCTCCTGCGTGCTCATGTGCACAACTCTGTGCTCACGCGCACGACAGGCGCCTTCCGGTGTGCTTACGTACACTGTGGGCATTCTCCCGTATGACATGAGTTTCCGTAGAAAGAGAAAACCAAACCCACACACAGACTAGCATCATAATTAAATCAAGGAATTAATCTTCCATAACCATCCCAGAAACATAAAAAAGGACAGAGTAAAATTTGACCCAAAACAGTGAGAACAAACAGGAGGACACGAAAGAGGAAACTGATGGAGGACTCCAAAACCATCCTGATTACCACCTCTCTGCTCCCCCAACTCGCCCCACCCCTTGCCTCCAAGACTCCGGGGGGCTACAGTACCAGGAAGAGGATCCTGACGAGGCTGCCGTCTACCTCCTCGACCCGGGACTTCCACCACGTGCCTTCCCACTCGGTCTTGATCAGCTGGCCACTCTTGAGCAGCACCATCGGGCGGTTGGGGTAGGCTGTGATGTACTCCTCTATGAAGTCCCGGCAGGAGGTGTCTTCTATGTCCTCCCACGTCTTCTTCACTGTCCCAAGGAAGAACGAGGGCTGAGGGAGGGCAGGGCTTTTTTGTTTTTTTCCCAAGTGATCTTTACACCCAGTGAGCCAGGCAGGTGCCCCAGAGCATGTCTTGATCAGAAAAAAAAAATGAATGGTTGGCAAGGAGATGGTGGGTAGTTTTCAAGTTGGGAGGGAGAGAAAAAATAAATGAAAAAACATAACCTCCAGGGAAGCAAAACCAAGACTACCTGAAAGTACTGAACCTAATGTGTAAACTCACACACAGATCAGGTAAATACTGAGTAAGCAACAGGCAAATAGAGGGGAGTCACGCATTTCATAAAAATGGATGATTTGTTTGGGAAAATTCAAGTGGAGGGGCGCCTGGGTGGCTCAGCCCGTTAAGCATCTGATTCTTGGTTTGGGCTCAGGTCACGATCTCATGGTTTGTGGGTTCAATCCCCTGCATTGGACTCCGCACGGACAGCTTGCAATTTTCTCTCTCCCTCTCTCTCTGCCCCTTCCCCACTCACTCTCAAAATAAAAACTTAAAAAGAAAAAAAAGAAAATTCAATTTGAAATTCTTGCTAACTTGATATAAGTCTAGAGGTAAATCAAAAAAAGATCAGGCAGCATCATGAAATTAATAAAAGAAATATTTGACCTTCCTTCTCATTCTCTATCAGGCTACTTCTCTGGACCCCGAATGCATTTACTGCCTTGTTATGTGGAAACACAGCAGTGTTAGCTGATTCTTCTGTAATTAGAAATAATCGCGTGTTAATAGTCTATTCCCAAGCCAGAGACACGAGTGTAGAGGGCGGCCTGAAGCCCCCAGTGAACACAGCTTTTACGGAAAGCAGTAGGCAGACTATGGATTTATATAAATGTTAGGCAAGGTGTGAGACCAGGAAGCAAGTAACACTTAGAAATCACTTAGAAATGAAATCAAAACCTGCTACAATATGAATATCTACTGAAGGTCCGTCATGATCTCTTAGTGTCCCACTCTTGGACTACAAAGACTCAGAACACTAGAGATGAACAAACAGAACTGTATCTCTCAAAGGACGTTAACCAAATGTATGCTCTTTGAGATGGAAGCACCAAAAACAACAGGGCTCTGCAACTGATTATCTTGAGAAATACATGGTAGAGGAGGAAATGGACGGGACTCAGAAAGAAAGGAGGGACACTCACGTGGCCGGCAAATGGGATACAGTTCCGATTGTGTGACATAGGAAGCATACCCATCATCAAAGAAAATGAGAAACCTGTAAGGAAGGTGATGGTAGAAAGGTCAGGGGTTCTGATATTGAACATGACCTACAGAAATCAGCATAGTTGCTGCTCTTGATCACAGACAGGACACACTCCTGGGAAGATGTTCCAGTCCACGACTCTCTTCCTATTATCCGTCCTTTCAAGGGTTAGAATTCTCCCTGAATCTAACCAGCTTATCTCCGCTTTTCCAAAGGTTATTTATTCTTGTTACTCTGCTCAGACCATTTAGACTCCCCTTTCTTCTTCCCATTATCCTAACCACTGAACAATCTTGAGGCCTCTCCTAGTTTACCCCCAAGTTTTCTCCTGGAGGGAAAAAGAAAACAAAGAAGGAAGAATCACCCACATGATGTGTGTGGCGAAGAAGGAGCAAGGGTCTCTGGCCACTGGGGACTAAACACAAAAGCTAACTGTGAGAATAATGACTACAGTCAAATAGTCACTCTACTGGCCTTTGCTCTCTTCACAATCCTCTGTCCAGGTACCTGAGCTTGTTTTTGACGTTGGGTGTCTCAGCTACAATGCCAGCATAGAGCCAGACCTGATTCCCATCCTTGTACTTGGCCACCACTCGACTGCCCACAAACAGATTTTCGGCAGAAGGGTGGTAATCATAGGCAATATGGTTCCCTGACAGCAGACTCTTCCCTTTGTTGTCAAATTTCACCTTGTACTTCTTTCCTGGTCCTGAATAAAAAGAAAAGAGAAACACAGATTTTTAGAAACCATCGGTTTCCATGTAAGTATGACTGCTACATGGGAGACAAAAGGCAAGGTTGTGGGGAAAAGAAATGATCAGCAACAGAGGCCTGCAGGCTGCCTTTCATTAGCTCTTCTGCTAGCTTGAACATACCAACCGTCTGGATGGCAATGAGGGTGCCTTTGTGCCACGTCTTAGTTCTCTTCTTGCCCAGGATGCGCATGCTGACTATGAGGTCACCGTCTTTGCTCAGTTCTCCAGACATCTGATTCAAGGTTCCTACGGGATAGAGCAAGGTTGTTCTCAAGAGAGAGGGCATAGACTGGGCAAGGGCACGGACAAATAAAGAGGGCACGCCACAGTGACTAGGGAAGACGGGGCAATCAATGCTCCTGGTCACTGCTGCTCTCTTGCGCAGACCCAAAAAGCTACAGATGACTCAAGTACTTATGCAAATAGGAAAAACTTGCAAAAAAATTGAAATTCACATGTAATTCAAGAACATCTAACATTAACCAAATGTTTCCAACTCTTCATTAACAATATTAATTATACTCATTAAATGCTAAGTAGCGGTTATAAAACATTTTCTTGCAGGGAATCTAGTAACAGTCCCATTCAACAAAGCTTCCCTCAGACCTCTTTATAAGAATTTGAGTTGCCCTTTTTTTTAGTTTATACTTATTTTTGAGAGAGAGAGAGAGAGAGAGACCGAGTGTGAGAAGGAGAAGGGCAGAGAGAGACACACAGAATCTGAAGCAGGCTCCAGGCTCTGAGCTGTCAGCACAGAGCCCGATGTGGGGTCTGAACTTGTGAACCACGAGATCATGACCTGAGCTGAAGTTGGATCCTTAACCAACTGAGCCACCCAGGTGCCCCTGAGTTGCTCTCTTCTAATCTCCATCTAGAAGTAGTTCTGGCCACAGAGCTAAAAAAGGTATTTGGATAAAGCCACCACACATTGGAAAATCAGCAAAGACTTAAGCAGGCAAAAAGGAAAACCTCTGATGTTTAAAGAACCCAACAGAGTGGCACCTGGACAGCTCAGCTGGTTGAGCATCCAAGTGTTGATATCGGCTCAGGTCATGATCCCAGGGTCCTGGGATCAAACCCTGCATCAAGCTCTGTCCTGAGCATGGAATCTGCTTAAGTCTCAGTCTCTCTCTCTCTCTCTCTCTCTCTCTGTGCCTCCCATTTGTCTATGCCCCTCTCCCCAGCTTGAACACTCTAATGGAAAAAAAAAAGAAAAAAGAAAAAAGAAAAAGTATTTTAAAGAACCCCACAGAGGTAGAGGACTCTGAGAAGCTCAAACTCTGAGAAGCCAGTTATCCACGAAGCCTCTTTAGGAATTCACGCTCCCACCGACGCAGAGGAACCTCCTGACTCTAACCTTTATGTAGATCTTGGGAACTGCTCTTTTTGTTGACAGCATCCATGAACTTCTGGACATCTTGAGCTGATTTTCTTAGGGCAGCCATAGCTTCACGGAGCTATAAGAAAGAGGATGGGGGAAACAAGTTTTAAAATAGCATAGGTTGGGGCGCCTGGGTGGCTTAGTCGGTTAAGCATCCGACTTTTGCTTGGGTCATGATCTCGCGGTTCGTGGGTTCGAGCCCCATGTCGGGCTCTGTGCTGACTGCCAGCTCAGAGCCTGGAGCCTGTTTCAGAGCCTGTGACTCCCTCTCTCTCTGACCTTCCCCTGCTCACGCTGTCTCTCTCTCTCTCCTAGAAATAAATAAAGCATTAAAAAAAATTAAAAAAAAAAAAGCATGGGTTAAAGGCACCTGGGTGACTCAGTTAGTAAAGTGTCTGACGCCTGATTTCAGCTTAGATCATGATCTCACAGTTCCTGAGCCAGAGCTCCACCTCTCTCTTCTCTCTCTGCCCCTCCCCAACCCTTGTGCACGTGCTCTCCCCCTTTCTCTCTCTCGCATAAAATAAATACAAATATATTTTAATTTAAAAAAATGCATGGGTTAGACTTGAGAATAAGAACTCCTCTTTCAAAAAAACAAAATAAAATAAGCTATACTTGGAAGCTTATGGTTATCAGGCAAAACTGCCCTTCTCATAAATCTGGTTCAGAAATCAGCTTTAGGGAGCCTTCCTTGGTTAATCTCACTCAGCTGATGACCCCAAAATTCTATATTCACACAGGACTTGCACATGCATCTCCAAGCAACCTCTTCCACATCCTTAGAACATATACTAGAGGACTGGAACCCACAGGCCTGATTACAGAGTGGATGACTGTGTTGATGGCTGAAGTGACTGAATGATCAGGCCGGAAGTTTCTCCCATTTTCATATTCTTACCTCTCACCTTTACCTTCCCCATCCCAACTCACCTTCTGGTCTTTGGGTGTTCTGCTCCCAGCATCACCTATGGATGAGAAAACCTCTAATGAGTGTAAAATACTGATGCACAAGAATTTCTAAGAAATCAATAACTAAGCTACTTAAGGACATTGTCATGGAAGCATTACTACTAACAAGTAACAACTAAATATATAAATATATGTATAAAAGTACTAAATGGTCCAGAGAGATATACAGCAAATAGGGGACAGTGCTTACCTGGGGATAAAGTACCGGGATACGTGGTGGTAGTCCACAGGATTTTGGTTTTTCAGTGCGTATTTAATTTTTCTTTTTTAAAGTAGGCTCCATGCTCAATGTGGGGCTTGAACTCATGACCCTGAGATCAAGAGTTGCACACTCTACCGAAAGAGCCAACCAGGTGCCCCTATATTAAAATTTTTATAACAACAATTTGCTTATGGATTATTTGAATGATCTGACAAATGAGATGTGGTCAATGAATGAAGCAAAAGTGTTTATTCTTCAGTAGTGCTGTCCAATAGAACTTCCTGCTGTGATAATGTTCTATATTGCACTGTTAAAACTGTTAGCATTTGGCTACTATGCACATGAAATGTAGCTAGTCCAATGGAGAAAGTAAAATTTAAATTTCATTTGAAATTTAAAAAAATTCAGACATAATTCACATACCATAAAATGTATCCTTTAAAAAATGTTTAATTTCGGGTTTTCAGTATATTCACAAAGTTGTTGTACAACTATTGCTACCACCTGATTCCAGAAAATTTTTATCACCCCCAAAACAAAACTAACTAAGGAGTATGGGGTTTCTTTCTGGGGTGATGAAAACAACCATTAGCAGTAATTCCTCATTCAGCCTTCCTCCCAACTGCCAGCAACCACTAATCTCTTTCTGTCTCTATGGATTTGTCTATTCTGGACATTTCATAGACGTGAAATTATATTATATGTGACTCATCACATGAAATTCATTTCTTTTTATGGGTGAATAATATTCCATTGTATGAATATGCCACATTTTGTTTTATACATTCATCAACTGACGGACACTTGGGTTGTCTCCACTCTTTGGCTATTATGAATAATGCAGATTTGAACATTTGTATAGGCGCTTTTATATGGGAATAAGTTATCATTTCTCTTGGGTATTTAGTGAGGACTGGAACCGCAGGTCCATACTGTTTAACCATTTGAGGAACCGAGAGACTTCCAAAGTGGCTGTACCATTTTGTAATCCCACAAGCAATATAGAAGATTCCAATTTCCCCACACTCATCAACACTTGTTACTGTCTCTCTTTTTTATTACAGCCATCTTAGTTAGTATCAAGTGGTTCTGATTTGCATTTCCTTAAAGACTAACAATGTCAAGCATCTTTCCATGTATTTACTGGTCATTTACAAATCTTATTGGAAGAAATAACTATTCAAATATCTTGCGCATTTTCTAAGTGGGCTGCCTTTTTTTATCCTTGAGTTGTAACAGTTTTGTTTTTTTTTAATTTATTTATTTTGAGAGAGAAAGAGAGAACCCCAAGCAGGTTCTGTGCTGTCAGCTGAGAGCCCAACACAAGGCTGGATCCCATGAACTGTGAGATCATGACCTGAGCCAAAACCAGAAGTTGGACGTTTACCTAACTGAGTGAGCCATCTGGGCATCCCAACAGTTCTTTGTATATTCTGGAAAATACCAGACCCTTCACATTTCGCACAATTTAAATAGTCACATGTGCACATGGCGACTGAATTGGACGGTGCCAATTTAGAGATTTATAACATGTTTAAAAATGGAAAGCAGTAGTGCCTGGGTGGCTCAGTCAGTTAAGCATCTGACTCCAGACTTTGGTTCAGGTCATGATCTCGTGGTTCATGGGTTTGAGCCCCACAGG
Organism: Proteles cristata cristata; assembly: GCA_017311185.1. Taxonomy (NCBI): domain Eukaryota; kingdom Metazoa; phylum Chordata; class Mammalia; order Carnivora; family Hyaenidae; genus Proteles; species Proteles cristata. Next base: position 1,014,833 of record JAESUZ010002594.1, read on the forward strand.
CTCTGGGCTGACAGTGTGGAGTCTGCTTGGGATTCTCTCTCTCGCCTCCTTCTGTCCCTCCCCTGTTCATGCTCTTGCACACGTGTGCATTCTCTCTCTCAAAATGAATAAACTTAAAATAAATAAATAGAAATGGAAAGCAATGGTGGTAATCATTTCACAATTTAAATATAGATCAAATCACTGTTTCACACCTTAAACTAATATGTTATACATCAAATATATCTCAATAAAAGGAGGAAAAGGCAGCAAAAAAAGAAAAACTTAAAATTAAAAACAGGAAGTGGTGTCTGGGTGGCTCGTCGGTTAAGCATCCAACTTCAGCTCAGATCATGATCTCTCGATTCGTGAGTTCAAGCCCCACATCGGGCTCTGCGCTGACAGCTCAGAGCCTGGAACCTGCTTCAGATTCTTTGCCTCCCTCTCTCTCTGCGCCTCCCCTGCTTGCACTCTCTCTTTCTCTCTCTCAAAAATAAACATTAAAAAAATAATAAAACAAATTAAAAATGGAAAGCCATGTACATGTCATAAGAGCAATATCCACTTAACAAAATAGTTAAACTGTAACAACTGCAAATGAGGTTCATAAAGAATCTTCAATAACAGGAGACTGCTAAAGACACATTAAGTTTTAAAAGTTAGGATACATAGTAAGTTACTGGATATGAATTCAATCTCGGAGAGAATACAGACATTCCTATGCATTCCTCAGATAGCTGTAAATATAGACCTCCCACAATTGTAAAAGGCTTCAAAATACATGTCCTATATTTCTGAAGGGAAAGTTCCTAATCTTGTAGAGCCTTTGTATAAGTGCACCTTAAAAGTATTCATGTGGTAAAAAAAATCCAATTAAAAGGACCCACAGTAAAAATTAAACCTCCCTAATACTCCTGCTTCTAGTTACTCTCCTCAGAAACAACCAGTCTTAGCCGTTTGTTTTACAGCCAAAGATACATGTAAATATGTACTCTTTTCCCTTTCTATTGTTTTACTCACCTTCAACACGCAGTTTTTATGTTGCTTTTTATCCTTATGGTTCAAATATCTAGGAAAGTATTCCCTCATAATACCTATATATCTAATTCTTTTTACCCATTTTTTTTATTGTGGTAAAATATGCATAAATAAAATACATACCACCTTAACCGTTTTCATATATTCATACTGTTGTGCAACGATCAACATTACTGAAAAATATTAAGGACTAAACAAATAATGTTTATGTAGAACAAATAAGTAACATGAAATTATCAGCTATTCCTAAACTGATCTTTTAATAATGTCAATAGTTTTTTTTTTTTTGGCAGGGAGGGAGGGAGCGGAGAACACAACATGCTGAGTCTCAAATACATGTATAAACACAAGAGGTAAAAAGAACCAAGACAAACATGAAGAAGAACAACAAAGCAAGGCGACTGGGAGTTAACAGATACAGAAAGTAACAAAGTCCAGTTATACTTAATACAGAACTGAGAGAAGAAAAAGTGACAGACCAATGAAAAAGAACAGAAAGTTCAGAAACAAACCAATACATATGGAAATTATTTATTTAATGTTTATTTATTTGCTTGAGAGAGGGAGGGAAAGAACAGGGAATCCTGAGCAGGCTCCACACCGTCAGCACAGAGCCCGACATGGGGCTTGAACTTACGAACCATGAGATCAGCACCTGAACCAAAGTCAAGAGTCAGAGGCTTTACTGACTGAGTCACCCGGGCGCCCCTGGAAATAATTTATGATAGAGTAGACAATATAAATCGGTAAGAAGGGATTCATTTCAATACTGGTGCTGTAACATTGATTAATAACCATATGGGGAAAAAATTGGATCTTTACCTCAAATTCTACACAAAAAATAAGTTCCAGTTGAATTAAAGGCTTGAATATGACAGGTAAAACTATGAAACTTCCAAAGGGAACATAAATGACCTTTATAATAAAGTGTTGGGGCAGAAAGGATATAAAATAGTGACCACAAAAAAAAAATCCTAAATTGTAACATCTGTTTATCAACAAATAATGTAACAAGTAAAGATAAACCATAAGCTGGGAGTGATACTGCAGAGGATTAGTAATGGCAATGATCACTGAGCAAACCAGAGACATAAACGGACATTTCAAAAAAAAACTACAGATGACTCACAAACACATGAAAAGATGCTCAAGTTCATCAGCAGGGAAATAAAATTTAAAAATCACAATATCAAGTGTTGTCAAGTACATGTAGCACGGGACATCTCAACCACTGGTAGTTATAAATATAAACTGGTACAACCATTTTGGAAAGCTATTTAGCCGTTACTTATCTAGTAATGTTAAAATGTCCATATCCTAAGAACTTGCAACTCTTCTCTTAAAAAAATTTAGTAAGACTGCCAAAATTTAGGAAGATTCTTGCATATGTGGATTAGGAATCGCGTACAAGAATATTTAGGGCATGATTTGAATTGAAAACAAATGCAATGTCAACTGACAGAAGAGACGCTGTGTCATATTCACACGACGGAATACTAACTGCGGTATCTCCTGAGCTAAACGCCACAGCCAGCAAGGTGTTAATGAAGTGACTAGAGAATGCACACACTATGAATGGTCCCACTTCTGCAGTTAAAAAAAGGCAAAACCAGGGCACTTCTTATAACAGTGATATGAGAATAGTAATATGCATGATTCCCCTACACAGAAAACAAGTATAAAATTGGAAACAAAATGTTAAAAACAATCATTTCAGGGCACCGGAAATTGACCAAAGGCAAAGAATCAATTGGAAGTATTTGTTCCTGAAAAATTGCTTAAATCCTGGTAAGAAAGAAGTCTGTTGACAGCTCCCATTCCTACTCCACACCCTGAGTCCCTGTGTGGTGAGTGGCAACTACGGCCTGACCATGGAGGCGCTGGCCATGGCAGTGAGTGGCTTCACGGGCCTGGGGTTGCAGCTCTGGTTTAGGGTGAGTAGCAAACCGGTCAGAAATGTAACAAGCAGATCCTGAAAATGAGACAGCCATAGACGGGATCCGATAAATTCTCTATACATTCCTGAGTGACCACTAAACTCACTCGCTAAAGTATGCAAAAAAAAAAAAAAAAAAAAAGAGGGGCTGATTAAGAGCCAAGCTAACATATATAAAGTTACATATATACACATATGTACGAATCTGTGGGTGACTGCTAAACTATGCACATACAGTAAAGATGCAGGAAACCCAATGGAGACTGGAGAACTAGGTGCAACTCTGAATGCATTCTCTACACTTCTGTAAAACTTAGCGGCTACACTATGTAACAAAGGGGGACAAAAGTTAGGAGCCAAGCTAACATATACATAGTTCAAATTTAAAAACTGAGCAGGGACATCACCTCTACACTACAGGGAAGACAGAGTTGGCAGCATAAGAAAGAGAACTTAAAAGTGTTCAACTTTCAACAAAAAAATGAAACATGCAAAGACACAGGAACTATGCCCTAGGCTCCGGGAACAAAACCCTGGGAGTGGAAACTGACTTGCCGCCTGGGCCTACATACTGAATTTATAAATATGCTCAAAGAACTAACGCAAATTACATTCAAAGATTTAAAGGAAACTATGCTAATACTTGGTATACAAAAGCCTTGACTATAAAAAGAAGCAAATGGAAATTCCAGGGTTGAAATTACAAAAACTGAAACAAAATACAGTAAAACCTTGGTTTCTGAGCAAAATTCATTCCAGAAACATGCTTATAATCCAAAGCACTTGTACGTCAAAGCAAATTTCCCCATAAGAAATAATGGAAATTCAGATGATTCGTTCCACAACCCAAAAATATTCATATAAAAATGATTACAATACTGTAGTACGAAATGATAAAGAAAATACAAAATACAAAGAAAAATAAACAAATTAACCTGCACTTACCTTTGAAAACCTTTGTGGCTGGTGTGAGGGAGACAAGAGAGAGGAGGGTTATTGTGTGGGACGACTTTCACTGTCACTATCGGAATCATTGCTATCTACTGGCTCAATGGAATCTTTTTCTTTTTGTGCAATTTTAATAAGGAACCTATCCAATGCCTCCTTTTGAGGATTTCGCAGAAATGTGAGATTGCACTGATAATGACCCACAATCCCACAGTGAGAGAGAACCATGGCTCAGCTGTGATCACGTGACGTTTGGTATTATGTACTACTCGTACTGGAAGACACCGCTTGCTTATCAAGTTAAAATTTATTAGAGATGTTTGTTCGTCTTGCAGAACACTTACAGAACAGGCTGCTCTCACAATCCAAGGTTTTACTGCATTCACTAGAGAGGCTAAAAAAGCAAATTTAAAATGGCCGAAGAATAAGTAAACTAACTGATACCTATGTAGAGATGTTGCCCCATCCAAAGCACAAAAAGAAGACTGAAGAAAACTGAACAGTGCCTCAGAGATTGTGGGACAATGTGAAGCATTTTACCGTATGTGTAAACGAGGATCTCAGAAGGCAAGGGAAGAAATAATGACTGAAACACTTCTAAATTTGATGAAAAATATGATCTACAGGTCCAAGTTCCATGAATCTCAAATAGGACAAATACAGAGAGAATTATACCTAGACACAACCTATTCATACTACTAAAATCAAAAGACAAAAATTTAAAAGCAGTAAAACAAAAATGACTCACATCCGGGCACAAAATTTTCACCTGACTTTCCATCAGAAATAATGGGGGCCAGAAGGCACTGATGTGGCATATTCCAAATGCCAAAAGAAAATAGTGAACCAAGAATGCTTTATCTCAGATAAATGAAGAGAACTGACTTTTAGTAGAACTACAAGAAATGTTTTAAAATATTTATTTTGAGAGAGAGGAAGAGAGAGAGAGAGAAAGAGAGAGAAATGGAGGAAGGAGCAGAGAGAGGGAGAGAGAATACTAAACACGCTCTGTTCTGTCAGTGCACACAGCCTGACGTGGGGCTCAATCTCACAAGTGCGATCATAGCCTGAGCCAAAATCAAGAGTTGGACACTTAACTGACTGAGCCACCCAGGTGCCCCAGAACTACAAGAAATATTAAAGGAAATCTTTCTGGATGGAAAAGGATGACACCAGATCATAACACTCAGATCCATAGGAAGGAATGAAGAGGAATGGAAATGTAAACATCTGGGCCAATACATATTTTTCCTCTTTTCTTCCCTATAACATCTTTAAAAGTAAGATTATTTCCGGGGCGCCTGGGTGGTTTAGTTGGTTAAGCGTCCGACTTTCGCTTAGGTCATGATCTCACGGTTCGTGGGTTCGGGCCCCGCGTCGGGCTCTGTGCTGACTGCCAGATCAGAGCCTGGAGCCTGTTTCAGTCTGTGACTCCCTCTCTCTCTGACCCTCCCCTGCTCACGCTGTCTCTCTCTCTCTCCCAGAAATAAAAAATTAAAAAAAAAAAAAAAAACATTAAAAAAGATTATTTCCGACAAAAATTCTAACACAAAATTGTTGCCATTAAACATATGTAGATACAATATATTTGGTAACAGTATCACCCAAGAAGAGAGTGAATATGGAGCTATACTGGGGCAAAGCTGCTATATTTGACCAGAATTAAGTCAGTATTAACTTATAGTAGTTAGTGACCAGATAAATATGAAAGTAGTTTTTTTTTTAAAAGCCCCCCACCCCCAATCGAGGAATTAAATTGATTCACTGAAGGGGCGCCTGGGTGGCTTAGTCAGTTAAGCGTCCGACTTTCGCTTAGGTCATGATCTCAAGGTTCATGGGTTCGAGCCCTGCGTCGGGCTCTGTGCTGACTGCCAGCTCAGAGCCTGGAGCCTGTTTCAGTCTGTGACTCCCTCTCTCTCTGACCCTCCCTGCTCACGCTCTCTCTCTCTCTCTCTCTCTCCTAGAAATAAATAAAAATAAATAAATAAATAAAATAAATTGATTCACTGAAATATTTGTTTGACACAAAGAAAGCAGTAAAGAACAGATAAATATAAAAGACATGGGACACAGAGAGAAAACGCAAAATGGCCAATATAAATCCACCCATACGGATTCATGTCGACTGTGAATGGACTCACTACTAAATAAAAAGGCAGAAACTGTGAGAAGGGATGAAAAAAAGATAAGATCTGGGGCACTTGGGTGGATCAGTCGGTTGAGTGTCTGACTTTAGCTCAGGTCATGATGATCTCATGGTTTATGAGTTCAAAGCCATGCGTAAGGCTCTGTGCTGACAACTCAAAGCCAGGAGCCTGTTTCAGATTCTGTGTCTCCTTCTCTCTCTGTCCCTCCCCCACCAGTGCTCTGTCTCTTTCTCTCTAAAATAAACATACATTAAAAAAAAAAAAAGACAAGCTCTAACTATATGTTATATATAAGAGATACACGAAATTCAAAGATAAAAAAGACAGAAAAAGACAAAACATGCAAACAGTAATCATAACAGAAATGGAAATGCTACATTAGTATCTGACAAAACAGACTTTAAGACCAGGGATATCTCGAGACACAAAAAGATATAATAATAAAAAAAATAACTATAAATGAATAAATAACAGAGTCTCAAAATATAGGAAGCAAAAGCTGAAAGAACTGAAAAGACAAACAAGTCAGCAATTTTAGTTCAAAATTTCAAAACTCCTTTGCAAGTTATTGTTAAAACAACCAGACAATCGATAAGGACACAGAAGACTTGAATAGCACTATCACCCAACTTAACCTAACCAACATTTGTAAAATACTCCATCCAACAGCAGCAGAATACAAATTCTTTTCAAGCACACATGGATCATTCTCCAGGCCAGACAGTATGCTAGGCGATTTAAAAAGCATTTAAATACATTTAAAAGATTAAAATAATACAAAGTATGTTTTCTGACCAAAACTGTATTAAATTAAAAAGTCACAACAAAAAGAAATCTGGGAAATTCCTGAATACTTGAAATAAACCATTGGTTGAAGAAAAATCACAAAGGAAATTAAATTATGAGTTAAAGGAAAATGAAAATATGGGACGCTTGGGTGGCTCTGTCGGTTGAGTGTCTGACTCTTGATTTCAGCTCAGATCATGATCCTAAGGTCATGGGATCAAGCCTTGGGTTGGGCTCTGTGATAAGCACAGAGCCTGCTTGGGATTCTCTCTCTCTTCCTCTCTTTCTGCTCCTTTTCCCCACTCTCATTCTCTAAAATATAAATTAAAATATTAAAAAATGAAAATGCAACATATAAAATTTATGAGATGCAGTAAAGCAATGCTTAAAGGGAAATTTACAGCTTTAAATGTTTATATTAGAAAGGAAAGAAGTCTAAAACCAAATCAACAACCTGTTTTCATTTTAAGCAACTAGAAAAAAAAAGAGCAAATCAAACCCAAGCATGTGGGAGGGAGAAAATAATAAAGATGAGAGTAGAAATCAGTGTAACAAAAAACAGGAAAACAGTAGAGAAAAATAAATCAATGGACACAAAAACTGGTTCCTTGAAAAAGAGCAAAAGAACTGACAATCTTTCAGCCACATTAACCAAGGGAAAAAAAGAGATCCAAATAACCAGTATCAGGAATGAAACAAGAGACATTACTACAGAACCTACAGAAATTCAAAAGAAACATAGGGAATACTATGAACTTCATGGCAATAATTTAGACAACTAAGTGAAATAAAAATTCCTAGGAAGATATAAATTAACAAAATTGACTTGAGAAGAAATAGAAAGTCCAAATGGGTGTATCAGGTAAAGAAAATTAATTAGTAATTAAAAATCTTCCCACAATAAATTCAATGTGGTATCCTGGAATGGGAAAAGCCCAGAAATCCAAAGTGTGGAATTTAGATAAAAGTAATCCACCCATGTTTGCTTCTTAGTTTTGGCCAATGTTTCACCATAACAAAATACTAACACTAGGGTCGTTTGGGTGGCTCAGTGTGACTCTTGATTTTGATTCAGGTCATAATCTCATGGTTCAAGAGATCAAGCAAGCCCAAGTTGAGTTCTGAGCTAACAGCCTGCTCTCTCCCTCTCTCTCTGCCTCTCCCCCACTTGTGTACATGCACATGTTCTCTCTCTCTCTCTCAAACTAAATAAACATTAAAAAATACTAACATTAGAAGAAATTGGTGGAAAGTATGCAGGAACTCTCTGCATTATCTTCACAATTTATACAAAAATAAAACTATTTCAAATTGGGGCACCTAAGGTGGCTCAGTAGGTTGGGCATCTGACTTCAGCTCAGGTCATGATCTCATGGTTCGTGGGTTCGAGCCCCGCGTCGGGCTGTGTGCTGGCAGCTAGCTAAGCCTAGAGCCTGTTTCAGATTCTGTGTCTCCCTCTCTCCCTGACCATCCCCTGCTCACGCTGTCTCTCTCTTTCAAAAAATTAAAAAAAAAAAAATTAGTGCAATCTTTGTTAATCAGCTTAACGATTAACCCACAACCCTCGGACCAACTAATTATTGCAATCTTTGTAAAAAAAAAAAAAAAAAAGAAGAAATAATACTATTTCACACAAATTCAGAGGAGGGTACATTTCCCAACTCATCTTTATAAGCTCCATATTACCCTAATACCAAAGCCAAAAAACCACATCACAATAAAACTAAAAACTTACAGTTCTCATGACCATATGTGCAAAAACTCTTTTTTCTTAAAGTCCTCCAGAAAACTACTTTTTTTTTTTTAGTTTATTTATTCATTTTGAGAGAGAGTATGAGCAGGGGAAGGGCCGAAGAGGGAGAGAGAATCCCAAGCAGGCTCCCTGTCAGCGTGGTGCCCAATGGAGGGCTTGAACTCATGAACTGTGAGATCGCGACCTAAGCCAAAATCAAGAGCCAGGCGCTTAATCAACTGAGCCACCCAGGAGCCGCAGATGCAAAAATTCTTAACAAATACTAGCAAATTCAATATGGAACAGAAGCAACTTCCTTCAACCTGAGAAAGGATACCTACACAAACCTTAAAGCTTACAGTATAATTAATACCCAAAGACTAAATGTGTCCCCCTAAGATCAGAAGGAAAGGATGTCTACTCTCAAACTCGTATTCAACATTGTACTTGAGGTTCTAGTGAGTACAATAAGGCAATAAAAAAGAAATAAAAGACATCTAGATTAGAAAGAAGTAAAATTGACTTTATTTGCAGACAGCATGACCTAATATATAGAAAATCCCAAGGGATCCACAAAAAGCTTCTAAAACTAACAAGTGACCTTAATAAGGTCATAGGCTACAAGATTAATACACAAAAATCAACTATATTTTCATATCCTAGCAACAAACAATCCTAAAATGAAATTAAGTAAATAAGCTCACTTATATCAGCATTAAAAAGAATAAAACACTTAGGACAAATGTACCTTGTTAATGCACTAGAAGACTATTTGCTAAAAAGGGAATGCTCCCCAAATTGGCCTTTAGATTCAATATAGTTCTATTAAAAATCTTAGTAGGTTCTAAAAAAATGTTCTTGATAGAAACTGACAAATGATTTCAAAATTTATTTCAAAGTCATATGATGGGGTGCCTGGGTGGCTTAGTCGGTTAAGCGTCCGACTTTCACTTAGGTCATGATCTCACGGTTCGTGGGTTCGAGACCCGCGTCGGGCTCTGTGCTGACTGCCAGCTCAGAGCCTGGAGCCTGTTTCAGTCTGTGACTCCCTCTCTCTCTGACCCTCCCCTGCTCACGCTGTCTCTCTCTCTCTCCTAGAAATAAATAAAACATTTAAAAAAATTAAAAAAACAAAAAAACAAAAACAAAAACAAAGTCATATGAGATACAAATATACTTGCAGCACTTTCATTAGGTGATTTTAATACTTACCTTTCAAACTATAGCAAAAAAAGCAGTGTGGTGCTGGTATAAGAACAGATTATTTAGAGCAATGTGACAGAACAGAATCCAGAAAGAGACCCTCATATATGTGGCCAGTTGACTTTTGACAAGGGTACCGAAAGAACAGACTTTTCAACAACTGGTGATGGAAAAATTGAACAAGCCATAAGCAAAATAAACGGCCCAAACACTCTCAGTCTCTGCCTTGAGAATTACTACTCCTATTATTTTTTTTAATGTTTTTATTTATTTCTAGGCGAGAGAGACAGCGTGAGTGGGAAGGGTCAGAGAGAGAGGGAGACACAGACTCTGAAACAGGCTCCAGGCCCTGAGCTGGCAGTCAGCAAAGAGCCCGACACAGGGCTCAAACCCACGAACCGTGAGATCATGACCTAAGCGAAAGTTGGACGCTTAACCGAAAAAGCCACCCAGGCGCCCAAGAATTATTACTCGTAAAAGACACCGTTAAGAAAATGAAAAGGCCACGTTTGAGAGAAAGTGCTTCTAAAATATATCTGATAAATGAATTGTACCTAAAGCCTGAGTTCTTGAAGTCAAAAGAAAGGGGTTTGCTAATAAAAAGACGACACAATTTAAAAAAAAAAAAAAACCCGCAAGATTTGAATGGATGTTTCTCAAAAGAACGAACACAACTGGTAAATTAAATATGTGAAAAGATGCTCAACTTCCTTAGGGAAATGCAAACTACAATCACAACTCGATACCGCCACTCACACCCGAAAAACTAAAATAAAAGACTGACAATACCAAGCACCAACAAGGATGTAAAGAAACGGGAACTATCTCACTTTGCTTGTGGGAATGTAGAATGGTAGAGGCACTTTTGAAGAGAGTACAGCAGTTTGTTAAAAACTCAAATGTACACTTATCTTAACCCCTAACAATTCTACTCCTAGGCGGAATGTCCAAGAGACACGAAACACAACATCCACATAAAGACTTATGCACAAATGCACATGGCAGCATGACTCCTAATAGCCCCAAACTGGAAACAACCCAAATACTTATCAATTAAAGAATGGATAAAACCATGTGGTATATCCATAAAATGGAATATTATTCAGCAGAAAAAAGGAGCAAACTACGGATACATGCAACAACATGGGCTAATCTCAAAAACATTATGCCAAGTGACAGAAGCTAGATACAGAAGACAACAAACTGTGATTCTATTTAAATGAGATTTCTAGAAAAGGCAAAAAGCAAGCAGATGAGTGGTTGCCTGAGAGTGAAAATAGAGAATGCAAACAGGGACGAGAGCCCTTTTTGGGTTAATGCAAGTGCTCTAAAACTGGACTGTGGTAAAGCCTGGACTACTGTATAAATTTACCAAAACTTAAACTCTATACTTAAAGTGGGTAAATTTTATAGTCTGTAAACTGTACATTAAAAAAAACCCTCAAAAATAGACAAAACCAAACCAACTACCATTTTGAAATACATATATACATATAGGTGCTAATGCCAACTATAAAGAAAAGGAAGGGAATTCAGAATAGAAGTTACACAGAATGGGGAAAAGAAGGTCAATCAATCTGGAAGTAGAACGTAGAGGATATCTATGATACTGATAATGTTCGATTTCTTTCGTAACAGACAAGTTCAACAGTTTAGAGTATGGAGTCAGTGACAATGATTTCTGCTCTTTTCTTCTTTTATGTTTATCTTCCTGTGTTGCAGTTTCAGTCCTGAGATTTTCCTACCCAGAGCCTATCTCTTACCTGAATCAATACTGAGGACATCATCATCTTCATCGGGAATCTCGATTATTTCTGTAGGCTGGGAAGCTTCATCCTCGGAGCTACTGTCCCGGTACTGTAGTCCCAGTTTGGAATAAAAGTCCTTCACCAAAGACTCACAGTTAGTCACTGCCCTAATGTTGGAACACATGTAGAAAAGGTCAAAGACAGCAGAAATAGGTACAAAAGCCATCAGAATTTATATATATTTAAGTATACACTGACCTCAATTTAAACAGGCCATATTTCAAAGTGCCTCCATTTAGAACTTAAAATGCTTTTCTCGAGGCACCTGGGTGGCTCAATATGTTAAGCGTCCAACTTTGGCTCAGGTCATGATTTCATGGCTTGTGAGTTTGAGCCCCACGTCAGGCTCTGTGCTGACGGCTCAGAGCCTGAAGCTTGCTTCTGTATCCGTGTCTCCCTCTCCTCTCTGCCCCTCTCTGGCTAGTGCTCGCACTCTTTCTCTCTCTCTCAAAAATTAACTTAAAAAAAAATAATAATAAGGGGCGCCTGGGTAGCTCAGTTGGTTAAGCATTTGACTTCAGCTCAGGTCATGATCTCAGGGTAAGTTCGAGTCCCGCATCGGGCTCTGTGCTGACAGCTCGGAGCCTGGAGCCTGCTTCGGATTCTGTGTCTCCCTTTCTGCCCCTCCCCTGTGTGTGTGCACTCGATCTCTCTCAAAAATACACATTAAAAAAATCTAAAAAAACAATAATAAAATAAAATGCTTTTCTCATAGAAAAATGTTTAAATAGTGGTTTCAGACTAGATGCTCAAAAATCCAAAATAACCCCAAAGCACAGTCCTCTCAACCTTATGTCAGCATTTACCTTGCTATGTGAAAATGTCTTCTAAGTGACAATGAAGGCACTAGACACAAATCTTCTGGGGATTTCTGAGTAGATACAGGGCTCCTGCTCCACGGTTTCATAAGCCAACAATGATTCACAACCCTCGCACCCCAGATCATCCCAGTAAGAAAACAAGGCAACTGTTCTGAAGCAGAGTGCAGGGGAGAGACCTCCTCTACTGCTGAACAGACATTGGCTTCTGACATGTGAATATTCTACATACATGGGTGGTTGTGAGGTTAGATTTTTATAAATGTTTATTTTTAAACAAAGAGAGGCAGGGTGCGGGGCAGGGGCAAACAGAGAGGGAGAGAATCCCAAGTCGGTTCACGCCATGAGCACAGAGCCCAAGGCGGGGCTAGATCCCACAAATTAAGAGATGATGACCCAGGTAGAAATCCAGAGTCAGACGCCTAAGTGACTGAGCCACCCGAGTGCCCCCTGAGGTCAGAGTTTTGACCCTCACCTTTGAGAAACAGCAAGGTCCTACACGTCTGTCCTTTGTAATGTATAAGGTGGTTGGCACAAGCTCATGTACATGTATACTAGTAAAATGTCTGCCAAGAGGGGAGATTTCGGATTTTCCACACAGCCCCTCACCTGGACGCATCGTCAAAGAGCTGATCGACATGGGCCACTTCAGATTCCTTCTGTATCACCCACGTCTCCAACTCTGCCAGTTGCTTCTTACGCTGCTGCACACAATCCATCTTCTCTAGTTCTTCATCGATGAACTGCCGTAGCTCCTCCATGGAGATACCCAGCTCCTCGACCACCGCCTGCTGCAGCTCTGCAATCTCATCAGACTCCACTGCGGCCGCGGCTGCGTCCAAACCAATGCATCCGGGGATGGAGGACATGCTGCTGTCCTCTGCGCGGAACAGAAAACTGAGGTTACCTTTGGAATTATTATAAGCACCCACTCTCAGTTCCCGAACACTCATTCCTTCACTACCACTTCTTACTCAAGTACAATTAGGTTTGATTCTATGTTCTCTCTCTCTCTCTTCTGCATCTGATGCTAAGATGTTGTGGCATTCATATCCTATAGACCACAGGCCTGGATAAGATTGAAAAGTTTGAGAGCATGGAACACATGTATTATGCAACGGGGAGCTACCGAAAATAATGTTTCAGGAGGAAACAATCCATTTGTTGAGGAAACTATTTCTATGACCTGTGTTCCTTAACTGACGAAAGAGATTAATCTTTGTTTGCATGTTATGCCTAATTTGAACAATTATCTCCACTTGGAGGGAGGGAGGGATGGTTTACAACTCATTAATTCATTGTTTTCTCTTGAATTACTTGTTCGCTATACATCACCTTGCTTCCATGTGGAAACTGACTTTTAAAGTCTATTAACACTTAGGCATACAAAAGCAAAGAGGTTTCCCCTAAGTAAAGGAAAATTAAAGCAATCTGGGAAGAAAATGCGGCTACCTAAAAACTCCAATCCAAATACCCCACGCATAGGTGTTAACTGCTCTTCTGATCAAACGGTGAGAGCAAAACTGATGCCGGAAAGCCGTGCGACCCCAAGGCCAGTCCTCACTGCCTCCATCTTTCCTCTGCCCACACGCCGCCCCACCCCCGCGCTACCCTTTCTGGGGGTGCGTCCCATCCACCCTGCAAACCCAGTTCAACCCCGCCCCCGCTCCCTGCCCGGGGAAGACTTCCTTCCCACCCTCGCCCAACCTCCTCCCACAAACAAAACATTCCAGACGTGCCCCTGGTCTCCAAATACCTCAATTAGCAGTAGTTCCCACACCTCCCTGCTTCCAGCTACAACAGTTCTTTTTCGCCAAGCGGACCCCAGGCTCGAGAATCTGGGGTCGGCCTCGATGGGGAAGAACGAAACCCTAAGGAAAGGGAGCAGGGGGAGGGGAAGAAGCGTGAGGGAGGGAGGGAAAAGGAAGCAAAAGAGAGGCCCGGAAGCAAACCTCAGGTGCCGTTCCGGTCGCCACGACGGTAGCCTGCCGGGGTCAAATCCAAAGCCTCTGAACGCCCCTCCAAGGCCAGGCAAATTCGAGCGAGTACGCATGCGTCAAAGGAGAGCCTTCCGGGACACACGTGAGAGGCCACTGGCCGCGGGAGGTAGGCGTGGCCTAGAGTGTGTTATAGAAGCTCCACCTCTTCCGCCCCCTTCCCCCAACCAGTGTCAGCAATAACTAAGTTTCCTGTTTAAAGACTGGACCAACCGTTGGGGCTTAGTTTTTTCTTCTCACTTCAGTTTGTTTTATTACAAAGTGGTACAAATTGTAACAAGTGGAGGAATATCAAGATATAATAAGAAAAACTTGACAATACCCTCTCCTCCCCCGACTCACCACTCGTGCTGCTTTGACCTAAAGTAGCTTATTTTTCTAGGCTTGTCCTTAGACGGTCATGAATGTGGATTTTTTGTGAAGAGTTTATTTTTAAGCAATGTTTACACCCATTGCAGGGCTCAACCCTTATGTCAAGAGTCGCATGCACTACTTGTGCCCCTAAATGTGGATTTGTTTTGTTTAGTGTTTATTTCACATGTGGATATCCTTTGAAATCAACATTTGTCTTTTTCATAATTGCATAGTACTTCATAGTGTAGAAAAACCATAGTTAGAAAGATGCTCGCACTACAGCCTGTATTCATTATGAATAGTGCGACAATAAACATCAACGTGCTTTTGAAGTAGTACTTTTATTTCTGTGGAAGAGATTCTCCACAATGGAATCTGAGTTAAAAAGAATATATATGTACTTTTTTTTCATTTTAATAGAATCTCCTGTCAAATTGCTTTTCAAAAAGGTTGAAACAATTTTTACTTATAGCAAATATCTGGAAGTATGTTTCCCCACGCCCTCATTAGGATTGGATGTTAAGTGTCTATTTAATTTTTAAGCATTTGATGGTCTTTTAAAAAAACTTTTTTTTAATGTTTATTTAATTTTGAGAGAAAGAGGAAGCAGGGGATGGTCAGAGAGAGAGGGAGACACAGAATCTGGAGCAGGCTCCAGGCTCTGAGATATCAGGACAGAGCCTGACGTGGGGCTTGAACCTACAAACCTTGAGATCATGGATGACCTGAGCAGAAGTTGGACGCTTAACCTTCTGAGCCCCCAAGGTGCCCCTAGAATTTGATGGGTCTTAAAATAGTATCTGCATCAGGATAGACTAAGTAGTGTTGCGGAAACAAATGACTCCAAAAGCTTAAAGCAAAAACTGTATTTATTGTTCACACTGCATAATCATCTTTAGAAAGTTGACATTGGAGCTTTGCTAGGTACTTAAGAACCCAGGCTGATGAATAAATCAGGCCAGAGGGAGAGACCGCTAGAGGGTCTCATACTGGCAATTAAAGTGATTCATTCAGGATACTCATTAAACAATTCATTGGCCTGACTGAGTCACAAGGCCCTACCCAGCCACAAGGGGACCAGTAAGATCAGTCATGTCTCATGTTTGGAAAGAGAGCGAACTGGGTGTATTCGATGAGCAACCACTATTGACTACACCGTATTTCATTATTGCTCTAATTTGTTCAGCTATATTTACACTAATGCCACCTAACTTCATTTAAAAGGTACAAACCAGGGGCGCCTGGGTGGCTCAGTTGGTTAAGTGTCTGAGTTCGGCCCAGGTCTTGAGCTCAGGGTTCCTGAGTTCAAGCCCCGCATTGGGCTCTGTGCTGACAGCTCAGAGCCTGGAGCCTGGAGCCTGCTTTGGATTTTGTGTTTCCCTCTCTTTCTGCCCCTCCCTCACTTGCTCTCTCACTATCCCTCTCTCTCAAAAAAAAAAAAAAAAAAAAAGGTACAAACCAGATCCTCTGTGTAAGACTGGAAATAGAGCTTGGGCAGTCTTGAAAACCTCCCTTTGTGACCACACTTTATTTGTGCTCATTTCACCTGTCCATCAGTTTCCTGAGACTACTGTAAGTGCCTATTTACAATTGTTTTTTTAAAATTTTAAATGTTTATTTATTTTTGAGAGAGACAGAGAGCTGTCAGCACAGAGCCCGATGTGGGGCTCAAACTCACAGTCTGTGAGATCATGACCTGAGCTGAAGTTGGACGCCCAACCGATTGAGCCACCCAGGCGCCCCTCCAATTGTTAAGACACTAGGAAATGAGTTCCAGAAAAGTGAAAGTGTCCTCTAGACATTTCAAATTCAGCAAGTTCCTAAGTAATCTTGTGGTATTACTTTCTAACTTGAGCTAGAAAATTGAGACATATTACTCCCTATAAAACACACATGCATGCACGTGCACACGTGCGCACACACACACACACACACCATATTTATTGAATGTTTACTTCATACCAGGCACTGTTCTAAGCACTTTACGATTGTTCCTTTATTTAATCCTCACAATAGTGCTGTGAGGTAGGAATTATTATTATATCTTTTCTATAAATGAGAAAACAGACACACAATTACATTTCCCAAAGCCATGGAGCTAAAAAATGTCAACTCCAGGCAGTTTGGCCCTAGAGCTGTGGTCTTAAGCCATTATTCACTACAGCTTTGGAAATGTTTGACATATAGTATCCCTCTTTTTTCTTTTAATTCTACTGTCTTTATTTAGGTCTTATTTCTTGACAGGACAAACTAGCCTCTTCATTGGTAGCCTTATTGTAGATCAGTCCCACATAGAGCTTTCAAATACAGTTCTGATCATGTCACTCCTCTTTTTTTTCATGTCTATAAAATAAAGTTCAAACCTCACAGTGTGAAATTTGAGGCTCCTTTTTTCCCCCTTCACACCCCTGGTTAAATGCTGTTTCCCCAGCATATTTACACATTTCACTTTCATATCTCCGTACCTTCATTCATTGTGGTCTCCTGGAATGCCCTTCTCTTTCTGTCTGCTGTAATATGAATTCTCTAGGGTCCAACTCAAATGTCTCCTCTGGGAAGTTTTCATAGATCCACAGTTGTCAGATGTTATCATGGTATCGGAATCACCTTGAGGGTTTGTTAAAACACAGAATGCCATCCCCATACCACCTTTGGAATAGACTTGGGTGGAGTCTGAGAATCCGCACGACTAACATTCTCCCCATGCTACAGGTAGGGGGGACCAGAGTTTAAGAAACAGTGTCCTACCATGTGATCTCACTTACAGGTGGAATCTAAAAAACAAATGGAAAACAGACTCATAACTGTAGAGAACAAACTGGTGGTTGCCAGAGGGGAGGGCAAAACAGGTGAAGGGATTTAAGAGGTACAGACTTCCCAGGGTCCCTGGCTGGCTCAGTGGGAAGAGCATGTCCATCTTGGGGTGTGAGTTCATCCATACTGGATGTGGAGATGTCCTAAATAAATAAATAAACTTAGAAAAAAGAGGTATGAATTTCTAGTTGTAAAGTAAGTCATGGGGATGAAAAGTACAGCATGGAGAACATAGTTAATATCGTAATAGCTAAGTATCGTGACAGATGGTAACTACACTTATCATGCTAAGCATTTTGTAGTGTGTAGAATTGTGAAATTACTCTTGTACACCTGAAACTAATATAATTTGTATGTTAATTAAACTTCAATTAGAAAAAAATCATTGTTGTAGACTATCGCTCACCCCCTGCGGAAGTAACTCCTGTCTCTATTTCATTACCTTAGTTCCTTCCACTTGTGAGCTTTCTCTGTATGTCTTTATCTCCTTTGCTGGTTTGTGATTAACTGAAAGCTGATGACCTATCTTAAAAAAACTTTTTTTTTTTTTAACATTTGTTTTTTTTTTTTTTTTAATATTTATATTTATTTCTAGGAGAGAGAGAGAGAGACAGCATGAGCAGGGGGAGGGTCAGAGAGAGAGGGAGTCACAGATTGAAACAGGCTCCAGGCTCTGAGCTGGCAGTCAGCACAGAGCCCGATGCAGGGCTCGAACCCACAAACCGCGAGATCATGACCTAAGTGAAAGTCGGACGCTTAACCGACTAAGCCACCCAGGCGCCCCAACATTTGTTTGTTTTTGAGAGAGAGAGCGAGAGCGAGCATGAGGGGGCTATGGGCAGAAAGACGGAGACAGAGAATCTGAAGCAGGCTCCGCATTGTGAGCACAAAGCCTGATTCAGGGCTTGAACTCACAGCTGAGATCACAACCTGAGCCAAAGTCAAGAGTCAGCCACTTAAACAACTGAGCCACCCAGGTGCCCCAAACTAAGGACCTGTCTTAATCGTTAACCATCTTTGTTTCCCCTAGCATCTGACATATTGCCTTGTACGTGTGGTGCCCTGTCATGTGTGATGAATGAAGGGAAATCTGTTCTGTCCTGATTATGTTTCTATTAGTTAGATTCTTTCAGCTTTCTATCGTGTGTATGGTGGGGGTGGGGAGGAGAGTGTGGAGTGGGGAGAATGAGGAATAGACAATGTTGAAGAGAAACAGGAGCTATTTAGTGTATCATATCCAATCTGATTTCTTCATTGCCCCAAGAAGTCTGGTAGAAATCAGTAGAAGGACTTAGGAAGTGTCTTCATCATCTTTTTTTTTTTTAAGTGTTTGTTGAATTTTTTAAACATTTATTTACTTTTGAGAGACAGGAGGGGAAGGGCAGAAAGAGGGAGACAGAGGATCCAAAACAGGCTCCACACTGTGAGCAGGGTACCCGATGCAGAGCTTGAACTCACAAACTGTGAGATCATGACCTGAGCCAAAATCAAGAGCTGGCTGCTTAACCAACTGAGCCACCCACATGCCCTGGGAAGTGTCTTCTAAGACCCTTGCTACTCAACATGCAGTCAAGGAACTTGCGATGTTCTAAATCTCTGACCCCACTCAGGATGTACTGAATCAGAATCTGAATTTTTTTTTTAAATTTTTTAATGTTTTTTATTTATTTTTAGGAGAGAGACAGACAGCGTGAGCAGGGGAGGGTCAGAGAGAGAGGGAGTCACAGACTGAAACAGGCTCCAGGCTCTGAGCTGGCAGTCAGCACAGAGCCCGACGCGGGGCTCGAACCCACGAACTGCGAGATCATGACCTAAGCGAAAGTCGGACGCTCAACTGACTAAGCCACCCAGGCGCCCCCAGAATCTGAATTTTAATAAGATCTCTAGGAAATTTGCTCGCTAAAATTAGAGATCACTACAGGAATCACTACAGGCAGGTTTGAGTTGTGTAATCCCTACTAGGGCAGGGCCTTAATACTTAGGGAGCCAAGATCTGAAGACTAACTTTTGCCAGAAATGATCGAGTCCTAGGGCGCCTGGGTGGCTCAGTCGGGTTAAGCATCCGACTTCGGCTCAGGTCATGGTCTCATGTCTCATGGGTTACAGCCTCACATCAGGCTCTGTGCTGACAGTGCAGAACGTGCTTGGGATTCTCTCTCTCTCCCTCTCTCTCTTTCTGCCCCTTTCACTTGAGCTGTCTCTGTCTCTCTCAAAATAAATAAATAAATAATTTAAAAATATATCTTCATGTATTCTTTGAATTTAACCAAAAATTGACATACGGGCAGGTAACCAATGCATTCTGGAATATCCTTTTAAAAAGAAAAGAAATTATCAACTTCTGATATAAGTGATTCACATTATTAAAATCTACAAATAATTGAAGTAGACAGTTTATTGCCAACTTAATAATGTAAAGTAATAAGTAACTGATATACTGCTTGGAATACTCAAATTGGTGTGCTCAGCACAGTCATTCCTGTAATCCCTTGTGATTCACTGAAACATCACAACCAGGTCCTACTTAATACTTGAGCATGAGAAATAGTAGCACAGGGCTCAAAACCTTGCAATGTCAAATGATCCTTTCCTACAGACAGACTTAAGGGAAATTAAATCATAATGGAAACATTGTTGAGTGATCTCAGAATCAAAATGAAAGAAGCTAGGGATTAAAAACTCAAATGGTTTTAGGCATCAGAAAAGTAATGTAAAGGAGCCAGATGGGGTGGGTGAGGACTGTGGTCACCAGAGAAATACATGTCTCACCCAAGGGAGCAGTTACTATTTAGCTCCAGCTAATTTTTGCCTTATGTGATAGATACAGTGTTGCTGGATTTCCAATTTTTTCAAGTGAGCTTAAAAATCAATATTTTTAAATATGAAAGCTTTGAGTTTTGAATGTTGACAATTAATTTAAAAATATTAGGGGTTCCTGGGTGGCTCAGCGGTAGAGTGTCCAACTCTGATATCGGCTCAGATAAGATCCTATGGTTGAGGGATTGAGCATGGAGTCTGCCTAAGATTCTCTCTCTCTCTCTCTCTCTCTCTCTCTCTGTGTGTGTGTGTGTGTGTGTGTGTGTGTGTCTCCCTCCCTCCCCTTAGTTTATCCAATATAGCACACTCTGTTCTGGTGAAGGCATAGTCTAGTATCTCCATGTCAAAGCTTTGCTTCCCCTGCCTCAATTTTCAAAGAACCCTGGGAACTTACTCAGGCCAAGCAGAGGGCAGTTCTGTTTCCAGGAGTCAGAAACGGAAACACTTACTGAGTCTCTGCTAACAGTGCATGACCAACTTTGTATCCCCGTGCCAGTGCCATTCGGTACTTCTGCTAGCCCCTGGGCCAGCATGCTCCCACGAATACATGCCTCCTCTGAAGGGGCTGCATGCTGGTCCAAGTTCCTGCCCAAGCCCAAGTGATGGCCCACACTTAGCTTCCAAGGCTATGGCTCTCTTAGTTCACGTCCACGTGCTAGGTCTCTGTTGCCTAGAACATCTGGCCAGCATGGCCGGACATAAGAGCTTTCACTATCACTATCTCTATCACTTACTGTGCCGGACTCACACTCAATCCTTTTTAGGAAACCTGTGTTGAGCATTGATTAGTGGCCTAGATTCCCCCTCTCCTTCTAGTGAATTCTCTTATGGACTTTCCTGCCAGTTGGCCATAGTCTACCAAATTTCCCTAACTTCAGACTTCATCAGGTTCTGTGCTGACAGCGTGGAGCCTGCTTGAGATTCTGTATCTCCCCTCCCCTCTCTACCTCTTCCCTGATCATACACACACACACTCTCTCTCAAAATAAATAAATAAACATTTAAAAAAAAGTAATGCTTGGAAGGCCCACCTAAAACTAGAATTCCTAGGAGATCTCTTTAGTTGTGCAAATATAAGGCCAGCAGGAACCAATTGTCCTTTGATAAGAGTCTAACAGGACCTTTTTAGTGTGTGAGGTTTTATAAAATCTGCTGCTCTTCTCAAATGGGGCAGAGCTCTGTGGTAGAAGGAGGACAATTTGCCTCCAGTGAATCCCTGAACCTTTCTTACTCCACGTTTCCTCATTTATAAAATAAAATAATGTCTAGTAGATTGAAAGGGGCCCTCCATGAACACACTATCATGAGCTGAGCCCAAACCAAGAGTCAGGCGCTCAATGGATAGGGCCACCCAGGCACCCCAGCATTATTATGTTATATTGCATTACACTATACGATTATATCCAACTATCTTATCTTAAGGACATTTGATACCGGAGAATTGAAACCCATGGCCTTATTTTGATCCATGACAGAGACAGTTCAACCTGTCTCGGTCCCACTTTGTAACCATTTCCCTGAATAGGACTATAAACTGGCTTGTGTTTCATCCTTTTTATTATTCTCAACTCATCCCATGTGCCTATGGCAGAATGCCGGAGCGAGAAGGCTGACACATAGAGAAGTGAAACAATAAGAAGTCCAGATTATAAACATCTGTGTAGAAGAGTTCAAGTCTGCTCTGAGTAGGAGTCTATCAGGCTTTTTCATAGTTCAGCTCAGAGATGGTTCCGCGGTTGTGGAGCTGGCCTGATAGGGATTCTTCACCAACTTTGCACACCGAAAAATCATCACAATTAGGAACAGAAACAGCAGAACAACAAAGGCAATGGCAAAGCCTTTGTCTACATCAATACTGCCGGACAGGCTTGAGTCATCCATGGGAACACACGCTTCTTTACCCTTGTTCAGCTGTCGTTATCTCTGCAGTTATATAGATCTTTAGGTTTGTCATATTCCTAGACAAAAGAGGATAAAACAAGTTTATTGGTTTGTGTGTGTATGTGTGTGTTTTCTTAACGTTATGTCAAAACCAAAGGAGATTTGCAAAAAAAAAACAAAAACGAGAAAGAAACAACAAGCAAGAGTTGTTTAAGAAGCACTTATGAAACCAATAAAGTTAGTATGGGTGAAGTTCAAAATATATACACATAAAAGCATAAAATCTCGGGAAAATACTCCAAGACAAAACATGAACAAACATGTATAACTCAGAAACCAACTGGGGTTTCCTTGCCTGGTGAGATCCAGGGAAAGCTATCTTGAACATTCCAATTCTGTGTTACATCTGAATCCTTCTCTAAGATTTTTTTCCCCCCAAAATCTAAGAGTACATATTGTAACTAATTGGTTCTGGAGTCTTAACTTACCGGGTATGAACATAAAATTGTTTTATTTTTTCTAATTGTTATGTTTTTTTTTATTTTTTTTAATGTTTTTTATTTATTTCTAGGAGAGAGAGAGAGAGACAGCGTGAGCAGGGGAGGGTCAGAGAGAGAGGGAGTCACAGACTGAAACAGGCTCCAGGCTCTGAGCTGGCAGTTAGCACAGAGCCCGACGCGGGGCTCGAACCCACGAACCGCGAGATCATGACCTGAGCGAAACTTGGATGCTTAACCGACTAAGCCACTTGGGCGCCCCTCTAATTGCTATGTTTAACTGTGCTGTCATTCCCATTTTTTTAAATGAAAAAAGTATTTATTTTAAGAGAGAGAGAGAGTGTGTGTGTGTGTGTGTGTGTGTGTGAGTGTGTGTGTGAGAGAGAGAGAGAGCAGATGGGCAGAGAGAGAGAGGGAGAGAGAGAATCCCAAGCAGGATCTTCAGTGACCCACAGAGCCTGAGGTGGAGCTCAATCCCATGAACTGTTAGATCGTGACCTGACCCACAATCTAGTGTTGGACGCTTAACCGACTGAGCCACCCAGGTGCCCCGTCATTCCCATCTTTTAATGAAAACTGAATTACATCCCAGAAGAGATCAATTTTGGTTAGTAAAACTTAGTCCACCAAACCAACACTGAAAAGAATAGAATCAGAAGACTCCCACTACTCAATCTCAAGACTCACTATAAAGTTACACTATAAAGTTACTAAGACAGTGTGGCACTAGCACAAGGATAGACCTAGAGATTGGTGGAATGGAATTGGAAGTCTAGAAATAAACTCATATGACTATTGTCAACTGATTTTTTTTTTGCATTTTTATTTTATTGTCAACTGATTTTTGACAAGGATGCCAACATCATTCAGTGAGAAAGGATAACATCGTGCTGGGACAGCAGGGCAGCCACATGTAAAAGAATGAAGTTGAACCCTCATTTCATACCATATATAAAAACTATTTCAAAAATAGATCAAAGGCCTAAATGTAAGAGCTAAAACTACAAGGCTCTTAGAAGAAAACCAAAGAGTAGATCTGCATACCCTTGGATTTGGCAAAGAATTTTTAGCTATGACATCAAAAGCACAAGCAACAGCAGAGAAAAAATAGATACATTGGACTCTGTCAAAATTTAAGACTTTTTCAAGTGTTTGTCAACAGACAAATGGATAAAGATGTGGTGTACATACGTATATAAGATGGGATATTCACACAGCCACAGAAAGGATGAGATTTTGCCATTTATGACAACATGGATGGACTTGGGGAGGGCATTATTCCAAGTGAAATAAGTCAGGCAGAGAAAGACAAGCAACATACAATTTGTTATGTGTGGAATCTAAAAAAAAAAATCTAAAAAACAAAGAATTAAACAAATAAAAAGTAGAACTATATCCATGAATATGGAGAAGAGCTAATGGCTGCCAGAACATGTAGAAGAATGAAACTAGATCATTTTCTCACACCATACACAAAAATAAACTCAAAATGGATAAAGGACCTGAATGTGAGACAGGAAACCATAAAAACCCTAGAGGAGAAAGCAGGAAGCAACCTCCTTGACCTCCACCGCAGCAATTTCTTACATGACACATCCCCAAAAGCAAAAGAATCAAGAGGAAAAATAAACTATTGGGACCTCATCAAGATTAAAAGCTTCTGCAAGGCAAAGGAAACAATCCATAAAACTAATAGACAACCGACGGAATGGGAAAAGATAGTTGCAAATGATGTATCAGATAAAGGGTTAATATCCAAAATCTATAAGGAACTTACCAAACTCCACACCCAAAAAACTAACAACCCAGTGAAGAAATGGGCAGAAGATATGAACAGACACTTCTCCAAAGAGGACATCCAGACGGCCAACAGACACATGAAACGATGCTCAGCATCCCTCCTCATCAGGGAAATACAAATCAAAACCACACTGAGATACCACCTCATGCCAGTCAGAGTGGCTAAAATGGGCAAATCAGAGGACTCTAGATGCTGGCGAGGATGTGGAGAAACGGGCACCCTCCTACACTGTTGGTGGGAATGTAAACTGGTGCAGCCCCTCTGGGAAACAGTGTGGAGGTTCCTCAAAAAATGAACAATAGAACTCCCCTACGACCTAGCAATAGCACTGCTAGGAATTTACCCAAGAGACATAGGAATGCTGATGCATAGGAGCACATGTACCCCAATGTTCACAGCAGCACTCTCAACAATAGCCAAAACATGGAAAGAGCCTAAGTGTCCATCAACGGACAAATGGATCAAGAAGATGTGGTTTATCTATACCATGGAATAATACTACATGGTAATGAGAAAGAATGAAATCTGGCCATGTGTAGCAACATGGATGGACCTTCAGGGTGTTATGCTGAGCGAAGTCAGGCAGAGAAGGACAAATACCATATGTCTGCACGTATAGGAGGATTAGGAGGAACTTAATGGAGGACCATGGGGGAGAAGAAGGGGGAAAAAGTGGGGGAGAGGGAGGGAGGAAAACCATGAGAGACTCCTGAATGCTGAGAACAAACTGAGCACTGATGGGTGTGGGGAGGAGGGGGAAAATGGGCATGGAGGAGGGCACTTGTGGGGATGAGCATTGGGTGTTATATGGAAACCAACTTGACAATAAACTATTTGTAAAAAAAAAAAGAAAAGAAAATAAAAGAAAAAAATAAAAATAAAAAGACAAGCAACAACAAAAAACCAAAACCATAAAAAACCAATAAAAACTAATGGCTGCCAGAGGGGAAGAAGGTGGGGGATGGGCAAAATGGATGAAGGGGAGTTGGAGGTACAGGCTTCTAATTATGAAATGAGTAAGTCCTAGGGATAAAATATTCAGCATAGGAAATATAACCAGTGGTATTATAATGCATTGTATGGTGGGACATGGTAGAGACACTTGCGTTGAGGAAAGCACTGGAAAGCACTAACATATAAATTTGTCAAATCACAATGTTGTATACCTGAAACCAGTGTAACATTGTAACATTGTGTATCAACTATACTTCAGTTAAAAAAAGAAAAACGTTTGAGGGTGCCTGTGTGGCTCGGTCAGTTGAGCGTCCAACTCTTGGTTTTGGCTTGGCTCATATCATGCTCTGTGGTTCATGAGATTGAGCCCCAAGTCTGGCTCTGCACTGACAATGCAAAGCCTGCTTTGGATTCTTCTCTCTTTCCCTCTATCTCTGCCCCTCCTCTGCCTGTGTGCTCTTTCTCTCTCTTTCTCTCAAGATAAATAAACTGAAAAAAATCTTTAAAATAAAAGAAGGCAGAATTGAAATTGATCAAGGAGAATTTTTTTCCTAAGGGCCAGATAATTACCCCATAGATAGGGACCAACCCAGGCGTCATATGAAAGAGGCTCTAGCCCAAGAGGGATTCCTGCTGGAAGGAAATGACCTTAACAGAAAGTGGCTGGAAGTGCACTTGGATTCAGTGCTGTAAATCCAGAGGAGGGACACTGATTCTGAGGGATCTGCAGCGAGAGAACCATATGAGGGGATTTCTGAGGAACCCTTGAGAAGTACATCATGAAAGAAAGAGCCCTGAACATCCTCCAAGGCCAGAAAGAAAAAAAATGCCAACAGATTTGTTTTGGAAAATGATTGAATGAATCCTTTGGGAACACAAAGAATGCTTGTTTCATAAAAGATCAGTTTGGGAGAGCCAGGAGCGAAGCAGCTCTGTGAAACAATATCAGTAACTGTCTCCATGATGGGCAGAGTTATCCCTTTTGCAGAGAATTGTATGGAAGTGGTTTTAAGACTGAGGATAAAAGATGGGGCGCTTTGGGTGGCTCAGTGTGTTGAGCCTTCGACTCTTGGTTTCCGCTCAGGTCATGATCTCACGGTTTGTGAGTTCAAAGCCCACATCAGGCTCCGCACTGACAGCAAGGAGGCTGCTTTGGATTCTCTCTCTCCTCTCTCTGCCCTTCTCCCACTTGTTCTCTTTCTCAAAATAAATGTAAAGAAAATACTTATAAAAAAGACTGAGGATGAGAAGAACTAGTCTGGGGCTCCTCCTGATGGCTGGAAATCTGGGGAAATTGGTAGATATTTGTGTTCCCCTTCATACCTCCTTTACATATATATCACATTATTGATTGCCTCACCTTTCTACAGTGCTTTTCAGAGCAGGGTCATGTGGGCTCTTGTGTTCCACATTTCAGTAGCTTCTTAATCCTGACATCTATTAATATCCTGTTGGGCTTACTTCCAAAATTATATCTCAAATCAATTCTTCCTTCCTTCCTTCCTTTCTTTTTTTCTTTCTTCCTTTTTTCAATTCCCTTTATTCCCAGGGCCACCATTGTACTCTAGGCCATCAAATACCAGACTCCTGCAAATATTCTCAGAATTCCTGCAAACACTTCCAAACCACAGAGTGGCCTTTAATAAATGGAAATTGATCAGTCTGATTAAAATCTGTCACCAGCTTCCTACAATCTTCAAACTTTTTTTAAAAACATTTTTTAAAATATTTTTATTTATTTCTAGGAGAGAGAGAGAGAGACAGCGTGAGCGAGAGAGGGTCAGAGAGAGAGGGAGACACAGACTCCGAAATAGGCTCCAGACTCTGAGCTGGCAGTCAGCACAGAGCCCGACATGGGGCTCGAACCCACGAACGCGAGATCATGACCTAAGCGAAAGTCGAACGCTTAACCGACTAAGCCACCAGGCGCCCATTTTTTAAAACATTTTAATGTTTACTTTGGAGAGAGAGAGAGACAGAACATGAGCAGGGGAAAGGCAGAGAAGAGAGAGGGAGAGACAGAATCTGAAGCAGGCTCCAGGCTCTGAGAGGTCAGCACAGAGCCCGACTCTTGAGATCATGACCTGAGCTGAAGTCGGATGCTTAACCGACTGAGCCCTCCAGGTGCCGCCAGTCTTCAAACTTTTTAGTGGAGTTCCAAAACTCTCCATAATGTGGTCTAACCTTGTTTCTTGCCACTCTCTTCCTTGTACTTTTTTGACCCAGCACTGCTGGACTTCTCACAGTTCCGTGAGTTTTGCATGATCCTCCTTTGTCTCTAAGTCTTCTCATTAACAGTCTCTTTGTATTATTTCCATCCTTCTATATTCAACTTTTAGGCCTTAGCTTAAATGTTATTTTCCAGGGAGATAGTCTAGTAATGATCACTATGGTTTACTATGACTACTTCAGAGTCTGTCTTCTCTGACAAAACAGTAATCCGACGTGAAAGTAGAGACCATATATAATTTGTTTTTTATCCTACAAGTTTGTGATATATTGGATAGTCAATAAACAGATGTTCGGGGCGCCTGGGTGGCTTAGTCGGTTAAGCATCCGACTTTTGCTTAGGTCATGATCTCGTGGTTCGTGGGTTCGAGCCCCTTGTCGGGCTCTGTGCTGACTGCCAGCTCAGAGCTTGGAGCCTATTTCAAAGTCTGTATCTCCCTCTCTCTGACCCTCCCGTGCTCACGCTGTCTCTCTCTCTCTCTCCTAGAAACAAACAAACAAACAAACAGACCAACCAGATGTTCAATGAATGGATGTAGCACTACACTCTGCTAAAGTGGGCATGTAAAAAATGATTGCTGAACAAGTAAATGACTTTGAGAATGTGGCACTGAGTTAAGACAGAAGACTATCGGTGATCTAAAAGAAAATAGTGTCAGCAAAGTGGTAAAGAGGTAATCCAGGGGTGCCTGGGGGGCTCAGTCGGTCGAGCGTACGACTTCGGCTCAGGCACTTCGGCTCAGGCCATGACCTCACGGTTCATGGGTTCAAGCCCCACATTGGGCTCTGTGCTGACAGCCAGCTCAGAGCCTGGAGCCTGCTTAAGATTGTGTCTCCCTCTCTCTCTGACCCTCCCCTGCTCACCCTGTCTCTCTCTCTCTCAGAAATAAATAAAACATTAAAAAAAAAAAAAGAAAGAAAATAGTGTCAGCAGAGTAGTAAAGATGTAATCCAGACTTTGGTGGATGAAGTAGGAAAGGGCAATGAGGAAATGAAGACACTAAGACTTTAAATCATTTATGAGGAGTTCAACTGGGAAAGAAAGAAGAGAAGCAGAATAGCAGCTAAAAGCCTACCGCAGAGTCAAGCAGAGGGTTCCTTTTCAAAGGCAGAATGAAAAGGTATCAGGTAGGATGCATCTGGTTGCAAGTGACAGAAAAGTCCACTTGAGTGTGATATTAAACAATACACAGAATTTATTAACTTGTGAGGCTGAAGTCCAGAGTAAAGTTGACCTTTAATTATGGTAGGATCCAGAGATTCAAGGTGTTATCAGGGTTCTGCCTTGATAAGTCTATTACTTTTCAGTCCCACCTTTTTTCTATGTTGAGTTTATACACAGGCTGACTCTCTATAGTAGCAAGAATGGCCCCAACGAAACCATACGTCTTATATTCCCACTTCACATTCTCTCTTCCTCCCCAAGTCCAGAGGAGGAAAGTTTTATATCAGTCAAGATTCTTTGTTGCAAGCAACAGAAGCAATCTCCTTCACCTAAGCAAGAAAAAAAAAAGTATTTATTGCAAAGAGGCTAGTTAGCTTCCAGAATGAAGTAGAACTGTCTTATAAAATGAGCAGAAATGAAGGGAAATGAGGCATTGGAACCACAGGCACGGTCAGCACAGGAGGAGTCTGGTTAGGACTGGTGGCACTGGATGGTTTTGTCGGGCACCCCTGCTACCATCATCAGATACCCCTGCTTCTGCCCTGCCTGAATTATAAATCGTATTGTCTTTTAAAATTTTTTTTTAACTTTTATTTATTTTTGAGAGACAGAGAGAGACAGAGCATGAGTGGGGGAGGACCAGAGGGAGAAGGAAACACAGAATCTTAAGCGGGCTTCAGGCTCTGTGCTGTCAGCTCAGAGGGGGTCGAACTCACAAACTGTGAGATCATGACCTGAGCCGAAGTCGGACGCTGAGCCGACTGAGTCATCCAGGCGCCCCTAAACTGTGTCTTCTTTGTGTCACTCAACACTCCAGTCCCTGGCCCCTGCACAAGGATGACACACAAATTCATGAGTCTTCCATTTTCTTTTCCTTTATTTGAGAGACAGTGTGAGAGAGATAGCATGTGAGTGGGGGAGAGGGGGAGAGGGGGGGAGAGAGAGAGAGAGAGAGAGAGAGAGAGAGAATGTTAAGCAGGCTCCACACTCAGCATGCAGCCTGACGTGGGCCTTAATTCCACAACCCTGGGATCATGACCTGAACTGAAATCAAGAGTTGGATTCTCAACCAACTCAGCCACCCAGGTGCCCCGAAGCATTCCATATTTTGTAACTAACTGGAATTTAAACTAAAACTTGGAAAGAAAAAAATCATAATGAGCTTTTAAAGTCAGCACAAAGAATTTGAATTTTCTTTGCCAGTCATGGGGGAACCATTGAAAGATTTAGAGCAGATAAATGAGAGCAGGGGCCATATCTTACTGTACACCCCACTGACCCTAACTGAAATCTAAGCTCGAAGCCTTAGGTCTGTGTCCCATTAGTGGCATAGCTTCAGTGCCTACAGCAGGACTGGCAAATTGTAGGTGTTTAGTATACCCACATAAATCAATTAATTTCTATATAAGTACCAGGAATATTGGGCATACACAATTCACGCTTGTTGAAGGAAGGAAGGTAAATCATCAAAGCCATACTCTAAAAAGATAACTGGCAACAGTATATAAAAGATATTAGAGACAGCAAATAGACACCATAGGGTGGAAGACAATTAGAAGGAGCTGTAACAGTCTCAGTAAGAGGCAAGAAAAGTATAAACTAGGATGACAGTAACAAAAAAGAAGGCATGGATGAGAAAGAGGATTTGACATGATTTACAAATTAAGAGAACATAGAGTGGGAGGAAGAAGGAAGCGATAAAGACAACTCTGAAATTTGACACTGAATGGCTGAAAGAAAAATGCTGCCATTAATAGAACTATTTATTTTAGGAGTTAGCAGATATTTAAAGGGAATATGATGAATTCGGTTTGGAGTAGGTTGAATTTAAAGGTACTGGTGTGATATGCTCAGGAGGCAGAAATGCAGGACTGAAGTTTAGGGTTAAAGAGAAGCAAGATCTTTAGAGCTAAGTCACCCAAATGCAGCGTAGTTGAAATCATAGAAGTAGATGAGATGGCCAAAGGAGAATTTGAAACAAGGGGATGCCTGCTTCTATGGTGGCGGAAAGAAACCACGGATGGGATAGTTATAAGGAGGAACACCAGAAGAAGAGTGTAGTCATGAAATTGAATAGATGAGAGAATTCAAGGACAAGTGTTATCAATAGCCTCAAATGCTGCAGAGGGATGGAAAACCTTCCACGTCTGGAAATTGGAAAATATCAAGTTATCTCTGATTCTCCATCTCCTTATATAATTGAATCTGAATTTCTGAACTTTTAAAAAAATTTTTTCAATGTTTATTTTTGAGAGAGAGAGAGAGAATGAGCAGGGGAGGGGCAGAGAGAAAGAGGGAGACACAGAATCTGAAGCAGGCTCCAGGCTCTGAGCTGTCAGCACCGATCCTGATGCGGTGCTCAAACTCATGAACCATGAGATCATGATCTGAGCCAAAGTCGGACGCTTAACCACCTGAGCCATCCAGGTGCCCCTTGGATATCTGAACCTGGAATCAAAGGTCTCTAGTTCACTTATTCAAACTTCTCACAGCTGCCAAATTCCAATAAGCTAATTCCGGTCCTGTTAGGCTGATATCTTTCTTTTCTCTGCCTCAAAAAATAAAATACATTCTTACTAGAAAAGGAAAAGAAAAGAAAAATGCTCATGTTGTTTTGGTTCCAAGTATGCCATGGATACTCTTGGCTTTTATTTTATATGCAGGGATCAGATCTAGGTTTTAACGTCCTGAAGTTTATACAAGGTGGAGGTCTCTCTTTAAAAAAAAGAATGCAGGATTTTAAATACAAAATTAGGTAAAAAGTCTTTTAGAATGGAAAAAAAAATCACAGATTATTGGAGCCTTGGATATTCAGTTTTTTTTCCTCTAAGACCTCTTTGGCAGGGGCGCCTGGGGGGGGCGGGGGGAGTTGAGCATCAGACTTTTGATTTCAGCTCAGGTCATGATCCCAGTATTGTGGGATCGAGCCCTGAGTCAAGCTCCATACTGAGCGTGGGTCTTGATTGAAATTCTGTCTCTGGCCCTCTATCCCTCTGCCCGTCTTCCCAGCTTGTACACACTCCTCTCTCTCTTTAAAAAAAGAAGTGAGACCTTTTAGGCAAAGTCACTTTTCTTGGCAGTTAAATCCAAAATCTTTTTTCAAAGAGAAGACCTGTCCTAGAATTTTTAAATTAATTTAATTTTTTATTACTAAAAATATTTAATGTTTTATTTATTTCTGAGAGAGAGACAGTGTGAACAGGGGAGGGTCAGAGAGAGAGGGAGACACAGAATCTGAAGCAGGCTCCAGGCTCTGAGCTAGCTTTCAGCACAGAGCCTGACACGGAGCTCAAACCCACTAAGTGTGAGATCATGACATGAGCTGAAGTCAGATGCTTAACTGACTGAGCCACCCAGGCGCCCCTAGAATTTTTTAAAGCGGTTCTTAAGCTTCCTGTTTTATTTAAGATGAAAACCAGCACTTCTCAGGACTAGAATAGGAAAAAGGAGTTAGGGCAGGAATCTATTGTTTGTTTTTGTTTTTGTTTTTAAATGTTTTATTTATTTCTAGGAGAGAGAGAGAGAGACAGTGTGAGCAGGGGAGGGTCAGAGAGAGGGGGAGTCACAGACTGAAACAGGCTCCAGGCTCTGAGCTGGCAGTCAGCACAGAGCCCGACGCAGGGCCCGAACCCACAAACCGCAAGATCATGACCTAAGCAAAAGTCGGACGCTTAACCAACTAAGCCACCCAGGCGCCCCAGGAATCTATTGTTTATGTAAAATTTGGTACTGTTAAAGTAGGACCCAGAATTAACAGTAGTTACAAACCATAGTTCCACTATCACTTAATACTTTCCAGAAAGATCAATGCCCTCTTCCTTGCCTATGTTCCCTTCTCAGATCACTTCATTTTTTCCCATCTGTTGTCCTATATTTCTTAAAGATAAATATACAAAACAAAACAAAACAAAACCCCAAAATAAGACAACAACAAAAACAACCTAAAAGGACCTGGGTTTTCTGTCCTGGCCATAAGCTTATTCTAAAGGGAGAGGTGTTGATGAAGGAATACAGTAATGAAGCTCTCTTCCTGTAATCCCTAAAATCAAAGACATCCTCTAGCCAATAGGACCCACAGAGGTTCACCAGCTTGTCTCCAAACAATGCTATACCTCTTAAAGTTTCACTTTTGCATAAAGGCTCTTTACTTCCCTTGGTCATTTCCCTAGTACTTCCCAAGTTTCTGGAGAAGTTCTACAAAACTCAGAAGAATTGTTGGACTTATTCCCATAAAAACTTCACCGGAAAGACAATACGGATAGTTACTTACCTTTTGAGAGAGTGATGGCCAAGTCTGGCTGTTGGCAGGGCAGTCTCTTCCTGCTCAAGCACATCTCTTGGCAGCCTGTCCCCTTTTTATCAACGCCCTCTTACGAAAGGAGAGTGGTTGGTGGCTCTGTCCCTTCCCTACTCCCACGCTGAACTTAGAAGCTTCATGAATAGTTCAACTAAAACACGATCAAGTTTCAGACACTCCCATAGTGAGTGAGAAAATGATCCACCAGATTAAATTGGAGCCCAGGTCAGTAGAAGAATATTTCCACAACTCTGCCAGGGCTGGGGCAGCCAAGGTTAATAGCTCAAGTAATGTCTTGTAAGTGGATCACATGGGTGGTAGAAGATGGGTCAGGAGCCAGCTTTTTGGTCTATGCAATGGCTCTCCGGATTAGCGGCATCCCGTGCGACATTGTTAAAAATGCCAATTCTTGGACCCTCATCCATGCCTTCATGAATCAGAAACTTTAACCAGTCTTCTAGGGGGACTGTGATGTATGCTCAAGTTTGGGAACTATTTGCCAACAAGATCAGTTGAAGCTCAAAAACCTGCTCTTCTCAAAAACAATTTATTTAGAACATTTGAATTAGAAAAGTCTAAACTATTTTACTCAATATTAGGTATTATACATGTTCACATACAACAAAATTTACTATTTCCTTCAAGGTTTTATTTAGTTCATCAAAAAAATGTTTAGGGGTACCTGGATGGCTCAGTTGGTTAAGCCTCCAACTCTTGGTTTCAGCTCAGGTCATGATCTCCTGGTAACCTGTGTCCGGCTCAGCATGACAGAGAGGAGCCTGCTTGGGATTCTTGGTCTCCCTCTGTCTCTGCTCCTCCCCAACTTGCCCTGTCTTTGTCTCTCTGTCAAAAAAAACCCAAACAAACTAAAAAAAACCTTTTATAGGGCGTAGGTATGTGTGTGCATGAGCGCTCTCACACAAACTTGTCTATCTGTGTTTATATATGCTTATAAACATACAGAATATTTCTGGGGCACCTGGATGGCTCAGTCGGTTAGGTGTCCAACTTCGTCCAACTCAGGTCATGATCTTGCAGTTTGTGGGTTCAAGCCCCGTGTTGGGATCTGTGCTGACAGCTCAGAGCCTGGAGCCTGCTTTCGATTCTGTGTCTCCCTCTCTTTCTGCCCCTCTGCCTCCTGCACTCTGTCTCTCTCATAATAAATGAACATTAAAAAAATTTTAAATATACAGAGTATTTCTAGAGAGAGATACTCCAAGCCTTCAAGATGAGGAATTGGGTGGCTTATATTGTACCATGTACCTATTATCTACTCAAAAAATTGCTTTGAATGTTAGATAAATTTTCAAAATATTATCAACCTTTAAAGTAACTCTCCTGGAAGAGGTGCTATATTTAATAAATTTTACTGAATGCCAATTATGTATCACTCATTGTGCCAGATGCTGGGGACAAAATGGAGAATGAGGTATGGTCCCAGCTTTCACTTTGATTTTTCCAAATAATAGGTAGGGATTTAAATTCCAAATGTAGCAATTGAAAATATTTTCAGCTTCCAAATTCCAAATGTAGCATTTAAAAAATATTTGGAGGGGGCTGGAGCGGCATCAGGGTGGCTCAGTTCCTTCAGAGTCTGACTTTGGCTCAGATCATAGTCTCACAATTAGTGAGTCTGAGCCTTGCATGGGGCTCTGTGTTGACAGCTCAGAGTCTGGAGCCTGCTTTGGATTCTATGTCTCCCTCTCTCTCTGCCCCTCCCCCTCTTGTGCTCCGTCTGTCTGTCCCTCTCTCAAAAATAAATACACATTAAAAAATATTATAAAAAAAGGATCTGTCACTAATTCTTTAAAAAAAAAATTCAGTTTCCACATTTCTCTTGCCCTTGACCATATAATCACAAATTCTGTGGGAGAGATGAGGGCAGTATCTCTGTTTTCAGGATAGGAAAAACTAAAGTCTGAAACAAAACCGGGCTTTACTGCTCATTATAATAGCGAACATTTGTTTAGCGATGGACCTTAAAATTGTTGTATATTTCTGTTTTTTATAATTATAGATGTCCTTCAAACATTACAGAAATATGTGCCAAAAGATAGAAATATATTAATCCCACACTCCAGAGGCAAACCATTAATAGTTTGGTGGACTCTTACAGCTTTAATTTCTATATTTATTATAATTATTATCATTTACAAGATAATAGTTATTTTATGCCTTTGCCATTTAAAAATATGCCTCAGACATCTTTCTATTTTAATACATTTAGCACAGAGCCTGATGCGGGGCTCACACCCACAAACTGTGGGTGAAGATCTACTTAATTCATTTTGATGGTTGCTAAGCGTGTAGGTACTCCATTACATGCATATCCCTGATTTATTTTCACTATCAATGGGCATTTGGGTTGTTTCAAATTTCTTATTAGTGTAGCAACATTGCAGTGGATATCCTTGGATGTATTTCTCTGAGCACTTGTGGAAATGTTTTTGTGAGATAAATTCCTCAAAAGAGTAAAAATATCAATACTGGCAAGTACCATATGTTTGCACGTATAGGAGGATTAGGAGGAACTTGACGGAGGAACAAGGGGGAGAAAAAGGGGGGAAATGGTGGGGGAAAGGAAGAGAGGCAAACCATGAGAGACTCTTGAATGCAGACAAAAACTGAGGACTGATGGATGTGGGGGAGAGGAGGGATGGGCATGGAGGAGGGCACTTGTGGGGATGAGCACTGGGTGTTATGTGGAAACTAATTTGACAATAAACTATTTGTAAAAAAAAATTAAATAAATAAATAAATGTAAAAAAATATCAATACTGGGTTGTAGGATATGAACGCTTAGAATATTAATAGGTATTGCCAAGTCACACACTAAAAGGTTATTGCACTATACAAAATAGGTAGGAAAGTGCCTATTTTCAATGTCACCAATATAGGTTACTTTAATCTTTGAAATATTAGTCTAGCTAACAGGCAAAAATAACAACTCCGTTTTTAAAGACTTGCATATCCCTGGGGCACCTGGGTGGGTCAGTCAGTTAAGTGTCTGACTTTGGCTCAGGTCATGATCTCACAGTTTGTGGGTTTGAGCCTCATCAGGCTCTGTGCTGACAACTCAGAGCCTGGAGCCTGCTTCAGATTCTGTGTCTCCCTCTCTCTCTCTCTGCCCCTCCTCCTCCTTGTGTACTATCTCTCTCTCTCAGAAATAAAACAACTATAGGGCGCCTGGGTGGCTTAGTAGGCTAGGCTAAGCGTCCGACTTTCGCTTAGGTCATGATCTCACGGTTCGTGGGTTCGAGCCCCACGTCGGGCTCTGTGCTGACTGCCAGCTCAGAGCCTGGAGCCTGTTTCAGTCTGTGACTCCCTCTCTCTCTGACCCTCCCATGCTCATGCTGTCTCTCTCTCTCTCTCCTAGAAATAAAAAAAAAACATTAAAAAAAAAGAAATAAAACAACAACAATAACAACAAAACAAAAGCATTACCAAAAAAGAAACCAAAAACCCTTGTATTTCCTTAATTAGTATGCTGTTTGAATTTTTCTTATTTGTACATCATTTTCAGATTTCCTGTACCTATACTTTCTCTTCTTTTCATTGGGCTATTCCTCTCCTATTCACTGATTTGAAGATTATATATATATCTATATATATCTATATATACACATACACATAGATACATTAATAATATAACTTTACTTATAATCTTTTGTGATATATGTTGTTCTCAGTTCCTATCCTTCGCCACTCTCACTCCCTCACTTTTGAAGGTGCTGTCTAGCAACAGCAGCTTCCAGAATTCAACCTCTCTTCTCAGCCCCACAACCTCCTCTAGACTCTCTTATTTCCCTGACCAGTCTCATCTCCTTCTTCTGCAGCTCTACAATCTCCCACCTCCAAGAAAGGGACCTAATTTGTCAATCAGTTCTCTAATTCTGGGTAAATTCCACTGTTTACTTCTTTACCTCTGGCTTTTTTTTTTTTAAAGTTTTTAATGTTTTATTTATTTCTAGGAGAGAGAGAGAGACAGCGTGAGCAAGAGAGGGTCAGAGAGAGAAGGAGTCACAGACTCCGAAACAGGCTCCAGGCTTCTGAGCTGGCAGTCAGCACAGAGCCCGACACGGGGCTCGAACCCACGAACCGCGAGATCATGACCTAAGCGAAAGTCGGACGCTTAACCGACTAAGCCACCCAGGCGCCCCTACCTCTGGCTTTTGAGTATTGGCAGAGAAAGTAATAACAATGCTCTATAGTTTCATGAACATTTATGCTTTCTCACTTTAGGGTCTCAGAGAAGTAGACAATCATTTCATGTATACATTCTTAGTCATATGCTTCCCCAAATTACCCACAGCTCTATAGCTAGAACCAACACCATTGCTACCTTTTACTGTCAGCAGAAGTTTGACCTCTTACTCTTTGAGCATCAAAGCCACTGCATATGAGTCAACTTCTCTTTCCTCTACTTCAAAATGTTTACGCATTTTCAGTAAAAAGGTGCCTTGGTTTTCCTGAGGGTAACCTATCTGCAGGTCTCCCCCAGCCCCAGTCTTACTTGTTTTCTTGGGCATATATATTTTCTTCATCTTTAATTTGTCCCTTTTCACAAGCTCAGTCTGTAGATATATTTTTCTTTTCCTACTCTATCCTCCTATCCCCCATCAGGATACCATCTGATTACTTTGTCTTCATTGTCTTTCTTTTCTTTTCCCTCTTCCTTCCTTCCTTCCTTCCTTCCTTCCTTCCTTCCTTCCTTCTTTCTTTCTTTCCTTCTTTCTTTTTTTTTTTTAATATTTTTATTTATTTCTAGGAGAGAGAGAGAGAGAGAGACAGCGTGAGCAGGGGAGGGTCAGAGAGAGAGGGAGTCACACACTCTGAAACAAGCTCCAGGCTCTGAGCTGGCAGTCAGCACAGAGCCCGACGTGGGGCTCGAACCCACGAACCGTGAGATCATGACCTAAGCGAATGTCGGACGCTTAACCGACTAAGCCACCCAGGCGCCCCTCTTTCCTTCCTTCTTTCTTTCTTTCTTTCTCTCTCTCTCTCTCTCTCTCTCTCTTTCTTTCTTTCTTTCTTTCTTTCCTTCTTAAGTTTTTATTTATTTTGAGAGTGAGAAAGTGTGCATATGCACAGAGGAGGGGCAGAGAGAGGCAGAGACAGAAAGAATCCCAAGCAGGCTCCATACTGTCAGTGCAGAGCCCAGCGTGGGGCTGGAACCCACAAACCATGAAATCATGACCTGATGCAAAATCAAGAGTCAGATGCTTAACCAATTAAGCCACCCAGGTTCCCCTTCATTGCTATATTTCTTCTTTTTAAAAAAATTTTTTGGGGCACCTGGGTGGCTCAGTCGGTTAAGCGTCCGACTTCAGCTCAGGTCATGATCTCACAGTTCGTGGGTTCAAGCCCTGCGTTGGGCTCTGTGCTGATGGCTAGCTCAGAGCCTGGAGCCTGTTTCAGATTCTGTGTCTCCCTCTCTCTCTGACCCTCCCCTGTTCATGCTGTCTCTCTCTCTCAGAAATAAATATAAAAAATATTAAAAAAATTTTTTTTAAAATATTTTTTTTATTTATTTCTAGGAGAGAGAGAGAGACAGCGTGAGCAGGGGAGGCTCAGAAAGAGGGGTAGGCACAGACTGAAACAGGCTCCAGGCTCTGAGCCGGCAGTCAGCACAGAGCCTGACGCGGGGCTCGAACCCACGAACCGCGAGATTATGACCTAAGCGAAAGTCGGACGCTCAACCGACTAAGCCACCCAGGCGCCCCTTAAAAAAAAATTTTTAAGTGTTTTATTTCTGAGAGAAAGAGAGAGAGAGAGAGAGAGAGGCAGCATGAGCAGGGGAGGGTCAGATAGAGAGGGAGATATAGAATCCAAAGCAGGCTGCAGGTTCTGAGCTAGCTGTCAGCACAGAGCCTGACGTGGGACTCGAAACCCACAAACCGTGAGATCATGACTTGAGCCCAAGTCAGAGACCCAATGGGTTGAGCCACCAGGTATTTCTTGTGTTGTATGCTAACTATCTGCCCATGTTTACTCACTTTCTGTACACTTCTCACTCATTTCAACTATAGTTTCTGCTTTATCTACTCTTCTTGGACTTGCTCATCCTCATCTCTGAGCATGTGATGCTGTTGCCCAAAATCTTTTATCTTGAAATTCCTTTGGCTTCCATTGCTCTGCTTTTTCTAGATTGCCTCTTTCTTCTTCCATCATCTGAAATAGGCATTTCTCTCTCTCTCTTTTTTTTTCTTTCTATCCTTTAATTTCCAAAGCATGGTCATTCACATTTGACTGCATAAATAGTGCCTACATCTTCTTTTACAGGATGCCAGGACATCTGTGGTATCCCAATTATACAATAACAGATGCAAAATAGTGTTAAACTTCCTTGCCTGAAATTATAAGACTAAGTGTGTGAGCATATATTTTTTAAATCCCTTTATTCCCATTCTAACCTTTTGGCTGGCCTTTATTAATCACTATTTGCTCCCGTCTTGTGAAAGGCATCAATTATCCAGTCACTCAAGACAAATCTCCTTCCCACTCCCCCACCTCTAGTCATCAAGTGCTAAAAAGACATCTTCCTAAATTTTTCTGGAATGGATCTCTTCTCCATGAGAGTTCTCTTTCGCAAGTCCATTTCTTCATAACTCTGACATCTGAGATTTTAATTGCTCTGCCACAGTTTTCTCTTTAGTCCGCGGTGACAGCTCCAGGTCTGTTTGCTTTTGTAGTTCTTGTATTATGGTCCTATTCTTAAGGACAGCAGCACAAACACAGCTCTTAGTCTCTTGCTGCTTGACAGCAAATGGCTTTACACATATATGCGAAGTTTGACACTGAGACTTTACTGCTAACGATTCCTTTAAGAGTGTAACTGGATTTTTCTTGCCTGCTGACTCAGGATGATTAGCTCTGATTTCACCTTCCGGTCTGGACTGAATGTAATACGGATCCAGAGTCAGCTTTCTGGAACATCAGTTCCATCTTGTTGACCTCTGCCTCCATCTTGAATAGTTGACATTCCTCAGACTGAAGCAGGCATTTCTTGAGGCATTCTTTGTGTCCCTTTGCCTCTCTCTCTCTCTTTTTTTTTTTTAAATATTTTTTATTTATTTCTAGGAGAGAGAGAGAGAGAGAGAAGAGAGAGACAGCATAAGCAGGGGAGGGTCAGAGAGGGAGACACAGAATCTGAAGCAGGCTCCAGGTTCTGAGCTAGCTGTCAGCACAGAGTCCGACACGGGGCTCGAACCCACAAACCGTGAGATCATGACTTGAGCCAAAATCAGATGCTCAATCGACTGAGCCACCCAGGTGCCCCAACAATGTTTATTTTTGAGAAAGACAGAGAGACAGAGAGAGACAGAGAGCATGACTGGGGAAGGTGCAGAGAAAGAGGGAGACACAGAATCTGAAGCAGGTTCCAGGCTCTGAGCTGTCAGCACAGAGTCTGATGTGAGGCCTTAACTCATCAACTGTGAGGTCATGACCTGAGCCAAAGTTGGACGCCTAACCAACTGAGCCACCCAGGTGCCCCAGTTATCTCTTAATCAACTTCTTAATTTTCATTTCTATTAAAATTAGAAAATCTGAATTCACAGTGGCTTGTCAGGTATTGCAATGAGTTGTGGCTATCATCAGATCATTCTGAATGAACGGTTTTATCTAACATGGACTTCATATGATGTAAAGTTTCTTTTTTTTTTATGTTCATTCATTTTGAGAAAGTGAGAGAGCATGAATCGGGGAGTTGTGGAGAGAGAGAGAGAGAGAGAGAGAGAGAGACACACACACAGAATCCAAAGTAGCTCTAGGATCTGAGCTGTCCCACAGAGTCACAAGGTGGGGCTCGAAGTCAAGAACCCCATGATCATGACCTGAGCCAAAATCAGTCGCTTAACCAATTGAGCCACCCAGGTGCCCTGATGTAGGTTCCTAACTGAAGGCAGCTTTCAATGGTTTGTTAGATTCTGTGTAGAAGGGCATAGGCATACAGCAACCTTAAAAGTTAAATGTTTCAGTTGGGGAGAGAGCAGAATTTGTATTTCGTTGCGTGGGTTGCATTCAGCTCTGAAAAGCATTTCCCCCATTCAGTTGTGACATTTTGATGTGGTTAAAGTATGTTCAATAGTTTGTCATTCATTTCTTTCTCCAATGAAGAAATAAAATTATCATATACTGGGAAATAATAAACTCTTGGCAGTCAAAGCATTTGCACAACTGTCTGGTTTTCTTACAAAATCCTGATACTTTGTTCTCAAGATTAAAAATCATGGCATTTTTAACTTGAAGTAATAAGTTCAAGTTAATGAAAATACCGAAAGCAGTATTTTTTGTTAGTATTATCTGTATGGCAGAAAAGGGATCTTTGACTCCAGCCCTTGTGCGAGTATCTTTGTCATTACTTGTCCCTTACTTCACTGCAGAAAAAGCAGTCTTCTTACATTTACCTATTTCTACTTAAAGATTATGCTCACTGGGTGCTATTTTACTACCGTTATAGTTTGTACTACTTTGTTCTATACTTAAGCAGGCTCAGGAGACCTACTCCTTGGCTACTAACTGTTCTCTGAATAAAACAGAATGTGGGTTGACGTTTTGTTTATTGTAGGAATAACTAGGAATAACAGCCTTCCCTCACCCAAGGCTACAACTCTATCAGTGTTGATCCCAAGCTATCTTTTTCAGACTTTCTCATACCTCACAAAATAATTCCTTTTTATTTATTTTTTTTAATTTATTATTATTTTTTTAATTTCTAGGAGAGAGAGAGACAGCATGAGCAGGGGAGGGTCAGAGAGAGAGGGAGTCACAGACTGAAACAGGCTCCAGGCTCTGAGCTGGCAGTCAGCACAGAGCCTGACGCGGGGCCCGAACCCACGAACCGCAAGATCATGACCTAAGCGAAAGTCGGACGCTTAACTGACTAAGCCACCCAGGCGCCCCAAAATAATTCCTTTTTTTTTTTAATTTATTATTATTTTTTTAATTTCTAGGAGAGAGAGAGACAGCATGAGCAGGGGAGGGTCAGAGAGAGAGGGAGTCACAGACTGAAACAGGCTCCAGGCTCTGAGCTGGCAGTCAGCACAGAGCCTGACGCGGGGCCCGAACCCACGAACCGCAAGATCATGACCTAAGCGAAAGTCGGACGCTTAACTGACTAAGCCACCCAGGCGCCCCAAAATAATTCCTTTTTAAATGAAAGTTTTTCTAAATGAAAACGTCTTTTGCTGCAACTTCAGTTTTTTTCTTTTTTACTGTATCAGTATTTTTATTTCTCTTAGCATCCTCCCAACCTACATATAAGCGTTTTTACCTTTCGAAATTTAGTGGAAAGTAAGCGTTTCTTCCATTTAGACTCCAATTTGTTGCCCTGGAATTAAGTATAGGCAATGTTTCAAAGGTTTTCTTTTTTCTTATCTTTACTATGACATATATCATACTATAGCAATGTATAGCATATTTGTGATTTTTATTTTATTTTTAAACAAA
Source organism: Proteles cristata cristata (assembly GCA_017311185.1). NCBI lineage: Eukaryota > Metazoa > Chordata > Mammalia > Carnivora > Hyaenidae > Proteles > Proteles cristata. The sequence goes on from JAESUZ010002594.1 coordinate 1,057,484, forward strand.
TTTTATTCATTGTTTAATTCCAGTATAGCTAACATACAGTGTTATTGCAGGTGTTCAATATAGTAATTCAACAATTCTGTACATTATTCAGTGATCATCACAGGAAGTGTACTCATAATCCCCTTCACCTATTTCACTCCTCTCCCCCCTCACCCCAACCACCTCTCTTTTGGCAAGCACCAGTTTGTGCTTTGTATTTTAAGAGTCTCTTTTTTCCTTTGTTCATTTGTTTCTTAACTCCCACATATGAATGAAATCACATGGTATTTGTCTTTGACTGACTTGTTTCACTTAGCATTTTATTCCCTAGGTCCATCCATGTTGTTGCAAATGGCAAGTTTTTGTTCAAGGTAATAGTCATTGTATACCACATCTTTATCCATTCATCTATCCGTGGACACTTGCCTTGCTTCCATATCTTGGCTATTGTAAATAATGCTGCAGTCAACACAGAGGTGCATATGTGTTTTAGAATTAGTGTAACTTTAACTTTGAATGATAACCCTAACAGGAAGTTTCTGGGCATTTTTCCTTATGTACTGCAAATGTGCTGTGAAAATGATTTATATTAGGTACATCGGTGGTGTCCATTAGCAAGTACAGGGCTAATATTGCTCTTTCACGTTCTATACCATGATTCTGGGTGGCATTTGATTAGGGATTTTTGCCAATAGCTTGTTAAACTTTCTCCAAGCAAAACATTTGTTAACTTTGTAGCTAGTTGTATAAGCATCACTGAAACAAAATGATTCTTGCTATTTTTTAACCAGGGATGTAACTTGATCTTTTTTATCCACAAATTCATCTATTTCATACTGAAAACATTAATTTGCATTCATTCTGGAAAAATACATCTTATATGGCAATGAGGTTATTGTATTTGGTTCAAATATGACTTGTAACAAGCTTTGATGGCTTTCTGAGTCACTGTTTGACAAAAGTTCCTAACAGCCAAGGTGGAGCGGGCAATAGACAAATGGATTGCTAGCCCAATAAAATCCAGTTTTTACATATTCATAGCTATGCTTTCTATTACATTTTTATTTATTCATTTATTTATTGCTGCTTGGATGAACTTACCACATATAACGACACACAACTCGCAGTCTATATCTAGAACTTAGGCTTAAAAAAAAGTTTATTTTGAGAGGGAGCTGGTGTGCACACAGGGGAGGGGCAGAGAGAGAGAGGGAGAGAATCTGTATCTCTTGGATACAAGCAGTATCCAAGCTGTCAGCATAGAACCCAAAACCAGTCTCCATCTCACCAACGACAAGATCACGACCTGAGCCAAAATCAAGAGTTGGTGCTTAACTGCTCAGCCACCCACGTGCCCTGTAAACTGCCATCTTGTTTAATAGCTGGCTATCTTTACTACATAATTTTGATTCTTTTAAAAAAATGTTTACTTATTTTTGAGAGAGAGTGACAGAATAGAAACAGTGTACAAGTGGGGGAGGGGCAGAGAGGGAGACACAGAAACCAAAGCAGACTCCAGGCTCTGAACTGTTAGTACAGAGCTCAGTGTGGGGCTCGAACTCAGGAACCTTGAGATCATGACCTGAACTGAAGTCAGACTAACCAACTGAGCCACCCAGGCTCCCCTAGCTTTTTTACATAGTTTTGAATTGAAATACTGTACTCGTGACTTTTTTCATCACTACTTATGCTTCAATGTATTTATTTTGAGTGGATGACTTTTCTCTTATGATGAATTGGAAATACAACACAATTAAATAGCAACAAAGAAAAAATTAATTTTAACAAATGTAAACCATAATATACTAATTATGTTAACTACCCCAGCTAAGATAAACTGTACTGTTAACGAGAGAAATGGATCAATGTAATCTTTGTATTACATATGTAACCCATAAGAATGCAAAGATGCTCAACAGCATGCAAAGATGCTCAACAGCATAACAGAGTTTCTGTTAAAATTCGAATTAGATTTACATTAAACAATTTGTGAAAGATTTGTAAGGTGGTAATATCTTGTAGTGCTAAAATTGCAGTCCTAAAATGTTCCTAGAGTCAAACTTCTTGAGTTTGCTTCGTACACCGTTACTTACTAGTTGGTTAATCTCTACTTCTGTTTCCTTATCTGCAAAATGGAAATAATAATAGAATCTACCTCACAGTGTTGTGAGGACTGAATGAGTAAATACACATAAAACAGTTTGGATAGCTTCTGGCGCGAATGCTCAATGCTTTCCTATTATTAAAAAAATCTGCTCAGTCCTCATCTTATCGCTTCCCTGCTAAAAACCCATCGTTAGGTCCCTAATCTTTACCAAAGGAAGTCATCTCACTCCTTTCTTCATACATTGCCTTCCGTTTTCGCGGTAGGTATCTCCCTTACCAGACCTTAAGCGCCTAGATCCTTTTAGACTACCAGTTCCACAGCAGGGACTCAAAAATTAGTTATTGATCTTTTTCCACCAGGGACAAGGATCCTTAAAGGAGAAAAATATTCTAGAAAGGATTACAAATCACTGTGTAAAGTATAAGCATTAGAGCACCTAAAGAGGAGTTACAAAACAGAATGTCTGCACAGCGGTCAGCCCGGGGAAACCACCACCTAGCGAAGCTTTTTAGTAAAATTGTTTTTCACTGACGTCACTCGATCACTGACCTCTGACGCACAGGAGGCGGGATTAGAGAGACAGCTGGACTTCTTTTTCAGGGCCCCTCCTCCAATGGACCGGCGGGCACAGCGGCCAGCCCTACCTCTTGGCATTTCCATTGGTCAGTTTCCCCGGGCAGGCGGGTCGTGGGGGAATGACTCTACCCACTCTATGGGCGGGGTCTGTGCTCCGCTGGGGCTGGGGCCGGTGGGGGGGTGGGGGGTGGGGTTGCCGCAGCCGCCATCTTGGATTCCGCGGTAGCGGTGGCGGCTGTAGGGTACCGCGTTTGGGGAGTGGCTCTCCCCTCCCCCTTCCCCCAGTTCGGAGGCGGCGGCTCCTCCCCCTGGGGGGGTGGTGCGACGGCAGTGGCATCTGCGGCCATGGCGGCGACTGCTGCTAACCCCGGTGAGTAGACGGAGGTCTGGGGCGCCTCCAAAGGAAAAGGGACTGAAGGGGTTGGCAACCGCAGAGACCCTGGGCTGACGGGCCGTAGTTGGGGCTGAGGGAGCTGGGACACGCGGGGACCGCGACGGGGCTGTGGGGGAGGGGAGTAACGGGGGGAGGGGCCGAGCCCAGGGAACTGGGGAGATCCGAGGTGGAGGGAGCGCGCGTGCGGGTGCGCCTTGCGTGGGGCGAGCGGTGTTGGAGCGGCTCCCGGCGCCGGGCTTGGGCCTGCGCCAGCTCTGCGGAGCGACGTGGTCGTCTTCAAGCTCTGCCCCCTGGAAAGGCTTGGTGCGGGGTAACTGGGCAGAGGGGCTCGTTTTGCTTTAAAAGTAACTTGGGTTTATCAACACTGGACCACCTTTCTGTGCGGCTGAAGTGTTAAACTTCCAAACGTTTAAACGTTTACCAAAAAGAAAAAAAAAATTCTGTGAATGTATGCTCAGTTTCTCCCCCCTTCCCCCCAGCTATCCCTCGAAACTGGCGTTCCTGTATTAAGTGCCTCTAGTATCTTAAGCTGCTGAGGACTGAGGACTGAAGTTTGAGTAATGATTGTTCAGGGCAGATCTTGCCCCACAGCAAGAACCCCGGGTTTGAATCTTGTTGGCTGTAGATCGAGACAGTTCCCATTCTTTAAGAAAAGTTCCGTTCCTTGTCATTTTTCAGTGAACATCTCTTATAAAGGGGGAGCTTGAACATTAAAAAAAAAAAAATCTAGCCAGTCATGTGTAAGCGATGGAGTGGGGTGTAATGCGGCGGGTCTAGACAGATGAGTTCTCTTTCACTGTATTACAGTTATTTGTCCCTGGGAAGCATTTAGTTTTAGGGATCCTAGTTTATCTTGCAGACTTTGGCGATTCTCTTGCAAAATAAAATCCTTAAAAAAGAAGCCAGAAGTTGGGGGTGAATTGCTTGAAAATACAGCAGGGGAACGGATTCTTGAAACTGAAATCGGATTTTTTTCCCATGTCCGTGAACTGCAGTATTATTTTGTGGTACCCAGGTTTTGCTCTACAAGTTGTCACTATGACATTTATTTATCTTCACTACCATGTTTCTGGTAACAGAGCTATTTAAGGAAGTTAATTTGTCACATGTCAATATCGTAGAATCTTTTTAAAAATTTTGGAGGAAAAGTACATAAAATTAATGGCTAAAGTTCTGTTGTAGCAAGTTCTGAATGATGGAATAAAGTTGGAAAGATGCTATTATTATGGCCACCTGAACTTGTAGGAAAATAACCTATGTGTTAAAACTAGGGAATAAATAAACATAATTTTAAACCGATAACACATTGCAAAACAATTACATAACCCTAGTCAAGTTGCAAAGCATTTCTCTTATTAAGAAGTGGCCCGCGTAAACAAGTTTAGTGCATATGTCAGAAGCTTTTTTCCATCAGTGTGGGTGGGACTACTTTATTTTGTTTTTAAACATCAGTGACCAGAATGACAGTCTCTTGACCACATTTCATTGGCTGATCCCTATCAGGTTAGATCTGAAGCAGAAAATAGTATTTATTTGTGCAGAATCCTTGCCGGTGAAACATTTGAATTTGTTTAATGTCCTTTAGACAGCCTGCTTCTGCAGTTTGTAGGTTTCCTTTTTGCTGTTGAAACATTCTCACATCCCTTCCGAGTTATTGACACAACATTCCACACCTGAGAATTCAGTTAGAAAATGTATTGTCTTCCTTCGTTTCCTCTTTTGCTCCTTTATTTCAAAAGGAAGCTATCATGGATGCATTGTGGACTTTTATAGCCTGTTGTGTTTTGGGATTTGTGGACCGTGAGTGGAGGGATAGGGGTGGAAATGTACTGTGCTCAGTGAAAAAAAAAGTAAATGGTTTTCAGGTCAGAATTCTTTGTTGCATGGTCAGATCTTTCCTTAGAGCCGTTTTAGGGACTAGAGACATCATACCTATTTCTTTGAGTTTTTTTCTACTTTATCTTTTTGCTATTTGTTAAGATCCCCTCCAGTTCTTGTCAATTCTGTCTTCACATGTGTCTGCAAAAGATTTTTGTGATCATTATTTAACTTTTCTCTGTAAGGTTCATTCAAGTTAATCTTCAGCGTTAATAGTAATGCTTGAAGATCATGTCAGTTGTACTTGGAGTATGATTTAGAGACTGTTGGTGGCCATTCAGTATCTTGCAGGGAACCTGGTTCCTTTGCATTTTCACTGTGTCTTGGTGCTAGATCAAAAGTAGAGGAAGGTGTGATTTATACTCTCCTCTCTAAGAGTTATGTGGAAGCAATAGGTCCATTGCGATAATGACTTTTTCTTTGCATGGATTGATAATTCCCCATATTCTCTTATTGTTCATGAGTTCTACTTAACCATTGGCAAGGAGAAGTGGGCGGGTAGGAAGCTAATGAAGTGTTAGGCTGTCTCGTTTGTCTGAGGAACACTAACAATTTTGAGGAACACTTTTTAAATTGCATGCATGGTTCATAATGCATTGGCTAAGGCGCTGGCTGGGGAGAGACTGGGTATTTGACTTCTAATTCAGTATTCACACCAGATGTGAATGAATTTGTAGGAGTGAAGGCATATCTTCCCTTGACTCTGGTACTCTCGTTAGTGCACACCTCCTCTTGTGCTCTGAGGCACCGCTTACTGTGGATGGAGAATGTGGCGGAAGGTAAAGGAAGGAACACTCTTTGGGTTTGTGAGGCTGACATTTAGGAAGAATTTTTCTTTTCACCTAATTTTCACCTGTGTAAATTATAGTTTTAAAACATTAATTAACATAATTCTTACCCATTGGTTTTACGTTTTTCAGAAATGGGAAACATAGGAATTTATGTGGTATAAAATTAAGGTGTCAAGATACTTTATTGCAAAACTTTTTTGAAAACTATATAAATTTGCTAATTCACCAATTGAAATACAGTGAACATTTTTGAAAAAGAACCTTCATCTGCATATTAGGTCTGTGCAGATTTGTGGCACCAACCTGAATCTTCTCTGCTTTCTTAGAAATTAAGAGGTAGATACCACTACAATATTGGAACTCTAGGGTTGTTTTTTTTTTTTTTTACTGTTATGAGATAGTGGTCTCTAATCTTAGTTTCTTCGTATTCCATCCCTACCCCTTTACTCAATCCACTAACAGGAGGATAATACGTAGTTTCATGGATGTTTTATGAAAGTTGTTTTGTTCTCTGCTGTTGATGACTTTCTTCTAAGGCAGTAACGGTAGGGATTTCCATAGTGCCAAGTGGTGATCTTTAGAAACTAAGTTGTAACAGTCAAGGAAACGGTCCCTTTTTTCCCTTTGATTTTACTTAAGCCATGACATATTGTGAGTATTTCATTCCAAAAGTAGTAAAATTTGAATCCTTGATTGTGGAAACTGTTTTTGGAGCCATCCTTGTGGGTTTTTTTTTTTTTCCTTTCAAGCTATTCCCTCATAGTATTTATTTTATTTTATTTTATTTTATTTTTTTCAAATGTTTTATTTATTTCTAGGAGAGAGAGAGAGAGAGAGACAGCGTGAGCAGGGGAGGGTCAGAGAGAGAGGGAGTCACAGACTGAAACAGGCTCCAGGCTCTGAGCTGGCAGTCAGCACAGAGCCCGATGGGGCTCGAACCCACGAACCGCGAGATCATGACCTAAGCGAAAGTCGGACGCTTAACCGACTAAGCCACCCAGGCGCCCCCATAGTATTTATTTTAAAGGCTAATTCCCTGGTGGTACAATCCTATGTAGGGGTGCAAGGGTAACATTTCTGTCTATGGTTTTATAGCAGATCGTATTCAGATGTAACAGAAAAAGAATACATTTTTTAAAAATGTCTTTTTTTTTTTTAAGTTTGAGAGAGAGAGCACATGGGTGTGATGTAGAGAGAATCCCAAGCAGACTCTGAGCTGTCAGCACACAGCCCAGCTGGGACTCGATCCCATGAACCGAACTGTGAGATCATGACCTGAGCTGAAATCAAGAGTTGGATGCTCAACTCACTGAGCTACCCAGGCACCCCAGTAAAAGTATACGTTTAAGGCTTAAGCTCACTGGAGTGGATCTGGTGGGTCCGTCATCCACACCCTGTGAGGGGCCTTGCTTGTAGAGCCATCTATTTTTAAGAATGATTAAACATTTATTAAGTTCCTACTTTATTTGCCAGATTGCACTTTTTTATTTTGTTGGCTATTCCGTATGTTCGAAACAGTCTCTCACTTTCCAGATTAGTTCTCTAAATTTACATCTCTTCATCACTTTTTTTATTTTAATATTTTTAAGTAATCTCTTCACCCATTGTGGGGCTCACACTGACAACCCGGGGATCAGCTGTTGCATTTTCTGGTGACCGAGCCAGCCAGGTGCCTCTCTCCATCATTCTTTTTGTATTTTCCCCTCTACATTTTCACTGTAGTTGAATGGACAAAGTTTATGACTTTAACAGTGTAATTAGAATTTAAGTTCCACGAGAACAGGATGTTTACCTTCCTTTTTCACCACAGCTCTCCACTGCTCACAGGGGTGCCTAGGATGTTCAGTGAGTGTTGGCTGAATAAATCAATGTTGGGGGTTCATGTCTTTATGCACTGTTAACATGAAACTATCTCTGAAAGAGTAGTACTAATAAAGGTGTTAACATCATGAATTCATTTATAATAGTTAGCATTTATTAATATATGCTAGTTATTCTAAATATATTATTTCACTTACTCTTCATATGTATGTATGTGCTATTTAATTTTTACAACAGTCCTATGAGGTATGTATTAATATTATTGTTTTACAAATGAGGAAGCTAAGGCACAGAGTGAATAAGTAGTTGTCTGAAGCCTCATAGCTAGTAGGGGGTAGAGATCATTTGATTGTTGGCAATCCGTCTACACAGTCAACATTACATTTTTTTCTTTTTTTAACGTTTATTCATTTCGAGAGACAAAGAGGGAGACAGAATCCGAAGCAGGCTCCAGTGTCTGAGCTGTCAGCACAGAGCTCAATGCAGGGCTCGAACTTGTGACCGCTCATGACCTGAGCCAAAGTCGAAGGCTGAAACTGCTTGAGCCACCCCAGCACCCCTATATTAAAGAAAAATTCTCAAAAGTGCTTATTTCTGTCTTTTTACATAAGCTTCTTTAATATATTTTCATCTATTTAAAAAACATCTCTATTTGAATAATATTTAACATACTATTTATATATATATATATACTCACAAGTTTTCCTTCAAATGTGCTGCCCTTTCTGAGTTTTCTGTATCTTTCACGGCTATCACAGTTTTTCCAGTTCCCCAGGCTAAGCAGCTAGAGGTGTTTGGATTCTTTCATGTATTTATCTGGTTGGTTATCACTTCATCACCTTTTTTTTCCCTTCCATAAAACATATATATATTTAAACACACAAAATGTTTTGATTATGTAAAAATATATATTTAAAATATTTAGAGGTACCTGGGTGACTCAGTTAGTTAAGCGTTGGACTCTTGATTTTTGGCTCAGGTCCTGATCTCTTGGTTTGTGAGCTTAAGCCCACATCAGGCTCTGTGCTGACAGTGCGGAACCTGCTTGGGACTCTCTCTCTCTGTCTCTGCCCCTCCCCTGCTCATGCTCTCTCTTAAAATAAATAATAAAATAAATAAACATTAAAAAATGAAATAAAATTGGGGCACTTGGGTGGCTCAGTTGGTTAAGTGTCTGACTTCAGGTCAAGTCGTGACCTTGTGGTTCATGAGTTAGAGCCCCTTGTCCGACTCTGTTGACAGCTGGAAGCTTGGAGCCTGCTTTGGATTCTCTGTGTGTGTGTCTCTCTTTATGTCCCTCCCCCACTAGTGCTCTGTCTCTCAAAAATGAAGAAACACTAAAATTTTAAAAAATGAAATAAAATACATATAAACATTTAAACATATATATGTTATTTTAATCAAAATTACCCATTCATATATTTAAAGACAGTTTTATGTGATTTCATACAAAAACAGCCCCCTACTCCCTTCTCTCAGTTCCTTCTCCCCAGTAAGAAACAGTTTTATCTTGTTTAGCGACACTTTTTTGTTTTTGTTTAAAAGAATGTTCCAGCGGTAGAAGATACGAGTTTTCACATTGAAGGGGACAGACCAGTGAATGAAAACACACCCACATCAAGGCATAATATCATGAGATTTCAGCATTAGATACAAAGAGTATGCTACAAGCTACAGAGAAAAAAGTTGGTCAGTTCAGAAGAATGTGGAATCAGATTGGTCTTGCTTCTCAGTGGTCAACACTGCACAGTAGAAGGCAGTGGCGCAGTGCCTTCAAAATTCATAGGGGAAACAGTTTCTGACTTAAAATTGGTCGAGGATGTGCTTCAGCAGTGGGAGAGACAAGAAAGGGGGCACCTGGCCTGCAGGGAAGGGGCAGGGCGGCAGGAAAGAGTGGAGCATCCATTTCGCACACACTGCTGTTAGTCCCCGCTTGCAAGCAGCACTGGCACCGCACTTTTCAGCCCCTCCTGCCTTCCCCCACCAGGGCAAAGAGATAACAGTGATTTACACTCTCCAGAGAATCAGTCAGTCTTTTGACAGCGTGGAATTAGGGCAGTTTCCCTGCTAGAAGGAACAGGGTGAGGATCTGGAAATCCACCTGCTGCTTAAGCAGATGTTGAACCCATCCTTTTTTTTTTTTCCTAATTAAAAAAATTTTTTTAATGTTTATTTTTGAGAGCAGGGCGAGTGTGAGTGGGGGATGGGCAGAGAGATTGAGAGACAGAGGAAGATACTGAATCCAAAGCAGACCCCAGGCTCTGAGCTGTCAGCACAGAGCCCGACCTGGGGCCTGAATCCACGAACCATGAGATCATGACCTGAGCCAGAGTCAGACGCTTAAGCAACTGAGCCCCCCAGGTACCCTGAATGGATCCTTTTTATTTTAGCTTTCATTCATACACACCTCCTACTCCTGTACCTGGAGTCACCAGTTCCTGGGACTTTGGGGGCATTCTAACATGTAGAGTGAGGTGGTTTTCTGCTTTTCCCTTTGCTGGCTTAGGATTCAGCTCTTTTTTTCTTTTTTAATGTTTATTTTTGAAAGAGAGAGTGTGCACGTGCGCGCGTGCCAGAGGGGTAGAAGCAGAAGCAGACAGAAGGGGGAACAGAAGATCCAAAGTGGGCTCTGTGCTGACAGCAGAGAGCCGGATGCAAGGCATCGACTGGAGCCGAAGTTGGATGCTTAACTGACTGAACCACCCAGGCGCCCCAGGAGTTAGTGCTCGTGGATCTATCAAGGCAGAGGTTCCGGTTTCCAAAAATTTGTTGCCCTTTTCTTGCTTCCATTTTTTTCTATCCATGGATTGTATGTCTTATATAAAATTGTTATTCTCCTTTATATAATTTTTTTAGTGGGGGAGAGAAAAAGTAGATGTATACATTTACCCTACTATTTTTATTCAGAAGTTATATAGTTTAAGATATTAGAGGTTCCTATACTTTTTCATCCTGCTGTTATACTATGCCTTTATTATCTCATTTTTGGTTAGTCTCATTCATCTCCTCGTTTCTATTATTTCAAACTTTAAATCTGTCAGATTAATCTTTAATTTACATTTTATTTTTGTCACTCTGACTTAAAGGTATATTTTGTCTTTGTTGAATCAAATCTAAGATTTCATCTTGTCATTCAAGGTCTTCTCACAGTTGAGTAACAGTTGACATCTAATGTTTTTCTCCCAAATACAGATGCTGTGCTTTATATAGGTCTGACAGTTCTTCACAGCTATTTTCATACCTCCCTTTAGGATTTGCTTATGTCCTTTGTCTGTTTGGAATGCCTTTTCCCTCTCCTTTACTTAAAAAAAAATTTTTTTTTTATAGTTTATTTTTGAGACAGACAGAGACAGAACACGAGCGTGGGGGGCCAGAGAGAGGGAGACACAGAAATCTGAAACAGGCTCCAGACTCTGAGCTAGCTGTCAGCACAGAGCCCGACGCAGGGCTCAAACCCACGGACCGTGAGATCATGACCTGAGCCAAAGTCGGATGCTTAACCGACTGAGCCACCTAGGCGCCCTCCTTTACTTTTTCTGATGCCCACATTCACTTTACCTTTTTGAAACTTCTGGCTGGCTGCCTTGTTTCCTTTACTTTTTCCTTCTTACTGAGCACCTTCTCTGTGCTACAGACTACGCTAATTTAATTAAAGTTAAATTAAACTTTAATTTAAACCATCTCTGAATCATCTTTTTTTTTTTTTTTTTTAAATTTATTTTTGAGAGAGAGATAGAGACAGCATGAGCAGGAGAGGATCAGAGAGAGAGGGAGGCACAGAATCTGAAACAGGCTCCAGACTCTGAGCTAGCTGTCAGCACAGAGCCCGATGCGGGGCTCGAACCCACGAACCATCAGATCATGACCTGAGCCGAAGTTGGACGCTTAACCGACTGAGCCACCCAGGTGCCCCTCATGGATTCTATATAAACCTGTTACTAAAAGTGTGAGCTTTATATTTTATGGGAAGATTTTGCTTTTTCTTAGGGAAGTTACATATAATCACTATTTAAATTTTATAGGATGAAATAGAAAAAGTATTATCAATAATATAAAAATATAATCAATCTAACTAATATCAGATAAATGAACATTAAACCAACAATGATAATCTAATCATTTTGTACCTAGAAAATCAGCAAAAATTTGAAGGATTGCCAGAACTCAGTGTGAGTGGACATATGGATAATTTGATACTTTTGGCGAGTCTTTTCATTGGTTTGGCTGTCTTAGGTGGTAATGGGCAAAGTTTAAAATATGTTCCCTTACGGGGCTCCTGGGTGGCTTAGTCGGTTAAGCGTCCGACTTTCGCTCACGCTCCCCTGCTCATGCTGTCTCTCTCTCTCTCTCTCCTAGAAATAAATTAAAAAAAAAACATTAAAAAAAATAAAATATGTTCCCTTACATCTAAGGAGTCATTTTCAGGAATTTGTTAGTGTAGAAATACTGGCACCATGCATAAAGATACAGTTATATTCGTTGAAACATTATTTATGATAGTGATAGTTTGAATGTCACAAATTATATACATTTGTACTATTGAGTACAGTATAACTGTTAAAAAAAGAATGTGCTAACTGTATTTATTGACATGAAATATAGCTTCCAATATATTGTTATATGGAAAAAATGAAAGATTCCGAATAAATATAATATCTCTCCCTTTCTTATGTAAAAATTCCCAAATTATAATATATGGTATATAGAAAAAGATGTGGAAGTATTCAAAATATTAATAGCAGTTACTCATAGAGAAGTGGGATGAGAATGTGTGTATAGAGGATTTTACTTTTATTTTATTTAATCCTCTTTTTTTTTAAAGTAGGCTCCATGCCCAGTGTGGGGCTTGAACTCATGACCCTGAGATCAAGACCTGAGCTGAGATAAAGAGTTGGATGCTTAACTGAGCCACCTAGGCACCCTTTATATCCATATGTTTATATATTTTGTAATGAAAAGATTAAAAATAGCAAAATCAGTTAACATTTTGGTGTTTGCTATATGTTTCTAAAGCTACTATTTAAGGACTGTTTACAGTGTGTCAGGTGCTATGCTAAGTACTTTTCACTTGCAGTATCTAATATAATCTTCCCAAAAGGTAAGTACTATTATTAGCTACATGTTACAGATAAACTCAGAGAGATTAAGTAATTTGCTAATGGTTATACAGGTGGTAAGTGGTAACCCTAGGATTGGAATCCAGGTTTATCTAGTTGTAAAGTTTAAGCCATGTTCTCTAAGATTTTCAGTGCGCTCCCCCACATTCATTTTCTTTTTAAAAACTTGAGATCATGTATTTTCGGTTATAAAAGTAATATATGTTTAATATGAAAGACAAAATGATAAAGATATCCAGAAAATCAAGTGTAGAGTCTCTAAATGCCATCCCAGAGATACCCACTGTTAGTTTATTGCATAACCTTTGCTTACTTCATCCTAGCCATGATGTCATCCACACTATTTCTAGAACTTAACAGGCATGTCCTCACCCTGCGTCTTTGCACTCTGCCTAAAATGTATTTTCCCCAGATACCTGCATGCTTTATTCTCTTTATCTCCAGTTTTCTAGTACCTTTTCAGTGATGTCTTTCCTCACTATCTAAAATTTCTACCCTCCTAGCCTTCAACCTTTATATACTTCTTTTTTTTTTTAATGTATTGTTAATGTTGGTTTATTTTTGAGAGAGAGAGAGAGAGAGAGAGAGAGAGAGAGAGAGACTGAGTATGAGCAGGGGAGACAGGGAGAGAGAGAGAGGGAGAAAGAAACAGAAGTTGAAGCAAGCTCTGGGCTCCCAGATGTCAGCACAGAGTTTGATATGGGGCTTGAACTTATGAACTGCAAGATCATGACCTGAGCTGAAGTTGGACGCTTAACCAGCTGAGCCACCCAGGTGCTCCAACCTTTATATACTTCTAATTTGACTTCCCGTAGTTTATTTTTCTCCCTATTTATCAATATATAACAGATTATTAGGTTAAACCATATGAAATTTATTTTTTTTCCTATAAAATGTCACTTTTATATTGTCATCCCAGTTTATATTTTAATTATTTCTCTTTTTGATATCTCTCTGCCACTAGCATGTAAAGTTCATAGGGATTGGGACCTTTGTTCTATTTATTGCTTTATATTTAGGATCTGCAACAGAGCCTGGCATATAGTAGGCATGCAATTAAGATTAAATGAGTTCTTCCAGGTTTTCGTTATACATATCAGTTTTAAAAAGGAATATATTAATTATTTTTTTCTGTAGCTTATTTTTTTTCATAATCATATGGTAGATAACTTTCCATTTCAATGATATAGAACCACTTCAAAATTTTTCTGGAAAAAATTTTTTCTGATACATTATATTTTTTTTATTGTGGCAAAATACACATAACATAAATTTTGCTACTTTAACCATTTTTATGTGTACAGTTGAGTGGACTTAGTATATTCACATTGTTGTGCAGCCATCACTACCATTCACCTTCAGAACTTTTTCCATCTTGCAAAGCTGAAATTCTGTACCCATTAAGTACTAACTCCCTATTTTCCAAATCCCTCCAGCCACTGGTTTCCACCATTCTACACTATATCTCAATGAATTTGTCTGTTTGATGTACCTCATTTAAGTAGAATCATACAGTATTTGTCTTTTTGTGATTAGCTCGTTTCACTTAGCTATTATCCTCAAGGTTCATCTATATTTATTATATTGCAGAATTTATTTTTTTTTAAGTTTATTTATTTTGAGAGAGGGGGTGAGTGTGTGTGAGCAGAGGAGGGGCCGAGAAGGGGAGAGAGAGAGAATCGCAGGCTCTGAGTGGCCAGGGCATAGCCCAGTGTTGGGCTCGAACTCATGAACCTTGAGATCCTGACCTGAGCCAAAACCAGGAGTCAGATGCTTAACTGACTGAGCCACCCAGGCACTCCAGACTTTCTTTATATTTAAAGCCAAATAGGATCCTGTTGGATGTGTATGCCCCATTTTTAATGCATTCATCTGTTGGTAGACACTTGGGTTACTTCTACCTTTTGGTTATTGTGAATGATGCTTCTATGACTCTTTTTAATTCTTTTGAATATATACCTGCAAGTAGAATTGCTGGCTCATACAGGAATTGTTTCTGATTTTCTAGGACTCTCCGTACTGTTTTCTGTAGTGGCTGCACCATTTTACATTCCCACCAATAACACACAAGAGTTCCAATTTCCCCACATCCTTATCAGTGCTAGTTATTTTTTAATTAAAAAAAGTTTTCTTTATAAGTAGGCTGTGTGCCCAATGTGGGGCCAGAACTCATGACCCCGAGATCAAGAGTCCTGTGCTCTACTGACTGAGCCAGTCAGGTGCCCATTTTTTTTTTTTTTGATGTTTATTTATTTTGAGAGAGAGAGAGGGTGCACATGTATGCACATGCAAGCAGGGGAGGGGGCGAGGGAGAGAGAGAGAGCAAGAGAGAGAATCCCAAGTAGGCTCTGTGCTGCTGTGGAGCCCAGCATAGAGCTCAGTCAGTCCCATAAATGGTAAGATCATGACCTGAGCCAAAATTAAGAGCAGATGCTTAACCATCTGAGCCACCCATGTGCCCCATTTTTATTTTTATATTTTTATTTATTTTTAAAAGTTTATTTGTTTTGAAAGAGAGAGAAAGATGTAGAGAGAGAGGGAGAGAGAGAATTCCAAGCTGACAGCACAGAGCCCAATGTGGGTCTCAAACTTATGAACTGTGAGATCACAACCTGTGCTAAAATCAAGAGTTGGATGCCCAATCGAGCCCCCCAAGCGCCCCTATTTTAAAATTTTTAAAATAATTAAAAATTTTTTTGATAGTGGCCATCCTAATGGTTGTGAGGTGATATCCCATTGTTGTTTTGATTTGCATTTCTCTAATGATTTAGAGATGTTTGAGCATCTTTTCATATACTTACTGGCCGTTTATATATCTTCTTTTTTTTTAATTTTTTTTATAGTTAATTTTTTTTTTTATTTTTGAGACAGGGAGAGACAGAGCATGAGCGAGGGAGGGGCAGAGAGAGAAGGAGACACAGAATCTGAAACAGGCTTCAGGCTCTGAGCTGCCAGCACAGAACCCGATGCGGGGCTCTAACTCACGAACCGAGATCATGACCTGAGCCGAAGTCGGACGCTTAACTGACTCAGCCACTCAGGCGCCCCTGTTTATATGTCATCTTGAAGAAATACCTATCCAAGTCTTTTCGCCATTTTTAAAAATTTTTTAATTAAAAATTTTTTTAAATGTTTTATTTATTTCTGAGAGAGAGAGAGACAACATGAGCAGGGGAGGGTCAGAGAGAGAGGGAGACACAGAATCTGAAGCAGGCTCCAGGCTCTGAGCTGTCAGCACAGAGCCCCACTCGGGGCTCGAACCCATAAACTGTGAGATCATGACCTGAGCCGAAGTTGGACGCTTAACTGACTGAGCCACCCAAGTGCCCCATTTTGGCCATTTTTAAATCAGGTTGTTTTTTGTTGTCAAATTGTAAGAGTTCCGTATATGTTCTGGATGTTAATCCCATATCAGATATATGATTTGCAAATTTTATTTCCCATCCCATGGGTTGCCTTTTTACTCTACTGGTAGTGGTTTTTGGTTTTTGGGTTTTTTTAAAAAAGATTTTAAAGTAAACTTTTTACCCATTGTGGGGCTTGATCCCACAACCCCGAGATCAAGAGTTGCATGTCCTTTCAACTAAGCAGCTAGGTACCCTGATAGTATTCTTTGATGCACAAAAGTTTCTAATGATGAAGTCCAATTTATCTATTTTTTAATTTTGTTGCTTGTAATTTTGATATCTTCAATAAATTGCCAAATTCATTGTCATGATGCTTTCCTCCTGTGTTTCTAAGAGTTCTAGCTTTAGTTACATTTAGGTGTTTGATCTATTTTGAGCTAATTTGTATATGTGATGTAAAGTAAGGGTACAATGTTGTTCTTTTGTATGTGGGTATGCAGTTTTCCCTGTATCGTTTGTTAAAAAAATAAATAAATAATTGTCTTGGAACCCTTGTTAAATCATTTAACTATACATATGGTAGCTTATTTCTAGGCTCTCTTGTCCATTGGTCTGTATGTTTATCTTTGTGTCAGTATCATACTATTTTGATTACTGTAGTTTGTGACGATGCATCATCATTTTAATGGTATTTAAGTACATTCCTTTTCCAGTATTAAGGGCAGTTATAAATGCCTGGACTTGTAATAAAAGACATGCATAAAAGAGGTTTTGTATGTTTAGGTTAGGTGCAGGTCATTTTAAATATAGTTTGGAGGTAGATTTTAGGAATAATAAAGAAAAATTAAAAACATATCCAAAGTGATTCATATTTTATTTTTCTTAAAGTTTATTTGTTTATTTTGAGATAGTGTGAATGGAGCTGGGGAAGAGAAAGAGACTGAGAATCCCAAGCAGGCTCTGTACTGTCAGCACAGAGCCCAAAGAGAGAGTTGAGCTCATGACTGTGAGATCATGACCTGAGCTGAAATCAAGAGCCAGACGCTTACCAGCTCTGCCACGCAGGCACTCCCAAAGTGACTCACATTTTAGACATTAAGAATATGCTGAATGGGGCGCCTGGGTGGCTTAGTCGGTTAAGCGCCTTACTTCGGCCCAGGTCATGATCTCATGGTTTGTGGGTTTGAGCCCCGTGTCGGGCTCTGTGCTGACAGCTAGCTCAGGGCGTGGAGCCTGCTTCAGATTCTGTGTCTCCCTCTCTCTCTGACCCTCCCCTGCTTATGCTGTCTCTCTCTCAGAAATAAATAAAACATAAAAAAAAAGAGAATATGATGAATTATTGTTCCATTCTTTCTTTTTTTTTAAATATATATATTTTTAATGTTTTATTTATTTCTAGGAGAGAGAGAGAGACAGCGTGATCAGGGGAGGGTCAGAGAGAGAGGGAGTCACAGATTGAAACAGGCTCCAGGCTCTGAGCCGGCAGTCAGCACAGAGCCCGACGCGGGGCTCGAACCCACGAACCGCGAGATCATGATCTAAGCGAAAGTTGGACGCTTAACCGACTAAGCCACCCAGGCGCCCCGTTCCATTATTTCTTAATGAACATTTTATTATACAGCTTTTTCTTTTATTAAGAGAGAGAGAAAGAGAAAGCGGGGGAAGGGCAGAGGGAGAGAGAGGGGCTTGATCTCAGAACCATGAGATCATGACCTGAGCTGAAATAAGAGTTGGATACCTAACTGAGCCACCCAGGCACTCCTTATCTATTCAGTGTCTAGTTCTTCCTTTATCAGTTCTGTTTTCCTCAGTGCTGTTTTCAGTGACTTAGCTTTGTATTATTTCTGATATTTCAGGAAAGGAAGTTATGTTTGAAGTAACTTTTCTGTAAATCTGGGAGACTATGTTGACTGACTAAAATATGTTATATTTACTGTTTTTCTGTAGTTTCTGTCAAATTGTGATTTTAATAGAATATTCCACAAATAGATTTCAGTGGAATAAGAATATTCCTTAACTGTGCTATGCCAAGTTCTTCTGCCATTTAAAAGGAACTAATCCTAGTAAATCAAATCCAGAGTATATTAAAAGAACCATATGTTGTTTGTATTAGCTTCCCAGGCCTACTGTGACAAATCAACATACTTGGGGGTTTAAAACAAACAAAAAATTATTCTTTCACAGTTCTGGAGGCTCAGAATATGAAATGAAGATGTGGGTAGCTTTGGTTCCTTCTGGAGTCTCTGAGGGAGAAATCTCTCCTCCTTTTCGAGCTTGTGGACATGTCACTCCATCCTCCGTGTCTCTGTATCCAAGTGTCTCCCCTCGCTCTTCTAAAGAGAGCAGTCATTGGATTTAGACCCAGTGTTAGCTAATTATATCTTCAGAGACCCTGTTTCAAAGCGAGGTCACATTCTTAGATTCTATGTGGACTTGCAGTTTTAGATTATTCAGTCTTCTGTAAATATGGAGTAAGGTTTATCCCAGGAACTCAAAAGATGGTTCAGCCTGAGAAGACTTCTGTAATTCATGTCATTAACAAACTAAAGGAAACAAATTTTATATCAATAACTACTTTACAAAAGTATTTGTTTCAGATTTAAAAAATCCAGCCCTGAGTAAAAAAATAAGCTGTTAAATCGATAGAACTAACCACCCTAAATTAAGTCTGGTGAAATCATGGATAAGTCAGAGATATATCCATGTTCGTTTTGGAGATTGTCTAGTTCAAAGTTGCTTAACCTCTTATGGGACATGGACGTCTTTGGTGAGAACCGTTGAACCCTTCCTCACCTTCATTGGGTCATTATGGGAATAAATGAGGCACACAAGTTGTTCACCACAGTGCCTAATCCACGGTGAGGGTGGAGAAAAAAGTGTTCGGTGTTACTATCCATGCACTCTCCACTCCCCCTTTACTCCTTTTAAAACTGAGGAGCAGAACTTCTGCTTTGTAGGTAGAAAAATTCTTACCTCAGTTCTGTGTCACCCTTACCCCTAAATAAAAGGCTCTGCTTCTCCAGGCCACGTTGGGGCCCCTAGGTCAGCTGGCAGGTGCTTCGAGGGAAAAGCTAGAATGTGTGGGGGTAACCTGGAGGCAGCTTGCTGTCCTGGCTGAACCTTCCTTAGATAACCCCTTACTTAGCACATATAATAGCAATGTATGGTATTAGAAATCAGTTCTTTTAAAAATACAGCTATCTTTTTTCAGTTTTTTATTAACAATTTTTAAAAATACTTATTTCGAGGGGCGCCTGGATGACTCAGTCATTAAAGTGTTAGATTTGGATGTGGGTCATGATCTTATAGTTTGTAGGTTCAAGCCCGCATCTGGCTCTGTGCTGATGGCTCTGTGCTTACGGCTCCAAGTTTGGAGGCAGCTTCAGATTCTGTGTCTCCCTCTCTCTCTGCCCTTCCCTTGCTTGCATTCTCTCTCTCTCTCTCAGGAAGATAAACATTAAAAAAAGTTTATTTATTTTGAGAGAGAGTGAGTATGTATGTACAAGCAGGGGAGGGACAGAGAGAGGGAGAGAGAAAATCCCAGGTAAGCTCTGTGCTATCAGTGCAGAGCCTGGTATGGGGCTCGATCCCATGATCCTGGGATCATGACCTGAGCCGAAATCAGGAGTTGGAGGCTCAGCCACTCAGGTTCCCTATAATTACCCCAGTTTTGAGGTAGTATTGAATGATAATCCTAAATATTTTTAGTAATCATGATATGAAAATATCTGATTTCTATTGATGACAGTCACAGTTACTAATACTATGGTGGTTTACTGAGTACTTTCATGACTGAAGGAAATGCTAGATTTCAGTTAGAGATTAATGAAAATAAAGATAAAAATTTTCCTCCTCCAAGTTCACAAACCAGCCTTCCTTGGTGGGGCTGGTTATCCATTGACCCATGGATTAAGACCCTTGCAATAACCATAAGAGGCTCTTAAATACTGAGAACAAACTGAGGATTGATGAGAGGGTAGGGAAGAGGGGAAGGGGGATGATGAGCATGGAGGAGGGCACTTGTTGGGATGAGCACTGGGAGTTAACAAGAAACCAACTTGACAGTAAACTATAATTTAAAAAAGTCAGCCTTATAAAAAAAAAAAAGAACCTTGCAATAATGCTGTAAGAGAAGAAAACAAGATATTGTAAATATTAAGTAAGGAAAGGTAAGATAATAATTCCTTGTAGATGATGTGATTTTAACTAAGAAAATCCAATAAATTAAATGCTTTTAGGTAAGACCAATTAGTAATTTGGATACAATACTGAAGTCAATAGTTTTGTTTTATTCTAGCAAAAACCAGTTAGAAGTTGAAATGGAAAAATGATTTCATTCACAATAATACTAGTAACTATAAAATACCTGAAAATTATTAGAGTAAGAAATACATGCCTTATGTGAAGAAATTATAAAATTTTATTAAAGGACATTAGAAAAGATCTGAATAAATGTAACATATACTATATTCTTGGATGAGGAAACTCAATGTCATAATGCTACTCTTCTTTCAAAATTACTATATAAATTATTTTTTATGGATTTTTAAAAAAATTTTTTAATGTTTTATTTATTTCTAGGAGAGAGAGAGAGACAGCGTGAGCAGGGGAGGGTCAGAGAGAGAGGGAGTCACAGACTGAAACAGGCTCCAGGCTCTGAGCTGGCAGTCAGCACAGAGCCCGACGCGGGGCTCGAACCCACGAACCGCGAGATCATGACCTAAGCGAAAGTCGGACGCTTAAACGACTAAGCCACCCAGGCGCCCTACTATATAAATTTAATATCATTGAATTAATTTCTTTAGTTCTTAATAGAACTTTCCAGATTTTAAACTTCAAAAGGAAGATGAAGTATATGACTTTAAAAATGTTTTAAAAACTTTAAACTAAACATTATTAGTATTTTAATGTTTATTTTTGAGACAGAGCTAAAGAGATAGAGCATGAGTGGGGGGAGGAGCAGAGAGAGAGGGACAGAATCAGAAGGAGCTCCAGGGTCTGAGCTGTCAGCACAGAGCTCAACATAGGGCTGGAACTCACGCACGTGAGATCATGACCTGAGCTGCTGGACACTTAACCGACTGAGCCACCCAGGTGCCCCAAACGTATTAATTTTAAAGGTTTATGGGCGCTTTGGTTTAGTCGGTTAAGCATCCGACTTTCGCTTAGGCCTATGATCTCGGGTTCGTGGGTTCGAGCCCCGCGTCGGGCTCTGTGCTGACTGCCAGCTCAGAGCCTGGAGCCTGTTTCAGTCTGTGACTCCCTCTCTCTCTGACCCTCCCCTGCTCACGCTGTCTCTCTCTCTCTCTCCTAGAAATAAATAAAAATCTTTAAAAAAAAAAAAGATTTATTTTGAGGGGCGCCTGGGTGGCTTAGTCGGTTAAGCGTCCGACTTTCGCTTAGGTCATGATCTCGCGGTTCGTGGGTTCGAGCCCCGCGTCGGGCTCTGTGCTGACTGCCAGCTCAGAGCCTGGAGCCTGTTTCAGAGTCTGTATCTCCCTCTCTCTCTGACCCTCCCCTGCTCACGCTGTCTCTCTCTCTCCTAGAAATAAATAAAAATATAAAAAAAAAAAAAGGTTTATTTTGAGGGAGAGAGAGAGAGTGCAAGTGGGGAAGGGGCAGAAAGAGGGGGACAGAGGATTGGAAGCAGGCTCCATGCACACAGCAGCAAGCCCCATACGAGGCTTGAGCCCACAAACTGTGAGATTATGACCTGATCCAAAGTTGGACACTCAACTGACTGAGCCATTCAGGTGTCCCTAACTTCTTATTTTGAGATAATTTTAGGTTCGTATACAATTATGAAAGGTAATACAGAGATCTCCTACCCTTAACTCAGTTTCCGTCAATGGTAGTATCTTGCAAAACTAGTACACAACATCACTACCAGGATATTGGCATTGCTACAGTCAAGATACAGATCTCTGTCATCACAAGGGTCCCTAATGGTTCCTTTTTAAAGCCACACCTGCTTTCTTTGTGCCCTTCCCCCTCCCTCTGGGCAACCCCAATCTGTTCTTTATTTCTATAATTTTGTCATTTCAAGAGTATTCTATGAATGGGATTATATATTATGTAAGCTTTTATGGTTGGCTTTTTTTTAACTCCTATGATTCTCATCTAGTGTGTGTAGTAATTCATTTCTTTTTGTTGCTGAGTAGTAGTCAGTGATCTGGATATATATCATAGTCCATCTATTAAAGGACTTATGGTGTCCCTCCCAGTTTTTGGCTATTACAAATAAAAGTAAACATTTGTGGAAAGGTTTTTGTGTAGATAAAGTCTTCATTTTTGGGGGGATATATACCCACTAGTATAGTGCTGGTTTGTATGTTAGTGGCATGTTTAGTTTTTAAAGAAACTTCCAAACTATTCTTTAGAGTGGCTGTGTGTCTGTACTGTTTTATATCCACCAGCAACATAATAAGTGATCCACTTTTTTTTTTTTTTTAGTTCTTTTTGAGAGAGATTGTGCCTGAGCCAGGGGAGGGGGAGAGAGAGAGAGAGAGAAAGAGAATGCGAAGCAGGCTCCAGTTTGTCAGCACAGGCTCTCTGTGGGGCTTGAGCTCATGAACAGAATCATGAGATGTGAGATCATGACTTGAGCTGAAATTAAGAGTCAGATGCGTAACTGACTAAGCCACTCAGTCACCCCAGTGACCTACTTTTTCTGTAACCTTCCCAGCATTTGGTATTTTTATTGTTTTGTTTTGTATATTTTTTAGCCATCCTAAGTATGTAATGCATCTCATTGTGGCTTTAATTTGCATTTCGCTCATGGCTAATGATGTTGAACATTTTCTCATATGCTTATTTACCATTTGTACATATTTGGTGAACTGTCTCTTCATGTCTTTTGCCCATATTGTAGTCAGACTGCTTTTTTTTTGTCATTGAGTTTTGAGCAGTTTTTTAATATTCTATTTTTTAGAATTTTCTTATGGGGCACCTGGGTGCTCAGTCGGTTAAGGGTCCGACTTTGGCTCAGGTCATGATCTCATGGTTCGTGCGTTTGAGTCCCGCATCGGGCTCTGTGCTGACAGCTAGCTCAGAGCCTGGAGCCTGTTTCAGATTCTGTGTCTCCCTCTCTCTCTGACCCTCCCTTGCTCATGCTGTCTCTCCTTCTCTTTCAGAAATAAAACATTTTTAAAAATTTTTTTAAAGTTTATTTATTTATTTTGAGAGAGAGAGTGTGTGTGTGCTCGAGTAGAGGAGGGAAAGAGTGAGAGGTAGAGAAAGAGTGGAGCCAAGCAAGCTCCATATTGTCAGCAAGGAGCCCAGCATGGGGCTTGATCCCACAAACTATGAGATCATGACAGCCTAAATCAAGAGTTGGACACTAAACCGACTGAGACACCTAGGTGCACTGTGTTCTTTCCGTATTCTGGATACAAGTCCTTTCCTTCAGTGTTTTCTTTCACTTTGTAATTTGTCTTTTTAGCTTCTAACAGTTGTTCACAGACTAAAAGTTTTTAATTTTAATGAAATCCAATTCATCAGTTTTACCATTCATGGATCGTACTTTTGGTGCCTACCTAGATCCTGAAGATTTTCTCCCGCTTTTTTTTTTCCCCATAAGGATTGCATGGTTTTTACATTGACATAGTGATCCATTCTGATTATCTAAAAAAATTTTTTAACGTTTATTTATTTTTGAGAGAGAGATAGATTGTTAGTGGGGGAGGGGCAGAGAGAGGAGACACAATGTGAAGCAGGCCCCCGGCTGTCAGCCCAGAGACTGATGTGGGGCTCGAACCTGCATGATCATAACCTGAGCTAAAGTTGGATGCTTAACCAGCTGAGCCACCCAGGCTCCCTTTCCTTATAAATTTAAGAATTATCTTGTTTATATTTACAAAAACATCTTGGTAAAGTTTTGATAGGAATTGCATCAAATCTGGGTATCAGTTTGAAGAAAATTGACTTTTTTTAAAGTTTATTTTTGAGAGAGAAAGAGAGGGAGAGAGGGAATGAGAGAGGGAGGGGGAGGGGCAGAGAGAGAGAGAGAGAGAGAGAGGAAGACAGTCCCAGGCAGGCTGTGCACTGTCAGTGCAGAACCTGATGTGGGACTTGAACCCATGAACTGTGAGATCATAATCTGAGCCAAAACCAAGAGTTATATGCTTAACTAAGCCACCCAGGTACCCTGAGAATTTACATCTTTATTGTGTTGAGTCTTTGAAATCATGAATGTGGTATATCACTCCATTTATTTAGACTTTAAAAAAAATTTATTTATTTTGGGGGAGAGAGAGTGAGTGGGAGCAGGGGAGGGGTGGAGAGAGAATCCCAGGCAGGCTCTGTGCTGTCATGCGGAGGCTGATGTCAGGCTCAATCTCATGAATTGCGAGATGACCAAAGCTGAAATCAAGAGTCAGATGCTTAACTGCTTAACTTAAGCCACGTGGGCGCCCCTCCATTTATTTAGAACATTGACTTCTTTCTCAGTGTTGTTTAGTTTTCAGCATACAAGTCTTGTGGTTTTTGATGTATTTACACTTATTTTTTCTTTTTTTAAGTGATTGTAAATAACTTTGTATTTTTAATTTTGGTGTCTATCAATTGCTGATATATAGAAACAATTTATTCTTGTTTACTTGTATCCTGAAACAAGTGTTGGATTCACTTATTCTGTGAGGGTTCTTTTTGGTAGATCCCTTAGGATTTTATTTTTTTAATTTAACTTTGTTTTGTTTTTTATATATTTTTTATTTATTTCTAGGAGAGAGAGAGAGAGACAGCATGAGCAGGGGAGGGTCAGAGAGAGAGGGAGTCACAGACTGAAACAGGCTCCAGGCTCTGAGCCGGCAGTCAGCACAGAGCCCTACGTGGGGCTTGAACCCACGAACCGCGAGATCATGACCTAAGCGAAAGCCGGACGCTTAACTGACTAAGCCACCCAGGCGCCCCTAAGTTTCTTTTGTTTTAATTTTAGAGAGAGCCAGCGTGCTGGCAGGGGAGGGGGCAGAGAATGAGAGAGAATCTTACTCAGGCTCCAGACTCAGCATGGGGCCTTATGCAGGGCTCCATCCCATGATCCTGGGATCATGACCTGAACTGAAATCGACAATCCGACACTCAACTGGCTGAGTCACCCAGACACCACACCCCTCCTTAGGATTTTCTACAATCATGCCATGTGTGAATGGGGACAGTTTTATATCTTCCTTTTTGATCTGTATGCCTTTTGTTTCCTTTTCTTGCATTTTTTGCACTGGCTAGGGCTTCCCACACTATGTTTGAATTAGTGATGAGATGGAACATTCTTGCCTAGTTCCCAATCGTAGAGAGCATTGTCTTTCACCGCTAAGTGTAATATTAGCTTTAGGCTTCTTAGCTTTTTTTTTTGTTTTGTTTTCTCATTATTTTGGGTTTTTTTTGGTGGGAGGAGGTAGATTCTTTTATCAGGTTGAGGACCATTTCCCTCTATTCTTATTTTTCTGTTTTTTTTTTTTTATCAGAAATAGTGTGGAATTTTATCAGATGCTTTCTTGTGTAAGTTGATGGATCGTCTGTTATTTTTCTTCTTTAGTTTGGTAATATGGTGGATTTTGTTGATTGATTATTAAATATTGAGCCAGTTTGATTCTCTATAATAAATAATATTTGATCATGTATAATTTTGTTGGCATATTTGGGGCGCCTGGGTGGCTTAGTCGGTTAAGCGTCTGACTTTCGCTTAGGTCACGATCTCGCGGTTCGTGGGTTCGAGCCCCACGTCGGGCTCTGCGCTGACTGCCAGCTCGGAGCCTGGAGCCTGTTTCAGTCTGTGACTCCCTCTCTCTCTGACCCTCCCCTGCTCACGCTGTCTCTCTCTCTCTCCTAGAAATAAATAAAACATTAAAAAAAAATTTCGTTGGCATATTCCTAAATTTTATTTGCTAATAGTAAGAATTTTTGTTCCTAGGGACACTTGGGTGGCTCAGTTGGTTAAGCATCTGACTCTTGATCTTGGATTGAGTCATGATCTCACCATTCATGGGATTGAGCCCCACGTTTGGCTCTGTGCTAACAGTGTGGAGCTTGCTTGGGATACTCTCTGCCCCTCCCCCATTCACATGTGTGTGTGCGTGCTCTCTCAAAATAAATTTTAAAAAAAGTTTTGTATCTGTTTGCATGAGAAATATTGATCTCTGGTTTCTTTTTATGTAGGCTTCACACCTAGTGCAGAGCCTAATGAGGGGCTTGAACTCACAACTGTGAGATCAAGACCTGAGCTGAGATCGGTTGGATGGTCAGATGCTTAACTGACTGAGCCACCCCGGTGGCCCTGATCTCTAGTTTTTTTGTCAGTTTGTTTGCTTTGTTTTTGTACTGAGTTTGCTTGGTTTTGGTATCAGGGCAGTTCTAGTTTCATGATGTGAATTGGTAAGTGTCTCCTTTCTCAACCAGTTTCTGGAGGAGATTGTGTAGAAAAGATATTAACTCTTTACATGTTTGGTAGAATTCATTCCATCTTGACCTGGAGATTTCTTTTTTGAGAGCTTTTAAATTATAGATTCAATGTCCTAATATTTATGGGGCCATTCAAGTCATCTGTCTTACATGGGGTCAGGTGTTTTAGTTTTTTATTTTATTTTTTTTTAAGGAATTGTTTTGTTTTGTCTAAGTTGTCAAATTTACATTTGTAAGTTATTCCTAGAATTACCACTTATCTCTTTGATTTCTTCAAGGTATGTAGTGATATCCCTCTTTTTGTTTCATTTTTTCCCCTCTTTTCATTTCTGATATTGATAGTTTGTGGTTTTTGTGTTTTACTAAGGGCTTGTCAATTTTATTGATCCACTTAAAGAACCAGCTTTTCAATTCATCTATTTTTTAAAGTATTGTCTGTTTTCAGATTCATTGATTTATGTTGTCTATTACTTCCTTTTGCTTGTTTTGGGTTTGTTTATTTATTTATTTATTTATTTATTTATTTATTTATTTATTTATTTTGAAAGAGAGAGTGAGAGAGAGAACATGTGAGTGAGTGAACATACAGCCTAAGTGGGGAAGAGGGGCAGAGAGTGAAAGAGAGAATCCTGGGCAGGCTCCACACTCGGCATGGAGCCCGATGTGGGGCTCAGTCCCACACCCCTGAGATCACGACCCAAGCTGAAACCAAGAGTTGGATGTCCAGCGAACCGAGCCACTCAGGCATCCTGATTTTGTTCTTTTCTAGGTTCTTAAAAAGTGGAAACTTAGATGACTTGACTTTTCCTCTTTCCACTGTAAGCATTTTAGCACTATAAAATTGTCTCTGAGTACAGCTTTTGCTGTGTCACACAAGTTTTAATGTTTTGTATTTACATTCATATTTTATTTCTGTGTACTTTGTATTTCCTTTGAGACTTCATTTTTGATTCATTGATTTAAATTTTTTTTAAACTTTTAAATTTATTTCTGAGAGAGAGAGAGAGAGAGAGCATGAGCAGGGGAGGTTCATAAAGAGAGGGAGACACAGAATCTGAAGCAGGCTCAAGGCTCTGAGCTAGCTGTCAGCACAGAGCCTGATGCAGGGATTGAACCCATGAACCATGAGATCATGACCGGAGCCAAACTCAGGTGCTTAACCAACTGAGCCACCTAGGCGCCCTGATTCACTGATTTTTTTTTTTTTTAGAAATGTGTTGTTTAGTGTCCAAGTGTATGGTGATTTTCCTGTTCTCTTTCAGTTACTGAGTTCTAGTTTAATTCTATTGTAGTTGGAGAATACAACCTATGATTTCATTCTTATAAGTTTGTTGAGGTTTGTTTAATGGCTCAGGATATAGACTATCTTGGTTTATATTCTGGGGACACTTGAAAAGAATGTGTGCCAGTTATTGTGTGGCAGAGTGTTTCTAGAAATGTTAATTATAGACCCTGTTGGTTGAGGCTGTCATTGTGATCTTTTATATCTTTGCTGATTTTCTGTCTAATTGTTCGTCAGTTGAATGAGGGCTGTTGAAATCTCCAACTGTAAGTATTTTCTTCTTTCTGTTATGTCAGTTTTTGTTTAACAGATTTTGGAGCTCTATTGTTTGGTACATACATCCCAACTGTCTTCTTGGTAGCTTGAATATTATATAATGTGCTTTTTCTGTAGTCAGTTTATCTGATTATTATTAATATAGCTACTCTTGCTTTCCTTTGATCAGTGTTTACAGGATATATCTTTTTTCATCCTTTTGCTTCCAGCTTGTCTCTGCTATTATATTTGAAGCACCTTTCTATAGACTGCATATAGTTGGGTTATGTTTTTTAATTTGTTCTGCCAATTTCTGTTAATTGGTATATTTAGATTATTTACATAAAATTATTAATATGTTAGGTCTTAAGTTTCCTGTTTTATTTTTTGTTTTCTGTTTGTTTGGGTTTTTATTTCTCTTGTTTTTTTTTCTCTGCCTTTCTGTAGGTAATTTGAACATTTTTTAAAAAAATTTATTTCTGAGAGAGAGCGAAAGGCAGTGTGAGCAGGGGAGGGTCAGAGAGAGAGAGAGAGAGAGAGACAGACAGACAGACAGACAGACAAAGAATCTGAAGCAGACTCCAGGTTCCAGGCTCGATGAGGGGCTCGAACCTATGAATTGTGAGATCATGACCTGAGCCAAAGTCAGATGCTTAACCAAGACTGAGCCACCCAGGTGTCCCTGAACATTTTTTAGAATTCCATTTTGAGGGGCACTGGACTAGCTCAGTTGGAAGACTGTGCATTTCTTGATCTTGGGGTTGTGGGTTTGAGCCATACCATGTTGGGTATAGAGATTACTAACAAACAAACAAACAAACAAAACCTTAAAAAATCTTAAAAAAGAATCCCATTTTGATTTATTTATGTTTACTGGTGTATCACCTTCTGTACCTTTTCTAGTAATTGCTGTAGTGGGCATTGCATCATGTATCATGATATCACAGTCTGTTGGTGTCATTTTACCACTTTAAGTGTTGACATCTTACCACTCATTTAGAAACATACCAGACGGTATTGTATTTTTTGCTTCAATCATTAAACATAAAGGAGAAGGAAAGCCTATTGATTTTACCCATATTTTTGCATACTGTGTTTTTAAAAATTTCTTTGATATATGTTGATGTGTTCCAAAATTCCTTGTTATATAATTTCCTCTCTGCTTAGAGAATTTTGTTCAGTCGCGTTCTTTTAGGACAGGTCTGCTGGTGGCAAGTGCTCATTAGTTTATTTTTTTTAATTTTATTTAATTTTTTAATGTTTTATATATTTCTGAGAGAGAGAGATAGCATGAGCAAGGGAAGGTCAGAGAAAAGGAGACACAGAATCTGAAATAGGCTCCAGGCTCTGAGCTAGCTGTCAGCACAGAGCCCGATGGGGGGCTTGAACCCACGAACTGTGAGATCATGACCGGAGCCGAAGTTGGACGCTCAACCGACTGAGCCACCTAGGCGCCCCTCATTAGTTTCAAATCATCAGAGATGGTGTTGATTTCCCCTTCATTCCTGAATGGTATTTTCACTGGGTGTAGGATTCTGGGTTGAATTTTTTTTTTTTTTAAACTTAAAAGATATCGTGCCACATTTCTTTTTGTCTCCTTGGTTTTAGATGAAAAATCTGGTGTCGTGTGAATTATTTTTCTTCTATAAGTAAGGTATCATTTATCTCTAGCTATTTTTTAGAAGTTTAATTGTGACGTGTTGGGATGGATTTCTTTAGGTTTATCCTTTTGGGGTTTACTCAACTTCTTGAATCTGTAGGTTACATCTCTTGCCAAATTTGGGAACTTCTCAGGTATTATTTTTCAGCTTTGCCCTCTTTCTCTTCTCTTTTCCAGGACTCTAATGGGTAATTTCTAGTGTTGTGTCTTACATTTAACTGATTGTTCTCTTTGTTCCTTTCATTCTGCTGTTGAATCAATCCACTTTGTTTCAATTATTTTTCAGTTCTAAAATTTCTATTTGATTCTTCTTTATATCTTTGTTTAGACTTTCTTAGCTGAGGCTTTCAACTTGTTTATTTGTTTCAACTGTGTTAGCAATTACTTGTTGAAGCATTTTTATTGTGGCTGCTTTTAAAATCTTAGTGAGATAATTCTAACATCTATGCCATATTGTTGGCATCTACTGATTGCTGTTTTTCATTCCATTTGAGATCGTTGTGGTTCTTGGTATGATGAGTGGTTCGTTTTTTGTTTTTTTGTTTTTTTTTTTAAATAATTGAAGCTTGGATATTTTTGTGTTATGTGACATTGGATCTTATGTAAACCCGTTTTAGCTGGCTTTCCCTGGTTTGATGATAATAAGAAAGGACTGTCTTTTTTAAATGTATATTTCCATTTTTCTTTGATAGAAATGACATCAGATGTACCATCACTGGGTCCAGCCATGGCCTCAGGAAACCCTGGGGCTGGGATTCAAGGTGGAGGAGCCATTGTCCACAGAGCTATTAAGCGGAGACCAGGGTGAGTTTGGCTATCCTTTGTTGTGACTGTCTCTCCTATAAGCCAAGCTGATTTAGTGGCTGAATCTTCTTGGCTATGCTTAACCCTTTCAGTTCAACTGGTTACTTACAACACTGCTGTCAGATACCTTTCTTTAGTCCCTGGATTTTTTCCTTATACAGAATTAGCATTTTTTTTCTTTTCTTTCTTTTTTTTTCTTTCATGTTTATTGTCAAGTTGGTTTCCATATAACAGCCAGTGCTCATCCCAACGAGTGCCCTCCTCCATGTCTGTCACCCTCCTTCCCCTCCCCCGCACCCCCATCAGCCCTCAGTCAGAATTAACATTGTTATCTTATATGCAGGGTGTTTTTAAATTTTATTTTTTATTAAGTATTATATTTTAATTATTATATGATTAACATTCCATCCAAGAAAAATAGAGTACACAGTTTCTTCAAGTACACATAGAAGAATCTATTGGTTAATTCACTTAAAAAGAGGCATAACGAATATTACAAATTTAATATGATTGAAATCACACCAAGTATATTTTCCAGCCGCAATGGTACAAAACTAAAGATCAACAGTAAAACAAAGCTGGGAAATTTACAATGTAAATATTAAATATTTAATCTGTAAAAATTAACACACACCTGCCTAAGCAGTGGACAAAATAAATCAAATGGCAAAGCAATATATGTCTCAAAACAAAAGAAAAACACGATATTCCAAAACTTATGGGATGCAGCAAAAACAGATGTTAGAGTGAAATTTGTGTTATCAGTGCTTGTATTAAAATCTCAAACAAGCTAACATTAGTGAGCTTAGGTGGTAACATGAGGAACAGTTTAAGAGTTGCTATGTCTGTAAAAGTTTTACACATTTTAACTCATTGAATAAGTAACTTACTCAAGGTTCGAAAACTGGTAAATGGAAGATCTTTGATATGAACCTTGGGAGGTTAGGAAGGTTAGCTTTAGAGTACATTCTCAAACACAATTTATATTTATGCATAATAGCAAACAATTAGAAATGATATAAATATCAAAATTAGGAGATTGATTAAGTTTTATAATATATTTGAAAACAGAATACTGTGTAGCTATTAGAAGTGACAAAAAGTATCAGTACATGGGGTGCCTAGATGGCTCAGTTGGCTAAGCGTTTGACTCTTGATTTTAGCTCAGGTCATGATCTCAGGCTTGGTGAGGTGGAGCCCCGTGTTGTTGGGCTCTGAGCTGACAGCACCGAGCCTGCTTGGGATTCATTCCCTCTCTGCCCTTCCCCTGTGCCTGCATATGTTCTTTCTCTCAAAATAAAAAATAAACTTTAGATGTGACAAATATGTATCAGTACAGAAAAATGTTCACAATGTATTGGAAGGTTACAGTTTATGTAATAGATCGCTCCATCAGGAAGAAATGTGTGTAACATGCGTGGCGTGCCTAGCAAAACTGAAAGGATACTTACCAGATTTCTAGATGATGAGATTATGGGGGAGTTTTTCTTTTGTTTTTAATTCTAGATTTTCTGAAACAAATGTATATTGTTATCAGGAAAAATGTAATTTTAAGTTTATTTTGAGAGAACATGTGCGAGAAAGCACCAGCAGGGGAGCCCCAGAGGGAGAGGGAGAGAGAGAAAATCCTAAGCAGGCTCCATGCTGTCAGTGCAGAGCCTGACATGGGACTCCATCCCACGACCTGTGAGACCACGACCTGAACCAAAATCAAGAGTCAGATGCTTAACCGGCTGAGTCACCCAGGCGCCCCATCAGGAAAATACGTTAAAAGAAGTAATACACGGGGCGCCTGGGTGGCTTAGTCGGTTAAGCGTCCGACTTTCGCTTAGGTCATGATCTCGCGGTTCGTGGGTTCGGGCCCCGTGTCGGGCTCTGTGCTGACTGCCAGCTCAGAGCCTGGAGCCTGTTTCAGTCTGTGACTCCCTCTCTCTCTGACCCTCCCCTGCTCACGCTGTCTCTCTCTCCTAGAAATTAAAAAAAAAAAAAGAAAAAGAAAAAACATTTAAAAGAAGTAATACACATTGTTTTAAAGAAAGATTGGACGGGCACCTGGGTGGCTCAGTCGGTTAAGCAGCTGACTTCGGCTCAGGTCACGATCTCACAGTCGTGCGTTTGAGCCCCGCATCAGGCTCTGTGCTGACAGTTCAGAGCCTGGAGCCTGATTTGGATTATGTGTCTCTCTCTCTTTCTAACCCTCCTCCACTTATGCTCTGTTTCTCTCTGTCTCAATAATAAATAAAAAGTAAATTTAAAAAAAGAAAGATTGGAAAATAGAAAGTTAGAAAGAAGAATAAAACAGCAATAATCCTACTGCTCCAAGTCCTCAAGTCCTGTCCTGTCATTTTTTTAGTGTAATTCCTTCATTCTTTATATGTAGATCTTTATAGTAGTTGTAATCATATAATTATATAGATTTTTTTGAGTTTTGTAATTTTTAAAAGATTTGAGAGAGAGAGAGAGAGAGACAGAGAATGAGCCAGGGAGGGGCAGAGAGAGAGAATCCCAAGCAGGCTCTGTGCTGGCCATAAAGGGCCCATTGTGGGGCTCAGTCTCACAAACCGTAAGATCATGACCTGAACTTAAATCCAGAGTTAGATGCTTAACCAGCCAAGACACTAGGCACCCCTGTTTTTGCCTAGTTTTTTAAGTAGGCCCCATGTCCAGTGCAGAGCCCAACATGCGTAACTTGAACTCACAACCTTGAGATCAATACCTGAGCTGAGATCAAGAGACTGAAGCTTAACCAACTGAATTACCTGGGCAACCCGAATTATATAGTTTTATATAGCCTGGTCTTTTCACCTAACCATATGTAACTTTTTTTTTTCATGTTTTTAAAATATTTTACATAAATATAATTTTTAATAGTTACAAAATAAAGGACGTACTCAGTTCCTGTTTTGGGACATTTAAGTTGTTTTGAAGATGTAATGCTCAGAGAATATCTTTGTATATAATTTTTTTTCTCTTGAGTTATTTTCTTAGAATAGATTCTTAGAAATGGAATTACTGGGTTAATAGGTAGATTTTGAACACCTAATTAGGGGGCTACAGGGAGGAATCCGAATGAGCACTTTCAGGACTGACATTTTGTACTTCACATATAACCCATCTAATTTTTTTTTAATGTTTATTTTTGAGAGAGAGCGAGAGAGAGAGAGAGGGAGGGGCAGAGAGGGAGGGAGACACAGAATCTAAAGCAAGCTCAGAGCCTGGCATGGAGTTCGAACTCAGAAACTGCGAGATCATGACTTTAGCCGAAGTCAGACCCTTAACCGACTGAGCTCCCCAGGCGCCCCCAGTAACCCATCTAGAGACTCATAATGTGAAGTTATGATGTTATACTAGTAGAGATGTCAAGAGTGGTCACCGAGTTAAGGTGGTACCATTTTAGTTTATAATAGAGTACAGAGACTAATAGGAGATTTTCCTACCTTGTTACCTTTAGGCTTCCTAATCATGAAGGTCACTGCTGCTTTCACTTAAATACTTGTTTCACAGCATATTGATTGTGCTTCCCACATGGCACTTTCCTATTCTTATTTGTTTGATATTTTTGTCTAGGTAGAGTCCCTTGAGGGCAAGTCTCTTCTCTTCTTCTCATTTAGCATTGCCTTGAATGTAGCATATATTACATGTTTCCTAGATGTATGATGGAAAGAAGCATTATTTAACAACCTTCTTAGCTCTTAAATTACTTCCTTATGTAGCATTACTGTTTTTGGAATATGTTTCAGAAAGCTAGTAACATAGGCACTGCGGTGTCTCAGTTGGTTAAGCATCCAACTTCAGCTCAGGTCATGATCTTACAGTTTGTGGGCTCGAGCCCTGTGTTGGGCTCTTTGCTGACAGCTCAGAGCCTGGAGCCTGCTTTGGATTCTGTATCTCCCTATCTGTTCCTCTCCCCGTCCTGTTCCCTGAAAATAAATAAAAATGTTAAAAAAAATTTTTTTTAAGAAAAGCTGGTAACATAGCTTAGACTGTAGAAATGAAAACTAGGAGCACCTGGGTGGATCAGTCAGTTAAGCATCTGACTCTTGACTTTGGCTCAGGTCATGATCTCACAGCTTGTGAGTCAAGCCCTACATCAGGCTCTATGCTGACAGTGCCTGCTTGGGATTCTCTCTCTCCTTTCTCTGCCCACCCCCTCCCCCAATAAATAAATAAATTTTAAGAAAATTTCACAGAAATGAAAAAATGGACCTGAATTATTCGTATTAATTTTTCATTTTGATTTTTTTTTAAATTTTTTATTTCTGAGAGAGAGAGAGAGACAGCGTGAACAGGGGAGGGTCAGAGAGAGAGGAAGACACAGAATGTGAAGCAGGCTCCAGGCTCTGAGCTAGCTGTCAGCACAGAGCCCGACGCAGGGCTCGAACCCACAAACCGTGAGATCATGACCTGAGCCGAAGTCGGACGCTTAACTGACTGAGCGACCCAGGCGCCCCTCATTTTGATTTTTGAGTGTATTCCTTTTCCTTGGTAGAGGTTGTCCTCTGATGTAAAACTTTGGCAAAGGAGGACCACCAATTTAGGAAAATGTAAGGTAGCAGTGGGTACTCTTTTGACTGCCCAGTTAAGTGCAAGGAAGTCACATAGCTTTGTTTCACTCCTGTACACCTCCTCTTTTCCTTCTTCCATTTGGGTGGGTGTTCAGTAGCTTGTGGGTTGAAAATTTTAAATTTCCTAATGCTCTGTATTGTCAATAGGCTTTTAATATTTACTCTTGGCTTTCCCCCAGGTTGGATTTTGATGATGATGGTGAAGGGAACAGTAAATTTTTGAGGTAAGATTTTGAAAAATTTTCTCTAGATTTGATACTAAAAATTAGTTGACACACAATAATTAGTTTATGATGTCTCCGACTTGTGATATTTTTGTCCTTAGGCCTAAGGAGGGTCCTTCATCCTAAAACTAAAGTTTCCTATTATGTTATAACTCATAATTTTTTAAAGCAGTTTGCTAATTGCTCCAAGGGAAGGAGCTCAGTGAAGAGAGGCCAGAGAATTCCCAAGACTCTCTGTTTTATTTATTTTTTTAAATTATTTTTTTAAATGTTTTATTGATTTCTGAGAGAGCGAGAGCGAGAGCGAGAGCCGGGGAGGGTCAGAGAGAGAGGGAGACACAGAATCTGAAGTAGGCTCCAGGCTCTGAGCTAGTTGTCAGCACAGAGCCCGACGCAGGATTCAAACGCACGAACTGCGAGATCATGACCTGAGCCAAAGTCAGACGCTCAACCGACTGAGCTACCCAGGCACCCCGGTATTTGTATTCTTGAATATTGAATCTTCTAGAGCACTGGAAATGGACTTTTTTTTTTTTAAGTTAATTTTTGAGAGAGAGTGTGTGAGCTGGGAAGGGGCAGAGGGAGAGAGATAGAATCTTCAGCAGGCTCCATGCTCATCTTGGAGCCCACTGTAGGGCTTGATCCCACAACCCTGGAATCATGGCCTGAGCTGAAATCAAGAGTTGGACATTCAACCGACTGTGCCATCCAGGCATCCCTGGACTTTTTTCGATATATTGATGGGGGAGTTCTTTCAGAGAAGGGAAATACTTATTTTTGCTGAAGACCAATTGTTTGGCTTTATTTATTTATTTATTTACTTAAATTTTTTTTTTTTAATGTTTTTTTTATTTCTAGGAGAGAGAAAGAGAGACAGCGTGAGCAGGGGAGGGTCAGAGAGAGAGGGAGTCACAGACTGAAACAGGCTCCAGGCTCTGAGCTGGCAGTCAGCACAGAGCCCGACGCGGGGCTCGAACCCACAAACCGCGAGATCATGACCTAAGCGAAAGTCGGACGCTTAACCGACTAAGCCACCCAGGCGCCCCGTTTGGCTTTATTTTTAAGTAAGGAAAGCAGGAACAATCAAAGAAAGGAAAATAGCCTTGCCTGCAACCTGCCTTTTTTTCTTTGCAAAGTTGAAAATATTACCTGGGTGGGTCTGCTTTGCTGAGTAACAAATATTTAATAATTAAAGAAGTCCTGTTTAAAAAATATATATGTATGTTATGTGAGTGTCCAGATTCCATTTATTTGTTTTATTAACTAAATCTTTAAAAAAATAATGTATGTTATTGTTAGTTTTTAAGCAGTACAAAATTATATATAGTGCAAGTATATCTGCCTTTCACTTCAGACCCTTCCCCTTAGACAAGTACAGTGTCCGGTTTATTGAGTGTCCTTCCAGAAATATTTGGTACGTATGTAAGTGTATTTCAGTGTGTATGTGTGCATGTATATTCATGATCTCAATTTTTGCTTTTTTATGGAGGATGCCCATATTGTAAATTGTAAATTGCTTGCCATTTTTTAGTTTTAAATGTCAGAGACATCTATATTTTCTTCTTCTTTTTTTTAAAGTAATTTTTAAAGTGAGGCTTGTATCTCTTACTACTTACTAGTTGCTGAACCCTACCAGATATTCTAGAAAACAACAGCCATGAATGGGGCGCCTGGGTGGCTCAGTTGGTTAACTGTTGGATTTTGGCTCAGGTCATGATCTTGTGGTTCGTGAGTTTGAGCCCCGTGTTGGGGTTTGTGCTGACAGCTAGCTCTGAGCCTGGAGCCTGTTTCAGATTCTTGCCTCCCTCTCTCTCTGCCCCTCCCCTGCTCACACTCTGTCTCTCTGTCTCTCAAAAACAAAGATTTAAAACAACAGCAACAACCATGATTGGCTATTATAAAGAATTCATTGCAAAATATTGGGGAAAATAATTTTCCGAGAGCTCTTGAGAATTAATGATTATTAATAAATATGAAGAGGGGAAGATAATTTCAATTTTGATGGAAGGATACACTTTTTTCAAACAGTTCTACTGGGAATTCTTCCAGTTGGGAATCCCTAATTATAGTTATCGATGCTGTTAGCAGAACTGTATTGTGCATATGAGTGGGATAGTGGTAACCATAGGTTTATTTATACTTATCCATTAGCTGTGGCCCTGAATCATTGCCTCTGTTTCCACAAAGCCTAGTAGGCACAGACTATATGCAATCTAGAAAAGTTCGTTTGTCCTTTCCCCAATCATAAAAAAAAGACTGTCATAGTTCATTTTACCAAGTGGGTCATAATGCCTGAGAGAGGCATCTCCAAATTTCTTGATCCTTTCTTTTTTTTTTTTTTTTTTTACTTTTTAAACAATTGGAATTTTCCACTCTGGTCAGTGTTTGAAAGCCTTACTTGCATTGTATCTGTAAGTCAGCACTAAATCTCCTTGGTGGATGCTACTTTTGAAAGTTGTAATTTATTATCTCTTTTTATTGATTTCTTCAAATGCCCTTTTGCTACATTCTCTGGACATCTATAAAATAATTTTTAAGAATATCAAGGCTTTGAAACCACAGTATCAGAGTTACTAGTGTCTAGAATAGTGCTTCTCAAACTTGAATGCATGTACAGAGCCACCTGGGGTTTCTTGTTAAGATGAAGATTCTAATTCAGTGGGTCTGGGGTTGGGCCCAAGGTTCAGCATTCTGATTCTTAGGTGATGCTGCTGCTTTCAGCCACTGACCATGCTTTAAGTAGTAAGGATCTAGAAGACTCATTCTTGAGATTCCAAGTTAGTATGTAAATTATCAGTCTCTTTTTTCAGTTTAGGTCACATGTTTTCACTAGGAGTTTCTAGCATCTGATTTAAACCATGTTTGTGTCATAGGAACAGACCATTTGTACTTGAGCTAAAATTCCACTCCATCTCCATGTTTGCCCATTCTTCTGCTTTCCTGTTATTTATTTTTAATTTTTTCTTCTTTTTTTATTTTAGAGAGAGAGAGAACACAGGTGGAAGAGAGGGCCAAAGGGGTGGGGGGAGAGAAAGAGAAAGAAAGAATATCTTTTTTTTTTTAAAATAGTTTATTTTTGAGACAGAGACAGAGCCTGAGTTGGGGAGGGTCATGAGAGAGGGAGACACAGACACAGAATCTGTCAGCAAGGAGCCTGATGTGGGGCTCGAACCCATGGACCGTGAGATCTGACCTAAGCCAAATTCAGACCCTTAACCGACTGAGCCACCCAGGTGCCCAAGAAAGAATATCTTAAGCAGGCTCCACACTCAGTGTGGAACCTGACTCAGGGCTCGATCCAATGACCCTGGGATCATGACCTGAGCCAAGTCAGAAACTCAACTGACTAAGCCACCCAGGTGCCCCTCCTGTTATTTTCAAAAACTGAAAATTCTTATGGGTTAGTTGAGGATTTACAGACTATGAAGGAGCAGTATAAATTTTGGCTCTAATTTAATAACTGGTATAACTGCAAATTTTGTGAGACTTAACCTGTCTTGGGAGACGATGATAGATCTTTGCTATATCCTGTAACAGTGAGAAAAGGAAAATTTAAATTATCCAGAGAATAGCATTTTTATTTTTAATTTAATTTAAATTTATTTTTAGATTATTTTTATTTCTATTTTTGAGTAATCTCTACACCCTTCATGGGGCTCAAACTCACAACTCCTAGATGAAGAGTTGTATGCTATACCAATCGATCTAGCCAGGCACCCGTAGAGTAGTGTTTTTTTCGTTTTGGGGGGTTTTTTGATGTTTTTTTTTTGAGAGAAAGAGACAGAATATGAGTGGGGAAGGGGCAGAGAGAGAGAGGGAGATCCAGAATCTGAAGCAGACTCCAGGCTTCCAGCTGTTAGCACAGAGCCCGACACGGGGCTCGAACCCACAAACTGTGAGATCATGTCCTGAGCCGAAGTCAGATGCTTAACAGATTGAGCCACTCAGATGCTCCCTAGAGTAGTGTTTTTAAAAAAAAATTTTTTTAATGTTTTATTTATTTCTGAGAGAGAGATAGCGTGAGCCTGCTTCTAATTCTTTGTCTCCCTCTCTCTCTGCCTTCCCCCACTCCTTCTCTCTCTCTCTCTCTCAAAAATAAATAAATATTAAAGAAAAAACAACAACAAAGAAACAGAGTAGGTGTTGGGTAGGGATGTGAAGAAATGAGAATCCTTGTGCACTGTTAGTCGGAATGTAAATTGTAAATTTAACCACTGTGGAAAAGTATGGATTCCTCAAAAATTAAAAACAGAATCATTGTATGATTCAGCAGACCCATTTCTGGTTATAAATATCCAAAATAATTGAAAGCAGAGTCTTAGATATTTGCACATGCATGTTCGCTGCCCCATTTTCACAATAGCCGAAGTGAATCTACCCAGATATCCATTGACAGATTAATACCTAAAGAAAATGTGGCATATATGTCCGATGGAATATTGTTCAGCCTTAAAAAGGAAGGAAATCCTGGCATATGCTACAATATGGATGAACATTGGGGACATCATACTAAGTAAAATAAGCCACTCACAGAACGACTGTATGGTCTCAATAATAGGTATCAAAAGTAGTCAAAATTAGGGGCGCCTGGGTGGGTCAGTTGGTTAAGCATCCAATTTCAGCTCAGGTTATGATCTCACAGTTCATGAGTTCAAACCCCGCATCGGGCTCTTTACTGACAGCTCAGAACCTGGAGCCTGCTTCAGATTCCGTGTTTCTCTGTCTCTCTGCCCCTCTCCCCACTCACACACTCTCTGTCTCTCTCTCTCTCAAAAATAAATAAACATTGGGGTGCCTGGGAGGCTTAGTCAGTTAAGCGTCCGGCTTTCGCTTAGGTCATGATCTCGCGGTTCGTGGGTTTGAGCCCCGCGTCGGGCTCTGTGCTGACTGCCAGCTCAGAGCCTGGAGCCTCTTTCAGAGTCTGTGTCTCCCTCTCTCTCTGACCCTCCCCTGCTCACGCTGTCTCTCTCTCTCTCTCTCTCCTAGAAATAAATAAAAATATTTTTAAAATAAATAAATAAACATTAAAAAATCAAAAAAGAAAGTATTCAAAATTAGAGACAGAAAGCATAGTGATGGTTGCTGGGAGATGGGGGCCAGGTGGGAGGAGATGGGAAGATGACGTTTATTGGCTACAGAGTTTCAGTGTTGCAAGGTTAGAACTGTTCTCTAGATGTGTTGCACAACAATATGAATATAGTTAGCACTACCAGAGTGTACTCTCAAAAAGGGTTAAGATGGTGGGGCTCCTGAGTGGCTCAGTCAGTTAAGTGTCCGACTTCGGCTCAGGTCATGATCTCACGGTTCGTGGGTTCGAGCCCCGCGTCGGGCTCTGTGCTGACAACTAGCTCAGAGCCTGGAGCCTGTTTCAGATTCTGTGTCTCCCTCTCTCTCTGACCCTCCCCTGCTCGCTCGCTCGCTCTCTGTCTCTCAGAAATAGATAAAACATTAAAAAAAATTTTTTTAAATATTGGTTAAGATGGTAGATTTTGTCTTCCATATGTTTTTTTCTCCCCCCCCCCCAATTAAACAAAACAGAGCTATCCCTAATCTCAGAGTGGTGCTGGCAGGGCAGTCAGCTGTGCCCTCATGAGGTCAGCCTCTTTGTTTGGCTTGTTCTGATAACTAGGGTGGAGAACATCAGAGACCTGACAGATGATACCCATGGGTTAAGTCTGTGCGATGCCGTTACTGTCTCTGAAGCTTTGTGATACTTTCCTATTGACTTTTTTTCGCTGTTGAATATTTTTACCCCTTTTCTCGTTTTCATTTCAGAATGAAATAGATATAACAAGTATCCTGCTTTGCACTTGATCTTAGTCAAAAGGCCGAGAAGTGATACAAGTATCCTGCTTTGAGCTAATCCTGTTTTTCCTCTTCAGGTGTGAGGACGATCAGATGTCTAATGATAAGGAGCGATTTGCCAGGTAATGTAGTAGCGCCTCTTGGGCCGCCTTGTGGAGTCAGGCAGACAAGCATATTGAGTTTCAATTTGATCTCAGT
This sequence comes from Proteles cristata cristata, assembly GCA_017311185.1. Taxonomy (NCBI): domain Eukaryota; kingdom Metazoa; phylum Chordata; class Mammalia; order Carnivora; family Hyaenidae; genus Proteles; species Proteles cristata. Next base: position 1,098,682 of record JAESUZ010002594.1, read on the forward strand.
GGGAGTTAGTTTCTCTGTCCGGGCTTCTTCCTGCCTTGAAAGCTGACAGAGTTAGGGATGACAGCTGTTCAGGTAACATGGCTTCAAACTGACGGTGGGTTTACACAGTGTTTTTATTCATATGATTGGTAACTCTACACTGCTTGCTGGGCTTCCACAGGAACACGGGCTGTGGGTTTCTTGGTTCCATTTATTATTAATGGATCCACAAAATTTGTGCAGATAATAGTTTTCTTTTAAAAATGACAACAGAAACAGTTTTTTGTGGAGACAAATTTTGATTGGAATACACTTTAAATTTTGTCAAGATTATGAAAAATACTTTTTATTAAACAAATCCTTCTCAAGTCAGATGTTTTGTTTTTAGGAAGTTCATTCTGTATATTATTAAACTGTAAATTTGTTTCTTTTAATTGGGTTTTGCAGCCACTTCAGAAAAATGAGTAATAAAAAATCCAGTGCTTAACTGAATACTTAAGATACATTTACTCCTGATTTTGCTAATCTCAGGACCATACTTTGAGAACTGATGTAGAAGGCTAAGAAATGTCAGAGTAGCTTATTACTGTCTGAAGCAGTAAGATGCTACTATAGACGTGGAACAAGAGATTTTAATAAATAAAACGTATATGGAATTTTTCTCTAGTAGCACAGAGGTGTAGTAGTGGTGGTGGTGGTGGTGCATGATAGTTTGAACTAGTAGCAGTACAGGATTGATTAAAGAGAAGCACTTGGTCAGGGAGGCAGATGGGAGGCTATTGAAATAATAAGAGAGCTGTAAATTCCTAAGTGCCTGGGGTAGAGTGGAGGCAATGGCAAGAGGAAAGAAGTGAATTTAAGAGATTTTCAAAGGGTTTATTTATCGAAGTAGATACTTGTAAATACTTCAGGACATGAGCTATCTCTAAACTGAGAAATTAATCATAGATACTTGGGGAACAGTTTTTCGAGCTGTATTAGAAAGTTAAGCCCTCAGGGAGAGGCCTCAGTTAAGAGGAACATGTGACTCTTGATCTTGGGGTCCTGAGTTCAAGCTCCATGTTGGGTGTAGAGATTGCTTAAATAAATAAACTTTAAAAAAATAAAGGGGCGCCTGGGTGGCTCAGTCGGTTGGGTGTCCGACTTCAGCTCAGGTCATGATCTCGCGGTTTGTGGGTTTGAGCCCCGCATCGGGCTCTGTGCTGACAGCTAGCTCAGAGCCTGGAGCCTGTTTCAGAGTCTGTGTCTCCCTCTCTCTCTGACCCTCCCCTGCTCATGCTGTCTTCTCTCTCTCTCTCTCTCTCTCTCTCTCTCTCAGAAATAAATAAAATATTAAAAAAAATAAAAGTAAATAAAAATAAAAAAGGTCAAGCCATCAAATAGTACTAATGGTACAGGTTCACAGTCTCTTGATTGAAATTTCAAAAAGCTATGAAAACATTACTTGAATTATTTTAGTTTTCATTTGTCCTACTTAATTTAAATATTTATACATTCACATATTTCATTCAGAGATCTGAGAGTGGATAAAGGATATGTAGTAGTAGAAATAATAACAGGAATTTTAGATAGTTAACTTTCTTTCAAACAACTCATTCCATTAAGAGAGGATTTGTTACGCGGTTCACCTCACATATCCTCCTTGGGAATTCAGTAGAGGGTCTTCAAAAACTGAAAATGTATGTATTTTCTCAATTCTTTGAAAAAATATTTGTAGTTTGTTAAGGAACTGTAATAACCCAATGAACATGAAACTTCGAACTACTTAATATAACACAGTTGTCTTGCTCTTCTTATCAGCATATGTAAATTTTTCTATTTTTGTTCTTTTTGTTACTGTGTTATTTTGACTCTCTCTTTTCCTGTTGACCATTTTTTTAAGTTTATTATTTTGAGAGCAAGAGCGTGTGTATGTGTGGATTGGTGTGCACATAGGTGTGCGTGAGTTGGGGAGGGACAGAGAGGAAAGGAGAGGGAAAATCCCAAGCAAGCTCCATGCTGTCAGAGCCCCTCAGGGGGCTTGATTCCACAAACCATGAGATAATGACCTGAGTTGAAATCAGGATTTGGACATTTAACCAACTGAGCCACCCAGGTGCCCCTATTTATTTTTTAAAGATTTCTATTTTTTTAAGTTAATTTACTTATTTTGAGAGGGAATATGTGTGTGAGTGGGGGAGGGGCAGAGAGAGATGGAGAGAGAATCCTAAGCAGGCTTCCCCACTATCAGCACAGAATCTCACATGGGGCTTGATCTCACAAACCATGAGATCATGACCTGAGCCAAAATCAGGAGTCAGATGCTTAACTGACAAGCCTACCCTCATTGACCATTTTATAGAAACTTTCCCATGTACTGATAAAGTCATTGTACATGTCACAACTAAATAGTCTTTCAGCCTGTTAATATGTCATACTTTATGTAGACATTTTATTTGAGGCTTTTTTGTCTAGTTCTCTGTTTAAAGGGAATCAATTACTGATACACTGGCCTACCAACATCTTGATGTTTCTTCAGTTGCCACCAACTCAAAGTTAAGTTTTCCAGAAAAATGTAGTGGTAATACTTTGTAGCTCCTCCAGGGGAGGAAGAGTTGGCCCTGCAAAGAAATGGGAGAGTGACTAATAGAAATTTACTACTGGGGTATCTGGGTGGCTCAGTCTGTTGAGCATATGACTCTTGATTTTGGCCCAGGTCATGATCTCATGGTTTGTGGGACTGAAGCCCCCCATGTTGGGCTCTGCATTTGGGATTGTCTCTCTGTGTCTCTGTCTCTCCACCTCTCCCCATGTACATGCTCTCTTTCTCAAAATTAAAAAAAAGAAAGAAAGTTACTACTTCAGTATCAAATCAGTGATATGGGATGTCCCAGAAACCTAACTCTTAAGTTGTATTTATATAATCTCTCCACTGAATCCTGTTTGGCTATTTTATCTGCGAGTACATGTGTATGTATCTATGTGTTACACAGAGATTATATTTTGTGATCATTTGTTTGACATCCTCATCATGAAAATCTCTTAGGTTTTTTTGATTATAGAATAGCATATATAGATATAATTTTATTTTCAGATTGGGAGCAGTGTGTGAGAATGGTATTCCCTTGTTTGCCTCTTGTTTAAACTATGTATCATTGGTCTCTACAGAGATTGGTAAAGTGCTTTCTGTGTTCAGACTGTGTTTACTTATTATGAATATTGGCCTTGCTTTTATGTCAGCCTTTGTCCTATAAGTTAATTTTTCTTTATCCTAACAAATGACTTTTGTAGAGTTACAGGCAAGGTTCCTGTCCATATTTTAATGTTCCTTTCTCTGCATCTATTTTGTTCTATTTCCTTTTTCTTTTCCTTTCCCCTCTCCTTCCATCCATCTTTCCTTCTTTTTTTTCTTTCTTTTTATTTTTATTTTAGCTTAGTTCATTAATTCTATTTTTAGGTCGGATGATGAACAGAGTTCTGCGGATAAAGAGAGACTCGCCAGGTAGGAGAACAGTGTTTTTGAGCATGATGAAGCAGTTGCTCCTGCTTTTTCCTTTTTCTTACTCTGCTGTTTTCTTCCCCTTTCTCTTTGTGTTTTTCCTTATCTGTGACAAGGGAGGACAAGTTTGTAGAAGTTTGTGTATAACAGGAACTTTGGCTTCCCCAATCAGAAAGTGGGTGAGTTGAGGAATTTAAGAAACTGCTAATAATTTTGTAGTTTTCTCTTTTCCTCATCATCTCAGCACAAAGTTTCACAGAATAAAAGTCTTCAGAAACGAGGCAGCTGTGTCAGGTGGTGCTTTAGCAGGGAAGTGATCTTTTATCAGAAGACTAATAGGGATGCCTGGGAGGCTCAGTCAGATAAGCATCCAACTTCATCTCAGGTCATGATCTCATGGTTCATGAGTTCAAGCTGACAGTGTGGAGCCTGCTTCAGATCCTCTGCCTGTCTCTTTCTCTCAAAAATAAATAAACATTTGGAAAAAAACAACCCAGAAGACTAATAAATATACCTGTGTTTGTGACTGGTTCCCAACATTTAGGCGTTAGCATTTGCTCCACGCCTCTCTAGAAAGCACACTCTTATTTTCCTGTGTAGACTCACAAGCTAGATTACTGTGTCATAGCATTACAGCCTTGCTTTGGTGATTGAATTTTTTGTGGTTTCCCAGAAAAGTTTTAGCAGCCTTGATGTGGTTAATGAAAAGATCAGCCTTCTGGATTTCAGTGTTAGAAATCTGTCAGATGCTAGGAGGATGGGTGCTTTAAGTTTTGAGAGTAGAATGTTTCTCAGGGAAATTAACAAATATGGACCTATGTGGTGAGATCTTTTTGCCACTTGGAAAGGAGGCTCTAGAGCTGTCTTTGGAGACTATTGTCAGTAATGTAGAAATACTATGATACTAATGTTGTACCCGAGTTTTTCTACTTTGTGGTTTCTTTCTTTTTTTTTTTTTAATAAACTTTTTTTAAATATTTTTATTTATTTATTTTCTAGGAGAGAGAGAGAGACACAGCGTGAGCAGGGGAGGGTCAGAGAGAGAGGGAGACACAGACTCTGAAATAGGCTCCAGGCTCTGAGCTGGCAGTCAGCACAGAGCCCGACGCGGGGCTCGAACTCATGAACCGCGAGATCATGACCTAAGCGAAAGTCGGAAGCCTAACCGACTAAGCCACCCAGGCGCCCCCTCTACTTTGTGGTTTCTGTGATTTGGGACCACTCAGCAGGAGATAGATCATTGATACCAACACCTGTTTTTACTACGTTGCCTCCCCCCACCCCCAATCTATCATTACTTTTTTCACCGGGGCCAGACGCTCAGTTTGTTGCCATTTCCTGCCAACTCTTTCACTCTTCAGAAAGCTGATTTGGCATGGTGCGGCGGGAAGACCACTGTGTTCATTGGGAATGAGTGCTGCCCTTGGGAAGGTCACTTAATTAACTGCTTAACCTCGTCTCATAAAGAGATCACTTTATGTTCGATCAGTTGTTTTGTTTTCTTTTTTTCACAAAGAACTTTTATTTAATAGGATCCTTAAGTGGTAATGCAAGTAAATAACGATAAAGCAAAGCCTCTCAAATAGAAGCAGAAACGAGCACACTATGTGGTTGTCTCTTTGAGGCATCCCCATGGAAGACACTGAGGACCTGTGGGGCTTTTCAGAAATCCAGTGTGAAAACTACTGGATTATTATTTTTAACAGTGGTAAGATTCTCTCTTGATTTCGAGGAAGTCTGCATTGGAGATATGATCTAATTACTCTTTTGAACTCCAACTGGTCTGTTTTCAGGCCTTTTCCTCCCCACTCTCCAATTCATTTTGTTCCAACTGGGGACCCAGAAGGGGCCTCTGGTAAATATCTTAAAATCTCAGTGCCCTGGCACAACACCCAGATAGAGAGTAGGACTTTGTGCATTAGTGAGACAAATAACTTCAAAATCTTCCAATTCTGCCTCTAGTATTGAGAATAAGAGAGAAGCTTAGGACAAGTAACATTTTATAGGCCAAAGAAATCTATACTGTCAATTCTTGTATCAATGGTTGGGCCACATACTTGTGTTGCAAAAAGCTGATAATTTTGTTTTCAGCCTCAAAAAGTTGAATTAATAAACATGGAATTAGCTAAGCAGAGATTACTTATCTCTCAGGAACTAAAATGAATCAACATCTTTTTAAGACTGTAATTTCTAATATGGAAACCAACTTGACAATAAACAATTTAAAAAAAAGACTGTAATTTCTTAAAACATTTTTTTTGTTCTGATGCACTGGTAATTTACAGAGGAAGTTACGTTTCCAGGAGGTAGAATTGCTGGTATCTGCTTATTCTCTGTCTGCCTTGTTAGCTTCTGTTCCATGCTTGCTCTGCATGAGAAGGCTGGCAAACATGACTCTACCTTCTGAGACCTCTGCACTCCTAAATCCAAATACCACATTTCTTCAGCAGCTCACTTGGTATTTATATCACTGTCCCTGCTCTCAAATGGCCACCTGTGACCACCTGGGTGGGGCATCTCTCTCCTCTCTTTCTCTCCATGCAGAGAAAATCATAGTGAAATTGAACGGCGGCGACGGAACAAGATGACAGCCTACATCACAGAACTGTCAGACATGGTGCCCACCTGTAGTGCCCTGGCTCGAAAACCAGACAAGCTAACCATCTTACGCATGGCAGTCTCTCACATGAAGTCTTTGCGAGGAACTGGGAATACATCCACTGATGGCACCTACAAGCCTTCGTTCCTCACTGATCAGGTCACTGGGATGCACAACTCTGAGCGACTCTAGAATCTGAAAGTTTTGATCTTTTGGGGATAGATAACTGTAATTCTAATTAGTGCCCTGTATTGGGAGTCAGAGCAGAGCTGAGTCTGTAGACTGTGTAAAGTGCAAGAATGCAGCTGTTCAGGAAGAATTCAGACCATGGGAAAGTAGTTTCAGTTCCTGGCTATACATTCATTAGCATTGGAACAGTGAGAACTACAGAAGACTTTTGCAAACAATTTGGCAAGCTTAAAGGTATTTTAGGTTTCACTCATGAATACAGCCTGTAAAGTGGAAAAAGAATGGAACTGTAGGAAGAAGAGATGACTGTGTCCATGGAACCAGTCCTCTTAATTGTCTTTAGGGTTCTAGAAGATGGAAAAAAAATCTATTTCTTATCCTGAAGCAGTGTTCAGTTTTGGTGATAAAAGGAATCTAACAAGGCAGTCATTGTTCCTTAGAGATGTGCTCTGGTATGTGTAGTGAAAAAAATACAGAAGGTAAAGACACTTCAGCCTTTCAGGGACTCAGTCTAAATATGAATATGTGAGTGGATGGAAATCAGTCTGAATATGAATATTTAACAGTGGCTGGATACACACCTACGTGAAAAGTGAGAGGAAAATGCATGGAGAAAAAATACATTAAAAAAATACATTTTAGTAATTTGGGGCACCTGAGTAGTTCAGTCAGTTAAGCATCCGTCTCTTGATTTTGGCTCAGGTCATGATCTCATGGTTCATGAGTTCGAGCTCCGCATTGGGCTCTATGTGCACAGTGCAGAGCCTGCTTGGGATTCTCTCTCTCTCCCTCTCTCTGCCCTTCTCCCACTCATATGCACTCTCTCTCAAAATACATAAACACCAAAACATTTTTAAAAACTCATTAACAATTTATGAGACTAGATAAACATCCACTGGAGGGATGGCTAAAATGAATAGAATGACTAGGGCTGAGTGAGGATGGTCAGCAAGACTTTTAAGAGTAAAGAAGCTGTGTTCTGTTTCAATGATTAAATGTAATACCAGGGGAAGGAGGGAGTGCTGGGGCGGAGTGGGGGTGGGGTTCAGTCAGATGAGTGTCTGACTTGGACTTGGACTTGTGGGTCACAAGCTCACAGTTTGAGTTCAGGCCCCACGTCGGGCTCTGTGCTAACAGCTCAGAGCCTGGAGCCTGCTTCAGATTCTGTGTCTCCCTCTCTCTCTTTCCCTCCCCGCCCTCAAATAAATATTTTAAAAACTTTTTTTTTTAAATAACACAGCGAGGGTGGCTGGGTGGCTCAGTCAGTTGAGTGCCTGACTCTTGATTTCAGCTTAGGTTATGATTCCAGGGTCATGGGACTGAGCCCGTGTGGGGCTCTATGCTGAGCACGGAGCCTCCTTGGGGCTCTCTTTCTGGCTACCTCTGCGCCTCTACCCCACTTTGTATGTGCACTATCTTTCTCTCTAATAATAATAATAAAAATAACAGTGTTAGATCATGTTAGTCTTAGATCATGACCTAAGAGAAAGTCGGACGCTTAACCGACTAAGCCACCCAGGCGCCCCGTAATTAGTTTGTTCTAACAGCAGACATAGAGATACTGATTCAGTCGACTCCAGTCATGCACCTTTTGTGGGCTAACCAGGTGTTTTGTGCTATGAGAAAAACAAAGAGATAAGATATAAAGAGGAAAACAAAAGATATAGGAGATAGTCACTGGTGGAAAGAGGTAAATAAATAAATCACAATATAAACACACAATCAGTTCTATGCTCAGAGTACCGCATTAAGTCCTGTAGAAGTATAAACACGGAAGGGGAAGAGTAGGAGAATAGTATTGGGATAACTCAGCAAATGGCTGGTAAGAATGATTTGGTTATTCAAGGCAAATGAAGTAGGTTAGCAAGCCTTGGGAGAGGATAGTAGGTAGGGTGGGACCTGATGATACAATATTTAGGTGTTCTGTTACAGAATTTAGGTATTTTTAGGCAGTGGGAAACCATAGAACATGTATTGGTCAATGTAGCATTTTAAGGCTGGATTGGAGAGAATGAAAGCAGGGAGAGCATTTCATTAGTTTTGGCATAAGATGACTAGGACAGTGATGTAGTATTGGAAATGGAATTGATAAAACAGTTCTCACTAGAGCATAAAAGAGAATAATTAGATTTTGAGTCTTGTAGCCTGAGAGGAAGGTGATACTGTTAATCAAGAAAAGAAATGCTGGGGGTGCCTGGCTGGGTCAGCTATTTAAGCTGACTCTTGATTTCAGTTCAGGCGATGATCTCATGGTTTGTGAGCTACAACCCCGAGTTGGGCCTGATAGTGCAGAGCCTGCTTGGGATTCTCTCTCTCCCTTTTCCTCCCCCATTGCACATTTTCTCTCTCTCTCTCTCGGAAAATAAATAAATTTTTAAAAAATGCTAGAAGAGCACAGTGGATTGTTCTTTGGAGGGGGAGATCATGACATCGTTTGAGATGTTGAAATCGAATTGCTGGTAGAATATCTAAGTGGAAATGTTTAACAGATAGTTGGAATTCAGCAATTCAAGTCTGCTTAAAGATAAAGAAGAAAAGTTTAGGCAAGTCTAAAGATGTAGATTTGGGCTATCATTTCATAGCACGGAGGACTGGATATGATTTCTCAGGGAGAGAGTTTGGTATAAATAGAGAAGAGAACTTAAGATACAACTTTGGAAATCCCTATACTTGAACAAAGGGAAGGGAGCCTGAAGGAGAGAAGGGACATCTAGAAGTGCAGCAAATGTTGGGGACAGTATTATAGAAGCTAGAGGAAAATAAAACTTAAAAGGATAGAGTGGACAACATTCTTAGATTCTGCAGAAGAGTCGAGTAACATGATAAGGACCCAGGAAAGAGGACTTGAGTTGGCAGTTAGGAGGACATTGATAACCTGCTGCAAACAACATGAATGGTTTAGAGTGAAGATTGTAGTGTGATTGAGAAATAATTGAAAGACAGGAGAATAAAGCCAGTGAATAGAACATTTTTCATAACATAAACTTGGCACTGAAAAAGAGATGATTTGGGCAAAGTTGAAAAATTTGTATGGAATTGAGAAATCTTGGTCATGTTTATAGACCTGAGGGGAAAGCAAGTGAAAATGAGCATATTTGTAGAGTAAAATCATAAAAAGTTGTAAAGCTGTGGCCTTGGATCAGACAGGACCCAGCAGTTGCTTCTGGGGAGATACATAAGGCCTGTACTGTCTTACTTTTTTCCATGGATACTACTTAGCTTTTAAGAGTTCAGTGTTAACTTATATTTCTCTTGTTTGGACAGGAACTCAAACATTTGATCTTGGAGGCAGCGGATGGCTTTCTGTTTATTGTCTCCTGTGAGACAGGCCGGGTGGTTTATGTCTCTGACTCAGTGACCCCTGTTTTGAACCAGCCACAGTCTGAATGGTTCGGTAGCACACTCTATGATCAGGTGCATCCAGATGACGTGGACAAACTCCGTGAGCAGCTTTCCACTTCGGAAAATGCGCTGACAGGTACGAAGTATGTGCATGGAAAATGAATGGGAAGTTCTTTCTTTTCTTCTGAAACACAAGAGGTGTTTTAGCTCTTTAATTTGTTCATTGAATCTGGCAAGGCCTCTAGAATTTTCTGCTTTAATGAATATCATCAGTTTTTTCTATCCACATGCAGATAATATAATTGATAATATTGAGCTTATCTTTAGAAAATGTTTCTTTAGCGACAGGGCACATAAAGAAGTTTAATTTTGGGGCGCCTGGGTGGCTTAGTTGGTTAAGCGTCCGACTTTCGCTTAGGTCATGATCTCGCGGTTCGTGGGTTCGAGCCCCGCGTCGGGCTCTGTGCTGACTGCCAGCTCAGAGCCTGGAGCCTGTTTCAGAGTCTGTGACTCCCTCTCTCTCTGACCCTCCCCTGCTCACGCTGTCTCTCTCTCTCCTAGAAATAAAAATAAAAAAAACATTAAAAAAAAAAAAAGAAGTTTAATTTTAATGTAAATAATGCAGTAAGTAAAAACCAAATCTATAGTCAACTTTTTTTTTCACCTTAAAAGAATTAAATTCTTGATGTTTCTGTCTTACTTATATGGGTATTTTTACTTGTATCTGGTATTTCTTTCTACCTGTTTGTGCATGAATTTGGCTTTATACTGGGTTCTGTGATAATAGACTATTATTTTAGAGGGGAGTGGTTATCCATATAGGTTCTTTTTTCTTTGTTTGGTTGTATCTACTATTTTTCTTGTCTCCCCCCCCCACCCCACCCCCGTTTTAATGCTATTCAGTCCTTTTGCCAGGGTTTGGCTCTAGGAAACATAAGTGTTCGTAGAGCAAGTCTGGAAAAAAAAAATTAAAGTGGAAGCCAATCAATACTGGTAATTAAAATATAAGACAGTCCACTACAGTTATAGTGATACTGTTTTAGTTTTTCCTTCTTTTAGGTTTTTATGGGTTTTATTTTTCTAGTTCTTTTTCCCAAAAGTTGCCATTTGTTTCTATATAATAAAGGGAGGAACAGTTTTGGCTGGAAACAGGTATGTGTTTCTATAGCATATAAAAATATTTGTTTTTAAACAGTGACGCTCCCTCAGCGTGCATGTGTGCATGCACGTGTATAAAACGGGACCCAAGAATATAGCCTAGCCCTTTGCTTACCAACAGTACTTTCCACTCCTACCTTCCTTCTTTGCACAAGGTTATCTGTAGTGGTGCCTTTGAACTTAAGTATAAGATTCATTGATGGGAATTGAACTATTTTAGGCTTGAAAAAAATCCATCCCCTACTTGGCCTATTCTGTTATGAGCAAGGAGATTGGAGGGAATGAACAGGATACTTACCTTTGCCTCCAGTGTCTCTCCCGCCTTTTCCCACATATAAGAACACACTCCACACTGCCCTTCACATAATTTTTCAGGGCGTATCCTTGATCTGAAGACTGGAACAGTGAAAAAAGAAGGCCAGCAGTCTTCCATGAGGATGTGTATGGGCTCAAGGAGATCATTTATTTGCCGTATGAGGTGAGTGTCAGGCTGAGGACTGTGGTTTGACATAGGCATAGTAGCAGAGGGCTTGATTTCTGGTTAGGGGAGTTCAACTTTTAAACCCAAGCTCTATTTGGATTACATTTAACTGTCACCACATGGGTTGTAACAGAATAAAGGATAAGGAAACTAAATTTTAATGAACTCCTCCCATGCCAGACAGTATGCCAGAAGGTTTATTGCTGTTGTCTCATTTCCCACATCTGTCCTTCAGAGTCGAATTCATGGTACTTATTTTGCTGTTAAAAGAAACCAAAACCTTGGGGCACCTGGGTGGCTCAGTCGGTTAAGCGTCTGACTTCAGCTCAGGTCATGATCTCGTGGTTTGTGGGTTCGAGCCCCGCATCGGGTTCTATATTGGCAGCTTGGAGCCTGGAGCCTGTTTTGGATTCTGTGTCTCCCTCTCCCTCAGCCCCTCCCCCGTTCATGCTCTGTTTCTCTCTGTCTCAAAAATAAATAAGCACTATTAAAAAATTTTTAAAAACCCCAAAACCTCAAAAAAAAAAACCCTCAAAAAATTAACTTCCCAGAATTACATAGATAATGCCTGGTACAGGATTTTACTTTATTATTTTTTAAATGTTTATTTATTTGTGAGAGACAGGGGTGCAGAGAGAGGGAGACAGAGAACCCAAAGCAGGCTCAGCACTGTCCGCAAAGAGCTTCATGTGTGACTCGAACTCATGAACTGTGAGATCATGACCTGAGCTAAAGTCAGACACTTAACTGACTGAGCCACACAGGTGCCCCTGAATTTTATTTTAATCCACAGTAGTCAGATTCCAAAGACTCCATTCTTCCCAGTATATCACAAGACAACATCCACGTACTCAAGCCATTGCTGCATTTTTCTTTTTTTCATAGAGTGTTGATACTTTATTATGTCTTTCAGTTAGTATTTAGTGTTTATAAACTATGTATTTTAGTATTCTGAAGAAAGTATGGTGGTACATTCTACACAAGTAGAAAAGATCTCTCTTAAAGTCACAAAATAAGTTCAGATTGTGTAATAGAAATTTATTAATTTATAGTATCTAGTAAGGATGCTTATTAGAAATGATGAGTAGGATATTAAGAAAGGTTTCCTGAGAGATTTACGGAATTGAATATTACGTGGCTTAGTGGTTTAGGGTAACTTCTGGAACCAAATTACTGAATTTGCCACTTAGTATCTTCTGGGTCCTTAAGCAGATTACAGGACTACTTTGTGTTGTGATTTCATCTAATGGAATTATTTTAATATCAGCTTCATAAAATTGTTAAGAGGATGAGATGAATAAATATATGTAAGGATGCTTAGAATAGTACATGGCACATATTAAGCTCTATGTAAGTTTTACCTTTTTTTTAATTTTTAAAATGTTTTTTATTTATTTCTGAGAGAGAGAGAGACAGGGTGAGCAGGGGAGGGTCAGAGAGAGAGAGGGAGACACAGAATTTGAAACAGGCTCCAGGCTCTGAACTAGCTGTCAGCATAGAGCCCGACGCGGGGCTCGAACCCTGTGAGATCATGATCTGAGCCGAAGTTGGACGCTTAACTGACAGAGCCACCCAGGTGCCCCACCTATTATTATTTTAAAGAAACGAGAGAAGGAAAGTGGAGAGGGTGGGAGAGAATGTCTCAGTATGTGGACATGGTCTATGTAGAAACGTAGGGAGAAGCAAGATAAATAATGATGAAAAATTGCAAATAGATTGGGTTGTGGTACAGGACAGGAGTCTGCAAACCACAACTCTTTATTTGCAAAGAAAGCCTGATAGGAACATAGTCATGTGCACTTGTTATGTGTTGTCTGCGGCTGTTTTCATGCCCTGATGGCGGAGTTGACTCGTTGCAACAGATTTTATGGTCCATGAAAGCTGAAATATTTACCATCTGGTCCTTTACACAAAAAGTATTCTGACCCCAGTGTAGAGAATTTCTGTACCTGAAGAGTGTGTGGGGCATTTTGAGCCTCAGATTCTGGGGGCATTTACAAATTGTAGAAATACCAAACCTGATTTATTTATCCTTCTGTGTCTCATGTATCCAGAGCCTGTTATCTGGCTGTTACAGATGGAAAGTTCTTTAATAGCACGGGGTAATTGCTTTTAATGTCTGTTCCTTGAAACAGGTGTGGCAATAGCTCTGTGGACCCGGTCTCCGTGAATAGACTGAGCTTTGTGAGGAACAGATGCAGGTGAGATCCTCAACAGTGGAAAAGCAAAGGGATGGCCCAGTTCCTATAGAGATCCTCACTTTTTAAACTGTCTTACTGTATGTACTACTCCCTGAAGCAGCCCTTACCTTTCTCCCTCATTTCCCACTTACCTAATTTTCTGGCAATATTTTCCTGACCTTCTACAGCTTCTTTTGCTCATCTTGTTTTAAAGAAGTTGCCCTGACACTTTACCAACTTTCTCTCTGCTGTAATACCTTTTGGTTGCTCTACTTTGGCAAGGCTCTACTTTGGCTGTGGTCACTTTGGGGTGGCAGAGGTCAAAAAGTGACCAGTTTTCTAAACATCCAAGAGCCTAAAGTTAAAGGTACTAAGCCAGCATTGCCTTTTAAATGTTACTGGGTAGGGTTTTCTCCTCACTTATGTACTTCTTCTAGGAATGGACTCGGCTCTGTGAAGGATGGGGAAGCTCATTTTGTGGTGGTCCACTGCACAGGCTATATCAAGGCCTGGCCCCCAGCAGGTAGGCAAGTTGGATTTCTCCCGTGGTGCAGCAGCTTTCTCATAGAGTCTGAGACGGTAGCTCTAATGTTTGTCATGCACCGGGTATGTGATATGTACTATGGTATAAACTGTAAGAAAACAGGAAAGGAAAAGCAGACAGACTCCTGTACCTCCTTTATATTCCAGTTGGGGAGATGGATTACTCAGACTTGAAAATGACTCAATGTTGGTGTGTCACAGAATGCAGTTTTAAATGCACAGATTCATAATAACATATACTGAATACCTATTTTCTAAGTATTTGTATGCAAAAAAACAGTTGACATTGAATGCAGTTAATTTGAAAAAGCTTTCTAAAGTAGGAGCATGACTCTGAGGAAAAAGAGAGACATGGCTTGATTGTAGTAACTTATAAATGGGATATTCTCTGTAAAGGCTTTAAATCAAGATGTGAGCAGATTAACTTTCCTAGAAGTGGAAGTCAAACAGGGAATGTGAGAAGGGCGGTTGGGGTGCAGGGGTCAGCCTTTTAAACTGGCTTGTCAGAATTTCCAGATCTTAGCAACTCTATTACTTCCCTGCTGGATGGGTATGATTGGGAAGTGGGATTGTAGGCAGGAGGAAACTAAGAGAAAAGGGAGGCAAGGTGGTAGATTTGGGTAAGTGATTAAACTTTGTATTTGGAAAAACCTGACTGATTCTGACATTGTTACTTACGAGTGGTATAACTTAGGGTAAGTTGCTTGACTTTATAAAAAGAACCCCTCAGTTTTCTTACCTATAATTTGGAGATTATAACTCCAAACTTTACATTAAATTCAATGTAAGAAAATCACCCATCCCAGGGCCTGGCATATAGTAGGCATTCAATAAATGGCAGTTAAATGTAATTATGAAAAATTAATTTTCAGTGTAGTGACATTTAAACTTTTTAGCTTATATACTGTATAAACCATACTTTTGCAGTACACATGGTCTTTCATCTTTCTGTATTGCTCTCAAAGAAATACTATTTTTCTTGGTAAAAAGAAGATACATATGCAAAGACTAGAGAGAATGCAGTCTTCTTCCATTTCCACATAAAATATTGAAACATGGCTTCTCTCTTTTCCAAAGGACATAAATAACTGTTGGTGTTTGGTTTTATTTCATTTTTGGTTGTTTGCTTACTTTAAAAGAAAACAGGTTGGGCAGGACATCTGTTCTCAGCCTGTCATTACGGTCACAGAGTGAATGACTGTCTTCATATATGTTTGATTTGGCCAGCATGGTTTTTAAGAATACTTAGGGTGAGGGGCGCCTGGGTGGCTTAGTCGGTTAAGCGTCCGACTTTCGCTTGGGTCATGATCTCACGGTTTGTGGGTTCAAGCCCCGCGTCGGGCTCTGTAGTGACAGCTCAGAGCCTGGAGCCTGTCTTTGGATTCTGTGTCTCCCTCTCTCTCTGACCCTCCCCTGCTCACAATGTCTCTCTCTCTCAGAAATAAAATTTAAAAAAAAAAAAAGAATACTTACGGTGGGACTTGTACTCTGCAATTCATTACAATTAATACGGGTAAAATATATGAATTATTTATGTAAAAATAGTTAAAATAATACCTGGCATATTTGGTAAATTCTGTGCAATTGTTGTCTTGTTGTCATTTTTATCTAGCACTCTCTAGTCTCTTCATACCTACCTGTATTTTAAATCTTTTTCTGACTGAATTGAAGGCAATTTGAGTTTGAAATCCCTCTTAAACCTTTTAATTTCACCTTCCTGTAGGTGTCTCCCTCCCAGATGATGACCCCGAGGCTGGCCAGGGGAGCAAATTTTGCCTGGTGGCCATTGGCAGACTACAGGCAAGTGTGAATTTTCCACATCTACATCATCTTTCTTTTCCTTTTCTTTTTCAGTTTTCCTTGAGCGTTTATTTTTTAAAATTTAATTCCAATACATTTAATATATGGTGTTATATTACTTTATTAGTGTATCAGTTATATTAGGTGTACAGTAGAGTGATTCAGTAATTCTATACATTAGTCAGTGCTCATCATAAGTGAACTCTTGGGTGGGGGGATGGGTTAAATAGGTGATGGCTACTAAGGTAGACACTTGTGATGAGTACTGGGTGTTGTATATAAGTGATGAATCACTATATTTCTACACCGGAGACTCATATTAGATGTTAACTAACACATTTAAATAAACACTTGGAAAGAAAACAGAGTGTTTTCTTAATCTCTTTTACTTATCCCCGACCCACCTCCCCACCAGTTTGTTCTCTGTAGTTGAGAGACTGGTTTTCTTTGTTTGTCCTTTTTATCTTTGTTTCTTTTGTTTTTTAAGTCCACATATATGTGAAATCATATGGTATTTGTCTTTCTCTGATATCACTTAGAATTACACTCTCTAGATCCATCCATGTTGTAAATGGGAAGATTCTGTTCTTTCTTATAGCTAAGTAATATTCCATTTTGTGTGTGTGGGTGTGTGCGGGTGTGTGTGTGTGTGTACACATACATTTATACACATCGTCTTTATCCACTCATCTATTGATGGAGACTTGGGCTGCTGCCATAATTTGGCTATTATAAATAACACTGCAGTATACATAGTGCATGTATATTTTCAGATTAGTGGTTTTGTATTCTTTGCATAAATACCTGGTAGTGGAATTACTGAATCATATGATAGCTCTCACTTAAATTTTTTGAGGAACCTCCATACTGTTTTTCACAGTGGCTGCACCAGTTTGCATTCCCACCAGCACTGCACAGGCGTTCCTTCTTCTCAATATCCTGGCCAACACTTGTTTCTTGTGTTTTTGATTTTAGCCATTCTGACAGATAATAGGTGGTATCTCATTGTGGTTTCCATTTGCATTTCCCTGATGATTAGTGATGGTGAGCATCTTTTCATTGGTCTGTTGGCCATCAGTATGTCTTCTTTGGAGAAATGTCTGTTTCTGTCTTCTGTCCATTTTTTAGTTAGATTATTTGGGTTCTTTGTTTTTTTGTGTTTTTCTTTTTTGGTGTTGGGTTGTATAAGTACTTTATGTATTTTGGATACGAACTCTTTATCAGATAGGTCATTTGCAAATACCTTCTCCCATTCAGTAGGTTGTCTTTTAGTTTTGTTGATTGTTTCCTTTGCTTTGCAGAAGCTTTTTATTTTGATGTGGTCCTAGGAGTTTATTTTTGCTTTTGTTTCCTTTGCCTCAGGAGCCATATCTAAAAAAATGTTGCTATGGCCAATGTCAAAGAAATTACTTCCTATACTCTCTGCTAGGATTTAAAAAGAATGTGTATTCTGCTGTTTTAGGATGGAATGTTCTGGATATATTTGTTAGATCCATCTGGTCCAATGTGTCATTCAAAGCCACTGTTTGCTTGTTGATTTTCTGTTTGGATGATGTATCTATTCAGGAAAGTAGCATGTTAAAGTCCTCTACTGTTACTGTATTACTGTCAATTACTTCTTTTATATTTATTATTAGCTGCTTTATATATTGGGTGCTCCCAATATGTTGAGAGCGTAAATATTTATCATTGTTATATCTTCTTATTGGATTATTCTTTTTATGATTGTATAGTGTCTTCCTTGGTTTCTGTTATAGTTTTTGTTTTAAAATCTCTTTTGTCCAATATAAATATTGCTACCCTCTTTTCAGTTTCTTTTCACTTCCTTTTGCATGCATGATAAATGCTTTTCCCTTCACTTGCAGTCTTCATGTGTCTTTAGGTCTCAGATGAATCTCTAATAGGCAGCATATAGATGGGTCTTGCGTTTTTATCCATTCTGTCACCCTGTGTCTTTTGATTGGAGCATTTAGTCCATTTACATTGAAAGTAATTCTTGGGGTGCCTGGCTGGCTCATTTGGTGGAGCATCTGACTCTTAATCTCAGGGTTATGAGTTCAAGCCCCATGTTGGGGGTGGAACCTACTTAAAAAAAGAAGAAAGTAATTCTTGATAGGTTTGTACTCATTGCCATTTTGTTCCTTGTTTTATGGTTGTTTTTGTAGTGCTTTGTTTCTTCTCTTGCTCTCTCTAATGGTTTGTTGGCTTTATTTAATGATATACTTGGACTCCTTTCTCTTTATTTTTTTTTTGCATATCTCTTACTGATTTAGTTTGTAGTGACCATTAGGTTTGTGTATAACGTTCTATGCATATAACAGAATATATTAAGTTAATGATCACTTTAGTTTGAACCCATTCTTTACTCCTCTCCCCTCCACATTTTAGGTATGTGGTGGTATACTTTACATCCTTTTATTTTGTGAATCCCTGGACTGATTTTTTAAACCTACTTAATTTTACTGCTTTTGTGTTTTTTCTACTTTTCTTATTCCTCCTTACTGTCTCAAAGAGTCCCCTTTAACATTTCTTGTAGGGTTGGTTTAGTGATCATGATTTCTTTAACTTTTGTTGGTCTGGGAAACTTTATTTGTTCTTCAGTTGTGAATGATAGCCTTGCTGGATAGAGTATTCTTGGCTGCAGGGTTTTTTTTCTTTCAGCACTTTGAATATATCATGCTGCTCTCTATGAAACTACAAAGTTTCATCTGAAAAATCTACTAATTGTTATTGTTTTCCCTTATATGTAACTAATTGTTTCATATATATTTTTTTCTTGCTGCTTTTAGAATTCTATTTTTTTCTCTGTTTTTTGCCAATTACTGGATGTCTTGGTGTGGACTTTCCTAGGTTGATTTTGTGGGGGACTCGCTATACCTTCTGGATCTGGATTTCTATTTCCTTTCCTAGATTTGGGAAGTTTTTACCTATTATTTATTCAAATAAATTATCTGCCACTTTTTCTCTCCTCCTTCTGGGATCCCTGTAATGTGAGTGTTCTTAAGCTTGCTGCTATCACTGAGTTCCCTAAGTCCATTTTCATTTTTTATTTATTTTTTTCCCTCTTTCCTGTTCAGCTTGATTGGCTCCTATTATTCTGTCCTCCAAGTTGTCGATTCATTTTCTGCTTCCTTTAGTCTATTTATTCAGTCTAGTGTATTTTTTCTTTTTTTTAAAAAATGTTTTAATGTTTTTATTTATTTGTGTGTGTGTGAGAGAGAGAGAGAGAGAGAGAGAGAGAGAGAGAGAGACAGCCAGCATGAACGGGGAGGGTCAGAGAGACAGGGAGACACGGAATCCAAAACAGGCTCCAGGCTCTGAGCTAGCTGTCAGTACAGAGCCCGTGCAGGGCTCGAACCCACGAACTGTGAGATCATGACCTGAGCCGAAGTTGGATGCTTAACTGACTGAGCTACCCAGGCGCCCCTAGTGTATTTTTTTAAAATAAATATTTAGCTTTTTTTTTTACATTTATTTTTGAGAGACAGAGACAGAGCACAAGTGGGTGAGGGGCAGAGAGAAAGGGAGACATAGAAGGTAAAGCAGGCTCCAGGCACTGAGCTGTCAGCACAGAGCCTGAGCCTGACATGGGGCTCAAACTCATAAACCGTGAGATCATGACCTGAGCCGAAGTCGGATGCTTAACTGACTGAGCCACCCAGGTGCCCCTCGTCTAGTGTATTTTTATGTGTGTTTTTTTTTTTAATTTTTTTTATTTCTAGGAGAGAAAGAGAGAGACAGTGTGAACAGGGGAGGGTCAGAGAGAGAGGGAGACGCAGACTCTGAAATAGGCTCCAGGCTCTGAGCTGGCAGTCAGCACAGAGCCTGACGCAGGGCTCGAACCCACGAACCACGAGATCATGACCTAAGCGAAAGTCGGACGCTCAACTGACTAAGCCACCCAGGTGCCCCAACGTCTAGTGTATTTTTAATTTCAGTTATTGAGTGTTTCATCTTTGTTTCTTTTTTTTGTTTCCCGTATTTTTGTTAAGGGTTTCACTGAGGTACTCTACTTTTTTCTCAAGTCCAGCAGTATCTTTATGTATTTAAAGTATTACTTTAAATTCTCTATCAGGCATATTTATATCTGTTCTGTTAGGTCTCTTGCTGTGATGTTGTCCTGTTTCATTTGGAACATATTCCTCTGTCTGTTTCTATAGGTTAGGAAAGGCAGCTACATCTGCTCTTGAAAGTAGTGGCCTTAGGAAAGAGGCCCTGTAGTGAGTGCCCTGCAGTGCTGTGTGCCCTGTTCACCAGAATCCCGTGTGCCAGGGGTGTCTCCCACGTGTGCCCTGCCGTTGTGGCTGAGCTGCTTTTGCTTCAGTCTGGGCGTCTGCAGTGCCTCTTCATCTGTGGTGGGCAGGTTTGGTCCCTGTGCTGTTAGTGGGCTAGTCTGGGGCCACCCAGCTGTGGGCTTCCATTGAGTCTGACCAGACATTTGCCTGAGATAAATAGCACTGAACTGTGGGAGAATGCGTGGGCAGAGTGCGAAGTGTTCGCAGGGTCTGCAGGGTTATGCTCTGTGAGGAAACCTGGAGCTGCAGCCTGGCGGGGGCGGGGGGGGGGGACGGGGGGGGCACACTATTAGCAAGTACACACTGGCTCCCAGGTGTCTGCTTGTGCTGGGGGTGGGGGAAGGTGATGGCACCCGGCAGCTCCTTTGTTCCCGGAGAAGTTTCCCCATGATCCCCGCTCCGGCACATGCTCTGAAGTTAGTAAACCAGTCTCCCTCCTGTACACCTTCAGGTGCTTCTCATTGTGCTGCTTCCAGGCCCTGCCTCCATGGGCGTGTTTGTCGTGCTATCTCTTTAAGAGCTGGGAGTTGGTTTCCTCTTGCCCTACCAGCTTTCTCTTGAGATTGCTGATTTTTGTGTTCCAGGTTTTAAGCCCTGCTATTTGTAAGAATTCTTGAAATTCCACCCCTCCGGTTTTCAAAGCCAAATATTATGGGGGATTTGTCTTCTCCATAGGGGCTCCCTGGTGTGAGAGTGTGTTTCTGTCTGTGGACAGTCTCATGCTCCCTTAGTGGGTCTGTTTAGCTCCTTCCTACCCTCTTCAGTGTGGCCTCTTCTCTACATGTAGCTGTGGAGAGTTTGTTCTGCCAGTCCTTAGGGTCATTTTCTGGGTTATTTACACTGATGGTGGCTTTTATCTAGTTGTATCCATGGGCCAAGATGAGTTTAGAGTCGTCCTACTCTGCCATCTTCCCTGGAAGTCCCATATCATCCCTTTTCAATGAGAAGAAATCTCCTCAGGACTTGTTCACGTTATTTTTATTTTACTCTCTGAATACAAACGAAGAATTATATAAACTCTAGGTATTTGGAAGAATATGGCATTCATAGTTTGCTTCTCTTAGATTTAGAAGAATCTGAAAAGGATGAGAAGAGGGGGGAGATCTTTCCCTTTATCTTTCATACTTTATCCTTTACAAGTGCTGAATCTTCTAACTTATTTCTTCTGCTTCTATCAGGAGAAGACAGATCTTTTCATTTTGTCATTACATGACTAGAGTATTGGAAGTGTTTTGAATCTTCTCATAAAGTTAGATAAATTTCTTGGTTACTGGAGACTACAGTTTTCCAATCTGAATAATGAACACAGCCAAGCTGAAGGACAGTAGTTGAGTTTTCAGTTGAATGTATTTTTATCTTCCTTTACAGAGTTGGTAAAGAGTACAGATGGGAGTGGAGCTAGGCCTCATGTGCTAATTGTGATTGTAATTTTTTCCTTTCTGAATGAGATGAAAACACAGACATTCCTAAAACTGGGATCCTCATGTTTACCTGTATGACCACAAGGAGATAGGAGATGTATCTGTAAAGAACGGTATCATTTTATCTTGTTTTTGTCTCCTTCCTTTCAGGTAACCAGTTCTCCCAACTGTACAGACATGAGTAATGTCTGTCAACCAACAGAGTTCATCTCTCGGCACAACATTGAAGGCATCTTCACTTTTGTGGATCACCGCTGTGTGGCTACTGTTGGCTACCAACCACAGGTGAAGAGCTAGCGCTCTGACACCACTAATACTTAAGCCTGTTTGCCTTGGCTTTATTGACATTATTAAGTCATGTAATTTCAGAATAGCCAAAACATACCAGCCCTAGGTCAGAAAAAGAGATGACCCTATTCTATCAGTAGCTAAGTTTATTCTGTGCTTCCTACCAATATTATTCATGTCATCTAGAAAAATACAACTTGTGAGACCAGGTTGGGGCATCAGGCATGAATATGTATTTGTTTTTTCTTACTGATATGAATACAGATAATAATGATGCAGAAGTGTTATTTTAATTAGTTATAATGGTATGACCATTGCTAGATAATTTTTGTAATCAACTAGGTACCCACAAAATATGTAAAGTTGGCCAGTTCTTATGATTTTATTGAGATTTCTCATTCAACAGACTAGGAAGCTAAATCAGAGTTGAGAAATAAGTCATTATACAAACTTTCAAAACTACATGGCCAGGAGGGACTTCTGGCTATGGCTCTGTGAAGAAGTTGGTAAAAAAGAGGTCTGGAAGCAAAGAACGAACGTGGAGGACATACACTACCTGATTCATCATCTGTTACCAGGTTGTCTTCAGGGTAGTGTGGTATCAGTGTAAGGATAGATACATAGATCAATAGAAACAGAATAGAATTTCTTTTCACATTTATGTTCAAATGATTTTCCAAAAAGATATCAAGACAATTCAGCAAGGAAAAGAAGTCTTTCTAACAGATGGTGATGGAAAAGTTGGATATCCACTCCCCCCTCAAAAGGATATAAACTCTTAACACACACTATGCACTTCTAAAAGTTATAAAACTTTTAGAAGACTATAGGAGACTATCTTTGTGATCTTAAGTTAGGCAAAGATTTCTTATATGACACTAAAAGCATGGTTCACAAAAGAAAAAAAAACTCATAAGTTGGATTTCATCAGAATTAAAATTTGTCCTCTTAAAAGGACATCATTTTTAAAAAATTTTTAATGTTTTATTTATTTCTGAGAGAGAGAGACAGCGTGAGCAGGGAGGGTCAGAGAGAGAGGGAGATACAGAATCCAAAATAGTCTCCAGGCTCTGAGCTAGCCGTCAGCACAGAGCCTGATATGGGGCTCAAACCCACAAACCGTGAGATCATGACCTGAACCGAAGTCGGACACTTAGCCGACTGAGACACCCTGGCGCCCCAGAAGGACATCATTAAGAAAGTGAAAAGACCATCCACTAACTAGGAGAAAATACTTGCAAATCTTATATCTGAAAAAGAATTTGTATCCAGAGTATATAAAAGAACTCTTAGAACTCTTTAAGATAAACAGCCAGTAAATAAGGGGCACAAGATTTGCATAGACATTTCACCAAAGAAGGAATAGGAATGGCATATAAAAAGATGTTCATCGTGGGGGCACCTGGCTGCTGCAGTCAGTGGCGCACGCAGCTCTTGAGTTCGAGCCCCATGTTGGGTATAGGAATTACTTACAAAGAAAATCTTTAAAAAAAAACAAGATGCTCATCATCATTAGTCAATAGGAAAGTACTTATTAAAACTACAGTGAAATACCACTATATGACCACTAGAATCCCCACAGTGAGATTCCACTGTATGTCCAATATAATCAAATAGTGGGGCGCCTGGGTGGCTCAGATGATTGAGCCTGACTTTTGATTTTAGCTCAGGTCATGATCTCATACTTGGTGAGATCAAGCCTCGCATTGGGCTCCGCATTGACAGTGTGGAGCCTGCTTGGGATTCTCTCTCTCTCTCTCTCTCTCTCTCTCTCTCTCTCCCCCTCTCTCTGTCTCTCTCTCCACTTCCCCCATACCCATGTGCACACACTTGTGCTCTCTCTCTCTAAATATAAATAAAAACTTTTTAAAAATGTCTTGTGAGAATGTGGAGAAATTGGAACCATCACACGTTGGTAGACATGTATGATGGTATAGCCACTTTGGAAAAACATTTTGGAAAAAGAAAAATGGTTTCATAAAAAATGAAATGTGACTTACCCTACAATGTAGCAATTACACGCCTAAGTATTTAGTCAAGAGAAATGAAACTATGTCCAGATAAAGAAAGATTTTTATTCACAGTTGTATTATTTTAAGAGCCCCAAAGTGGAAAACTCAAAATGTCTATTAACCAGTAAATGGATACACAGACTCTGACATATTCATGTTAGGATACTGCTGAGCAATAAAGAGGAATATACTTTTGATACATGCAATAACATAGATGAACTCAAGAATCTTAAATGTAAGAAAACAGACACAAAAAACTACATGCTGTGTAATTCTGTTTGTATGACATTTCTAGGAAAGGCGTCACTAATGTAAAAAGCAGGTCCCTGGGTGGCTAGGAGATGGGGAGCAGGTGTAGCCTACAAACAGGCACAGCTGAGTCTGGGGGCAGTGGACATGTCCTAAAATGAAACAGTGGTAATAATGGTAGTTGCACAACTCTATAAATATATTAGAGAGCATCAAATTATAGACTTAGAATGAGCGAATTATACGTTGTACGTTAGCCCTCAAATCTATAAGAATGCAATTAAAGTAAATAGATAATATTCTGAAAAAGAAAAATGTTCTAGAGGCCATTTGCTTAGCAGATTCTGTATTTTGGGTTTTCTTTGTTTTTTTGTTTTTGTTTTTTTGTTTTTTTTCTCCCCACTTATAATCCTAGGATAAAGACAGGAGAAATAAAATCCAAGTCCTTTGCTGATAGGCCATGAAATTAGATGATCATAAAAGTGTCCATCTTACTCTTCTTTTTCATTTTTAGGAACTCTTAGGAAAGAATATTGTAGAATTCTGTCATCCTGAAGACCAGCAGCTTCTAAGAGATAGCTTCCAACAGGTAACTTTTTCCCGTGGTTTGGATCTGAATAATATTTTTATTTAATATTTGTCATCATATTAATTCCTCAAATATTTATTGACCACTGATCGAGTACTGTGACAGGCACCACCATAATCTTATGTTTAGTACATAGCCTGTGATTTTAAGCCACACAAAAAAAGGACCGGTATTTTGAAACTATGGATAACGTCCATATTTTGGCTTTGGCTACTCACTGTCTTATACCTAGCTAGCTGTATCCAAAAGACTAATATTTAAAATATTCGAGGCCTCACTGAACTGTGTATGGTAGTAGAAATATTCATTTCACAGTTCTTTTATAGATAAGTAAGAGTTAATGGCTTTTTTTAAACCTCACAAATAAGGATTTTTTGTCACTATTAAATGTCTGAATTTTAAACAGATTCTTAGACTGGTGGCTCATATCCATCAGCTCATTCAACTTTAATACTGATCTTATCCCCAGTGGCTTTCTCAGAACTAATACCTTCACCATGAAGCTCCATGAGCTTTCCCAGTTCAAACTTGGGCTTCTTCAGCATTTTTACCTTTCTAACAAAGACACCATGAAGTAAATAAATAGATCAGCAAGCTTTTCTATGTCTTTTCTGATGCTATCTGGAATCAGTTTATTTACCATTTCTTTGAAGTCATTTGCACTCTCAGGTTATGATTTCTACCATCTTTTTCCAAATTTGGCAGACCTGTTGGTGCTGAGCATAAGAGATCTTCTGATTAATCTGACTGATGTGATTTTTAGTAAAACCGACACAAAATAGACCAAATAACCACTGGTAGTCTTAACATGAACATGAGCTTCAATCATTGTCTGCCACTTTTTGACCATGGAACATATTTTCTCACGGGTAAGATTTATGCCATGGAAATTAGGCAGTTTTTGCCCTGAACATCCTCAGTAATTAGCTTGAATTTTGTAAATGCAACTTCGTCATTCACGGCAGATCAGCAGGGCTCACTTCAAAAACATGACCCTTGAGTCCATCAGATGAGATTTTGATTCCATACGTTCTCATGAGTAGTGTTTTTCCAGTATTTCTTACATTGAACATAACTGGTACCTTCGCATCATAGCAGTCTTTCTGAGAAAATGGGTCATCCACTTTCTCTTTCATAAGGCATTGGTTCTTGCCAACCTCCATGGTGCTGCCCAAGGAGCCAAAAGACCAGAGTTAACTCTTAATTGTAAGCTGACTCAGTTGTTATTTTCAGGTGCTAGATTCTGTAAATATCTGGTGAATTTAATTTCAGTACAGATTTGGCTTTAGGAAGCACTCTAATTTTATATTACACTAATTTCTCTCTTTAAGCCTCAGTAGTGTCCTTAGGAATACAGTAGGTATAATAACAGTACTTAAATTCAGAGGGTTGTTGGGGATATTAAATAAGACCAATGCATTTAAAGCACAGAGCCCACCTGCTATAGAAAATCAGATGGTGGCAGTGAAATGGCTCTGTCTCCTGTGTCCTCAGCATTAGCAATTCCATGTTCAGCTGCAGCTCACAGAAGAGTCACATTTCGTATATGTGTAGGCTCAGAAAAACCATTCTGACTTCTGTTGAATCCATTCAAAACTAAGGACATGGACCTTCAGTGTGAGAAGATATTGTATAGTATATTTTAAATCCTTGAAATTCCAAATTCTTGACATTTTGGCCATAGAGTATTATCTTATCACTTCTGGAAAATGTTTATTCCAAAACAGCTTTAATGACTCATTTAGACACTATATAATAAATATCAAGGTTGTTATTCTGACGTTAGTTGCTACTGTGACTTCAGAGTACCTAGATAAATGTGCTTTTTAATGTGTGGTCTTCAGCTGCTTGCTTGATTGCTGATTTCCTGATTTTGCTATCTCTTTAAGTCCACCTGAATTTATATTTCTTTTTCAGTAATAAATTTAGTTATTTCCAGTGAAGCTTGTTTTCCTTTTTTTACTCTTCCATCTTGGTTACTGCAGTAACCAAGTGTTTCATGCTTGATTTATAAAAGTTGTGCGTGTGTGTGTGTGTGTGTGTGTGTGTGCGTGCGTATGTGTATGAAATGTGCCATTTTGTTATTACTAAGTAAAGTACATACCATTTCCTACTGTAATTGTTTCTCAGCTTATAACGTTACCAGTTATTTCTACACTGTTTGTTGCTTAAATACAAATGTTACCACTTTTTCTTAAAAAACAATATAAAGTAGATATTTTGAAGCACTGGGCTTATACCTCCTTGGAATAGATATATACTGCAATCAGGTTTTCAAAGCCAGTACTTAGTTGTGTATAGATGTTATAATATTCATTCTGCGTATATTACACAGTGAGCACATGTAAGAATTAAAGGCTGCTTAGTATCGTAAAATGCAAATACTCATATTTCTTTTTTATCATGCAGTTAATGTTTTAAAAAAGAAAAAGAAAAGCACATAGCCCAGTGCTGAATGTATAGTAACTACAAAATAAATGTTAGTTACAAATATTATTATTTTTTTACTCTTAGGGAGGGACAGTCAAAAGATAATTTTTTTCCATAATTACTTTCTTTTAAAAAACAAAATAAAAAAACTAAAGCCAACTTAGTTTTATTTATAGAAACCTCTCAGTTGCTTTGAAAACAGAAGTTCTCAGGTATGGGGGGAAAATCTAGGATTGAGGAGCAACATGTGAGCTATTTCAGTGTCAAACCAGAACTTTCTAGTATAGACTTGTAAAGCTAGATCAGTAGATCTTTAAGGGACTTTCCAAGGGAAGTGGGAAAACAGTCTTTACTCTCCTGGAAAAAATTGTTTCTCTTGTTTGACTTTGACGAGAGTGGTCAGATAACTACTTAGGACTCCAGGAAGAAAATAAATATACCTCCCATTCCTTAGCACTTAGTTTTCACTCTGCATATTGTTTCATCAGTAACATTGAAAGAGACTGGTATTTCAAGGATAGTGACACAAGAATCTTAGGTTTGTAGAAATGGGAAATTAAAAAATCTAAAGAAAATTTTTTGTGGGTTTCACTGATAGCATGAAAACTTTTTCAGGTGGTGAAGTTAAAAGGCCAGGTGCTGTCTGTCATGTTCCGGTTCCGGTCTAAGAGCCGGGAATGGCTCTGGATGAGAACCAGCTCCTTTACTTTCCAGAACCCTTACTCAGATGAAATTGAGTACATCATCTGTACCAACACCAATGTGAAGTATGTACCATGAAGGCCTTGACCAATGTTGGGTATTTCTCGTGGGCCAAATCTGCATAGCCTGATCAAGCTGTCTCCTCCTTTTCTCCTTCTGGGATAGTAAATACCGTTAGTTTGAAGTTCTTCATCTTCCAGCTTACTATAGAATTTAAGAGCAATTCATCCAGGTAGAATAAGATTTTAACAAACAGTAGTTTAAAGAGTAAGTTCTAAGATGTGAAGGGTTTGTATTTCAACTTTATGTTTCAACCCTTTCTAGAAAGGATATTGTTTTTTTAATTTTTTTAAACATTTATTTATTTTTGAGAGATGGAAAAACAGAGCAAGAGCAGGAGAGGGGCAGAGAGAGAGGGAGACACATAATCTGAAGCTCTGTGTCAGCACAGAGCCCGATGCAGGGCTCAAACCCACGAACCATGAGTCCATGACCTTAGCCGAAGTCAGACGCTTAGCTGATGAGCCACCCAGGCACCCCTAGAAAGGATATTGTTTTATACAACAGTTTATTGCTCTGTTCTGGTAGGATTTTCCTTTAGAGCAGGTGTCTATAAACTGTTTTTGTAAAAGGCCAGATAATAATTATCTTAGCTTTGTGGGACATATGGTCTCTATTCTAGTTACTCAAGTCTGCTATTGTAGCATGACAAGAGTCCTTGACAAATGAAATGAATAAAGACAGCTATGTTCCAACAGACTTTGATTTACAAAAACACAGTGTACTGGATTTGGCTCATGGACCATAGCTGAGCGCAGAGCTACATCCACTCTTACTAGTTTCTGTTGCTCAATTCCTTGATTCCTTTCGAGCTTTTCTTCTTCAACTTTGTAAAAACCAGTTTTACTGAGCTATAGATTGCATGTACCATATACTTCACCCATTTAAAGTGCATACTTTTTTTAGTATGTCAGAGGGTTGTACACCTATTACTGTAATCTAATTCCACTACATGCTGATTCCCCCTGAAAGAAATTCTGTACTCCTTAACAATCATCCTCCCCTCTCCCCAAGCCTGTATGACAACTAATCTACTCTCGGTCTCTATAGGTTTATTCTAGGCATTTTATATGAATGGAATCATATAATACATGATTCCTTATGACTGTCCTCTTACGCTTAGTGTAATGTTTTAAGGGTCATCTCTGTTGTAGCATTTATATGTACTTCATTTTTTATTGCCAAATAATATTCCTTTGTATGGAGATACATTTTGTTTATCCATTCATTAGTTGAAGGTCATTGGGTTATTTCTACTTTTTAGCTATTTGGAACATGGCTATGAACATCTGTGTACTGGTTTTTATGTGGATATGTTTTTATTCTCTTGGGTGTATACCTAAGAGTGGAACTGCTGGGTCACTTGGGAACTCTGTGTTTAATCTTTTGAGGAATTGCCAGACTTTTTCAAAGCTTCAGTACCCTTTTACATTTCCATCAGCAATGTAATGAGGATTCCAGTTCTCCACGTTCTTACTATCTCTTTTATTATCATAACTATCCCACTGGATGTCAATTGTCAGGTTACTGCTTTTCCATTTAGTCTACCTGTATAGAATTGCCCTTGAGCCTGGCTCTTGAAGATCTGCCTAGAAATAATTATCAAATATATATAATACCTGTGACAATACGGAGTCTGTGTCTTTCTAATTATAGTGCTTTTAATATTCCTTTCTAATTAGTATAACAGAGTGGATTGAGTTAGAAATTTGTATTTACTTAGGACTCAAGTACATGATCATGTTCACTGTAATTTTCTAGGGTTTCTTTTTGTTTTTGCATCTTTATATTATAGAACAACCATTGTTTTGTGTTTCCATTTTGCTGAAATTTAGAAAATTTTCAGTCCTTTTAAAACTTGTTTCTGAAAATAATGGTGTTCCCCATTTTTACATATCGTTTTGCCCACTACAATTTGCTTTAAATAATTCTTAATATTTTTAAAATAAGTATTTTTTTAGTTTTTAAGTTTTTAAAAATTTTTAATGTTTTTTTAAATTTATTTCTGAGAGAGAGAGAGCATGAGCAGGGAGGGTCAGAGAGAGAGGGAGACACAGAATCTGAAACAGGCTCCAGGCTCTGGGCTGGCTGTCAGCACAGAGCCCGATGTGGGGCTCGAACCCACAACCTGTGAGATTATGACCTGAGCTGAAGTCGACGCTTAACCGACTGAGCCACCCAGGCGCCCCCAAAAATAAATATTTTTAACAATAAAATTTGGAAACATTGGAAAACTTATAAAGAGGGGAAAACATTCTTACTATCCGAAAAGACTCTTTGTTGTTTGTTTTTATTTTATTTATTTATTTATTATTTTTAAAGTAGACTCTGTGTCCATTGAGGGGTTTGAACTCCTAGCGCTGAGATGGAGTGACTTAGCTAGCCAGGCACTCCACAGAATCTTTGTTAATGTTTGTGTATGTATTGTAAGTTTTTTTACCTACACTTTTAAAAAACAGTGTACAGATACACACACACACACACACACACGTATATAGTTGGTATATACAGTACCTAGGATACCTAGAAGGATTTGACCCTATGCAGGATAAACCACTGTGCCATGGGACATCGTTTTTGTCTGTGCCTTGTTGTCCATGGTATGAAGTATTTGCTGAATCTTAAGTCACAGGTTACTTAAAGGATTAGACTTCAAAGGGCAATTTATTAGCTACTGCCTCACCTACAAGTAAATGTATATAGCTTTATGTTCAAGCTGTGTCTCATCCTTTTATTCCTCTCTGTTCTGTCTGCTCTCCTTTTTCCCAGGAACTCCAGCCAGGAACCAAGGCCTGCACTGTCCAACACAATCCAGAGACCACAGCTGGGTGCCACGGCTAATTTGCCCTTGGAGATGGGCTCAGGGCAGTTGGCATCCAGGTGAGAAATGGTAGCAGAATTGTTTATTGATGAGCCTGGGGAGTGGGCTTCTGCAGTTCTGTTTGTTTGTTTTCTTTCTTTAAGGGACTCACCTGAAACTCTGTCGGCCAGGGGAGATTTTTTCCCCAGATTAAAAAAAAAACACAAAACTTTCTCTTCCTCCCGGCCTTTAAACATACAGGCAGCAGCAGCAGCAAACAGAATTGGACGTGGTGTCAGGAAGAGATGGACTGGCTGGCTACAACCATTCCCAGGTAAATGTGTCTGTTTTGAGGAGGACCGTGGGCACGTCCCCTAGTGCCAGTCAGAGTTCATGTGGGTGTCAGGGTTGCTGAATTGTCATGTTAAATCTTTCATGGTTATTTTTATCATGTGTCCCACAGGTTTCGGTTCAGCCTGTAACAACCACAGGGCCAGAACACAGTAAGCCCCTTGAGAAGTCAGATGGTCTGTTTGCCCAGGATAGAGATCCAAGATTTTCAGAAATCTACTCCAACATCAATGCAGGTATGTGTCTTCCTCATTGTCCTTTTAAATTCTCATGTAGATCACTTACTGATGTGCCTACTACTGCCCAGCATCTCTCCACTTAATCATAATACCTCATGAGTAAATAGGCACTTGCTGAACTAATGTACTACAGCCCCTTGACTGGCCCTCCCCCCGCTCCTTTTGGTCCACAGATCAGAGTAAAGGCATCTCCTCCAGCACTGTCCCTGCCACCCAACAGCTATTCTCACAGGGCAACACATTCCCTCCTACCCCCCGGCCGGCAGAGAATTTCAGGTGAGCCCCTCATGTATGTGCTGCTCTAGGGGGCAACTGAGGCATTCAGTTGCTGAATCCGAGTGTTGTCCTTCCCTGGCTTTCTCTGGTTATTTCAGACAAAGCGGTGGAACTTGTAGGGCTTACGACAAGGCAGGCTGCTTTCCCGCCTCCTGTTTCTCTGCACCTGTCCTGTGGCTCTGTTAGGTTCCATCTCTGTGTGTCCAGAGCAGTGTGTGACTCTGTCAGCTTTTCTCATCTTTTCCAAATTCTGTTACTAAGATTTCCTAACTCCCAGAAAAGTCAAAGGGATCTAGGGAAAGTACTAGATTGTCCTGTGATACCTCGATTTGGAGATAAACCCATCCTTTTAATCTTTTCCCGCACTGTGTGTTCACTCCTAGAAACAGCGGTCTGGCCTCTCCTGTAACCATCGTCCAGCCGTCAGCTTCCGCAGGGCAGATGTTGGCCCAGATTTCCCGCCACTCCAACCCGCCGCAGGGAGCAGCCCCCACTTGGACCCCTAGCACTCGCCCGGGCTTCTCTGCCCAGGTAAAGCTGCTCCTCTGTCCCTCCCCTGTGTACTAGATTTTGTTTGGTTGGTTGGGCTTTTTTCTGTACGTAAAATTATTGTCATCTGTCTTAGATATCTTCTTCCCAACCTCTACCTTCCAATTCTTTTTTGTTGTTGGGAGTAGCTAGATAATTGAAAAAACAGATAATCCCTAAATATCAGACTTTATGGTTTTCACATACTTGCTTTAAATCAGAATTGTTCATATAGAAGAACATGTTAAACAGGTTTCATTGACATACTTGTTTTGGAGACAATTCTGAGTTTCCATGTTGGTTTGTACTACAAAGTACAGGAACAAAGGAGAAAAATACACACAATGATGTCTATTTGCAAAAAAAAAATGTGTTTAAAAACCTTATGTCATATATATTATATGTATGTTAAGCTTGCACAGTAATTTTTTTTAAGTTTATTATTTTGAGAGAGCACATGCATGCCAGTGGGAGAGGGGCAGAGAGCGAAGGATAGAGAGGTATCCCAAGCAGGTTCCACACTGTCAGCGCAGAGCCTGACATGGGTCTCAAATTATGAACTG
Source organism: Proteles cristata cristata (assembly GCA_017311185.1). NCBI lineage: Eukaryota > Metazoa > Chordata > Mammalia > Carnivora > Hyaenidae > Proteles > Proteles cristata. Next base: position 1,131,234 of record JAESUZ010002594.1, read on the forward strand.
TGAGATTATGACCTGAGCTGAAATCAAGAGTTGGATGCTTAACCAACTGAGCCACGCAGGTGCCCCAACACAGTAATATTTTAAATAAAAAATCCCAAGCCAAAAAGTATAGTCCAATTATGTTCAATATAACCTCAAATGCATAAGAAAATAACAGGAAAAAATTCTCACAACTCTAAATGTATAGTTTATTAATCCCATAGTTCTTTGGTTTTTTTGCACTTTGTCCTAGAAGATTGGCATTAATTAGAAGAAATATAGAGCGACTCTTAAATACAAAGAACAAACTAAGGGTTGCTGGAGGGGCTGTGGGGGGGGGATGGGCTAGATGGGTGGGGGGCATGAAGGAGGACATTTGTTGGATGAGCACTGGGTGTTACACGTAGGGGATGAATCACTGGGATGTACTCCTGAAATCATTATTGTATTACATGTAACTAAGTTGGATGTAAATTAGACAGACATATGTAAGAAGAAATACAGAGTAAGAAATAAGTGATGAGCTTGGCTCAGAAGAAATCCAGTGGTTGACAGAGGGAATGGCATGTATAATAATGTTAATATTCTACTTGTTCTCTGTCCCTTTCTCTCGTTCAGCAGGTGGCTACTCAGGCTACAGCCAAGACTCGTTCTTCCCAATTTGGTGTGGGCAGCTTTCCGACTCCGTCCTCCTTCAGCCCCATGTCCCTTCCTGGTGCTTCAAGTGCGCCACCTGGCGCTGCTGCCTACCCTAGTCTCACCAGTCGTGGATCCAACTTTGGTGAGTTCACAATTAAAAGGAGGGCAGGGCCGCCTGGGGGCCTCCGTCCTTTAAGCATCCAACTCTTGATTTCGGCTCAGGTCATGATCTCACAGTTGTGAGATGGAGCTGCACGGGGCTCTGTGCTGGGCATGGAGGCTGCTTGGGATTCTCTGTCTCTCTCCCTCTGCCTTCCACACTCGCACACTCTCCCTGTTTCTCAAACAACCACCACCACCACCACGAAGGAAGGGGGGTGACAGGAAAATCACACTACTTACAAGGAAGTATCTGGCGGTTCAAAGTTTCTTGTGTCCTGGATGCACTGACCTGGTTATGGGGAAATTCGGTGACGGTCCATTTGGAATTTAAAACATACCCCCTTGAAAAAGACTTTATCATGTATTAAAAAGCACATAAGTTATTACACATTAAATAGCACGCAGATTTAATCTATGGGGCGCCAGGGTGGTTCAGTCGGTTAAGCGTCCGACTTTGGCTCAGGTCATGATCTCACAGTTCATGGGTTCGAGCCCCGCGTCGGACTCTGTGCTGACTGACAGCTTGGAGCCTGGAGCCTGTTTCAGTATGTGACTCCCTCTCTCTCTGACCCTCCCCTGCTCACACGCACTTTCTCTCTCAGAAATAAAACATTTTAAAAAATTAATCTGAGTGATAAAAACTCTTTGGAAAGGCTACCCAGAGAAGACAAATGAGTCTGGGGCTGGGTTTAAAACAGAAGAGGCGCTGAGAGTTCCTCCTCTCCAGTGGAGTTAGTAGCTTAAAGTTGTTTGCTCTTCCTTGCTGTATTTGCAGCTCCCGAGAGCGGACAGACTGCAGGACAGTTCCAGACCCGGACGGCAGAGGGCGTGAGCGTCTGGCCGCAGTGGCAGGGCCAGCAGCCTCACCACCGTTCCGGCTCCGGCGAGCAGCACGTGCAGCCGCCCGCAGCGCCGCCGCCGGGCCAGCCCGAGGTCTTCCAGGTGAGGGGGCGAAATCCAGAAACGGGAAGGGAAAGGGCCAGGGAGCAGAGACCGGAAGGGAGCTGGCACAGGTGAGGTGCGCAGAGGAACAGAGAGACCACACAGTGGGGACGGGCAGGTCTGCGTGTCACTAACTGGAACTGAAGTGTGTGCCATGCAGCCTTCGGCAGCGATGTGAAGCACCGTGCCAGGGTGTTGAAGGAAGTCATGTCAGCCATTCCAGGGGGCCACACCGACTGCACAGTGGCTTGGGCCTAAACGTACTGACGATCGCTATCAAAGCCCATTCACCTGAGTCCCGTGGAGACTGCAGGGCCAATGGTGTAATCTTAGGACAGAAGAAGAGGTTTTTAGGACAGAGGTTGAAAGAGGCAAAACAGGTTTTGGGGGAAAACAAATAGGGTAAGAGACACTCCATATATGTTCATAGGGGGTTACGTGCAATGTGGGAAGCAGATCTTCCTCCTTCTGAAAATATGGAGGACTGGAAAAGGGGGAAAATGTAGAACTGTGTGAGGAAACCAGAGAAGGACCAGGAAACAGAGTTGTCATAAAGGGGTGTGAGATGGGGGATGGGGAGGAGTGGGGAAGGCTCGGGGCACTCTGCCCGCAGAGACTGTGGGGCCGGGGCAATGCCTCAGGGGAGTGCTGGGGAGAAGCTCAGGAGATGGAAAGCAATTGAGGCGCGTGACCAGACTTGGTGTTTTTCTCTCACCAGGAGATGCTGTCCATGCTGGGAGACCAGAGCAGCAGCTACAACAACGAGGAATTTCCTGACCTAACTATGTTTCCCTCCTTTTCAGAATAGAGCTGCGGGGTGAGGATAAGGGGTGGGGGAGGAAAATCACCGTTTGTTTTTAAGACAAATCTTTCTGTAAAGAGAATAAAAGTCCCTCTCCCTTCCCTTCCCTCACCCCTACCGTGTACCCCTTCCCCTTCTGGCCTTTCTTTGTCGTCCTGCCTCTGAGAAGAAATGGGGTGAATCCTGAAGGCTTTGGGGATCTTCGAAAAATGGAGGCTGGGTGAAGTTAAGAATGCCTTTCCTTACACTTCCTGACCAGAGATTGCTGCAGAAATGATTTGTGCCAGGGTCAGTAGGCAGGTCGGAGAGCCTGGCATCCATTCATCCACGATTTGCCTTGGATACCATGGCTTGGTTTTGGAAAGAAATTCTGAATAAGGTTGGGGAGCGGAGGAATGTCCTCATATTGGAGGACCGTGACACATGGTAGGTTATATATATACCTATATGGCTTTAGGACGTGAGCATAGGCTCTTTCTGCTGCCTGGTGAGTGAGGAAGTGAGAAAGGGAGAAGGAAACGTGTGCGTGTGTGTGCATGAGTGCGTACACGTGTGTGTGTGCACGCGTGTGCGTGCACGTGTGTGGTTGTGTTTGTTTCTCCCGATTAGGGAGTTATGCAAAATTTGTCCCAGATTTTATCTTTGTTTTTCCATGTAATTTTCAAAGAGTCCTAAGGAGTTAAATCTTCTAGGTATTTCCCACTTAGTATTGCAGCCAAAGAGTATTTAAATAAATGTCTTTGCTGCACTCACATCTGTGCCCAGCCAACATGGAGCCGGAAGCAGATACATAAAGTCTTTTGATATGGCCGATCTCGCGTCGAACATATTTAGTAATGAAGCTGGGCCATTCCCGCTTGTGGTGCTCTCACCTTATATGGAAGGTCTGCAAACATGACAGATGATTAGGGTGGGAAGATAAACCCCTTTTAAAAACCCCGTACTTGGCCATACTTGCTGCATTTTTCTGTCAGAATCACATACAATGTGTGTTCTGTAGAGGTTTTTTCTGCATGGAAACTCAACTTCTTGGATCAGCAGTCCCAGGGAAATCTTCACTGCCAGAGGTTAAACCAAATACCAGGTCTTGCAAAGTAGCCTCCTTCGTCCCATTCCCAGTGCAGTCTGGCTGGAAACTGAGACGTGGGTCTGTTTTGGACCTAGAGTTCTTCCTCTCTGCTCCCTCCAATCTTCGGATTGGATCTTGCTTTATGATACAAGAGTATGAATCCATGTGATAGATGGGGCCTGGACCCCCCATTCTAACAGGGTCACGGAGTTAACTATAGCCATATAAATGCAGATACAGGTTACTGCTCTCTCTGTACCTTCCTCAGGTCACAGTCATGTGTATCAGCCTTTTTTTTTTTTAATTGGCTCAGGCCAGTATCTTAAGTGCAAGACTGACTTAATAAGGAGAAGACATTAAACATAGCCATAGGAGACCGAGGAGCATAGATGGCCTTGGAGAGGCTGAGAGATCATTGCTGGGTTTTTCTCCCTTTTGTCTCCGGTCTGGTGCCAGGTAGTGGAATTGAAAAGGTGACAGTTTATTTTTTTATTCTATGTGCACACATACCATATATATTTATATCACAATTTAAGAAGCCAAAAAGTTGAGTTTCCAATGGAATCCTTGTTTTTAATAATTGTTTTTAAATGTGATCAGGACTATAATATTGTACAGTTATTAGAGGGCTTTGGGGGAAGGAGAGGGGAGGGAGAAGATGCTCTGGGGGTTTTGTTTCTGCTTTTCCTTCAGGGTTTTATTTTTGACTGTTCTGTTTTTTCTGTGTTGGCCATTTCTGTACTGCTGGCATCTGTGCTGAGCTTTACAGGGACAGAAATAATGACATGTAGCAAAGATTTTAAAACAAGATATTTTTTCCTTTTGTAAACTTTCTTGTGTTGTGTGATCTTGATTGCGGCTTTATTATTCCCTTCCAGCTCATAAGCAACAAATACCCACAAATATCCACTAGTTGGATCCATAGCCTAACCTCCAAATACACAAACATAAAGCACGGTGTGTATGTAATCTCAGGATCCAGAAGTCATAAGGCTCTGATCACTCGGCACTCCTTGGTTGTGCTCCTGACCCTGACTCACTCTGAGTAAAATTGGCAGGGACATCTGACAATGAGATGGGGTTGGGGAGCCGCCCGTGTCCCCAGAGCACACGGAGAGGAAATGTGAGACCAAATATTCCTTCCCTGAGAATCTCTTGCTCTCCTGGAATAAAAGGAATTTGGGATGGGGAAATTTAAACTCTTCAGGTCTGGACTTGGTTTCCCTCTAGGACCATGTGGTTCATTGCCAAATCTTAAAACTCACAGGCATAAACCTGTGTTCTTGAGGGTCTCTATGCATCTAGCTTGAGATGAAATCGATCCTATGTATTTTCTGTTCCAAGGACCATCTTCTCCTCTTCCCCCGCCTCTCTTTATGGAAGAAAATGGAGTTTGGGGATGTGGTTTAGGGACTGAACTAGACTCTTATGATCTGTCACATGCCTGGATGTTGGGGGAATCATTTGGAGAAGCTCATGTGACTGGTCCTGGATTGGGGATTTTAATAACTGAAACAGATAATGTTCAGGCATCCTTCCATCTGAGAGTTTTAGCAACAAGGAAGTCACATGGGAGTTGGTCAGTGCTTATGGCACTGAGGAGTGCTGCCTTGGGTTCGTTTTAGAACCAGCTTCATCTGGGCTTCCTGGGCGTATCCTTCCTCAGGAAAACCATGTTAGGCTGGGAGAGGTACTGACGACTTGTAGCCAACAAATGGATAACGTACAAATGATTTTGGAGCCTGTGGTTTCCATTACACTCTTTTCTAGTCTTCTGTGTTTATTTCCTCGTCCTTGCTCTGAGGGTCAGACACAAATCTGAAAACTGAGGTTTCAAAGCTGGAGAGATGAGTGATCACAGGAAAAGGGCAGGAAAAGATGTAATCCTTAATATAATAAATACCATATAGTGAAGATGGGGGGATCAGGACTGTGTCCCAGTAACCGTGGTGAAGGTAAGCCCCGCCCCCCCGCCCCAGTGAACGTATATGGAAGTCATTGTCTGCCCTCGAAGACAGTCACATGGAACGAAATGGCCGCTTTCCGCCTTGATGCACACACTTCACACACACACAGAAACCCTGCGAGTCCGCTACTTCCTTTCCGCTCCAACCCTGCTTCTCAGCATTTCTTTCCCCGCCTCCCTACCCTGTTCACATTTTCCAGCCAACGGCTGGAACGGACTTCCGCAATCCTAATGAAATAAATCCAGCACCCCTAGTCATCTGCCCACATGATCCACACTCCCCAGCTGAAAGGAGCCTGAAGCACAGAACCCCATCAGCAGGTAAAATTTTCTACTTGCTTCTCGTTCCTTCCTTTGCCTGTTTTAGGGGTACTAGGGATGTAGCAACTTGGGGATCACGGTGAAATCTAGTTGTGCGGGTGAAAACAACAGTATGCCCTTCGGTCATTTTCTGCCCAAATAAAATTTGCTGGAAATTTTTAGGACTCCTTCTCTGATTTCTATGTCTGTATACATGGTTGTTAGTGAAACCCCAGGCTGTAGGGAATCCTTCACCCTTCCCTCAAAGGGTGGCCCCTCCCTGTAGGGCTTGTGGTTTTGGCCAAAGGTACCAAAAGAGTTAACTTAGCAGCAGGGAGGAGGAGTGGTGCCCAGAGGTTACTTTTCTATTCCTTCTCAAAGCCCTTAACACTCCAGATACTGTAGAATGTTTTGCCAGTCTGCTAAGATTACACAAAAATCAGACTGTAAATTAAAAAATTATGCAAACCGAATGACTTGCTTCAGACTGTAAATTGTTCTTAAAATGGAGAGCATGGGACTAAGCAAGCTGCTGCAAGAAACACAAGTGAAGCTAGAGTAAACTTCTAAAAAGCTGTTAATTTAATGGTCATAGAACACTGCTTTTGGGTCTTAACATTTTTCTAGCAAACTTTGGTTGTGAGGTTTTTGTCCTGTGAGGCCATCACAGAGGTTTTTTGCTGTCAGGAAGAAGAAAGAAAAACTCCTTCCCAGAGTATCTGGTTGAGATTAGGACAGTTTCCGGCCTGAAGAGGGAGCAGGAAGAGAAAGGAGGAAGAAATACATGACTAAGGAGATAGTAAACATCTCAAAAAGAATGGGAAATATTTCCCTTGTCCTCTCCTGGCAAGATCTGAAAAAGTATCAGAATTTAGGCAACAGAGTGAAAAATGCCTTGAAGAAATAAATAGGAAACAAAGCTTAGCTGGAAATCTCTCCTTTGTGTATTCTCCAGCCCCCCTCCAACCTCCAACCTTGTCTGTCTCCAAGTCTGCAGGGGACATTAGGAGACAGGTACCGAGTCCGGTCTGCCCCCAATTCCAGTTTTCTATGCAGAGGTGGGGTGGGGTGGGGTGTGTGTGTGTGTGCGCGCTGAATCTCCCTAGGTCAAAATCCTTGAAATCAGATGTACCAGCCAGCACTCAATCCAAACCCAGACCCTTCCTGTCCTTGTTTTATCATACACAAACCACTCTCAGTTCTTTGTATCCCCTCCTTATAAATTCTTGTCAGTTGCCTCGTGGTCCCAAGGAGGAGGTTCTTTTCTGGGGTTCATGAGTCCCCAGAATCGTTGCGTGTGCACATGCATTTCTTGGGTGATGGCTTACGGGATTTTATTAGCTTCTCAAAGGAGTCTATGGCTCCCAAAGGTTAAGAGCCAGCCATCTGGGAATACGGGTCCAGCTGTTTCCTCATCCCACGCCAGGCCGTGAACCCCTTGGCAAACAGAAGAACCTCCCCTAACTATCCCCTTCCCCAGGATGTGGGGGCTCAAGGTTCTGCTGCTGCTGCCCATGGCAAGCTTTGCCCTGTACCCCGAGGAGACCCTGGACACGCAGTGGGAGCTCTGGAAGAAGACCTACGGGAAGCAGTATAACAGCAAGGTGCCTGGGGCCCTGGGGGGAAGCGTGGGAAGCCGGCACTCCAGACCCTAGTCCTAGCTTCCAGAAGCCCCTCTCGGTCTAAATACCTTAGCCATCCCAGCCAGCAAACCTGCCCTGTTCTCTTTGACACAGTTTCATTCCTCCTCTTCCACTCACCCTCCCTCCAGTTCTAGCCTCCTTTTCTTTATAATTGTCATATTTCTCTTTGGGGAAGACTTCTCAGATTAATACTGTTAATCCATAAGCAACTTTTCTACATATCTCTGCAGAGCTTTGCCTTCTATTACTTGTATTTGTTTACACATTTCTTTTCACATGCTCTTAATAATCCCATGGTCAGTTCCCCAACTGGACAGAAAACTGGATGTTTGTAAGTTTCGTCTTTTTTCTAAAAACCTCCAGAGTATTTTTTATGTGACCGTGTACACTGGACGCAGTCCTTGCCACTCCTGACTCTGCTCTGTTTAGGTGGACGAAATCTCTCGGCGTTTAATATGGGAAAAGAATTTGAAGCATATTTCCATCCATAATCTTGAGGCCTCTCTTGGCGTCCATACATATGAACTGGCCATGAACCACCTGGGGGACATGGTGAGTTGACCCTCAGCTCCTGGCCCGCCTGCCCTGCTTGCCTTGGTTTCCTGCTCACGGCTGGCCTTTGTGTTCCTTGTCTCAGACCAGTGAAGAGGTGGTTCAGAAGATGACCGGACTCAGAGTGCCCCCATCTCGTTCCCGCAGTAATGACACCCTCTATGTCCCAGACTGGGAAAGCAGAGCCCCAGACTCCATTGATTATCGCAAGAAAGGATATGTTACTCCCGTCAAAAACCAGGTATGCTCCTTTCTCCAGGGGACAGGAATGTAAGTGGGTATGACCTGTTTCTTTCTGTGTCTTCGTCCTTAACTAGGCGCGAACTGGGAAGACAGGGCAAGGAATTAAGGGAGGTGTCCCAGTGCTAAGAGAAGGTAGCCTATTGTGTTATTTATGTCATCACCTATTTTTGTACAGTTTTGTTGTTTCTCTTATTTTTTACAAGTAGCATTGCTGTAAACACCCTTGTGCATATGTTTATGAAAACATGTGCAAATATTACTGCAAAATAAACCCTAAAATTGGAATTGCTAGGTCACAGAGAATTCTATCCAAAATTTTTTTTTATAATCTTAACATTCTTAGCAGCAAGGGAAGGCCAGCTTCCCCACAACATTAATGCTGATTTTATCAACCAGATGAAGAACTGATTTAACACTCATTCAAGAAGCACATCTTTTTCAGAACCGACCAGGTATAGTGCTAGCCAGTGGAGATTCAAGTTAACCAAGACATAACCTGTGTCTTCAAAAAATCCTAATTGTTAAACACTAGAACAGGAAAGAAAGAAAAATCTACAATCTAGCTGCACAAATACTAATAGTTACGGCACTTTTTGAGAGATCGTCGTATGTCAGAAACTTATAAATCCTTTACATGAATTAACTTTTTAAATCTGCATACTCCATAATTAAGTACATTATTATCCACATTTTACAGATAAGGAACTAAGGCACAGAGAGGCTTAGTAACTTACCCAAGGTCACATATCTTGTGGGTTGCAGTCAGCACCCTGCTCCACTACAGCTAATGGTCACAAGAGTAACAACAGTTATCAACAGAAACAATAGCAATAGAGCAGTGCAACAATTAGATGAAGAGAAACAGGAAGACATCACAGAAAAGGGGATGAGTGTGCTAGAATTTGTAACATGTATGGAGTTCCATCAGACAGTTTAAAAAATTTTTTTAATGTTTATTTTAGAGAGAGAGAGAAACAGTGTGAGCTGGGAAGGGGGGGCGGGGCAGAGAGACAGGGAGACAGAATCCAAACCAGCCTCCAGGCTCTGAGCTGTCAGCACAGAGCCCAACGCGGGGTTCGAACCCACAAACCGTGAGATCGTGACCTGAGCCGAAGTCAGACGCTTAACCGACTGAGCCCCCCAGGCACCCCTCCATCAGACAGTTTAGAGGGAAGACACAAAAAGCGTGAGCAGCAATGCCTGACAGTTTCTCTGTTATGCTTCTCAGGGTCAGTGCGGTTCCTGTTGGGCTTTTAGCTCTGTGGGCGCCCTGGAGGGCCAACTCAAGAAGAAAACTGGCAAACTCTTAAATCTGAGTCCCCAGAACCTTGTGGATTGTGTTTCTGAGAATGACGGCTGCGGAGGGGGCTACATGACCAATGCCTTCCAGTACGTGCAGAGGAACAGGGGCATTGACTCTGAAGATGCCTACCCGTATGTGGGGCAGGTGAGGCCGCCCCGCAGGGTTCCACAGCCCCATAACGGCTCCTCCCTCCCCGGCAGAGCCTTCTGTAAGGGAAACGTCCCATACATCTTGTTTCCTCTTGCCCTGTCCTGCCTCCTGGATGGGCTAATCTCCTATAGGAGGCCAGGAAGAGTCTCCCAGCCTTGGAGACTTGGGGGCCCAGGGCCACCATAGCCCTGTCCGCCTCTCTGCCCTGGTGAAAACAGCACAGGTGACCCCACAGACTGCCAAATAGCCCTCTGCAGCCTGCGGCTCAGCTCCTCCACTCCCGTCACAGAGACCCAGGCCCACCCCACGCTAATTTACCAAACCGGGTGCCTTTATTTTGCATGATCTCAGCGAGGGTTTGGGGAATGTTTACGCAAGTTACGTACTGAACCACATGTTAATCTTCATGGCAGAAGGTGAGGTGGACTTCCCCCCTTTACACGCGAGGACACTGACACTGAAGGAGACACTACAGGTGATTGAATTCACACCCCTAGTTACATAGCAGCGCCGAGACTGAGCTGCCACATGCTTAGCAGCATGTAATACCCTGGAGCAGAACTGAGTCTTGGGACGCATGCTCTTCAGCTTCCCTAGGTTTTGCTGAGACATTTCGAAACGTCTGTATCCCCACCTGAAGTGCATCAGAATTCCCCAATTCCCATCTCCTTCAGTACTTATCTGGCCATCTGCCTTTCTTCTTTCACAAACTGACTGTATCTTTGGCACATTCTTAATTAGGTTATTTTGCTCTTTCTCACGATGTTTAGGAATTTTTTTTTTTTTGAGAGAGAGAGACGTGAGCAGGGGAGGGACAGCGAGAGGGAGAGGGAGAGCATCCCGAGCGGGCTCTGCACCAGCTGTGGGCCCAGTGCTTGGCTCCAATACATGGACTGTGAGATCATGACCTGAGCCAAAACCAAGTGTCAGACGCTTAACAGACTGAGCCAGTCTGACCGAACCGATTTTTAGGAATTTAAAAAAGATATCCAGATACTAATACTGTGTGTTGTAGGTGGACATTTGTCTTTTTACTCTCTTTATATCCTTCTTTTTTTAAATTTTTTTTTAATGTTTTATTTATTTCTAGGAGACAGAGTGGAGGAGAGAGAGAGAGAGACAGCGTGAGCAGGGGAGGGTCAGAGAGAGAGGGAGTCACAGACTGAAACAGGCTCCAGGCTCTGAGCTGGCAGTCAGCACAGAGCCCGACGCAGGGCTCGAACCCACAAACCGCGAGATCATGACCTAAGCGAAAGTCGGACGCTTAACTGACCAAGCCACCCAGGCACCCCTCTCTTTATATCTTTCAACTCAGAAAAGTTCTTAATTTCAGTCTAGTAAAAACGACTGTTTTTCTCTGCCATTTGTGCCTTTAAAAAAAATCCAGTGGCAGTGAGTTTTATTCATTCGTGCTTAGTCATCTGAAATGATGTCTGTTGCAATAAAATTCTCATTAGTGCGAATGACTGAGCAAATCCATGTCACTTAGTCTGCAGCACGTATGGCCACCTCGTCGCATCTTCAGGACATTGGCCATATCAAAACAGACGTTAATCTGTAAATTTCCTCCCATTATTATTCCATGCTGTGGTTTCACAGCTCTCAGGTGTACAAGGCAGAGAAACTGGAGGTTGTACCTAAAAAAAACTTCCTTAATCCGTATACAATTTTGAGAACTCCTGGATCCCAAGTTCACGTCTGAACTCTGGGGCTGCTACTTACTACCAGGGGCTAACTTTAGGGTAGCATGCTGAAGCTGCCGACAGAGGAGCTTTCAGATTCTGACCACGGCAGGCCCATCAGTGAGCTGACCCGAACATAGCAAAATATTCTTTTTTAAACTCTCAAGTACTCTTTTGACAAGTTTTTGTCATCACATGAGATCGAAACATTAAATCCCAAGAGTGCATACAAAACAAAAACTACCCCAGCCAGGTTTCTGCTTACAATTTTTCCATGTTAAGTAACCCAGGCAGCCAATTTAAAGGATTGTGTAACTATATTAAAGAAAAAGAAATTAAACACTATCAGAACTAATAGTTGATCATCCATTGATACCTTATTTGTTTGGTACTATATTAACCAGTTTCTTGAGAGACAGTTTAATAACTTAGAAAGCTTAAATAATTTGAATGAATGAAAATTACATAATAAATCTTACTTTGGGATAGAAAGAGCATTTGACTTCTTGGTGTGCCTGGCTGGCTTAGTTGGTTAAGCATCCGACTCTTGGTTTCAGCTCAGGTCATGATCTTAAAGTTTGTGAGTTCCAGCCCCACATTGGGGTCAGCCTGCTTGGGATTCTGTCTGTCTCTGTCTCTTTCTGCCCCTCCCCTACTTGTTCTGTCTCTCTCAAAATAAATAAACTTTAAAAAAATTTTTAAAGAAAGAACATCTGACTTCTGATTTCTGTTAGCCTGCCCCTCAAATGATCTCTTTAGCAACTTGGAATGAGTTTGGTCTCATAATCAATTAAAATGAAGACTTAGCCATATGAGACACATATTCCATTTATAATATTCTGAATCTTGGGCTTGTGTCTACTTTACAGTTTTTAAAAGCCATTATTATCTAAAAATAGAAGTACTCGTGTGAACATAGGGATGAGTGAACGGGGGGAGGCGAGGAGAAACAAGCAGGAAAGAGGGCTGCTAGAGGAGTGGTCGGGTAACACAGTAATTTAAGTCCATTCCGGCCTAAATGCAACTTATTTGGACTTTAAAGTATGGTCACAGGTCATTGTTCCAAATCCATTCCCAAGGGATTGTTATTTGCTTACAAGTCTGCACGAATTTTGGCACTGGGTGGCATCACGGGTCAGGGAACAAAGGACTCCTGAGACAGGAGGCTCAGAAGTCTTAGAACATCGTGTCTCATCCTGCCATTATTGTCAGTAGTCCGACAATACGTTCTCGTAGATTCAGCTGGAAGGCTCTGGAGGGGAGCCCGAGGAGAGTGAATCGCCACGAAGAATACACCATGTTGATGTGCGCTGCCCTGAGGTTGTGTAACTGCAGTGACACATACTGTTGTTGACTAGACCTCCAAGACACAGTGTTAGTAACCCACGGGCGAGGCCGCTCAGTGCTTCACCTTGTTTTCGGGTCACGTTTTGTGCTTTTACCAAAGTCTCTCAGGAGAGCGCAAGCGAAAACTCTTCCTCACGCTAGTCCCCCCAGTATATGTGCATAAGGCCCAGGCTGGGCCACGGCCTTGGCCTCCTCCCCACGTGGCAGCTGGGGCCTCCCTGCCTTCTGAGGCTCACACGTACGACGTGGCCAGAGATGATTCGTGCCTTTATTTTTTTAATAATTTTTTTTAATGTTTTTATTTTATTTCTAGGAGAGAGAGAGACAGCGTGAGCAGGGGAGGGTCAGAGAGAGAGAGGGAGTCACAGACTCTGAAACAGGCTCCAGGCTCTGAGCTGGCAGTCAGCACAGAGCCCAACGCGGGCCTCGAACCCACGAACCGCGAGACCATGACCTAAGCGAAAGTCGGACGCTTACCTGACTAAGCCACCCAGGCGCCCCAATTCGTGCCTTTAGAAACATCTTATTTCAGCTCTCTCCCTACCCTGAGGGAGTAACAATGTCCTCTCGCTCAAGTTTCAGTGTTGCCTCTCACACGTATGCTTTAAAATAACTTGTAGCTGAGTTTTGTATATGCGTGAGGTGTCCGCTTTCCATATTCTTGTTTCTGGTTGTCTAAAACGGGGAGGCGAGAACAGACGTCCCCCCCAAAGACAGGCCCTCCCTGTCGGGTAACCCGTGCCACGGCTCAGGGGAAGCTGCTCAGGTCCCAGCCCCTGGCCCTTGGCTCTGTCCTGTCCTGTCTCAACCTTGTCTTTTCCAGGATGAAAGCTGTATGTACAACCCGACAGGCAAGGCGGCCAAGTGCAGAGGGTACAGAGAGATCCCCGAGGGGAACGAGAAAGCCCTGAAGAGGGCAGTGGCCCGGGTGGGACCCGTCTCTGTGGCCATCGACGCAAGCCTGACCTCCTTCCAGTTTTACAGCAAAGGTAAGGAGCTGCTCCTAGCTAGCACAGTCGCCCGTGTCCCCCGACATGGGCGGGCAGCGCCGCAAAGGCCGCAGAGCGCTCGGGGTACTGAGGCGCCACACTGAGACTGAGGCTGCCAGGTGGACGCACACAGCGGCCATTCGGTGATCGGCGCCCCCCCGAGTGGGCAGGATCCTGCAGTGGGGAGACCCCGGGGCTGCCCGGGGCCCCAGCCTGACGCTCTGGGCCCTAGGTGTGTACTACGATGAGAACTGCAACAGCGATAACCTGAACCACGCGGTTCTGGCGGTGGGCTACGGGGCCCAGAAAGGACGCAAGCACTGGATAATTAAAAACAGGTAATGACGGGGACCCGGGGTCTGTCTCTCAGTCACCCTATTACTGTACAACCTCAGCTCCAGCCTCCCAGCATTCCTTGCTCGCAGCTCAAGAGAAAGTTGCTCCCTTCCCAGTCAGAGGCTCTTCACGGGCAGATGGGGCTACTCATGCTGCCCAGCGCCTGCTCGGCATGCAAGGGCTCAGTCACGTGAACGTGAGCGGAGCGTCTGCCTCCAGTGACCTCACGGCCCCGAGGCAGGCGGACCTAACTAACCAGAACAGACAGTAGCACAGGAAACTGGGAGGAGGTTTGGCATTACATTGTTTTTTCTGTCTCTTTTCCATAATGGGGCCAGTTTCTTAGAGAGCTTTGTGTCATCAGTCTGTTTGGAAGCAGTCGGGAACCACGTACAGGTTTAACATCCTCTTGTGCGACTTTTTGCCCTTCCCAAGAGGCTAGGGTAACACATATAAAAATTGGCCCCAGGGGCGCCTGGTCGGTTAAGCGTCCGACTTTTGCTTAGGTCATGATCTCGCGGTTCATGGGTTCGAGCCCCGCGTCGGGCTCTGTGCTGACTGCCAACTCAGAGCCTGAGCCTGTTTCAGTCTGTGACTCCCTCTCTCTCTGACCCTCCCCTGCTCACGCTCTCTCTCTCTCTCTCCTAGAAATAAATAAAAATATTAAAAAATAATAATAAAATAAAATAAAAACTGGCCCCAAATTTTGAAGCATGTGAAAAGGAAGACTTTTCAGAAAGTAGATATGACAACAACAATGACAACAATTAGTGTTTCCTTCCCTGTTATTGGGAAGAAACAGAACTACAGGGTACTCCTTTTCTCTTTAGCCCCTTGTGACTTTGGGGGGTAGACGCAGAGAATCCCACATCTCCTTTCCGCACTGGCCAGTACTAGCCTGGTGGCAGCACTACCTAAACTTGCTGTCCTTGGCGCCCTCCAGGGAGCAGGAGGCCTACACTCGGGGGGTTCAGAGCTCTGAGCTGTCAGCATAGACCCTGACCCGGAGCTCGATCCCACAAACTCTGAGATCATGACCTGAACCAAAGTCAGATGCTTAACCAACTGAGCCACCCAGGCGCCCCTGGGTCACTTTAAATGCCGCCTTTTGCATTAGGCCTTGATCCTTTTATCCCAGGCAGGCTCTCCTACCTTTGAGGCCTATAGCATTTTGTCTTCTCTCCATTCCTTTACTTTAAACTCTTCAAGGCAAAAACTGTATTTAAAAAAAATATTTTTTACATTTATTTTGGGGAGGGGAAGGGAGAATGAGACACAAAATGCAAAGCAGGCTCCAGGCTCTGAGCTGTCAGCACAGAGCCTGATTCAGGGCTGGAACCCACAAACAGTGAGATCATGACCTGAGCCAAAGTCGGACGCTCAACCAACTGAGCCACCCAGGCGCCCCTATTTGTTTTTTACACTACCAGTACCTAGGCCCGTAGTCAGTTAAGTGTTTGAATGAATAAATACTCTGAAGGTACTAAACATTTTCCTTCACTGGCCCCACAGCTGGGGAGAAAACTGGGGAAACAAAGGCTATATCCTCATGGCTCGGAATAAGAACAACGCCTGCGGCATCGCCAACCTGGCCAGCTTCCCCAAGATGTGACCTCGGCCAGCCAGCTTCATCCTGCTCTTCCGTTCCTTCTACGAGGGTGCGACGTACCGGTGCACTTTGGAAGGGAGTTGGTGTGCCTCTCTCGAGGCAGATGTAGCAATATAGAGATAGTCCAGTTGGCTTCCCCATTTGTTTGTGCTTTGAGTGACACTCCTACTGCTTTCCCTCTCTCCACCCAAGGCCTTGAGTTGTCATCGTGGCCACAGTAGCAATTTTCCTAACAAGCGTGCGTCCTTCGGCTAAGAGACATGACCACAGCCCGCCCTGACTGCTGCCATGGCTGATGCTGTGCATGTAGTCAGAGGCCGGAGATCTTTCGATGGATCCTTATTCACAGGACAGTTAGCTTTTACCTTCTGGAGGACTAAGGGGACCTGACCTCTCAGTCTCCAAGTTCCCTTCTGGATCCTGAAGGTAGAAACTTCTGTTTTCCACCCTGGTTCATAAATATATTCACAAATCTTTGGGACAAGTTTATGTGACATTAGAAATATGCTTCCTTTTGCCTTCTTTGCATTTTTAAAGTAAACTAAGTATTTATCTGTCTCTAATTTAATAAATACCTATTTAGTAAATATTCATTTGGTGGCAGATGCTTTGCTGGGTGCTGGAGACAGAAAGATTAAAATCCCCACACAGTCCTTCTACTTGGTGTGCTCCCCGCCTGCTTGGAGCGACCATCACAGAAACAGTTCACCCTAATTCATTTCTTCTTTGATTTCTGCAGCCAACATTTATGAGGTGCTTGCTGTGTACTAAGAACTTAGTAAATCTGGGGAATCCCATGGAGATAAGGAGACCTCGGTATATAATTCTATCTGTAAGGGAACCAGATTAATGCCACATAAGCCTGGCTCTTGAAAAGCACCTTATGGCCCTTTCTGCAGTTCTACAGCCTAAACGGTTGCTGTCATCAAGAGAGGAAACTCTTATAATGGTGTCCAAGCAGCATTATTAACTCTAAAAGACTGCACAACCAGTTTTAACATTTTTCACAAAATGTTTATTGAGTACCTAATATCACCACTAGAAAGAGTTCGCATTTATTCAATACTTAGCATGCATCAGGTGCTCTTTTATTTCATTCTATACAAAAATTATTTACTTTTGTGTGTAAATATTTATTACCCTGTTGCAAGCAGTACATCTTAAAAATGTTTGTTTATTTTGAGAAGGGGAAAGAGAGCATGAGCAGAGGAGGGGCAGGGGGCGAGAGAGAGAGAGAGAGAGAGAGAGAGGGTCCCAAGCAGGCTCCCTGCTGTCAGCGCAGAGCCCCATATGAGACTCGAACTCATGAGCCATGAGATCATGGCCGAAGCCAAATCAAAAGTTAGATGCTTACCACGGTAAGACACCCAGGTGCCCCATAAGCAGTGTATTAAACGGTAGGAGGATGGAACAAACTAGTCAGACATGGCTCTGACTTCAAGAATGTTATAGACTAGGGGCGCCTGGGTGGCTTAGTCGGTTAAGCGTCCGACTTTCGCTTAGGTCACGATCTCGCGGTTCGTGGGTTCGAGCCCCGCGTCGGGCTCTGTGCTGGCTGCCAGCTCAGAGCCTGCAGCCTGTTTCAGTCTGTGACTCCCTCTCTCTCTGACCCTCTCCTGCTCATGCTGTCTCTCTCTCTCCTAGAAATAAATTAAAACATATATATATTTAAAAAAAAAGAATGTTATAGACTAGTGAAAAAATATGAACCCATGATGAAATAAATGCTAATTATGCAAGCTCTGGAATGAAAAATTCATTCTTTTTAAAAATACTTATTTAGTTAGTTAGCAAACAGGGAGGGGCAGAGAGAGTGGAGAGAGAGAATCCCAAGCAGGCTCCAGGCTGTCAGTGATGAGCCTGGGATGGGGCTCAATCTCACGAACCATGAGATCAT
Source organism: Proteles cristata cristata (assembly GCA_017311185.1). Lineage (NCBI taxonomy): Eukaryota > Metazoa > Chordata > Mammalia > Carnivora > Hyaenidae > Proteles > Proteles cristata. The sequence goes on from JAESUZ010002594.1 coordinate 1,148,844, forward strand.
GACCTGAGCCAAAATCAAGAGTCAGTGGCTTAACCACTGAGCCACCTGGGTGCCCCATGAATCATTACTTCTTTATTTTTTTATTAGAAAAATTTTTTGATGTTTAATCAGTTTTGAGAGAGAGAGAGAGAGCACGAGCAGAGGAGGGGTAGAGAGAGGGAGACATAGAATCCAAAGTAAGCTCGACTCTGAGCTGTCAGCACAGAGCCCGATAGGGGGCTCAAACCCATGAGCTGTGAGATCATGACCTGAGCCAAAGTAGAACACTTAACCGACTGAGACACCCAGGTGCCCCACGAATCATTAATTCTTAATGGGATTTTTTTTTTAAATATTTTTATTTATTTCTAGGAAAGAGAGAGAGAGACAGCGTGAGCAGGGGAGGGTCAGAGAGAGAGGGAGACACAGACTCTGAAACAGGCTCCAGGCTCCGAGCTGGCAATCAGCACAGAGCCTGACGCGGGGCTCGAACCCAGAACCGCGAGATCATGACCTAAGCGAAAGTCGGATGCTTAGCCGACTAAGCCACCCAGGCGCCCCTTAATGGGATTTTAGAAGAGGCTTCATTGAGAACAGAGCTTTGAAAGATCTGAATGGGTGGGGAAAATGGAGGTGGGGTGGAATAGATGGAGGGAGGGCAAATCAGGCAGTAAGTTTTGGGTGAACCAAGAGAGCTAAGGAATGGTGAGGGGGCTGCATTACCTAAGGGTAGGGTACAAGGCATCTATAGTAGATCTGAGGTGAGCAAAGTGGATTGGAGTTAAATCCTGGGAGGCCTTGAGTGCCTTCCATGTCCAAGAAGCTCATACTTCATTTTATAGATACACAGGCATTTAGTGGACATCAAGTATTTTTAAGAAGGAGACAGACATGATCAGATCTGTATTTTAGCAACATTCCTCTGGCAATGTTGTAAAGAACAAAGAACAGATGGAGGACAAAATGGAGAGGCAAGAACTGGAGAAAAGTCAACACTTAGAGGAGACACTGCGCATACTCCATCTCTTCTCAAAGGAAGAATATTGCACAGAATGACTCCTGAACTTTTTTGAAGATTAAGTAGGAGTTTGGCAGATGGGGAGGTGGGAAAAGGCATTTGGACCCAGAGAATAGCATATTCAAATGTGCAGGCATGAGAGAGAACTTTCAGCAATCTGCCAGTAGTTTTTGTTGAGCTTTGAAAAAGCCAAAGACGGATGAGCTTGAGAGATGTCTAACTCCCCACCGGGAAAATCTACACAGTTCTGTTATCTTGATCTGGTTTTTTTTTTCCCTTCTGCCTAAAGAGCATCTTTCAGAATGTCCCTTGGTACAGATATGTGGACATACGTGGACAACAAATTCACTCTGTTCCTGTATGTGTTTGGATTTGTATCTAGATTTTCTTTTCTGGTACACGAATGTGAATATCTACACTTGTCACACATTTATACTCATTTTCATGTCTAATGGTTTTGTCTTCCCCCTCATCACTCTCCTTTTCTAGAATTCTTCCTGAGTATTCTTGCTTTCTGCTTTTTCCATTTGCTCTTTAGAATCAGTTTTGTCATTTGTAAAAAGTCTCGCTAGTATTTTCATTTAGATCACATTACATTTATATCTTTTTTAAGTTTTTTTTTCCCCCCGAAGGGGCAGAGCGAGAGGTTGGGAGAGAATCCCAAGCAGGCTCTGTACTGTCTGCACAGGCTGATGTGGAGCTCAAACTCATGAGCCACAAGATCATGACTTGAGCTGAAACCAAGAGTCAGACACTTAAAACAACTGAGACCCCCAGGGCCCCATATCTTAATTAGGGAAAACTGACTACTTTATACTACTGAATCTTCTTATCTGAGAACAAGAGATGCCTTTATATTGTTTCTTGTACTTTTTTGTGCCCTTAAAGATATTGCTCATTTTTTGCTAACACTTTTTACAAGTTTAGGACATTTACCTTTTATTATTATTTTTACATTTAAATGGGGTCTTTTCCAACATATTTTCTATTAGATGTATATTTGAAAGCTGTTGCTTTTTGTTGTTGCTGTTGTGTTAGCTTTTGTACTCAGATCCTTTATCTTGAATTCTCTTTTTGTTTATTCGGTTTTCAGTTGATTCTCTTGGATTTTTTTTGAGTCAATAAGTGTATGGTTCACAGAGGTAAATTTTACCTTTCTGATTTTTACCTCTGATTTCTTCCTTGTTTGTTTGCATTACATAAAACTTCCAAAATGATGCCAGAATTGATAGATCCTGACCTAAAAACATAATTATTTTTATAGATAAAATTCCTAGATGTACATAATTTAATCAAACCCCCAAAATCGAAATTTCTATTGTTTCCAGTGTTCCCAGGTACAAAAAAAGACTGCAATTAATGATGGATATTTCAATACAGAAAATTTTAATTGTGCAGTTAAATCTGACATTATATAATTTTTTAATTTTAGAGAGGGAGAGAGTTTGCAAGCAGTGGAGGTGGGGGAAGAGAGAGAGAGACAGAGAGAGAGAATCTTATGCAGGCCCCATGCTCAGTGTGGAGCCCAATACAGGCTCCATCCCACGACCCTGGGATCATGATCTAAACCCAAATGAACAGTTGGATGCTCAACGAACTGAGCCCCCCAGGTGCCCCTGAACATTTTAAATGTATGCAAAAAGAGAGTAATAGAGTGAAGCCTCATGTACATATCATCCATCTCGAACAACTAATCAACATTTTCCAATCGTCTGTCATCCATTCCTCTTCCATTTTCCAAAATTTAGTATTTTAAAGCAAATCCCAGATATCATTTCGCTCATAATCATTATACATCTCGGGAATTTTTTAATATAATCACCATGCCACTGGCATGCCAAACAAATTTAACACTTGTTTCTTAATATCATTCACTGTTCAGTACATTTAAAATTTTCTCCAGTTGTTTAAAAGTGCCATTTTACTGTTTATTCAAATCAGTATCCAAACAGTTTTACACATTGCACTTGCCTGTTACTAAGTGTTCTATTTTCCACGACAATAATGGCCCAACCTGCACTCCCCCAAACACACAGGTTTTTTCCTTCCCATAACTGATTTCATGGAGAAGCCAGCCCATCTTCCCAGCAGAATGTGTCCTACTCTAGATTGGGCTGATTGCTTGCTCTTTCTGAATCTAAGGTCCTCGCTCTTACCCACTGCAGTATACCTGGTTTGTCACTATACTTCACAGATGCTGTGACGAGGAAATGAAAACTTACAAGTGACAGTCCATTAAACTTTTAGTGGCCCTGATATTCTAGAAATCCTGGGAAGTTTTATTCTTTTTACAGTACATATCCTTTTGGCTGAATGTTCAGGCTCTTCTGCCCTTGAAAAGCCTTTGTGAGTCATTGATTGACAGGCTTCCTAACACTTACAAGCTGAGTTTGTCCAAGGACTTCAAGAACCTAGTTTTTCACTTCTGGGTGAAGCCCTTTAAGCCTAAAGGCTTGGTTTCTTCAGACTCTCTCTTTATATATAGATTTGACAGAGTAAAGATGTTACACTTTTGCAGATGACAAGATTGTATATATAGAAAATTCTAAGGAATTAACTAAAAAACTATTAGAACTAATAAATAAGCTCCGCAAAACTGCAAGGTACAAGATCAATATATAGAAATTAATGTTGGGGCACCTGGGTTGCTTATTTGGTTAAGTAGCTGACTCTTGGTTTCAGCTCAGATCTCACAGTTTGAGTTCGAACCCCGCATCAGGCCCCACACTAACAGCACAAGCCTGCTTGGGATTTTCTCTTTCCTTCTCTTTGCCCCTCCCCCACTCATTCTCTCCCTCTTTCTCTCTCAAAAATAATAAACTTTAAAAAAGACATTAATGGGGGCACCTGGGTGGCTTAGTTGGTTAAGCGTCGACTTTCGCTTAGGTCATGATCTCGCGGTCCGTGGGTTTGAGCCCCGCGTCGGGCCCTGTGCTGACTGCCAGCTCAGAGCCTGGAGCCTGTTTCAGTCTGTGACTCCCTCTCTCTCTGACCCTCCCCTGCTCACGCTCTCTCTCTCTCTCTCCTAGAAATAAATAAAACATTTTTAAAAAATTAAAAATAAATAAATAAAAAAGACATTAATGTTATTTCTATGGAGTAGCAATAAACAGACTGAAAATAAAATTAAGAAAAAAAATGCCAGCTCAGTCGATTGAGTATCCGACTCAGGTCATGATCTCAGGGTCACGGGCTTGAGCCCCGTGTTGGGATCTGCACTGAGAATGGAGCTTCCTTAAGATTCTCTCTCTGTGGGATGCCTGAGTGGCTCAATCAGTTGGACATCCGACTTTGACTCAGGTCATGATCTCACAGCTCGTGAGTTCTAGGCTCCCTGGTCTCAGTGCACAGCCTGCTTTGGATCCTTTGTTTCCCTCTCTCTGCCCATCCCCTGTTCATTCTCTCTCTCTCCCCCTTTCCCCTGCTTGTCTACTCTCTCTCTAAAATAAAAACAAAAATGCCGTTTACAACAGCATCAAAAAGAATAAAATACTTAGGAACCCATCTACCTAAAGTGCAATATTTATACTCTGAAAACTAAAAAACACTTGTGAAAGATATTCAGAAAACTTAAATAAATGGAAAGACATCCCATGTTCATGAATTAGAAGATAATAACATTAAGATGGCTGCATTCCCCAAACTGATCTATAGATTCAAAAACAATTCCTATCAAAATCCCAGGGGTGTTTCCTTGTAGAAATTAACAAGCTGACACTAAAATCATATGGACATCAAGAAATCAAGTATAGCTAAAACAATCTTGCAAAAGAACAATGTTGGAGGACTCACACTTGCCAATTTCAAAACTTACTACAAACCAACAGGAATCAAGACAGTGTATTACTGGCATAAGGATATAGATCAGTGGAATAGGATTAAAAATATAGAAATAAACTCTCGTTTATGTTCCATTGGATTTCAACACAGGCACCAAGATAATTCAATGGTGAAAGAATAGTCCTTTCAAAAAATGATGCCGGGGCAAGTGAATAATCTCATTTAAAAGAATAAAAGTGAAATGCAAGCTCACACTATATATCAAATTAATTCAAAATGGTTTAAAAATCTAGGTTTAAGAGCTAAAACTACAAAACTCTTAGTAAATATATAGAGCTAAATCTTCTGGGCTTTTTAAAAATTTTTAATGTTTTTTATTTATTTTTGAGAGAGAGACACACAAAGTGTGAATGGGAGAGGGTCAGAGAGAGAGGGAGACACAGAATCTGAAAGAGGCTCTAGGCTCTGTGCTGGAGCCCGGTGCAGGGCTTGAACTCACGAACAGTGAAATCAGACCTGAGCTGAAGCCCGATGCTTAACCAGCTGAGCCATACAGGCGCCCTTCTTGGCTTTTCTTAGACATGACACAGTAAAATCAACAAAAGAAAAAAAAGCAAAACAGATAATTGGATTTCATCAACACTAAGAACTGCATCAAAGTGTCACTCAAGAGAATGAAAGACAACCTAGAGAATGGGACAAACTTGCAAATCACATATCTAACGAGGAATTGCTATCCAGAACATATAAAGAACACCTACAACTCAACAACAACAGAACAACCCAATGTAATACTGGGCAAATGACTTAAATAGACATTTCTCCAGAGAAAATATTAAGATGATTATTAAACACAGGAAAATATGCTCATCACTAGATATTAAGGAAGTGTAGATCAAAACCATAATGAGATGCCGCTTCACACCCATCAGGATGGCTGTTACAAAAAAGCAGAAAATATTAAGTGTGGCAAGGATGTGGAGAAATTGGAACTCTGAAATATTGCTGGTAGGAATGTAAAATGATGCAAGTGCTGTGTAAACAGTTTGGTAGTTCCTCAAAAAATTAAACCGAATCACCATATGATCTGGGGTGCGTGGGTGGCTCAGCTGGTTGAACATCTGACTCTTCATTGCAGCCCAGCTCATGATCTTACAGTTAATGAGTTCAAGCCCCACCCTGGGCTCTGCACTGATAGTGTGAAATCTGCTTGAAATTCTCTGTCCCTCCCCGGCTCACACACACACACACTTTTTCTCTCAAAAAGAAATTACCATATGAAATAGCAATTCCAGGCTAGCTGCATATACAAAAGAATTGAAAGCAGGGACTCAAACAGATACTTGTACGCTAATGTTCTTCACAGCATTATTCACAATAGCTAAAAAGTGGAAACAACTCAAGCATCCATCAACAGATGAATGGATAAAGAAAATGTAGTATATACGTGCAATGGAATATTATGCAGTCTTCAAAAGGAATTACATGATGTATACTACATACTTTAATATGATAACTGATAGATACTATGCCATGGAATAGCACTGAAAATAAGCCAGACACAAAAGGACAAATGATTCCACTTTATATGTGGTATTTAAAAGAGGCAAATTTGGAGACACAAAGAGGCTATGTCTATTAGGAGAGGCTGGGGAGCAGGTAGAATAGGGAGATATTGTTTAATGGGTGTTAACGTTTCTGTTTGGAATGATGAAAAGGTTCTAAGTAGGGGAGGGTGTGGGATTATGTTTTAGAATTTTCTATATTTTCAGAATAGGGAGATATTGTTTAATGGGTGTTAACGTTTCTGTTTGGAATGATGAAAAGGTTCTAAGTAGGGGAGGGTGTGGGATTATGTTTTAGAATTTTCTATATTTTCAGCTTAATTTTGCTATAAACCTAAAACTCTAAAAAAGTCTTTTTAAAAAAATTCTAGAAATAGATTGTGGTTATAATTACATACTATTGTGAATGTATTTAATGCCATGAAATTGTATACTTAAAAATCATTAAAACGGTAAATTTTATGTGTATTTTAACATAATTAAAAAAAAAAAAAAACGAATCAGGAAGGCACCTGGGTGGTTGAGTCAGTTAACCGCCTGACTTGAGCTCACAGTTCCTGGGTTCAAGCCCCACATCAGACTCTGTGCTGGTCTGGAGCCTACTTGGGATTCTTGCTCTCTCCTCTCTCTCTGCCCCTCCACCACTCACGCTTTCTCTCTCTCTCAAAATAAATAAATAAACTTATTTGAAAATATTTTTAAAAAATAGTAATAATAAATAAAATTTAATAAAGAATCAGGGGTGCCTGGGTGGCTCAGTCAGTTGAGTGTCTGACTCTTGATTTCAGTTCAGGTCATGATCTCATGTTTATGGGATCAAGCCCCACATTGGGCTCCATGCTGCACATGGAGCCTGCCTGAGATTCTCCCTCCCTCTCTCTCTCTCTCTGCCCCTCCCCTGCATGCTCTCTCTCTCTCTCAAAATAAATAAACTTAAAAAAATAAAAAAAGAATCAAAGAGAGAAGTTCTAATGACTACTTAAAGCTTCATTATCCAGCCATGTAATTTTGAACTAAACATTGCTCAGTCACTGTTTTGTTGTTATTCCTATCTTCTCAACTTCTTTTATGGTCTATATTAGCAAATTTTGTCCCTCCATCTTCAAAATATGTGAATCTGGCCACTTCTTTACCTCTACCATGATCTCCCAGTTTAAGTCCCCATCATTTGAGCCCTGGTGGGGTCTACGGTGGCCCCACTAACTCCGCACTCCCACGGAACCCTGCTCTGCTGTAGCTCACACTGTATCTGGTCTCTGTACACCAGGTCAGATCATTGCCCTGTGCAAAGCCCTCCCATTACACTTTCATTTAACAAGCTGGGCACTGTTCTGGAAATGCAGCAGTGACAAAAATCCACAATCTCACAGAGGTTATATCTATCTATCTATCTATCTATCTACATATATCTATATCTATATATTTTTAAATATTTATTTTTGAGAGAAAGAGTATGGGTGATAGGAGCAGAGAGAGGGAGAGAATCCCAAGCAGGCTCAGTGCCATCAGCACAGAGCCCAGTGCAGGGCTGGATCTCAGGAATCTGAGCCAAAATCAAGAGTCTGATGCTTAGCTGACTGACCACCCTGGCGCCCCATGGAGCTTATATTTTAGTGAATTTAGAATATAATACAAACATTCTTTTTTTTTTTTTTAAGAAGACACTTTTTTTTTTTAATTTTTTTTAAATGTTTTATTTATTTCTAGGAGAGAGAGAGACAGCGCGAGCAGGGGAGGGTCAGAGAGAGAGGGAGTCACAGACTGAAACAGGCTCCAGGCTCTGAGCTGGCAGTCAGCACAGAGCCCGACGCGGGGCTCGAACCCACGAACCGCGAGATCATGACCTAAGCGAAAGTCAGACGCTTAACCGACTAAGCCACCCAGGCGCCCCTATAATACAAACATTCTTAAGCGGCTACCAGTATGATCTGGTCCCAGGCTACCTCTCTGACTTCATTTCAGCCCATGGCCCTATGAAGAGCATTTCTCTAAGCAAAATTAGAATTCTCCTGAAAAGAAAGACGTGAATGGTTGTTAAAAAGTGTTCATGCCTATGGGCATCTGGTTGGCTCAGTGGGAAGAGCATATGACTCTTGATCTCGGGTTATAAGTTTGAGCCCCACACTGGGGGTAGAGATTACTTAAATAAAATATTAAAAAAAGAACTGTTCACGCCTGTATAAAAGAGTACTTACCAATACCCCCTCCCCAGTGAAAAAACCCAGGGCTTTATCTGGTTCAGCTGTTAAGACCAGGATATATATATCTACATATAGACTTCTTCATCAATTTGGAAATGGCCCCTTGAGGCTTGGCAACCTAAAATCTGTCTGATAACTAAATTGATGAAGAAAAAACAGGGTAACCACATGAAAAGTCTAACTCTGGAAAGGGGTGAATGGATGGAAAATAGCAAACAGCTATCACTGTGCTGCAGCATAAATTATATCCTGCTAGGCAGGAATAAAGACTCTCCCTGTTGGTAAAGTGAATTTCTTGGCCAGCCAACAGGAACCTCTAGTTCTGTTTCTGTAAAGATCTTTCTTGGGGCACCTGGGTGGCTTAGTTGGTTGAGCGTCCGACTTTTGCTTAGGTCATGATCGATCTCACAGTTCGTGAGTTCGAGCCCCGCATCGGGCTCTGTGCTGACTGCCAGCTCAGAGCCTGGAGCCTATTTCAGAGTCTGTCACTCCCTCTCTCTCTGACCCTCCCCTGCTCGTGCTGTCTCTCTCTCTCCTTGAAATAAAAATTAAAAAAAAAAAAAAAAAAAAGATCTTTCTTATTGTCCACCATGACCTCTGGTTCTTCCTACTAGATGACCTTGTTTGTCCTTATTCTCCACGGCTCTGCCAAAGGTGGGCATAGGGGAAATGCCTTTTTTGGATACTCAATTTTAGCTGTGAGCCTAGAAAAGCAACAGACTGTTAGGCTTGGGGGTTCTTTGGCAATACAGTTCCCATAAAAGGTTCAATTCTTTCTGCTAGTTATCACAGAAAAAAAAATTTCTAGTCACTGTAGCCAAAGGGATGCAGAGCTTTGATAGGCTAATCTTGGGACCTACATCTATTCTTGGAACCAGGGGTTTACTTCTATCTTAAGCCCAGGAGTGTGTGTGTTATGGGGGATGGTCTCCATTTTAAATCCCCCTTCTATTGCCATAAGAAGGGGAAATGGAAACTAAGTGACAAAAACAAATAATTTACACTGTCAGACGTTCTTTGGCTCAGGTATTTTCAACTTTTCTTCAGTATTGCAGAGAAGACAGATATTCACATTTATGACGTATTTCCATGATACATTCACAAAATAATGTCTCTGGGAGCTATCTATAAACTATTCCCCCTTCCTCTCCCAGAAGGCATACTGAAATACACACATTATCAAAGTGATGTTATTACAGAGATAACCTGAATCTGCTCCAGTTAATTCTTAGATAGATCAGTTGGAAATTTTGGTACTTTATTACTACTAACAAATTTATTGTGACTTACCTTGCAATTGATTGTTAACACACCAAATGTGTCACGGTCATTATATACTTGGGGGAAGGGTCTTATCTTTGGTACCTCAAGTAATTCTTAGTTATGTCTTACTTTGATCTCTTGGTAAAATTAACCTTCCTCCTTAGAACAAACATTGCCAAGTAATAGAAAGAAGCACCCAGGATAATGGGAAATGTCCACTAGGATCAAGAATCTCCAGTGAAAAATGCACCATGCAGATAATCTATACAGAAAGTATTAGAAATAATGTGTATTTTTAATTTAGAACGTTCCTATTTTCCTGAATGATTTGAGAATCATGTTCCCTTTTGGGGAGGGGATGCTGGGTACAGTATACTTTATTGATGGTACATGACAAGGCATGACTCCTCAAGCCCCTCCCCTTCTTCAGGGGATCTGGGATGGGAATGGTGTAGAGCCTGGGACATTCTTAGTGAGCTGGGGGATGATTTGGGGCAAGGATTCCCCAGCAGCTGAGGGCCTCTCTCTTCATCTTGCTCTTGCTGGGGTTGGCAGTCCAGGGGGCTGTTACTCCTTGGAGGCCATGTGTACCATAAGGTCCACCATGAGGTGCTGTAGCCAAATTCATTGTCATACCAGGAAATGAGGTTGACAAAGTGGTCAAAGTGCTCACTGAAAGAGATGCCAGCCCCAGCATCAAAGGTGGAAGGGTGAATGTCCCTATTAAAGTCACAGGGAACAACCTGGTCCTCGGTGTACCCAAGGATGCCTTGAGAGGGTCCTCTGATGCCTGCTTTACCACCTTCTTGATGTCTTTGTATTTGGCAGCTTTCTCCAGGTGCCAAGTCAGTTCTACGACATTGGGGCTGGGGACATGGAAGGCTATGCCAGTGAGCTCATTCAGCTCAGGGCTGACATTGCCCACAGCCTGGTGGCACCAATAGGAGGATGATGTTCTGGGCAGCCCCTTGATCATCACATCACAGCTTCCTGCAGGGCTGTGTCTTCCAGGTGGCAGTGACGTCATGAGCTGTGGTCATGAGTCCTTCCATGATACCAAAATTGTCATGGAACACCTTGGCCAGTGGGACCAAGCGGCTGGTGGTGCAAGAGGCATTGCTGACAATATTGAGAGAGTTGTCATACTTCGTGCCTATCACAAACATGGGGACATCAGCTGAAGGTGTAGAGATGACGACCCTCTTGGCCCCACACTTCAAGTGAGCCCCAGCCTTCTCCATGGTGATGAAGACCCCAGTGGACTCCACAGCATACTCAGCACCACCCTCACTCCATTTGATGTTGTCAGGATCTCGGTCCTGGAAGATGTAGATGGGCTTTCCATTGATGACAAGTTTCCTGTTCTCAGCCTTGAATGTGCCATTGAAACCAGTCACGGGTGATCTTGATAGAAATAGTAGAACTGAATTAGCTGTGGGTAGAATCATACTGGAACACGTAGACGTGTAATTGAGGTCAATGAAGAGGTCACTGATGTTGAAAGCAGCCCTGTTGACCAGCACCCAGTACAACTAACTCCATGTACTCCGAGCTTCACCTTCGTGTCTCTGGGACATGGTTGGCACCGCACCAGAAGATGCAGCTGTCTGTCGAATGGGAAGGAACAGAGATCCCTGTTTTCTTTCCTCAAAGTGTAAACTAGATAATTTTAACAAAGAGGTAATTAATTTGTTAGTCTCCTATACTCTATTCAGGGTATTCTTCCATCCCATTTTTGTGTATTTCTTGGGCAGAAGGGTCAGTAATAAGTGAGCTATTTCAACAATGGAAATAATGTTGTTATTAAATCCCTAGCACAGAGTTAATCACTTGGGTAAATTAATAGAGAATAAAACTAACATCAGTATCATCCTAAAATTCAGAGCCCTTTCCTTTAAGACTAAATAAGATAGTTCCTCACAGAAACCTGAAGCAGTTCATTTCAAGGGTACATAAGGCTAAGAGAGGGTGACTTTAAAACATGGAGAAGGCACTAAACTTCCTTATTCTGCTTTCATTTCCCTTTTCCACATCATCCAGGCGATGTTTCTTCATCTGCTATAGAAGGGAAGCAGCATTCTACAGAAAATTTACAAGTACTATAGCAAGTTTCCTTGTTTTTATCTGTTTTTAATCCTGCTACAGATCTTCCTCATGATGGGGTTACAACCACCCAAACCCATCGTAAGTTGAAACTTAATTATAGTTGAGAATGCATTTAATACACCTAACCTGCTAAACACCATAGCTTAGCCTTGTCTACCGCAAGCATGCTCGGAACACTTGTATCAGCCTACAACTGGGTAACATCCTCTAACACAAAGCCTACTGTATAATAAAGGCCAAATATCTGATGGATACTGAAAGCGACAAAACGGAATGGTTGTGTGGGTACAGAATAGCTACCGGGGCACTGGTGGTTCACCCCCATGACTGTGTGGCTGGCACCCGGCTGCAGGTGATGGGCAGCATCATACCACATGTCACTAGCTTAGGAAAAGATCAAAATTCAAAATCTGAGATGAGGTTTCTGCTGAACGTGTATCACTTTTGTACCATCATAAAGTTGAAAAATTGTAAGTCGGGGAACATCTGTGGCAAAGTAAATTTGCAACAGCCAGGGTGATCCATTTCAAAGAAGCCTGCCACACAAAAACCCCAACCTACCGCTCCGGAGTGTTGCAGGATGATTTTAGTTTTATAAAAATGGATGATGTGTACATGGGGTAGACTATGTAATGACATGTTCCCTTAATGTCTTGGAATACTGTAGATTTTTATAGACTTTTACACACCAGGAGAACATAAACTGCAGAGAAACCTGAGACTAAAAGCCTCAGGGTGGGGGGAAGGCCTTAGAAACCACTGCCAAATGGGTTATGAATCAGAAGTGAAGATAAAACATACAGAAGATTATAATTAGGAAATCAAGCCAACAAATATTCCTTAGTTATGGCCTACACATGTGTTAAGCCACAGAACAATACAAAGATGAGTAAGACAGGATTCTTCATTCTCAAATTAGCTGGTGAGATAAAACTATCCTATGTGGGGTGCCTGGGGGGCTCAGTCGGTTAAGTGTTCGACTTCGGCTCAGGTCGTGATCTCACGGTTCATGAGTTCAAGCCCCGCATCGGGCTCTGTGCTGATAGCTCGGAGCCTGGAGCCTAGTTTGGATTCTGTGTCTCTGTCTCTCTCTGCCCCTCCCCTGCTCAAGCTCTCTCTCTCTAAGAATAAACATTTTAAAAAAATGTAAAAACTATCTTATATAATAAAATATGGAATAAGTTCAAACTGTGGGTTATAATTTGCAAGTGTCGTAGAAATATAGAGAAAAGAAAGGTGAGTGAGCTAGTTAGAGAAGGCTTTGTGGAGAGGCGGTGCTGCGGTAGGTCTTTCAAGAGAAGAGAAGTCAAGGTATGGACAGACCATTTCAGAAAGACATGACTGGTCACACAATGTGGGAGGCCCACAAGACCCGCGTGACTACAGCAGAGGTTGAGAGTTAAAAATCTGTTCTAAATTGAGTAAAATGCTCAAGTATGCGCCAGATTGTGAGGAAATGCAGCACACAACAGAGAGCATTGGTAAAAAAAAAAAAAAAGAAAAAAAAATGGCATGATAAAAATGTGTCTCAGAAGTACAAGGTAGACTAGATTGAAGGCTGCTGAAATAATTCAAATCATGTCAGTAAGTATTTAGTGAGTGCCAACCGTATCATTGCCATACATACTGTGGAGGACACAAAGATGAGTACGATGTACACAACTCCTGCACTCAAGAGGCTAATCCGTATGGCAAAGACATAAATAATTGTGGTAGTAAGTAGAAAATTAAAAGGATGATTTTTCTGTTCTTAGAATCTATGAGATTCTTGAAGAGTCTCAAAGCACTATAGAGATTTAAAAAAAAGACATCAAGTTGGGGATAAAGAAGTTTGGTGGGGTTTTTTGTTTGTTTTGTTTTCTAATGTTTTTTATTTTATTTTTTGAGAGAGAGAGAGAGACAGCGTGAGCAGGGAAGGGTCCGAGACAGAGGGAGACACAGAATCTGAAGCAGGCTCCAGGCTCTGAGCTAGCTGTCAGCACAGAGCCGGACACGGGGCTTGAACCCATGTACCATGAGATCATGACCCAAGTTGAAGTCGGATGCTCAACTGACTGAGCCACCCAGGTGCCCTGTTTTGTTTTGTTTTGTTTTTTTAAGAGGTGTGTTTTTGAATGGGTCATGAAGGAGCAACAGGATTTCAAGAGGCAGAAATGAAGAGAAGGAAATTCCAGACAGCAGGAGGCAAAATAATACTGTTGGGAAAGCAGTACTATAAAAACTGGGTTCAATTCCATGTCAAAAATCAGTTCTGTCATCTTGAACAAGTTTTATAACCTCCCAGAACTTTCATTTCCCCTCTGTAAAATGAGGATAATAATTGTATCTAACTGATCGTGTTGTAAAGACAGAATAATAATACATGAAGTGCTCGCTTCACCAACACATATACTGAATAATAATGTACGAAGAGTCTAGCACATACATTGGCATATAATTGGCATCCAGCAAAGGTTAGCTGGGGCTGTTATAAGAAAGTGAGCATGAGGTGCAGAGGATGATAAGCACAGATGTTCTGGACACATGAAGAAAACTAGTTGTTTTAAGTATGAGGTCCGTGTGTGAGATAGATGTCTTAGTTTGCTCAGGTGTCTATAACAAAATACCTAAACTGGGAGGTTTATAAACAACAGAATTTATTTCTCACAGTTTTAGAGAGGCCCAGCGTGATATAAAATACCCAGTCCACGCAGCAAGGGACAGTAAAAAGAGTGTGGACTCTGAGTTCCAGATCTACCAGTCACTTCCACAGTGACCTCAGACAAGTCTTTCTTAAGTCCCATTAGGCAATGTCCAGGAAGGAAGGCAGAAGACTCTATCTTTTGCCCAATTACTACATTCATGCTCTGTACTGAGTATAGGTTTATAGACTCTGTCAGGCAGAGAAATAACAACTAAGAAAAACAAAATTGAACCTTTCTAAAAACAGTCGGTTAAGCATCCGACTTTCGCTTAGGTCATGATCTCGTGGTTCGTGGGTTCGAGCCCCACCTCGGGCTCTGTGCTGACTGCCAGCTCAGAGCCTGGAGCCTGTTTCAGAGTCTGTGACTCCCTCTCTCTCTGACCCTCCCCTGCTCACGCTGTCTCTCTCTCTCTCTCTCTCCTAGAAATAAATAAAACATTTAAAAAAATTAAAAACAAAAATAAAAACAGTTGTCTATATATTTTTTTAAATGTTTTATTTATTTCTAGGATAGAGAGAGACAGCGTGAGCAGGGGAGGGTGAGAGAGAGAGGGAGTCACAGACTGAAACAGGCTGCAGGCTCCGAGGTGGCAGTCAGCACAGAGCCCGACGCGGGGCTCGAACCCATGAACCGCGAGATCATGACCTAAGCGAAAGTCGGACGCTTAACCAACTAAGCCACCCAGGCGCCCCAGTTGTCTCTATTTTTTAATTTTGTTGAAAGAAATTTGTTTTTATGCACATTTCTCATTAAGGAAGCTATATCAGGAGGCATAAATACATATAAGGCACCAAGGCTTTGGTGCAAAAAATAAAAGCAAAAGCAAAAAATAAAAAAGCAAAAAATTACGTATGATATCAGATGTATAAACAAGGACAGAAAAAGATAATCTGAGGTAATTGAGGGTCCCGAGATAGCTTTCTTCTGGAGTTCCTTCTGTTCCTGGGCACACCACCTTTCCAACCTACCTGCTGAGTCTCATCCCTTGTTTCCCCAAACCCTACACTCTCTGGATGTCATCACTGGGCTCATCTACCTCGGAGCTACAATGTATTTTAAAATAGTAGGGCTGCCTGAATGGCTCAGTTGGTAGAGCATGTGACTCTGGATCTTGGGGTCTTGAGTTCAAACCCCACATTTGGGTGTAGAGCTTACTTTTAAAAAAAATTATAGGAAGCTCATAAAATCTCTGTAAAGGCCAGAAAATCAGGCGTGGAGATGCTGTCCCCCTTCTCAAGTCCCAAACCACACAAGGAATGCTGCTCATCCTCTACTGCTACTCAACAGACACAGTATTTGATATGAACACTTATGCACATGACACTGGGCACCAGATGCACAGATATGCTGCAGCCGCCGCCGTCCTTATCAAAAAGCCTACAAGGCCTGGTTCATCCCATACTCATCCTGAACCGATGTCTTCTAGGAGTGTGCCTGATCGGCCAAGGCTGGGTCACATGTCTGTACCTTAACGGCAACGAAGGCTTGGAGACAGAGCTTTGGCTTCCAACTTGAAGAAGTAAAAAGTATAATGTGGGAAATTCTCCAAACATAACGAGATTGTTCAAAAGATGCTAAATGGCCAGAACAATAAATGAGGACCATATATACTCCTGTGGAGTTGTTCTCAGGCATGTCCAGGAATGAAAGCAGAAAACATCTATACTAAAAAACTGTACTACTTGCTAAAGTAGTTTCCAAAAATCTGAGAATATAACTTGTACAAATATAAAATGAACATGGGTCAATATTTTATTCAGCTCATCAACTGGTAAGGAATCAGTAAGATATTAAAACTGGTTCAAATAAGAACCGAAGTGATGGCTATTTACATTCTCTGTTCAGTAGAATCTACTAGACAAAACTCATTTGCATTTTTAGGTACAAGAATCATCTCCAGAGTTATTCATTTTTTATAACCTAACTTTCTCTACAGAGTTGTAAAATAGTTTGGTCAATATAAGTCCATCGGACTCTTGCACCCTCACAGAATCAGGTAACCCTGCCGCCCTGCTTCGGACTTCACTGAAAGTACAGCCGATAATCTCATTTTGTTATTTCTAAGGACTGAAAAAATTTCTTAACGCAAGTGGAAACAAGCAAGGTGGAGAAAGGAAGGATACTGATATACTGGCATATTTTCTTTCTTTTTTTTTTTTTAAAAAGCTTTCACTTTTTTTTTTTTTATTTTTATTTATTTCTAGGAGAGAGAGAGACAGCGTGAGCAGGGGAGGGTCAGAGAGAGAGGGAATCACAGACTGAAACAGGCTCCAGGCTCCGAGCTGGCAGTCAGCACTGAGCCCGACGCGGGGCTCGAACCCACGAACCGCGAGATCATGACCTAAGCGAAAGTCAGATGCTTAACCGACTAAGCCACCCAGGCGCCCCTTCTTATTTTTTAAAGTGAGAAGATAAACTATAAATTGTTAAAATGGGTACCTATTATCAAAGGAGGAGGGGAGTACTATGGAGAGGACAGAACTACAAGCTAGACTTCTCTGAATATACTTCATTTTGTTGATTTGGCTTTGGATCCATATAAATGTTTTACAGAATTATAAAGCAAAATCACATACATTTAAAAAGTGTCTCTAAAAATTAGAAGTAAAATGAGGGGTGCCTGGGTGGCTTAGTCGGTTGAGTGTCTGACTCTTGCTCGGGTCATGATCCCAGGGTTGTGGGCTTGAGCTCTGTTTGGGATTCTCTCTCTCTCCCTCTGACCTTCTGTAAGCCCTGCTTACACACACACTCTCTCTCCTTCTCTCTCTCTCTCAAATTAAAAAAAAAAAATAGAAAGAAGAAGAAGAAGTGAAATGGAACACATGAACCTAACTGGCCTAACAGGTGGTAGCATAACCATACAGGGAACTATTCCAGGTGACTGAAAACACAATAGCTGACTTACATCCTTAGCGGAATATGGCCTAAGGGGGGTGGGGGTGGGGAATCTGTTATTATTCTCCGTAATAACCTTATTGGTGGTAGACTAGGTATTATTATTATGGAATACGATGGGGTAAATTAAATGAGTACTTACGTTGATATTTTAGAGAACTGAAATGTTCAGCATGTTTGAAAGAGGTACAGATGAAAGACTGGTGAGGTTAGGTAAAAACTCCATAGCCTTCCATCTGGATTTGAAGTGTCAGTGTGAGCTTGGGATTTATTTAATCTATTTATATGATAATTATACATAATATACATAATAATTTTATATATATTGTAAAATTATATATAAATAAAATCCCCTTGCTCTGTCTACAGAAAGGCTTAGAAACAATGATCAATCTGGTATCAGTGACACTCCTACTGCCTAGGTTTTGGTATTTATACATAATTTCCACTAATGATCCACTAATGATCTCCTTGGAGAAATGGCTGATTCCAGGTCTGGGGCAGGAAGTGCTCCAAAAAAGCCTATGAGAGTTCATCATACCAGAAAGTAAAGAACCTATTAAAGGGTACTAATGTCATGCCAAATACAGAGACTCAACAACCCAGAAGCCAATCTGAGTAAGTTCCCACTGGCCAAAGATGGGACAACATGGATATCAATAGGCACAAAACTGTAATGGGTCAACACATAGAATATGGTTAAATCCATGAATTCGTAATGATACAAAAATAGCTCAATGTTTTGTACGTGGATCTTATTTGTATCTCAACTCAAACAAGTTATTTTTTTAAGTGCATGAAAAAAGGAGAGTGTGAATACTGACATGGTTGATGGCTTTAAGAAATTACTGTTAATTTGTTTCAGATGTGTTCATGGTCTTGTAGTTAGATTTGTTTAAGGACCTTTATCTTTTAGAGATATACACTGGAATATTTATATAGGGAATAATCTGATGTCTAAGATTTACTTCAAAATAATCTGGGTGGTGTGAGTGTAAATGACAGAAGATCGGTCATGTATTGATAACCAGAAGCATGGTATAATGGTTTCATGGGGGCTCACGTCACTATTATCTCTACTTTTATATATGTTTAAAATATGCAAATAAAATTCCTTTAAAATTAAGTGACCATAAAGCTGAAAATGTCTACTACAGAAGAGAAGCCTCAACATTATGACATTGAGTCACCCCAAATTTACAGATGTCTGCAATTATATATACAGCAATTCAATATAAATATAAACATAGCAACTCAAATAAAAACTCTGACAGAATTTTTCAGAAAATCTGATATGCTGATTTATATGGAAAATTCACAAGGGAAAGTTAACATGCACAAAATACCAAGACAGCTTTGAAAAAGAAAAACAAACATAAGAGTGGAGGAGTGACTTGTCCTATAAGACATGAAGAGAGATACAAAGCTGTTTTAATCAAAACTCTGTGATATCGAAGGAGCAACAGAAAAAAGAACAGATCAGTGAGCTCAGAAACCGATCTATGTATATATGGGAATTTGGTTTATGACAGAGGTTTCCCGTTCACAATGGGAAAGCAAATAAAATAAGCTCCCTATTTGACACCATTTAAACAAAACTAAATTCCAGATGAAATAAAGACCTAGAAACAACTATAAAAAAGGAAAAATAATACACCCTCTAAAACTAAGAAAATTAAATGAGTGTATCTTTTTTACACTAGAATGAACAAATTTTTCTTAAGATAAAAAAAGGGCACCTGGATGGCTCAATCAGGTAAGTGTCCAACTTCAGCTCAGGCCATGATCTCATGGTTTGTGAGTTCAAGCCCCACGTCGGACCCTGTGCTGACAGCTCAGAGCCTGGAGCCTGCTTCGGATTCTTTGTCTCCCTCTCTCGCTGTCCCTCCCCCACTTGTGCTCTATCTCTCTCTGTCTCTCAAAAATAAATAAATGTAAAAAAAATTTTTTTAAGACAATAAAGCATGTATCATAAGGTAAAAGTGAATAAATTTTTCTGTACCATTATAAAATTTCATAGAGAAAAAATCAATATAAGCCAGAGACACCTGTGAAAGACTGAGAAGATATTTTTCATATATATCACTGTCAAAGATTAGTAGCCAGAATACACATATATATATGTGCATGTGTATATAAAACAACTACAAGACACTAAGAAAAAGCAACAAGACAATAGAAAAATGAACAAAAGATATGAACAGTCATTTCACAGAAAACTCCTATGGTCAATAAATGTGTGAAGATACTCAACCTCATTAGTAATTATGAATATGCAAATTATTAAAAATGCTAATTCACCTTGCCCCTCCCTCTGCCCAGTTAACTCTAGCAGTAAGACGTACCTAGGGGTATCTTTTTTCTATAAATATACTAACCTATATTACTATCAATAAAGTATCCTTTTTCCATAAATACACTAACATCTATTACTATCAGTAAAGACATTTTGAATTGATGAGCCAAGGAATAGCTGAGTAAGAATTAGACAACAGTCGTTACGGGCGGACAGTCATGGGTTTTCCTAGGAATTCCTGGAGGAAGCGGGGGCTTCAGGAGCTTAATGCTCATCTCTTCATAACTAAGTTTATCCATGTGAAAATTGGTGTTTTGAGGTAAAGTGAATTATCAACATGATGAGGGATGAAAGGGTAAACTTGTACTGCTCCTATTTTGCTGAGTGTGTTCTCCTGCCCTGCTCTCCTGGGGGCTCTCTGAGGGGCTTACTGTACCCGTAGGATGAGGGCCAGAGAGAGCTGATCTGGTTAGACTTTAAGTGAAACCGAAATGAAAGTGTACTTCCTCATTGTGGATACCTCATGTGACAAGGTCTGATTTCTTTTTAAAGTCAATCTAAGTGAAGTCTCTTTGCTGCCTTAAACTCCTTGGAGAGGGCCCACCTTCAAGCATTCTTAGTACGGAGCGCCTGCCAGGTCCATCATGTATGTACTGTCTGCTCTTTTTCTCCCATTTGATCTTTAAAGCCTCCGTTTATGTCTGTAGCTTGCTGTGCCTGCCAGGGTGTAAATCTCTGGTTTCAGGAAGTAAACTAAAAAATCGTGCCACTCAACTTGCCTCGTCTTTTTCTAATTAAAAAGAATCTATTTTTGCAAAGTTAATGTCTGCCTGCACATCTAAACCTGAGGCTGAAACGTAGCTTCCTTTGGAATATAATTTGAAGACTTACATGGTTACAGTTCCAGCTGTTTTGAATTAAAAAGAAACAGGAAAGAAAGCATAATCCAGTTTGAAGGAGGTAGTTGCTGAATTTCTGTTAAAGTCTTTTTGTATTAAATATAGAAATGGTGTTTTCAAAAGTAAAGTGCTTCCTTTGAAGTACATATATTTTGATTGTTGGAAAAAACGGTTAAAAACATAAAATGACTCTAGGATTTGAAAGCAATATATGGGAGTTGTCTTTCAACTACCTCTAAAGGTTGTGGGTACTGAACTAGACCAGAAGAGCCCAGGTATCCAAAAGTTATGAAGATAAACTGATTTTTCAAAGGTTTGCCCTCCTCTTAAGGATGATGGGGTCTGGGGAGGATTTCCCTTGATTGGATCTTGTAAAAGTCCCTGCTCTCCCGGCTCCCCCTCACCCCCACCCCATCCCTCCTACCTCGGATGAATATGTAGTATACCAGATATGAGGAAACTTTTGAAAACCACTCTTTAAAGTGCTACTAAGTACTGGAAGTGGTATTCTCATCATAAATTATGAATTCCTGTGACAATATATCCCAGAAAGCTTCCCATATAATTCTGATTTGTATTACCCCTTTGACAGGCTTTACACTGCTATTTTTTTTTAATGGAAAAATATGGTCACAATATATGCAGCTAATAACTACCTTTCCTACGTTACCTTTTCTGTAACAGAATGAAACGGCTAGCTTGGGTGCTCCTGGTGTGCTCCTATGCAACGGCAGCAGCACATAAAGACCCTACTCTGGACCATCACTGGAATCTCTGGAAGAAGACCTATGGCAAACAATACAAGGAAAAGGTAGGCGGGCCTATCAATGAGCAATCCGCTTTGGCTTGAATAGCCTATGTTTTCTCTCCCTCAAATCCTTACAAGCAATGTTTTCCATAAATGCTTATGCACTCATTTCTCGGCAGATTCTATTCTTGGTACTAGAGATACAGCAGGAAACAAAATAAAGTTCCTGGTTTTGTGCAGCTCATATCCTAGTAGAAGAAACAGGAACTAGGTAAAGAAATATGCAGATATGGTATGTTAGGTGGTGATGAGTGCAGTAGAGAAAAATAAAGTAAGGCATGGGGGTCTGGTGAGACCTAGAGCTGAAGGCCTCTGGGAGACAGCTGTGAGAGGTCGGCAGTGACTATTCTCTGTACGTGACAGCATGATCAGGGGAGCACTCTAAAAGAAGGTGACATGTGAGCTGAGAATTCATAGACACCAGGGAGCAAACAAGTCATAACCGCAATGAAGGTTCCAGGTCAAGGGGAGAGCACATGTTCAAGGACAAAAAGACCTTATTTCAGTCCCAGGTGCAGAGAAGCGCTACCAGATGTTTTTGACTCTCACTTCCCACTTTGTACTGTTGTTTTTATTTCAAAACATACTTACTGATTTTTAAGGCCTTAACCCTAGTGCTTCAAAGAATTAAGTCTTATAACTTATAATTTTCCTGAGTTTGGGGGTGCCTGGCTGCGAAGTCAGTAGAGAGTGTGACTCTCAATCTCAGGGTGGTAAATTCAAGCTCCATGTTAGGCATGGACCCTACTTAAAAAAAAAATTCTGACAGGCACCAGGCTGGCTTAGTCTATGGAACATGCTACTGTGGAGCTCAGGGTTGTGGGTTCAAGCCTCACATTGAGTAGAGAGATCACTTAAGAGTAGAACCCTTAAGGGGTACCTGGGCAGTTCACTTGGTTGAGTCCAACTTCAGCTCAGGTCATGATTTCACAGTTCATGAGTTCGAGCCCCACGTCAGGCAGAGCCTGGAGCCTGCTTCAGGTTAGGTGTCTCCTTCTTTCTCTGCCCCTCCCCTGCTCATGCTCTGTCTCTCTCTTTCAAAACTAAATAAACATTGGGGAGCCTGGGTGGCTCAGTCGGTTAAGCATCCAGCTTCGGCTCAGGTTATGATCTCATGGTTCATGGGTTCGAGCCCCACATTGGCCTCTGTGCTGACAGCTAGCTCAGAGCCTTGAGCCTGCTTCAGATTCTGTGTCCCTCTCTCTCTGACCCTCTCATGCTTACGCTGTCTCTCTCTCTCTCTTTAAGAAATAAAAAAAAATATTTTTAAACCTAACTAAAAAAAACTAAATAAGCATTAAAATAATTAAAAATAGAATCTTTAAAATATAAATATATATATATATCTGAATTTGTAAGCAAGAATTATGTATGTATGTATGTATTTGATGTATTATTTTGATATAAAAATGACACTTTTAGTAGGATGTCCACTCTGAGTAGTTTTCTTAGTAGTGATCAATTTTACCCTCATCCAATTCCCTTTAGAGCCAGGCCTCTAATTTCAAGGTTAACTACAGTTAGATGTTCAGTTAGTACCATTATCTGGTTAAATGAATGCTATCTCTCTTTTTAAAGACTCTAGTCCCTTTGAAGGGATGAAAGTGACCTTTGATTAGTATTCTACCTGTATAATTGACCTCAAAGTTCAAATACATAATGCTATTCAACACTTAATAGCTACAGTATAGTGTAAACATGACTTTTCTAAGCACTGGGAAACCAAACAATTCATTTGACTCACTTTATTATGATCTTTGCTTTATTGCACTGGTCTAGAACTGAAACTACAATATCTCTAACGTATGCATGTAACTAAGCTTGTTTTCCTGATATTTTAGAATGAGGAAGCAGCACGGCGTCTTATCTGGGAAAAGAATCTAAAATTTGTGAATCTTCACAATCTGGAACATTCAATGGGAATGCATTCATATGATCTAGGCATGAACCATCTGGCAGACATGGTAAGTAAATTACAAATAATCCCACTTTCATCTCTAGGTAAACATAATTTCCATCTCCCGAAAGGCAATTCGAAGGTAAACAGCAGGGGAATGTATCTATATGTGGACAAAGTTAGAAAACAGTAGAATTTAAGGACATGAGAATTTTTTTTCCAATTAAACGCATTTATTAATTTTTATTTATTTTTGTTTACAAATAGTTTATTGTCAAGCTGGTTTCCATATAACACCCAGTGCTCTTCCCCACAAGTGCCCTCCTCCATGCCCATCTCCCCCTCCCCCCACCCATCAGTCCTCCGTTTGTTCTCAGCATTCAAGAGTCTCTCATGGTTTGCCTCTCTCCCCCTCCCCCACTATTTCCCCCCTTCTTCTCCCCCACGGTCCTCTGGTCCTCCGTTAAGTTCTTCCTAATCCTCCTATACGTGCAAACATATGGTATTTTAAGGACATGAGAATTTTTTTTTTTACAAATATTTTATTGTCAAATTAGTTTCCACATAACACCCAGTTATCATCCCCACAAGTGTCCTCCTCCATGCCCATCCCCCCCACCCCCACATCCATCAGTCCTCAGTTTTTGTCAGCATTCAAGAGTCTCTCATGGTTTGCCTCTCTCCCTTTCCCCCACCATTTCCGCCCTTCTTCTCCCCCTTGGTCCTCTGTTAAGTTCCTCCTAATCCTCCTATACGTGCACACATATGATATTTGTCCTTCTCTGCCTGACTTATTTCGCTCAGCATAACACCCTCAAGGTCCATCCATGTTGCTACACATGGCCAGATTTCATTCTTTTCTCATTGCCATGTAGTATTCCATCGTATAGATAAACCACATCTTCTTGATCCATTTGTCCGTTGATGGACACTTAGGCTCTTTCCATGTTTTAGCTATTGTGGAGAGTGCTGCTATGAACAAGGACATGAGAATTTGCAGATTCATTGTTTAGTCCTATTGTGACCATTTTCCTAAAAAATTTTTCAGAGAAATATTTGAAACTCACAGGCTACTGCTGCTTTTGCTTTTTTAAATTAATTCTAGAAAGCATTGCCTAAAGATTACTCACAATCTTTTAGTTGTTACCAGAATTCTGTAAGTTTAAACGATAATATGGTCCACCTGCTTTCTTTTTCTTTCTTTTTTTTACAAATAGTTTATTGTCAAGTTGGTTTCCATATAACACCCAGTGCTCATCCCCGCAAGTGCCCTCCTCCATGTCCATCACTCCCTCCCCCCACACCCATCAGTCCTCAGTTTGTTCTCAGCATTCGAGTCTCTCATGGTTTGCCTCTCTCCCTTTCCCCCACCATTTCCTCCCTTCTTCTCCCCCACGGTCCTCCGTTAAGTTCCTTCTAATCCTCCTATACGTGCAAACATATGGTATTTGTCCTCTGCCTGACTTATTTCACTCAGCATAACACCCTCAAGGTCCATCCATGTTGCTACACGTGACCAGATTTCATTGTTTCTCATTGCCATGTAGTATTCCATGGTATAGATAAACCACATCTTCTTGATCCATTCATCCATTGATGAACACTTAGGCTCTTCCCATGTTTTGGCTATTGTTGAGAGTGCTGCTGTGAACATTGGGGTCCATGTGCCCCTATGCATCAGCACTCCTATATCCCTTGGGTAAATTCCTAGCAGTGCTATTGCTGGGTCATAAGGGAGTTCTACTGTTCATTTTTTGAGGAACCTCCACACTGTTTTCCAGAGGGGCTGAATCAGTTTACATTCCCACCAACAGTGTAGGAGGGTGCCCATTTCTCCACATCCTCGCCAGCATCTAGAGTCCTTTGATTTGCTCATTTTAGCCACTCTGACTGGCGTGAGGTGGTATCTCAGTGTGGTTTTGATTTGTATTTCCCTGATGAGGAGGGATGCTGAGCATCGTTTCATGTGTCTGTTGGCCATCTGGATGTCCTCTTTGGAGAAGTGTCTTTTCCTATCTTCTGCCCATTCCTTCACTGGGTTGTTTTTCGGGTGTGGAGTTTGCTGAGTTCCTTATAGATTTTAGATATTAACCCTTTATCTGATGCGTCATTTGCAACTATCTTTTCCCATTCCGTTGGTTGCCTATTAGTTTCATGGATTGTTTCCTTTGCCTAGCAGAAGCTTTTAATCTTGATGAGGTCCCAACAGTTTATTTTTGCTCTTGATTCTTTTGCTTTTGGGGATGTGTCAAGTAGGGTCCACCTGCTTTCTTAATGAGGGAATGTGGGTATTTAATATCACAAACACTCTCCCATTAGTTTTTAGATTTTTTTTCTATCCTACGAAACTTTACCACTGTGGCCAAAGTTAAAAATCATAGTACCTCTTGGAAGAGAACACCCCGGGCAGATGAAATCTCGACTCAAATGTAGCCATTTCCTCTGTAATTCTTTCTCAGAAATAAAACTCATTCAGTCCACTTTTTAGATGGCCCTTATAAAATTCTGCCTTGCTTTAAACTGAAAATCTCCCTCCTTGGGACTGCTAGTTTCTGCCACTTTATTCTTCCTTTTCCCGATGCCCAAATGGGAGCTAAGGCAAAGCGTGAAGGAGACCCAGACGACCCACCTATCAGAGAGTCAGTCAGCAGTACCTACGCTGCCACAACTATTGCTAGTTTTTCTCCATCATTAAATATATTCAGTTACGATTACTAGAATGCTGAAAAGGTCATAAGTGAAAGGAGATATATATATTTGCCTTGTAGACCAGTGAAGAAGTGGTATCTTTGATGGGCTGCCTGAGAGTTCCCAGCCAATGGCAGAGAAATGTCACTTACAAATCAAGCTCTAATCAGAAATTACCAGATTCTGTGGACTGGAGAGAGAGGGGGTGTGTTACTCAAGTGAAGTACCAGGTGAGTACCGTCATCCCAGGCCTCTGTACCCCAGAAGGAGCTCTGTCTTCCATCAATATTTAGTCTAGCTACAGAATTTAGCAGTGACTCTCCCTCATGTTATTTCTAATTATTTTTTTTATTCTCATCTTCCCAAATAAACTGTAAGCTCCTTGAGGACAATGACCACATATTATACTTTATTTGTATTCTCCATTTAGTCCTTGTTCAGTCTTACTGTGACCACTTTCCTTAACAAAACTTTTAAAGGAATATTTGAAACTCACAGGCTACTATTTCTTTTGTTTTTTATCAATTCTAGAAATCATTAATTAAAGATTAATTAGTTAATTAAAGATTACTCACAATCTTTTAGAGTAAGTTACCATACTTATGCAAATATAAATTGATATTAGACTTAGAACACCGATGGTTAAAGCCACAGTAAACAAAACTGTCAACTGAGCAAATATGTCTCTAAGACAAACTTGCAGTGCTCCTACTATCTACCCATCAGTTTCACCGGCCCCTCCACCAAGTCAACTGCTTGAGAAATAGTATTGTGTGTGTGAGAGAATATCGATCAGGAAGTTTCTCTCTCCATTTCAGGGTTGAAGGAGAGGAAAAACCTAGAGCTGAGAGTAGCCTGTAAATTGTACCAATAAAGTTAACTAATGACTAGGCTTGCATTGTTAGAATAAGAAACACAGTATGTGTTTTATAAAATTGTCCCTGTCTTTGTATTTCCTTTAGTTTGCTTGTTTTTTTTTTTTTTTTTTTAAAGGCAGCCAAAATCCTAAATTATTTAGGGATAACTAAGGGTAAAGCCCACGTATCACCTTAGAGATCTGAGGAAGAGAAAGAAATCAGTGTTCTGAGCAGCTGCCCCAGCTGGTGACCAATGAAGAAAGTAAAACTTAAGAAGTGAATGATGCTAGGCACCTGGGGGGCTCAATCCGTTAAGCATCTGGCTTTGGCCCAGGTCATGATCTCATGGTTTGTGTGGTTCGCGTGTTGGAGCCCCACACTGGGCTCTCCGGTGCCATCAATCACAGAGCCCGCATCAGATCCTCTCTTTCTCCTTCTCTCTGCTCCTTCCCTGCTCAATCTCTCAAAACAAACAAATAAAATAAAATAGAATTAAAATAAAATAAAATAATAAAATAAAATAAAATAAAAATAAAATAAAATAAAAGTGGATGGTGCTGCTAATATCTTGTTCTTTTCTACCTGGATATTTTTCTTGCAATTAGTTTTCGGTTTCTTACTATAGCTTCCCTAAAATAAAAGTCTGGGAGGCTGCAGTAAACTACACATTTAGATGTTAACTATAAATAACTTCATGAGCTCTTTTCCCTGGGTGCTTGCATTTAAATGAGTGATTTTGTTTTAATCAAAAGCAAATTCAATTTGCTTCCTTTGGGTGGAGAGCAGAATGGAATGAAGGAAGAAATGAAAGAGAACAATTAGGATAGGGCTCTGGACCTTTCTTAACTAAAGCAGCTTTGTATTTTTCTATTTGTTTATGCTTCCCTGTAAAATATCTTTGTTAAATTTTATTTATTTTATTATTATTATTACTATTTTTTATTTTAGAGAGAGAGCAAGAGCATGACACGGGGAGAGGAGAAGAGGGAGATAATCTTAAGCAGGCTCCACACTCGGCACAGAGCCTGACAGGGGTGGGGGGGAGGGGTGGGGGGAGCTTGATCCCATGACTCTGGGATTATGACCTGAGTCAAAATCAAGAGTTGGATGCTCAACCAACTGAGCCACCCAGGCACCCCAAATGTAAAATATCTTTGATCCAAAAATTATGAAGCTAAAAATGTTTGAAAACATTTAACCTTATATTTTCAGGCCTCGTTTGAAAGGAGAAAGGGTATTTTAGGTCAAGAGAAGATTTGAGCTGCTCTCAAAATCACTGTACTGTAGCTGCCGAATTTACCTCACACACAGGTGAAGATAGCTGGGATCTGGTACACGCTCAGTAGGTACTTTTTCTTAGTACATTTGATTATACTCTGAGCTCCGCCATTTGCAAATCTCTCTCAACAATGGACTTTGCTCAGAGGTCAATCAAGTCTTTTGTCGCGAGGCCCATGTCTAGGAAGCAAAGAAACCGCAGTGCGGGGAGCTGTTCCTGTAACAACGGCCAGAGCTGACATGTTGGTGTTAAGGAAGTCCTTACGGACTCGCTGACTGCCTTTGTGACTTTCTCTGTTTCAGGGCTCTTGTGGTGCTTGCTGGGCTTTCAGCGCTGTGGGGGCTCTGGAGGCACAGCTGAAGCTGAAAACAGGCAACCTGGTGTCTCTGAGTGCACAGAACCTGGTGGATTGTTCCACTGAAAAATATAGGAATAAAGGCTGCAATGGTGGCTTCATGACAGAGGCCTTCCAGTACATTATTGATAACAACGGCATCGATTCAGACGCCTCCTACCCCTACAAAGCCATGGTGCGTCACAAGCAAACTTGTTAAGCTGCTATGGGACCTTATGCTATCCCTTGACTAACTAAACTAGACTTACCTTGAGAAGCAGTGTATGAAAACCCTGATCAGGAATTCTTAATAAGCTTACAAGAGTTCTCTTCCTTATTCAGTGGCCTTCTTAATTGATCAGTGACACAATACTTTTAAGCAAGTAGAGTTCATGCTTAAAAAATGGATTTGTAGCAAACCTTAGAATTCTCTCTGTCCATTTGCCTGGTAATTTCAACTTGTTTTTCCTGTAGTTCCCCATGCTCAACCTTATTCTCAGATCATCAACCGCATCATTCTTGTACCTATGAAAAAACTAGCTAATGCTCTCTTCTTCCTCCTCATAGGTTCATGACACATTTTGTTAAATGAATTAATATATCTATATTACAGAAAATTTAGAAAAGATCAAAAATATCATTCCAAAACCTCATACCTTAACCACCGTTATTTTGGTTTATTTCTTTCAAGTTATTTCTATTAAGCATTAAGAAAACGGAGTTATATGCACAACAGATGTGAACTTGTAACCTCTCTTTTCCCACTAAAATATATACTCTAAGTGGTTTTCATATTATATGGTCTTTATAGACCATCATTTAAACTGTAGATCATCTTCTAGGCATTATATCATCAAAAAGATTTTAAAGTTCGAGTACAGAGTTTATGATCTTTATGCAGTATGCCCCCACAGTCCACCTGAGGGGCTGAGGGACATTATCTGACAACTTTACAGGCATGAAGATGTTCACAATTTAAAACAATAGAATAGTTATGTATTTCCTCTGTTACTGGTGAAACATGGAACCATTAGGGTTTGGGAGATTTGATTTAATCTCTTTAAAAGGAGGAAGGAAACTTAGACATTTGAAAGGCTAAATGAGGAAAGAAAGCATATTTGAAATCCAGACGTAGGATGTTGGCGATTCATAAAGGAAGTTGAAATACACTTCTTTATCTGATTTATACTCTTTTTTGCAGGATGGAAAGTGTCGGTATGACTCAAAAAATCGAGCTGCCACATGTTCAAAGTATACTGAACTTCCCTTTGGCAGTGAAGAGGACTTGAAAGAAGCTGTAGCCAATAAAGGACCTGTGTCTGTTGCTATAGATGCAAGGCACTCTTCTTTCTTCCTCTACAGAAGTGGTAAAAACTCAGATATATTATCCTCTGGTTATATGCTGCCCTGGCACTATAAGAAAGAACATTCTTCTTCCGTATCACCCCACCTCTGAATGTTGAGATTAGGTTAAACAGATTCCTCCATTTCACAGATGTGTTTCATATTAGTAATTAGTAAAGTAATAATTAGTAAAGTAATACTCATCAAAGTTTACTAACACTACATGCCAAGTACTATGATCAATTCCGGCCACGCAGGCTCTTATTTAATCCTCACAATTACCCTACTTTACAGATGAACTAGTCTTAGACAGTTAAGTTGCCTAAAGTCATACAGTCTGAAAGAGGTCAGCTAGGATTAGGAACCATGCTACTTCACTCCAGAACCTGTGCCCCTAACCCCGTAGCCACTGTGCACTGTAGGGGCGGCATGGCAGAGTATGTGGGGGGCACCCCTCAATGGTAGAATGTATCAAAGTAAGTGGCTATACCTTTTTATTAATACACACACACACACACACCTCACCTTAAAGATTTCATCTGGTAAAGGGTAAAAATGTATGGTACGAACAATTTAGGAATATGTACAAAGAAATATAGTAACTGACTCTATATATGTTAAAAATCATTAGAAAAAGGTAGCCATTTATCGAAGATTTCTGTGGGAACTGTGATTGGATTGGGTTGATGCCAAACTTGGCAAGAAAATGGACAAGCGTAGCATTGATGGCAAAGAATCCTGAAGTCTAAATAGTTTAATGAGAGTGTATGTTCCTAAAATTATAATTAAACTTGCCAGGATCCAAAACAGTCTACTGAAAGCAATAGCATTTTCAAATGCCCTTCACTGCCACATACCACTCACTCATCTCCCCACCCACATTTTATTCTTAGGTGTCTACTATGAGCCAGCTTGTACTCAGACTGTGAATCATGGCGTATTAGTGGTCGGCTACGGTAACCTTAATGGGAAAGACTATTGGCTTGTGAAAAACAGGTAATATGTTTGCTTGTTAATGGATGTTTAATTAAGGAATTTGATGGAGCTTCAACAAATGCTTTCTTGTATGATGATGATAATCATGATAATGACAATGATAAATATTTATGGCTTTTTATAAAGTGATGTACTAAATTAATTATTCAGTGCCTCCATTTCCTCACTTCCTATTTTGGCTTCAACACTTTATTTTGATGATTTATCATCTATAATACTTCTCTGATCACTCCTTCTCAGTCTCTTTGATAAATATCTATTCCTCTGCTTCATCTGCAAGTGTTGGTCTTTCCTCCAGGACTCCATCTTTTGCCCATTACTCTTCTTATTCTACATTTTTCTTGGGTACCATCATTCCATTCTTACAATTTTAGTTATTACCTATGTACTAATGGCTTTCAAATCTCTGGCTCTAGCTCTGACCTCTGCCCTGAACTTCAGACTTATTTATCTGTACATATCCGCTTCCATGTACCTTAGTTTCTCCAAACTCAGTATGTCCAAGGAGTTCAGTATAGTCTCTATCATATCGTCCTCCCCAGAACTTCCCATACCGCTAAATGACAACAAACACACAACACAACCACCCAGTTAGGGATTATGGATTTGTCATAGGTCCAGCCAGATATCATCAAGCAACAAATCAAACTACTTTTCCATGTATCTGTCCCTTTTTTCTGTCCCCTCTCTGTTTCTTTAATTATGGCTTTGGGTCAGATATCTCTTGCCTGCACTATTCCTATAGCCTGCAAACTGGTCTCCCTTACTCTCAAATCGATCTTTTGTACTGCTTCCAAACTGGTTTGTCTCAAATATAACAAACTGGGCTTATAACTGTTTTATTGGGTACCATTTGGTATAAAATCAATGTTCCCTGGTGGGGAAGACAAGTCATCTATGTTATGATCCCTGCCAGCCCTGCTGGGCTCAATTGTCTTATACTCTTTTCATTCCAGTTGCAGTGAACTATACACACAGTTCCCATACATACCATTTATCTCTAATATCTTCATATCTTCGTTATGCTGTTCCCTCTGCCTGGGACATCCTTTCTCCTCACTTGGTTTAGTCCACCTTTTCCTTCAAAACTAACACGGACATTTTCTGTACCAGAATTTCCCCCCTAAATCTTTAGGCTGGGTAAAATGTGTTTTTTCTACGCTCCCAAAATGTCTTATGCACCCTGGAGTATTTTATAGGTTATATTTAAATTGCATGTTACCTATCTATCACTCTAATACTAATATTCTGTCTGTGCCTTTGGGGTAAGGACTTGTCTCGTCCCTGTACCCTTAGCACAGTACATAGCACACACACAAGCCAGCGATTTATACGGCCTATTAGGAAAGTAGTCGAGGGAAATAATATCTTGGTTCACTTGTAATCTATTCATAGCACTGATCAGCTGGGGCCTAGATGAGTGACCACTTTTTTAAGTGAAGCAATATTTTCACTTACATCTCTTTCTTGTTGACTTACTACAGTACGTACTTTAACTTCCTTTCTCTATTGAAATTGCTCATCTTGAAGACCATTTATACCTTTTAGTGTTTAAACTCAAAATCCCTTCTCAGCACTGAGTCACTCAACAAGTGTTTATTAGGTATCGCATCGTCGGCGAGGGGCATCATCTAGGCCCCAGAGATATAAAACTTACTGAGAAATCGTCCTGTGCCAAATGAGCTCACGTAACAGTCCAATGGCGAATCAGCTATCTTTTTAAAACCATAAACACAATACATCATGGTATAATGATATGTGTTTCAGTGGCTATGGGGCCATAAAGGAGGAACTGCCTAGCTGCCCAAAAGTTTCAGAGAAGGCACCACTATTTGCATTAAGTTTTCAAATAAGTGGAATTGCTCATGTGTTCAAGGAGGAAAATAAATTGCCCAACCATCCAAATAAGGGTATGCAATGGCACACAAATATGAAAAATTTCTCTGCTTTATAAATTCTACTGCATTTATTTCTTTGGCATCTATGACATAGCACTATCCTGACTCATTTTGCTATATCAGCTTTAGCCTCGTTTCTTCTTTTCTTCCATTGGTCCCTTACACTCTAGCTCTTATCTGTACCAGAGAAAACTCTTCTGCAACTTGAGTTTCAAGGTTATTGCCACTATGTAGATGATAACCAAGTTCACAATCTCTAAAAATGACCTCTCTACCTAGTAACAGATGTCCAACTTCCAATTTGACAGCCCTGCTGAAAAGTCCAAATTCTCCACTTGCCTGCCTACCCTACCACTTCTTACAGCATCTCTCTCTCTCTCTCCTCTCTGCCTCTCTCTCTCTCTCATACACACACACACACACTCTCTCTCTCTCTCTCTCTCTCTCAATAAGGCTAAAATCAAATTCCCTCTCTCCTTCCAACTCAACCCCCCTTCCATCCTCCACCCCTGGAAAGTATTTTAGAATAAGCTCAAGGGAAACTCATTCCCTGTTTTGACCAATGCATCAGCCTCTTCAGGTTATCAAAGCCTTGTATCATCTTGGGCTCTCCCCATTCTCTCTCAACCCACACAACCCTATCCTTTTGGGCTCTGAATCGTATTTTATATTCTTTTCTATCCAGGCTCTAATTCAGATTCCAGTCTCATCTAGCCATGAAAGTATCTTCTTAAAATATAGATCATGTAGGGGCACCTGTGTGGTTCAGTTGGTTAAGCATTCGACTCTTGATTTCAGCTGAGGTCATGATCTTGAGGTTTGTGAGTTCAAGCCCCACACTGGGCTCCAAGCTGACAGTGTGGAGCCTGCTTGGGATTCTCTTTCTCTGTCCCTTCCCCTTGCTTCTGTATGTATGTACTTTTTCTCTGTCTCTGTCTCTATCCCAAAATAAATTTAAAAACATATATATAGATCATGTAAACCCATAGTCAAAAATTCTCCACTTGATCTTAGCCAAAGGCTAAGAAGCAATACAAGGTCAAAAATTCTAAATAGTTTACCATTGTCATCATAATGATGTCCAAACTCCTGGCCAGGCATTCAAGATTCTCCATTATCTAGTTTCCAACACAACTTTCTAGACTTTTCTTCCACTATGTTCTCATGTACACATATTTGCACTTTGGCCACAATGAACTACTTACTTATTGTTCCCTAAGTTTACATCCACTTGGCTATTTCTGTATCTTTACTTATGCTGTTTCATCTTTCTGAAATGCCCTTATAGCCCACTGCTGCCTACAGAAATCCCACCCACCTGTGTGGGGCCCTGGGGGGCACAGTTGGTTAGGCCTGTGACTCTTGATTTTGGCTCAAGTCATTATCTCACAGATTCATGAGTTTGAACCCCACATTGGGCTCTGCGCTAACAGTGCAGAGCCTGCTTGGGATTCTCTCTCTCTGCCCTTCCCTCACTCTCCCTCTTTCCCTCTCTCTCTCTTTCAAAATAAATAAATAAAACTAAAAAAAAAAAAAAAAAGAAAGAAAGAAATCCAACCTCTATATGGGGAAATGGGCACTCTCCTACATTATAGGAGAAGAATTGTTACAATCTTTCTTGAAAGCAATTTGATAATATGAATCAAGAACTTTTTAAATGTTCACATTCTTTGTCCAGCTTTTTCTCATTTCTTGGAATCTATATGAAGAAAATAATCCTACATATGGAGAAAACGTCATATCCAATTTATGTAGATTGTAGCATTCTTTTTCTTTAACATGGAAAGCCAGTAAACAACCAAAAGTGCCTAACAATAGGGACACTATTAAGCTATTACACAATCAAGTCCATGTATTAGAAATTATATTAGGGGCTCTCGGGTGGCTCAGTCGGTTAAGCGTCCGACTTTGGCTCAGGTCACGATCTCATGGTTTGTGAGTTCAAGTCCAGTGTTGGGCTCTGTGCTGACAGTTCAGAGCCTGGAACCTGCTTCCGGTTCTGTGTCTCCCTCTCTCTATGCCCCTCTTCCATTTGTGCTTTCTCTCTCGAAGATAAATATTTAAAAATTATTCAAAAAGAAATTATAATTATTCAGACTATTATTAATACCTCAATAAAATACTTGGAATATATGTTTAAATTGAAAATACATATAAACAGGGGTGCCTGGGGGGCTCAGTCAGTTAAGCGTCCAGCTTCGGCTTAGGTCATGATCTCACGGTTCGTGGGCTCGAGCCCTGTGTCAGGCTCTGTGCTTACAGATAGCTCAGAGCCTGGAGCCTGTTTCAGATTCTGTGTCTCCCTCTCTCTCTGACCCTCCTGTGTTCACACTGTCTCTCTCTCTCAGAAATAAATAAAAACATTAAAAATTTAAAAAAAAGAAAATACATATAAATATAAAATTTATGTATAATACAAAGTTTAAAATAGTATGCCCACTTCTCTGATTCGTGTTATACTAAAGAACCAGAAGGAATGATACCAAATGTTAATAATGGTTATTTCTGTCTACCTTTATGTATCTTCAAAAGTCTTTAACATGTACCTTATTACTTTTAAGATGAAAAAAAAATCACTAAAAATCCTATTCATTCTTCAGGGCGCCTGGGTGGCTTAGTCGGTTAAGCGTCCGACTTTCGCTTAGGTCATGATCTCGCAGTTCGTGGGTTCGAGCCCCGCGTTGGGCTCTGTGCTGACTGCCAGCTCAGAGCCTGGAGCCTGCTTCAGTCTGTGACTCCCTCTCTCTCTGACCCTCCCCTGCTCACGCTGTCTCTCTGTCTCTCTCTCTCTCTCTCTCTCCTAGAAATAAATAAAAAAAATTTAAAAATTAAAAAAAAAATCCTATTCATTCTTCAAAACCGACCTGAAATGCTATCTCCTCCATACCCCCATTAATTTACTCAGAACTGTTTCTCTAACTTCCAAGCTTTAGAAATGCCTTATAAATTCTATTATAGTATTTACTACATTGTGCCTTGTATTGTAGCTATTTCTGTAAAGCATGCTCCATTCACTAGATTATAAACTTCTTAAAGGTAGAATAGTTTCTTGTTCATTTTTGCATCTTCATTCATACCTTGATTCAACAAACATATGTTGAGTACCTACCAAGTGCCAGAGTGCCAAGCAGATATGGCAATGAAAATACAGCCTTTCTATCTCTCTTCAAGATACTCATAGTCCAACAGAGTCAGGAAAACGGGCAGGTGCACGTACTGAACATTGCAAGAGACTGTGATAGGTGCAAAGGCCGAGGTATGCGCCACGTTACAGTGGAAGCACCGAAGCGTACTTGGCTCAGCCTGGGAGGTCAGGGAAGGCCTCTGAGATGGGTTATTTGACTTAAGGCCTTTTAGCTGGTTATTTGTCTTTGTCTTGGAGGACAAGAAGGAATCTGCCACATAAACAATGAGAGCAGAAGAAGCTAAATGTGCAGAACCTCAGAGTGAGAGAAAGTAGATGAGTTAAGGGAACCACATGTTCTTTTATAAAGATTGTAGTATAATGTGCCTGTTAGAGAGAGAAGAGAGATAGAAAGAGACCAAATCATGAGAGAGCACAAGGATCACTGACACTGAGTACTAACAAGGAAAGACTAGACATGGAATGAATTCTCGACTCAAAATCTTCTTAGGTCATCAACCTTTATTATTGATCTCTTAAAATGTTACATTATATGTCATTTCCAATGCTACCAGGTTAATTAACCTCAAGTAAAAGAAAGTGAGTCTCCTTCTATTTGGCTTCTTCTTTTATATCGTCCTTTTGTTTATACTTAATCTTTCTGGCAGATGTATAACATTGATCCATGTTCCTGATTTTTCCCCCTTTTTGGATATAGATATTTAGCTTCTTTATATAATACACTGTAGCGTAGTGAGTAAAAGCAGTAACTTTGAAGCCAGACAGATCTTGGTTACAATCCTAGTTCCATTTACTATCTGTATGACCTTAGGTAGTTATTTAACGTGTTTAATGTTCTATTTCCTCATCTGTAGAATGAGAATAATAGCCTCAAGGTCATTATAAGAATTAAATGGGATAATGTCTGTAAAACACTTAGCACACAGTGCCTAGCACATAATAAGTATCCAACAAATCATAATTATTGCTATTATTATTCCTTCCTTGAATCTTTATTAAAAAAAAAAACAAACTATGCCCTCAATAGCTTCCCGACTATAAACACAGTTATGTTTTATAGAATGCTTTCATGTCTACAAATACAGACCAATAATTTAATTCCAAAGTACAATTGAGAAAAATTATTTTATGGGGGCAAAAAATAATACAAAATGCCTGATTGTACAACCCTCTGATGGTTTGCCTTAATCCAGAAACCAAATTTAGAGCATCTACGTGAGGAATGGTGAACTACATATTCTTCAGGGACATCTCCTTAAACATGAAGCAGTAAAAATTGTGAGGTTATACTATCTGATAAGATCCTGAAGTATTTGTACAGTCTTGTGTTGCCACTTGTGGGCAGATCCATAAATTTAGAGAGCTAGATACAATTGCTGTCTACTTAGAAAAGCTTAGGAGCCTAAGAAGGAGTGAAAAGCCACCCTAGTCTAAGAGCCTCTCAACAAGAAGGGCCAAGATTGTCTTTAGAAAAAAAGGGAGTTCACTGCAGCATTATTCGCTATAGTGAAGATATGGAAGCAACCTAAATGTCCATCAATAGATAAATGGATAAGGAAGATGGGATATATATACATATACACACACAGATATATATATAGGAATATTCCTTGGCCATAATAAAAGAATGAAATCTTACCATTCATGACAACATGTATGAACCTAGAGGGCATTATGTTAAATGAAGTAAGTTAGAGAAATAAACACCATATGATTTCACTTATATGTAGAATCTAATAAATAAAACAAACAAAACAAAACAGAAACAGACTCTTAGAGGGGCGCCTGGGTGGCTCAGTAGGTTAAGCGTCCAACTTTGGCTCAGGTCGTGATCTTAAGGTGCGTGGGTTTAAGCCCCACGACTGGCTCTGTGCTGACAGTTAGCTCAGAGCCTGGAGCCTGCTTTCCATTCCCATTCTGTATCTCCCTCTCTCCCTGACCCTCCCCTGTTCACGCTGTCTCTGTCTGTCTCTGTCTCTCTCTCTCTCTCAGAAATAAATAAAACATTAAAAAAGAAAGAAACAGACTCTTAGATACAGGAAATAAACTATTGATTACAGAGGGGAAAGGGTTTGGGTGGATGGGAAAAATAGGTAAAAGGGGATTGAGAGATATGAACTTCCAGTTATAAAATAAATAGGTCATGGGGATGTAACGTATAGCATAGAGAAGATAGTCAACAATATTGTAATTACTTTGTATGGTGACTGGTGGTAACAAGACTTACCAGGAGGATCATTTGTAATGTATAAAAATAGTACCCTATAATATAAACCTGAAAATAATAGGATATTGTATGTCAATTATGCCTTTTTTTTAAGGCAGGAGTTTAATCTAAATTACAGATCAATGAGTAATGGAGGCCCAAAGTCATTAAGCATAGAATAGTTTTAGCCTGGGGGGAAAAATGAAAGATTTTAACCATGTGCTCATGAGAACCTTAAATACACACACATATCCCCAAAATACTAAGAAACCATCCAGAATACCTTTAAGCAATATCTGATGAACGATCCATCAACTTTCTTCACTATCTCTAAGATAAACAGTTACAAAATAGATGGGCCTCCAGACAATGAAGAAAGTTGATGCCGTTGGTGGATGTGAAACACTAATGCTTCCTTTCATCCATAAGTGAATGTAGTAAAATGCAAGTTGGAAAAAAGAATATATTCCATTTTCCCTCACTGAAAGCTACTGTCTGATCTTTCAAGTGGTCCTGACTCTTAGAGTATATGTTCTACATTAAACATCATAGGTACTTTCTCCTCTCCATGGAATCAAAGGCTGGAAAAGGGTTAAATAAGAAAAAAGTTATAATCTCATGATTTTTCTTAGAGATTTATCTACAAAGAGATTAAGAATGTGCATTTTTCTTAGAGATTTATCTACAGAGATTAAGAATGTGCATATTGGTTTATAATTCAAAAAGAATATTTATTGCCACTACTCCATTGAAATCACTCTTGTCTGAGATTAGCAATCACCTCCATCTTGCCTCATTAAACTGTTTTCAGGTCTCATCTTCCCTGAATGTTTAACGTTTGACGTACGGTTATTCTCTACTTTCTGAAACACTTTATTCGACTTTCAGGGGACCATACCCTCTGGTTTTCTTCCTACTTTACTTTCAGTCTCCTGAGTTCCTTAGTTCCCCCTTATTCTTCCTCACTTTTATTTTTATTTTTTTTTAATGTTTTATTTATTTCTAGGAGAGAGAGAGAGAGAGAGACAGCGTGAGCAGGGAGGGTCAGGAGAGAGGAGTCACAGACTGAAACAGGCTCCAGGCTCTGAGCCGGCAGTCAGCACAGAGCCCGATGCGGGGCTCGAACCCACGAACCGTGAGATCATGACCTAAGCGAAAGTCGGACGCTTAACCGACTAAGCCACCCAGGCGCCCCTCTTCCTCACTTTTATAAATATTAGAATGCCCCAGCCTCAATTTCTCTCCCTTTATGATCTCATTTAGTCTCAGTTTCAAACAATACTTGATGACTGTCAACTTTGTATCTCTGGCCCTAACATCTTCCCTGAGCTCCAGACTCTGTCCAAAAGCCTACCATCTGCCTCTCTACTTGAGTATCTATAAGCCTCTTTAATGAACCATGTCCAAAATAGAACTCTTGACTCCCTGCTACTACCCCAGTTTTTCTCCTCTCAGTATATGACAACAGCATTTACCCCAGGCCAAAATATTGAGCCATCATTTCTTTCTTCGTTTGATACCCTACACCTAAACCATCAGCAAATTCTGTCCTTTCTATCATCATTAAATTATCCCAAATCTTACCACTTCTCAGTATCTCTACTGTTACCACTTCAGTTCAAGCCACCATCTATTCAGTTCTTGATCGACTGCAATCATCTCCCACCTGGTAGTCACTTCCCCCCTTGTTTGCCTACATTCAATCCTCTACACAGTAGCCAGGGTGATCCTTCTAAAGCACCAAGCAGATTATGCCATTCGCCTACCTAAAACCCTCTAATGGCTTTCCTTCACACTCAGAATAAAATCTGTGACCTATAAAACCATGACAACTTCTGGCCTCAGCCTGTCTCCCCAGCCACTACTTTCACCTGTCTCACTCAGCTCCAAGGACACTAGCCTCTTTCCAGTACCTTTCCTCAAGGTACACTTGCAAGTTCTCACACATCAAGGGCATTCCCAGCTCTTTTTCCAGATCTTTGCATCACTTGCACCTTCACACTACTAGATCTTTCCTCAAATATTTCCTCAGAGAAGCATTCCCTGACCACCCCTTCTAAAACGTAGCCCTGATTCCCAATATTCCATATCCTCTAACTCTGCTTTATTTTTCTTTATAGTACTTATATCTTATCATATTCTTTATTTCTTTGTTTATTGCATGTTTCATGTGTAGGCTTTGAAAAGACTGTCTGTCTTATTTACCTCCATAACCCTAACACCTAGAATAGTGTCTGGCACAGCCTACAAAGCTCAGAACTGTGGTTTATTACAAAGGAAACTGGCATACATTCTAGAAGGAATGTCTAACAAGATAGTAGTCTATAATATGCAGAGAGTAGGTAGGGTGACCAGTCATCTCACTTTGTCAAAGACTAAGGGGTTTCCAGGCCACAGGACATTTAAAAAAAAACAAACAAACCAGAACAGCTCCAAGCAAACTGGACTGTTGGTTACCCTAGAAAAAGGCTATCTTATTTTAAAGGAAATGGACTCATATTTGGGCAACAAAAATAGCTACCTTTACTTATTGAACACTTACAACATGCAGACACTGTACAAGTACTTTACATACATTTTCTCACCTAATTTTTAAGGTAATATGCATTTTATCTCTGTAATACAGAATAAGGACTTCTGATACTGACAGGAAACTTGCCTGCAGGTGAACAGTGTGAATGAAAGGGCTATAGAGTTAGCAAAGATAAACAACTTGGTAAGGACTAGAATGAATCTTTGGAGCTGATCTTATACAGTTCTGAAGGAAAGAATTTGTCCTCAGATATTTCTTTAGAGACTTTTAAATCAGTTTTATTCTTTAAGAGAAGATTGGCAGGACTCAGTCAAAGAGAGTCTGGGATTTCTACAAAGTTTGGGACAGTTGAACCTGGTCTATGAAACTACGAAGAGTAAGCTGTCCAGACACTGAATAGGACCTCATTGACTTAGTTGATACTACTAGTAATTACAACCTCAATTCAACTTTCATTACCAGACCTTGCCTAAAAATTGTTACCTACTTTTTTAAGGCAATGAAATAACTACAAAGCAAGGCATCGTAATATATCTTATATAATTAATATAAGGTCGTGGATGTTCTGGTCTGAATTGCATTGCTCATACTACCTCTCTCATAGAAATGATGTAGGATTAGGGATAGTATAAATGTTAAGAGTAGCCTTTGGAATAAAACAATCCTACATTTGTGCCCTGGCTTCATAATTAATCATCTAGGTAATTATCACTTTGACCGCTTTCCTCTTTAGTAAAAAGAGGGTGATCACAGGGTGATGATTAAGTGAAATAGTATATATTAGGGTGCTTAGCACAGAGTAATTGTTCAATGAATGATGGCTATTAATATTAGTAATAGCTTTATCATAATTTATTATTATTGGTTTTAAATACTAAAAGAATACTGCATCCATTGATGACAGGTGACAGTGGAGTTTGGATTTTATTTTAAAGATATTGGGGAGTCATTAAAGGATTTTAAGCAGCAAATGGCAATAAATGACAGGAAATAATAAAGAAGCCCACGAAAGGTTTTTTTTCATTGTTTAAGTTTTTATTTGAGAGTGAGAGAGAGAGAGAGCATGAGCAGGGGAGAGGCAGAGAAAGGGTTCCAAGCAGGCTCTGAGCTACCAGCAGGGAGCCTGATGGGGGAACCCATAAACCCTGAGATCACGACCTGAGCTGAGATCACCACCCAGGTACCCCAGCCCACAAAAGAGTTTAAGAGGAGCAAGCATAGAGAGAAGAAAATAATCAGGACACAGTAATATCTTCAGGCCAGGAAAGAAGTGATAGATAACGGTGTTAAAAAGTATAAGCGAGGAAAAATAAGGCCTGGAAAGCTTCTGCTAATGGCTGATACAGAGAACATTTAAGGCCTGTTAGAGCACAGCCATCTTAAAGCAGCCACTAGTGGACTTGCAATAAAGCAGCGTTTCTAGTTTCTCTACTGCACATGAAAACACAACCAACGTGCACGTATAGGAGGATTAGGAGGAACTTGACGGAGGAACAAGGGGGAGAAGAAGGGCGAAATGGTGGGGGAAAGGAGAGAGGCAAACCATGAGAGACTCTTGAATGCTGACAAAAACTGAGGACTGATGGATGCGGGGGGGAGGAGGGATGGGCATGGAGGAGGACACTTGTGGGGATGAGCACTGGGTGTTATGTAGAAACTAATTTGACAATAAACTATTTGTAAAAAAAAAAAAATAAAGAGATGCGTTGCTTTATCAAAAAAAAAAAAAAGAAAAGAAAAGAAAAGAAAAGAAAACACAACCAACCTTTCCTTCAAGTCCTGAGCAAACATTTGCAGTGGCTTCCCTTTGCCTACGGAATTAAGACTACAAGTTCCTTACCCTCTTGTTCTAATCTCTTCACAACATGGCCCCGAACCAACCTTCTAACCCCTTTGTGTCCTGCTACCCTAAAGCCATCCAATTTTCCTCGCAACTAAATGTCTTCTTACTTCTCCAAATATCAACACAGTAGGCATTTCCTCAATTTCATGCTTTTATTTTTATCCTAATTACAGCACTTAGCAAATTCGCTTAATATTATCAT
Organism: Proteles cristata cristata; assembly: GCA_017311185.1. Taxonomy (NCBI): domain Eukaryota; kingdom Metazoa; phylum Chordata; class Mammalia; order Carnivora; family Hyaenidae; genus Proteles; species Proteles cristata. Next base: position 1,191,560 of record JAESUZ010002594.1, read on the forward strand.
TACTTGTATATCTACAATTACAAAATCTCAGAATCATAAAAAACTTAAATTATTTCTCTTACAAAAATTGTGACCTGCTTTTTACTAGTCTGTGGAAAAACGAGAAAAAAATGATATTTTGGTGTGTCTTCCATAAAATAAATGTATCTGACTCAAAGGACTGTCCTTAAATTAGAGACTATGTCCTCTTTTGTTTTGGTGTTCAATGTCCTCTCTTTTACAACATGGTGGTGACAACAAAGAATATGGGTTTGTTTTTGTTTTTAATGTCCCTTCTTGCTAATTTAAAACTTGGTAACCTTAGGGGTGCCTGGGTGGCTCAGTTGGTTAAGTGTCCAACTTTGGCTCAGGTCATGGTCTCATGGTTCATGGGTTCGAGCCCTGCATTGGGCTCTCTGCTATCAGCAGAGAGCCTGCTTCAGATCCTCTGCCCCTCTCTCTCTGCCCCTCCCCTGCTCACGCTCTCTCTCAAAAATAAACATTAAAAAAAATTTTAATCAAAATTGGTAAAATTGCAATTTTTTTAATTATAAAAGTTTATGAAATCAAAAAGAGAACCATTGATCTCTTCTAACCCTTACCTGACCCACGAATTCCCTCTGCAGCATCCCTAACAAGTTATGCAAGCCTCCAGTTGAACACTTACAGAGCCAGTAAGCTCACCTCCTCCCAAGATAGCATATTCCATCTTTTCACAGCTTTACCTATGAAAAAGCCTTACCTCAGCTCCACTTCCATGTCAAACAGCTGTTTGAAAGCTTCACTTTTTATTGCTTACTTTAGAATTCCCTGCCCTATGCCTTTTCCATAATAGTCACTTAAAAATATTTCTTAGTTGACATTCTCTAAAGGAATTTAAGTTTGATAGAAAATTATACCCTAGGATCCTACTATGCAAAAACATTTAGAGATGAGGCCTTTCCCTGCAGAAGGCCTATTTACAAAATAGGAGGATTAAAGGTTTGGGATGGGGGCGCCTGGGTGGCTTAGTGGGTTAAGCGTCCGACTTCGGCTCAGATCATGATCTCGCGGTCCATGGGTTCGAGCCCCGCGTCGGGCTCTGTGCTGACTGCCAGCTCAGAGCCTGGAGCCTGTTTCAGAGTCTGTGACTCCCTCTCTCTCTGACCCTCCCCTGCTCACGCTGTCTCTCTCTCTCCTAGAAATAAATAAAATATTAAAAAAAAAAAAAAAAGGTTTGGGATGGGATTTATATTGTTTTCCTTAGGTATTAATCCATACAGCATTAAACCCTTCCAAACTATCCTTTGAAAATTGCCTAAAAGCCCTGGGGAAATTATTATATTATTTTGTTCTAATTTAGTTGCATGGTTATACATATATAATATATACATATTACATACATCTATTATATATCTATAAAATTGCTTTAGGAGAAAAACAATAGGAGATAAAAAGTTGATAATGTGATATGATTATATTCATTTGTAATTTTGTGTTATGTCTTTTTCTGAAGCTGGGGCCTGAATTTTGGTGACCGAGGATATATTCGAATGGCAAGAAACAGTGGAAACCATTGTGGGATTGCCAGTTATCCCTCTTACCCAGAAATCTAGAGGATCTCTTCATCTTATAACGAGTCAGGAAAAGAAACACTTTCTCTTAACCTGCTATAAACCATAGAAATAAGAGAATCATGATCACTGTATATTTAATGTACTAACAAAACACATACTTTGACTTTTGTACTTTTTTAACCTCGAGTTATGGACAAGTTTGGCCACGTAAGTCACCATGTGTTATAGATACATCTGTACGAGAATTGGTCAACCTAAGACAATCTGTCATGTTTGTTTTGTCACTGTCTTATTTTACATGCTTTGTCTTTGTAAGTTCCCTGATGTCTTTTTGTAACGTGATGACATATAAATGCTTAATAAATATCTCATTTCATCTTTATATCATTACCACATGCCATTCTTTTCTTATCCTTAGGCAACTATCACAATCTATCATGAGAATGTAAATTGTAGTATGTTGGTGAAGGGCTTTGACCACTTTAATGGAAAATGTTACTAGGTTATTAAGGTCTCAGGGCTCAGATTGTATCTTTGCGTATTAAAGGATTCGATAATTTTTTTAAATAAATGATGTTAAGGTAGGCAAATATAGTAAAACCTTGGTTTGTGAGCATAATTTGTTCCAGAAACATGCTTGTAATCCAAACCAGTTGTATATCAAAGTGAATTTCCCCATAAAAAATAATGGAAGTTTAGATGATTCATTCCACATCCCAAAACTATTCATATGAAAACTATTATAATAATGTAATATAATATAAAATAATAAAGAAAATACAAAATACAAAATTACAAACATAAAAAATAAGCAAATTAACCTGTACTTGCCTTCAAAACTTTTGTGGCTGGTGTGAGGGAGACAAGAGAGAGGAGGGTTAATGTGCAGGACGACTTTCACTATCACTAATGAAATTACTGCCTTCCATTGGCTCAATGGGATCTTTTACTGCATGCGGGCCATTGTATACCTTTACAATATTGACTACAGTACAGTATTCATAAACTCTTGTTAATGTATTTAATGTAGCTGGCAATAAGGCAGCAGAGGAAAGGGTCTGTATCTACAGGCAGCCTGACCTAGAATGCAGGAAAACATTCCTAAGCTTACTCTTGTATGGAAAAACAAAGGACTGTCCACAGGTGCTTTGAAGTGACAAAAAATAGGGGCACCTGGGTGGCTTAGTCGGTTAAGCGTCCGACTTTCGCTTAGGTCATGATCTCGCGGGTTCGTGGGTTCGAGCCCCGCGTCGGGCTCTGTGCTGACTGCCAGCTCGGAGCCTGGAGCCTGTTTCAGTCTGTGACTCCCTCTCTCTCTGACCCTCCCCTGTTCACACTGTCTCTCTCTCTCTCCTAGAAATAAATAAAATATTTAAAAAATATATATATATATTAGTGCCAGTTGTGGGCACCTTCCAACATTCTGAAAAATCACTGATTTCTGCCAGATGCTGAGGCCTGAGACCAAGCATCCGAGCATGGGAAATGATCACCTACAATCTCATGAGAGAGAGAGAGAGAGAGAGAGAGAGAACCATTGGCTCAATTGAGATCATGTGACATTCTGTATCATATACTACTCGTACTGCAAGACATCGCTTTGTTTATCAAGTCAAAATTTATTAGAAATGTTTGCTCGTCTTGCAGAACATTCACAGAGCAAGTTACTCGCAACCCAAGGTTTTACTGTACTTAAGAGACAATCTGTTTTCAAGCACTTTGGAAGAACCATTTTAATAATCAACAACAAATATACTAATTCAAATTATTTTTACCCAGTCATTAGCAATTTGGCGAGAACCTTTTGGCGGCAAATAATTCAGTCAACCTGTATAAAATAACCAAGGTGCATCTCTTTTAAAATATTCCATTACTGATATTTTTATCTAATTCCGATTGAACTTCCTCTCAACTGCTCTGGAATAGTAGGCAGGTTCTGAAGATGCAGCAAGAACTCTGAATTTTGCAAGTTCATGCTTATGACATGAAAAATGTGTGGGATGATATAATTAGTTTATCTTAAAATGAATTTTTGGTTCCCTCTCTGTAAAAAGCATTTTATTTTATTCCATTTTTTAATTTTTTAAAATATGTTTATTTATTTATTTAGAGAGAGTGAAAGATAGAGAGTGAGTGGGGAAGGGACAGAGAGAGAGGGAGACAGAGAATCTGAAGCAGGCTCCAGGCTCTGAGCTTCAGCACAGAGCCTGACCTGGGGATCGAACACGCTAACCGTGAGATCATAACCTGAGCCAAAATCAAGAGTGGGTCACTTAACCAACTGAGTCATCCAGGCACCCCAAGACCATTTTAAAGAGCAAGGATTGCTAATTATCAAAACAAGAACATAATATATGACTATCATTAAAAGTGTAGAGAAACACTGTAATTAAAAAGTATTTAGTCAAGAGGTGTCTAGCTGGTTTAGTCCTTAGGGCATGGGACTCTTGACCTCAGAGTTGTGAGTTCATGCCCCATGTGGGTTTAGAGCTTACTTTTAAAAAATAAGAAAAATCAGAATGTTTATTAAATATATATGTGTACATACACATAGTTGATTATTCTTCAGTTTCTATTTTGCCCACAATTTTTCAAGTACTGTAAGTGGAACAAAAACACAGGTTTTAACTTTTGTTAAGTCTGATGAAGCCTATAAACACTTTTTCAAAATAATGTTTTTAAGTGCAAAAAATAAAACATATAGGATTACAAAGGAAACCAGTTTTATTAAAATACAGTTATTAAGGGGCACCTGGGTGGCTCAGTCGGTTAAGCGTCCGACTTCAGTTCGGGTCATGATCTCGCGGTTCGTGGGTCGAGCCCCGCATCGGGCTCTGTGCTGACAGCTAGCTCAGAGCCTGGAGCCTGCTTCAGATTCTGTGTCTCCCTCTCTCTCTGACCCTCCCCTGCTCATGCTGTCTCTATCACTCTCTCAAAAATAAATAAAAAATAAAATAAAATAAAATAAAGAAATACAGTTATTAAAATGTTAAAATACAGGGGCATCTGGGTGGCTCAGTCGGTTAAGTGTCCAACTTCACCTCGGGTCATGATCTTACAGTTTGTGAGTTCGAGCCCCGCATCAGGCTCTGTGCTGACAGCTCAGAGCCTGGAGCCTGCTTCCAATTCTATGTTCCCATCTCTGCCTCTCTCCTGCTCGCACTCTGTCTCTCTCTCTCTCTCAAAAATAAATAAAGCATTAAAAAAAGCATTTTTAATGTTAAAATATATATTTTTGCCATAGTAATATGTATACTTCTTTATAAATGCATTAAATAATAAGAGTTAATAACTATCTTAAATTTGAAGTAGTGATGAGTATAAATGATATTTGAAAGACATCTGCAGAAACTATAATGTGATATGAAAATATCTAACTTTTCTTTTGATGATAAAGTTACAAGTATTGCTAATATTATTGTTTTATGGACTATATTCAGAATTGAAGGAAATAATAACTTTCAGTTAGAGGTTAGTAAAAATAAAGATGTAATATTTTTCCCATACAAATTCATAATTTCTCTGAATTCTATCCATGGAGCCTTTAGATGTCTTGGATCCCAGGTAAAGAACCCTTGAACTAAATAAGCAGAGTAAGGAAATATTTAACAAAGATCTTTATTCTATGTGCAACATAAAGGGAATTTTTTAACAATTAGTACTTTCAAACTTACAGAAGTAAACAACTGTATAGTTTTAAAAAATTTTTAAATTTGGGGTGCCTGGGTGGCTCAGTCAGTTAAATATCTGACTCCTGATTTTGGCTCAGGTCATGATTTCACACTTCGTGGGTTGAAGCCCTGAAATGGGCTCTGTACCGACAGCATGAAGCCTGCTTGGGGATTCTCTCTCTCTCTCCCCGTCTCTTGGCCCCTCCCTCCCTCTCTAAGTAAATAAATAAACTTAAAAAAAATAAAAAATTTAAAACAAAAAAAGAAGCTTAAGATTAAATTTATCCTGGAACACCTGGGGGGCTCAGTTGGTTAAGCATCTGACTCTTGATTTTGGCTCAGGTCATGATCTCAGGGTCGTGAGATCATGCCCCAAGTTGGCTCCACGCTCAGCATGGAGATTCTCTCTCTCTCCGACTCTCCGCTCCTACCCTTCTATTTCTCCTTCCCTCCCCCTACCCAAAAGAAATTTCTAAAAGAACAGAATAAACTTATTCTGGAGCCTGTATATAGGGATGATTTGAAGAAAATAAAAAGAAGGCTACTACCTAGAAAGTACTACAGTAAGTACATATGTGAGGTGATATAAAACCCTGGACACCTTTAGCAGCCATGAAAAAGAAAAAAAAAATATCTAAAAAAAAACACACAACAAGCAAACATAGGAGTCACAGTAAAAGTTGACAAAACTTTTAACTGGATATGAAAGGTAAAGAAACAAGGATTTAAACATTGCAGAACTAGGAGTCCACTGGACAATGCCACTAAGAACGTGCAAGAAAACTATGAAGACAAAGACATATTATTTCCTTGGATAAAATGATTTTTTTTTTTTTACTGTTCTCTAGATGAGAATCTTGATGATGCTTCAAATATGCATACTCTAAGTTACCAGATATATGATCTATATATATATATATCAGAACATGTCCATCTTTAAAAATGAAAATACTCCTTCCTATCTGTTAGTCTTTGAGCAGAGGCAGCATAACACACTTACACATGGAAAGAGACCAGTTCATTCATACAGAAAATTCTTTTTAAAATCATTTTTTTTTCATGTTTTATTTATTTCTAGGAGAGAGAAAGAGAGACAACGTGAGCAGGGGAGGGTCAGAGAGAGAGGGAGTCACAGACTGAAACAGGCTCCAGGCTCTGAGCTGGCAGTCAGCACAGAGCCCGACGCGGGGCTCGAACCCACGAACCGCGAGATCATGACCTAAGCGAAAGTCAGACGCTTAACCAACTAAGCCACCCAGGCGCCCCCATACAGAAAATTCTAATGAAGGATTTTCTGCACACCATGCTCTGCAAAGTATTAGCAAACCACAGCTTATTCCAAGGGTGGTGGGTGGGGATGAGGGCAAGGGTTAAATAAGTAACCAAATAAATAGAGATGATTTTTAACACTGAAAAATAACATTTAAAAAAATGAAAACAGGGACGCCTGGGTGGCTTAGTCGGTTAAGCGTCCGACTTTCGCTTAGGTCATGATCTCGCGGTTCGTGGGTTCGAGCCCCGCGTCGGGCTCTGTGCTGACTGCCAGCTCAGAGCCTGGAGCCTGTTTCATCTGTGACTCCCTCTCTCTCTGACCCTCCCCTGCTCACGCTCTCTCTCTCTCTCCTAGAAATAAATAAAACATTAAAAAAAAAAAAAGAAAACAAAGCAATCCTTAAAAGACATAACTACTCAGGATGAATCGATGTATCTTTACTTAAATGCCCCCTCCCCCATTCATTCTCCAACCAACAACCAGAGTGATGATGAAGAAATATAAATTTGATGCTATCTTTCCCAATCATAAGCATTCAATAGCTCCCATTATACCTAAAATAAAACACAAATTCCTTAACATTGACTAACAAATCCTGGTTTTCCTATCTCATCTGGAGTCAGTTTTCCACATTTGCTATGCACTAGCCATCCTGGCCTTCCTTCCGTTTTTGAAGTTCTTCTTATACCAGGGCCTTGCAAATGTTTTTCTCCCTGCCCATCATACTTGACCACCACACTCTTCTTCTCATAACTTCCACTCATCCTTCTGGTTGTAACTTAAACATCATTTCCTTAGAGAAGCCTTCCATGGCCCACATTCTCATGTAAATTGCTTCTCCACCTTTGACCCTCATTGAATCCAGTGTTTTTCTTTCATACCACTTATATCAAATGATAATTATATACATATTTATACTTATTTGTATAACATCTCTCTCCTTCATTAGATCATAGGCTCAACTATGGCAGACATCAGACTCTTGTTTGCCACTTTGTAACATACTGTTATTGTACATAGCACAGCACCTGCCTTAAAGTAGTCTGTCACTGAGGTGCCTGGGTGGCTCAGTCAGTTAAGCGTCCGACTTCAGCTCAGGTTGTGATCTCACGGTTCGTGGGTTCGAGCCCCATGTTGGGCTCTATGCTGACAGCTAGCTCAGAGCCTGGAACCTGTCTTCGGATTCTGTGTCTCCCTCTCTCTGACCCTCCCCTGCTCATGCTGTCTCTATCTCTCTCTCAAAAATAAATAAAACATTTAAAAAAATTTCTTAAAGTACTCTGTCGCTATTTGTTGAAAGAAAAAATACACGAGTGATGGATGAATGCAAATGAATAACGAGCATATTATAAGTGTTAGAAGTAAAACTATGTCCTAATAGTTCTTCCACAGTGATGGAAATCTAAAACTTGTAGAAACTATTTTAAAACTTCTTTTAAGATTTAGGGGCACCTGGGTGGCTTAGTCGGTTAAGCGTCCGACTTTCGCTTGGGTCGTGATCTCGCGGTTCGTGGGTTCGAGCCCCGCGTCGGGCTCTGTGCTGACTGCCAGCTCAAAGCCTGGAGCCTGTTTCAGAGTCTGTGACTCCCTCTCTCTCTGACCCTCCCCTGCTCACACTGTCTCTCTCTCTCTCCTAGGAATAAATAAAACATTTTTAAAAGAAAAATATTTTCTTTAAATAAAAAATAAAAAAAATAAAACTTCTTTTAAGATTTAAAGGAATCTAGGGGCGCCTGGGTGGCTTAGTCGGTTAAGCGTCCGACTTTCGCTTAGGTCATGATCTCGCAGTTCATGGGTTCGAGCCCCGCGTCGAGCTCTGTGCTGACAGCCTGGAGCCTGTTTCAGAGTCTGTGACTCCTCTCTCTCTCTGACCCTCCCCTGCTCACGCTGTCTCTCTCTCTCTCTCTCCTAGAAATAAATAAAACATATTAAAAAAAAAAAGATTTAAAGGAATCTAAAAAAAACTTTTTTAAAGGAACCTATTATTCAAAACTTTCTCTTCCTTCTTCCCTCTCTCTTTCTTCTCCCTCCTAGGCCTATACTTCAACCCAGATTTTGTTCCTCCTCCTTTCTACTTCACTGAGATAAAGTTAAAAAAAAATTAATGAGATTGCTTTAATAAAACAGTAAGCTGGGTTACCTGGGTGGCTCAGTCAGTTAAGCAACCAACTGTAGATTTCAGCTCAGGTCATGATCTTGTGATTCTCAGGATCGAGCCCTGAGTCAGGCTCCTTACTGATAACCTGGAGCCTGGTTGGGATTCTTTCTCTTCCTTTCTCTCTGTCCCTCCCCCATTCACGCTCACTGTCTCTCTCTCCCACTCAAAATGAATAAAAATAAATTTAAAAAAAAACACTAAGCTAAAATTTTATAATATTCAGGTAGCAGTTCCTGGAGTTGGTTGGTTGCTGAATTTTTTTTTTTAGTACAGCTAATACATTCACATGGCTCAAAAATAAAAAAGTATTGTAGGGGAGGAAGAAAATATTGTTTTCCTACTACCCTCCTAGGTTCTCTAGCTGAAGCCCAGTAAATTCGACTGCAATAGAAAAGCATACAGATCTATTTAATATAAGTTTTACATGACACAGGAACCTTCATAAGGAAATGAAGACCAGGAAAAATAAATTTGACTGTTTTGTTTTTTTTAATTTTTTAATGTTTATTTTTGAGAGAGAGAGACCGCACATAATCATGGTAGGGGCAGAGAGAGAGAGGGAGACACAGAATCTGAAGCATGCTCCAGGCTCTGAGCTGTCAGCACAGAGCCCAACGTGGGGCTCGAAGTCACGAACCAGGAGATCATGACCTGAGGTGAAGTCGGAAGCTTAACTGACTGAGCCCCCCAGGCACCCCATGAATTTGATTGTTTTTATACTATGTTTGATGAAGAATGGAAAGTCCTAGAAAAGTGAGATAGGATAAAAGGGAATGAGCTAATGGTACTGAACTACAGGTATCTTACCAACGCCTGTTCATTTGGATTTCTCTTGGCATCCCTTCATCTTTGGAGATAAGGATGCTCCTTTCCTTTAGGCTTAGGGAGAGTACCTCTCACATGAAGGTCTTACAACATCCTTCAAAGGAAGAGAAGAAGGTCAGAGAGTCCTTCTGCCACCACTGTTTCTAGGTACTGGTTCAGGGGAAATGGGACAGATAAAGAGAATCCTTCCTGCACCTGCCATTCTCAAAATCCTTCACTTAAAAAATCAATATGCTGGGGCATCTGGGGGGGCTCAGTCAGTTAGGCGTCCAACTTCGGCTCAGATCATAATCTCATGGTTTATGGGTTCGAGCCCCGCTTCAGGCTCTATGCTTTATATTCTGTCTCCCCTCTCTCTCTGCCCCTGCCCTGCTTCTGTCTCTCCCTCAAAAATAAATAGGCATTAAAAAAAAATTCTAGGGGCTCCTGAGTGGCTCAGTTGGTTAAGCATCAACTTTGGCTCAGGTCATCATCCACGGTTGGTGAGTTTGAGCCCTGCCATCAGGTTCTGTGCTAACAGTTCAGGGCCTGGCCTGCTTCAGATTCTGTGTTTCCCTCTCTCTCTGCCCCTCCCCCATTCACACTCTGTCTCTCTCAAAAAATAAAAAATAAACATTAAAAAAATTTTTAATTCAATATGCCAATGTGCCATATTTTGGGGTAGCATGTTCTGACCCCTGTCAGTATATAATGTCAATTCCCATTATGTTCAGTCGTACTGTGCAAATAATACCACAAACACTGAATTATTGAATATTGAACCGTTGCTTCTGAGGGAAATACAGGGTTACATTCCTGTGAGCACCTGGTCACAACATTTTCATTAACTGATTAATGTAACATCTCATTTTATGTGTGTTTCTGTTTAAGACACTTTATTCAATATATTTTGTGGATATCATTACCACTGAACTCACAGTCAACAGCACTGTAACTCATGTCTGAACAAACCTTATCCAACACATGTATTCTCCCTGTAAAGCTTTCTTATGTTTAGATAGCACTTCAACACTATCCATTTTAAACAGCAAGATCACACACACACACACACACACACACACACACACACACACACAAAAAGAGAAGAGAGAAAGCGAGAAAGGTAAAAAAGAAACAAAAAGTCACCTCAATGCAAAGACATGGTACTAAACAGAGCACAAAAAGAACATGTGTTTACAACACGAGAGCTAACACAAGACAGCAGAACATCATCTTGTTCAACCTCAGTTGGGAATGTGTGTATAGAAATACTCAAAAAAATTTTTACCACTTTGAACATGTCTGCAAATGAATGCAAAAGCATTATATTGAATTGTTTTTTTAATTTGGAGGTTATAAATTAATTTTAGTAGCTGGGCAATTTTACTGTTACAAAGTCCATGAATAATGACAATTGACTATATATATACAACATATATATACAACAGTGAAAAATGTATATCCCATTCCTTTCCCCTAAAGGCTCAGATCCTTCCTCCTTAGACATAACCACTCTTAAGAGTTTCTTGTATATCTTTCTAGAATTTATTATGCATAAACAGGCAACTTAAACATATTTGTGTTACTTTTTTATCATTAATTTTTTTTCGAAAAAGAGAGAGCATATAAGTGGGGGAAAGGGGCAGAGGGAGAGACAGAGAGAGAGAGAGAAAAAGAGAGAGAGAGAGTCTTAAGCAGGCTTCAGCATGAAGCCCAATGCAGGGCTTGATTCCATGACCCTGGGAATCATGACCTGAGCTGAAATCAAGACTTGGCCGTCCAACTGACTGAGCCACCCAGATACCCCTAATTTTTTATCATTAATTTTGAAGGCATCAAGACTATGCCACAGTGGCATAAGGATTACCATGAACTAAAGACATTTGAAAATCAATGGATGTGGGAAGAGGCTTTCTCTCCATTCCCCTTCTTTCCCTAAAAGCTAAGCTTTCCAAAAGAACTGAACTGTCCTGAATCACCTCCCAAGGAGTTTCACAACAGGGTAAGATTAACTCTTATTATAAAGACAGGAAGTCAGCACAAGTCAACACCTGGATAAGAAATCACCTCAAGAGACAGTGCTATAAAACTATCATATATCCCATCTATTCCCCTAAGGGCCCATTTATTTTTCCTAGAAGTCTTATGTTCTCCCGTAAGTGCCCCTCTATTCCTCCCAATCCCCTATTAAGATGGTATGTGGGGCGCCTGGGTGGCTCAGTTGGCTAAGCGTCTGACTTCAGCTCAGGTCATGATCTCACGGTTCATGGGTTCATGGGTTCAAGCCCTATGTCAGGCTCTGTGCTGACAGCTAGCTCAGAGCCTGGAGCCTGCTTCCAATTCCAACTCCCTCTCTCTCTGACCCTCCCTGCTCACGCTGCCCTCTCTCTCTCTCTCAGAAATAAATAAAACATTAAAAAAAAAAAAAAGATGGTATGTAAACTCCAAAATCTAACTACATCCTCTAGTCACATTTCTTTGTGAACTGCTGTGCATATGTACATATTTACATTTGTTTTTCCCTCTTGCTAAGCTGTCTGTTGTCCATTTAAATTGCAAATCCCCAAGTACAGAATCTAATAGGATACAGGAAGGGGCGCCTGGGTGGCTCACTTGGTTAAGTGTCTGACTCTTGGTTTTGGCTCAGGTTGTGATCTCACAGTTTGGTGAGTTTGAGCCCCAAGTCGGGCTCTGTGCTGGCAGCATGAAGCCTGCTTGGGATTCTTTCTCTCCCTCTCTCTCTCTCTCCCCGTCACTCTCTCAGCCCCTCCCCCACTCATGCTGTCTCTGTCAAAATAAACTCAAAAAAAATTAAGATGATACAGAAAAAGATTTTCCTCCCAATTTCAAACAGCAAATAATAAATTGTACAAAAATTGATCCATGGGGCACCTGGGTGACTCAGTCAGTTGAACACCTGACTCTTGATTTAAGCTCAGGTCATGATCTAATGGTTTCTGATATTGAGCCCTGCATTAGGCTCCACACTGTCAGGACAGAGCCTGCTTGGAATATTCTCCCTCTCTCTCTACCTCCTCCCCAACTTGTGCGTGTGTGTGCATGCACACACTCTCCCTTTCTCAAAATAAATAAACATTTAAAAAAATGATCCGCATATATAGATAAGTGTATCTGGGCAGTATTTGTGTCATGTAAACAAGAACTTATCAATTTCTAGGTAGCAAAAATGTTATGTTCTCTAAAGTATGTACCTAGTAGCTGTTACCAAACAATTCAGAGGCACATTCAAAATAGTACTACGATTAACACTAAGCATAACTAAAGGTCGTTTGTATTATAGCATCTTTAAAAGCTTAATATCCCATTCTCTTAACCAATATTTTAAAAATCAGTAACCTTTTTTAAAATTTTTTTTACTAGTAGTTTATTGTCAAGTTGGTTTCCATATAACACCCAGTGCTCATCCCCACAAGTGCCCCTCTCGGTGCCCATCTCCGCCCTCCCCCCCCACATCCATCAGTCCTCAGTTTTTGTCAGCATTCAAGAGTCTCTCATGGTTTGCTTCTCTCCCTTTCCCCCACCATTTCCTCCCTTCTTCTCCCCCATGATCCTCAGTTAAGTTCCTCCTAATCCTCCTATATGTGCAAACATATGGTATTTGTCCTTCTCTGCCTGACTTATTTCGCTCAGCATAACACCCTCAAGGTCCATCCATGTTGCTACACGTGGCCAGATTTCATTGTTTCTCATTGCCATGTAGTATTCCATGGTATAGATAAACCACATCTTCTTGATCCATTTGTCCGTTGATGGACACTTAGGCTCTTTCCATGTTTTAGCTATTGTGGAGAGTGCTGCTATGAACAAAATCAGTAATCTTTTAAAATCAGTGATAATTCTTTTAACTGTCTCTTCTAGTATTTACCTTCAGATTTCTAATATGTCTGTATGCTATTTTTTAAAGTTTATTTGTTTATTTTGAGAGAAGGTGTGAGCAGGGAAGGGACAGAGAGAGAAGGAGAATCCCAAGCAGACTACACAATGTCAGCACAGAGCCCAATGAAGGGCTCAGTCTCACAAACCATGAGATCATGACCAGAGCCGAGATCATGACCTGAGCCGAGATCAAGGGTTGGACACTTACCTAACTCATCCACTGAGGCGACCCTGTATTGCTATTTTTAATCATGTCTACTGACTATTATGGTAATCGATGTTTTAAATGTCTTGCCCCAACACCACCCGGGTCTCCACTCTCGTCCTCAAAGTATAGTCAGTGATCTAGTTGGTGAAATCAGTAACTACCGATTGCATTGAAAACGTTCAGAACACAGCACCCCAAAACATGCTGGTCTGGCATATTGACTATGCTGAGTTAAAAGCACTTGAAACACAGCAGCTGCAAGAAGGACATTCTGATTTTCCTTCTTTTTGTTAAAAACAAGAGAGAAAATTCCCTTGTGAAAAATATCCTCCCCATATCAGAAGGAAAGAGAAATTCTTGTCACCAAGGACATGCAGTGAAGGCCAAGATCAATCTGTACAAACAAACCTTGTTAACCTAATCCCGTATCACTTGACTCATTCAACTGCTCCAGCCAGAGCCCATTCACCTAGTCACATTTGCACAATTTATTATTCTTTTTCCAATTCAGTATAGAAGCATTCAACTCTGATTCTTTAGGTCTTTACTTTTCTTGTGAAGACTCCCAGGTACGTGTAAATAAGATAGAATTAAAACTTGCACGTTTTCTCCTGTTAATCTGTCTTCTGCCAGTTAAATTCATAGGTCCAACCAGAGACCCTAACAAGGCAGAAGAGAAATTATTCCTCCCCTACAGCATGATTCTGATTCTGTGACTGAAGATGAGCTATTTACTTTTTCATATTTCTTTTCTTTTTTCTTTTTTTAAATATTTTTATTTATTTCTAGGAGAGAGAGAGAGAGCATGAGCAGGGGAGGGTCAGAGAGAGGGAGACACAGACTCTGAAACAGGCTCCAGGCTCTGAGCTGGCAGTCAGCACAGAGCCCGACGCGGGGCTCGAACCCACGAACCACGAGATCATGACCTAAGCAAAAGTCGGACGCTTCATCGACAAAGCCACCCAGGCACCCCTCATATTTCTTTTCTATAGTTGTTAATAACGCATCTGACTGTTGATCTTGGCTCAGGTCATGATCTCAGGGTTCTGTGAGTTAGAGACCCATGCCGGGCTCTGCACTGACAGTGTGGCGAGGAGCCTGCTTTGGATTCTGTCTCTCTCTCTCTCTCTCTCTCTCTGTCCCTGCCCTGCTCCTGTTCTCTCTCTTTCTCTCAAAATGAATAAGCTTTTTAAAAAATAAGTAAAACAGGAGTAATACTTAACGTCTTCTTCACAAGGCTCTTAGAGGAAGCAAATTAGGAAAAAGAAGAATAAGACCGTGAATTTGAAAGCCATTTGTAAACTTGACACGTGAGAGAACTATAAAGCAAAATAATTATTATTAAACCAGGGTATTTGAAAATTGAACTTGCATGGAGCCCAACGGGGAGCTTCAACACCAGATCCTGAGATCAAGACCTGAGCTACAGGGGCGCCTGGGTGGCTTAGTCGGTTAAACGTCCGACTTTTGCTTAGGTCATGATCTCGTGGTTCGTGGGTTCGGGCCCCGCGTTGGGCTCTGTGCTGACGGCTAGCTCAGAGCCTGGAGCCCGTTTCAGTGTCTGTGACTCCCTCTCTCTCTGACCCTCCCCTGCTCACGCTGTCTCTCTCTCTCTCTCTCTCTCTCTCCTAGAAATAAATAAAACATTTAAAAATAAATAAATAAATAAATAAATAAATAAATATATATATATATATATATATATATATATATATATATATATATATATATGGGGCCTGGGTGGCTTAGTCGGTTAAGTGTCCGACTTTCGCTTAGGTCATGATCTCGCGGTTCGTGGGTTCGAGCCTCGCGTCGGGGGCTCTGCCGGCTCGGAGCCTGGAGCCTGTTTCAGTCTGTGTCTCCCTCTCTCTCTGACCCTCCCCTGCTCACGCTGTCTCTCTCTCTCCTGGAAATAAATAAATAAATAAAACATTTTAAAAAATTAAAAAAAAAAAAAAAAAAGACCTGAGCTACAATCCAGAGCGATCCATCTCAACGGCCTGGGCCATCCAGGTTCCCCAAATATCGACTATTTTTTTACTGAAAACAAGATTCTAGCCTTCATTCCTCTGACCGACTTTGGGCAAATCTTCATACTGGGGTGGCTGCTTTCTAACCAGTGATGCAGACATATCCAAGTTAATGAATAATGGCGGTAAGTTTCTACTGATAACACAATTTATTTGGGTATGTAACAAACAAGAGTGCTATATGCACTCTTGACAATGTCCAACTACCTACCAGCTCTGAATTTACAGTTTCTAAATGAGGCATTAACTACATTAGTAGCCATCCACCGTCGCCACAGCCGGCGTAGAGGAAATATCTTAGTAGGGGGCTGTTTGAGCAACGGGTGTCCCGAAGGCACAGGAGACTAAGGTGGGAGTGCAATCAATACGTGGTAGATCGAATAACAAAATCGAACTTCGAAACCAATCGGAAATTAACAAGATTCATAATGGCGGCTGCGAACACGCGGGTATCCGGGGGAGAGCTACCCTTTTCGGGACGGCTCGGCACACGCCTTTACCTACCGTTACCTTTCCGGCAAGCCGGCCTCCCTCTGGCGGACGCGGGCTCCTCAGCCGGCTGGAGTTCCCAGCGCGCCCCGCGCGGCTCCTGGCGGGAAAGCGACGCGGGCATCACACGGCTGTGGTTGCGCCTCCGCCGGCGGCCGTTGAAGGAAGGCGCCTGCGCGTCGGGCAGAGCGCGCGCCGCCCCGTGCCAGGCTTCCCAGCGGCTGGCGCACTCTCGGACCTGACGTAATGTACTTGTTAGTTTGTCTTCTCTCCTGTTTGTGTGTGTCTTCTGTGTTTCCATCCTTTTTTCTATCGCCTCCCAACTGCTTTTAGGATTCTTAAAGTCTTAATGGTGAAACGGGGGGAGGGGGAGCGGCGGAAACGTCCGCCTGCTTATTTCTCACAAGGCGCCCTTGAGATGAGGTCCCCCGGCCCGTCTTGGCTTCGTCAGCCTCGATGACCGTAAACCGTCTCTTCTGAGACCTCTTCCAGTTGAATTGTCCGATTAAGAACGGGGCCGCTGGAACTAAAACATTAAACTTCCACGAAAATACCAGTTGTAATTGAGAAATGAGCCTCAGCCACAATGTGGAATGGTTTCCGTTGCCCGGTTGGGGCGGTTCCGCGGAGTCGGACGGTACGTTTTTCTCTCCAGAGCCATGGCTGAAGTTCAGTGAAGGAACGTTCTTCCATTCGGTCGTTCTGAAACTGTCAATGTGAAACAAACCTTAACGATTAAAGAGTTTGGCAGGGCCCGTTTTCCATACCTAATATCCACTCAACTGTGCAGGGCAGTCAGTACTTGAACACTGTGATTGGTTTATTTATGTATAATTTATTTACACGAAATTAATCACAATTTCTTTTTATTCACGTCAAGTTCTCTCTGCCATCACATGGAGCTGACTAGAATATTTGGGATATAAATAAGATCTGAAGTTAAAGCTTGTGTTTAGTTGGGGCGCCTGAGTGGCTCAGTCGGTTAGGCAACCGGCGTTGGCTCGGGTCATGATCTCAGGGTCAGTGGGTACAAGCCCTGCATCCGGCTCTGCCCAGAGCCTGTTTCAGATTCTCTCTCTCTCTCTCTCTCTCTCTCTCTTTTCTCACCCTCCCCTGCTCCCTCTCACTCACTCTCAAAAACAAATCAACATTTTTGGGGTGCCTGGGTGGCTTAGTCGGTTGGGCGTCCGACTTTGGCTTAGGTCATGATCTCGCGGTTCGTGGGTTCGGGCCCCGCGTCGGGCTTTGTGCTGCCTGCCAGCTCAGAGCCTGGAGCCTGTTTCAGTCTGTGACTCTCTCTCTCTGACCCTCCCCTGCTCATGCTGTCTCTCTCTCTCTCTCTCTCTCTCTCCTAGAAATAAATAAAAACATTAAAAAAAAATCAACATTTTTTAAATTGAAATAAATAAATAAATAAAGCTTGTGCTTGTGTCCCAAGGTTGAATTAAGAAAAAGACTTTATCAGAAGATGGCCACTGCACAATTACAGAGGACTTCCATGGTACGATTTCTTGTATTTAAAAATAATGTGGCTAATTTTATTCTTTCTTGAAGCCTCAAGCTGTTTTTATATTTGACCGTTAGAGTCAACTGTTTGGGGGTTTAATGGGATCAGGAAACTCCATGTTTTAAGACAGGAAGATATTTGCTAAACTATTTAGAGCCCATGGAGGAACCTGTTGGATGTTTGATGCATTGCATTACGTCTCTGGTTCGCGTCCAGTTTATAACAGGTGTTAATGAAATCTGTTGCTTTGATGAAATTCTCATTCATAGCCGTCCCATCTAAGGAAGTGTCCATGCCTCCCAAAGATAAAATTCGCATCTTTGCACTGTTCCTGTGTTACAATTTCCTGCTCAAGTCTAGTCAGTAACTAAAGAGAGAAGCGCTGTCGTCTGTCAGGGGTTATGCCCTTACAGACTGTTAACCTGCAAGGGGATCTTAAGAGGATTTTTAAGCCCTTTTTGCATTTCCCTTTAGGCTTCTCCCCTGAAAATCACCTTCCCATCTCAGAAACCACCCTGACTTTCTGGGCATTCTTAACCACTATGGTTAGAAATTCTTTGGGGAGGGAGCATGCTGATGCAAATGTAGATCTACCTGAAGTTTAGGAAGATGTTATTCTTAATAAATCTAAATAAAATGTTTTAATTTCCCTTTAGAGTGCATTGGTGTTTCCCAGTAAGATATCAACAGAGCAGCAGTCTTTAGTGTTAGTGAAGAGGCTCCTAGCAGTGTCAGTATCCTGCATCACCTATTTGAGAGGAATATTTCCAGAATGTGCTTATGGAACAAGATATCTAGATGGTAATGTTTGTTTTTTGTTTCCTTCAACTTCTTTCCTGTTGATGTTTAAACTTTCTTCAAACGTGGCGTCTTTGTTTTGGCTTGCTTTAAGACTGTGTACATTTTTGCCGAGAGGTCTTTTTTAATAATAGCTTTATTGAGATGAAAATCACATACCTGACAAGAATTCACTCACTTCAAGTGCACAATTGAATGATTTCTCGTATATTCAAGTTGGTGTGCAACCATTCCCACAGCTAATTTTAGAACGTTTCATCACCCCAGAAGGAAATTCCATACGCACTCTTAAGTCCCTCTCCCCTTTCCCCCACCTCCCCAGTGCTAGGATTCCACCAATCTGCTTTCTGTCTCTATGGGTTTGCCTTTTCTGGACACTCCCTATAAATGGAATCTTCCAATATGTGGTCCTTTGTGACCAGCTTCTTTCACTTACGTTTACGAGATTCATCCATATGGTAACAGGAATCAGTACTTCATTCTCTTTTATGGTTAACTAATATTCTACTATATAGCTATATCACATTTATCTGTTTCATCAGTTGATGAATGTTTGTTCCAGTTGTTTACACTTTTTTTAGCTATTATAAATAATGCCACATTAATGTACACGTTTTTGTGTAGGCTGTGGTTTTTAAAAAGTGTATTCAATACCTTTGGAAGCACTTAATCATAAAATTCTTCCTTAGTTTCTCAAGATTAATTTCACCTGACATTACTCTCATAATGATGAAGTAGGTAGGTAAAAACATTATTTATAGCTTTGTATAGTAGTAGTATATGTTCTGTGTTCATTTTGGAAGTAAAAAGAATACAGCCTATTTATACTGCAGTAATAATTCATTACCCAGCACATAATATGTCCCTAAATTTTGTGTGCCCACTATATGCTGGGGAATATGTTCAGCATTATATGGATTATAGCTTGTTAATTCATATTACAGGCCTGTGAGTTAGATGTTATCCCTATTTTTCAGATAAGAAACCCAAGACATACAGAGATCTTAGTCCTTTCCATTGTATCACCTTTTGCTTCCTTGCAGGTCTCTCTCTCTCACAGCCAGTTAACTTCTTGGCCTTTTACAAGAATTTAATTGGGATACAGGCCCATGCAAATACTCTTGGATAATGATGGCGTGAGGGGATTATATCTAACTTCAAGTATTTTATAGCTTTTAAAAATTAAATTTTTTCTACCCATCAACATGTATCCTAATCATTTTGATATATTATAATAAGGATAATTTTATAAGGATCATTTTATAATAAGGATAAAAAGATTATTTGTTTCCATAAAACCTTTCTTCTTTTAAATTATATTAATACCAGGGGCGCCTGGGTGGCTTAGTTGGTTAAGCGTTCAACTTTCGCTTAGGTCATGATCTCGCGGTTCATGGGTTCGAGCCCCGCATCGGGCTCTGTGCTGACTGCCAGCTCAGAGCCTGGAGCCTGTTTCAGTCTGTGACTCCCTCTCTGACCTTCCCCTGCTCACGCTGTCTCTCTCTCTCTCTCTCTCTCTCTCCTAGAAATAAATAAAACATTAAAAAAAATTATATTAATACCAATCATCTGGAAATTCATTGCCATTTAATAATATATCTCTAATACACAGCGGATGGAAAAAAATCTTCACTTAAATTTCTAGCTGCTTGGGACACCTGGGTGTCTCAGTTGGTTAAGCATCTGACTCTTGATCTCAGCTCAAGTCTTGATCTCAGAGTTGTGAGTTCAGGCCCTTTGTTGGCCTCCGCACTGGTCATAAAGCCTACTTAAAAAATAAAATAAAATTTCTAGTTGATTACTAATCTTAAGTAGTTCTATCATTTTTTCTTTAGATCTTTGTGTCAAAATTCTGAGAGAAGATAAAAACTGTCCAGGATCTACACAGTTAGTAAAGTGGTGAGTAAAAGATTACCTAATGATATAAAATTATTTTTCTCTTAAATCACATTTTTTTGTCCCTTGAATACCTTTCATTGTTTAACCCAATTTTAGTCATTCCCCTTTTAACATTAGACACCATTTTTGTAGGTCTTTGGATCTTTGCATTAAAATTTTTCTTTTATTTTAAAGAAATTAAAATTCTGGCACAGTAGGTAGAGCATTTGACTTTCATCTCGGAGTTGTAAGTTTGAGTCGTATATTAGGTGTAGAGATGACTTTAAAAAAATAAAATCTTAGGGGTACCTGGGTGGCTCAGTTGATTGGGCATCTGATTCTTGGCTTCTGCTCAGGTCATGATCTCATGGTTTGTGAATTCTAGCTCTGCGTCAGGTTCTGTGCTGACAGCATGGGAGCTACTTGGGATTCTCTCTCTCTCTCTCTCTCTCTCTCTCTCTCTCTCTACTCTGCCTCTCTTCACCTCTCTCTCTCTCACACACACACAGTAGATAAATAAACTTAAAAAATAAAATCTTTTTTAAAAGGGAGCTTTTTTTTTTTTTTTAAGTAAGCTCCTTGCCAAATGTGGGGCTTGAACTCACAACCCTGAGGTCAAGAGTTAGATGCTCCCTGAACTGAACCAGCCAGGCACCCCAAGGAGGGCACTTTAATAAAGAAAATTTTGTAGTAGTTAGTAATGAGATAATATGGAGACTTATAGAATTATTTTCTGGAAATTCATTCAGTCTAAAAATGAATATTTCATTATTTTTTAGGATGCTAGGATGCTATGATGCTTTACAAAAAAAATACGTAAGTGAATATCTCGTTATCTTTTTTTCTAAAGCTTATACTCTGTAAATGTAACAGCAGTTGCCACAAAGTAAAATGTTAATTTAAACTAATTCAGGCATTGGCCAGGCCAAATTACTGAAAAGTTTGAACATTTGAATATTTTAAAGACTAATATTCAACTCAATTTAAAGCCAATAGAATTAATAGTTAACAAATTTTGCCAAGCTAGCCTTAGTTGTTAACACTTGGTTGTATTAAGAACACTTATTAACTTGCAAAAACTTAAAGAATTAAAAGGTCTTTTAAAATAGTTTATTAGTTTCATGTGCCTTCTACGATTTTGTTTATACTAATAATTTAATAAATTGTTTCTTCATGAGAGTTCAAAAATAAATGTCTATGTAGTCTAGGTTAAATTGTCACAAATTATAAATACGTGAAATTTCAATTAATAAGGGTTTACTATAGATCGTAAGCCTTTTTCTATACTTATGTTTATATCAGCATATATAAAGTCCCGCTCTAAACAAAATTGTAAAAAAGATAAAATTTTATCCATTGTCACTAACCTCCCTCATTAAGGCATCAAGTATTTAATACTCATTAAATATTGAGTGCCTGCTGTGTGCTAGACACATATTCTAGGTAGGAGCTGGGTGAGCTAACAGTGGTCAGCCAAACAAGAGAGTGCCTTCTACAGTGGGAAAACAGTCAATAAAACAAGTAAATCAGGTAATTTCCAATTGTGCTAAATGCCAATTAAATACTTATAAAAGTGTGTTGCAGATGGGGAGGTGGGGTAACTTTAGAGGGGATAGGAGCTTCTCTGAGTAAAGCTGAAACTTGATTGAGAAGAAACCAGCCACACATTGACTTTGGGAGAGAATATTCCTGTCAGAAGAGCAAATACAAAGAGTTGAGGGAAGTTTAGAGAGTTCAAGGAACAAAAAGAAAGCGAGTGTGAAAGGAATGCAGTGAGCAGTGGGGGAGGAGGAATGATTTAGAGGAGCCTGGAGAGGCGGGCAGGGCCTGTAGTTCAGGACTATGTTGATGAGGAGTTTGAATTTTATTTTAGGTACTCAAAAGTAGAAATGTGACATCATTTGATTTGTATTTTTAAATTAAAAATCATTGTGGCTGCTTTTAAGACAGTATCCTGTGGAAGGAGAGTAAGATTGGAATCAAGGAGAGCATTGCTTAGTCCATTAACGCAGTACTGGTGAAAAATCACTGTGGCTTAGTTAGACCAGGAGGCAGGGAGGGAAAGAAATGAAAAGATTCAGGATATGTTTGGCAGTAGACTGATTGGACTGTTGATGGACTGGTTGTGGAGTATAAGGAAAAGACCCAAATCAAGGATGACTCTTAGATTTTTGTCAGATTACATTAGTGGGTGATTTCCTATGATTCTCTATTCCTATGGTGTCCAAAGCCTCTTCCCTTTGTTAAATGAAGAGTCCTGAACCTTACTTTTCTCTTTTCAAAATCAGTTCTTATGTTGGTAAGGTTTAATGTGTTATTTCACAATATATACTTTCCTTGTAACTGGCAGAAATACCTATGTTTGCTTAAGTCATGAAACTTGAGTTTCCATCTTTAATAAGTCAATGAGAAATAGGTATTTGAGGGCACCTGGGTGGCTCAGTCTGTCAAGCGTTGGACTCTTGATTTCAGCTCAAGTCATGATCTCACGGTTGTGAGATTGAGCCACACATCAGGCTCAGGTTTAGGTATGGAACCTGCTTAAGACTTTCTCTCTCTCTCTGCCCCTCCCCCAGGTTGTGTGTGGATGGATCCCTCAAAAATTTTTTTAAAAATAGGTATTTGGGGGAATAGAGAAAGATATGTAACGTATTGCTTTATATACATATTTTCTGTAAGATTATTTCTTACTAGGAATACATGTTGAAATAAGAAAGAATAAGAAATAAGAAAGAATTCTTATGATCCATCATGAAAAAATATTTTATGGAGTAAAAGTAAGATTTTTGTTCTTTGTTATATTTCAGCTAAGGATGGTTGTTCTAGCTGTAAGTATTTTTAAATTGTACGTTCTTAAGATGTCAAATTTGGCCTTGCTTATTTAAATAACACTAAAACCATCAATTGATTATATTACTTTATTCAAGTAAATCTATTCAGTGGGAAAAAAGTAACAAACTAATATTTGGGGAGGTTATTTTGTATTTTGTTTGGCTGAATCCATGTAATCATTTAAATATCCAGTTTAGTTCTCCTTGACTACTTAGCCTTATATAACTCAATTATAAATTATTTTTAAATAGGTGTACACCAATCCAGAAGACCCTCAGGTAGGTGTGCTTAGGTTAGTAAAGAGACATAGTATCTCTAAAATCTAAAAATAACGAAATTATAGTAATATCCTGTGCTTTTACTTGTACTTCAATCAATACACTTTCACATATATTTTCACATTTGAACCTCGTAAAGGCTTTTTTAAGGTAAGACAAGGCTTGTATTGTTACCTTTAAACAGATTAATACACTTACTACCAGAGAGACTGTGGCCACTAAGCCAAAGCCATTAGAAATAACCTAAATCTCCTGATTTCTGCTTCTATATAATATTCTTTTTATAGAATTTTGAAAGGGGTTGACTTTGACAAAAATAAGATATTTATCCTTGCACTTTGGATATTCGTCCCAATTCAGTCACATCCACCTGTTCATCTGACTATGAAAGAAGGTATTACAAGAAATGACAGGGAAAACCAAACAAGAAACAAAGGGGAAAGATATATGGACTGCCTACTGTTATTAGGCTCTGTTCTTTGAAGCTTTATATGGATTATCTCATTTATTCATCATAACCTTCATGGGGTAACTACCATTATCATCTTCACTTTATCGATAAAGAAACCTAGATACTAGGTTTCTTGCTAAAGGTCACAGTGGCAGAACAAGAATTTGGACCTAAGAAGGCCAGTTCATGATCCTGGTGCTTAACTATGACACTGTCGCTGTTATAGTGTTTCATTCAGTCATGGAGAAGCAGCTGTTTTTAAAAAGAAAGAGTGGGGGTGCCTGGGTGGCTTAGTCGGTTAAGTGTCTGACTTTTGCTTGGGTCATGATCTCGCGGTTTGTGGGTTCGAGCCCCGCGTTGGGCTCTGTGCTGACTGCCAGCTCAGAGCCTGGAGCCTGTTTCAGTCTATGTCTCCCTCTCTCTCTGACCCTCCCCTGTTCACGCTGTCTCTCTCTCTCTCTCCTAGAAATAAATAAAACATTAAAAAAAAAAAAAAAGAGTGGATCTCCATTCCTATGTGAGCTCTGAAATATAAAGAAAGCAATAAAAAACAGCTTCAAGAGGGCTGGCAGTGTCTTTTCTTTGATACTCATGCCTGTAGTTAATGCTTAACATATGTCCATGGTGACAAAAATCATACAGGCAAATGCTGTGAATTAGTTGATTGTTCGGAAGCTAACTGTTCAGAAAATACTCATTTAGTTTCAGGTGTTTTATATAGTTGAATATTTTTTTCTTTCTGTAAAAGAGAAACCTTGTTGATTCACTAATATTTATTGAATGTTTGGTGTGCTAGACACTTTATAAAATGCTCTGCATAAATTATCTTATTTGTTAAATATTCATAAGCACCAATGAGATAGGTACTACTTTCAACCCCTTTTATTAGCTGAGGAAACTGAAACTTAGAAGGCTTAAATGACTTGCTTTTAGTTATGGTATAACAAGGATTTAAGCCCTGTGTTCAAGCCATTCTGCTAGAATAAGAGATAATGCTGCCCCTCTTACCTGCTTGCTAAGGAGTTCCTTTCTCTCATATATGAGATAGGTAGATAGATAGATAGATAGATAGATAGATAGATAGATAATAGATAGATCGACCAGATGTTCATTGGAATTAGTAGGGGAATGAACATCTCTCCAAGACTGATGTGCCAAATCCCAAACTAAGGGAATTATTAGGATTTAAAGGTTTCAGTGGATCAATAAGGATTAGCATGGCAGAAAAATTATTAAATCAGCAATCAGAGTCATACAAAAACTGTATGTAGCTACTTGGCTGCCTGTACTATAAATCACATACATAACTGCAATGTTTTCTGTTTAAGACAATTTCAGAATGTTACCAATTTAAGTTCAAGTACACTAATAATGGACCAATCATGGACTTCATAAGGTATGGTTTTATAGTTTTCTTTTTGTATTACAGATTACCACTTATTCATATTAATACTATATTGCTAAACTGCAGGATTAATTCTAAATATCTCAGACACCCCCAATTAACCATCAAGGAGTGGCTGTAAAAACATCCTTCGAGTAGCTACAAGCCCAGGTTCTGTGGCTACTTATAATTGTGAAACAGAGCCAAATGGTAGGAAAGCTATTGTATACTTCAGTGATTAGAAATGTAATTAAAATTCATCTCTTGTTTCCTTTAAATACCTTATATAAAATGCATATTAAATACAATTATTAGTTTATAATGTTATTAATAATGATACTGATTATATTACATTTTTAATAATAGTGACATTAAAACATTTTATGGTAACTTTCAACTTAGAAACTTAATGCTATAATAGGAATAAGAATCTCAAATAGTAAAATATGAAGTTATTAGAAGCCATAGATGTCATAAAAGAAATTAACATGTGATTCTCTTGTAGTAAAAACCAAAACAGTGATTCCAGCATGTCATCTGCTGATACCAAGAAAGCAAGTATTCTTCTCATCCGCAAGATTTATATTCTAATGCAAAATCTGGGACCTTTACCTAATGATGTTTGTTTGACCATGAAACTTTTTTACTATGACGAAGGTACTATTTGTAATACATCCTCTTGGTACTTGTTTTAGTATTGAAACAATTGGTTTCCATTCTAAATGACCTAAATTGTAATCTGTTTTTTGAAATGATAAAATTGTCATTAAATATCAGTATTTGAAAACGATAGATGAGAAAGAATAGACTTTCAAATGTACATAAGCTTCTCCAGTGACATGAACACATCCATACAAGGTACAAGCTCGCTCATAATTAAAGAAATAAAACAGTGAGCTGCTCCTTTTCTCTTACCAGAGAAGTAAAACATGTAAACCATTTCTTAGCAAGGGTATGGGGGAAAGTAGGCACTTTTATACATTCTTGAAGGAATGTATATAGGTGCAAGATTTTTAGAGGACATTTTGGCAGTATCAATTTTTTTTTTTAATTTTTTTTTAATTTATTATTTCTAGGAGAGAGAAAGAGTAAGCAGGGGAGGGTCAGAGAGAGAGGGAGTCACAGACTGAAACAGGCTCCAGGCTCTGAGCTGGCAGTCAGCACAGAGCCCGACGCGGGGCTCGAACCCACGAACCGCAAGATCATGACCCAAGCGAAAGTCAGATGCTTAACCGACTAAGCCACCCAGGCGCCCCTGGCAGTATCAATTTTTTAGATATGCATTCTCTTTAACCCAGAAACTCTATAGTTAGAAAAATATTTTGGGAATATACTTAACAGAAACATGCATACTTGTAGGAATACCATGCAAGCTATTATAAAGAATGTACTGGGGCCTGGGTGGCTCAGTCAGTTAAGCATGTGACTCTTGGTTTTGGCTCAGGTCATGATCTCACATGAGTTCGAGCCCCACAGTGGGCTCTGTGCTGACAGCATGGGGACTGCTTGGAATTCTCTCTTTCCCTCTCTCTCTCTGTCCCTTCTCCACTGACACCGTCTCTGTCTCAAAATAAGTAATAAGCTTAAAAAAAAAAGAATGTGCTGATTTAAGTTAATTTATCCAAGAAATAATCCAAATGGATTAAAAAGAAAGGTTAAAAATAGCTATGTATAGAACAGTATGATCTTATTTGTGTTTTGTTAAGGAAATACATATATATGAAATACATGTTGTCTATGCATAATATCTTCTAGAAGAACATAAAGCAACAATGGTAATAACAACTAACGTTTATTGAGTACTTATAGTGTGCCATTTCTAGTCTCAGTATTTTATATACTTTAATTCATCTAATACCTACAATGACCCTAGGGGAAGGTATTATTAATTTCCCCATTTCACAGATAAGAAACCAAATCAAGGATTATAAATAATTAATTCAAAGTCATACAGCCAGTGAAGAGAAGGGAAAAAAAAAGTTGCCTTTCTATACTATTTGAAATGTCTTCAATCTTTATGTATTATTATTATTATATTATGTTCTCTTCAATTTCATGAACTTCATACTTTATACTTTTTGCAGTTACACCCCCAGATTACCAGCCTCCTGGTTTTAAGGATGGTGATTGTGAAGGAGTGATATTTGAAGGGGAGCCTATGTACTTAAATGTGGGAGAAGTTCCAACACCTTTTCACACTTTCAAAGTAAAAGTGACTACTGAAAAAGAACGAATGGAAAATATTGATTCAGCTATTTTATCACCAAAACAATTAAAAACACCACTTCGGAAAATTCTCATGGACAAAGATGATCTAGAAGATGAACAGGAGCATTATTTAAGTGTCAGTACATTTTAAAGAGTTTTAAAGTACCATAGTACCAAATGTTTGACTCAATACTAAAGACTAATAAGTTCCCATTAATATTTGTGTAAATTTGTATTCTAATCATAAACTCAAGGTTGGTATGGACCATAAATAAGGTATATAGGCTTTTCATTTTAAAACTTTTTATCTTGGTGCAAACATTATTCTCAGAAATTTAAAGCTATTCTGGGGTGCCTGGGTGGCTCAATCAGTTAAGCATCCAACTTCAGCTCAGCTCATGATCTCACACCTCATGAGTTCAAGCCCCACTTTGGACTCTGTGCTAACAGCTCAGAGCCTGGAGCCTGCTTTAGGTTCTGTGTCTGCCCCTCCCCCACTCATGTTCTGTCTCTCCTTCAAAAATAAACATTAAAAAAAAAAAAAGGCACAACTATGCTGAATGAAGTCCTGGAGGCCCAGCCACTCACCACCTCAACTACCCTCATAGTGGACTCTGA
This sequence comes from Proteles cristata cristata, assembly GCA_017311185.1. Lineage (NCBI taxonomy): Eukaryota > Metazoa > Chordata > Mammalia > Carnivora > Hyaenidae > Proteles > Proteles cristata. The sequence goes on from JAESUZ010002594.1 coordinate 1,219,579, forward strand.
GGAAATCCCTTGGTCTGGAGCATAATCTGGAATCCACTAAAATACTCCAGTCCCCCAACTAATGTTAGAATCCTTCCTATTAAACCCTTACTAGATGCTCATTTAAACCTGTGCTTGAATTCCTTTGGGGCCTGTCCTAAAGCAGGCTGGAAGTTCCTGGAAGGCAGGAAAGGTGTCATTCATCTTTGTACTCGTCCAGTGCCTACCAGCACTTAGGTTTACTACGTCCATTCTAAGTTTTGGCTGAATAGAATATAAAAAAGTCTTCTTGGGGCACCTGGTGGCTTAGTCAGTTAAGCGTCCGACTTTCGCTCAGGTCATGATCTCGCGGTTCGTGGGTTCGAGCCCCGCGTCGGGCTCTGTGCTGACTGCCAGCTCAGAGCCTGGAGCCTGTTTCAGATTCTGTGACTCCCTCTCTCTCTGGCCCTCCCCTGCTCACACTCTGTCTCTCTCTCTGTCTCAAAACTAAAGATTTAAAAAAAATTTTTTTAAAATAAATAAATAAATAAAAAATAAAAAAGTCTTCTTTTTATTGTTCTCTTACTCCCAGATAATCTTTCGCATCAACATGATTGTTTTTTAATGTAACCTTTGTTGTTTTGTCTTATCTCACTTTATCCAAATTATGACCTCAGTACTTGTATATAGAGACTGACTTTTGTGATTTAGACTCTGCCACATCCTTACAAATAGAACATTCAGTTTTCAAACAATTTAGTCAAAGACGACGTCTTCTCAAAACCTAAATCCCAGTCTTGCTTTATAAACAAATAATGCGTGGATTTATGTAGCATTCTTTAAAATATTTAAAGCTCTTTGACATATGTCACACACACAAAATTTAAAGTAGACCATGACTTTCTACTTTCTACCATGACTGCTCTTATTCTGCACTAACTTCCTGAAGAGGGTTGGGCCATAGTCAGAGTGTATACTAACACATGTATAGAAATTCCAGAGATATAGAATTGGTAGTTGTGTGAACATGTCTGATTCAGTGCCCTCCGAAAATAGTAAGAACTAAGGATTCTTACAGCCATTATGTATTTTTGAGAAAGTTGTTTATTTCTCCTTAAACCAACCCTACAAAATGAAGTAGTAGTTTTTACGTTGTCTGGGTAAATGTAGTACCTTGCTATAGTAATTATAGGACTTTATTTCTAGCAAGCGTAAGGTAGTTGTAGTGTTATGCTATATTTAACCTTCGTAAAACAAATTTGTTCATAAATACTTCTGCCCAATTGTTTGAATTTCTTTTCGAAATGTGTCTACTTTTTTTCTTTCTGTAATTATGTAGGATGATTTTGACATCGAAACTAAAATGGAAAAGCAGAAAAAAAACCCTGGATCTTCTGAACTTGGAGGTAAGAAGTTAATGAAAATGTAGACTAATGCACTTCTAATTCAATTTTATACCACTTTAACTCTTTTTTTTTTATTAAACAGAACCAAGTTTAGTTTGTGAGGAAGATGAAATTATGAGGTCTAAGGAAAGTCGAGATCTTTCAATTTCTCATTCTCAGGTATAAATTTGATAATTCATCTCACTTTTAACTTTTTTTTCCCAAAAGACTTGCTTATATAGTTATTTAGTTATTTTTCGGATTTTGTTATTGTATTCAAGGTCTTTTAGAAAAAAATTAGGTCTCAAGAATGCTTTTTAATGAAATTTGAAAAGTACATGTTGAAAAGTTTTGAATTTTTGTGGGTTTGTTTAGTAGTAAACCTAATATCTGTTCATAGAATCTCAGAATTTCAGCTAGACAGAATCTTAAGCAATTATTCTATCACCTTTTGTGCTTACAAATGGAGTCTATGATACATTTTTGTTGCCTTGAGAAGACGTGTTTAATTTTGTTTTTCATAGACAGTAAAATCTTGATACAACATTTAGATAAAAAGAACTTGAAAATAATGGGACTGATTATTGTCCACCTTCCTCTGCACATCTTTCTCCATTGAGGGTGAGCTAAAGTTCTCATCTTCTGGAAGAGTAGTGTAGTACCTAATGATGGTTTGGGACTTTTTCAGTTTGGTGAATGATCAATTGTATACAGTGTCAGTTTCACTATCTTTACTTTTACACTTTTTGTGACAGTAAGAACCACTCAAAACTATTGGTTTTCTTTAACATAATACCCTAGATTTTATGTTATGCATTTTAGAGTATTGTGTTATAGTTTTGGTTACATTATATGATTTTGTATAATTATTTTCTTTTCTAGGTTGAACACTTAGTCAGTAAAACATCTGAACTTGAGGTATCTGAAAGCAAAACAAGAAGTGGAAAAATCTTTCAGAATAAAATGGTAAGTATATCTTTATATTTGTTTTCCATTCTAACCTTGTAATTTTCCCCCAATGAGTTTATTTTGCTTCTTAATGCTTTCTTTATCGGAACAGTATTTAGTGAGTGCCCATTAGGAGTCAGGTACTTTATTAGGTGCTGGAGATAAAACATGAATAACACATTTTCCCCATACTTAGCTAAAAGTTTGGTCATTGGAGGTCTACAAACAGTGATATTGGGCCATTGTAGCAGTCTGAGTAGGCTACGTGGAGGCACAAATGAGAGAATGGTTAATTTGACTGAAAGTACATGAAAGAGAGAATTCAGGAAAGGCTTTGGGAAATGGGACACTATCATCCAGCCTCCCAAGGAGATTTCCTAGAATGCCAAAATATTCTCATGTTCTAGCTTGTAAATGTATTGTCTTGTTAATAAGACATTAAAAATTAATGTATATATTTTGCATAAAAGGAATCTCATGTGTTTAAGGAAAAAGTCCACTGCTTTATTTTAGTTTTCTATTTTTACTAAATGGAAATTTATATTTTATGTTAGAGCTTTAAGTTACTCAAAGGTTCAGAGGTGAAGAAAAACCATTCTATAAAATATTATATCCAAACCCGGGAAACAAATAGCACACTCTAGCAGGATCCTGGCATTGCTTCCCAACGCCTCAGTCGGTGCCATCATGTTGGTAGCTTGAAAGTGGACACGAGAGTATTCACATCATGGAAATCTGCAAATGCCTCAACTCAGGACTCGTTACTCCTAGAGAAGTGGTTGCTAAACACTTACCAGCACACCACTGATTGTGGTGCCATTTTTAGGTGTCCTTTTTTCATCATTTTTTATAGTTTTATTTATTTTTTTTTTAGTAATCTCTTCCTCCAACTTGGGGCTCGAACTCATGACCCCAAAACCAAGAGTCATGTGCTCTTCCAACTGAGCCAGTTAAGTGCCCCCTTTTCCACATTCTCAGTAGGAAGTTAAAATTGGCAGAAGGCAGCATTCAAACCAACATGCTGATGAAAGCAAAAGATAAAAAGTTTCAAAAGTTAGTACCACTAGCAACAAAATCATCTTCTAAGCAGCTTTTACTTAGGAGGAGTATCCTTTACTTAGGATATAGGGAGAAAGCAAGAATTAAAAAAAAATTATTAGGCAGGATTTCTTTGTAATGTGACATTAAGACACTTTGGGAACATAAATTCACTTCTAGAATTGCCCATGTTGGGGCACCTGGGTGACTCAGTCGGTTTAACCATCCAACTCTGGTTCAGGTCATGATCTCACAGTTTGTGAATTTGAGCCCCACGTCAGGCTCGGAGTCGAGAGCCTGCTTCGGATTCTGTGTCTCCCTCTCTCTCTCCGTCCCTACCCCCCTTGTGCTCTGTCTCTCAAAAATAAATATTTTTAAAACTAAGAAATAAAATTGTTCATATTTTTGTATATGAACTCTGCCAAGTATTGCTGATTTTGAGAATTATGACTGAATTGCTGTTAGAAAAGGGCAAAAAATGAAAATATTAAATAGTATGTACACTAAAGAAGTTAGATTGAAAAGTACATTTCCCGCATCAGAAAATATGCATGTCTGGGCGCCTGGGTAGCTCAGTCAGTTGGGCATCCATCTTCGGCTGATGTCATGATCTTGTGGTCCATGAGTTCGAGTCCCACATTGGACTCTGTGCTGCTGACAGCTCAGAGCCTGGAGCCTGCTTCTGATTCTGTGTGTCCTGCTCTCTCTCTGCCCCTCTACCACTCATGCTCTGTCTCTCAAAAATGAATAAACGTTAAAAAAATTTTTTTAAATAGAAGAAGCATGTCTTTTTAGAGAATAGTAATATAACAGCTAACAATTTGTCATCATCCAATATTCATTTTAAAAACTGCATAGAGGGGCGCCTGGTGGCTCAGTCGGTTTAGCGTCCTACTTCGGCTCAGGTCATGGTCTCACTGTCTGTGAGTTTGAGCCCCGTGTCGGGCTCTATGCTGACAGTTCAGAGTCTGGAGCCTGATTCAGATTCTGTGTCTCCCTCTGTCTCTGACCCTCCCCTGTTCATACTGTCTCTATCTCTCTCTCAAAAATAAATAAAACATTTAAAAAATAACAATAAATAAACCATGTCTTTAAAAAAAAAAAACTTCATAGATGGGGTGCCTCAGTGGCTCAGTCAGTTGCGCATCGACTTTTTTTTTTTTTAATGTTTACTTATTTTTCAGAGACAGAATGCAAGAGGGGAAGGGGCAGAGAGAGAGGGAGACACAGAATGTTAAGCAGGCTCCAGGCTCTGGTCTCCAACCCACAAAATGTGAGATCATGACCTGGGCCAAAGTCGGACGCTTAATTGACTGAGCCCCCCAGCTGTCCCGAGCATTGGCTCTTGGATGTTGGCTTGGGATTGTGATCCCAGGGTCACAAAACAGAGCCCTCTTAGGATTCTGTCTTTCCCCCTGCCCCTCTCCCCAGCTCACACACTCTCTTTCTCTCTCTTAAATAAAAATCAAAATAAAAACTGCATAGGGGCTCCTGGGTGGCTCAGTTGGTTAAGCATCCGACTTCGGCTCAGGTCATGATCTCACAGTTTGTGGGTTCGAGCCCCCCGTCCAGCTCTGTGCTGAGAGCTAGCTCAGAGCCTGGAGCCTGCTTCACATTCTGTTTCTCCCTCTCTCTCTGACCCTCCCCTGCTCATGCTGTCTCTCTCTCTCAGAAATAAATAAAACATTAAAAAAATTGCATAGATAGCATTATTTACAATTGCCAAGGGTGGAAAAAAATTAAATATCCATCAACAGACAAATGGATAAACAAAATGTAGTATATCCAGTCAAGGGACTATTATTCAGCCATAAAAAGGAATGAGGTACCTATATATGCTTCAACCTGGATAAACCTTGAGAACATGCTAAATGAAAGACACTAGTCATAAAAGTCCATATATTATATGATTCTACTCATATGAAAGTCCAGAGTAGGGATTTCTATAGAGACAGAAAGTCTTAGAGCTAGTGGGAGAAGGGGGGAGGAGGGAATAGGGAAGTGATTGCTGTATTCTACATTGAAAGAACCCAGGTATCTTAGTCGGAAATAGGTACACTATGTATAATTTTAAAAGGAAAGAAGAGAAGGAAGGAAAGAAGAAACAAACCAACCTCAGGGCTTCTTTTTGGAGTGATGAAAGTATTCTAAAATTGACTGCAGTGATGGTTGCACAACTCTGAATAGAATTACAATTATTGAACTGTATGCCTTTTAACTTAGATGAACTGTATGGTATCTGAATTATATCTCAATTATATCTCAGGAAAGCTTTTTTAAAAAACTGCATATAGTTGCCTGTTGTTTTTCAAGTGTTGGTTATTCTTTGAGAAGTAACCAAATGGTGATTATTCTATCTTTGTGGAGGCTAATGGAAATCAACCAGTAAAATCTTCTAAAGAAAATCAGAAGAGAAATCAACTGATATCTGGGAAAACAGTAAGTTTCATGATAACTTGTTGAATTTTATGATAACAAGTTGAATAAAAGGACAGGTATCCGACTATCATTACTATAGATTAAATTTTAAATGCTAAATATGGTAATATCCCTGGATATTACCTCGGAATACTGATATCAAAATCTTGTTTATAAAAAACTTGTTCTAAAAAAATGAGGTGATTTTAAAATAAATGTGCTATGGTTTATTAATTTTTTCCATGTAAATATTTACTGATTTCATCAATGATTTGAAGTAGTTGGAGAATCTATAAAATAAATAATAGTCATTGTGTCCAGAAAAATATGAATATTTAGGCCATTTTATTTATGGAGAGCTAAAATTGGGCCACAAATTTGATCTGAGCTTCCTAGAGATCAAAAATGAAGTAGAAATAAGATCAATTACCAAATCAACTAAAAATATAGCATCTCCTCTCAGTACCTTAGGGGAAAGAAAACTTTTCCTGACCTAAATTTTTCAACAGTTGTTTCATATTTGGGACCTTATTGTACCTAATCAGATCATATATTTGTCATTTCTGAGATAAATATTTGTCTTTTCAACTAGAACTTTTAGTATTATTAGGTTAAAATTAGACAGCTGAATATATAAGACTGCTTTAAAAGGAGTAATCTCAAAAATATAGTTAATAGTATTTTTAATTTATTTATCTTTAGAAGAGAATGAAACAACCTGACACTTCATTAATATATTAAGTTGCCTGATTTTTCCCAATGATTTTGATTTTTTTTTTCAAACTCATTCAATCTGTATCACTAGTGAGTTGTATATTTTGTTTTGTTTTGTTTGTTTTTCTCAGAAAAATCAAAGTTGAGTAACTCAGGGAATACTTTTAGGAATTTCCCTAACTTGTCCTATTCATTCAAGAGTATGTATTCATTGAATGTCTAATATCTGTCAGGCACTGCTAAGTACCAAGAACACAAAAAGAAAACATGATTTAAATCTTACGTGGTGCCAAGGTAGAATTTCTCTATCTGCAGCTCATTTTTAAATCTTTTTCCCTCTTATTCCCCCAAAATATTTTGAGGACATGATTTTTCTGACTTCGCCAACAACCCTAATGAAGGCCTTACATTTTACAAGTATGTACTTTTGGTGGCCATCAGAAGGTATAAATATATCAGTAATAAAATTTACCCTACTTTTTTTTTTTTAATTTTTTTTTTTTAATGTTTTATTTATTTCTAGGAGAGAGAGAGAGACAGCGTGAGCAGGGGAGGGTCAGAGAGAGAGGGAGTCACAGACTGAAACAGGCTCCAGGCTCTGAGCTGGCAGTCAGCACAGAGTCCGACGCGGGGCTCGAACCCACGAACCGCAAGATCATGACCCAAGTGAAAGTCGGACGCTTAACCGACTAAGCCACCCAGGCGCCCCAAATTTACCCTACTTTTTAAAAAAAATTATTTTTAAAAGATCTTTACACCCAGTGTGGGACTTGAACTCACAATCCCAAGATCGAGAGCTGCATACTCCTTGGACTGAGCCAGCCAGGTGCCCCAAATTTACCCTTCTTTTAAAGAACTCAGACATCCTATCTTAGTAGGAAATAGTTACACTACTACATATACTTTTAAAAAGAAAGAAGGCAAGGAAGGAACAAACAAACCTCAGAAACGTGAAAAAAACGAAAATTAAAGACATGTACTCTGGAAAGTATCCTTAGTAGCTGTTTTCTTTTGACAGGTCCCTCATCACTTTGATACTTCTGGTCAAGAGCCAGTGCCAAAAAGAAGAAAGTTTAGTGAACCAAAGGAACATATATGAAAATTAATTCTTCTGCATGTTTGCAACGTTCTCAACATTTAAACTAAAGGACACTGTATTACTATTTTAATGTGTATTTGCCCTACCTGTGAAAACTTATAGGTAGTCTTAAGCAGCTAGTACACTAAACTGAATTTTTAGGTGACTATCATATTATCTGAGACAATCCAAGAGAACTTTTGAATCAAACCAAAAGTACCAATGTCATAATTGATTTTGTTCATTATCTGTTCAATATTGATCTACCATTTTGATGGATACTGCCTTTAAGTGTATATTAACTTCTAAGTCAATTTTAAAAGCAAATAATGTTTATTTTGTTATTAAATTTTGATAGGAATTTACTTTTTACTTATGTTAAAACTGTACCACTTAACTGGCTGTTTGTCACTGTGTCATTAAAACCATATTCTTCAGTACTTTGAGTCCTGAATAGAGTGTATTAACCGGGTAATATATAACATACCATTAAAAATTGGTTATTTTGGGGGCGCCTGGGTGGCTTAGTCGGTTAAGCGTCCGACTTTCGCTTAGGTCATGATCTCGTGGTTCGTGGGTTCGAGCCCCACTTCGGGCTCTGTGCTGACTGCCAGCTCAGAGCCTGGAGCCTGTTTCAGTCTGTGACTCCCTCTCTCTCTGACCCTCCCCTGCTCACACTGTCTCTCTCTCTCTCCTAGAAATAAATAAAACATTAAAAAAAAATTTTTTTTTTAAAAATTGGTTATTTTTTTAACTTGAAGATGAAAATGAGGACTGATTTTTAAGGTCTGACATTTTGGGCAGCATAAATAAAATATTGTTCAGCATCTAGACTCTTTCATGGCTTCTAATTTTTATTTAGCAGAAAATGTTTAGGCACTAATTTTGTGATAATTTTGGTAGATGATACTTTGCAAGAGTTGAGCACACTTCCCAGAAGCCCCAAGTGGTAGTATGAAAGATACCGAGCTTTTAGTGAGGACCCTGGGACCTGGCTGCAGCTTTGGCCATTTCCTTTCCTTAGAAAAGGAAGACTTAAAACTTGGTCTATTTGCTTCTTGCAGTTTTTAGCAGCCATATTATAAAACATACATTACCCATGGGTTTGCCAGTAACAAGCGCTAACAGTGAAGGTTGCGGTGTAAACCCCGACTGACACGTACCTATCCTGTTTCCTGTAAACCACATAAACGTACACAAACTGACCCAGATCAGGTGTTTCTGGAACAGGGAAGTTAGGGACAAGCTAATTGTCAAAAACAACCAATTTTAAAATGTTTATTTTTGCTTTTTTGGATCCCAACACCTCTCACCGAATTGTCCTAGAGTACACTGCTACAGTCAACACACCTGCTACAGAGACTGACCAGCAAAAACCTTTGTTGATTGGCAGCTGGTGCCAGCTCACTGAACGCTTTGATTGGACGATTTAATGGGGGTGGGGATCGCAGCTCCCTTGCCTTTCTTCTACCAAGGTTACTTCATTGGATTGACCAGCTGTCAGGTTGACCCAAACCTGCCTCCTTTTGGTGGTGTTTGTCGGGATCGCAACACAATAGCCCGAGGAGAGCCTCCCCTCGTAAGCTTCGATTGGCTGGGCTCAACCTTGGCGGTTTCTGATTGGTCCAATGAAGAAACACCAAGGTAGGTTGCCTAGCGATTCTGAGGAAGCTGATGTGTTATTCCTTCCCTGCATCGAAGGATCAGGAAGTTTGTGCTCTCTGCGTGGCTGAGAAGTTTTTCTACCTACTAGGACGGGGGGGAAGAAGGGGAACAGGTGTCCCCCTAAAATAGAGCGCAAGCTGCAGCCTGCGTCGGGCCGTAACCCAGGAGTAACGTCAGGTAAGCAACGGAAGATACACATTTCCTAACGTCCAAAAACAGCCTCCAGATTTTTTATTTTATGGGGAGAAGGAGGGTCTTATTTACTTAGTTTGGGGCCACTTTTTTTTTCTTTTTTTCTTTTCTTTTTTTTTGCAAATAGGGTTTTTATCTTGTAAATGTATGGGGGTGTTAGTTCCTCAAAATTCTCCTTAATTTTTTTTTCCTCTGAAGACTTAAAGTTTCTTGGATTGGGTTAGGAAATAAACCCTATTCACAGTGTCAGATGGGGTTAATGCCTGTAAGCATTTACTTTGTTTTACTTTTTCCTCTTTCACTCTTTCTTCTTCCCGCCTCCCACCAAGACTTATATTTGAAATATAGCCTTGTATAAAGAACCTCTTGTAAGTCACTTCACTTGTATTTCTATTAAAAATGTTCACATGCATTTCTGAGTATTCGTTTTAATCAGTATATATTTATTGAGCAGTTACAACGTTAAAGACATTGTGCTAGTTGCTATGGAGACTATAAAAACTCAAGAAGACAATATCCCTGCCCTCAAGAAGTTTACAGTTGAGAGACAGCCATACCAAAAGAAAGACTATAATAAATACTGTAAAGGATGTAAGTATAAATAAAGTTCTGTGAAAGTACAGCTGAGAGAGAGACCAATTCTGGCCATGGGACATACATGGGTAATGGAGAAGGAGATTCACTTAAAGCTTTACCTGGATCCTCAGTAGGCCTCTGGAGAATGGGTAGAATCTAGAGAGGAAGGGAAAAAGGAGAGAACACCAACATGTGCAAAAAGCAGGGGGCACGTTTAAGAAATGGTTCGTTAACCATAATTGAGAGTACCGTAGTGGGAAGTATCACCATTACGATATTGGGAATGGGATCCAGTCACAGAGGCTCATGAAGGCATTCTTTCCCTCTTGAAAAAGATATTCTTTTAAATGATTGTGGATTAAAAATATTTATTGTGTATCATGTTAAACACCGATGTTTAGATCTATTTAAAATGAAGTACGCCAATTTTAAACTTTATCACAGATGATTTAGCCTGGTTTCTCTTGCCTGTAGATTTTTAAAACACCTGTAGTGTATGGTACAAAAGCGCACGTGCTTTGATTTGTTTGTAATTGAGAAAGAATTTGTTAATCTCGTAATATTCTCTTGCTGGTACTTTTTGCTGGCGGCTGTTTGTGTATTTGCAAGATGGCTAGCTAGGGGTAGAGAGGAAAGTTTTCTGGCTGCATGGAATTACTACACCTGATCTTCCGAGCGTTATTCTGTAGCTGTGATTTCCAAAGTGAGTGCATGAAGTGAGTTATTAAGGTATGGGAAGAAAATATGAGAATGTCTTTCTATTTAGTTTTTCTCGTTTTTTTACTTTCTCTTTTGTGTATTATAATGTGCCGTTGAATGCTTATACAGATTACATATAAATTAGTATATGCATTTTGGGCCTCACAGTGTTTATCCTGTCCTCTGTTATTGAACTTGGGGAGGATCCAGTTTGCGAAAGAGAAATTACAATGATGGATATGTACTTCTGGGTTATAGATAATGCATATAAAATCATCAGACTTAAAAGATAATCATTGCTACCAGTCTTTAAAATTCCTGATTTCATTTTTCTGTCAGTGCCTTCTGTGTACTTTGGAAAAGATACTGTGTTGACCTAATTTTTCTGGTCATTGTTCCTTTATTTAAGTTTATATGTATTTCACATTTGTATACATTTGTAGTATGTTTATACGAATATGTATGTTTTTGTTTACAGAAGCACACATACAGATATTTTTTCGTCACCCCCTCCAGAAACAAGGGAGAATGACCACCCTAACTCACCGGGCCCGTCGCACCGAAGTAGGCAAGAACTCCGAAAAGAAGGTGGAAAGTGAGGAAGACACTCATCAAGACAAGAGTCCAGACAATGACTCTGGTGACTCTAAAGATATTCGCCTCACCCTTATGGAAGAAGTATTGCTCCTGGGACTAAAAGATAAAGAGGTAATGTGGTTGGGTTTGCTAGCCTGACTCAAAGACTCTTGCATGTCAGAATGTTTTTAGGAAGTACTCTGACAATATTTTCATTAATTCTAAGGTGGCCTTAGAATTGTGCTCTAGCCACCTGAGGGATGGAGAGTTTGGGGAGGATAAAATCCCGAAGTATAATTACTTGAAATGTAATTTAATTACAAAATTACTCCAAAATTTTAGAAGATACAAGAGAGAATCTAACTCAGTATAAACTGTTTGTGCTTGTAGTTCCCCAGTGAGATTGAAGGTGAAGGTGAAATAACTTCCTATTAAACTAAGCAGGCCCCCACAGTGAAGTCGTCTTGAGCTGTGGGGAGGAAAATCTTTTAAACGACAAGACAAGGAACATGGGTGATTAGTTGTTTTACAGAAATACACAGTGGCTAGGTTTCTTACCATACAGTTGAAATAACTTTCTAATTCTATTCTGTGGCCCTTAAGAAGCTAAATATCAACAACTGATAAGAAATATTTTGATTTTAGAGGGGCGCCTGGGTGGCTTAGTTGGTTAAGCGTCCGACTTTCGCTTAGGTCATGATCTCGCGGTTCGTGGGTTCGAGCCCCGCTTCGAGCTCTGTGCTAACTGCCAGCTCAGAGCCTGGAGCCAGTTTCAGTTTGTGACTCCCTCTCTCTCTGACCCTCCCCTGCTCATGCTGTCTCTCTCTCTCTCTCTCTCTGTCTCTCTCTCTCTCTCTCCTAGAAATAAATAAAAAACATTTAAAAAAAGAAATATTTTGATTTTAGAAAGTTTTTTAAATTAATTGCAGTTTTCTCTTTCTACACTTTCCCTTACGAATAGAACATTTTATGATAGAATTAGTCTTGCAATAGCAAGTCTTGTGGCACATATTTGTGGCATATATGTGTTGGCTTTCCTGCTAGTGGTATACATTATCTTTCGTTTGTAATTTAACTTCTTTTTTTTCTTGAAAGAGAGAATGGGGGCACCTGGGTGGCTCAGTTGGTTAAGCGTCTGACTTCAGCTCAGGTCATGATCACACAGTTCGTGGGTTTGAGCCCCGGGTCGGGCTCTGTGCTGACAGCTCAGAGCCTGGAGCCTGGTGCCTGCTGCAGATTCTGTATCTCCTTCTCTCTCTGACCCTCCCCTGGCTCACGCTGCCTGCCTTTCTCTCTCTCTCTCTCTCTCTCTCTTTCTCTCTTTCTCTTTCTCTCTCTCTCTCTCTCTCAGAAATAAATAAAAAAACATTTAAAAAAATTTTTTTTAATGAAAGAGAATGGAGAAGAGGCAAAGGGAGAGAGAAAATCCCAAGCAGGCTCCATGCCCAGCACAGAGCCTGATACAGGGCTCAATCTCACCACCGTGAGATCATTGACCTGAGCTAAAATCAAGAGTCAGATGCTTAACCAACTGATCCACCCAGGTGCCTCTGTAATTTAACTTTTTACTGTGTTTCAGTTTCTTCCCTCATGAAGAGGTTATGAAGAAATACAAATGTAATATTTTAAGCAATCTACTTCCTTTCCAAGAAAGTCTTAAGTAAATATAAAATAATAAAGGCACATTTATAATTGGCTTATATTTTGAAACTTAGCAAGATAAAATGTTACTTTACATTAAAAAATACTAAATTTGGGGGTGCATGGGTGGCTCAATTGGTTAAGTGTCTGCCATTGGCTCAGGTCATGATCTCACAGTTCGAGTTCAAACCCCACATCAGGCTCTCTGCTGTCAGCACAGAGCCTGCTTCAGATCCTCTGTCTCCCTCTCTCTCTGCTCCTGCCCTGCTCCTTCTCTCTCTCTCTCTCTCTCTCTCTCAAAAATAAATAAACTTTAAAAAAAATACTAAATTTGGCTTTGATAATTGTCCTTAGCTAGTAATAAATTGGCTACATACATCTAATAACATCTGTTCTTTTCTGCACGGATTCCTCAATTTGGGATTACTTTATTTTGTTTTGTTTTTTTCCTGAAGTTTTTATTTATTTATTTTGAGAGCATGCAAGTGGGGGAGGGACAGAGAGAGGAAGAGAGAGAAAATTCCCTGCTCTGCACTGTGGGTCTCAAATCCACAAACCGTATGATCATGACATGGGCCAAAGTTGGACCCTTAACTGTCCGAGCCACCCAGCTGTCCCCATTTTATTTTCTTTACCACTTTTCCTTTCTGTTTTTTGTCCCGTCAAATTACCACCTTGAACAAAACTTACAAGATCTATTATAGCTTGTGTATTGTTAAAACTAATATTAGAGGGGCGCCTGGGTGGCTTAGTTGGTTAAGCGACCGACTTTCGCTTGGGTCATGATCTCGCAGTTCGTGGGTTCGAGCCCCGCGTCGGGCTCTGTGCTGACTGCCAGCTCCGAGCCAGGAGCCTGTTTCAGTCTGTGACTCCCTCTCTCTCTGACCCTCCCCTGCTCATGCTGTCTCTCTCTCTCTCTCTCCTAGAAATAAATAAAACATTAAAAAAAAAAAACTAATATTAGAGACATACACATATGTACTTGACCGAGACATGGATATATCAGAAAATCTTACCCACGAGTATATTTTCCTGTTTGTTGAGAAAGTTGATGAAGCTCTAGTTGTATAAAAATCAAACAAATGAAAACACAAACTGACTCCCCAAGAGGTTAGGAGAGTAGGTCTGAAGATTAGGCGGTGTAAATACTGTTTTGAGATGTTTACACAGCACCCAGGAAACGTTCACTGACTGTAGAAGGAGCATATTAGAACTAAAAAGCCGTTCGGTTGTTTTACTTTTGAGTGGAAATGATTAATTTCCTGCTGACCTTAGCTACTAGAATTTTTGTTTCTGTTTTGTAGGGAATCTAACTTTGGACATCTCTTTGTGTGTTTTTAAACGTACAATACTTAATATAAATTTAAGGAAATAGAATGAAAAATAAAGGAACTCTGGCGACATACCGTTCAAAGATGAGCAGATAACAACTAACCTTTTGAATCATTCTAATTTTATGTTGAAAATAGTTGATAAATTATGTTTTTACCTTTCAGTTGGCTCAGGAAAACAAGAAATGACAAATCCTGAGGTGTAAATAAACAGGAGAGGTCAAGCCTTCTGATTTAGTAAAGTAGTAGTGTTGTTCCAAAATGCCAGCTATATAACTATCTCCAAGACTATTAGTTGATTTCTGGCACTAGTAATTTTCTTCTCAACTTCTAAACTACTCATAGAATTATGTAATCATTATTTAGTTTGATTGGGAGTACCCATTATGTGCTTAGCATTGTGCAAATACTAAGGTAAATAGGAAGTAGTACAACATATGGTCCCTGGCTTCTAGAAACTTGGATTCCAGCTGGGGAAACAAGGCATATATACCTTTTAAAAGTAAAGTAACCCAAGGGCACCTGGCTGCCTCAGTCAGTAGAGCACAGGATTCTTGAGCTCGGGATTATGAGTTCGATGTGTGGAGATTACTTAAAAATAAATAAAATAAAAGTTAAATAACCCAAAGGTCCATCAACTGCAGAATAGATAAAAATGAACTGTCCATTTATTTAGATGAACATAAAGATCTTTTCTATACAGAATGAAAATGAACATTGTTATAAAACATGTGTAATGGAAGTAACGAAGCCAGACACAAAAGACATACTGTGTGATTCCATGTATATAAAATTTTTTAAAAACTAAACTATAGTGTTTGGGTTTGCATATTTAGGTGTTTAAAACTATAGAGAAAACAAAGGGATTACCATAGTTGTCAGCACAGTCCCCACCTGTCTTTAGCTGGTGAGGGAAGGGAGAGGGAGGTATTCATGAAAGCTAGAAAAGAACATGAGTTTTCTGGGTACTAACTATTTTCTGTTTCTGTACTTGGGGAAAGTTTCATGGAATCTTTACTTAGAGATAAATCCTTGAGCTTTTTTCACTTTTGTTTCATGCACACTTCCATGTGTGCCTTATATTTCACAATTCAAAAGATTTTTTAGAGAAGTCAACCCCAGTCAAAATCCCAGGTGTTTGCACTTTAGAACGGTAAAAGCCAAGAGAGTTAGAAGGATGAGAGATCATCTTGGAGGAAGAATAGAAGGTAGTGAAACAAGCTGGACCTTTAAGAAAGGTAGGACTGACATAAGTGGAGTGAGGGAAACCCGTTCTGGATGAGGTAACCGGAAAGTGTCATGAACTTGATGAGTCTGGGAGATAATTAAGTAAACGGGATGACTGAAGTAGATGGTGGTCTTGGGGAACAGGGAGACTTGAAATTGACAAATTAGATTCAGACGATAGAGTATGGCCGATTTTTAATACCAGGTAGAGACTTTTAAACTCTTTATTTTTATTTTAATTCCAACGTGGTTAACACACAGTTTTATATTAGTTTCAGGAGTATAATACAGCGATTCAACAGTTCTGTGCATTACTCAGTGCTCATCGCAGCAAGTGTACTTGTTTATTCCTGTGACGTGTTTCACCCATCTTCCTACCTACCTCGCCTCTGGTAACCATCTGCTTGTTCTGTGTAGTTATAAACTCTTTCCTTTAAGTAAGGGGAGCAGCCTAATGAAAAGAGCAAAGCCCATTTCATTTTTGTGTCCAAATTAAGGACTTAGGGATATTTTTACTCTGTGTTCTTTGTGAGTATATGTTTTGATGTGCATGTAATTTCTTATTTTTGCATGGCTTGAGGTATGTGACATGCCAAAAAAAAAAAAAAATCCCAAGTGTTAAACTTTGCATTCCAAAGTCCCAAAGTTAAATTTTGCAGATGATTTCCATGGGATTCTTTGTTTATAACCCAATACTGTGCAGGGACAATAGTCCCCACTTTTGAGATCATTTACAGCCTAGTGGGATGAGGCTGGCTGGAGAGAGAGCAGGGAAAGGCAGCAGACCACTGCAGGACCATGCGGTGGGTACCAAGGAAAGAAGCCTGACCCAGATGGGTGGTAGAGAGTGCTAGTGGGAGAGGGGAGGGAAGAGATACTGGGAAAGGCTTCTGGGAGGTGATAACTCTTCACCTGAATTCTGAACATGAGCAAGAGTTAGTTTGGGAAGAGAAACAGGTTCTAGGAAAAAAGAAAAAAAACAACATCAGCTGAATACTTGTGAAAATTTCAGTGACTTGCAACTGGAATGAATAATCACAGATATTTAAAAGCATCTCATCTCCTTTAAATGAACCCCATTGTTTTGAAACCCAACTCCCAAAACTTAGCTGGACATTGAGTTCTGTATTTTATACTTTTCTAAAATTGTGAAATACAGTGTATGTAGAAAAATGTATAAAATGTAAAAAATGTATAAAACACGGGTACCACGTAAGGAGTAATTGTAAAGTAATTTTAAACTACCACCAATTGAACATTGTCTGCATTGTAGGGTCATCGTCCTATGGCCTTCCCTGATCACACACTACCGCACCTGCCCGTACTTCACACATGTAATATATCCCTAAACAATTCGTTTTACACGTTTTTAAACTGGATGTTATTGGATTAATACTGTTACGTATTCTTTTGCTCAATATGATGTTTCAGATTCATCCCGTGTTGTTGGGTATTACTTAATTTAATTCAGTTCATTATAGTATTTCAATTATATCAGTATACCCCTATTCATTCATTCCACTGGTTAACAGACCTTCATGAGTCCATTACAGACAGTGCTGATGAGAATATTCTTGTATTTATCAGTTATGTTCTTTCAAACAATGCCACTGTTCATGTATACAGAAAAATGATAAATCGGGTATCTGGGTGGCTCAGTCAAGCATATGAGTCTTGATTTTGGCTCAGGTTTGTGAAATCAAGCCCAATGTGGGGCTCTGCACTGACAGATTTTTAAATTAAAAAAAAAAAGGGGCGCCTGGGTGGCTTAGTCGGTTAAGCGTCCGACTTTCGCTTAGGTCATGATCTCGCGGTTCGTGGGTTCGAGCTCCGCGTCGGGCTCTGTGCTGACTGCCAGCTCAGAGCCTGGAGCCTATTTCAGAGTCTGTGTCTCCCTCTCTCTCTGACCCTCCCCTGCTCACGCTGTCTCTCTCTTTCTCTCTCCTAGAAATAAATAAAAATATTTTAAAAAAATAAGATTCTCTTTCTCTTTCTCTCTCTCTCTCTCTCTCTCTCTCTCTCTACCTCTCTGTTCCTCTGCCCCTTCCCCCAGTCGCACTCTTTGTCTCTCTCTGAAGAAAAAAAGGAAAAGAAAAATTGCTTGGTCCTAAAGCATTTTATTAAGATTAAAAGTCTCATTTAGGTCACTGCCTGGTCTTTCAGTTTCCTGATTGCACAAAATGAACAATAAATCCCTTGTCAGTAGTTATTGCCATTGTGAATGGAGTGAGTGTATCAGGACTTGTTGGTCGGGTTTTGTGGTTTTTTATTAACATGGTCTGTTAAAAAAAAAAAAAACTGTTGTTTTTTATTATATCCATTCATATAACTCCCCAAATTTACTCTTGGTACAAAAGGAAGAAAAATGGGAAACCAAAGTCCTATTTTAACAGTAGGAAATCTAGTGTAAGCTATTTAATTGATAGCCTGCCTCTCCCTAACTACCCCCCCCACATGGATATTAAGATAAAAACCACCTGTGGATATTTGGTCCTTTGGCTATAGCCACGTAACCTATACATTTGATATGAGCCATTCTGTGTCTCTGTGTCCTCCTTTCCTGTGTGTTTATATAACTTACAAGTTTTCAAAAACAGTTTGTACTTTCTCTTGCTTGATCCTGCAAGACAAACACCATCTTCTCTTTAGGAAAGCGAAGTTAGGTGGCTAATTGGCCAGTAAGTGGTGGAATTTATGTTCACACCGACTCTAAGTACAGTTTAAGAAAAGGACATGCTTGCAAAGCACATATCACATATTTTTCCATATTTCTTGCGGAATGAAGAAAATTGTTGAGGATTGTTAATGCTTAGTGGAAACCCAAGAATTTCATCTGCTAGGAGAGCTTCATAAGGAGTTTAACTTATATCTTCTCTTGAGACAAAAGATTATTATGTTCTGCAGTACTGTTTGGCACAAGTTATTTTTTCAAGTCTTATCCATGGCTTTCTTATTCCAATGTTTAGTACCCTAGCAAAGCTCACTGCATTTTGTTTTGTTTTGTTTTAGCAAAGCTCACTCTTAAAGACATTGGGATCCCATAAAAAATATTAAGTTGACATCAATAATGGCAGAATAAGAGAAAGTACCATTTAGCAATTTTCAATGATACAATTTTATGTTAGTTTCATCCTATTGCCTCACATTTTAAGGAGGAAATATGAAAGTCCTATACATTCTTTTCTCTTTTCTTTCTTGTGTCAAATAAGATAGCCTGGTCATAAGAAACAATAAGTCCAGGGGCACCTGGGTGGCTTGTTCGGTTAAGCATCCGATTCTTGATTTCCACTCGGGCCATGATCTTACTGTTGGTGGTTCGAGCCCCACATCAGGTCCTTCACTGAGAGCGTGGAGCCTGCTTTGGATTCTCTCTCTCTGCCCCTCCCCTGCTCATGCTCTCTCTCTCAAAATAAATAAACTTTTAAAAAAAGTAAACATATAAGAAACAGTAAGTCCAATAAGAAGTTTCAATAGCCCAATTACAAAATGAAAAATGTTTAACGAGGCAGTAAATGAGGGGTGCCTGGGTGACTTGGTCAGTTAAGCATCTGACTCCTGATTTCAGATCAGGTCATGATCTCAGAGTTTATGAATTCAAGCCCCACAGCAGGGATTCTTGGGATTCTCTCTCTCCCTCTCTGCACTTCCACCCTCCATGCACTTTCTTACTCTCAAAATAAATAAATTTTTAAAAAAGCAGTAAATAATATTTAATTTCTTACAACCATATCGTCAGAAAGTCTAGTGTATAAATAAATAGGCATTATATTTTTCTTCTCAGTTCACAATGACAGCCATAGATTAGATCTCACATCAGACGTCTTATGGAAGGAAGAGGCTACTGTTATACTAAAAAGATACAAATGAATATGTAGGGCTCTTTCTCTTTAATTTTATTTTTTTAGGTTTACTTCTTTTTGAGAGAGAGAGAGAGAGAGAGAGAGAGGATCCCAAGCAGGCTCCACGCTATCTGTGTGGAGCCTGACTCGGGCCTTGAACTCCCAAACAGTGAGATCACGACCTGAGCCGAAATCAAGAGTCAGGACGCTTAACTGACTAAGCCACCCAGGCAGCCCTTTCCTTAAGTTTAAAGCAAAGACCAAATGAATAGACACGTTTCTTTTAGATTTTTCTGCAGGACTGTGTTGTATTGTTTGATAGGGCTGCCATCACAAAATACCACAGACCGGGTAGCTTACACAACAGAATTTTCCTCCCCATAATTCTGGATGCTTTAAGTCCAAGATTTGGTTTCTCCTCATGTCTCTTTACTTGGCTTGCAGATGGCCATCTTCTCACTGCATCCTTATATGGTTTTTCTTCTGGGCGTGTCTGTGTCCAAATTTCCATTTCTTATAAAGACCAGTCAGATTGGATTAGGGCCCCCTTAACAGCTTGACTTAATCACCTCTTTCAAGGCACGAGTATCTCCAAATACAGTCACATTCTGAAGTACCGGGATTAGGGTTTCAACATGAGGATTCTGGGGAGACACAGTTAACCCTATAACAATGATTTAGAAAAGTTGAGAGGAAATGAGAAGGTTTTAGAGATAATTTTGTCTTTATTTACTTCTATCCACTTGAAGTGCAGTTCAGCCTCAGGAAGTATCATTAAAACTGTATAATGATGTGATGTTTCCTTCAGTTCAAGTCAGGCAACATCCATTGAGCACCTGCTGTGTCCAAGCTACTGAGTAAAGTAAGGAAAAAGAGAAGTAATTAAGATGTGTTTATCTTTCATCAAGAAGCATTTGAATCTGAAGTGGGAGAAAAGATATATCTATCTAGGTACTATACTACTAGATACAATATGTAAATGCTGTAAGAAAGGTACAAAAAGCGCTCTTAGAACATGAAAGAGAAAAAAAAATCATGGAAGAGGAGGAACTTCCTTGGAGGTTACTCTTTACTTTCTGTGTTTGCCCTTACCTATTCACAGTTGTCCAGAAGGTGTAAGATGCGAATGGCAAATGGAAAAAAAATAGTGTGGGGGCCTGGCTGGCTCAGTCAGTAGAGCTTCTGACTCTTGATCCCAGAGTTGTGAGTTCAAACCCCATGTCGGGACTGAAGCCTACTTAAGAATAGAGAGAGAGAGAACAAAAGAAAAGAGAAATACTGAATCAAGTGTTTCCAGGTTTTCATGTGTTTATTGTTGGATTGTGCTCGCCTTTTTTTGATATTATTAACTTCTTTTTAAAAATTGGTCTAAGATTTTAAAAAATCTTTATTTTTATTTTTTTAAAAGCAAAATGTTTATACTAAGAAATTGAGATAAAAGTCTACATGAGAGAACTTAGTGATAGGGCTATGGGATATGGGGATATATGCATTTGTCAAAACAAACTGAACATCTGTGCAGTTCACTCTATATAAATTATTCCTCGAGTTTTTATAAAAAGTTTAAAGAAGTGGGGCACCTGAGTGGCTCAGTTGGTTAAGTGTCCAACTTCAACTCAGGTCATGATCTCACGGTTCGTGGGTTCGCACGCCGCGTTGGGCTCTGTGCTGACAGCTAGCTCAGTCTGGAGCCTGCTTCAGATTCTGTGTCTCCCTCCCTCTCTGCCCCTGCCCCGCTCATGCTCTGTCTCTGTCTGTCACAAAAATAAATAAAACATTTTTTTTTAATTTTTTTTTATTTATTTCTAGGAGAGAGAGAGAGAGAGAGAGAGACAGCGTGAGCAGGGGAGGGTCAGAGAGAGAGGGAGTCACAGACTGAAATAGGCTCCAGGCTCTGAGCGGCAGTCAGCACAGAGCCCGACGCGGCTCGAACCCATGAACCACGAGATCATGACCTAAGCGAAAGTCGGACGCTTAACCGACTAAGCCACCCAGGCGCCCCTAAAACATTTTAAAAAACATTTTTTAAGTTTAGAGTAGAAAATAAAATTCACCCATAATCTCATCCCCCAAAATAATTGCTATTAAAATATTTTTATCTACCCTTATAGACTTTTCTATGCACCTCTTAATAATCTTTCTTAATCTTAGAAAGCAGTCTTTTAGGTGCTATCTCTTATAATAAAGAAGTGTTTGAAGTTCAGTAATTCCTTCAGTTTTACTTCACTTTCTCTTATGTTAAATTTAAGTGAAATTTATTTCATTTGACTTTTAAAATAGCACAAATAGCATGATTTATTCAATTTTTTAAAAAAGTGATCATTGTAATGTTACTTGAATTCCACATAAAAGGGAAATTGAAGTTAAACTGAATCTTGGTTTTGTTCATCACAAAATATGATTTACTAAAAAGGCCACTGAAATTAACAAAAAAGAGTTTATGAAAAACATAAAGCTGTGTATGTGTGGACCTTGTTTGGCTCTTGATTGAAACAAACCAACTATATAAAAATATATATTAAACAATTGATGGAATTTGAAGGCTTACTGAATGCTTGGTAAAATTAAGGAATTCTTGGTCAGTTTTAGGTATGATATGAGTATTACAGTTTTTTTTTAATCTTCATTTCTTGGGGAGAGTGTGGTGATTTTTATAGAAGATAAGATGTCATTGGGATTTGTACTGAACTAATCTGGAGAGCTGGGACATGTATAGATGCAGGTATATATCGATAGCGGTTGAAGCTGGGCCATGGATACATAGAGGTTCATAATCTCTCTATTTTGTGTGTGTTTGAGAACGTGAACCCAAAAATGTTAAAAAGAAAAAAAGCAAGACATTTTCTTAACCACATGATTCCAGTTTACACAGTATCCTGTTGACTCCCTGTTACGAAAGATGATGAAATTACAAACCGTGGCTCACAGTTTGTTCTATCTCTTCCCCAGTATCTTGTGGAAATTGGTAACATGTACATTCTGTCATTTCATAACTCGCACGAAGCTGTTCTGTGAAGGCTAGCCCCACAATTGAAGTTGGGGAAGAAGCATATGGGAAAATTGGTGGTTAAGAGAGAAGAAATGTGTACTGTATGTTTAACAAAAATCTGGTTTTACGTAAACCCAGAAGATAACAGGATGATGAAATTTATGAGTCATTAATTTTTTAAGATTTTTTTCAATTTTTTCTGAAATATGTATATATATACTACTATTTTTTTTTAATGCTCTAATTATTTCTGAGAGAGACAGTGTGAACAGGGGAGGGTCAGAGAGAAGGGGAGACACAGAATCTGAAGCAAGCTCCAGGCTCAGAGCTAGCTTTCAGCACAGAGCTAGCTTTCAGCACAGAGCCCAACACGGAGCTCGAACCCACGAACTGTGAGATCATGACCTGAGCCGAAGTCGGACACTTAACTGACTGAGCCACCCTGGCGCCCCTGTATATACTACTTTTTAATCAGGGAGAAAAGCTGTTTGAAAACACAAGATGTGTCTACATTTACCTAGTTTTGTTCTCCTGAGCTTTGAACATACTACACTTGGCCTTTAAGTGGTTTTTTAATCTATTTTAAATTATTTGAGAGTTGTGTGGGGCATCTGGGTGGCTCAGTTGGTTAAGCGTCTAACTTTGGCTCAGGTCATGATCTCACGGTTTGTGGGTTTGAGCCCTTAAGCTGGCTCTCTGCTGACAGCTAGCCCAGAGCCTGGAGCCTGTTTCAGATTCTGTGTCTGCTTCGCTCTCTGCCCCTCCCTCGCTCATGCACTCTCTGTCTCAAAAGTAAATAAAACATTAAAAAAAAAAAAATTTTTTTTTTAATGTTTTATTTATTTCTAGGAGAGAGAGAGAGAGAGAGACAGCGTGAGCTTGGGAGGATCAGAGAGGGAGGGAGTCACAGACTGAAACAGGCTCCAGGCTCTGAGCTGGCAGTCAGCACAGAGCCCGACACGGGACCCGAACCCACGAACCACGAGATCATGACCTAAGCGAAAGTCGGACGCTTAACTGACTAAGCCACCCAAACGCCCCTAAAAAAAATTTTTTTAATTAAAAAAGAGTTGTGGGGAAATAGATTTAGGGCCACATACATGTTTTCAGATTTTTACTCCCCTTTCTCAGCTACCTGTTTTCTTCTTTTCTCTTTGTATAGTGTGTGGCAGTGAAAATTCCTTTTTCTCATAAGTAACAGATTGTGGGAAAATAAAGTCATATAGATTACTGGTTTTGGTGCTGCAATCGCTTTTAAATTTTTTTGAGTAAGAAATTAAGGGTATTTTTCTTGGCCAGAATGAGATTTAAAGCTTATGAAGGGATATTCAAAGATTACTAGTTGTTTTCCTTTATTTTGAATTTCTTTCTCACTCACAAGGCATTGTCATGTTTTCTTTTTACTTCTCTGAACTTTTGATGATGGCTTTATTTTAAGGGAAAAAAAACTTGGAGTTGAGAAAATTAATAAACTGATCCTTATGACTGGTTTTGCATCATTCATTCAACTTCCTGAATAAGCCTGAAAGGACATCATCTTCATGAAGCTGATTGAGAAATTTTGTTCATTTGTCTAGGTTACTAGTCCAGCCTCTCAGTAATGCTGAAGTCACGTGTTAAACCAGAAAAACATCCAGGTCACAGTTCCTCATTCTTCCTTATGATTAAGCAGAGTGAGGTTTTAATGCTTAATCTCTTTTATGAAATGTCTCTGTTGACAGGGGCTCCTGGGTGGTTCAGTTGGTTAAGCATTCCGTTCTTGATCTTGGCTAAGGTCGTGTCTTCAGTGTTGGGGAATTGAGCCCCTACATTGGGCCTCCTTGCTGCCAGCTTGGAGCCTGCTTTGGATTCTCTCTCTCCCCCTCTCTCTTTGTCTCTCCCCCATGATGCGAGTTCTCGCTCTCTCAAAATAAATATTAAAAAGAAAGAAAAAAAAACCAACAGTGATACACATTCCAAAAAAATGAAAAAGAAAAACAGTCCATTCACTATTTTTTTTTTTTTAATTTATTTTTTACATCCAACTTAGCATAGTGTGCAGTAATGATTTCCGGAGTAGATTCCTTAATGCCCCTCACCCATTTAGCCCATCCCCCTCCCGCAACCCCTCCATCAGCCCTCTGTTTGTTCTCCATATTTAAGAGTCTTTTATGTTTTTGTTCCCCTTCCTGTTCTTGTATTATTTTTGCTTCCCTTCCATTATGTATATCTGTTTTGTATCTTAAAGTCCTCATGTGAGTGAAATCATATATTCTTTCTCTGACTAATTTGCTTAACAAAATACCCTCTAGTTCCATCCACGTAGTTGCAAATGGCAAGATTTCATTCTTTATGATTGCCGGGTAACACTCCATTGTATGTATGTATATATACACATCACATCATCTTTATCCATTCATCCATCGATGGACGTTTGGTCTCTTTCCATACTTTAGCTATTGTTGATAGTGCTGCTATAAACACTGGGGTACATGTGCCCCTTCAAAACAACTTTGGATAAATACCTAGTAATCGCTGGGTCATAGTATATTAACTATTTTTAAAGTAATTTTTAGAGGAAAAAAATAAAATTGGTTTTGCTTGTATAATTTTCAATTTTGATAATTTTTTTTTCTGGTAATTCTTGACATCCCCTAGAGATTATTATACAGACACTGAAACAAGTGTTTCAGGAAAACAGAGTAAGATTCCTTCTCTTCTGGAAGGTTGAAGCAATTTTAATGTTAAATCTTCAGATTTTCCTGAGGCATTTCCTAATAAACGTATTTGCTCAGTGTAGGTAAATTGGGAAAATTACAAAACCATTTTTTAATGTTTATTTCTTTTTGAGAGTGATAGAGAGTGTAAGCAGAGGAGGGGCAAAGGCAGAAAGAACCTGAAGCAGGCTCCAGGCTCTGAGCCGTCAGTGCAGAGCCAGATGCGGGGCTTGAACTGAACCATGAGATCATGACCTGAGCTGAAGTTAGATGCTCAACTGACTGAGCCACCCAGGCGCCCCACAAAACCATTTTTTAAAGCAGGCTCATTCTTTTAAAGTAAGGTATTTTATGTAATTGTGAAAATCTTGAATACACAATTATGTGTGTGGCTGTTTTTCATTAAACTTTATCATGGGAATTTTCTAACGTTTTTGAAAACTCCTTTTAAGCATAATTTTTAGTGATGTTTTAAGTTTCTTTGTTTTCTATCTTCTTTTTACCCCAAGCACGCCACTTTAAAATCTTTAACCTTAATGTTGCTTTAAGGTGTGTCTTTAAGGAAGTTTGACTAAAGAATACTAGACCAGGTGGAAAAGCATAAAATGTTGACTGTCTGAATTTATGGAAATCTCCATGTCCTACCTTTTATAAGAACAAAATAACATTATGAAAAATGTAAATATGTACAATCTTTGACCCAAAAATTTCCTCTAGACATTTATTCAACAGAAACACAAACAATGAATATCTCCTTGTAGCATTTTTTTTTTTTGTAATGACAAAAAAAACTGTAAACAAATGTACACCAGTAAGGGCTTGGACAGATAAATTATAGTACATCTAAAGTGCAATACTATGTAGCCATTACAGTGAATGAGGTAAACCCATATTTATTCATGTGGAAAGATAGCCAAAATAATGGGTAAGTGAAAAAGTTGGGGGCACCTGGGTGGCTCAGTCAATTAAGCATCCAACTTCAGCTCAGGTCATGATCACACGGTTCGTGGGTTTGAGCCCCGCGTCGGGCTCTGTGCTAACAGCGCAGAGCCTGGAGCCTGCTTTGGATTCTGAGTCTCTGTCTTTCTTCCCCTCCCCCACTCATGCTCTGTCTCGCAAAAATAAATAAGCATTTTTAAAATTTTTTTAAAAGAAAAAGTTGCCACTCTGTGTGATCTCATCTCTGTAAATAATAAGATAGAATAGGTATATAAAAGTCTAGAAAATCTGCACTAGACCATTAACCCCTCCAGATAAACTTCCATGGTATAAATTACACATTTCTATAATGTGGTCTTTTTTCCTTTTTTTTTTTTTGTACAATCATTTATTATGTTTCTAATTAAGATAAAACAAAGTCCACTATTCAAAGATCTCATTCTGCTAGTCCTTCAAGATTCTCTATTGGTCATGAGGCAATGTGTGCTTCCATTTGTTTTAGTAGATCCTTGATTTTTTCTCTTTTCCTTTATTTATATGGCCTTTGGTAACTAAATTTAATGATTGGTAAACTTCAGTATGCATGTACTAGACCATTCTGCACACTAAAGCATTGGTCCTTTAACACCAAATCTTTATTATAGACGATTTGAGAATTCACTAGTGCACCTAGATATATTTATTTAGGGGAATATGGACCTTAGAATTATAATTATTTTTTTAAAACTCTACATGTGTATTTCTGGGCTTTTTTTTTTTCCTATTATATATGATGCGATTTTTAAAAAGTTTTAAAAAAACTCGTTTGAGGAGTTTTACATTAGATCCTCGAGACGGGAATGATAATTCAGGAACATAGTGCCTACATCCTGCTCTTCATTGTGTCTTTATTTACAGAGCTTCTCGTTGACAGTTCTGTTGACAATCTGACATAACTCTTCCTGAAACAGAAGTTATATGGTCAGGAAGAAATGAGAAAACAGAAATTAGTCTCTAATTGCTTTAATACTGGCTGCTGTGCTTGCACACCTGTTGAGATTTATAAAATCACCAAGATTATATAAAAGCTACACATGAATAAATGACATGTTCTAAAGAAAGTTACAGTTTAACTTTACATCCTTAACAAAGCCCACTCCCTCCTGAAAGAGGAGTTAAGAACAGGACTCTTAAAGTACCCAGGAGGCTTGTGATGGATCGAGCTAATCCCAGCTCTAAATCTAAGATCAGGCCCTCAGGAAATGCGCCTAGGTCTGAGGATGTTTATGGTTCGAGCTGAACTTTTCCGAGGTTAGCTTGTTTTTTGGTGTTCTGTTTTGTTTTGGCTTTGGGTTTGGGTTTTTTTTTTTTTTTGGGGGGGGGTACATATTTACTTTCAATCCTATATTTATGCTTTCAAGCAACATGTACTGAGAAATACTATGTATCAGATACTCTCTCCTTAAGGAATTTATAGTCTACTGAGGACAGTTGATTACAGTGTGATAAAATAAATCATTAGGGAGAAGCGTATACAGGCACACCCAGGTGGGGCACCTAACCTAGAGGGTGGAGTAGAAGGAAAGACGTCAGAGAGGGTACATGGATGATGTGATGCCTGTAAGCAATCCTTAAGAACAAGGCAGACTTGGGGGAAGAAGGATATTGGATCTTATGGACAGAGAGAACAATGTGTACAAAGGCCAGTAGGCAAAAATGATACATGAAGAGTGCTTGAAATAGTTCTGGGGGCGTTTGGCTGGCTCAGTGGGAAGAGCATCCAACTCAGTCTCAGGGTTGTGAGTTTGAGCCCCATGTTGGGTGCAGAGTTTACTAAAAAAGACAAACCAAATTAAAAGAGTTCTGGAAAGTGTTCTAGGAGAAAGAGGTCAGGGAGAGACCAGTGAGCATTTTCTTAGCTTGAGTGCTATACTAAAGAATTTGGACTTAAGGAGCATTTACAAGATCGTTAAGTAGAGAAGAAGAGTGTTATATCATAAGATTTGAGCATAAAGATCATCCCAGCTATAATGGGGAACCTGGAATTGGAAGACCTCTACCTCTGACAGTGTAGTGGTCAGATATTAAGTCTTGAATAAACCTAATTTCTTTTTTTTAATTTTTTTAAATGTTTTATTTATTTCTGAGAGAGTGACAGTGTGAGCAGAGGAGAGTCAGAGAGAGAGAGAGAGAGAGACAGAATCTGAAGCAGGCTCCAGGCTAGCTATCAGCACAGAGCCCGACGTGGGGCTTGAACCCACGAACCGTGAGATCATGACTTGAGCCAAAGTCAGACGCTTAATCAACTGAGCCACCCAGGTGCCCCAAATAAACCTAATTTCTAAAGTAATCATTGGGCTTTGGAGAGTAACAGAAATCCTCAGGGTCCCCAAACAAGCATCAGACTTAAAATCTCAGAGGTGAGCAATAAACAAACGAGAAAAACAAACTGCCCTAGGACAAATTACCAAATCAGCCCTGAGATCCAGGACTTGGGTAGAGAGGAATAAACTGCAATATTGAGACATAGGGAAGCTAGGTTTAAATATGATGCCAGTTGGGGCGCCTGGGTGGCTTAGTCGGTTAAGCGTCCGACTTTCGCTTAGGTCATGATCTCACGGATCGTGGGTTCGAGCCCCGTGTCGGGCTCTGTGCTAACTGCCAGTTCAGAGCCTGGAGCCTGTTTCAGTCTGTGACTCCCTCTCTCTCT
This sequence comes from Proteles cristata cristata, assembly GCA_017311185.1. Classification (NCBI taxonomy): domain Eukaryota; kingdom Metazoa; phylum Chordata; class Mammalia; order Carnivora; family Hyaenidae; genus Proteles; species Proteles cristata. Next base: position 1,248,177 of record JAESUZ010002594.1, read on the forward strand.
GACCCTCCCCTGCTCACGCTGTCTCTCTCTCTCTCTCTCTCCCAAAAATAAATAAAACATTTAAAAAATATATATATGGTGCTAGTTGGGGGTGCCTAGCTGGCTCAGTCAGTGAAGCATGCAAGTTTTGATCTCAGGGTTGTAAGTTCGAACCCACGTTGAGTATAAATTTCACTTCTAAAAAACATCTTTTGGGGCACCTGGGTGGTTCAGCGACTCTTGGTTTCGGCTCAGATCATGATCTCACCATTTGTGAGTTTGAGCCCTGCATCAGGCTCTGCACTAGCAATGTGTTTCCTGCTTAAGATTCTCTCTCTTTGCCTCTCCCCTGCTTGTGCTCAAAATAAATAAATAAGCTTTAAAAAAATAAATAAAGGCTTTTTAAAAAATAAAATAAATGTGGCCGCTGTCATGTGGCAGTCCTCCAATCCCATCCCATCCCCCATGCCTGATTCTCATCAGAAGCAAATACAGATCTTCCTCTCGGAAAGAAGATCTCTTTAATTTAGGCCTCCAGGATCTCAGATTCATGAAAAAATGGAATATAGGCCACTTCTTAATCAACTCCCAAACATGCAAAGAAACAAATACCCATGAGAAAGAAACAAATAATAGGTCATTTGTAGACCTCAGATATTAACAATGACCAGGCAGTATAAAGTATCTATGCCATTTTTAGGAAATAAAACAATCACAAAACAAATAACAAAAAGGAATAATCACAAATGACCAAACAAATGTGAAAAATAACTACATAGAGCTTTTGGAAATGAAAAAAAGTTGAAATCAAAGTCTCATGGTTAGTTTAACACATTAGATATAGATGGAGATAGTAAATTGGAAGCTAGATATAAAATAAATCTTCAGAAAGCAATTTAGAGAAAAAGGAAATGGAAAATATGAAAACTGGGTTCAAGACATGGGGGCTAGGATAAAAAAGATCAACGTCCCAGAAAGAAAAAAATAAAATGGAGGAGAGCCAAAATTCTTAGAGGTAAAAGGTGAGAATTTTTGAAAACTAAGAAATGGACCTAGAGAAACAGGAAGCACATGCCAAGCAGGATAAGTAAATTCACATGAAGTTGCGTAGTAGTCGAAGTGTAAAACACCAAGGGAGAAGATCTTAAAGGACTTAAGAACAAAAGACAAATCACCTGCAAGAAACCACCATCAATGAGAATGATAGGTTTCTCACTGCAACCTGGAAGCTAGGAGAGGGCTTAGTGTCTTCAGTGTGATAAACCTGTCAACCTTGGATTTTATGTCCAGAGAAACTATCTTTAAAAAAGAACAATGGTGAAATAAAGACCTTTCAGATAAAATGGAGTTGGCCTTCAACAAACTTTCGCTTAAGGAAATTCTACTTTAGGAAGAAGGAAAATGGTACCAGAAAGGAGGTCTGAGGTGCAAGAAGGAATGGTGAGCAAAGACATTGGTAAGCATCTGAGTAAATCAGACCTGTATAAAATAATGATAATGCCAATGATATTGTCTAATGTGACGTTAAAAAAAAAAAAGATAAAATATTGGTCAACTAGAAGAGTTGACAAATATTGATTTGTTTTAAAACTATGGGGCGCCTGGGTGGCTCAGTCGGTTAGGCCTCATGATCTCAGGTTCATGAGTTTAAGGACTGACAGTGCAGAGCTTGCTTGGGATTCTGTCTCCCTCTCTCTCTGCACTCCCCCCCCCCCATTTGCACTCTCTCTCTCTCAAATAAATAAATATAAATATAGAATTAAAAATTGACATCCCAATCATTAACAGCTGAACCCTGGGAATTCACAAAGAGCTTGAAGTCAGAAAATCTTACTTCGGGCGTTTAGATTAAGGGAATTAAAGAGAGATTCTGTTCTTTTATGCTTCAAGGACATGTAATGTGACATGAAATGAATCATAACAAAATAAACCATCCTTAAGGTGCCGGCTGCTAGTCCATAGCCCTTTCAGAACATTCTTTCTCTTCTTTTTTTCCTTTTCTAGGGTTACACATCTTTCTGGAATGACTGCATATCATCTGGCCTGCGAGGGGGCATCCTGATAGAGCTGGCCATGCGGGGTCGAATCTATCTGGAACCCCCCACCATGCGTAAGAAGCGACTACTGGACAGAAAGGTGCAGCAGCCTTGTGAAGATTCTCCTAACTTATGAAAGGGAGAGGCCGATGGTCCACTTTGGAGAAATGGGAAGATCTGAGTAGTGAGACAAGATAAATATCACTGACTCCGCTGTCCCATTGTCTAACAGGCTTACTTACCCTCTAGCAGAGGGAGTGATTCAAGTATCTGTTATCTAAAGAGTTAGAAGAAGCTTATAGTTTTGTCTTTTTTATGCAGAAAAATCACATTTAGGATGCCGTTGATTGTTACTCCTGTATATCTATAACTCTAACATGATGAAATAGAATATTCTATAGGAGGAGGGCAAACACCTGGGTCAGGTCCAGTCTTTGTTTCATTCTAGTCATGCTCAGATCACCATTAGATTTTTCTCCTTCCATTTACACCAGGTCCTCCCCACCGTGAGCTTGACTCCTATCTCCATTTTCTTACAACTTATTCTTTTTTTTTTTTTAATGTTTTATTTATTTCTAGGAGAGAGAGAGAGAGAGACAGCGTGATCAGGGGAGGGTCAGAGAGAGAGGGAGTCACAGACTGAAACAGGCTCCAGGCTCTGAGCTGGCAGTCAGCACAGAGCCCGACGCGGGGCTCGAACCCATGAACCGCGAGATCATGACCTAAGCGAAAGTCAGACGCTTAACCGACTAAGCCACCCAGGCGCCCCTCTTACAACTTATTCTTTCCACTCATAACTTCGCTGTCATACTCAGAACTCTACCAAAAGTACATTCTTCAGTATCACCAGCTGGCTCTATGGCCATCACGACGCTTGAACTCACAACCCTGAGATCGTGAGTCACACTCTCTACTGACTGAGCCAGCCAGGCGCCCTATCACCAGCTTCTCTTTTGTCTTCAAGTTATTTTTCTCTTTTAACCTAGACATGGCATTTGATATTTTTTGACCACCTCCCCCTGCTTGAAATTTTCTCCACTCTTAGCCTCTGTTATATTTTCTTGATTCTTGCCTGTACCCTATTTCCTATATTTCTCCATTCCTTCACACTTGAGTCTCAGTTTGTATCCTTTTGCATAGCTTTATTTCCTTTCAGAGATACCATTTATCTTCTAGCTTTATCTCTCACCTCCATGATATTACCCTATCAAATCTTAGGCCTGTCTTCTCTTTCTACCCCTAGGAACATATTTAACTATTGACTAGACATTTCAACTTAGCTATCCCTTATCAGTTAAAACCAAACTTAGCAACTTTTGCCCTAAAGTGGCTTCCTTTTCTGACTTTCTTACCTTTATTAATTGTTTCACAGGTTAGTTTTCCAGACCCCGAAGTTATTATTGCATATTTTCTTCATAATCTTCTATATCCAGTTTGTCACTAGGGCCTACTTCGAATGTTATTTCTGTCTCCCTACAATCACTCCATACTGGATGTTAAACTTCTTGACGACAGCGACAGCGTATTACATTGTTTTGCATTTCCTACAACATTTAACCCATAGTGTATATACAGTGTATTGAAAGATTTTAATTTGAATTAAGGGAATAAACCAAGGTCCCTTGTTTCTTCTTTTAAAGGTATTGCTGAAGTCAGATAGCCCAACAGGGGATGTGTTACTGGACGAAACTCTCAAACACATCAAAGCAACTGAACCCACAGAAACCGTCCAGACATGGATAGAGCTACTCACAGGTAAGGTGGCTCCAAGCGGCTCAAAAATCCCACACTTTTATCATCTTTATCCTACTAGTTCAAGAAATGGAGCACAGGAATTCAAGATGCTGGGCAAGAAATATTTGGTTCACTGTTTAACTGTATTAAAGAGGGACGGAAGAGACATGGTTAATCAACACACAAAGCTTTCCAAAGCTTCATCTTACATCCACTACCCGACCGCATAAGCTCTTTAATACTGTTCTTCACCAGAAAAAATGTTAATATCTTTATTGATGTATAATTCATACACCGTACAGTTGACCCATGGAAAGTACACGATTAAATGGATTTTAGTATCTTCACACAATTGAGCAGCCATCCTCACAGTCCTAATTTAGAACATTTTCATCACCCCAAAAATAAACCCCATACTCATTAATAATCCTTCCCAAGCCTCCTCCCAGCTCTAGGCAACCGGTAATCTACATTCTGTCTCCATTGATTTGCTTATCCTCGATATTTCATATAGATGAAATGTACAACCTTTTTTTTTTTTTTGTGACTGGCTTAAAGTAATATTTAAAGTTTATCCATGTTTTATCATGTACCAATAATATAGTCTCTCTTTTTTTTAAGGGTAAATTCAAAAACTTTAATATAAGTAAATAAATCTATGGCATAAAATTTTAGAAGAATCTTCCACAGGGCACTTTGAGGTCACAACCAGTGTCACCTCCTGGAACAGTTTTTTTTTAATTGAAATTTTAATCGAGGTGTTTGTAGATTCACATGAAGTTGTAAGAAATGATACAGAGATCTCTTATACACTTACCCAGAATCCCCAGGGATAACCAGTTACAAAGCGATAGTGTAACATGACCACCAGGATACTGACATTGATACAATCTATCAATCTTACTAGAACTTCCCCAGGTTTACCTTGACTTCTTTTTGTCACCCAATAATACTTCATTGTATAGATGTACCTCATTTATTTGTCAGTTCATCAGTTGATAGACACTTGGATTTTTTTTCCACTTTTTGGCTATTAGGAGTAATACTGCTGTGAACATGTATGGACATGTTTTTGTGTGGATCTGTTTTAGTTTCTTTTGGGTATATAGTTAATGTTTTCTACTGTGGTAGGATGCATATGATATAATCTTTATTGCTTCTACCATTTATAAATGTACCATTTACTGACATTAAATACATTCACAGTGTTATTTAACCATCACCTCAATCTGTACCCAAAGCTTTCTCGTCCCAAACATTCCTCTTTCTCCCCGCCCCACTCCCCTATTCCCTGGCAACCTCTTTCTGCCTGTTGTCTTTATGAACTTGGCTATACCAGGTAACTCATGTAAGTGGAATCATGCAATATTTGCCCTTCTGTATCTGGCTTATTTCACTAAACAGAATGTTTTCAGTGTCCATTCATGTTGTAACATGTGTCAAAATCTCATTCCTTTTTCTGGCCAAATAACATTTCACTGTACGGATATACCACATTTTGTGTGTTTATTTATTTTGAGACAGATCGTGCATGAGCGTGAGCAGGGGAGGGGCAGAGAGGGAGAGAGAGAATCCCAAGCAGGTTCCACACTGGCAGTACAGAGCCCAACGTAGGGCTTGATCTCACGAACTCTGGGATCACGACCTGAGCCAAAATCTAGAGTTAAATGCTTAACCAGCAGAGCCACACTCATACCTCACCACATTTTTTTCTATTCGTTTCATTTGTTAATGGATGCTTGGGTTGTCTCCATCTTTTGGCTATTGTAGATAATGCTGCTATGAACATCAATATACAAATATCTCTTCAAGTCCCTGCTACCCATTCTCTTGGATATGGATCTGAGAGTAGAATCACTGGCTCATATGATAGTTCTGTGTTTTGAGAAATCATAAAACTGTTTTCTACAAAGGCTGCACCCTTTCTCACCAACCACGCATAAGAGTTCCAGTTTCTCCACATTGTCATCAACATTGTTCTGTTTTTGGGAGGGGGGTGGTTAGGGTTTTTTGTTGTTGTTGTTTGTTTTGTAAAGTTTACTTTGAGAGAATGAGAGAAAGTGGAGGAGGGGCAGAGAGAGAGAGAGAGGGTGAGAAAGAATCCCAAGCTGGCTCTGTGCTGTCAACGTGGAGCCTGACACAGGGCTTAGTCTCAGGAACTGTGAGATCATGACCTGAGCCAAGATCAAGAGCTGGACTTTTAACCAACTGAGCCACCCAGGTCCCCCTGTTTTGTTTTGAATTATAGCCATCCTAGTAGGCATGAAGTGGTATCTCATTGTGGTTCTGATTTGCACTTCTCTAATGTCCAGTGATGATCATCCTTTCCTGGGCTTACTGACCATCTGTATGTCTTCTTTGGAAAAATGTCTGTTTCAGTCTTTTGCCCCTTTTTTTTTTAATTGGTTTCTGTTGTTGTTATTGTTGAGTTTTGGAAGTTCTTTATATATTCTGGATATTAATCCCTTATCAGATATATCATTTATAAATATTTTTTCCCATTCTGTAGGTTGTTTCTTCAACTTTTTTTTTTTTAATATTTTTATTTATTTCTAGGAGAGAGAGAGACAGCGTAAGCAGGGGAGGGTCAGAGAGAGAGAGGGAGACACAGACTGAAACAGGCTCCAGGCTCTGAGCTGGCAGTCAGCACAGAGCCCGACGCGGGGCTCAAACACACGAACCGCGAGATCATGACCTAAGCGAAAGTCAGACGCTTAACCGACTAAGCCACCCAGGTGCCCCATGTTTCTTCAACTTTTTGATGGTAATCCTTGACGCACAAAAGTTCTTGATTTTGATTCAATTGAATCAGTTAATTTTTTTTCTTTTCTTGCCTCTACTTTTGGTCTCATATCCATGAAAAGACTGTCCTTTCCCCTGTTGAATGGTCTCAATAGCCTTGCTGAAAATCAGTTGATCATGGATGAGAAGATTTATTTCTGGGCTCTCTTTTCTATTGCCTGGATCTATGTTTGTCCTTATGCAAGTACCATACTATTTAACTTACTGTAGCTTTGTAGTAAGTTTTGAAGTTGGCAAGTTTGAGTCGCACAACTTTATTGTTTTTCAAGATTGTTTGGCTGTCCTGGGCCTCATGAAATTCCATATGAATATGTGATCAGCTCTTCCCATTTTTGGTGGGAGAGGCTTTCAGAATTTTGTTAGAGATTGTGTTGAACCTGTAGATCCCTTTGACTGGTATTGACATCTCAAAAATGTCGACCCTTCTTGTCTATTAAAATGAGATGTCTTTCCATTATTAAGGCCAGCTTTAATGTTTTTTTCAGCCATGCTTTACAGTTTTCAGCACATAAATCTTTCACCCTCTTGGTTAGACTTATGCCTAAGTATTTAGTTCTTTTAGACACTATTAGAAATGGAACTGCTGGGGCGCCTGGGTGGCTTAGTCGGTTGGGCGTCCGACTTTCCCTTAGGTCATGATCTCGCGGTTCGTGGGTTCGAGCCCCGCGTCGGGCTCTGTGCTGACAGCCAGCTCAGAGCCTGGAGCCTGTTTCAGTCTGTGACTACCTCTCTCTCTGACCCTCCCGTCCTCACACTGTCTCTCTCTCTCTCTCTCCTAGAAATAAAAAATAAATAAAATAAAAAAAAGAAATGGAACTGCTTTCTTAATTTCCTTTTCAGACTGTCCATTACTGGTATATAGAAACAACTGATATGTGTGTTTCCTGTACCCTGCAACTTATCTGAATTAGTTTATTAGCTCTAGTAGCACTTTTGTGTGCTCTTTGGAATTTTCTCTACAGTTGGCCCTTAAACCACATGAGTGTGAACTGCACAGGTCCACATCCTTGTTCCTTCTCGAACAGTTCTGGTTGCAGTGGGGAAAGCAGGCATCCTTATGTTGTTCATGACCTTCAAGGGAAGACTTGTAGTCATATACTATTGAATGTGACATTAGCTGTGGGTTTTTATACCCTTTAAGTACCCCATGGGGCGCCTGGGTGGCTCAGTCAGTTGAGCGTCTGACTTCGGCTCAGGTCACAATCTCACGGCTTGTGGGTTTGAGCCCCGTGTCGGGCTCTGTGCTGGCAGCTCGGAACCTGGAGCCTGCTTCAGATTCTGTGTCTCCCCCTCTTTCTCCTCCTCCCCTGCTCATGCTCTGTCTCTCTCTGTCTCTCAATAAGAAATCTTAAAAAAAATTTTTTAATAAAAACAGTACCCTTTATTCTGTTCAGAAAGTTTTTTTTTTTTTTTCTAGGAGAGAGAGAGAGACAGCGTGAGCAGGGGAGGGTCAGAGAGAGAGGGAGTCACAGACTGAAACAGCCTCCAGGCTCTGAGCTTGCAGTCAGCACAGAGCCCGACGCGGGGCTCGAACCCACGAACCGCGAGATCATGACCTAAGTGAAAGTCGGATGCTTAACCGACTAAGCCACCCAGGCGCCCCAGAAATTTTATTTTTTTAATTTATTTTTTTAATGTTTTTTTTAACAAATAGTTTATTGTCAGCTTGGTTTCCATCAGAAATTTTAAATCATATTTTAAATCACGAAGGGGTGTTCATCTTTGTCAAATGTCCTTTCTGAGACAAATGAGATGACTGGCTTGTTTCACTCTGTTAATGTGATGTATTCACTGATTCGTTTTTATTGAGGTATAATTGACGTACAACATTGTATTAGTTTCAAGTATAGAACACATTGATTCAGGATTGGCATATTGTGAAATGATCACACTATATCTACGTAACATCCATCACCATATATTGTTATAATTTTTTTTTCTTGTGCTGAAAACTTTTAAGCTCTCTCTTAGCAACTTTCAAATATACACTATAGTGTTGTTAACTATAGTCGCCATGCTGTTTATTACATCCCTAGGACATACTTATTTTATAACCAGAAATGTGTATCTTTTGACTACATTCACCCATTTTGCTCACCCCCCAACCCCTGCCTCTGGCAACCGCCAATCTGTTCACTGTATCTCAGAACTTTCTTGTTTTGGTTTTGGGTTTTTTTCCTTAAAGATATTATTTTTAAATAATCTCTGTACCCAACGTGAGGCTTGAACTTAAAACCCTGAGATAAGAGTCACACACTCTACCAACTGAGCCAGCCAGGCATCACTTTTGGGTTTTTGTTTTTTAGATTCCATATATGTAAGTGAGATCATACTGTATTTGTCTTTCTCTGTCTCTCTTATTTCGCTTAGCATAACGCCCTTGGGCTTCATCCATGTTGTTGCAAATGGAAAATTTTCTTTTTTATGGCTGAATACTATTCCAGTGTGTGTGTGTGTGTGTGTGTACACATTTCCTTTAATCATTCATTCATTGATGGACACTTGGGTTACTTCTACCTCTTGGTTATTGTAAATAATGCTTCAGTGGACATCAGAGTGCATGAAGTTTTTATATTCATTAACTTTGAATACCTAGAAGTGAAATTGCGAAATCAGAGGATAGTTCTCTATTTTTAACTTTTTAGGAACCTCTATACTGTTTTTTGCAGTGGCTGCACCATTTTACATTCCCACCAACAGTCCCAAAGTTTCTTTCCTCCACATCCTTTCCAACACTTGTTATTTCTTATCTTTTTGATAAGAGGCACTCTCCCATGTGTGAGGTGATATTTCACTGTGATTTGATTTGCACTCCCCTGATGATGAATGATGTGGAGCACATTTTCATGTACCCACTGGCCATCTGTATGTCTTCTTTGGAAAAAGTCTATTCAGATCCTTTGCTTACTTGATTTTTTTTTTAATGTAACATTTCTAGAATAAATTTTACTTGTTCATGATAATCTTTTAATATGCTGTTGGATTCAATTTGCTAATATTTTATTAAGGATTTCTGCATCTGTATTCATAAGGGTTATTGGTCTCTAATGTGATCTAAAGTGAGTCCCTTTTAGATAGCTTATATTTGGATCATGTTTTTAAACCCATTCTGCCAGTCTTTGTCTTGTGATTGAATTGCTTAATCCATTTAAAGTAATTACTCATAAGGAGACACTTCTACCATTTTGCTATTTGTTTGCTGTATGACCTATAGGTTTTTGCCCCTCCTTTCCCACATTACTGTCTTCTTTTGTGTTCAGATAATTTTTTATGGTGAAACATTTGTATTCTCTCTTATTTTCTTTTATGTAGATATTATCTCGGTTGTTACCATGGGATTTAATATCCTAAAGTTATAACAACCTACTTTGATTTAAAAAAATTTTTTAACGTTTATTTATTATTGAGAGACATTATTATTATTGGGAGGGAAGAGAGAGGGGGGGACGAGACACAGAATCCGAAGCAGGCTCCAGGCTCTGAACTGTCAGCGCAGAGCCCGACACGGGGCTCGAACCCAAAATCTATGAGATCATGGCCTGAGCCAAAGTCAGACGCTTAACTGACTGAGCTGCCCAGGCGCTCTTGAAAACTGAACATTTGGGTCTTATAATGTGGTAACTGGAAAACATAGTCTCCCCATTCATCAGGGTTCACTGCTGGACAGCGTCTCTGTGCTGTGGATGAGATTGAGGAGAAAGCTTCAGACTCACATCTTTTGTGAGGTTACGTCTTATCCTGACCAAGGATACATTTTTGGATGTAAAAAAAAAAAAATAAATTAAAAAATAACCCCACAACATTTAGCCTTTATATCCCCCGGAAGCTGCCCGAGGTGGTAGGGATTGGAACAAGGGCAGCCAGCTTCCACTTTGACGTCAGCTGTGCCGAACTGTAATCCATAATCCGAACACAGATCCTGACGCTTCAAGAACAAGGTCCTTATTGACCACCCTGATTCCAGCAAGCTGTAACAAAACCACAGATGGCTGTTGCCAGTGGTTCTTATCACCGAGCTAGGAGCTAGGGGCTCGGGAGCCGCTATTGTGCTGAAGGCTAAAATTGGACAATGGGAACCGAAATTTGCCAGCCAAGCCTTGGCCTGGAACCTACAGGCATTCAAATAGATTCCAGAGTTCCAAAGAGTTATTTAAAAGAGAGATTAGGGGCACCTGGGTGGCTCAGTTGGTAGAGCGTCCGACTTTGGCTCAGGTCATGATATCACTGTTCGTGGGTTCAAGCCCCGCATCGGGCTCTGTCCTGACACCTCAGAGCCTAGAGCCTGTTTCAGATTCTGTATCTCCCCCTCTCTCTGCCCCTCCCTTGCTTGTGCTCTGTCTCTCTGTTTCTCAAAAATAAACAAACATGAAAAAAAAAAAGATAGATTCCAGTAGGGCACCTGGGTGGATCAGCTGGTTAAGCGTCTGACTCTTGATTTCTGCTTGGGTCATGATCTCACATTCGTGAGTTTAAGCCCCACATCAGGCTCTGTGCTGACCGTGCGGAGCCTGCTTGGGATTCTCTCTCTCCCTCTTTCTCTGTCCCTCCCCCGCTCTTGCACATTCTCTCTCACAATAAATAAATAAGCTTTAAAAAAATAGACTCTAGGGGCACCTGGGTGGCTTAGTCGGTTAAGCGTCTGACTTTCGCTTAGATCATGATCTCGCGGTTCGTGGGTTCGAGCCCCGCGTCGGGCTCTGTACTGACTGCCAGCTCAGAGCCTGGAGCCTGTTTCAGTCTGTGACTCCCTTTCTCTGTGACCCTCCCCTGCTCACGCTGTCTCTCTCTCTCCTAGAAATAAATAAAACATTTTTAAAAAAATAAAATAAAATAAAATAAAATAAAATAAAATAAAATAAAATAAAATAAAAGACTCTAGTATAATTGTTGTCTAGGTGAAGAGATGGCTTTCTGATACTTCCTACTCTATCATCATCCTGATGTCACACCTCAATGACTAACATTTTAAAGAACCTTATCATCTATGTCCCGTTTGTCATTAGGGCCCACTTCAAATATTTTTATCTCCCCACTATCACCCCACACTATATTTTAAACTTCTTAGGCACAGGGATGGGGCCAGTTTTTTAGCTACACCATTTTACATTTCTATACCAGCATATGGGTTTTTATTCTTCTGCATTCTCATCAATACTTGTTATTCTCTGTCTTCTTTATTTTATCTATCCTAATGACTGTGGAGTGGTATATCAGGATTTTCTTGATACTATTGATGTTGACCATCGGCATGTATTTATGGCCATTTGTGTATCTTTGGAGAATTGTCTTTTCATATCTTTTGACTATTTGTCAATTGGGTTTGCCTTTTTTGCTATTGAGTTGTACTTTTCCAATATATTCTAGATAGAAATTTCTTATCATATACAGGACTTGCAAAATTTTCTTCCATTCAGTATCTTTTCACTTCTTGACGGTGTCTTTTAAAAGCCTTAAGTTTTCAATTTTGATACTTCTAATTTTTTTTTTCTTTTATTGCTTATGCAGTATCTAAGAAACGATTGCTTAATCCAACATCATGAAGATTTGTTCCTGCATTTTCTTCTAAGGGGCTTCTAGCTTTGTCTGAAATTTTCAGTTAGGTCCACTATCTGTCTTGAGTTAATTGTGTATGGTGTGGGGTAGAGATCCAACTTCAGGCTTTTACATGAAGCTACAAATACAGCTGGCCTAGCATGTTCTGTCCTCCATGACTTATCTTGACACCATTGTCAAAAACTATTTGACCAGGGGTGCCTGCCTGGGTGGCTCAGTGAGTCGATCCAACTCTTGACATTGGCTCAGGTCATGATCTCACGGTTGTGGGATTGAGCTTGGGATCCTCTGCCTCCTTCTCTCTCGGCCCCTTCCCTACTTGCACACACATGCTTGCTTGCTCTCTCTCTCTCTCTCTCTCTCTCTCTTAAAAAAACATCATTTGTCCATAAATGTATGGGTTTATTTTTGGAGTCTTCTTTTGATCTCTGTGTCTATTCTTATGCTCGCTCATGCTATCTTCCTTTTTAATGTTTCTTCTTGAGAGAGGAAGCAGGTAGGGGAGGGGCAGCTAGAGAAGGACAGAGGATCCAAAGCAGGTTCCACACTGACAGCAGAGAACCCGATGCAGGGCTTGAACTCATGAACCACAAGATCATGACCTGAGTGGAAGTTGGTCGCTTAACCCGCTGAGCCACCCAGGTGTCCCCTTATGCACTCTCTTGATTATTGTAGGGGTTTTGTTTGTTTGTATGTTTATTCATTTCGAGAGAGACAGACAGAGAGAGAGAGAGATTCCCAAGCAGACTGCACACTTGTCAGTAGGGAGCCCAATGCAGGGCTCAGACTCACAAAACGAGAGTTCATGACCCAAGCTGAAACCAAGAGTCAGATGCTTAACCCACTAAGCCACCCAGGTGCCCCAATTATTGTAATTTTGAAATCAGTAAATGTGAGTCCTCCAACTTGATTGTTCCTTTGCAATATTTTTTTGGCCATGCTGGGTCTTTTGAATTATAAAACCAGCTTGTCAATTTCTGCAATCAAGCAAGGTAGTGCTTTTCATTTTTTGCTTTTTTAAGTTTATTTACTTAGAGAGGGAGAAAGAGAGAATCCCAAGCAGGCTTTGCACTGTCTGTGCGGAGCCCAACACGGGGCTCAAACTCACAAACCATGAGATCATGACCTGAGCTGAAATCAAGAGGCGGACACTTAACCGACTGAGCCATTCAGGTGCCCTAAAGTAGGATTTTAATAGGAATTATATTGTATCTGCAGATCAACTTGGGGAATATTACTATCTCAAAAAAAGCCAAGTTTTTGGGGCTGCTTGGGTGGCTCAGTTAGTTAAGCGTCCAGCTTCGACTCAGGTCATCATCTCACAGTCTGTGAGTTCGAGGCCCACGTTGGGCTCTGTGCTAACAGCTCAGAGCCTGGAGCCTGCTTCCGATTCTGTGTCTCCCTCCCTCTCTGCCACTCCCCTGCTTGTGCTCTGTCTCTCTCTCTCTCAAAAATAAAATTAAAATTAAAAATAAAAATAATATCAAGTTTTCTAATCCACAAACATGAATGCCTTTCTGTCTATTTAGATATTGTTTATTTCTTGCAAAAATATTTTGCAATTTTCAATATGTAAGTCTTATACTACTTTTGTTAAATATAATCCTAAGTAGGGGCGCCTGGGTGGCTTAGTCGGTTAAGCGTCCGACTTTCACTTGGGTCATGATCTCGCGGTTCGTGGGTTCGAGCCCCGCATCGGGCTCTGTGCTGACTGCCAGCTCAGAGCCTGGAGCCTGTTTCAGTTGTGACTCCCTCTCTCTCTGACCCTCCCCTGCTCACACTGTCTCTCTCTCTCTCTCCTAGAGATAAATAAAACATTAAAAAAAATTTTTTTTTAAATATATAATCCTAAGTATTTTGTTCTTTTTGATGCTGTTATTAATATAATTGTAAGAAAATTATAAAAAATGAAAAATTTTATTTTCAGATTGTTGTTAATGTATAGAAATTCAATTTTATTTTTTTATTTACTTTTTGGGGGATAGAGAGTGTGAGTGAGCGAGGGGCAGAGAGGGGGAGAGAGAGAGAGCATCCTGTGACGAGCAGAGGGGGAGAGAGAGGGAAAGAGAAGGAATCTCGAAGCAGGGCTCCAACTCATCTGATGCGGGGAGGGGGCGGGGGGTGGCTTGAACTCACAAACCGTGAGATCATGACCTGAGCTGAGGTCAGGCGCTTAACGGACTGAGCCACCAAGGCACCCCTGCCATTTTTATTTCTTTAAGGTCAGTAATGATGTTTCCTCTTTAATTCCTAATGTTAGTGATTTGAGTCTTCTCTCTTTTTTGTCAGTCTAGGTTTATCAATTTGTTGATCTTTTCAGTGAACCAACTTTTGATTTTAATGATTTCCTGTACTGTTTTCATTGTTTCTATTGATCTCCTCTCTAATCTTTATTATTTCCTTTCTTCTTCTTCCTTCATGTTTATTGTATGTCTTCTTTGTCTAGTTTTTTATTTTTATTTATTTTTTTTTTAAATTTATTTATTTTTTATTTATTTCTAGGAGAGAGAGAGACAGCATGAGCAGGGGAGGGTCAGAGAGAGAGGGAGTCACAGACTGAAACAGGCTCCAGGCTCTGAGCTGGCAGTCAGCACAGAGCCCGATGCGGGGCTTGAACCCACGAACCGCGAGATCATGACCTAAGCGAAAGTCGGAAGCTTAACCAACTAAGCCACCCAGGCGCCCCTGTCTAGTTTTTTAAAGTAGAAGTTAGGGGGACGCCTGGGTGGCTCATTCAGTTAAGCGTCTGACTTCAGCTCCGGTCATGATCTCACAGTTTATGAGTTCAAGCCCCACATTGGGCTCTGTGCTGACAGCTCTGAGCCTGGAGCCTCCTTCAGATTCTGTGTCTCCCCCTCTCTCTGCCCCTCCCCTGCTCGTGCTCTGTCTCTCTGTCTCTCAGTAATAAATGAACATTATTTTTCTTTTTCAAATAGTTTATTGTCAAGTTGGTTTCCATATAACACCCAGTGCTCATCCCCACAAGTGCCCTCCTCCATGCCTATCTCCCCTTTCCCTCCCCTCACCCATCAGTCCTCAGTTTGTTCTCAGCATTCAAGAGTCTCTCATGGTTTGCCTCTCTCCCTCTCCCCCACCATTTCCCCCCTTTTTCTCCCCCATGGTCTTCCTTTAAGTTCCTCCTAATCCTCCTATATGTGCAAACATATGGTATTTGTCCCTCTCTGCCTGACTTATTTCACTCAGCATAACACCCTCAAGGTCCATCCATGCTGCTACAGTGGCCAGATTCCATTCTTTCTCATTGCCATGTAGTATTCCATCGTATAGATAAACCACATCTTCTTGATCCATTTGTCCGCTGATGGACACTTAGGCTCTTTCCATGTTTTGGCTATTGTTGAGAGTGCTGCTGTGAACATTGGGGTACATGTGCTCCTATGCCTCAGCATTTCTGTATCCCTTGGGTAAATTCCTAGCAGTGCTATTGCTGGGTCATAGGGGAGTTCTGTTGTTAATTTTTTGAGGAATCTCCACACTGTTTTCCAGAAGGGCTGCACCCGTTTACATTCCCACCAACAGTGTAGGAGGGTGCCCGTTTCTCCACATCCTTGCCAGCATCTAGAGTTCTCTGATTTGCTCAATAATGAACATTTTTTTTAAAAAATTTAAATAAAATAGAAGTTAGGTTATTGATTTATTTAATCTTTTCTAACAGCATTTGGGGTCATAAATTTCTCTCTTGGCACTGGCTTAAGCTGCATCCCATAAGTTTTGGTCTGTTGTGTTTTCATTTTCATTCAACTCAGAGTTGAATGTGATTTCTTCCTTGACCCCATTGGTTATTTAGGAGTTTATTATTCAATTTCCACATATTTTTGAATTTCCCAAATTTTCTTCTATATTTAATTTCTAGTTTAATTCTATTGTGGTTGGATAGCATACTTCATATGTTTTCAGCCCTTTCAAGTTTATTAAGGCTGATTTTATGGCCCAGCACGTGGTCTGTCCTTTAGCATGTGCCACGTGCACTCGAGAAGGGTTTGTGTTCTGCTCTTAGGGTGGAATGTTCTGTAGATGTCTTGTTAGGTCTAGTTGGCTTATAGTGTTGTTCAAGTCTATTTTTTTTTTTTTTTCATATTTGTTTTTCCCCAAAGGCGAGACCTGGAACCCCTTCAAATTACAATACCAACTGAGAAATGTCCGAGAGCGAATTGCAAAGAACCTAGTTGAGAAGGGTATTCTAACCACAGAGAAGCAGAATTTCCTCCTGTTTGACATGACCACTCATCCAGTGACCAACACGACAGAGAAACAGCGACTGGTGAAAAAGCTTCAGGACAGCGTCCTGGAGCGGTGGGTGAATGACCCCCAGCGTATGGACAAACGAACACTAGCGCTCCTGGTGCTGGCCCACTCCTCTGACGTGCTGGAGAATGTCTTCTCCTCTCTGACAGATGACAGGTATGATGTGGCAATGAATCGAGCCAAGGACTTAGTTGAACTGGACCCCGAAGTGGAGGGGACAAAGCACAGTGCCACAGAGATGATCTGGGCTGTGCTGGCAGCCTTCAATAAATCCTAAAGCCAGTGGGCGGGTGTCGCCTTCTTCCCCTGCTGGCTAGTGACTGTCAGAGACACCACGTGGAGTTTTGTGTGACGAGATGTCTTTCATCGTTGTTTTTTTTCCTTCTCTTGAATCAGACTTGTGATTTGGGGAGAGCAACTTCAGGGCTTCTCCATAAACCTTGGCCATTGTGAGCATACTTTATTTCCCCCTATATTGCCACTGCAGAGGTGAATAAACTAGGTGAATCCACGCACACCCAATCATCACTCTCTCATTTCTTGGTTTACTTCCATCAAGGGTGCTTTTGGGTTTTTTTGTTTTTTTTCTTTTTGTTTTTGTTTTTTAATTTTTTTTTTTTATTTATTTCTAGGAGAGAGAGAGAGAGAGAGACAGCATGAGCAGGGGAGGGTCAGAGAGAGAGGGAGTCACAGACTGAAACAGGCTCCAGGCTCTGAGCTGGCAGTCAGCACAGAGCCCGACGCGGGGCCCGAACCCACGAACCGCGAGATCATGACCCAAGCGAAAGTCGAACGCTCAACCGACTAAGCCACCCAGGCGCCCCAAGGGTGCTTTTGGATAAACAGGAATATCTAAGTGGGATTTGGAGTTCTCCAGCCACAAAATGTGAATGAGATGTAGAGCAAACCATTTATTAAAATGTTTAAGGTTTGTTTGTCTTTTTTTTTTTTTTAAGCAGGCTCCACATCCAACGTGGGACCTGAGCCCATTACCCTGAGACTAAGAGTTGCTTGCTCTACCAACTGAGCCAGCCAGGCGCCCCTGTTTTCTATCCTAAATACAAGTTTTCACAGTCTCTGTCTCTCAGACTCTACTTAAGTAATGTAGTTATTGAAATAACTGTCTCTTTGAAAAACGGGCAGCAGAAACAAAACTAATTTGGGGAGCAGATGGTCTCTGGGATTGGATGTCCCACTCAGGATTTTTCAGCTTTCCTTTTCTAACCTAATGAGAATATTGCAAATTCGATTACCTGGTTCTCACAGTCCTAGAATCAGAAATATGGCCTCTCCTGTCTCTTAGCATTATCCTACTCCCTCGTTCATCAGGGCGAGTTCATCAGAGAAAGCTGTGTCTCTCAGCCACGTCCTTCATACAGGCAGCATTACAGTTTATAAAGGAGGGAGGCGACATGAGAATGTCCATCCTTTAGCTCATGACTGTCCTGATTCCTCCAGATTACTCTACATGTCTCTGCTGTGATCAAGTTGAGGGAGTTATCAATTTCAGTTGCCTAAAGGCCCCGTCCTGAGTCCAGACGGTATATCTAAACTCCAGATCTTCTTGTTCCCTGTTTTTCGCTTCCTCATAAATTGGTAGATCCTGTCTGTATTTAAGGGTTCTAGAAGTAGTTTTGTCTGTATTTAATCCACAGATAACCTCCTGGTCATTAGTCTTGTTGCAGCATAACCATCTTCCTAGCCAGATCTCTAAAAACTTTTCAGTTGTTTCAATTCAGTAGTAAGTGCAAAGAAAAGATAAAGAAAAATCCTATTTTGATGGGCAATTTGGTATCTAAAGCATATTGATATAAAGTCTAGCATTGGGGAATATCAAGATGACCGGCACCAAGTTTGTGGGAAGGTCAGGCATTTCCTATGCGAATATTTTTTTTAAGATTTATTTAACCTTTACACTCAACATGGGAAGCTACATTCAACTTTTAATGAATCATACTTTTTTTTTAATTTTTTTAAATGTTTTATTTATTTCTGAGAGATGGAGAGAGACAACGTGAGCAGAGGAGGGTCAGAGAGAGAGGGAGACACAGAATCTGAAGCAGGCTCCAGGCTCTGAGCTAGCTGTCACCACAGAGAACTGACATGGGGCTTGAACCCACGAACCGTGAGATCATGACCTGAGCCGAAGTCAGACGCCCAACCGACTGAGCCACCCAGGTGTGCCTCATGCTTCTTGACCATCTCAGAGAAACAGGCTGTCAAAGGGCTCACACAGAACCCAGACCTGATACTGGCTCTTCCGAATCCGAAATAGTTAAATGACTGATTGTAACTTTCATCTCCTCCCCCAAACCTGTCTACCCCCATGGAATTCCCCAAATAAATGATTTTTATTTTGTTTTTCACTTTCTGGTATTGCGTACGTGACTAGAGATATAAATTTTAGCATGAAATGGCTTTAAATGTGCCACTGAGTAGACCTTCAGTTTGGGCTTCTGGAAGTACAAAATCCGGCCCATGTGTTGTCTCTCCCTCGGTTAGTTTTCCTTTCCAACAGGTTTTGTTCTAGAAAGTATCAGCTTGATAGGAGGGTAGAAGTTGAGTTCTTCCTTGCAACTCTCTGGCAGTGTTTATTTTTATGTTGTATCTCAGTGAGGATGTCATCAGTCTGGATCTGTATCGTATTCTCTGCAAAATGCCTTCTCCTTTAATGCATTGGGTCTTCACATTTCTGGATAATAAATAATCAATGATTGGGTTTCTGTTCACAACTTCAATTATTTTAACTAGAAATAAGAACCTTCCACACAAGGCCAGTAACACTCCACTCTTTACACCAGGAGACCAGCCTGTTTCATCCTGTGTAGAAAATTAGAGATACACGACCAGAATTGTAACATACACAGGCAGGGCGCACATCAAGGCTAACCTGAACACCAGCTAATGTTGTGGTCTGAAGAGTGTCCCCATCTCAATCAAAATAATTTACCTGATTACACCATTTTTCATTAAGAAAAGGATTATGTTCTGTCCTATTAATATCTACTTGCAAGTGACACTGAAACTTACCTAAGAGCTGAAAGTATAAAGTTGGAAACACAGCTAACATACCTGACTGTGACAGAGTTAAC
This sequence comes from Proteles cristata cristata, assembly GCA_017311185.1. Lineage (NCBI taxonomy): Eukaryota > Metazoa > Chordata > Mammalia > Carnivora > Hyaenidae > Proteles > Proteles cristata. Next base: position 1,267,639 of record JAESUZ010002594.1, read on the forward strand.
AGCATATGAAAGTGGGGCATTTCTCCCAGTCGCCCTACATTTGGGCGCCCCAATCAGGTGGTAACCTGGGGCTCAGGCAGTGACAGCATTCACCTGAGGCAGAACAGAAGCGATAGAAGTTTATTGAATACACACCGCTAGGGAACAGCTGGGCAGAAGAGCAAAGGAGAGACTGTCCAGCAGGAGGCAGAGGGTAGGGGCTGTTTTGTTGTTGTTGTTGTTTAATATCTTTATTTCTAGGAGAGAGAGAGAGACAGCGTGAGCAGGGGAGGGTCAGAGAGAGAGGGAGACACAGACTCCGAAACAGAATCCAGGCTCTGAGCTGGCAGTCAGCACAGAGCCCGACACGGGGCGCGAACCCACGAACCACGAGATCATGACCTAAGCGAAAGTCGGACACTCAACCGACTAAGCCACCCAGGCGCCCCAAGGGTAGGGGCTGTTTTTAAAGGGGGGAGGTGAGAAGGTACGGGGACCATAGAATTTTCCCTTTTTTTTAGGTCCCTGTGCCTGGTTATAAGTAGCCCATTGGTTAGGGCCTATGGACAGTTTGAGATGGGTCACCTAATGGGCCCATCTGTATTCAGCCAAGTGGTCAGGCTCTGGGCCCTTCGGCCTCGCTCCGGTTTCCATTGTTCAAGCCTGTTACCTCTGCCAGGTGGCCTCTGCAATAGATAATTGTGCTTGTAATTGGTTTATTGTTCTTCCCTATAATGTCTACAGCACAAGGAACAATAAGAAATATATATACTGCGATTGTTTATACTTCCCGGTTATTTTTATTTCAAACAAAGCATTGTTCCCATAAGTCATGGATGTTTCTCAAAACATGGGGCCAAGGGCACTGCACTGAAGTCACCTGGGGAAGGGGCTGAGGTACCTCACAAAAATGTAAGTTCCTAGTAAGTCCTTCTCTGGGGTTAGGGGCTGAGGAAGCTGCATTTTAAACACAGTCTCCAGAAGCTTGCATGTTAAAATTTGAGAACACTACTTGATATTTTATTGCTTGTAATTCATTCATCCCCAAAATACTGAGTTCTTACAAATTTGGCTCTTACAAGTGCCAAAACTGGCGCTTGCTAGGTGCTGACGATAAAAAGTTGTGTAGGACACAATTTCGGTTCCCGAGAACTCACATTTAAGTGGGCAAATATGGGGCACCTGGGAGGCTCAGTTGGTGAAGCATCCAACTTGGGCTTAGGTCATGATCTCACGGCTCATGAGTTCGAGCTGCATCTGGCTCTGTGCTGACGGCTCAGAGCCTGGAGCCTGCTCCTGATTCTGTGCCTCCCTCTCTCTCTCTGCCCCTTCCCCGCTCTCTCTCTCTCTCTCTCTCTCTCTCTCTCTCTCTCAAAATTAAATAAAACATTAAAAAATATATAACAAAAAAATTAAAGTGGGGAAATAAGATACTTTTTGATAAGTGCTCTAATAGAAATATAAATTTAACATTTGGAAGCACAAAGAAAGAAGTAACCTTCCTGGGACCATTAGGACAGACTTAGAAGAGTTTTATTCTTCACAACACTAAATTCTATAAAGTTATTTTAAAGGAAACTCAGGTAATAAGGCTTGTCTAAGAACACTGTGTAGAGCTTAAATTCAAACACATGCTTCTAACCACTACTCTCCTGCCTCCATTTAAATTCAGTCTGGAAGAGGGGCGCCTGGGTGGCTTAGTCGGTTGAGCGTCCAACTTTCGCTTAGGTCATGATCTCGCGGTTCGTGGGTTCAAGCCCCACGTTGGGCTCTGTGCTGACTGCCAGCTCAGAGCCTGGAGCCTGTTGCAGAGTCTGTGACTCCCTCTCTCTCTGACCCTCCCTGCTCACGCTGTCTCTCTCTCTCTCTCTCTCTCTCTCTCTCTCTCTCTCCTAGAAATAAATAAAAAAACATTAAAAAAATAAATTCAGTCTGGAAGAATCTTTTCAGGTTGATAAGGAAGAGCTATTCAAGCAAGGGAACAGCATGTACAAAATAATTTGTCGTGCTAGAATTTCTGTGTGACTATGTGTGCTTTTCACGTATCTTTAGATTTCCGAAAGATACCACTCTAAGGGAATATATTCAGTTGTAAACTAAAGAATGTTTTTTGAACTTAGCAAAACATCTATTTTTGCTTATCTTCACTTATTCCTTCTCTGATGCTTTTCTTTATAGAAGACTGAGTTTCTGACATTTTCCTTCTAATTTCTCTAACTTCTTATAAGGCATATCTGCTGCACCTAAATTCCCTCCATTTTTGTCTGAGAAAGTATTTTTCCTTCCCTTTTGAAGGATAATTTCACTGGATATAGAATTTCAGGTTAATGGGATGTTTTTGTTTTTGCTTAACACTTTAAATATTTTACTCTCTTCTTGCATGTATGTTTTCTGACATCAGATGTTAACTCTAAAGAGAATTCTAATTCAAAGATAAAAATGTGTTCTCCTTTTACACAGTTCTTAAAAGAACTATAGGGATATATTCATAGGATTTCTAAAAATGTTTTACTCTCTACATAATAAAAATAATTGTTTTAATGCTGAAATAAGGTAGAACGCATTTTTTAAATATTTTCCTATTTTCCAGGGTACCTGGGTGGCTCAGTCGGTTGGGCATCCGATTTGGCTCAGGTCATGATCTCGTGGTTCGTGGGTTCGAGCCCCGCGTCAGGCTCTGTGCTGACAGCTAGCTCGGAGCCTGGAGCCTGCTTCTGATTCTGTGTCTCCCTCTCTCTTTGACCCTCCCAGCTCATGCTGCCTCTCTCTCTCTCTCAGAAATAAATAAAACATTTTTAAAAATATATTTTCCTATTTTCATAGATTTTCCTATCTATGACAGGAATCTCTGTTCCTGCGTCCCCATTTCTTCCCAAGACTTTGGTCTGTCTTCCTTTGCTCCTCAGTGAGTTCCAGTGGAAGGAGCCAGACCCAACATGACTGTGTTTTAAGTGAGAAAGGGAGCTCTGTCTCCCAGGAAGCAGTAAAATGATCTCAAAATACAAGTCAGACAAAGTGAGGGTCCCTTCCTGGCAGAAATCTCCTATTTCTAGCAGTCCACCTCACTGCCGTCAGTTTCATTTATATTCCAAGGTGTAAAAAAAGTAGATTCAACTTTGGGGGGTGGGATCCAGGACTCTGAAAGAGCTCTTCAAACAGACATGTTTTGTGTAGCTTTCTTTCCCCCGAATATCAATAGTCTGTCCACCACTTTGTTTTTCTCAACCTACTTGAACCTCCCTAAGTATAATAGCATATTTTACCTGAACTTACCTTAGAAAGTCAAGAATCTAGGGACTTTTACCCCTTCAAGAAGGGCTTCTGTTGATTGCTTGATTGACTGTCTGATTGATAGCATGAATGGGGGAGGTTCAGAGAGAAAGGGTGAGAGAGAATCCCAAGCAGACTCCATGCAGTCAGTGCAGAACCCAATGCGGGGCTCAGACTCACGAACCGTGAGATGGTGACCTGAGCCAAAACCAAGAGTCGGACGCTTAATGGACTGAGCCCCCAGGAGCCCTCAGAAAGGCTTCTTGACCAAATCTATATGTTTCTGCCACACCAGTAGGCCCAATAGATGTGCATCATTTTCCTGATTTGATAGGGAAAAAATTCAAAGCCAAAATTTTTTTGCATTTCAGAGATGTTGAAATTCCTTCCCACTCCCATGTAAAGATAAGTACTTCTTCAAAGATTTCTGCAAATGTAAAGCCATAATACCTCAAAATATTTCTGAGTTAGCTTATATTAAAAACAAAAGTTCCCCCTCCCCCCAGCTCTGTCATTTCAGCTTTTCTTAAACTCCAGGTGGAGGCCAAAAAGTTCTTAGATTTAACTTAGGTTAAACTGATTTATATTAAGCTAAATTAGACTGATGTGGAAATGTTGGAGTTTGGAGCCGACAGCCAAGAAAAAAACCTCTCGAGACATCTTTGGTGCAAAGAGGTGGTTTTATTAAAACCTGGAGCTGCTTCAGATTCTGCGTCTCCCTCTCTCTCTGCCCTCCTCCACTTGTACTCTGTCTCTCTGTCAAAAATAAACATTTAAAATAAATTTTTTAAATGCTTAAGGTAATACAGGATGTGTTTTATGTATATATATATATATATATTTAAATGTTTATTTTTTTTCTTTCATAATTGTCAAGTTGTGGATGTGTTTTAAAAACACTGGTTTCAGATAAACAACATAGAGATTCAACAGTTCTATACGTCACACAGTGCTTACTACTGGTGCTATGCCAAGAGACACAGAGACCCACCAAGACTACTGAAGCCGAATTAAGAGAGTCTTTATTACCTGCTGGGACCACACAGAGTTAACAGAGGACTCTAAATGTGCAGCCCTGACTTAGGGCTTTTTATAATGAGCAAGCAGGCAGTACAGAAGCAGAATTGAGTGATTATTGTTTTAAAAAAGGCTACAAAGTGATAGAGCAGCCCTTATCCTGGTGTGTAGGACATTTGTCATCCTGAAAGCAAGGTTTAGGGTCGTAGGGGGGTCTCAAAGGAATAGTTATTACCCCAAGGACAGAGTATGCCAAGCTGTGTCATAAATAACCACGAACAGGGACCGTTAACTCATCTTTTCACTTGTTTGGGGTTTTTTCTGTTGCACCTGAGAATAGTTATGTTGCCCTCCAAGTGTAGACCCAGAAGGTAAGCTCTGGGTCAAGATGGAAGGACTGAGGCTAAATTCATGTCTAACACTAGGAGCGCGGTCCCCTGTGTCCCCATGCAAGGCTATTATAATAAATTGACTCAATTCCCTATGCTGTACTTTTCTTCCTTCCCGTGACTTATTGTAACTGGAAGCTTGTACCTCTTAATCTCCTTTATCTACTTAACACATCCCCAACCCCCTCCCGGTTTCTTCTTTGTTATCTTTTTGTTTGTCTAAGGTAACTAATCTGTCTCATTCTTCTGCCCCTTTCCTTTCATACTGCCACTGCCCCTTGTTAATAAGCCAAAACCGGAGGCATTGGACCTTGAGAACAGTGTGGCAGGTGATTGTGGGCAGAAGTATGAAGATCATTTCCTACATTCCTTTTTACCCCCTTTCATTATCCACTCACTTCCCTGAAGCAAGGGAAATGTAGAAGGGGCTTTTGTTTGTTTTGCTTTAGCTTAAGCCTTTTATTGAAATCTACTGAAAGAAAAGTGCACATGTCGTAAGTGTACAGCTCAGTTTTCAGAAACTGAACACACCCATGTAACCAGCACGAAGATCAAGAAACAGAATAAAGCCTCCTGCGCCCCCTTCCAGGGTGACTTCAACAACACTGACCAGTTTTCCCTTAACGGGGTTTTTCAGATGTATGGAAAGAGTTCAGCTGAAGAAAAGAAGTCAGAAAAGAGAAGTCGGGACAATCTAAAAGAAAAGGGAATGGGAGAAGGGAGGAGGGAAAGAAGAGGGAAGGAGGCTGAGGAGGGAGAGAAAGCAGAGGTTTGAAGAGAGAACTGACTACTTGGTTGGCTGCCCATGAAACCCAACTCTGATATTCTTCTAAAGTTCAAGGTCGCCTCTTCTGCACCAGCCTCCTCCTCCTCCCCCCACCCACCGCCACTGACAGGGTTTTAAGGTTGAAAGCCTTCTACTCAACTCTCCCTCACAAGTCTTAGGTGGCACATTCGATTTCATTCGTGATCCATTCTTTGGGGTTAAAATTATCCCTTTTTGGCTGAATACCCCTTTAATACCAAAACTAAAACAAAGAGCAAGCTGCTGTCAGTAGCTGACCCTAGGTACATTTCCTTCCATTTCTGTGATGTTCTCTAGGGCCTTCCCAGGGCCAGTATCTCACATTGTAGCTGTTAAAGTTGATCTGATTATTTAATCTAGTTTTACAATGGCAACTGATAATGCTGATTTGGTATCATGTGGGTAATATATTTGCATTTTAATGCAGCCTCGATGGAACTTCAACAAATGGAGGGCAGAGGCGAGATATTATGAAAAGAAAGGCTTTTCTGTTCTCCAGGGAAAAATTATAAGAGACTCTGAAATGGGCAAAGATATTATTGTAGGGTTTTGTGTAGAGGAGTCCAGACTTATCTGATCTATGCCTTTGATTGCCTTGTTTTGTTTATTTTGAGAGAGAGAGAGAGAGAGAAAGAGTGTGTGTGTGTGTGTGTGTGTGTGTGTGTGTGTGTGTGTGTGTGTGTGTGTGTGAGGGCATGGGGGAGAGGCAAAAAGAGGGGGAGAGAGAATCTCAGCCAGACTCCACACTCAGCATGGAGCCTGACGCAGGGCCCTGAGACCACGGCCTCAGGTGAAATCAAGAGTCTGACATTCAACCAACCAACAGAACCACCCATGACGCATCCCTGTCTTTCATTGTCTTTGAGAATGTAAATTTCTCAATTGTGAGTTGAGAAAACTGATGGCAATGCAAATGATTCTTATTCATAGACCATTTTGTCTAGTGAGATACGATTTCCACCCTGTGAAAAAGAGCACCCTAAGCATTCTATTTTATGCTCTTTAAATACTGACTAATTTTATCTCTATAGAAAGGTCTTTTTTAAAATGTTTATTTGTTTTTGAGAGAGTGTGTGTGCACGAGCGGGGGAGGGGAAGAGAGAGAGAGAGACAGGCTGACAGACAGACAGACTGACAGGATCCCAAGCAGGCTCTGCACTGACAGTGAGCGCTATGTGGGGCTCAAACTCACTAACCATGAGATCATGACCTGAGTCCAAGTCAGAAGCTCAATCGACTGAGCCACCCAGGTGCCCCTCATTTAGAATTCTTAATTGCCTATATATCTGTCTGTTTTCAGATTCTTTTTTTTTTTAATGTTTATTTTTGAGAGAGAGAGAGAGAGACAGAGCACAAATGGGGGAGGGGCGGAGAGAGAGGGAGACACAGAATCCGAAGCTGGCTCCAGGCCCTGCGCTGTCAACACAGAGCCTGAGGCAAGTCTCAAATTCATGAACCGTGAGATCATGACCTGAGCCAAAATCAGACACTTAAACAAACTGAGCCACCCAGGTGCCCCTTCAGATTCTCTTTTGAGCCAGTTTAACACCTTATTAGTTCCATCATTTGTGTAAGTTATGATTTTCCTTGTAATTTTTTTTTTTTAATTTTAGAGAGAGCGCATACAAGTGGGTAGGGGAGAGGGACAGAGGGAGAAAAAGAGCATCTTTTTAAAGTTTATTATTTTGAGAGAGCACAAGCAGGAAAGGGGTAGAGAAGGGAGGGGGAGAGATACTCAACAGACTGAGCCACCCAAGCACCCCCAACTTGTTTTTCCTTTTTTGAAATTTATCTTTAACTGTATTATTTTGATCACTTAGCTACTTTCCTTAGGCTACACCTCAGGCCAGTTCTAAGAGTATAAGTTTGTTAAGGAGGCAAGGAGATGATAGAGCCTGGTTAATTCCCTGGTATTCTCAATTCAGCCCATCAGAGGGTGCTAATAGACCCAGGTATTTCCGCGGTCTCACGGTTTGTTACGGCCATTCTTCTGTAGAATGTAGCTTATGGACTGGCAAATTGCACAGTGTTCTTCCCAGATATCCCATCTCATACTCCGAAAATATTTAGGTCCTGACCTGAAAAATTCAGACATAAGCAAGAAAAAAATGCCAAAAGGTAAGAAGTTCAGGTCATCTTCTCTCCTTACTTTCTTCCCTCCAATTCCTTCTCCTTGGATTTGCTCCTCTGTAAATGGCACTTCGCTCAGGAACCTGGGATTCATCCTTGGTCCTCGTCTTCATTCCCCACCTCCAATATCATCTGTCCCTTCGGCTCCTCTCCATTCACATTGCTTCTGCCCTTGATCGGGCCCCACACGGTCTCACCTGGACTATCACGAAGCAGAGGTCCAGCCGGTCTCCGCCTTTCCTCCAGTCCGCTCTCCACCCAGCTACTGCAGTTAAGTCTTTCCAAATCCCAAGTCTCACAATACTTTTCCTGCTTGAAATCAGGTTCCCCTTTGTCCTCATGAAACCCCAACACTTGAGCATGACTTACTAGTCTCCTCAGGACCCCATCAACCTGAACCTTAACCCTTTTGTAAGACAAGGTTGTCCTCTAAATTGTCTTCCTTTCCTCCCTCACCCCCTGCCGATCTCCAGCCTTTCTATTCATCCTTGGAGTCCCAGTTCAGGCTCTGCCTTGTCTGAAACAGTCTTTGACCAGCTTAGCTGGAAATGATCTTTTAAACACTTCCAAATACAACCCATTTGGTGTCATACGTATTTACCAAATACTGTAGTTTTTCTACACAATGTAAGGCAGACAAAGTGTTACTTACATGTTTATATACATATGTTTGAGACTTATAGCTCATTCCCACAATACGGGTCATAGTCACCCTGTCCTAACCATCTTCCCTATCATTATGCTCTGAGAGTTCAACATCTGTGACTTCGCATGTACTTGATTACATCAAAGTTAGTGACTTTATATCCCTGCCATATCTACCATCAATTACAATTATAGGCTGGAGCTCATTGTACCCTGTAATTTCTCTACCTTCCCAGATACACACTGAAATTTCCCTCGCTATAACCTCCTATTCTTCTACCTCTCAGTCATCCCCATCAAATCTGAGCTTCACCTGTGTCATGACCAGTTCTTCATCACCTTTCTATCCTGTCCTTCCTAGAGAGCCTAGATGCCATGGTCAGCTATTTCAACAAACTGGCAAACCAATCTAGATTTCCTCGTCGTCTTCCCTCCACTGTTCCTTCTTTACCAGTCCTTTGTCCCTGTTAACAAGCTGTTTTCTCCATATCGAGACAGCCAAGAGTTACTGATCGAAGTCACACAGCCAGGGTGATGAAGCCTACTATAAATCCATACCTATCTCATCTCAGATCTTTCTGTTTTGAGTCATCGCTATTTTATATAGTGCTGTTTCTACCACCATCTTTCCTAGATTCTCTATCCCACCCTGCCATCCTTTTTATTCTCAAAAGATTGACCTCAGAAAAGGAAGGACATTCACTGTGACCTCCTTAAAAGCTGCTTCAAAATCTCTCTGATATTTCCCCTCCAGCCCGTCTGCCTCTCTCCCTCTTGATCTAATGATCTCCTCTGAGACTTTAATTCTTTCATTATCTTCTCTTTAAAACAGATAATTACAGCAGAACCTGGAGGGGGGCGCTCAGTCGATTAAGTGTCTGACTTCAGCTCAGGTCATGATCTCACAGTTCAAGCCCAGCATCATGCACTGCACTGACAGTGCAGAGCCTTCTTCAGATTCTCTCTCGGCCCCTACCCCACTTGTGTGCTCTCTCTCTCAAAAGTAAACATTAAAAACATAAAATGGATAGTTACATTTTTAGTTTCTCTCGCTCAAATTAGCCCCTTGCCCTTTTCTGAAAATATACTTGAATCCTGTCTGTTTTCCAAAAAAGAAAACAGACTTCTGCTGTCTCTCAATTCATTGTTTTAATTTCTTCCTTTGCTTTTCTGTTAAATATTGCTGTCACCTCCTCACTCTTTAACGACATGCAATTAGTTTTGTCGCCTTCAACTTCTGTCACTTTTCTCCTGGTTCTTCTCCTTACCCCTTTGATCTTCTGTGTTTGTGTTCCTTGCCGACTTTTATCCAGTTTTCCATCTTGGGACTCTTTTTTTCATTCTCCTCTGATGATCTCATCAACTTTGCTTATATTTACGTGAGGAAGTCCAAGTTTTGCTCATAGTTACCTTCTACTTTTCTCCCAAACACTAGGTCTACATTTCCTAGACCTCTAAAGTTGTAGCTATGTTGGAGATCTCAGGTCATTTATCCAAAGGCTTTGTTGATTGGATATCTCCACCCAATGACCCATCGTTTTAAGAAATCGATGTTCTTAAAGCTGAACCCCTCATCTTCTGTTTCCAATTCCATTCCCAGATTCACTTCTCTTCTTGAATTTATTATTTCTGCAAAGAGTCACCCTGAAGGACATGGCCTCCTCATTCTCTGTTTTCACTCAGCTGTGAATCTTGCAGACTGCTTGCCACAGACTTTCTCAATTATAGTCACAGTTTTCTACTATAAACTACCACATTTCTAGTTTAAATCCCAATTATCTCCCACCTAGAGTATTGTAGTGCCCTCCTGGCTAGACTGCCATTTCTGGTGTCTTTCTGCCCGGAATTCTGAATTATTTTTATTCATTATCTTCAAATTAATCTTCCTAAAGGGAGGTGCTGATCTGCCCTCTCTCTGGCCTAAAAACCTTAAATGTCTTTCTCATGGATTACTAAATTATTCACAAGTTCCTTATCATGGCATTCAAAGCCCTCCATGTTCTGCACTCAGTTCTATTTTTCTAGCCTTCATGTTGCACTTATCACCTGGCATACCCTTCCTTCTTTCACCTTCACCCAGCAAACTGCTAAGTTCTTTAAAACTTATTTCAGGGGCACTTGGTCGGTTCAGTCAAGAGCTGGTTAATGAGTTTGAGTCTCATGTTGAGTGCAGAGTTTACTTGAATGAATAAATAAAAACTTAAAAAAAAAAACAAAAACCCAAACTTATTTCAAATGCTTATTTGTCACTGGAGGTGGGGAATCTAAACTGAGTATGAGTCTTCCTACGAACCCCTGTAACACTTACCAACAATTTTATTTATTCCAATGCTTACCAGATTTTGCCTGTTATAATTGTGTATTACAGTGCTTCTCAGACTTTCCCACAAGTACACTTAATTATACAGAAAAATGAACAGACAGCCCCAAGGCTGTCTCAAGAAGCTGCCTGGAAAATGAAACTTTAATATGAATTTTGCAGGGCTATTAGTATTAAACTAATTTTTATCTTTAGTATAAAAATGTGGACTGACACTCCAGGAAGATAGGCCTACTGAATTCGAGGGTACACCTCGCACACTGGGAAAAGCCTCCCCACATGTCCATTAATCTAAGCTTAGGGCAGAGACTCCCTTATTCTATATATACCCCTGTAAAACTAATACATTACCATCTACCCACCGACGTTCAAGAAATACTGTTGAACTGTGACTCAGGATACGTTAACGAGCGTTAACTGGATTTACTAAATGTTTACCATGTACCTAGAACTGTGCTCTCCGTGGGCTGACCCTGCACAAGTAAAAAACTGTACAGAAGAATTCAATCATGGAACGTAGAGCATTCTGCGCAAGACAAATTGGTTTGGGGTCTCCGTCCCGCCGCTCCATGCACCAAGTACGTATATGGCAACAGTGTTGAGCATCAATTTAAGGTACACTCTGACTTCCAAATTCTTTTCTGGAGATTAAGAATTTTCTGCTAACCCTGCGCAAAGCTTAAGCCTCTCCATATGAAAATGAAAGGTCTCCATCCTTTCGCTCTCCAGTTTGAAGCTCAGCAAAGCCTTCAGGGCGCCGGGTCGCAGACTGATAAGAAGTCTTGTCCCACCAAAGGAGCAAAAATGCCGAAGCTGGCTGCACCGCCCCCAGCACCCCCACAGTCTTCCAATTGGTCCTTGGAGCTCACTCTCTTTCCACATTGGTGTTCCAGCTTGCCTGTCGCCTTCAAAGAGCCCACCTCTAGCCAGCGGCTATTGGCAGATCGTTACGTCATTGCCCCATCTACCTCACTCCCATTGGTTCCCAAAGGAAGGGGCGGCCACAACGTCACAGGCAAGGGCCGCCATTTTGACTGAGCAACCCTAGTGACAGGAGCTGAAGCAGCAGCGCAGGTTGTCCCCGTTTCCCCTCCCCCTTCCCTTCTCCGGTTGAATTCCCGGGCCCCCAACACTTCACAGTCCTGGTCCCGCCATGTCCCAGAAACAAGAAGAGGAGAACCCTGCGGAGGAGACCGGCGAGGAGAAGCAGGTGAAATGGAGGGGGTGCGGGCCGGCGAGCTGGGGGCGACAGTGATGGGGCGGGAGACGGTCTCCCACCAGTGCGGATTGGTCGCCATGGTCTCAGGCTCTGCAGGGGTTGGCCACTTCTTGCGTCACGCAGGGTGAGCGTCAACACAGCTTGCTGCTCTGGAGCTGATTAGCTGGGCCCACTATCAGTCAGTGCCGTCCTCCTTCTGATTGGCCAATAGGCCTACTGCTCAACCCATTGAAGCTGTGCTATCATTGGCCAAGCTTGGGTGCGGGGCGGGTGTTTGGAAAGACTGGGTGAATGAAAGGGGGCCGGTGGTCCCGAGAAGCGTTCTGTGTTTTTGGATAAGGGGGGGTAACTGGCCCAACAACTAGTCTGGGGCCCCCAACAGAAAGATACAGGTGGAGGTAGAGACGATTAAAAAGGACCAGCACAGGGGCGCCTGGGTGGCTTAGTCGGTTAAGCGTCCGACTTTCGCTTGGGTCATGATCTCGCGGTTCGTGGGTTCGAGCCCCGCGTCGGGCTCTGTGCTGACTGCCAGCTCAGAGCCTGGAGCCTGTTTCAGTCTGTGACTCCCTCTCTCTCTGACCCTCCCCTGCTCACGCTGTATCTCTCTCTCCTAGAAATAAATAAAACATTAAAAAAAAAAAAAAAAAGGACCAGCACTGGGGGAAGGGAGAAGTAATTATCATGGCTACTTTGGGGCGGCAACTTTCTCAAGAGACCTGTTTTGACGGTTGGGGTTCAACTGTTCCCCACCCTCAGTTAGGAACTAACAGGACTGAAGAGGACTAGAGTTCCGTAAAAAATAATGAAGGTTAAACCTGGAAAAGACTCCAAAAGAGTCGCCACCGTATTTCCACCACTGCCCCGACTTCCAAGACAGTGGGACTAAGTTCACCCACAATTCTGTGATAAAAACACCCTAAATAAAACTCTTCTTGGTGCTTGTATTTGAGTTACAACATTTAGTACTGGACTCAGGGCGTTGTGAAAGGCACCTGGTATTATATCTGTGCCAGATTTTCAAGGGAAGGGAATATAATAACATTAAAAAGAGCCACAAATTGCCTTAGGTCCTTTTTTTTTTTTTTTAATGTTTATTTTTGAGAGAGAGAGAGAGAGAGAGGGGCATGTGAGCAGGGGAGAGGCAAAGAGAGAGCGCCGACAGGATCCAAATCGGGCTCTGTGCTGACAGCAGAGAGCTTGATGGGGGCCCGAACCCACTAATCGAAACATTGTGACTTGAGCAAAACTCAGACGCTTAACCTACTGAACCATCCAGGTGCCCCTAGGACCTTTTGTTAAAAAATGTTTTTTCATTTGCTTATTTTGAGAGAGCGGGAGGGAGAAAGGATCCCAAGCAGGCTCATTAGTCAAGGCAGAGCCTGACTTGGAGCTTGAACTCACAAACCATGAGATCAGGACCTGAGCGGAAACCAGGAGTCAAATGTTTAACCACCTGAGCCGTCCAGGCACCCCAGGCACCCCAGCTTTAGGTCCCTGTAAAAAGTCACTAAAGAAAAGGGCATTGGGCCCACAAAAAGCAAGAAGAGACCAGTAACACCAGTGAGAGCCCCTCCAAGCTAGTTCCAAGTTCTTGGCATGTTCCCCATACTTCCATCACTTGCCCGCTGGGGAAGGTGTTGACTTTTTGGCAAAAACTATGGATAAATACTAGCGAACCTCCTGTGTGTTATTTTCTTGAGGTTAAAAATAGTGCCATTTTCATCTCTTTACCTGTCACCTTCCTATCTAATGTTTCTGGAAATGCTGAAGCAGTGTTGTTCCTTTACTAAGGTAGGAATATTTGGAGAAGGCCACATAGCTCAGGAGGCTGAGATCAGTTGACTACTGTAGATTCTGGGTAAAAGGGAACATCTCAGCAGAATTGGCCTCTTTGATTTCCTGTTTGACCTGTACCGGGTCTTAGGGAGAGCCAGGAACTGCCCTGTTCCTCTTGGGTCACCAGAGCCCTGGTTAGCTTCTCTCTCTCTTTCCTGGCCTCTGTGCTGAATGAGCTATGGTTTGCTCTTGATTGAAAAACTGTGTCTAGGTATTATTTTTAACCCAGTACTCCCGGTCACTGTGGTGTTTCCTTGAGCCTAGTAGTGCAAAGAGCAACTTGTGTCTTTTCCCCCTCACGATACAGTCATCTTGAGCTTTAGAGATCTGAACAAAGGTCTAGCTTTGTTTAGGAGCAGAGTAGAGACAGTATATTCACAAGGGGGTAGATTTCCAGGAAAAGTTGACAGTATAAAAGTTGCTAGGAGCGCCTGGGCGGCTCAATTGATTAGGCGTCTCACATCACCTCAGGTCATGATCCCCACAGTTTGTGGGTTTGAGCCCCGCATCAGGGTCTGTGCTGACATCTTGGAGCCTGGTTCACATTCTGTGTCTCCCTGTCTCTCTGCTCCTCCCTCTCTCTCTCCCTCTTTCTCTCTCTCTCTCTCTCTCTCAAAAAGAAACAATAAAAAATTCTAGATATTAGAAGCAGTTGCTTCTCAAATTCTTTTTAAGCTTATTTATTTATGGGGTGCCTGGGTGACTCAGTTGGTTAAACATCTGACTTTGGCTCAGGTCATGATCTCACCATTCATGAGTTGGAGGCCTGCATCAGGCCCACTGCTCTCAGCGTAAGGTCTGCTTTGGATCTTCTTCTTCCCCTTCTCTCTGCCTCTACCCTGCTCTGGAGCCTGCGCACAGGTGCTCGCTGGCGTGCTGTCTCTCTCAAAAATAAAATTTTGTTTTTAGTTTATTTTGAGAGAGACAGTGTGAGTGGGGGAGGGACAGGGAGAGCGAGAGGGAGAGAGAAAAGAGAAAGAGAATCCCAGGCAGGCCCCCAACTGTGTGTGCAAAGCCCAGTGTGGAGTTCAAAGTTTGGAGATCTCCCAAACCACGAGATCATGACCTTAGCCACACAGGTGCCCTTGCTTCGCAGTTTTTAATTTAACTGGCCCATCTGTTTCCTCCAGGACACACAGGAGAAAGAAGGTATTCTCCCTGAGAGAGCCGAGGAGGCAAAGCTAAAGGCCAAATATCCAAGCCTAGGACAAAAGCCTGGGGGCTCCGACTTCCTCATGAAGAGACTCCAGAAAGGGGTATGGAACCCAGTCTCTTCATCTTCTTACTTTGGACTCAAAGGGGCCTTTAGGGGTCAGATCTGTAAAGCCTCTTCTGGATGCTTATTTGGAGGTTTTGTTGGGCAGTGGTGGAGAGGATTTAGCAACTTATAAAGAGCAAGGCAAGAGTAAGCCCCCAATCTGGTAACATACAGGGGAGGAGGGCCTAATGTTGAGACATCTGGGTGTGGGGGGCGCTGGGGGATTGAGGGGAGGAAGGATGTTAGAAACTGAAACACTGACTCCCCCAGCCATTTGCCTGTTCAAGTGGTGGGAGGTTTAGGACTACACTTTTTAAGATGAGAGCTAAATTTTGGGGTGCATGATTTCAAAAAAAGATCAGACCATCTGTCCTGTAGATTTCTTCAACTTGAAATGAATAGCTTTCTTCAGACCCTTGAAATTAGGACCAGCCATGAACTGTACTCCCTCAAAAGACTTCTTTTTCCATCCAGAGTGGTCCTCCTGACCAAGGGAGGGTCTGCTGCTGTAGCCATCCAGCGCCTGCTCAGCCCCCAGAGGTGCCTTAGCTAACCGAGAGACTGAAAGGCAGCAGACTGGAGGGGGTTCCCAGGTGCAGTGAAACAGACAGTGAAACAGATCCCTGTGGAGAATCCTCGTCATTGAGTCTTAGTCACAGATGATGATGTGATGCTGATTTGCAGTTTACCTCGCTGTCGGCAAGGCAGGCGTGGGCAGGCTGTCATAGCCACGGGACATGTGTGGGAGCAGTGGGAGTCAGAGGAAAAGTACATTATCCTCATGAACGAGCCCAGTTTCTATTCATGGTCTGAGAGAATCATTTTTAATTCTGAGGTGGTTGGCCTGAGGTTGATCTCCTGCCGATGGCTAGGATAGCTCCAGATCGATGCTTCTAGATATCTTGTTAACTTCCCCAGGACCAAGCCCTTTGGAGACTGATAGGTCCTCAGGAAGCCTTAATGAATGGTCAGTAATTTGGTTGAGCCATCCTGAATTGATGGGTGTACGAAGGAGGCAGGGGCTGTTCCTGAGCTCATAAAGTCTCCACCGTGGCTAGGAAACCTCTGACAAACTTGAAAACGTCAGGACACATTGGAGAGAAGACATAAGTGCATGTGATTAATGCTCAACTATGGATGCAATGAGTTAATCGAGGAAGACTGGAAAAATCTAAGCATTGACGAGGGTTTGTAATGGGTGTGGGTCTCCTCGCTTTTGCGGAAGGTCCGAGTCCCTCACTCACCTAAATGTCCCTCTTGTCTCTTAGCAAAAGTACTTTGACTCAGGAGACTACAACATGGCCAAAGCCAAGATGAAGAATAAGCAGCTGCCAAGTGCGGGACCAGACAAGACCCTGGTGACTGGTGACCACATCCCCACCCCGCAGGACCTGCCCCAGAGAAAGTCCTCGCTCGTCACCAGCAAGCTTGCGGGGTAACCTGGGCCCCCCTCTCCCCTTCCTCACCCGCTGGACTCGATATGTCGTAGGCAGGGGTGGAATGAGCACCTAGTTAGACCTTGTCAGCTTGCTAGCCAGAAAGGACCGTGACTCTGCTGGGGGCTGCTGAGAGGGTGCTGTGGGTTGAAAAGGGGCTCTGAGTTCATTTCTTTGGTTAACTGAGATTTCCTCACCCTCACTGTAGCCCAGGTGGGGGCGCAGAAATAAGAGACTAGGATCGGATAATGCTGCAGATGTGCTTTTTCTTTCGTATGAGAAACTGGGGAGATGTGATTTCTCCTTTGGGAAGAGAATGTCCCAAAACTGATTAGGCTTGGCCTTGGGGACAACATGGTAGGTTCCATCCAGAGGCTACTCTGACATAGTTGGGAAAGGTAGACTGAATGAGATCTGTTCTCTGTGCTTCTAAGTGTTTTCTCCCTTAGGCCACTATTGCTTCGTGTTTCCATTATGGCAGGATTAGCGAATCCTCACAAAGAAAAACTGATTTGCTTGCCTAAAACTCCAATGCCCACCTGACCTCCCTCACTCAGGGAGTGTCTCTTACAGGTTGCCGTGCCTCTTAACTAATGTAAAGATTGGAGGACATCACTCATACGAAATGGGCACCTTCTCTCTCTCTTCCAGCATGTTGCTTTGAAAGTCTCATAGGATAGTGGAAAGATTTGCCCTGGGTTTGGAGTCAAGATATCTGGGCTTCAGTTGCGTTCTGTCTCGGCAGATGGTCAAGTCATTTAGCCTCTATGGGTTTCTAGTTCCTCATCTGTGAAAGAGCAGAAGGTAGATGCCGGGCTAGAATTTAAAACCCCTGTCACTGACAGCTGAAAAAAGGCTATGCTGTTCACGGTGCAACAAAGTGAGCGAGGCCCGTGGCTGAGCCCCGCAGAGGGGAACCATTTGAGGACCGCAGGAGGAGGGAGGAAGTTGAGATTTGGGGATTATAAATTCAGGCAAGAGGGCCTCCTGAGTTTCATGGACTTCAGGGTGGAGAGAGAAGTTCTAAGAAGCTAGCTTCTACGGAAACTTCTAGCCTCTACCCCCACTCACTTTCCTGCACCTGGTCGGGGCCTCGGCCGCTACAAAGCTGCTCTGGCAGCCAAGCTGCAGGCCCGAGGACCCCTGCCCTGTCCCGCATGTGTGGTGGAGCCCTGGCTTCACAGGTGGTCATGTGCCAGGTGCGCTGCTAGGGAGACCAGAAGGGGAGGGACAGACTGAGCCAGCCTCTGGGCCTTAGTGCCGAGGCAGGGCTGGGGCTTCGGGTTCTTAAGGGTCAATGATTCACCATGGGGGACGGGACGCTGGCAGGTGGCCACGGAGGGAGAGGCGGAGCACCAAGTCCCACTCCATTTTCCAAGGGCCCGGTAACTTGGCTCCTGTGGGATAAGAGGCAGCACTGGAGATTGGAGAGCAGATGGAGGGGATGCGTGCAGGTGGCCAGTGTCTTCAGGCCGCTCAGCACTAGCTTGGCCCGAGTCCTACTGCCGGTTAGGACGGAGAGGCCTGGGGTGACAACTGACTGTTTAAGAGGACAAGATCCTGTAACCCTGTCTTGCCCTCTCACCTCACAAATTCTAATACACCAAACATTTGGCCTGATGAGCATGGCCCGTGCCGTCTGGCTGGCTCAGTCGGGAGAGCGTGTGACTCTAGAGCTTGGGGTTGTGAGTTCAAGCCCCACGTAGGGCATAGGGATTACTTAAATACACCTTAAAAACACACAAACAAGATTTAGCAGGAGAATGACCATGAACTTGCTGATGCACATGCAGAGCGATTGGCAGGTGTGTATACGGCTTTCCTGACTGGCCGTTCACTTTTCAGGCGGTCACTCAGGTCAGGTAGGAGAAGGTTGGTGAGGAAGGAAGGGAGAGAGCAGGACCCCTGGCTTTCCTGGCCCCCAAACTCCTTGACTGTCACTTGTAATTGTATATAATTTTTGTGTTTCTTGCTTCATTCCTCATGCTGTCTTTCCTAGTCTGAAGTCCTTGTGGGAAGGGGAAAATGCCGAACATCCTTGTATAGTTTCCTCAACTGTCCCAGCCATGTTGTACATAGATATGTCATGTTATTATATATATAAATATATATATAATTTTGTACGTTTTCTTCATCTCCGATCTTCTCGAATTTTGTACTTTTTGCTTTTCTGTCTCCGCTGCTTTCTCTATTGGTCATTTGAATCTTCGGGACTGAGGTCACAAAAGTCTGGTTTTTAGGAAGGAATTGAAGAAATAGGGGAATCAGAAAACTTATCAATCTTGCTCGTTCTCTACCCGGTCATCTTCAAGGATAAGAAACAAGCTACATTCTGTATTTGCCACCTGTTTCCACAGCATGAACTACATCACTTCCGTGGCAGAGAAGTGTCCTTCCTGGGTCCAGATCCAAATTGCTTTGATTAAACCTGGATTATTAAATCCACTCAGAACAACATGTGTGTTGTCTGGCCCTGGCTGACGTGTGTCACCGCCTCCTCGCTGTGCACCCCCGTCAGTCACTGCTTCAGGTAGCTACGGCCATGCCTGTGAGACCAGGCCGGCTCTGGGCCAGGCAGCCCATGCCCCTGCCAGCCCCCAGCTCTTGTGATCTTATCTGAAGAGTATTTGGTACTGTTTCCGTGGGTATCTCCAAAATGACAAGGAACACTTTGTGGATAGAAAAAAAAGTGAAATTCTCTCCCTCCCACCCCTCCTCCCTCTTTCTCCCCTCCTC
Organism: Proteles cristata cristata; assembly: GCA_017311185.1. Lineage (NCBI taxonomy): Eukaryota > Metazoa > Chordata > Mammalia > Carnivora > Hyaenidae > Proteles > Proteles cristata. The sequence continues at coordinate 1,286,679 of JAESUZ010002594.1, forward strand.
TCCCCTCTTCTCCCCCATCCCCTCCCCGCCCCCTTTTACTCTGTTCTCCTTTCCTCTCCTGTGCCTCTCTCTCCCCCCGTTCCCCGGTCTCTGTGGATCGGAGTCAGGCATGTGCCAGGTAGCCTAATGACTGTTAAGTGTGGAAGAGTCATGGGGTAGGGACTGGGATGGAACTTCGGGATCTTTCCCTTATTACTTGACAGTGTTTTCTTTTTCTTCTTCTGTGTTCGTCCGCAGCGGCCAAGTTGAATGATGCTGCCCGGGGCTCCGCCAGATCCTGAGACGCTGCCCTCCTGGGTCCTGTGCTGGCTCCTGCCCCTCCCTGCTTTTGCAGCCAGGGGTCAGGAGGTGGCTCGGGTGCGGGCTGGAGAGGCAGAAGCCCCTGCCCGTCGGTGTCCCAGCGCATGGAGCCCCTTGGGCTGAGCACCAAGACCCCGAACCTTTTTTGTTTTACCTTTTTTCCAAGTAATTGTTGGGAGAAATCTCAGTGAAATCCTGGCGGGCAGGGTGGGGGTGGGGGGGGGGTGTTTGAGAGGGTGGGGTGGGACATTTGTGGGGGATATGAAATAGGGCTTGGAGTTGATAAAAAACATTCCTGACTATCTTCCTTCCCAACCACGTGGCTGGTGTGGGATGGGTGTGAGGGGAAGAGTGGAGTAGTTCCAATCCAGCTCTGTAGAAAAATGCCTTGTTTGCTTGGATGTGGCTGGGGACCTGGTGTCAGATACAAGAAACTGTCCGTCTAAATATGACAGATACAAATGGCTCCTCTGGTCCTGCAGAGCAAGCTGAGAACACAATTAATGTTAATTGTTCATTTTAAAAAGTGCTGTCCTCAAAATAGATTTTCTGTGGGGAAAAGGGCAGTGAGTGTGGGGAAAGGGGCCATGAGCGTGGGGAGCCCCACAGAGCCCAGGGGACTTTTTGAGTATTTGAAATAAAAAAAAAAAAAGAAGATGACCCACAAAAAAAACACAACCCAGAAATATTCTGAAGCAGTTGGTGTGTTTTATTGGGCTTTGGGGAAAGGGAAGAAAATGAAACTGAAGACAGCATTCAGAGGAGAATGGTGTGGGGCCCTGAGTTCTAAGAGATGAGTCCTTAATACAGGTTGTGACTGGGCTCCCTGCTTCCATCACTCAAGGAGAGGGAATGGGGATGTTGGCGTACAGATCAGTGCTTTTCCAGACTCCTGTCCATCCCTTTGTTTCTGTAGCTCATGTAGAAGATGCTTCAACCTCGGGTTTGGGCTCAAAAATAAGGAATTTGATCTAAGTAGTTTTTTTGGGGGGGTTTTGTTTGTTTGTTTGTTTTTATTTCTAGGAGAGAGAGACAACATGAGCAGGGGAGAGTCAGAGAGAGAGGGAGTCACAGACTCTGAAACAGGCTCCAGGCTCTGAGCTGGCAGTCAGCACAGAGCCCGACGCGGGGCCCGAACCCACAAACCGCGAGATCATGACCTAAGCGAAAGTCGGACGCTCAACCAACTAAGCCACCCAGGCGCCCCTTGATCTAAGTAGTTTATTGACTTAGTAGTTTATTGACACCTAACACCTAACTTATTATATAGGCTGAGCTCAAAAGGAAGCCCCCTCTTCCTTTTCCCTTTTATTTAGTCTTCAATTCCTTCACAAGGTGTCATGTCTGTGAAGGAGAAATGTGATCTTTGGTCCTGGGCCAAAGGATCGCACCCTTTCTGTTTGTGGCCAGCAGGAGGCAGAGTGACTTCTTTCCTCACCATTGTCAACAAGCATCACTGGAATCCTGCTGCTGCCAGAAGTTAAGAACTGCTTCTGAACATAACATAGAAAAGAAACATTGTCAAAGGGGAAACCAACTCACACCTGCCTCTCCCCGACACACGGCAACATTCACATGTGGTAGATTAGATCTGCATGCGCGTTTTGCCCAACTTTGAGTGGGAGCGTTTGCAGTGATATTTTCCCGAACGTGACTGGCTTCTCAAGTGAGCATAAGATAAACAAGGTCCAGGAGACCTAGATTCTCCACGGAACTCTCCATCTTCACGAGGCACATTTTAAACTGGACTAGGCATGTTCTCAGCATCTGACTTTCTCTAAATTTTTTTTTTTTATGTTTTATTTCTGAGAGCGAGAGAGACAGCATGACGAGGGGAGGGTCAGTGAGAGAAGGAGACAGGCTCTGAAACAGACTTCAGGCTCTGAGCTGGCATCAGCACAGAGCCCGACGCGCGGCTCGAACCCACAAGCCGCAAGATCATGGCCTGAGTCCAAGTCGGACCCTTAACTAACTGAGCCACCCAGGCGCCCCCATTCTTTCTCCTTAATCAGAAGTTTCCCAAGTACGTTTTCAGTTCCTCGGGATGTTCCTTACTTGCTCTCTTCTGCTTCAGCCGGGGGATATGGCGCCCCTTGGCCAGCAGGCTTTCTGAGCAGCGTGCTAGATGCTGAGCGGCCAGCTGGTGGAGGTGCATTAAAGACATTCCCTCCCGTTGTGGGGTTTAGGGTCTTCGTGAAATAAAACATCTGCAAGCATTCACGTGCTTCAGCCTTAGAAACCCAAAGCTAGGAGCTCTGCACACCCAGGATGTTCACTGTTTACCGGGGTTAGTCTTCTGCTTATCCCCCTTCATCCAATCCCAGGACCTCTTTTTGAGCGTATGTCTGCCGGGTGTGCGCAGCTGGGGGGTGAGCTCATGAGGCTGCATGTGGGATCATTTGGCGCAGTTGTGTTTTAATGCAGATAAGAAGCTGAAATGTAGAAATAAGTTGTTTAGAAGGTGGCAAAGTTAGTTTGCTGAAGAGACTGAGATCGTATCTAGGCTTTTTACAGGACTTTTCCATTATCCCTGGCTTCCCTGGTCCTTAGTTCTAAGCTGTGGCCTTGAGGAATCCAGGGGGGGCCGAGAAAGGACCCCAGGCTATCTCTGTTTTAGGGTAAAGCCCGCCATCCTCACCCCTACTCCCAGGCCAGGCAGCCAGGACAGATGGCTCCGCAGGGCGGCAAGCACCCCGTTCTCCAGAGCGGCGCTGAGGGCTCTTGCACCCCTCCGGCACAGCCAAGTGATGGCTGTACTGACGGCCCCTCAGCTCGCCGATCTACGGGGTAGCAGGGGTGAAGTCACCGTTATTATTGTCCAGTAGTGTTTATTTTGAGCCGATGTGGCCCAGGCATGGAACACGCAGGCCAAAGAAAAGTAACTTGGAGCGTCTCCATTGAGAGGGTCTGCAGTCAGCAAGCAGTACTCGCACGGGCCACCCTCGGGCGTACAGTGCCCCCTACTGGGCCTGGAGGGGGTGTTAACAAGGAAAGACGAGAACGAGGACTTGACAGAAGTACACAAGTGAATGCAAGCTCGTGTAGTTCTAGGCAGAACTTCCCTCCTTCTAAGGGAAGGAGAATTGAGAGAGGGGTTGTTCACTAAATTTTCTTAAAGATGGGGGGCTTCCTAATAAGGTGAGGCCTCCTGGGCTTGGGCAAGAATATTTTCTCTCCCAGGTAACTGCTGAATACTCCCTTTGCAATTAGAAACATTAGCTGTTGGGCAGATAGACAACATCAAGAGGTGGTGTTGCCATGAGGGGACTTGAAGCCTCACTGAGACAACACTTCCGCATATAATGCAAGGACAGCATATGCTCACTGGGTGAGAGAATTCCCAGAAGGGAACATCCAAAGGGCTGGAGTCCTTCGGTAAATACTGGCGGTGGAGATGGAAATTGTCCAGTCTGATTGCTTAATAAAAGCCAGGAGTATGCCAGGTGCTGTGCTAACACAAGTGATATGTGGGTGCTTGCTTTTTCCACGCAAAGAAATCCTGCTAGGGCCTTAAACCTGGGCAGTACAGGCCTAGCTACATAGAGGAATGGGGATGAATAAATAATAGTTGCTAAATGTTGTGAGATCTTACCATGTGTCAAGCCCCATGCTGAGCACTTAACACATCCTCAGCAGCCGCTCTGAGGAGGGGTCTTCCTGCTGCCCTTGGCCAAGGGAGGGAACTAAAGCAGTAACTTGCCCGAGTCATGGCTCCTGCGAATGGCTCTGCAAAGGAATTGGGAAGGGGTGGTCGGGGATACACATGGAGTGAGTACGTTCTGAAGGAGGAACGGGACTTCCCCAGAAAGGTAGGGTGACAAGGGGCATTTTGGTAGACACACCAACACCTAAAGAAAGAGGAGGCCGTGTAGAGTCGGCGGTACTTCCGCAACTACAGCACCGAGTCCCAGGGAGTGGCTGGTACCAGGCCAACAAGGCGACAGGCCACATGACAGGACGGGACAGGCAGGCACGCCCAGGGCCTCTGAGGAGACAGCAAAGAGGAGTCTGTATTTTAGGTAGGTTCCTGCCAGGTCATGTGGAGAAGGAATTTGAGAGTGAAGGACTTAGTGATGGACAGCATCTAGCGTCCCCCTGTCTGGTTTTGATATATTTTGCTAACTCAGACCAGTTTCTTAAGCTCTCTTTGCTTTTGTTTACTTGTTTGTAAAATGGGAATGATGTGGCCCCTATCATAAAGGGTGGCTGTGCTGGTTATACAAGGTAAGGTGTGTAAGCCCTTTCTTCAGGGATTCCAGCAGCACGTAAGGAGCCCTCAAGGAGCTTACAGACCACAGAGGGATAGAATAAAGATGCGGAGGGGCGCCTGGGTGGCTCAGTCGGTCGAGCGTCTGACTTCGGCTCTGGTCATGATCTCACAGTTCGTGGGTTCGAGCCACGTGTCGGGCTCTGTGCTGACTGCCAGCTCAGAGCCTGGAGCCTGTTCAGATTCTATGTCTCCCTCTCTCTCTGACCCTCCTCTGCTCATGCTGTCTCTCTCTCAGAAATAAAACATTAAAAAAATTTTTCTAAAAAGAATAAAGATGGGAAGACAAGACCATTAGAATACAAGAAAGGACAAGCACAAAATGTTCTGGAAGCACCCACCTAATTTGTGGGGGTAGAAGAACAGAAAAATCCCTTCACAGCAAGCAGTTTGTGAGCTGAAATCTGATACAGGAGGACTGTCCAGTGAGGGGTTCTGTCGGGAAAGGGGGGGGTCTCCCAAATGGAAGCACAGCACATGGCCAGATGCAGATGTAATTCATTACATTCTGGAAACTTAAAATAATTGAGAGTGGTGGTAGCATGCCGCAGCAGGCGAGGCTAGAAACAGGTGGTGGGAAGCAGGAGTCCAAGCATGGAGGGCCCTTTGAACTTCATGCTGGAGGCAGTGAGAAGCACTGTCTATAAAGACTTAGCAAAAGAATGCCAGGAGTCAGATTGGCTCTTTAGAATAGTCTTTCTGACTACAGTGTAGGCAAGAGGTTGGAGAGGGTAAAATTGATGTATTTAGAGGTGCTGTTAACAGGGTGGAAGCTTAAGGGATATGGTGGCAGTTGTAAAGAGAAGATGATGATTCGATATGTGGCATGAACTTGAAGTAGCGATGAAACATTGAGCGAGTGGGGAATTCTGTAGTACACTCCACTTAGTAAACTGTTCCCGTGGGCCAGTTATGAATAAGACAGCGCGTTGTGTTGCTACTGTACTTGGGCTAAATATGATTAGAAACTAGCAAATGCAAGGGCACTGGGGGTGAAGGAGTGGACAAATTCAAGAGATACACAGGAAACACGACCAACAGAACTTGATACGGGGTGTGGGACTTGGGAAGAGACAGGATCCTAATAAAAGATCCCCAGGTGTCTGGCCTCACTTACTGGGTAAAGGATGATGCCATAACCTAGAGAGAAACTACCACTGAAGGAGCAAGTTTAACAAGGAAGGTCGGGCATTCTGTGTGCAGAAAGAACGATACGGGGTGTTCGTAGGACATTCAAAAATAGATGACCCGTAAGTTACTGGACTTATGAGTCTAGAGGGTAAAGAAGAAACCAGAATTATATGGATTTCATGGAACACTTAGTAAAACCATGGAAGTCAAAGCATATAAAGCAGAATGACTGGAGGGCTGACCCTGATGAAAGCTACCATGCGAAGGGAATAAAGAAAAGGGCCCAACAAAATAGAATTAGGAAGATGTGGTCCCCAATGACAGAGTTTAATGGAAGAACGAGTCAATAATGTAAAATGCTGTTGGAGGTTGACGAAGTAAGAAATTAGACTATCTCACCTATGTAATAAAAAGTACCCCTTGGGGCACCTGGGTGGCTCAGTTGGTTAAGTGTCCGACTTTGGCTTAGGTCATGCTCTCACGGTTCATGGGTTTGAGCCCCGCGTTAGGCTCTGTGCTCACAGCTCAAAGCCTGTAGCCTGCTTCGGATTCTTTGTCTCTCTCTCTGTACCTCCTCTGCTCGCACTCTGTCTCTGTCTCTCAAAAATGAATAAAGATATTTTTTTTAAGTTTTTTTTTTTTTATTAAAAAAAAGTGCCCCAAGGGGTGCCTGGCCGGCTCAGTCAGTGGAGCATGCAACTCTTGATCTTGCAGTTGTGAGTTCGAGCCCCATGTTGGGTGTAGAGATTAACAATAAGATCTTAAAAAAAAAAAGTGCCCAAAAATTTCAAGAAAGAAATGTGCCACAACAGTGGGTAACTATTTGTCAGGATTATAGTGTAGAGTGTATATGTTATGTCTGCTTTCTGTACTTTTCCAGATTTTGGAAATGGTGTATATTTGATAATTAGAGGCAATTTTAATTCTAAAAACAATAATAAAAATCACAAGGTGTTTTTTTAAAAATGGACTAAAGGGCAGTTGATTGCAAATCCATTTGATTTGGCAATTAGTAACCTTCTTGGGCCACCAGTGTCAACAGATTGGTAGAGGTAGGGTCTTGCCTGTATAACCAAGTGGTATGGGAAGGTTTTGTTGTTTCAGGATGGGAACAGTTTAGGCACGTTTATTGACTTGAGTGAAAGAAACCAGTAGGAGTTAAAGCTTAGTAGAGAATGATGATAACTAAAAAGGGTCTGAAGAAAAAGGAGGGGATGTAAATGAGTTCAGATGGATATGGTCAATTAAACATTTCAACGTACTATGAAGCACTTATGTGCCAGCCACTATGCAAAGTGAGGTGCTGGGGCTGGCTCTGTTGGGAAGCCAGCCAAGTAGGAAATTGGTCTCAAGCAGGAGATGTGTACTGCATCCTGCTTGATGCTCAAGGTGAAAATATAACAATGGGTAAACTCAGAGCTATTTGCGACCGAGGATCAGTGATTGATGGGAGTCCTTCTCTGATGGCTTTGTTGTTCTTTGCGGATATGTAAGGTTGCTAGTTGAGGGGGAGATGAGAGTTGGGGGGCTTAACAAGAGTGGCTATAGTTTAGAAGAGAGATTGAAAGGGAGAGGAATAGAAGAGAGCTTACAATGATAGTAAGTAAAAGAGTCAAAGAACAAGTGTCAAGGGCCTAACAGATTGGAAACCATGCATGCGTAACCCTTGGAGTGTGTAATGTACTGGAATGGTACCAATCTACATTTCTGCTACTTTCTCTAGCAGCGCCCAGCCGCCTGGGTACAAGAGCAGAGAAGACGCATTATTGTGTAGCTCCTGGATCATGATCTATAGACACATGGAGTGGACTGACAAGGGAATAAGGGGATGGAAGGTGCTGGGGAGAGACAGTTCAAGATGTCCATCCGATTCAGACGGGGTGAAAAACAAGGCCAAAGAAGGTATGATCTACTCTGGTCAAGAGAGAGGTCTTGATAAGATTAAAGAGCGGATGATTTAGAAGTGAAAGAAGTGACCAGGTTAGAAGCTCAGGACCTGTGGTCACAATGATGTTAGAGTTAAGATTTTAGAGTTGGAACTCTTCCATGTAATGAAATGGGTAGTAGGAATGGGCGTTCAAAGTAGGGTAAAAGTGAAGGTCATTAGAGAAAGAACAGAGGAGTTCCTACATCGGCTGCAAAGGTAGGTAGCTTGTGTATTTGTGGTTTTGTTGTTATCTCTTGTTAAACCCAACTGTCTTATAAAAGGAAGATTAAAGCAGTTAGCTTAGAAAACAACAACAACAACAGAGAACTATGGGCTTGGCATGTTGGGTCAGTAAATCAAGGTGTAGGAATCAACCCAGAGTTCTGCAGGACTGGGGAGGAGATGAAGCCTAGTACCAGTCCTGGTAAGAAGTGACCAGGACTAGCAAAGAACATGAAGGAGAGTTTCGCCTGATGATGTGAACTCCAAAGCAGGAGGAATGGCACGTCAGTGTCCTGGAAGAACAGTGGCCTGAAAATGACATTAAGGAGCTACGAGTATCTCAGTTTCCCCACTTTCCGATATCGGAGGTGGGGGAAACCCTCCAGGGCTGCAAACAAAGTGAAGTCTGAGGGGAAACGTAGGTGTAATTTGAATGAGTGAGTTGAGGGAAATTCCTCTTCAGAGTTTCTGCGTGAGATGTGAGAGAAGTGAGGGGAGCGGAGATGAAGGGATAAGAGAGAGGGGGGAGTTCTGCATTTGGGGCAGAAGCCAAAGGTTATAGAGCCTGTGCAATGAATTCGCCTTGAGGTTCTCAACTTTGGTTTAAAAGTCGTTTGGTATCAATCTTGACTGAAGTCCGCAGAGGGTAGTGGAGCACAGTCTCCTCAGGCCTGCCTCTCAGGGTCCCGGGTGGTTGGGTAAGCATTCCCCCTCCCACAAGGCATCCTAGGAAAAAAGAGATTGGAGCAGTAGTTTGAACCGGGTTACAAAAAGGAATAAGTAGGCTAGACGAAAGCAAACAACTGGAAGAGGGGCCTTCATTCACTTCTTTCACAAGTATTTAGTGAACCCCGAGGGCTTTGTCTTATTTATTGCTATATCCTCACCATCAAGAGTGGTACGTACCAGGGGCCCTGGGTGGGGGTGTGTGGCTCAGTTGGTTAAGTGTCGACTTTGGCTCAAGTCATGAACTCACAATTCATGAGTTCGAGCCCCGTGTCAGGCTCTGTGCTGACAGCTCAGAGCCTGGAGCCTGCTTTGGATTCTGTGTCTCCCTGTCTCTCTGCCCCTCCCCTACTCACGCTGTCCCTCTCCATCTCTCAAAAATGAATAAACATTTAAAAATAAAATTTTTTTAAAGAATGGTACATAACAGGTGTTCAATAAATACTTGTTGGAGAATTGTTCATTGTTACTCTATACATATTCAGAAAAAATTAAAGAGTTTGACCTCCTGCATGATGCTGCACAGCAGCCACAGCAGTAAGCAGAAAGCTGACCCCTCTGGTGAGAGAACAGCTTTGGAAGGCTACTCCCCAGACAAAGCTGGACGTCTCTCTGGGAAAAATTTGAGATGAGCCACATGACTAAGGACAAGTAAGAGCCAAATACTCTATCAATGAAGGATAGCTTTTCTGTAAGACATTAAAATGTCTTATAACAGGAAGAGCACTCAATGCTGATAACCGCACTGTGGTGAAATGGCCCCTTCAGTTCAAAGAAAAGTTTTGATATAAATGGAGCTTTGGTGGCAGAGGCACTTAGTGTATTTAGATGGAGTTTTTTGAACCTTGTTTTGACACACTTATCATAGGTAGATACTAGATATTAAAACATAATATGAATTTATAACTAAAATATGTAGTTGAAAAGCTCAAACTGAATAGAGTTTATACAGTATATGAACTTCTCTCAAATTATTCATATTAACCTCTAGGACTACAAACTCATGAACAAGCATTCTTTTTTTTTTTTTTTTTTTTAAATGTTTATTTTTGAGAGAGAGTGAGACAGAGCGTGAGTCGGGGAGGGGCAGAGGGAGAAAGAGAGAGTCCCAAGCAGGCTCTGTGCTGCCAGTGCAGAGTCAGATGTGGGGCTCGAACTCACAAATCTGTGAGATCATGACCTAAGCCAAAACCAAGAGTCAGATGCTGAACCTCCTGAACCACCCAGGTACCCCTAGAATATTTATATTTTAACGAGAAAGAAACGTCTCAGGTATTAGCAGACCTGTTGGCAGGGTGCAGGAGTGAGTGGGTGGCAGAAGGAACTTACTGTTGCTAAAATTACCCCATGAGGAGACCACCCAGTCAAAGGCACAGAGAGAAGGCCTAGCATCAGTCAGTGACCATGAGTCCTGGCCCACCAGTAAGGTCCGTGTCTGAGACGCCTTTTATGCTTAGGAACGTCTGAGTCTCCTTCAGATTTCCCTATTTGCAATTCTGAGTCATTTTCTCGTCCAGTGACCAAAACTAGGTCTGCATATGAAAAATACTCGGAATCACAGTTTTTGAACTAAAGGGATATTGGAGATCATGCATTCAGTGTACTCACTTCACAGATGGTAAAACAGGGGCCAAGAGATTGTGCCTTTTGCCTGCGCTGCCTTTAAAGGCACCTGTGCCGGCACCCAAGGCCACCATCTACAGAAGCGGGTTCACAGCAAATGTGGGGCTCTGGCTTGTGTTTATTTTTATTAAAAGGAAACAAACGAGGTGTGCCTGGGAGGCTCAGTTTAGCGTCCTGTTCTTGATTGCAGTTCAGGTCATGAGCTCATGGTTCATGGGATCAAGCCCTACATCGGGCTGTGTGTTGACACGGCAGAGCCTGCTGGGGATGGTCTCTCCCTCTCTCTCTCTCTCTCTCTCTCTCTCTCTCTGCCCCTCCCCCGTTCGTGCACGTGTGCGCACGCTCTCTCAAAATAAGTAAACATAAAGAAAAAGTAAACAAACTAAATGCTTGGGTGGGAAGCTCGAGAGGAGCTCAGGGCCCAGGTGCACAAGCCGGTGTCCCCGGGGTCCCCTCCAGGTGACGTGTGATGGTGCCCTGCCGCGGGTCAAGGAGAAGACTAACATGGGACCAGCCACGTTGTCCTGCGGACTTTACAGATGTGAGCGGCAGCCTCTCCCCAAAGTCCTGAGACATTGCCAGATGCTGTCGGGGTTCCCCTGGTTGAGAACCACTGTGCTGACTTAAGCAGGGGCTCCTGGAACTCGGTCCCGGCTGCATGTAACCCTCTCAGCCGTGACTAACTCCTGTACCCTGCGCCTGGCTCCTCTCCCCGTTTCCCTCTGGGGCTGCCATGCCTTGGGCATGGGATCCTCCAACCTCTACCTCCGTGGCCCCGAAAGTGGCACCTGGGGTGAAATAGGAAGCAAAAGTTTCTACCCTCCCCCTTCTGAACCAAGGGGATCCCCCCTGACTGCACAGGAATTTACATACTTGGTTAAAATAAGACAAAATTTATGCGGGGCTTAGCTCTTAACTGTGACCGCTGTGAACCAAAGAGGGACCGGGGCCTCAAGCCCCTTTGCTGCCTCGGGGGTGGGCTGGGAGGGGTAGACCAGGGCACACCAAAGGAATCTGCCTTTTGTGCACAATTTTCCTTTGACTCAGCAGCCTGTCTCCTCCCGCCCCCCCACCCCCACCCAGCCACACTTATCCTCACCAGTGCGCATATTTAGACACTTGTGAGCCTGCATTGTCACAGGCAGATGGAAGGTACATGGTTGCTATAGAGATGTGTTTACACGCACCCTAGGCCAGGGCCCAGCCTGAGTCCAAGTGGTATGGACGAATGGCAGGTCTTGCTGGGACATGCATTTTTTGGTCATTTGCTCTTACCCTGCCTCTTCTATTCTCCACACGTTTTTTTTTTTTTAAGTTTTATTTATTTAATCTCTATGCCCAACGTGGATCTTGAGCTCACAACCCCAAGATCAAGACCTGCATGCTCTTCCGCCTGAGCCAGCCAGGCGCCCTCTCCACACCTTTCCATGCTGCTCGTTCCTGCTTTTAGATACCACTTCCCACTGACAGGTACTGTTCTTCGGTGTCTCCTTTGCCTCAGGAAGTCACAGTTTAAGAACAGAAGTACTTAACCTTTCTGAGCATCTGTCCCTTCGCCTGTAATATGAAGATAATTATCATACAAGCCTTGTATGGCTTTTGTTACAATTAATTAGGTATATGTGAAGAAATGTGGATCAGGGCTGGCAAAGTAGATGCTCAATAAACAGAATTTGTTCTGCCAAAATAAAATCCCACTCTGGGACACCTGGGAGGCCGCCACTGATGCCTGTGGAAATCTTGGCCTGTGCTTCCTCTGACGGGAGGTAAAAACGACCGTGGGGGTGCCCCTCGTCCTGTGGGGCAATGGGAGGGCAGAACTGTGGGGGGGAGGAGGGTTGCTTTGGTTTCTTGTGTTTGTTGTGTTCAGCCGGAAAGCTGTTTGGGGGGAGGAGGCAGATATCTGGGCATATGATCTGTTCCTTTCTGCAATCTGAAATGAAGGACACAGGGAAGAGAAGACACAAGACACAGACTCACCCTTGCCTGGCTGAGATGGAAGAGAAAGGAGGCAGAATGCTCTCTGGGTCTTTGGCTCAGGCTGCTCCCCTCCCACAGACCCCCATCCAGGAGGAGGCTGGCTGTGTCTGTGGCAGGCTGAGGTCTGTCCCTGCTGTAGACTCTATGCATGATGTCTGCTGACATTTGGGGGCGGTGGGGGACAGACAAAAAATTGGTATTTTCTAATACCAGACAGAAGGCAAGTAGTCCTCCTCTCCCCCCAGGAAATGGGCAAGATTGCTCGTCTTCAGCTTGAATTTAGTGCAGAGCTGTGTTCCAGCAAGAGTTCTCAGCTCCTCCCAACCCACTGAGGAAACAGAAGAAAACATTATGCCCTCGTATATTCACCTCTGTTTTGCCTCAGAGGATACATATTACTGTCCTGTTTCGATTGAAAAAGGCCTGGAGAGATAAATACTAAACTGAATTATAGTCACTTTGGGGAGGTGGTTAGGGAGGGGGTAAGGGGAGTGGGCTTGAAGGTGGTGATCAAGGGAAATTTAGTCTCATCTGTCATGTTTTGTTTTTTCCAAGAAGAATATTTATATGTTGTGTAATTCAAAATTAAATTTTAGTGGCGCCTGGGTGGCTCAGTTGGTTAAGCATCAACTCTTGATTTCAGCTCAGGTCATGATCTCACTGTTTGTGAGTTCAAGCCCTGCATCTGGCTCCAAGATTACAGGGCAGAGCCTGCCTGGGGTTCTCTCTCTCTATTTGCCCCTCCTCCGCCTGTGCACTCTCTCTCTCAAAATAAATAAACTTTTTAAAAAATTAAGTTTTGAATTAAAAGATTATATTTTACAAACCTTTAATTAAGCTCAGAAAGGGTAATTTATGGGGTACCTGGGGGGCTCAGTCGGTTAAGCGTCCGACTTCGGCTCAGGTCATGATCTCACAGTTCGTGGGTTCAAGCCCCACGTTGGGCTCTGTGCTGACAGCTAGCTCAGAGCTTGGAGCCTGCTTAGGATTCTGTATCTCCCTCTCTCTCTGACCCTCCCCTGCTCAGGCTGTCTCTCCCTCTCAGAAATAAATAAAACATTTTTAAAAAAGGGTAATTTATATAAGGCCCCTTGGTAATTGACAGACTCTAAAATCCATGGAAGCTCCACTGTACTACAGTGCTCTACATTCCTCCTCCTGGAGAACTAGGTTTCGAGCCAGGAGGGAGTCGTGCCTTTGCTCACAGGAAGGTGGAATCATTGTGTAGCCTTAGCTTGGCTTTTTTTTTTTTTTTTCTTCTTCTCAATTACTAAAGTGGATCATGCCCAGACCATGACTATGTCAGAACAACTTTGCTGACTACCCTATGAGTTGGCCTGTGAAGTATGGCTGAATCACAAATCCTCAGGTAGGAAACAGGGAAGGTTATAAAGCAGGATTAATGGGGACACCTGGGTGGCTCAGTCAGTTAAACAGCCAACTTCAGCTCAGGTCAGGATCTCACAGTTCACAAGTTCGAGGCCCACGTCAGGCTCTCTGCTGACCGCTCAGAGCCTGGAGCCTGCTTTGGATTCTGTGTCTCCTTCCCTCTCTCCCCCTCCCCCAACCATGCTCTGCCTCTCTCTCTCAAAAATAAACATTAAAAAAGTGGATACAAGGAAATTTCTTTGGAGACAACTACTGCTGTGCTGTGAGCCATACCAGATCCCGAGGAGAAGCAGTGGGGGGCACTTCTCTCTCCTCCTCAGGCCCAGAAAGACAGGCCTCAAGGGCCCACTGAAGCATTTGATATTAGTCTCTGGGTAGAGGCTGGTCATTGGACTGTATGACTCACAGGAAATTCAAGGCAAAGGTTGGCTAATAACAAAGCCTGAGGTAACCAAGGAAACAGCTACATTTCGGAATTAACTGCACTGTCTTCTGACAAAAGGTCAAATATACATTAATCACATGGACCACATACAGAGCTGGTTTAAATCCTACTCAAGAAGATTTGTGGGGGTGCCTGGCTGGCTCAGTCAGTTGAACATCCAACTCTTAATTTCAGCTCAGGTCATCGCCCCAGGGTCATAAGATTGAGCCCCACGTGAGGCTCAGTGGGACAGTATGGAGCCTGCTTGGAACGCTCTCTCCCTCTGCCCCATCCCCACTCGTGTTCTCTCTCAAATAAATACTAAAAAATTAAAAGCTTAGACTTTCTTTAAAAAAAAAAAAAGAGAGAACTCTGTGGAAGCACAGTGGGATTCTGCACAAAGCGTTCTGTATAGAAGGGGCCTCTGGAAAACAGGAGGAGAGGGGAAGTGGTGGCCACAGACACACAGTGTGTCATCTGGATGTCCTTTCAGCGCCAGGGCGGCTGATGTTGCTATTGGAAAGGGCCCCCTGGGAAGCCTCTGGTGCGTCTGTATAAGTGCCCACGAGACCACCAGCCTTCAGTACCAGCCGGGCCTCGAACGCATGGCCTCTGCTCCGGCCTGGAGGCATCAGGCTCCGCATCCAGGAAGCAAAGAAGGACATATAGCAAAAGGAGAGAAGCCAACCGCCCTTCATCCACAGAGGCAGGCTGTCAGGCCGCGCTGACCCACAGCCAGGGAGTGGAGATATTCTCCCCTAGGGTGAAGACAGGTGTGCTCATTAACATATATATGAATTGCATATCTTTTGCTTTAAGTGATTGCAAGAGATGAAATGATAGGGGAATGATGGAATTTTCATCCATGTCAGAGGAAAGGCTCTCCCACTAAAATTTTGTAGGGGGAGACAAAATTTAATTTTTGATTTTTATTACATCCATCCAGCTGGTACCTGTTCCGGATTCCAGTTATAATCATCTTTGTATTCTTTGAGGCATTTAATTGGCACTCATGGAATTGAGACTACACTTTCCAGGTTGTAGTGTGCCAAAGTACCTTTGAAAAGTTAACATCCTCACCATGACAAGACAACGTGAAAGAAAGGAGTATTAGGGATTTGAGGTTTGGCAAATCTGGCTGAGACCAAGGGAATTTAAAATAGACTCTTTGAGGGGCGCCTGGGTGGCTTAGTCGGTTAAGCGTCTGACTTTCGCTTAGGTCATGATCTCGCGGTTCGTGGGTTCGAGCCCCGCGTCGGGCTCTGTGCTGACTGCCAGCTCGGAGCCTGGAGCCTGTTTCAGTCTGTGTCTCCCTCTCTCTCTCTCTGACCCTCCCCTGCTCATGCTGTCTCTCTCCCTCTCCTAGAAATAAATAAAACATTAAAAAACTTTAAAAAATAAATAAATAAATAAATAAATAAAATAGACTCTTTGGGGGCACCTGGGTGACTCAGGCAGTTGAGCATCCAACTCTTGTTTTCAGCTCAGGTGATGATTTCCTGGTTCATGAGATCGAGCCCCACGATGGGCTCTGGACTGACAGTGTGGAGCCTACTTGGGATTCTCTCTCTCCCTCTTTTGCTGCCCTTCCCCCCTCATATTCATTCTCTCTCTTTCTCCCATAAATAAATAGAGTGTTGTGGGGTTTTTTTAATGTTTATTTGCAAGAGGGGGACAGAAGATCTGAGTCGGGCTGAGCCCACCAACCACGAGATCATGACCTGAGCTAAAGTCAAGCACTCAACTGACCCACCCAGGTGCCCCTAAAATAGATCTTAAAGTTAGTTGGAACCTTGAATATCATCTAGTTCCAACTAATTCCTCTTGAATTAATCTCTTCAACAGCATCCATGACAAGTGATCAGTCTGTCTCGAATAATTCCAGTGTCTTGAAATTTACTATCATCTTCACCCTCATTAAAACTATTCACGTATTTGAGGACCACTTCTCTCTACACTGCACTTCACTAGTCTAAACATCCTTCCTTGCTCATTATTTCTCCTGGATTTGATGTGGACTCCTGGCATGACGCTGGCTGCTTTCTGGAAGAGCTCAAATGTGTCAATGTGCCTGTCTAACTTTGGTGCAGATGTGGCCTGAGCCAAGGAGAACTAAACCGTCACTTGCTTGGTTGTGACATTGGACTGTAAGAGCCTTCGGTGTCCTTAGATTTTTCTTCACTGCCTACCTTGTCACACTATTGACTCATTAAAACTAAATAAAACCTACAGGTGTGATTGTGGAGTGGGGAAAGGTTGTTTTAATTTGTTAGGACTTAATGTATAACATACGAATTCATTTACTTTAGAAAGCATGTAAATATGAATCAAAATCTTCATTAAAAAAAATTACAGCGCCGCCTGGGTGACTCAGTCAGTTGAGCGTCCAACTTCGACTCAGGTCACGATCTCCCAGTCTTGTGAGTTCGAGCCCCACGTCGGGCTCACTGCTTTTGCGGAGCTCACTGTCGTCAGCACAGAGCCTAGTTCTTCAGATCCTCTGTGCCCCTCTCGCTATGCCCCTCCCCTGCTTGTGCCTCTCTCTTTCAAAAATAAGCAAACAAAAATTTACAGGGGCGCCTGGCTGGCTCAGTCAGAAGAGTGTGTGACTCTTGATCTCAGGGTTGTGAGTTAAAGCCCCATGATGAGTATAGAGATTACTAAAATAAACAAACAAACTATAGACAAATCCCAAGTTTTCTTTGACCATTATCCCAAATCCTGGTCCTTTGCTTTGAGTGATATATTCTGTTTGATTTTGGTTATGTATCCTTCCAGACTTTTTCCTATTTATTTACAGGGATATATATTTACATGTGGAAATAAGTAGTTGTAAGGGATTTTTAAAACATCAGTGTATGGGGCGCCTGGGTGACTCAGTCGGTTAAGCGTCCGACTTTGGCTCAGGTCATGATCTCACGGTTTGTGGGTTCAAGCCCTGCGTTGGGCTCTGTGCTGAGAGCCTGGAGCCTGTTTCAGATTCTGTGTCTCCCTCTCTCTGACCCTCCCCTGCTCAAGCTTCTCTCTCTCTCCCTCTCTCTCTCTCTCTCTCTCTCAGAAAGAAACAAAACACTTAAAAAATTTTTTTTAAATAAAAATATAACATCAGTGTATCCGGGGCACTTGGGTGGCCCAGTCAGTTCAGCATCTGAGTCTTGGTTTCAGGTCATGATTTCACGGTTTGTGGGTTCCAGCCCCAAGACGAGCTCTGTGCTGGAGGCGCACCTCTGCTCCTCCCCTGCATACACGGGCTCTGTCTCAAAATACATAGTTTCAAAAACAAACACCTAACTTGTACCAAATGGTTTGTATAATTCTAAATCTTTTTTCACTGTAACACATTTCAGAGAACTTTTCACATCAGTACATACAAAGCAATCTCCCTTTTTATAACTGCTTTATAGTATCCTACATAGAATGGATGTATCATTTTACCCATTCTGTTGCTATACACAAATTGTTTCAATTTTTTTGTTATTACAATGTTTCATGGAAAATTCTTTATGTCTGGGGTGCCTGGATGGCTCAGTCAGTTAAGCATCCGACGACTTCAGCTCATGTCAGGATCTCACAGTTCATGGGTTCGAGCCCCATGTCGAGCTCTGTGCTGACGGAGAGCTCGGAGCCTGGAGCCTGCTTCAGATTCTGTATCTCCCTCTTTCTCTAACCCTCCCCTGCTCAAGTTGTCTCCCTCTCTCTCTCTCTTTCTCTCTCTCTCCCCCTCCCCCTCTCTCAGAAATAAATAAAATATTAAAAATTTTTAAAAAGTTCTTTATGTCTACTAATGTTATACAGGAGTATTTGGGGGGAGGGTGAATATTAAGAGATCCAATTGCTGGGTCACAGAATGTATACTTCTAAAATTTTATTATATACTTAAAAATTGCCCTAAACTGATCTAAATTCCCACCAAACTTATGAGAATACTCGGCCACTTACCCATATTTTGCTAACACTTGGTGTTAGCAGCCTTAAAATTTGCCAATAAGAAAGATGAGTGAGTTATCTCCTATAATATACACACATATACACATGTATATATAGGTATAAGTGTGTATGTGTGTATGTATATGCCTTTTGTATGGCCTCTTATTTTTTTAAGATTTAATCTTTTAAGTAATCTCTACATCCATTGTGGGACTTGGAACTCACAGCCCCAAGCTTGAGAGTCGTATGTTCTTTTTTTTTTTCAATTTTTTTTAATGTTTTTTATTTATTTCTAGGAGAGAGAGAGAGGAGACAGCGTGAGCAGGGGAGGGTCAGAGAGAGAGGGAGACACAGACTCTGAAACAGGCTCCAGGCTCTGAGCTGGCAGTCACCACAGAGCCCGACGCGGGGCTCGAACCCACGAACCGCGAGATCATGACCTAAGCGAAAGTCGGACGCTTAACTGACTAAGCCACCCAGGCGCCCATGTCCTCTATTTTAATTGCCTACTTTGCCTGTATTTCTGTTCAGTCTCCTAATTTTCAAAACATATTATTCTATATCTCCTACGTAATGTACATACGTAGGTACGTACACTCACACACACACACACACACACACACACACACACACACACACCCTTAGTGCTACACTTTACATTTAATCCATTTAAACTAAGTCTTGTGGAGCGCCTGGGTTGCTCAGTAGGTTGAGCATCTGCCTCCTGATTTCATCTCAGGTCATGATCCCAGGGTCGTAGGATCAAGCCCTGTTGAGTGTGGAGCCTGCTTGGGATTTTCTCTCTCCTCCTCTGGCCCTCTCCCCTGTTCTCTCCTTCTCTATATAAAATGAAAAAAATATAAAAATAAAAACCCTAAATCTTGTTAGATTTGGTCTAGCCTACAAGATCTCCTTGCATTCTGATTCTGCTCTCCCAACAATATACTCATTGTCCCTCCCATATTCTTTCTGTCTCCAACATGAGATCACCTGTCATCAATGTTCCTTTTTTTAAATTAATTTTTAAAGTAACCTCTACACCCAACATGGGGTTCACACTCACAACCCCAAGATCAAGAGTCAGATACACAATCGACTGAGCTGGCCAGGCACCTGTCAACAATGTTGTTAATGAAACCATTTGTACAAACGTCGAACAGGACAGCTCGAAGCTCAGTGCCTGGTGGAATGTACTACAGACCTCTGTTAGTAATCGATTATGACTGGGATTCTAGATAGTGCTCGCACTGCCTTTTCGCCCGACAGCAAGGAGGACCTCGTTCAAATGGACCTGCAGCTTCGGGCCCCGTTGTCACACTTCACAGAAGAGAAGTCTGAGTTCCATGTCCCAGGCCAAAAGGAGAGAACTTGAAATCAAGTTGTAAACCAAGTTTACTGTCCCTTCCCTCGGCGTCAGTCATCTGGGTCAGCTTCTCTAAGCATCTGCTTCTGCCCTTTCAGAACCTACAGATCTTCTAAAAACTTAGAAAAGTGTCATTCATTATTCAATTTTGTATCGTTAAGTTTGGGCCAACTCCAGCTCTGGTCTCACAGAACCTTGCTTCGTCCCCTGTGGCTTTGCGTCCCTCCTGTGCTCCTGAGGTTCCACGGACAACCATCTAACTCAACACACCTCTGCCACACCTGCAATTACCTTTGTCTTTTGTTCTTTGGTCCCAAGTACCTCACCACTCCCCAGTTTTAATGAATCTAATCTTTATGTTTGTTTTTTCAAGAAATATTTATCAACTGCCTACTGATGTGCCAAGAGTTTTAGGTATTTTCTCTACTTCTGCTTACTGGCTGCTGCTTTTTTTTTTTTTAATTTCTTACATTTATTTATTTTTGAGAGACAGAGTGAGACAGTATGAGCAGGAGAGGGGCAGAAAGAGATCGAGACACAGAATCCGAAACAGGCTCCAGGCTCTGAGCTGCAAGCACAGAGCCCGACGCGGGGCCTGAACCCATGAACCCGTGAGATCATGACCTGAGCTGAAGTCCAGTGATCAACTGACTGAGCCACCCAGGTGCCCCTACTGACTGCTGCTTTATGGAAGAGCAGTCGTGGGAGTCAGAACTGATACCAGTGTGTAATTTCCAGCCTAACCTGGCAGTCCGCGTGGGAAGAGACTGCTTGTGAAGTTCCTACAGCGCTTCTCCTCGGGCACCGGTCTGTAGTCCTAGCCTCTGCCTCTTTCAGACCACCTTGCGTTCCTCCCTAAAAGGAATGGCTACCGCATCTGTATCTTCTTGCCTAGTTAAATAAAGAAGAGATGCCCTTATAGAGGCTTTGACTTTGCCCTCCTACCTGTCTCTTCTGGAATACTGGTGCCCTATCAATTGTCCCTTCTCTCTTCTCTACAATTTCTTTCATGACAGAAGATCATTGTCCCTCACCTACAAATATGTTTGAATCCCTCATTTAAATGTTTTTTAATGTTTTTATTTATTTCTGAGAGAGAGAGAGAGAGAGAGTGTGTGTGTGTGTGTGTGTGTGTGTGAGCAGGGGAGGGTCAGAGAGAGAGGGAGACAGAATCCAAAACAGGCTCCAGGCTCTGAGCTGTCAGCACAGAGTCTGACACGGGTCTCGAACCCATGAACAGTGAGATCATGACCTGAGCCAAAGTCGGACGCTTCACTGACTGAGCCACCCAGGCGCCCCTGTTGGTTTTTTTTTTAATTTTTTTTAATGTTTTATTTATTTCTAGGAGAGAGAAAGAGAGAGACAGCGTGAGCAGGGGAGGGTCAGAGAGAGAGGGAGTCACAGACTCTGAAACAGGCTCCAGGCTCTGAGCTGGCAGTCAGCACAGAGCCCGACGCTGGGCTCGAACCCACGAACCGCGAGATCATGACCTAAGCGAAAGTCGGACGCTTAACCGACTAAGCCACCCAGGCGCCCCAGCCCCTAAATGTTTTTAATGTTTATTTATTTCTGAGAGAGAGCGCATGTGCAAGCAGGGGAGGAGCAGAGAGAGAGGGAGACAGAATCCAAAGCAGGCTCCAGGTTCTGAGCTGTCAGCACAGAGCCCGATGCGGGGCTCAAACTCAGGAGCTGTGAGATCATGACCTGAGCCAAAGTCAGACACCTAACTGACTGAGCCACTCAGGTACGCCTGAATCCCTCATTTAAAAAAAAAAAAAAAAATCTTTTTTCTTAAGCCCAATCCCTCTTGGTTCCTCATCACTCTAAAATTTTGAGGGGTTCCTACGTGGCTTAGTTGGTTAAGCATAGGACTCCTTTTTTTAATGTTTATTTATTTTTATTTATTTTTTGAGAGACAGAGGGAGTGAGAGCACCAGCAGGGGAGGAGCAGAGAGGGGGGAGGGGCAGAGAGAAAGGGTGACAGATCCAATGCAGGCTCTGTGTCAGGAGAACCCAAGTCTGATGCTTGACCAACTAACTGAGCCACCCAGGTGCCCTGAGCATCCGACTCTTGGTTTTGGCTCGGGTCATGATCTTATGGTTCATGAGTTTGAGCCCTGCATTGGGGTCTGTGCTGATGGTGCAGAGCCTGTTTGGGATTCTCTCTCTCCCTCTCTCTCTCCCCCTCTGCCGCTCATTCTCTCTCTCAAAACAAACAAACTTGAAAAAATAAAATATAATAAATTTTTAAATTTTCAACTACTATTTATTCTTTAACCCAGTGAAATTCAGCTTTTGCCCTCATTAATTTACAAAATCTATTCTCAAAATGATGTAATTGCTAAGTACAATGGCCTATTTACAGTCCTTAGCTGAATTTTTTTCCTCTCTTGCCTTTTGGGGAACTCCTAACTTTCTACCTTCATACAGTCAATAATTGTTTTTCTCAGAGCGCCTGGGTGGCTCAGTCAGTTGGGCATCTGACTTTGGCTCAGGTCATGATCTCACACTTGTGGGTTCCAGCCCCACATTGGGCTCTGTGCTGAGAGCTCAAAGCCTGGAGCCTGTTTCAGATTCTGTGTCTCCCTGCTCCTTCCCTGGGTGCGTGCGCGTGTGCGCTCTCTCTCTCTCTCTCTCTCTAAAAGTAAATAAACATAAAAAATTTTTAGAAAATAATAATACTTGTTTTGTTTTGTTTAGGCGAGAGGGAGCATGAGCAGGGGAGAGGGGCAGAAGGAGAAGGAATCTTAGGCGGGCTCTACGCACAGCACAGAGCTGGACATGGAGCTCAATCCCACAACCCTGGGATCATGACCTGAGTCAAAATCAAGAGTCAGACACTCAACCGACTGTGCCACTGGGGTGCCCCATATGTATTGATCACCTTCTGTGTGCCAGAAAACAGCAGTGGCAACGCAGACCTAGGCTTGTTCTCACGTAGGGCGGGAACACTAGGCTTGTTGCAACGTAGCGGGGGAGAAGGGTGTGGGGACACCACCATTCAACAGAGAAGCAGACTTCCATTCTAGCAGCATAACAGACCCAGTACTCTGACAACTATTCCATGATAAAACACCTCAAAACACTAGCTCAGATATAAAAAGCAAAAGCATTATTCCAAAAACATAAGGCTGCAGTTGGTGGCTGTTTGAGAGACATCTGCTAGCCTCCCGTGACGAAGCTTCCATCTTTATGGCTTCTCAGGAGACAGCAGATGAAGCCTAGGGCTTGCACCGGAAGCACAGCTGGCTGGAATGCCCCTGACTACACTGCCAGTGAAAGGGTAAACCAGAAAACACCCACCCCGGCAAGGGAGACACAGAGAAACATCCTTATCTAAGTCTTGGCTCACCAACTCACCAGCCTCCAGACCATGACCTGGGCCTAGGTCCCATGCTTAACCCATTGAGCCACCCATGCGCCCCAAGCTCAGATTTTATTTTGAAGTAATTTACAAGTTGGTAGTATCCCCAGGCACTTGAAAGAAACAAACACAAATCCTCTGGAGGAAAGCACCTTCAATCCAGACCTCAAAAGTTCCCTAAATTTCCTTCAAACATGAGTTCACAGGGGCGCCTGGCTGGCTCAGGTGCTTAACCGCTCTGACTTCAGCTGGGGTCATGATCTCACAGTCCATGAGTCTGAGCCCCATGTGGGGCTCTGCTGACAGCTCAGAGCCTGGCGCCTGCTTTTTTCTCTCCTTCTCTCTCTGCCCCTCCCCAAATCATGCATCTGCTTTCTCTCTTTATCTCCCCAATTTTTAGCTGAGCACAAGACACTCAGAGCAGAGGGGCGCCTGGGTGGCTTAGTCGGTTAAGCGTCCGACTTTCGCTTAGGTCATGATCTCGCAGTTCGTGGGTTCGAGCCCCATGTCGGGCTCTGTGCTGACTGCCAGCTCAGAGCCTGGAGCCAATTTCAGAGACTGTATCTCCCTCTCTCTCTGACCCTCCCCTGCTCACACTCTCTGTCTCTCCTAGAAATAAAATAAAAAAAAAAAAAAAAAAAGACACTCAGAGCAGAGACTTACAGGGACATGTGGGTGGCTCAGGTGGTTAGGCGTCGGACTCTTGATGAAGCTCAGGGTTCATGAGATCAAGCCCCGCATCAGGCTCTGGCTGACAGTGGGATTCTGCTTGTGATTCTCTCTCCCGCTTCCTCTGCCCTTCCCTCTCTGTCCCAAAATAAATAAATAAACATTAAAAAAAAAAAAAAAGAACAAGGACTACACTTCATAGCCTCCCTTGCAGGTAAGAGACCATGTGACTAATTTCTAGCTAACAGGATAATGACAAAAATGGTATGTGACTTACGGGAAGTGTCATTAAAGGAAGCTAGACACCCTTTTCTCCTTCCTGCCAGTTAGAATGCAGATAACACGGCGGAAGCTAGCCATCTTGGACCATCAAGTAAAAGAGTACATATGAAGATACCAGAACAACATGGCAGAAGAAATAGGAATCCTGATCACAATGGAACTACCATGCCAACTTTGAGCTCTGGCAGAGAGGAAGAATGAATATTGGAAAAGGCAACTAGCAATGTCTGTCACACCTTCTGAGAGCCTAGTGAATCCCAGTTATAGGCAATTTTAACCTGTGGGGACTAGGGCCTGAAATTATGATCCTGAAGGCAAAGATGACAATTACAGTGCTGTGATGGGAAGGGAGGAAAACAGTGGTGTTGGAGGTGTGTTGCGGAAAAGTACTGATATGCAGTAAGAAGTGGAGAGAATGGCCAACTAAGCCAGAAGTTCAAATAATGATTTTGACCAAAAAACAAAAAAACAAACAAAAAAAACCCCAGATCTGGCAGGTCATGACTTCGCAGTTTGTGAGTTCAAGCCCAGTGTCAGGCTCTTTGTTGACAGCCCAGAGCCTGGAGCAATCTTCTGATTCTGTGTCTCCCTCTCTCTCTGCCGCTCCCCCACTTGCACTCTGTCTCTTTCTCTCTCAAAAATTAACATTAAAACACACACACACACACACACACACACACACACACACACACACAAAGGGGCGCCTGGGTGGCTTAGTCGGTTAAGCGTCCGACTTTCGCTTGGGTCGTGATCTCGCGGTTCGTGGGTTAGAGCCCCGCGTCGGGCTCTGTGCTGACAGCCAGCTCAGAGCCTGCAGCCTGTTTCAGTCTGTGACTCCCTCTCTCTCTGACCCTCCCCTGCTCACGCTGTCTCTCTCTCTCTCCTAGAAATAAATAAAACATTAAAAAAAAAAAAAAAAAAAGGAGACCAGGGCACCTGAGTGGTTCAGTTGGTTGAGCATCTGACTCTTGATTTTGGCTCAGGTCATGATCCCAGGGTGGAAAGATGGAGCCCCGTGTCTGACTCCATGATGAGCATGGAGCCTGCTTAAGATTTCTTCTCTCCCCCCTTCTGCCCCTCTCCCCTACTCTTATCTTTCTCATTCTCTCTCTCTCTTTCTCAAACAAAAAAGCCCCAGGGGATAAACATTTTAGTGTGTTATCAAGAATAGCCATTAGAGTGGTGCCTGAGTAGCTCAGTTAAATGTCTGACTCTTAGTTTCAGCTCAGGTCATGATCTCACAGTTGTGAGTTTGAGCCCTGCATGGGGCTCTGCGCTGACAGTGTGGAACCTGCTTAGGATTCTCTAACCACTCTCTTTGCCCCTCCCCCACTCATGGTGTCTCTCTCTCTCAAAAATAAATAAGTAAACTTAAAAGAAATAAATAACCATTAGAGATTACGGTTACAGAGGGGATTGTTTAGGAAAAGTTATGCACACCTTATAAATAAGGCCAGGGGGCGCCTGGGTGGCTCAGTTGTTTAAGCATCCAATTTTGGCTCAGGTCATGATCTCACTGTTTGTGGATCTGAGCCCCTATTCAGGCTCTGTGCTGACAGCTCAAAGCCTGAGGCCTCTTTAGGATTGTGTGTCTCCCTCTCTTCTCTGTCCCTCCCCTGCTCCCACAGTCTCTCTCTCTCAAAAATAAACATCAAAACAAAATATTAAAAAGTTAAGTAAATAAATAAATATACAAGGCCATGATCTTTTAATATCATGCTAGAGCACTTTTTTTTTTAATTTTTTTAATGTTTTATTTATTTCTGAGAGAGGGAGAGAGACAGCGTGAGCAGGGGAGGATCAGAGAGAGAATGAGACACAGAATCTGAAGCAGGCTCCAGGCTCTGAGCTGTCAGCACAGAGCCCACCGCAGGGCTCGAGCCCACAACTGTGAGATCATGACCTCAGCCAAAGCCGGCTGCTTAACCGACTGAGCCAGTCAGGTGCCCCTCTTTTTTTTTTTTTTTTTTTTAGTTTATTTATTTTGAGAGAGAGCACACACCTGAGAGTGGGAGAGGGGCAGAGAGAGAGGGAGAGAAAATCCCAAGCAGGCTGTGTGCTGTCAGTGCAGAGCCCGACATGGGGCTCAGTCTCACGCCTCTGAGAACACGGCCTGAGCCGAAATCAAGAGTCTGACACTTCACAGACTGAGCCTCTCAGGTACCCCAATGCTAGAGCATTTTCAAGTAAATCCAACTTTGGGTCACCAGATTATCTTGGGGAATGTAATTTTGTTTGATTAGCACCCTAAAACAACTTCAAATTTAGAGGGTAATGTGTAGAAAACTAAGAAGGTGCAGGGATTTTGTTCTAGTATACTAAAGAAAATAACCCCAAAGTTAAAGTTTATTGCCTGATGGGACATTAACTGCTTTTGTACCTGAGCATCCTTCTTCGGCAGTTCTTTCCCTGATAATATAAATCTCAATTTGTCATCTTCATGGAAACAGTTTTGTCATTCTGTTGATTTCTTCATTGTTGAGGTAAATAAAAGTTTGAAATGTGGGAAAAAAAAAGAGTATAGTATAAAGAAAACGTAAAGCTAAAAGGCAAAAGATTAGCCTCACCTTAGTGGAAGGGAACAGGGTGTTCCCGTAATTCTGGAAATTTCTATCAGTAGAGTGGAGAGGCTTCCAAAACTCAAGTTTATATATAGGGCCGAAGAACCAAACAAAACCAAAAACATGCTTTACCAGGCTGAGGAATAAGAGAGATGAGTAATTAAGAGAAGCAATAAGGATTAGAGCATTTTTTCTTTACAGACAGGGGAAGGCAACATGAAATAGTAAGTATGCCCAGTTTGAGGCCCCAAAAGACTGCAAGAATAAGCCTATTAGGATACATCTTAGTTCCTGCACGGAGACCTGGCTTGTTCTATTTTAAAAGAAATGATGTAAATGAATTCTCTGAAACAAAGGCACATTTTGAAGAGGAAATGTGCTCACAGTTTGGGGAAGTTTCAAAGGAATTAATACATGCCTACAAAAAAATATTGGCACAGTCACGACGTCAACATTGCTATTCATTTCAGGGTCAGGGCTGTGGCCAAAATAGTTACCCTAACAACAAGAACCATTCTTGTGTACACAAAGCCAGAGGTTACTCTGACTCTGAACAATACTAGGGATCAGAAGTCCTGAGTGAATTCAAATTCCCTGAGGACAGGAACTTCCAAATATCCTGGAGACATGCTGACTCCTTGCCTCTAAACTGCAGACCTCCTTGCCTACTGCTGAGATCAGTGAGCAGTCTACAGGAGTCTGGAAGGTGGTCTACCTGTTAATCTTGTGTAATACAGATGCCTACATCATGAGCATGTCACACACTGTTCTGTCATCCTCTTAGTCATCAAGCACTATAGACCTGCCTCCACAGTGTCTCTCCATGTCATCCTTTCCATTTCCACCACCATCACCAAAGCACAGTCCACTTATAATTCTTTCCTATCATACTGTAGTACTTCCTGATTTATTTGCTTCCAATCCTTTCTCCCTCAATCCATTCTAAAACTCACAATTAGAATATTAAACCTGAATTATAGCATTGATCATGGTACCCTAGTGAGCACTGGATCCCAACTGCCTAGAAGAAATATGTTCAAAGCTCTTCAGCCAACTTTCAAAGCCCTCAATAATATCACCCATCCCACTTTTCTAGCCTTTATAGACCCCATATTAGTAAACATTCAGATTCATCCATTCAACAATGGAGTGTCTAGGCATGGCTAAGGTTACAAAGGGAAACGCAGTGTCTGCATCAAGTGGAAAGCCAGTGAAGAGATGAATGAAACTGAACAGTGGCCAGGGTGAAGAAGGAAAACCAAGAGAGTGCATGCCCTAAGAGACACATCGTTTCAAGAATGGAATGATCAACCTCGTCAAATACTGTGCAAAAGTGTGGGGCGCCTGGGTGGCTTGGTCAGTTAAGCGTCCGACTTTCGCTTAGGTCATGATCTCGCGGTTCATGGGTTCGAGCCCCGTGTTGGGCTCTGTGCTGACTGCCAGCTCAGAGCCTGGAGCCTGTTTCAGTCTGTGACTCCCTCTCTCTCTGACCCTCCCCTGCTCATGCTGTCTCTCCCTCTCTCCTAGAAATAAATAAAAAACATTTAAAATTTTTAAAAAAAAATACTGTGCAAAAGTCAAGTAAAATGAGGACTACAAATTGACCTCTAGAATTTGACCATGGGGAGGTCACTCAAGACGAGAATGGTTCCAGTGGAATGGTGAAAATGAAGGCTGGTTTGTGATGGGCTCAACAGAATAAGTTGGTAGGGAGGTTGAAGATGCCTGCTATAAAGGAGAGCATCAAAGAATTGAGTTTCTAGGGAAGGCTTTTTGAAGATCTGAGAGAGCACATCAGGTTGGTACGTTAGTAGGAATGAATGGTTCGACAGAGAGAAACTGATGCAAGAATATCAAGGGATAGACAGCAAGTACTTGAGGCAAAGTGGGATCCAACGCGTAAGTGAAGAGGCTGATCTGAGAGAGCAGGGAAGGTTCATTCATTTTAACCACAGGAAAAGCAGACAGAATGGGGCTAGGAGTAAATTAGTAAATTCGGTGGGGAGAAATGGAAGTTTTTCTCTTCTAACTGCTTCCATGTTTTCAATGCACAAGTGAAACGGCTGAGAATGAGGAAGGGAGGAGGGAACACTGGAAGTTTAAGGACAGACAGACGAGGTGTGCGGTAGTGGACCTGGACCACAGAAGAGTGAATGGACTGAGGAAATGTGACAGGAAGGCTGAGCACTGGAGCTGCCTGGCTACCAATGTAAAGCGAAACCTGCAATGCATTTCCTTTTTCAACCTCTGAAGAATAAAAAAATTTGCACTTACTGTTTCCTCAATCTCTCTCCTCTTGACGATCTGGTAAAATTGCATTCTAGAAAGCCCACAAGAAAAGCTACTTCTTCCAAAAGGTCATCTAGCTCTCCTAGCCCCCAGTGATTTTTCCAGCCTCTTGACTCCAAAAGGAAGTTGCCTCTTACAGAGCATATATTCCATTCGGCATGATACTTACTGCTGTACAAGATCATTAGTTTTTTAGACAAATCACTTCTTATTCATTACCACCACAGGTTGTTTCTCTCCATCCTCTCTGCCACACATTGTAAAATCTCCATGGTTTTAGGGCTTGCCCAGATACTTAAGTGGTAGGGCTGGTTATTTTTGAGAGAGCGAGCAAGCATGAGTGGGGGAGGGGCAGAGAAAGAGGGTGACAGAGGATCTGAAACGGGCTCTGTGCTGACAGCGGCCAGGCGATGCGGGCTCGAACTCACGAATTGTGAGATCACCACGAGAGCAGAAATCCGCGGCTCAACCCGCTGAGCCTCCCAGGAGCCCCAAGAACCCGTATTATCTAGGCTGTCGTTCCCCAGCCATGGCAGAACTTCTTCATCCCCTTTCCTCTCTGAGTCACTCAATGGGTAAGACTTTGGTACCGGGAAGAAAAAAAAAAAAACCTCCGGGCTCGCCGACCAGGAGCCTGGGACGCAGCCAGGCGGCCATGAGCTGACCCACGTCCGCACAGCTGCAGGGCTCGAGCCCACCAGCCCCAGCGCCCGGGTCGCCGTTACGTAACCGACCGCGCGCCCCCGAGCCCCGGAAGACCCCGCCCAGCCCCTAAGCCCCGCCCCTACCCCTACCGGCCGCCAGTGCGGTGCTCAGCTCTCCGGAAGCTTCCTCCCCTTTCCCCTTTTATGGGAGTACCTCCCCCCTTTTTTAAAAAAAAAGATTTGCTGACGCCACAGCGCAGGACTGGCCCTGAAACCTTGATATAGGAGAGGCTCTCTCACTCCTTACTTCCGCTTCCTTCAACGGAGGAGCCAGGGCCTCCCCCATTTTTCTCACCCAGGAGGCGGCGGCGGCGGCGGCGGCAGCAGCAGCAGCAGCTCACGATGTTTGGCCTCAAGAGAAACGCCGTAATTGGACTCAACCTCTACTGTGGGGGGGCCGGGTTGGGGGCCGGGAGCGGCGGCGCCTCCTCTTCGGGAGGGCGGCTTTTGGCCGTGGGGAAGGAGGCCACGGGCCGGCGGGAGGGCGGGGGAGGGGAAGCCGGTGCGGTGATTGGCGGAAGCGTCGGCGCGAGCCCCCCGGCCACTCTCGCGCCCGAAGCCCGGAGGGTCGCGCGGCCCTCGCCCATTGGCGCCGAGGGCCCCGACGTCACGGAGACCCCCCCGAAGCTGCTGCTCTTCGCGGCCACCCGCTGTGCGCCGCCGCCCGAAGAGATGGACGGCCCCGCGGCCGACGCCATCATGTCGCCCGAAGAAGAGCTGGACGGGTACGAGCCGGAGCCCCTGGGGAAGCGGCCGGCCGTCCTGCCTTTGCTGGAGCTGGTCGGGGAGGCCAGCGGTGGCCCTGGCACGGACGGCTCACTGCCCTCGACGCCACCCCCGGCAGAGGAGGAGGACGACGAGTTGTTCCGGCAGTCGCTGGAGATCATCTCTCGATACCTTCGCGAGCAGGCGACCGGCGCCAAGGACGCGAAGCCACTGGGCGGGTCCGGGACGGCCAGCCGAAAGGCGTTAGAGACCCTCCGGCGGGTCGGCGACGGCGTGCAGCGCAACCACGAGACGGCTTTCCAAGGTAAGGGGGTCGTGGAGGCTGCGCCGCCCTGGGTCACCTGTCCCTGGACACACACACATACACACACCCCGAGTGGGGGTGGAAACCGAAAACAAGTCCGTGTTGAAACGCCTCGCAATCGATTTCCGAAACCAGAATATTCTGGCCGTGAGTCAGTATTTCCGCCCATGTGAATTCTGGGCTCACGGCAGCCCTGCTCAAAGCCCGGAAAGGGTGGGATGCCCATTTTCGGCTGGGGTCGGCCCGAGTTCTCTAGACCCCCAGAGGGCGACTTCCCCCGCCGTGGGTGGGCGGGCGACTTGCGCGCCGCTGTAGACAAAGGAGGCCGTGAGCACCTGCGTGCTTGTCTTCCTCCAGGCATGCTTCGGAAACTGGACATCAAAAACGAAGACGATGTTAAATCTTTGTCCCGAGTGATGGCCCACGTTTTCAGTGACGGAGTAACAAACTGGGGCAGGATTGTGACTCTTATTTCTTTTGGTGCCTTTGTGGCCAAACACTTGAAGAGTATAAACCAAGAAAGCTGCATCGAACCATTAGCGGAAAGCATCACAGATGTTCTCGTGAGGACAAAACGAGAGTGGCTGGTCAAACAAAGAGGCTGGGTAAGTTCGCTTGGAGGGCGAAGGGACCCCCTCCGGAGCGGACCCGGAAGGGGGGGCCGGCGGAGAAGGGCCGGGGTTGCGGGCGCTGACTTACAGACCCGTTTGCCCAGTACTGATTTAAGCGGAGGGTCACAGCGATAGTGTGGCATGGCTGTCTCGAATTCGTGCATCAAAAATCCCGGTCCTCTGTGACCTGTTTTACTCGCTGTTGAAACTATTGCTTTTGGTATCCTAATTCTGCCGGGTGCGCTTCCGTGGACTCAAATTATGAAAAAGAAAGAATCACTTGGGGGGTGACCGTAAACAACGTTTCTGAGTGCTCCCGCCCTTAATTGGTCTTTTGTAGTCTGGTGTAAATAATATCTGGTTCGTTATGGGGGGGGGGGAGCTTAGATATTTTAATTCCTCTTTCTTTATGAATCGTGTTCTGAAGCCATTGGAAACCCATACTTGAAAATATATTTTCCTTTTTTGTTTTCTAGGATGGGTTTGTGGAGTTCTTCCATGTAGAGGACCTAGAAGGTGGCATCAGAAATGTGCTGCTGGCTTTTGCAGGTGTTGCTGGAGTAGGAGCTGGTTTGGCATATCTAATAAGATAGCCTTTTAAGTGCAATAATTGACTCTTAACCAACCCCAGGCAACCAAACTCACATAACAACTGCTGTGAATCAAATGTATTTATGAAGTTGGACTTCAGTCTGTCCAGGCTGTAACCTCCAAGAGTTCTGCTCTAGCAACTAGAAGAGCAAGTGGCAAGAGGATTATGGCTGACAGGAATAAATACATGGAGGAAGTAGACCTCCTTGAAGCGACACTGTCTAAAGCAAGGTTCAATTTTGGCAACAGGCAACCTGGGAGAAGATGGAGGAGGACTTTTAGATTTAGTGAAGGTGGCAAGGTGGAAGACACTTGATTTCCTTTTCTAGAACAGGAGAGTGGCCAGTAGCCAGGCTAGTCATAGAGACCATTAAATATGCCCACCGAAATAATTAACTTCTTACAGTGTTAAAAGAGAAGCACTAACAATGGCAATGATCTGTAGAAAATGGATTTGAGCTACAGGTAATAAATAGATCTATGACTAGAAGCCTCAGTACTGTACAACAGAGTGTGAAGGGAAGCTTTTTCTTTGCAATTAGCTCTTCCCAGGTGTACTTCTTTAAAGTCCAAGTGCTCAGGACTTTTTATACCTGTTCTACTTTGGCTTGGTTTGAGTGGTTTATTAGCCTAGTAATGGCCAAGAATACTTGACTTAAGGCTCAATGATAACAGTTGCAAATATGAAAATATCCTCAGTTTTTAAAACAACACCTTGTATTTGTCTGTAAAAATTGTATATATTTTTACAGAAAGTAAAACGTATTTTGAAATGTAAAGGGATGAAAAATCTCAAAATACATTACTTTTTTCATACCTGTTTCAGATTTTCAACTTCTGTAGTTAGGAGTCTATTTCTTATAGCTTTTCTACTCTAAATTTTGTCCTGGTCCCTCATAGATTGTATACAGAACCGGTTGGTGTAAGTGTGTGCAACTTGGTTGTAGTGGAGCAATTCTGATTCCTAACTATGCAGACTTTAATTTTCCTGTCTGATCTGGTAAGTATTCCTTAGATTTTTTTTTTTTTTTTAACTGCGACTGAGACATTGAATGGAAGTTCATCCTTTCACTTCTATGTGGGGTTTCAATAATTGAGTCAAGGTGGAGTTGTAAGTTTGGTGGGCGGGGCGGGCTGATGACCTAGAACCATTAATGGGTTCTGATTGGGCAGCTACTCATTTGAGTTCCTTCCATTTGGCCTAATTGGGGACATTTAAATGGAGTTTATGAGCTCATCTTCAAAGCTTTTGCTGAAAGATTTTCAGCTGTTCCAAATGGGACTTGCTAATAGTATGTGTATGAAAAGATCCCATCAGGTGTGTGAGAGACATTTGATCCCTTGTTTGCTTAATTGTAAAGTGATGGCTTGGAAAAGCAGGCTTATAGTCTAACCATGGTGCTATTATTAGGCTTGCTTGTTAAACACAGGTCTAAGCCTATCAATAAAACAAATACTTAAGTTTCGTTTCTATCAGTGATTCCCAAACTTTGTTCAAATTTTTGCATTGGCATCTCTGGATTTCAGGCTTGATGTTTTATCAGACTTTTTATTTTCTAGACTTCTTGAAGTATTTGCTGCTTGTTCTCTTTCTACAAATAGTTACGTCAATTCCTACATCCTTACCATGCCATCCCTGACCTCTCACTAGCCCTTTTAGTTTTTGGCACTAAGAACCCTAAGTAACCCCCCCCCCACCCCCCCAAGAGACCACAGACTTTCATCCTTAATGAATTTTGTCCCTGGGAGATGGTAGGTAGTACAGTGGGCACCATGACCATAACAGACCGATGGTGGGAGGAATCCCTTTTCCTTTGGTACCTTTTCAGTTACTCCTTTATCCTGTCTTTGTGGGGGGTTGGGGGGGGAGTTTTTAAAGTCCCTTTAGGGATTTTCAGAGAAGGGGACAGCAGATGATGTGACTTTCTCTGGGTTCCTTTGTGTTTGAAAATGCTCATTTAAAATCCTAGAAAGGGATGGGTTCTGTTAGGCCTCCGAGTTCTATAAAAACTGGCCAACTGAAGAAGACTTCTGCAGTAGACCTAGGGGCATTTGAAAGCTTCGTCCTCGGAATGTAACCTTTGGTCTCTGGACTCCAGATGAAAATAGGCATGAATAAAATGACTAAGAATG
The DNA here is from genome assembly GCA_017311185.1 of Proteles cristata cristata. Taxonomy (NCBI): domain Eukaryota; kingdom Metazoa; phylum Chordata; class Mammalia; order Carnivora; family Hyaenidae; genus Proteles; species Proteles cristata. The sequence goes on from JAESUZ010002594.1 coordinate 1,320,192, forward strand.
TAATAAGTAGGGAAGGATTGCCCTGCCTCCCCATCTTTGAGCCATACGGTCATCTAGCTAGAGCTATTTTTACCTGTGTATTTATCATCCTTGATCACGAACCACTTATTTATGTCCTGTCTATCTCTAAGGACCTAAAAGCACTTTACGTAGTTTTTAATTGATCTGAAGATTAGGTAAAGGTGACTAAAAGGCCTGTCTCCCCATCTCCACTTGTGGAAATAAGCGCGTAGGTGGAAATCGGTGGAGTTTAGGGAACCCACTTCCCGATTTTCTGGGTGTGACTGCTGAAATGTAGAGGAGGGTCTTCATGAAACTTCGGGTCAGGGGCACTGAGGGCTCAGCCCAGGTGCTCTGGGGAAGGTTGGGCGGTTTTCTAGGGAGAGGAGGCACGTGTTCTAAGTGCTGACGAGCCGCAGAGTTCAGGCAAGTCCTCTGGAATGGCAAGGGAGGGGGCATGTGGGGCGCTGGCTCTCAGCAGCTTGTCTTCTGCTTCTCTCAGGGAAAAACATGCAGTCCGCTAGTGCCCATGTTCCACTCTTTGGGGGTGAACATCTTGGTTCTGGTTAAACAGCTCGTGCTGCGGACAGCTGTGCCAGGACTGGTCCGGACCAACTACAGATTAATGTGGGCTGTAAAATGTAGTGTGTTTCCCTAACTTCCTGTTTTTCCTGAGAAGAAAATAATAAATCTTTTATTCAAATGCAAGGTGTGGTACGGGTGTTTTCTAATCGATGACTGTCTTCCTTCCCCCCACTTAGGCAGGCCTTTTTAGGGAAGTCAGCTGAGCAGATAAGCATAGGTGAGTTAACCAGCCGAAGCCCCATAAAGCTGATTTGCTTTAGAGCAAAGGCTAGTTCCTTCAGAATAACCGTTTTCATTGAAATTAGAGGCTTTGGGTTTTAAAATGCATTACTGCTCTACTTTGGAGGAATTCCTGAACATTTTAATATGAGAATCAAAATCCTTGTCCTGGTTTTTCTTTTAGCCCACCATGTGCTGGTGTGATTTTGAGGTAAGCTGGTTCATTACTGCATTTACGGTATCTCCGCATCTCAGCCTTTTCAGAGGAAGGAGCTAGAAGAATTCACATCTACAGTTTAAGAGTTTTCATAAGATTCTTGTCATGTGCTAATGTTTCAGTACTTTGCCCCTTTCCTCTCTCAAAACGGAAGTGGGGAATAAGCAGTTAAATTACAGAAACCCTATCCTGCCTTTATCTTCAACTACCTTGAAAGGAAGGGAACTGAATCACCATGGAAATGTGCAAATAGGATGTTTGCATATTGGTTCTAAGCCCTGAGCACTAAATGTTAATTGTCCGAACGGGATTCTGTGCTTTTTATGCCTTTAAAAGTACATTTCTGCTTGGGAACGCGCCTCTTTCTGGAGCCTGACTACCAGCAGACTGCAACTCTCTCTCCTTACAGAGAAAGCCGATACATGCCAGCGCGCCCGTGAGCAGAGAGCCAGAGGGAGGGGAGCCTAGGGCCCATGGATCCGCGTCTCGGCCCCCGCTGAGTTCTACACAGTGCTGTTGCTCCCCCTGATAGATTGTGATGTGAAGCCGTTCTCTGGCTTCACATCCTTAGCTCCTTAGTTGAACACCTTATTAAAAACTTGTTTCAAATGGTAACCAGGTAACACGAGTCGCTGAGGGAGTCAAAGTAATCAACACTTCCCTTCATTCGACACAACCAAGACTTGTCTTTCAGTTCCTGTTTTTGCAACTTTGGGGCTACCTCTTCATACAATTTCCTTTCAGAAGACTTTAAAGCAGTTGTGAACAGCTGGTGGATTTTATGAAAATTAACTGATAAAATGTTGTGGAGCATGGCTCCAGCCAGATACCCAGAGCATGGGCTCTTTATTCCTGGAGTTCAAGGTGATCACTCTTCCATTATCCCTGGTTCTCTTTGGCCCCACTTGTTCAATGATTAGAGAACTTTGTCTTCTGAACCCTACCGCACCAATCAAAGGCTTCTCCTTGTCCAGATTTGAAAACTTAACTGGACCTTCTTAGTTTCCGGGTTGTTACAGTGTTATCTTAGTTATGTGAAGCATGTGGAAAGAAGGGGTTGGGAATATATCTCCAGCAGATGAAACAGACCTAAGAATTCAGTGTTTTTTGTTTTTTGGTTTTTTTAAGGTTTTATTTTTGGGGCACCTACCTGGCTCAGTTGTTAGAGCATGCAACTGGTGATCTCAGGGTCATGAGCTCAAGCCCCATGTTGGGCGTGGAGCCTACTTAAAAGATTTTTTTCCTCTTTTTTTGTTCATTTATTTTTGAGAGAGAGTACAAATGGGGGAGGGACAGAAAGAGGGAGACACAGAATGAGGCAGGCTCCTGGCTCTGAGCTGTCAGAACATCCTGATGTGGGGCTTGATCCCATGAACTGTGAGATCATGACCGGAGCTGAAGTCGGACGCTTAACTGACTGAGCCACTCAGGCACCCCTTAAAAGATTTTTAAGTAATCTCAACACCCAACATGGGACTTGAACCTACTACCCTGAGATCCAGAGTCACAGGCTCCACCAGCTGAGGTAGCCAGGTGCCCTGAGAATTCAGTGTTCTTTACTCCTGATTCTTGTGAGGTAAAAAAAAAAAAAATACATGGAGTTCTCTGGACCCACACCAGACCTGCTTTCCCTTTGCAGTTCCTTTCTTCACCTGAGGAGAATTGTAATTCTTAACTGGTGGGACATCCGTGAGGGCCAAGAACACTATTGCAGATTTTACCCCTTCCAAGATTCCATTTCCATGGCTTGTCTCTGCCATGGGCTTCTGTATTCTTGCTCACTTTGCCTCCTCATTTCCTGTCAAGGATTACCTTCCTTTACTGAGAAAGGCTCAGCTGCACAGAGGGCTGGGGCAGTTAATGAGCTCTAGGCAACCAGATGTTTGTTGAGCCTCTTCATTTACCCATTAAGTGGCAGTGAATGCTTGCTGTTTACCTTGCACTATTGGAGGCTGGGGTTATAAAGAAAATAATTCTTTCCCTCAAGAAAGCAAAAACAACTAGGGAAAGGGGTGTCTGGCTGGGTTAGTGGAGCATGGGACTCAATCTCAGGGTTGTGAGTTCAAACCCCACATTGGGCATGGAGCCTGCTTTTAAAAAGGTGGGGGGTTGGGGGAATGGGAAAGACACATGGCACTAATTGTAGACAATCTTTGATTGGAGCCTAGGTGAAAAAAGCTATAATGTGCACAACCGGGGAAATATTAACATGGGTTATGTTAAGTGGTACTGTAAATTTACTGAGTGTATCATAGTATGGTTATGTAAGAGGGTGTCTGTTCTCAGGGAACATGTGCCAAAGAATTGAATGTATCACAAAATGGTAGAATGAGAAAGCAATGGTGGCAAGATGTCAAAGCTTATAATCTAGTAGAAGTGATAACTATGGACAAAAATAACTAGAATATGTTGCATAAAGTGCTACGATAAATATAGTCTAAGATAAAAGGTGGAGCAAAACAGGTGACCACTTCTGGAAGCAGATGGTCAAGGCTTCAAAAGAAACATTTGAGGGGGTCCTGGGTGGCTCAGTCAGTTAAGCGTTCGACTTAAGATCAGGTCATGATCTCATGGTTCATGGGTTCAAGCCCCTCATCAGGCTCTGTGCTGACAACTAGCTCAGAGCCTGGAGCCTGCTTCAGATTCTTTATCTCCCTCTCTCTCTCTGACCCTCCCCTGCTTGTGCTCTCTCTCTCAGGGGGGAAGAAACATTAAAGATAAACATTTGAGGTTGAACCTTAAAGAATGAGTTAGGAAATAAACATACACAGAAGCATAGTTGGGAAAGAACTTCCAGGAGTGGGGGAGGTGTGTGGAGGGAGGGGGAAGAGGTGTAGATCATTATTTTTTCTTCTCATTTCCTTCCCTGCCTTCCTTCCCCTTCATCATACATAGCTACCAAATATAGTATCTCTTCAGTTCCTTCCATTTGGGGCCTTATGTAAAAATAATGAGGGGCGCCTGGGTGGCTCCGCCCAACTCTTGATTTCAACTCAGGTCATGACCTCACAATCCTGGGATTGAGCCCTGCATCAGGCTCCGTGCTGAGCATGGATCCTGCTTGAGATTCTCTCCCTTTCTGCACCTCCCTGGCTTGCCTGTGTGCGCACACTCTCTCTCAAAATAAGTAACATTTAAAAAAATGAAAAACCCTGGGAAAAAAGATGTGTCTTTAGGATTAAAAGTCTGAATTAGTGTGACACACAGCTGGGTGGATGGTGTTTCTCTGGGAAGTAGAGAAGATCGACTCCATTGTTTTCTCCGCCACAGTAAAGTCGTGGCCCTGAATACACAGTACCTCTGGGATCACAGCCGCCACTGGACCTTGGTGTAGCCACTGGCTCTGGCAGACCTGCTTTGAACCTAGTTGTTTTGAAGAGTCTTCAGAACATCACCTAGGGTAGCGCACTCACACGTCTCACCAGCCATCGGTCCTCTAACGCCCAGGTTCCCCCAGCCAGGGAAAGGAACCAACTTTTCAAAAACAGACCCAAGAGTGCTGTGTGCCCTAGAGAACAGACTGGTAATAAAGTACAGCCTCCAAAGGTTATTTAACTGGACCCCAAGATACTGAATGGTGGTGGCTCCACTCTCCCTAATCCTATTCCCGTGGGAGACTTGATTACAGCTCTTCCCATCCTGGGTAGAAAACCAGTTTGTGCTGACTGCCCAGGCTTCCCCACGGGCTGCATTCTTGCCCATGAGCTCATTGTTTTGGCTTCACTGCCTGTATAAATCCGAAGCCAGTGCCAGAGGTCTTAGCCTGGGCCCCCTAACTAGCTGGGGCTGCATTCCATTCAGAATTTGACCACCCCCACTTGGTTTTCTTCCCGCCCGCCTGCGGTCACATGTGTGTGTTTATTCAAGTCAGCCGGGCGAGGTGCACTGGGAGAGCCAGCCCAGGAAGCAGGCCAGGAAAAGAATGTTTAACTGCTGGGTTTCATCCTGGATTAGAGGACTTTTCCACATGGCTGTAAGAAATGTCTTCAGTTCTGTGCCCCCCCAAGCCCCCAAAAGAGTTAGTTTTCTTGTCTAGTACGGGGAGCTGTTTTCGAAAACAAGTTACTACCCATTTTAGCCTCCCCTCCTTGGCTGATCTGACTCTCAGGTGTTCAGACTTCGGGAAGAGGTAGGGGTTTCACCTAGGAAATCTTGCCTTCCAGGTTTCTATGCTCAGATCTTCCATGGATCCCCCCCCACCCCCCCAGCTTGCACCTGCACTCCTGAGGTTGCCTGGAGCACTTCCTAGCTGTGTCCAGTCCTTGCTGGGAGTGGTGGACAGGAGGGACAGCTGGGCTGTAAAAAGCAGCTGTTAGGTTTCACGGCTTTGTTACTGGAATGTCCTCTGAGGATGGCTTGTTTATTTCCTTAGCCCCTGAAAGCCTAGATCTAAGGCAAGGTGGGCCCACCCAGGCAGACGGGCTTTGGGAAGGGCACTTCTCTTATGTGGTCAAGTGCTGAGTTAACGTTGTATGCTATAGCATATAGTATACTCCTTCCCTCTAACCCTCTCTGAATTTCAGAAAACAAAAACAAAACTGCAGACTGAGGTTGTGGGAGGTGACATTTCTTCATTTCTCAGAAATCCCTCATCAGGCAAAGTAGAGAAATAGAAATAGGGAAATAACTTCATGTCGAAATGAGGTTTTGTGTGTGTGTGTGTGTGTGTGTGTGTGTGTGTGTGTGTGTGTGTGTGTTTTGAAATGAGGTGGCTTGTTTTCAGCTTTAAGGAACAACAGCGTTGAAAGGGCTTGGTAATAGTGGGGAGGAAAATTCCCTGCCCCTGCTTCTTGACCCTTTCCCCTACCTCAGAGTTTGGTTAGTGAGGGGCAGGCCTGCAACAGGAGACTGACTTCTATCTTCCCGTGATGAGCCATGAAGGATGTATCAGTGTTTTGAATGAAAAAAAAAACTTTCAAATACAGAATAGGGGTTTGGTAAACAATCCCAAATACAGGCTATTTTATTTTATTTAAGATTTTATTTTTAAGTAATCTTTATGCCCAAGGTGGGGCTCGAACTTACAACCCCAAGATCAAGAGTCATGTGCTCTACCAACTGAGCCAGCCAGGTGCCCTAGATAAAGGTTATTTTTTAAAAAATGTTTAATGTTTACTCATTATTTGAGAGAGACAGAGGCAGCCTGAGTAGAGGAGGGGCAGAGAAGAGAGGGAGACACAGAATGTAAAGCAGGCTCCAGGCTCTGAGCTGTCAGCACAGACCCCAATGCAACCCATGGACCGCGAGATCACGACCTGAGCTGAAGTCAGACGCTTAACCGACAGAGCCACCCAGGTGCTCCAGATAAAGGTTATTTAAAAAAGAAATGCAGTTGCATTGCTTCTAAGTACAGAACTTTTGAGTAATAAAATTTGTCTTATGGAGAAAACTGTGACTCAAGTGGGAATACATAAGTGTACATTAGCATGACAGTGTACCTTAAAGGCCGTGTCTATTTAATTATTTTAATGCTTATTTATTTTTGAGAGAGAAAGCGTGAGCCGTTGAGGGGCAGGAGGGGGTGGGCTTTGCAGATTTCCTTGTATCTAAAATACTGAATACATTTGAAAGTATTTTTTTAATGTTTTTTTTTATTTATTTCTAGGAGAGAGAGAGAGACAGAGTGAGCAGGGGAGGGTCAGAGAGAGAGGGAGTCATAGACTGAAACAGGCTCCAGGCTCTGAGCTGGCATTCAGCACAGAGCCCGACGCGGGGCTCGAACCCACGAACCGCAAGATCATGACCTAAGCGAAAGCCAGACGCTTAACCGACTAAGCCACCCAGGCGCCCCTGAAAGTATTTTTAATTCTCTGAAATTTGGGGGTGAGAAATAAAATTTAAGGGCACCTAGGTGGCTCAGTTGGTTGGGTGACCAACTTCAGCTCAGGTCATGATCTTGCAGTCTGTGAGTTCGAGCCCCGTGTCAGGCTCAGAGCCTGAAGATGGCTAAGGATTCTGTCTCACTCTCTCTGCCCCTCCCCTGCTCATGCCTCTGTCTCTCTCTCAAAAGTAAATAAATGTTAAAAATTAAAAAAAAAAAAATTTAGATAGGATTTTCCTTAAATGCTGGCAAGTAATGAAAGGCATTTGAAAACGACAAAAACACTTAAAGCCATCCAAGTTCTGGATCACTGTGGCCCAAATTACTGTATTTTGATAAAGGGTGCCCTATGGGAGTGAAATTAAGTAACAACAAAGGAATTAGGTAGAATTTAAAGGGTGAAAAGACTACCCTAGATCTCAAGCCTTTGTTTTCTCCCCTGTAAACCTGGATTTAACCGTCTTCCCTATTATTGTGAAGATTTAAAGAAAATATATATAATTGCTTTACCTTAAAGCACTATACAAACATAAGGAATTTCAGGAAATGTCCCTTAGGGGTTTACTATATTAGCTATTTCCAAGTTGCTGAATTCCCTAAGAGAAGCCACTAGGAAGCAGACATCGGTAGATAGGACCTTGGAAAGGTTCTACAGCTATATTTTGGAGGCCTGAGGTGACACAAATGGGACTCTCTGTGGACAGCAGAGCAGAAGTTGAGCCAGACAGAAAGCTTCCCACGGTCCGTGACCTACCCGCCTGCCGCCCTGGCGCCTGCGCAGCCAGCAAGCCAAGCAAGGAGTGCTTTTTTCATTTTTTAAGTGATTGGGGAAAATCCTTTGACATGCTAAAATTATGTGAAATTTCAGTGTCATAAGGCTGAGTTGAACACAGCCCTGCCTCTTTGTTTACCTGTTGTCCCAGGCTGCTTTGGTTGCAGCAGCAGAGCTGATTGATCACAAAGAGATTCTATGGCCCTGCAAACCCAAAATATTTGCTCTCTGGTCCTTTAGAGAAAACAGTGGCTCATTCCTGTACTGGAGCTAAAGAGGGGTCCCAGTATGTGACAAGGAGGCAGGCAACAGGGAACCAGTAGTAGGGAGGGAGGGAGAGCCGAACAGAGGGGCACTTTGATCTACTCTGTCCCTCCCATCAAGGGCAGGGCCTTTGCCACCATGCCTTTTAGCTCAGGGATCCCAGCGGCAACTCAGTCTGCCCCACCGTCTTTCCCTGTTTCCTTTCCTCCTCATTCAAAGTTCTGAAGACCGGGGGCGCCTGGGTGGCTCAGTCAGGTAAACACCTGAATCTGGATTTTGGCTCAGGCCATGATCTCACGGTTGGTGAGTTGGAGCCCCGAGTTGGGTTCTGCCCTGGCAGTACAGAGCCTGATTGGGATGCTTTCCCTCTCTGCCCCTCCCCTGCACGCTCTCTAAATAAATAAATAAATAAATAAATAAATAAATAAATAAAAACTTTGGGGACACCTGACTGGCTCAGTCAGTTAAGCGTCCAACTTCGGCTCAGGTCGTGATCTCACGGTTCATGGGTTCAAGCCCTGTGTCAGGCTGTGTGCTGACCGCTAGCTCAGAGCCTGGAGCCTGCTTCAGATTCTGTCTCCCTCTCTCTCTGACCCTCCCCTGCTCACACTGTCTCCCTCTCTCTCAGAAATAAATAAAACATTAAAAATATTAAAACAATTTTTTGAAGAAAAAAAAGGTTCTAAAGACCTGTGCTTTTTTTTTTTTTTTTTTTTTAAAGTAAGCTCTATGCCCAATGTGGGGCTTGAACCTCCGACCCTGAGATCAAGAGTACATCCTCCACCAGCTGAGGCAGCCAGGTGCCCCCGTAGAGCAGACATTCAGGCAAAACACAGTAGAGCATAGCATGCACATCCTAACCCCAGCCTGAGGCCCTGAAGTTGAGCCCATTCCTCCTCTAACTACTGAGGTTTTCTCCCGGGCCACCCCAACAGTTCTCCAGGGCTGCGTGAGAACAGGCTCTGGTCCTTCTGCCTCGTTCTGCACCTCGCCTTCAGCTCAGTGGCTGGTTGCTTCCCTGAGGCCTGACCGCCGGGGGCCCCCCTACACTTTATTTTGGAGTTACTCTTGCACATTCCTCCCTCAAGTGCTCTCTACCTTCAGACCTCCACCCCGAGAAACACCGCCTATAGAGTTTCCCCAGTCTCCGCGGTCAAGGTGCCCAAAGTCTGATTCAGACCTCATGCCCGCCTAGTTTGAAGTTAACCCAAACTGTTTATTGCTCTTGACAGCCTCAGACTTAGGTACTTTCTGAGGCTTTCTACTTCCTGTGGAAGAGTCCCCCAGCCAGCACCCTTTCAAGCTAACACCTCTTCATCACCTGCCTGTGACAAATAAGCCCCCTCTGCCCTGACTCCTCCCCCCACCCCCAGCTGCCTCCCAGCACCTGAGATGATGGATTTGAGTGATCTTGGTAGGAGAGGGTGGGGACGGGAGAACCTCCAGCCCCACCACTCACGCCCAAACTAGAATCTGTGATTCCGGTGTGATTCTCTGTGGTTCAAGTTTAGCCTTGATTGTCCGTGGTGCACGGAGAGGGGAGGTCTCCCTGATTCCATTCACTCTGGTAGGGGAGCGGGTTAAATTGAAATGAAGTCTCTTTGTAAAACAAGGCACAGGGGGAGAGGGAGAGATGAGAGGGAGGGAGAGAGAATGTGGTTGGAGAGAACTTGGAGGGGAGTGCCTCCTTGCATGTCGTTCTCACGCTGTCCCTCTGCCCTCCCGCTGTCTAGACCCTCCAACCTTATTTCTGCTCTTGAGGGCTCCTGGAAGAGGGAGCCTCACCGCTGAGACATTCACGCCAGGGCCAGCCGGTGGGCCCTGTGCTCTGCCTCACTCCTAGTTAGCAGGGACTGAGCTGGTGGCCCCCACAGACCCACCCCTGCAGCTGTGAGCACCTGCTTGCCGGGAGGCCCAGGGGGCTGGGGAAGTCTAGGAGATAAATTTAGTCTGAAGGCTGCAGCTTAATTGGGTTGGGTAGTTACTCCGGGGAGGCTGGGGAGGGGGAGGGGAGACAAATTGTGACCTAACTGCACTGAGACCTCATAAGTATGCCCCCAAGTACACTGATACGGAAGTACGATCCCCTCCCCCCACAGACACCGAGGCGCGAGGAGCCCTCGGCACGACACTGGCCGGCTTCGCACGCTTGAGCTCTTGTGCACGTCAAGAATTTTCCTGTGAGCACCCCACCCCCACCTCAGTTCTCAGGGGTCCAGTTCCTCCGAGTCCTTCCCCAAATCCCCCCCCCCGACCCGGTGCACCCAGCCTGGGGGCCCCTCTACCGCATCTCTCTGGCCTCGGCTTGCAGCTTCCTCTCTCCCAAGTCCCTCTAGAGGGTTTCAGAGGTCAACAGAGAGGTGTCTGGCCACACTACTCCCCTCTATGGGACCAGGAAAAAGGGTTGCTCAGGGTCAGAGTCCCCTTCCGGAAAGCTCCTGCATTGACCCCATACTGACTTCGGTGACCTGAGGAAAGAATCCTTAGGGCCTGCACTGAATCCTACTTAAGCTTTCAAATGAAAGAGGAGGGGCACCTGGGTGACTCGGTAGAGCTTCTGACTCTTTTTTCTTTTTAATGTTTATTTTTTGAGAGAGACAGAGTGCGAGTGGGGGAGGGGCAGGGAGCCGGGGAGCCACAGAATCGGAAGCAGGCTCCAGGTTATGAGCTGTCAGCACAGAGCTTGATGCAGGGCTTGAATCCACGAACCGCGAGATCATGACCTGAGTCGAAATTGGACCCTTAACCCACTGAGCCATCCAGGTACCCCTAGTGCATCTGACTCTTGATTTTGGCTCAGGTCGTGATCCCAGGTCATGGGATCGAGCCCAGTGTCAGTCTCTGCGCTGAGCATGGAACCTGCTTACGATTCTCTTTCCCCACCAGCTCTAGCTCTTTCTCTCTCTCTCTCTCTCTCTCTCTCTCTCTCTCTCTCTCTCTCTCTCTCTCAAATAAAATCAAAGGGTAAAGGGGGCAACCCCCCCTTCCCCAACAAAACTCATACCCTGAAAAGTCAGAGGCTGGTCGCTGTGAGGGAGGTCAGGGGCAACCAGAGAAAGGAGGTGCGGAAGCTGGGGGAGCCCTAAGAAGGGCTGTGGCTGCATCCCCCACCTGTGATTGGTTCTCAGGCTCAGGCCAACTCCAGACCTGCCCAGCAACAGCCCTGAGAGGCCCTAAAAGGGAGGGGAACTTCGGGGAAGTCAGCTGAGCTGGGGCCACCGCCCAGGCTGCAGCTTCCAGGAATCGCTGGGAGGGCCCCAGCTAGTCACCGCCGCCCCTCCCTCCATGTTGTGACTCCGCCTTCAGCTCTATCTACTGGGCTGGCTCAGGTCCCACGTGCCTGGTCCCCCATATCTCTGATCCCCTCACAGATTCACGAAAGAGAGGACCGTGTCCGCCACCTCCTCTTCAGGCTCAGTATCTTCAAACACTTTGAGACCGGACTTGCCTTGGACCCTTTTTCCTCACGCGTTCCCTCTGGGCTAGTCAGTTTCATTTTCCTTTCCCTCCACTCTCTGGGCCTCCTTCCCCACCTACTCTCCTCTCAAGAGGTTGCCCAGAGTCTTCCTTCTCAGCCACTTCCAACCCAGGGAGAGTCTAAGTGCCAAGGGAGCAGTATGACACCAGAGAGCTGCCGGAGAAGTCCCGTATCCTTCACGGGGTCTTGGCGTGTTCAGGAACGAGTCGTCGCTGAGCTCGGTTGTTTCCGCGGGCCTTGATTAATGGTCCTGGCCACACTTGAGGAGGTGCAGAGACGGGAGGACGGCTGCCTCTAATGCGGGTTGCTGATTCTGTTGCTCTGCCCCCCCCTTCCTGTCCCAGGCACGGGGACCCCAGGAAGTCTGGCTTCCGGAAGTGGAGACCCTGGACTCAGACCTCAGAATTGCCGGGGTCAGGGAAAGGGCCTGAATTATCTGGAAAAGGCTGCTCAGTCACACACCACCTCTTGCAAGCTATTTACCTTGAGAGATGACAAGGGCGAAGGAGGGAGGGAGCCTAGGGTGATACATCTCTGAAGAATGTCTTTGGCAGGACATCCAGTACTGCCTTGGCTCCGCCCCCAACCCCGCCCTCCACCGCTAAAGCAGGGCCAAGCTCCTCCTCCTCCAGCGGTTTTCGCTGCGGGAACGGGGGAGGGGCATCCCTTCATTTCCCCCTACCCTAGCAAAAGCAATCACAAACCAAGATCTTAATAGAGAAATAAATAGACGATAGCAGAAAAGATCGGGGAGGTGGGCAGGGCCAAAGTAAGAGAACAGGAAAAAAGGCGCCTGAAAACCCAGCTGCCATTCAACGCAGCCCCAAATTGGAAGCAGGGCCACTAGATTCCAAGAGATCGTTCAGACAGACTCACCCTACGGAGAAACCCATCGTGGGCCCTGCAGTTTTCCCTCCGCTCTGGGAGCAAGCGCCCAACTCTTTACCTAAAGTGGGAGAAGTGGTGACCTCTAGCGGTCAATGGCCGACCTGCAGGGCCTCGGTTGGCCAGGATCCTCTGCGTGGTTGGGCTCACTCACTAGCCTTTCAGGGCCCGCACTCTCCGCCTGGGCTGTCGGCGCGGTTCCCCGTCCCACCCCTCATTCTGACCTCACACTGCTTGACTGGGTGGCCCAGGCCGCTGGGTTCCCATCAGGACAACAAAGAGCCTTTTTCTCATCTGTCATAATCATCTTTAATAAAAAATAAATTAGTTCTGGGGTGGGAATCATTTTAGGAGGTGGGGAGCGCGAGCAGGGCCTAGGGTGTCGTGTTCTAAACTTTCTTTTTTCCGTCCTCTGCCCAGCTGGCCCCCGCTCTGGGGAGGTAGTCTCTCTGATCCCGGGGTAAGGTGGGAATGGCGGTGGCTGACCCCATCCCTAGCTGACTACGAGAGGTAGGGACAGAGAGACTACGTGTGGGGGCAGGGGGTGGTTTAGAGATGTGAGGCCTGCGGGTGAGAACCGAAGCGCAGGCCACAAAGCCGGGGTCGATGGGGAGGCCGGTCTCCAGGCAGTCTGGATCGCTAAGGAGCCGCAAACTTGCCTTCCTCTCAGCCTAGAAAAGTCTCAGGCCAGCAGGCACGGTCCCCTCCCCATTCCTCTTCAGTTTGTTTAACTTCTTTTTGTGAGAAGTAACGCACGTATGTGAGCACACACATCCACGCGGACCCACATACCCACGTGTGGCGTAGGCACACACACCCCGTCACACCCCACGCAGAGCCAACCACACATGGTGACGGTCACCTTGCCACCTGCAAACCACCCTAGGGGACATCCCTGGTGAGACTAGGGCAGGCTGGAGAGCCAGAGGACAGAGTGGGCCGATGGGCGGGGGGCTGATGGCGGCGTGAGGCAACCGTGAGGAGAGGGTCCCGTGGACTCACTTCAGGCGGGCTCCGGGGGAGAGCGCTCCAGGACACGGGCGCAAGAGCCGCAACAGGTGGCTGTGTAGTAGGGGTAGACGCAGAGACGGGCCTGTACCACCAGGGGGCAGTGTGGAGAGCTGTCCTTGCACTGATCATCTGGGGACAGAGGAGGTCGGTGGGCACAAGTCACCCAGACCCTTCCTTCTGGAGGTGCAGAGCCCACACCCCCTGGCCCTTTCTCATCTCCCCCAGACTTCAGTTAACTCCAGCGTGTTGGGGGTCAGGGGAAGAGGGGGCTCTTTACCGGGGCGCTGGCTGCAGGGTTGGCTGTTACAGGGTCGTTTCCTGGCCGGCCGCAGGTGAGGAGGGCATCGGACACTGAGGGTCTGGTTGGCGGTCAAGCACTGGACCTCCCTGGTCTGCACACCCCCCTGGCAGGAGCGAGAACACTGGGGAGACCCCGACTATCAGATCAGACCTTCTCTGTGACCTACACTCTTCCTGAACCCCAGGCTGCCACCTTCCCTGAAAGTAGTATGGCGGGGCGGGGAACGACACGCTTTTCTGGAACGCTGTGAAATCCCATGTGGACAGGGCCCACCTGTCCTCCACGTCTACAGGAAGTAAGACAACGGTAAACCATCTGCAGGGGGCCCCAGTCCCGGGGTGGGGGGTGGGGGGAAACACCGAGGGAGGAGCCTCCCTCTCCCTGGAAGTCGCACTGAGCAGGGCAAGGGAGCCAGGCGCTCACCGGACTCCAGGGCGTAGAAAACCAGCGGTCCTGGCAGTCCTGCCCCTGACAGGGCTGCAGGGCGGGGGGCCTGGGCAGGTGGGAACAGTTGCCGGGAGAGGTCACGCGGAATTCCGTGCCCAGTTTGGACACGCAGATGACGTCTCTGCGCTGGGTGCCGGAGCCACAGTCTGAGGAGCACTGAGACACAGGAAGGGCAGGCTGTGCAGGGGGCACCGAGAACAGGGGCCACTCACCCCCCCCGCAGGGGATCCCACAATGGGCACACACACCTCCTGCCCCCGGGCTCTTGGCTCACCTCAGCCCAGGGCCCCGTGTACCAGCACCACGTCATCTCGCAGGGTCCCAGGCTGCAGGCACGCATGTCAGGGGGGCGGCTTCCGGGCGCACAGCTCTGCTCACTCGTCCCTGCTCCCACTTCCTCCTGGCCCGCCCCCTGGGCCTCCCCGCTCCCAAGGCAGACCACAGACCGTCGCTGGATTCCCGTCCCACACTCAGCGGAGCACTGTTGAGGAGGTGATGGATAGGGGAGGGGGGTGTACCCCAGACAAGAGGGACCTGTGCGGGGCTCTAGGACCCTAAGGTGAACTTTTCTCACTTATCTCTGAGTTCCCAGCATTGGCAGCATCTAGCACACACTAGGGCTACTGATGTGTACCCTGCGTGCAGAGGTGTGCTGGGAAGAGGGATTCTGGGGGTGGGACTTGGAGAAGGGGTGCGGGGCCCACCTTGGAGCTCCAGTCGCTGTGGAACCAGGCTGTAGTACAGGGCCCCATGTCACAGGCCTCCCTGCTGGAGGGCCGCGGGGGGCCAGACGCACACTCCCTTTCGCTCACTTCGTCGCCATTGTTGCCCACGCAGCGAACCTGCCGACTCCTCTGGCCACGCCCACACCGCACGGAGCACTGAGGGGAGGAGAGCTTCCCAGAGCCTGGATTCACAGGCTTCCCCCTAACCCTCTCTCCCCCCCACCCTCCCCGGCCTCCGGCTCCAGGTTCTATGAACCAGGACCTGCCTTTGGTCCCTGCCTGGGCGGTTACGGTTAGTGGCTTTGTACGCTGGGGGGCAGGCTGGGCACGTGGCTCCAGGCCCCCAACCCCGGCTCAGTGTCTTATGTGCTTTACAGATGGGAGCTGCACAAGAGATCTCGTTTGTGAAAAAGCTTCTGCTGATTAAAACGATTTGGAGGGGCACCCGGGGGGGCTCAGTTGGTTAAGCATCCAACTTGGGCTCAGGTCATGATCTTAGAGTCTGTGAGTTTGAGCTTCTCATCGGGCTCTGTGCTGACAGCTCAGAGCCTGGAGCCTGTTTTGGATTCTGTGACTCCCTCTCTCTCTGACCCTCCCCTGTTCACGCTGTCTCTCTTTCTCTCAGAAATAAATAAAAAGCATTGGAAAAAAGAAAAACCACTGCTGTAATTCACTGGTGCCCATCTGTCTAGGGCCCTTCCCTCTCCGCAGCCCCCTCACCCAGTCCCACTCACCTGGCTCCAGGGGGAACGGACCTCCCAATGGCCACAGAGGCGTAGCTGGCAGGGCTGGGTGACGTTGGGCCGGGGTAGGTGTCCACAGCGCTCCGGGGGCACCGAGGAGCCCCCGCCCCCAAACTCCTGGCGGCAGCGGAGCTGGCGGTGCTGCGTGCCTGGCCCGCAGGAGCGGCTACAGGATGTCCACTCACCAGCCTCCCAGCTGTGGTCACGGGGGCAGGAGAGAGACACCGAGAAGAAAACAGAGATCGGAGATGTGCGGGGCGAGGCATGACGGGCGGGGCAGGAGACCCCAAACAGGAGAGGGAGTCCCTTGGGAACCTGCGATCTGATTCTCCGCGGGGTGCCGGCGCCAGTGTCACTCGCTCCCTGGGGGCCGTAAACCTTTCTAACGAAACCCTGTCTCCATGCAGCCTGGTCTCACGTTCCCCGGTCCCGGGTCCAGGTGGGACCCTGCACAGCGTGGACGTGCCTGCCTGGACACCCACTGTGTTCTAGGACCCCAGCCCTCCCTGTGGGTCATACTCACTAGGGGGGACACGGGGGGCCGTGACAGGGCTCCTGGGGGGCCGGGGGCC
This sequence comes from Proteles cristata cristata, assembly GCA_017311185.1. NCBI lineage: Eukaryota > Metazoa > Chordata > Mammalia > Carnivora > Hyaenidae > Proteles > Proteles cristata. The sequence continues at coordinate 1,336,232 of JAESUZ010002594.1, forward strand.
TGGCTCCCACCGCACAGCTGTGCTCGTCCAGTTCCTCCCCCGACTCGCGAGAAATGCAGAGGAAGATGGGATGCCAAACACCTGAAAGGGATGAGAGAGAGATGGGGCAGGTGGGGGGAGGGCTCAGAACCCAGTGTTGGTGGGGTCCCAGGCACTGGACTCGGACGGGGTGTGGAGTGGGGTCAGCAGTGCAAGGTCAGGGATTCGGGCTAAGGATGCCCGGGACGCAGGCTGGCGCGGGACACCTCACCTTTTCCACAGGATGCTGAGCACTCCGAGTGTCCCACTCGTTTCCAGTATCCAGTCGAAGCCCCCAGCGGTGTCCGGGGATGGGGTGGAGCGTGCATCTGGGGGATCCGCACCTGACGCTGGAGAGTGCCTGGGGTCCGGACAGGGCGGGGCGCCGGAGCGGGTGGGGGCTCTACCCTCAGAATCTCTGTGAGAGGACAGTCATAGTCGAATTAAATGCCCCCCACTGCCTCCAAACTCCCCTTTCAGCCCCTCCCTGCTGCCTAGGTCTGGGCAGCAGTCTTACCCTGCCGGAGGTGGGGGAGGCGAGGCTCTGGGGTGGTGCTCTCAGGGTTTGGAGGAGGTGAAGAGATAACATACTGATAAAAAATGCCTGGGTTTTCCTCCTGAAAGATCACCTGGGGAGAGAAAGAGGAGGTGATGACCTGTCTGCAGAAGCAAGAGGGGCAGGCCCCTGGCCTTCCGCCCCATCCGGAGACCCACCGCTTTGTCCTCAGAGGGAAAGCCCCCACCGCCCCCCACCAGTCCCAAGCTCACGTAGACATCCACAGGCTGGGTGGTGGGGCCTTGGGCCGACAGACTCTCCCCCTTGCCCTCCTCTCGCGAAGGACGGTTGTACAGGAAGACAGTCCCACTGGCCGTGTAGGACCCAGGGGGGTCCACAGCCCAGTTTCCATTGATGATGGACTGGCCCCCGGGGCCTCGAAGGGCTGAGCATTGGAGATCAGGACACCAGATCAGCCGTGGCGTCCTTCCCCTGGCACTCCCTAAGCCACGCAGAGCCCCAGGTGCCACGCAGAGCCCCAGGTGCCCCGCGCACTCTTGCTCTCTCTCCGCAAGGCAAGGAGCCCCTGACTGCTCTCAGCTTGGCCCACCCTCTGTGTTCGGGGGAGTGGGGGGGCTGGGCCAGGAGACCAGGAATGGAACGGGCCCCAAAAGTCCGGGAATCCTGGAGAACTCACCAAGGTAGTTGGAGCTGGGCTGAAGCTGGGCGATGTGGAGCTGGGAGGCCCCCGCGGGAATGGACAGGATCTTCTGGTAGCCCAGAGGGCCCCCCCGGCCTGTGAGGTTCCCCGAGATGAGGCGGCAGGTGGACTCATCACCCCCACAGACCCCACAGCCATCGGGACGCCTGCCAGAGCCGAGGATCCCGTCACAGCCAGGGCTCTGGGGGGGAGCGAGGCAGTGGCCGCTGGAACCTGTCCCCCCCGCACCCCAGCTTCGTCCTCGAGACTCCCCAGTTCACCCTGCACCTTGATCTTCACACTCTAAGTGAGAATGGGTCCCTCTGCCAGCCCTCCAGCCCCAGCAAAGCATGGATGTATGTGCCCAAGGGTGTCCTTCCTGCATTCACCTCCCGGCTCTGGTCTCACTTGTGGGGGCGGGGGGGGTGGTTTAAGAACTCTCCTCTGTGTGGCCTCAGCCTGGTGTTCTGTTTCTGTGATGACGACTGAGGAGCCCGTGTGTGCCTGCCTGCGTGTGCGTGCACACCCCACCCTCCTCACCAGACAGCGTCCGGCCACACAGATGTCCAGGGCTCCAGGCTGACACAGGGTCCCGTCCTGGACCTTTTCGGTGTGACGGACATAGAAGCGGAAGCCACGGGGACGGCAGTTCAGCTCACAGCGTTGGGAGCCCTGAACTAAGAAACAGGGTGGAAGGGCGGTTCGCGGGGGTCCTAGGGGGGAGGTTACTTGCAAAGGTCCCATATCAGCTCTAGGGCACCTGGAGGTTGCCTACATGATTATGGCTGAGGGGAATGTGACAATTCTATATTCTCGAAGGTTCCTCGGAGGGTCACACAAAAGCTGAGTCCAATCAGTTGAGGTCACCGAGACCAGCAAAGAGGCTGTGAATCGTGAGAGGAGATACTTGCACCCTACGATTATGTGTGTTCACAAAGGGGCTTCTTGGCATCAAGTTGACACAGGTCTAAGATCAAGTGGATGGTCACTTGAGAACAAGTGGTCTGACACCCGCCAGGGCCCAAAGTGCACCACGCACTGCCGTCACACCGAATGGGACGTCTCTAACCCTGCCCCTCTCGGGCCATGTCCACCCCACCTCCTGGGATGGGCCTCCTGGAGGAAGGCACCTCAGGACCCTCCCTCCCCCCAGCCTGACCCCTCTGCTTAGTTCCCCTCTTAGGACCTACAGAGGAGACCTGGTGGGGGGGGTGTCTCCCTCTTCCCATCATCCCCCTATCTTAAGCCAGTTCCGCTCCCCCCAGGGTGGGCGACAAACCTCACCTTCTGTGAAGGGCTCCCATTGGTACAGCTGGCCCATGAACTCCTGGGAGTCAAAGGCTGCACACTGCAGGGCCCGGGGGTCTGGCTGGTCAGGGGGGCAGGGCTGAGGTGGGGGGATACAGAGGAGTCAAAGCTGGGGAGGAAAATGGGGGTGTGGGTCAGGGCTGGATTTGGGGGTGTGGGAAGGAAGGTCAGGTGTGTGGAAGAGCTCCAAGGCCCCTACCCTGAGGAGGTCGGATGCCAAGGCCCTTCTCCCTCAGGTCCCGGTCTGACAAGCTGAGGACCCAGACTCAGGGTCAGGGAAGTAGAATGGCAAGTCTGGGGAGGGGACGGTCCAAGGAGGAACTCACCGCTAGGCTGCAGGCTCTCAGCTGCTCGCTCTCCCCAGAACATCTCGGGACAGGGCTACTGGGAGCAAAGAGACTCCAGAGGGAACTGGAGTGGGGACCAGCACTCAGCAGAGGCAGCCAGCCGTCCGGGTAGTGAGGGACAGACTCCACGTGGGACCCGTGAAGATTCCCCCCAGGGCTCCAGTGCTCCGGGCTCTGGTGACCTCTGCCCCGAGGGACAGAAAGGAAAGGATTGGGGTGCTTCTCGACCCTCTGGGGACTGGCACGCCCCTGGGATTTTGGCATTCTTGGCTGAGGGGACACATGGGAAGAGCTACTTTCTCCTGGGGAGGGGACAGACAGGGGGATGTCTGTGCCAGAGGCTCTGGGCTGGGGCCGTGTGGGGGCAGGCCTGCTTCTAGAGGGCACCTCTGCCTGAGCAGTTTGGGGACCTGGGGGCTCTGCTGGGGAGGACCGGGGACGGGCAGACAGTTCTGTAGGCGGGAGTGGAGTCTGAGCCGTGTGGTTTGTGGAAGACGGCTCCGTTCTTGGAGTCGGGGGTGGAAGATCTGAGGTGTCGGGGTGCTCGGCTCTGGGCAGCCTCCTGGGGTGCCTGCGGTTCCGATGGAGCGGCATAGCAAAGGGCACTCTCCCATAACCAAACATTCCTGGCTTGATGGGCTCTCGAACCCGCGATCTGAGAAGGCGTAGAAGACGTGCAGTCATGGCCCAGGCCCACCCTGACCCAGCCTCCCCAGAGGACTTCCTAGCCCCAAAGACAAGCCTCCCTAAGAGCGCATCCTGTACTCCCGGGCCTCCCTTCCCAAGCCCCGCCCCTGGCCCAAGCCCCGCCCTTCTCCCCAATCCCCACAGCCTCACCTCCGAGCTCCTTGAATCTCCGGGGCCTCTGCTCTCCCCAACTGGGAAGCAGGACCTCGAAGGGGACCACCCCTGTCCCGAGGCTGCGGCCTGTACAGGGGGAGGGTTTCTCGGGAAGCCTGGGGTCTGAAGCCCTGAGCCCGAGGGAGCAAGGCTTCCGGATGTCTTGGGGGCCGGGGTGGGAGGGGCAGGCCCTGGTGGAGTTGAGCGGTAGGGAGCTGGCATGTCCGACTCCTGCGCTGCACCCCAACTCCACAGGGCTGGGAGCAAGAGGCCCACGGGGCCCATGGACCCCAGAGGCCCTCAGGGCCCTGGCCCTCTTCAGGGGGTGTCTGAGTAGAGTGTCCAGACAACACCTATGTGGACAAAAAGGTCAGATGAAATTAGGATTTTCGTGAACTCTACACAGTATCCACTCCAGTGCCTGAGGGTTGGGGGCTGTTACTACTGGCCTAAGGTCACATTTAGTAGCACAGATGAGACTTGATGTTATTTGGCAAAGAGTTAGTGAGTTGGGGGTGGGAGGGAGTCTGGGAGGGCAAATGCGGAAGGGCCATCACTCCGTGGCCTGGACAAGGGGGTTGGAAGCCAGGGAGCGGGAAAGGGCCACAGCCTCGGGTCCCTGGCTTACCTCCTGATGCAGGCAGAGCTCAGGGAGGGACAGAAGCAGCACCAGGCACAACTGGGGCCTGCAAGCCGGCCAGATGAGGTGTTATGACACCCCCCCACCCCCCTCACCGCGCCCCCCACCAGCGGGCTCCCCACATCCTGACGCCAGCTTCTCAGAAAGCAGAAGTTACTCATCGCTTGTCCCCGGCCCGCCTAGTAACGGCCTTTCCCTCCCTCTCTCCCAGGGACAGAGCAGCCCCTCCAGCCGCAGCCCCCCCACCCCCCCACTTACCTGCCCGCCCACTTCTCCATCGCTCCTCCCGTGAAGCCCCAGGCCAGGGAGAGGGGACCGGAAGTCAACACACTACTCAGGCATCTGGGCGTGGAGGGGACGCGCTCTGCAGGGACGGAAGCCTGGTGGTTACCTCTCCAGTCTCCAGAAAGCCGGGGCTCGGCAGGGACGGCTCCTCAGAAGGACAGCTCTGCACGAGGATGGAGGTGGGGGACCAAAGTGGCCACGCTTTCTGCCCCTAAGGGTGACAGCGGGAAGGAATGCTGCCCCTTCCCGCCGGCTGAGGCCAGAGGGTGGGGGTCTGACCTCAGCCTCCCGACGGCGGCCCAGGCCCCTCCCCCCAGCCTGCGGGAATCCCTCCGCCCCTCCCCCATCCCCACTGGTCTCCAGGCCAGCTCGGGCCACACAGGCACACATCTTCCGTGTGATGATTTTCATCTGGTTCCTGCCCTCCCAGGGGTCCTGGACAGCTGAGGAGGGAGGCTTGGGTGAGGACACACCAGATGGCCGCTCGGGGGAGATGACGGGAAGCTGCTCTGGGCTTTCCGCGTCCTACCTGCGGCCCAGCCTTTTCTTCCCAGGCACATCTCTGCCTGCCTCCAGCACTTTCTAGCCGCAGGATAAACTAAGTTGGCTGATGGCTTCATCTCTAGAGAAGCAGGTGATCTTCCCATTGCGAGGTGACCTACCTCCAATGAAGGCTCATTTCAGGTGCCACAGTGATGGGCTGGGGGAACCCAGGAAGGAGGGGTACAGCCAGAGCAGGTCGGCCCCCAGTCACAGACCTAGCATTCTGAGGAGCCGGGAAGTCCATCCTGAAGTCTAGCTTTGATCACCAGGGAGGTGGAGCTTGGAGCCCTACCCTGGTCTCCAAGCCACAGCCTGCCCACCCCTCCAGCCCCCTGCTGCTCACCACGAGCCCTTCCTACCCCCACTCCTCAACCCGCTCTTAGTTCTGCTTTCCAGGAAAAAAAAAATGTTTCTGTTGGATCCAAAAGGCACCCGGGAGAGGAATCCAAGGAGCTGATGCCGAGGTGGGCCCACTCAGGGGCAGGAAAATGGCAGAGGGAAGGGCAGGAATGTGCTTTGGGGGTAGCAACGCTGGGCCTCCCTCCCCTCCCTGGGACCCCAAGACTTGGAAATCTGAGGTAAGGGTTGCAGAGGACGAGCCTGGGTGCACAGGGTCACCTCAGCTGAGTGGGGTGGGGAAGGGGTGGCTGATGGCTGCTCCCTTCCCTGGTTGGGCTGGGCTGCCCACTGAGGTCAGCCGCTCCACCCTGATGGGGACGTGGGGGCTCCGGAGAAGGGCCAGTGGTCCACCCAAAGCTTCGGCTCTCGGCCTGCCTCTGCTCCTTGACGTTGAAGACGGGAGACAGGGGCGGTGATCACTGTCTGCCCCTTCTCTGCTGCTAGGCACCTGCCCTCTCCACTGGCCCTTGGCCGCTGCCCCTCTCCGCTCCCCCCCGGGTCTGTACCTCGCTGCCTCTATGGGTCTACCCAGTACACATAATCCCATCCTGAGCTGGGTTTGGCTTTGGCAGTTCCCTGGAGAAGTGAGGGGTGGGGGTGGGGGTGACGTGAACTCCTGGAGCCCTGGCCAGGCCTGGCTCGCTCTCTGGAAAAGTCCTACCCCACCCCCTGCACAGCTGGGCAGGGGGCCGACACCCCCTCTGCTGCAGAAACAGACACACATTTGTGCTTCTCACCCCTTTTCATGTTCCTCATCTGGTGTGTCTCACTGCTCAGGGTGAGGAAAGGAGAGGTCAGAAGTGGTCACCCTGGTGCCAGGCTGGACACTGGTCTGGACAAACCTGGGCCATGGCTGGCCACACCTCCACACTGGCCAGTGAGGATCAAGGAGGAGAGACCCGGGAAGGGCTGAACCCTTGGATTCCGGAGGGACCCACTTCTGGGAAATGGGTCACTGCGGCAGGGGGTGGGACAGCTTGTTTCAGCGCTGTCTGGAGACTCCCTAGCCGGGGTCAGAACTGGGTCCTCCCTGCACCCGTCACTCCTGGGTCCTGGACGACCATTCCAACAGGTGTCCTTCCTTTCTAATCACCAGGCTGAGCGGGATCAGGGGTACGCCTCGGCATCCCTCCCAGGGTCCTTCGCCCCATCTCCACGACTGAAGGGGGGCAGGGGTACGCATCCTCGAGCAGCAGGGACCCTCCTGGAGGAGGCGGGCAGGAGGAGCCAGCGCGTGCGGGGAGGTCCCGGGTATGTTTTCCAACTGCGTTCCGTGACTTAGTAGGAATTTTGGCTGATCTTCCCCCCGGGTGATGGGGCCAGGCTTCCACCGGATCGGTACGCCCTCCCCAGAAATTCGACCCCAGGGACTGGAAGATCTTCCGAGGCTACAGAGCTGGGGCCGGGGTCGCGGCGGGGGCGCGACCGAGGGGCGAGGGGGCGGCGCGGGCGAGCGCGGCGTGGGCTCTAACGGGACCGGGGAGCGCGGGCGGCCGGGGCCGGGGGTCCCTGGGCGGGGTGGGGGCTGGGGGAGTCTGTACCTGCTCCGCGCGGCCCCGGCGGCCCGTTAACCCTTCTGCGCCCGGGCGCTCCCTGGAGGCGGCCTCGCTCGGCGGCGGCCACTCCGGCCCCTGAGCCGCGCTCGGGACACCGCAGCCTCTGGCCGCGGCTCCGCCTCCGCCTCCGCCTCCGCCCGCCGGCGCCCCGCCCGCCACGCGCCCTGCCCGCGCCCCTCGGCCCCCCACCCCGCCCCCTGCGCGTCCGGGCCACCCACCCGGGGCCGCGGGCCCCGGCCGCCCCTGCGTGCCGGCGTCCGCCGACGGCGCGGGCAAAATCCAGGCCGCCCCTGCCGCCCCGGAGGCAGCCGTCACTCCGGGCACCGTCCCGGGGAGCCCTGCTCTGGGCCCGGGTGGGGCTCGGGACCCCGGGAGCCCGGCCCTGCGCGGGGCCGGGGGTGGGGGGCGCCTGCCCTCCAGCGCTGTGGGCGAGCCCGCAGCCGTTCCTGCCCTCTCCTCCACGCAGCCCTCCTGCGAGCCCGGTCCCCCTGCCTGTCCCAGACTGGGCTGCGCCCTGGGTGGTTGCGACGACTCCGGGACCTTAGGAGCCTCGGTTTCTTCTTCCGAAGCGTTGTCCACACGGGGCGCAGCAGAAGGCATGCGCTGACTCGGGAGTCAGGATTTGGGTTTGAATCTCAGCTCCAGGACGCTCCGGCTCTGCGGTCTTGGCGGCAGTTTCTGTGCGCAGTCTTCCCATCTGTAAAATGGGACTAATCTGATCTAGATGATAGGCCTGGAGATACGTCTGTCCATCCGTATCTGGAGGAATGCGCCCCAAAGGCGGAGTGAGCGGCCACAGCTGAGGAGGGGGAAATAGGCTTTCGCTTTTTACTCTACATGCTTATACAGTGTTTGACTTCACACCCAGAAGCGTGACCTAGGTTATTGGTTATGTTAATAAACAAATTATATATACAAAATGGCTGACGGAAAGTAGGTAATAAGTGGTCACTATTTTTATTTTATTGTTATTTTAATGGTCACTACTATTTTACTTTATTTTTTTAACTTTTTTATTTTTTTAAATATATATTTTTAAATTTATTTCTAGGAGAGAGAGAGACAGCGTGAGCAGGGGAGGGTCAGAGAGAAAGGGAGACACAGACTCTGAAACCGCCTCCAGGCTCTGAGCTGGCAGTCAGCACAGAGCCCGATGCGGGGCTCGAACCCACGAACCGCGAGATCATGACCTGAGCGAAAGTCGGACGCTTAACCGACTAAGCCACCCAGGCGCCCCTGGTCACTGCTATTTTAAAATTTTTATTTGCCCTCTACTCAGGAACCACATCCATATATTGTTAGATCTACCCATTACTTTAAAGCTTTTTCTTTTCCATTCACTTGTCAGTATTCTAATTTTTTTAATGTTTTATTTATTTCTGAGAGAGAGAGAGGGAGACAGCTGAGCAGGGGAGGGTCAGAGAGAGAGGGAGACACAGAATCGGAAGCAGGCCCCAGGCTCTGAGCTAGCTGTCAGCACAGAGCCCACCGCGGGGCTCGAACCCACAAATGGTGAGATCATGACCTGAGCCTAAGTTGAACTCTTAACTGACTGAGCCACCCAGGTGCCCCGATTTGTCAATATTTTATTTATTTATTTATTTATTTAATTTTTTTTATTTATTTCTAGGAGAGAGAGAGAGACAGTGTGAGCAGGGGAGGGTCAGAGAGAGAGGGAGTCACAGACTGAAACAGGCTGCAGGCTCTGAGCTGGCAGTCAGCACAGAGCCCGACGCGGGGCTCGAACCCATGAACCGCGAGATCATGACCTAAGCGAAAGTCGGACGCTCAACCGACTAAGCCACCCAGGCGCCCCCCGATTTGTCAATATTTTAAAACCAAATATTTCAGGGGCGCCTGGGTGGCTCAGTTGCTTAAGCGTCCGACTTCGGCCCAGATCATGATCTCATGTTTGTGGGTTCGAGCCTCACCTGAGGCTCTGTGCTGACAGCTCAGAGCCTGGAGCCTGCTTCCGATTCTGTGTCTCCCTCTCTCTCTGCCCCTCCCCTGCTCATGCTCTGTCTTTCTCTCTCAAAAACTAAATAATAAAACATTTTTTAAAAAACCCAAAGATTTTGTAACTTCTCTTAAGAAACAAAAAACATAAAAATAAGAAACAAAAACAATAAAAAATTGCCCTGTGCCCCCACAAAATCACGGGGTCTCAGGCGCTCACACCTCATGTTTCTTGAGCACCTTTTTGCTCTCGGGGCTGACAAGGAAGCCAGTCTGTGGACTCAGAGCTGGGTCTAGCTGGAGATGGCCGGCCACCGGGAAGTAAGCATTGAACTCAACAGAAGCAAATGTTAAGCTGGAAGAGATGAGGGAAGTGAAAACATGTTAGAATGGTTCCTTATTTGAAGTTCAACAGGTATATTTTGTTTTCTCAATAAATCCTTCAATTGTCTCTAGTCAAGGATTATTTAGGCTACTTTGTATCATCTCTATTTTTTCATACCTTGTATTTGTGCTGTGTGTTTTTTTTGTATTTGTAGGGTAAAAGTAAATATTTGAATTGGAATGTAACAGAACAGACAAATGAGTCCCAGGTGCCCAGGCCTCTTCTCCCAACTTTTCCACCTAAGCTCAGAGGCCTGTGAGTAGGTAAGTAAGCTCGCTGGGGACACCTGAGGCCCCTGTGATTTTGTGGGATTCAGGACAATGTTGCCAGACTTTCTATTTTTGTTTTTTTCAGGGGAGGTTGTACTTTGTTTTAAAATATTGACAAGTGACTTAAAAACCATCTTGGGACAGTAAGCGTATATACCAGGGGCACCTGAGTGGCTCAGTCAGTTAAGCATCCGACTCTTCGTCTTGGCTCAGGTCACGATCTCACAGTTCGACTCCCTTATCAGACTCTGTGATAACAGTGCAGAGCCTGTTTGGGATTCTCTCTGTCTCCCCCTCTCTCTCTGCCCCTGCTCCACTCGTGCTGTCTCTCTCTCTCTCAAAATAATCTAAAAAAAAAAAAAACCGCCCCCACTGGCTATCTCTGTCTTTCTCTCTGTCTCTCTCAAATAGATAAACATTAAAAAATCCACCCCCAACAACAGCCATCCTCAGTGTTGGTCTTGGGTCCCTAAAGAGCTTTTGGAGAGAAGGGGTTACTCCTGCCCTCCCAGGAGGGCTGGTCTCTCTAGGCACTGGTGGTGGCACACAGGCCCCCCCACCCCGAGGCATATTTATAGCCCCGTGTTTGGAGGGGAAGCCCCTTTGCTCAGACCTCAGAGTAGGATGTGATGCAGGTGATGAAACACCCAGCCCACGGGGCCAGAGGAAGATATTTTAAGTCGGGGGACCTTTCGGTGCCCCCGAGTGACATACCATCAGCACTCATTATCTAGGAGGACACACACTGCCAAACAGGAAGGTGTCACTGATCACAGCAGAGTGGGAGGGAGCCCAGGGGGAGGGAGAGGTCTGCCTTTGACATGTCACTGCCATGAACCGAAGGTCAGAAATAGTCCTTTCCACTGAGAAGGGGTGGGGATGAAAGCGGTCACAAGATTTACTGCTGTCGCCTCCTGTGACTTGGAGGTCTGAAAACATCGTACAAAGGGGGACAGGCTGAGAATTCATCCTTTTTGAGCTGAACTCAGTGGCTTGATAATATAGCATGACTCTGGCCTCAGCAGTGCTTACTTAGAGCTGTAAGTGCTTACAGCTGAGTGCACAGTCCTCATCTGAACAGACTTGGAAACAAAGACACAAAGAGAAATGTAGTACTTGGCCCCAGATCTCACAGGTAGAAGCTATTATCTATATATACTGTGGGCAAGCAGAGCTTTTGAGAAATTTAGCTGAGTTTGTGTTACTTTTTTTTCTGGTAGTATATTAAGGGAGTTTTGTGTTGAATTAAGTAGCATTTTTAACTACTGTTTCCTGGAAGACATTGTCCCTGCTCCGGATAAGGCTGATGCAAATGCCGATGGGACAGGTGGGCCCAGGAACTAATAGGATACTGTCTGCTTTTTGGTTTGTGGCCATAGCAACCATTCTCAGGAAGCCTGGTGTTCGCCTTTCTGCCTCTCCGAATCATGGTTTGCTCAACCCCTATGTTCCAGAAGAGCCGCTTCTTTCCCAACGGCTACACACCAGGCTGACCTCCAGCTGTGGACCCCCGGTGTCCGGTCACGTTGGTTCACACTGCTTTCCTTCACCGATGCTATTCTTCTGACCATTAGGCTTTGCCTTGGCCCAGTTAGCTCACTTCCCACAGGTGATGACAACAGCCTATTGTGACCTGTTCTCTACAGGGAACCTTGAGGGTGGGGCTCCCCTGGACACGTCTACCTTTGTACTCACCACGTCGCCTTGCACACAGTCGGCATTTAATGAGTGCTTGTGGGATGAGTCCATGAACAAGCTGAAGGTCTCAGCTCTGGACACATTCCAGCACTTTATGGTGGTTGTCTTGTCCTGTCATTGGCTCAGCTGGCTCTGGGGTGGTGACATGATGCAGATACAGGATGTGACACGTTTGGTAAATGAGGATGGAGGCACAGAGGGGGCACTCTAGTTTCCTGGTCATTGGTCTGGAGTCATCAAATCTGGTCAGAAACTCCCAGAGTCAGAATTCTTCTTGATTTGTTTTCTTTCTTTTTTAAAATATTTTTATTTATTTCTAGGACAGAGAGAGACAGTGTGAGAAGGGGAGGGTCCGAGAGAGAGGGAGACACAGACTCTGAAACAGGCTCCAGGCTCTGAGCTGGCAGTCAGCACAGAGCCCGACGTGGGGCTCGAACCCAGAACCGCGAGATCATGACCTAAGCGAAAGTCGGACGCTTAACCGACTAAGCCACCCAGGCACCCCTGAATTCTTCTTGATTTGATTTTCACATTTCAGTTGAAGAGTACCTCACAGGTGGATCTTAAGGCTTTGCCTCAGTTTCTCCCTGAGCCACGTTTCTGTCTGTTTATTGGCATTCCGGAAACAGGAAGTGCTCAGTAAATCTCTATGGAACTGAATGAATTGATTGGACATAACCTTGGCAGCCATTAGGTTTACAATATCGTCAGTACTTTGACAACTGTGTTAAGTGGTTTGGACTTGTGTGCATATCTTCTGCCATATATGTTTGGGAGACACGGCTGTGAGCTAGAGCTTCTGGATCAGGCCCCCTAAAATGTTTGCAGATATTCATCGCCTGCCAAATTGGAGGACTTCTCAGACGATAGCCTCTGTTATAGTCTCAATGCAAACTGATTTACAGATTCAATAGGATGGTACCTATCACCAGGGATGGGGAACCAGCTGGCCGGGGCCTGTCCCCCTGACCCAAGCTTCCACTCAGCCTTGTCTTCAGGATCTTCGAGAACATTCTACAGTGTCCACATGCCCCTGTGGCTGGCGAGACTCAGCACTGGGTCCCGAAGAGGTTAGCTGCTGATCCAGACTCTGGTCCCGGTTGTGCCCTTTGTCACCTCTGGAAGTGGACCAACGACAGAACCCAGCTTCTCTACTTCCCAGGTTGCCGTGAAAACCAAAATAAAGATGGTAGCATGCGTGTAGGAGCTTAGAGTCCTGTGGGAAAGTAAGTCCGTGTTATGGTTAATGATGATGTTCAAAATTTTAGTTGCTGTGTCCCATAGATCAAGACTCTGGCGGGGCGCCTGGGTGGCTTAGTCGGTTAAGCGTCCGGCTTTCGCTTAGGTCATGATCTCGCGGTTCGTGGGTTCGAGCCCAGCGTCGGGCTCTGTGCTGACTGCCAGCTCAGAGCCTGGAGCCTGTTTCAGTCTGTGGCTCCCTCTCTCTCTGACCCTCCCCTGCTCACACTGTCTCTCTCTCCTAGAAATAAATAAAACATTTAAAAAAAAAAAAAAAAGACTCTGGCTCAGGTGAAGACCTCGAGCTGCCTCGTCGTGATGCCCAGAGTTCTCCGCCGAGAGTGCGCTCAGAATGCAGCCAGACCTTGCCAGTAACAGAGTGGACACATTCCTGTGTTCTCACAGCAGGTGGACGATGGCGGCCCGGCCTGTGCCCAGGGACTGCGGGGGAAAGTGTGCGGAGCTGTGGCCTGGCTGGGGTCAAGCAGGAGCTGAGGCAAAGGTGCTCTGGGAAGATGGGCTGGGTCATGGAACCAAGGGCAGGCGCTGCCTAGTGGCGCTGGGGATGAGGCTTGGGGACTCCAAGCATTCTGAGAAAACAGAGCAAGCTATTGTCTCCATGTCGGGTCTGGAGTGCACTGAATGTACTGGCCGCACAGAGTACTGTGACCAATTCCAAGATCAACTGCAGATGTGAAGAGCAGGAAATCGTGCGTTTTGTCCCAAGTAAGGAAGGTGCCAGTAACATAGACTAAAGGTCCGTGTGAGAATTGGGCCCAATTTCCAACCCTTCACCTAACTGTACAAGTAAATTAAGAATTTTCTCTGCGGTGGGGCACCTGGTGGCTCAGTCAGTTAAGTGTCCGACTTCAGCTCAGGTCATGATCTCACAACCTGTGAGTTCAAGCCCCACATCGGGCTCTGTGCTGACAGTTCGGAGCCTGGAGCCTGCTTCGGATTCTGTCTGTGTCTCTCTCTGCACTTCTCCCACTTGTGTGCTCTCTCTCTATCAAAAATAAAGAAAAACATTTTAAAAATGAAAAGAAAAAAGAAGTTTCCCATCAGAGCCAAGGCATACGGAGAGAGCAGGTTCTGGAAGTGATGCGGGTCCCATTCCTGGTTGGAGGAAGTTGCAGGGTGGAGCAGGGAAGGGTAGGTGGAGTGCCAGAGTCTACAGGCCAGAATGTGAGCAAGTCATTTCTCCAACCTGCACCCCAAGACGTAGCTTCTTTCCTCACGGGTTGATACAGGACACAGAGGACTAAGCGCCTTAACAGTGGGGCCACGGTAATTCTCCCCACGCGAATCTCATTCTTGTGCCTAGAGCTTTCCCTGCCTTTCCGGAGAAAGCCAGTTTGGTGTCAAATTAATCTTGACAGATTGTGCAGAAGGCCTGAGAAAGGCAGACATAAAAGGGTAAGAAAAAGGGTACAAACTCAATACCGCGGCCAGAGAGGCGGCAGGGCTGCCGGGGGAGAGGCAAGAATTTCATACATACCAAGGACTTGAAGTCAGAAATAGAAGAGTCGGGGTATGATGTGAAGGAAAGGCGAGTCGAGGCAGGAGGAAGTGTGGGCCTGGCCTCTGACCACAGGCCGAGGCCCATTCAGGGGACTCAAGGGCCCTCGGTGGATAAATAAGGGCCCACGTGCGCGCCCGGTGCTCGAGAGGCCCTTCTCGGCTCACAGCCTTTCCTACTCCTGGCAATCAATGACTAATCTGGTTCTGAGCTTGGCATTCAGAGCCTTGCCCTGGGGCCACAGCCGCCTCTCCAGCCTCACCCCCCCATACAGGCTGAGCCCCCCACCAGGGCCTGTGCAACAATGCCCTCCACCCTCCCTCCCCTCCGCACTTGGAACATCACCCCCCGAGCCCCCACCCCTCCTGCAGCCCCAGCTCAGTCTCTCTGAGTGAACTCCTCATCTCCCAGGACCATCTCTGTCCACCTCTCTCCCTGACCCCAACCCCTGGACACGGCAGTCCTCTGCATTATTAAATTACAGGGGCTGGGTCCCCAGTCTGGGCAAACTCGTTCCTGAGCTCCATGGGACGTGTGCACCCCCAAGCGAGCGGCCCCTCGTCTACACCACTCGTGGGGCAGTTTGCCTGTGAACCGGGTAGTAATCCGGGTGCTGGAACACAGGTATGAAGGAACCGCATTTCAATTTCTTTCTCAATAATTTCTGGTTCAAGCTTCCCTTACCCGGGGCGATGGAAACAACTGTCACCTTAGGGGACCCTCTCTCACCTCCGGGCACTGGGCAGGATGAGTTTCGCCAGGACGCCGGACGGTGTTGGTGTTTATTCAGGTGTTGGTGTTTATTCACAGAGAGAAGCTGACAAGTATCCTAGAGCAAAGGTCAGTTCCTCCCCCTGGCTCTGACTTTGGATGGGGTGGGCGCACTGGGTCAGCCTGTGGTAGGGGCACCTAGAACCGGGGGAAGGGAGGGTCACAATGAGGTCCTCTCAGTTTACTTAAAACCCAATGAAGTCTTTCCCCCAAACCTGCTTCCTCTCCTGACTTCTCACCTGCTGTCAAGACTGTTCTTCAAAATCCTGGAGTCCTCCTGACGCCTCTCTCTCCTTGTTCTAGAACAGTATGGAACTCCAGACGCATTTTGCCCCATCCTTCGTTTTACAGGTGAAGAGATCGTGACGGCTCCCCGCAAACCCAGAATGAGATCTCAGATCTGGGCTCTTAGCCCTGATTAAGCTCCCCTGACCTCCTACAGAGAGATGACAGTGGCAGCGGCCAATGCAGATGTGTGACACTGTGTCCACAGCATCCATGGAATGTCTTCTCTCCTTCCCAGCCCTCACATCCCACTCCTTTTTCAAGCTCAGCTCAAATGCCGCCTCTTCCTCGGAGCAGATGCTGGCCCGGCATGACCGCGTGCCCTCTAGCTGCACTCAGCTCTGCTAGTGCACGCGCCCCGGCCTGATGTGGTTGCGGGCAGGCTGCATCTGGATGCTGTTCACTTTTTTTGTTTTTATGTTTATTTATTTTTGGGAGAGAGACAAAGTACTCGCGAGGGAGGGACAGAGAGAGAGGGAGACACAGAATCCGAAGCAGGCTCCAGGCTCTGAGCTGTCAGCACAGAGCCTGGTGCAGGGTTTGAACTCACAAGATCATGACCTGAACCAAAGTTGGGCGTTTAACTGACTGAGCCCCCCAGGCGCCCCCGAACAAGGTGATACACACAGTCTTTTTTTTTTTTTTTTTTTTATGTTTTATTTATTTCTAGGAGAGAGAGAGAGCGTGAGCTGGGGAGGGTCAGAGAGAGAGGGAGTCACAGACTGAAACAGGCTCCAGGCTCTGAGCTGGCAGTCAGCACAGAGCCTGACGCGGGGCCTGAACCCACGAACCGCGAGATCATGACCTAAGCCAAAGTCGGACGCTTAACCGACTAAGCCACCCAGGCGCCCCATACACACAGTCTTTAACTGAATAGCGCCTGGCCACAGGAAGTGCCTGCAAATACTGGCCGGTGTTCTGATGCAGTTATTCTAGTGTTAGAGGAATGGGCAGTAGATTCCGTTCAGCTCTGCAAGTGTAAGCAACTGTGCCTGCACACACCCGTCTGGTCTGGGGCCTCGGGAGGAAGGCACTGAAAGGTCTGGATTGTTTCGCAGCAGGATGACAGCTCTGTGGTTTAACTGACCTGCACAGACCCACCTTGGTCCCTTCCCCAAGGGTATACCGGGGGCCTCACCTGCTCCGCACCCTGGCAGGGGCCTGTCATCGGCTGCTGACTCCACTCCCTGGCGTGTGGCCCTGGATCACCAGGGGACTCAACACCCCAGGGAGGCTGGTCCCTGCCCACTGGCTGATGGCTGAGAACAGGTGGGCCCCCAGGCTGGGCCAGATCTATCTGCGGGGAGGCAAGGCAGATCCAAGCCGAGAGGCTGGAGGGGATCAGAGAAAACAGCCCTGTCTGGGCTCCGGCTAGGGCGGGCGCAGGGGTGAAGGAGAGCAAGGGGGCTTTGACTCTAAGCAAAATGGCCAGCTGAGAGGCTGGGAACGGAGGTGTGTTCAGATGGAGCTGAGGGCGCCTGGTGGGGTCACCAGCATGCTCGGGTCGCTTGGGCTTCTCTCCATGAAGGCTCGGGGGTCGGAGGAGCCCAGGACACAGGCACAGGCCAGTGGCTTGGGTGACCAAGCAAAGCGCATCTGTTCCTGTCCTGCTCACAGGGCAGCTGAGCCCTGGGCAGGCTCAGGGCCAGGTGCGCCTCTCTGGGCCGGGCTCTGCAGGGCGAGGCGTGGGAGCAAGGCTAGGGGTGGGGCGGTCAAGTCAGGACCGGCAGATATGTGTCGCTGCCCCTCCCCGGCCACACCAAGACTCTGGCACCTCCTTCCCCACCCATCCCTTCCTCTCCAGCTTAGGTCCTTTACGCTGAAGTGGCCTTTTAAAAATAGGTAAAGCACGTGGTACACAGTGGAAAGTTCCCGGTCCTGCCCCGCCCCCACCCCCCTCCTAGGGACAACATCTGTGTCCTTACTGAGCTGGCACTGGCGTATGCAAGCGTAGAAGTCAAACTTCTCCCTTTCTGGCCTTTTTTTTTAGTGGCAGAGATTCCTCTGAGAGTCTGAAGAAACTCGGGGTTCCTCACTAAACCAGGGTGCACACACGCACAAAAATTCAGTGTGCAATTCCAGGGGTTGGTAACAGACTCCGTGGCCCTTTCGGTCCTACTCCACAAGGGATTCTGGGTGGCCCTGTTACCCCACATGCGCACTTGCGCTACCTGATGGCACCTTGACAAGATGTCGACAAAGGAGAGCTTCTGATGCCCTGAGAAGCATGTTAAGCAAAGTAAGCCATTCGGTGCCTTCTTCCAACAACTCCCTGTTGTACCAAGACCAAAATAAAATCTGAACTCTTAGACTGGCTTGGAAGGCCCCTCGTTCGTCCCTGAGCGTCCCTCCAGGATGGCCACACCCACTATTCCGTTCCTTATGGGACATGTCATACCCAGGTCTCACCTCAGGGATTTTGCTTAAACCTCTCCCTCTGCCCGGGAAACCATTTCCCCTGAGGGCTACACTGCTGGTTAACTTAGGTGTCGGCTCAAACCTCATCCCTCCAAGAGGGAGGGGCCTCCATCCATCGTCATTTTCCTCAGCGCTGACGGCTTCTTTAGCCATCTCCCGCCTCCCCTCACTAGGATGTGAGCCCCTGGAAGCCAGTGGCCTTGCCGGTCCCACCACTAGCACCCAGAAGGGGGCACTCAGTAAATATCTCTGGGTTGAATTAAGTGTCTTGGCGGAGAGGTCAGACAGGAATCTTGCCTCCATTCTCCGTCTGTCAGAGTAGCCTCAGGCCATCCCGGCTCTGCTCTAGGCAGGGTCCTGCCTCTCCCTCATTTCTCTATTCCCAAATGTCCTACCCTTTTCCCAGATCTCTGGGGCCCCTCCTTCCCAATCAGCGTCTAACAAAAACTCTTTTGTGATTTTATGTCCCGGGGATTTAATCTGAGTCAATTTGGCATCTCCCGCCCTGGCTCGGCGGAGTCCAAAGGTCTGATCAGTGTTTCCAGCGGACCAGCCAGCAGCTCTGTCGTCCGAGGGCTCAGAGCTCCATGCTCCGCTCCCTGGGCTGCCGTTCCTGGGCCTTGTGGAAATAAACGAAGACCCAGCGAGTG
The DNA here is from genome assembly GCA_017311185.1 of Proteles cristata cristata. Lineage (NCBI taxonomy): Eukaryota > Metazoa > Chordata > Mammalia > Carnivora > Hyaenidae > Proteles > Proteles cristata. The sequence goes on from JAESUZ010002594.1 coordinate 1,354,554, forward strand.
ACAAAAAGCAAAGGCTATTGATTCAGAGCTTGCTGCAGCGCGGGAGTCGGTCAGCCTTGGTCGCTTGCATTTTAAGAGAGACTCAGGCCTGGTGAAGGGGTGGGGACACTTTATTTGTAGCAGAGAAGCAGGGAAGATTCAGGTGCCTGCTGCCTCCTCTGGAGGCCGTTGGCGTGGGGAAGCCGGAAGGCAGGTGCCTAGAAGCCGGGCATCCTGTATGATTGGCTGGGGGCGCGTATTCGACTTTCTCTGGCTGCTCCTAAGTCACAAAGTGGACAAAACTTAGGGGAGTTGTCAGTTCTGGCCATTTGGAGCCAACTGTTCCAGACGTTAGCGGTTAGCTTTCTGAGTCGTTCCTACAGATAGCCTGACTTGTTGCAAATGGGACCTATGGATTACCTGGGTTTATCGTAGATGAGGAGTTGATTTCCTGGGCAGGTGTCTGCAGGGTGTGGGTGCCCGAGTTCTGGTTTTCCATGTGGTCTGGCCATGTGTGTTCAGGAGTCTTTCGGGGACTCCTCCCTCCTTCACTTGAACATGTGAACCTCCTGGGCCAGTAGAATCATCAAGTCTTTGATCTCCATTCTGCAGCTGTCCGGTGAGGGCCTTTGCTGTGCAAAGAATGGAGAGAGGTGCAGTGAGAGGGGCAGGAAGGCCTGGCGCAGCACGTCACACAATTGGTTCAATGCTGGGAGTCTGGGCTGGGAAGGCCTGAAATGGTGTGGGGTTTCAGGAGTGGGATTGCTATCGGTGGAACGGGGGGAGAGACGGGGAGACACTCTTAGAGGGGAATACGATGAGGCAGGGGGGCAGGCGGTTAGGTTAGTCTCTCATCAGAATGAGGAGATTGAATGTACCTAGACGGCAATAATAATAATGGGAACAGCAGGGTTCCTGGCTGGCTCGGTCGTAGTGCACGTGACTCTTAACCTCTGGGTCGTGAGTTCAAGCACCACGCTGGGCTCAAAGCCTGCCTAAATAATTAAACAAGCAACCAAGCACTCCCTGAGTAGGAGGCACTGCTCCAAGCCTGCCTGGAGCCCCTGTGACATTCCTGTGAGCTGGTTATTATCATCATCTCCATACTACAGGTGAGACAGGCGGCACAGAGCAGTTAGGGAGCCTGCCCCATGTTACACAGTGTCTGAGGGGAGAGAATGCTTTGCACCAGCTGGGCGGCAGCTGTGTGCCCTCGAACGCCGCCTCCAGGGCCAGGTCTTAGTCCTCGGATGCGTGTTAGGATGCAGCATTAACAATTAGCTCTAATAAAAATCAGCTCTTACTAAGTGCCCTGAGGGAAGGCGCTGTGATTACCAGTTCCAGCTCACGGAGGGGGAAACTGGGGAGCCGCATGGCACAGCCCGGGCCTCTGACTCTCGAGTCTGCACACCTGCCACCGTGCCCACCGCCTCTCCTCTGTAAGCAAGGGATACACCTACTCATCAGTCAAGCCCTGAGCCACACCGTGGCCGAGACTGGCGGCCAACCCCAGGCAGTGGCTCTCACCTTTCTCCACCATGGACCCCTTTGCCACTCACCCCAGAAAAATGCATGCGAGCCCACACGCCCCTTAAGAAATTCACAGATGCCCCCCTCAAGCCCTTGCACGGCAAGTGGGTGATGGGGAAAGACCTTGGGTGGGTGTTGCAGCCACGGTAATATTCTCCAGTCTGGAACAAAAGGGCATGGCTTTGAATTTTAAGAGATTTACTTCACTTCATTGAGAGGGTGGAAGTAGGGGCGCCTGGGTGGCGCAGTCCATCAAGCGCTCTTGACTTTGGTTCAGGTCATGATCTCACGGGTGGTGAGATTGACACCCGCACTGGGATTCTCTCTCTCTCTCTCTCTCCCTCTGCCCCTCCTCTATTCACACGCATGCATGCTCTCTCCCTCTCAAAATAAATAAACATAAAAATAAAATTAAAAATAAAATTCCAAGGGCGCCTCGGTGGCGCAGAGCTTGCCTGGGAGTCTATCTCCCCTTCTCTCTGCCCCTCCCCGACTTGTGCTCTCTTTCTCTCCCTCTCAAAATAAATAAACTTACAAAATAAGAAAGTAAATAAATAAAATTCCATAGCTACTTTTATTTACTTCACTAGAGAACAGAACAGAAAGCAGTCTGTGCCGCGAGTCCCCATCTTTGGATCAGTCTGATTACCCACTTCACTCACACATCTAGCCGGCAGAACACTGCTGGAAGGAATCTCAGAATTCTGCTGGTCAATGCCAACGCACATTTATGGGGTCGAATCCCAGCGGGGTCTTTACCGCTACTTGGCAGCTCTCACTCATACCAGATAAACACTCACACCCTTTCTCACGATGACCACTCCAACCCTTCTGCAATGATTCTTTGAGCTTTAACAGTTTTCATGTGTTAGAAGAAGCATAATTGCACACATTGTAATTCATATTGTCCAGGATTTTCATCCCATTTATCCAAGTACTTGGGCTCTTGACCCTTCATTTGTTTATTTGGATGATTATTTATTTAGAGGCTACCATGACTGGCATTGGGCTGGGGTCTTGGACCCCGACTGTGGTCTCTGTTCCCATGGACTTAACAGCCCAGAGAGAAAGACTATCATTCTACAAATAACTGCAACCACGATGAGGGCCCATAAGTGCGCAGATGAGGGGATTTCAGGAAGACCTCCCTGAGGCAGTGGCCTTTTGAGTGGAGTCTTTGAAGGATGATATGTCAGTTTGGAATGCTTTGGGCTGCACACAACAGAAAATCTGACCCACAGTGAAACCATAAGGATGTTTATTATTTCCTTAAGAAGTCTAGAAGCAAAGTAGCGCCTGGGTGGCTCAGTGGTTAAGCATCCAACTTCGGCTCAGGTCATGATCTCTCTGTTCTTGGGATCGAGCCCTGCGTCAGGCTCTGTGCTGACAGCTCAGAGCCTGGAGCCTGCGTTGGATTCTGTGTCTCCCCTTCTCTCTGCCCTTCCCCCGTTCACTTTCTGTCTCTCAAAAAATAAAGGTTAAAAAAAAATTTTTTTTTTAAACAGGAGAAAGGGCTCTGCTTCCCAAGCAGTGCTTTCAGAAGGGCACAAGAAATTCATTCACAAATTCCCAGGAGTTTTTCTCTTGTGTTTTTTTCTCCCAAAAATGGGCCTTATGTCCACCTTGGGTATAGAGAAAGAGGGTTACCATGACTGACTTAGACCAACCAAACTTGATCCCAGAGACAGTAAGGATCCTACCTTTTCTGAAGATACTGCTGCTTACTGGACCCCTCAAATGAGGATTAAAGGGTTTACCAATTCCGGATATGGACACCTGAAAAATTCAAATAAAATTAACCTTCATACCAATAACACTTAAACTTTAAAAAGTTATCTTAAAAGCATCAGTGGGGCATCAGCTGGTTAAGCGTTGACTCTTGGTTTCAGCTCAGGTCACGATCTCATGGTTCGGGAGTTCAGACCTGCGTCTGGGCTCTGGGCTGACAATGCAGAGCCTGCTTGGGATTCTCTCTCCTTCTCTGCCTCTCCCCTGCTTGCTCGTTCTCTCAAAATAAATAAACTTTTAAAAAAAGCATCAGAGAAGTAACAAGATTTGAGGACTGGCTGAATTGAGATGCAGAAATACTGAAGAGGGCAAAGTGAAGTGAAGTCTCTCCTCTGAAGGCTGCCTATGCCCTGGGGCTTTGTTCTGGAAAAGACTGAACTGCAACTGCAGCCACAGGGAGGGGCCAGAGTGAAAATTTCAAAGTCACATGGTTCTGGGTTGCTAGTGCCCTCAGGCACTGGTAAATCATAACTTCTCTTTAGAGGAAAACCATATTATCTTGAACCTCAAGGTATTTCTATAAATAATTTTCAAAAACAATGGCCAGTACACAAAGATAACCCCAGGATATCAGACACTGCGAGTAAGAACAGCAGGTACAATAGGTCATAAAGTGGGCTCATAGGGTCTCCTTCTCCTTGAAATGAGCAGCACAGATTACAAAGCCAAGAATGGAAAAGTTGGCTGGGAAAAGAAAACTTAAAAAAAAATGATACTACAAATGTTAAACAGGGGGGAAAATGTAAATTCTGGAACTTAAAACTACAATAACCAAATATGAGAACTGAAACAGTTTTATCAGCAGATTAGAATAGTAAAGGAGGGGCGCCTGGGTGGCTCAGTTGGTTAAGTGTCAACTTAGGCTTAGGTCCCGATCTGGCGGTCTGTGGGTACGAGCCCCGCGTCGAGCCTAGGGTCGAGCTATGTGCTGACAGCTTGGAGCCTGGAGCCTGCTTTGGATTCTGCCTCCCTTTCTCTGCCCATCCCCTACCCATTCTGGTCTGTTTCTGTCTCAATAAGAAATAAACATAAACAAGTTTGGTTTTTTTTAAAGAGCTAGTAAAGGAAAAACTAATGAACTGGAATATAGGTCAGAAGAAAATACCCAAAATGATGCATAATGGGGAAAAAAGAAAGAAAATGCAAGGGTTGGGTACGAGACATGGATATCACAATGAAAAGGTCAAAGCAGAGTCCAGAAGGAAAGAATGGACATAGGCAATATTTGGCGAAACAATGGCTCAAAAATGTCTACACATTAAATATACATTTAAGAATCCAACAAATCCTAAGTGGGATAAATAAAAAAAAAATTCACAGTCTTATACATTAGTGACACTACAGAAAACCAAATACAAGGAGAAAACAGTAAAAGCGGTCAAAATAAAACAGACAAATTACCTTTAAAGGCCACAAGAGGGACACCTGGGTGGCTCAGTAGGTTAAGTGTCCAACTTCAGCTCAAGTCAACTTCAGCTCATCGTTTGTGAGTGTGAGCGCTGTGTTGGGCTCTGGGCTGACAGTGTGAAGCCTGCTTCGGATTTTCTCTCTCTTCCTCTCTCTGCCCCTCCCCTGCTTGCTCTCTCTTTCAAAAATAAACAGTTAAAAAATTAAAAGCCACAACATTCAGAGGATCCACACTTCCGGATTTCAAAGCTTACTACAAAGCTACAGGAATCAAGACCGTGTGGTGGTGGCATAAGGGGACAGACAGGTCAGTCAAATAGAATTCAGAGTCCAGAATAAATCCTCACATTTATGGTCAATTGATTTTCAACATGGTGCTAAAAATCCAATAGGGACAAAATAGTCTTTTCAATAAACAATTCTGGGGCACTTGTATACCCATGCGGATATCCATTTGTACATACAAATGAATAAAAGTGGACCACCTACCTCATGTGATATAAAAAAATTAGCTCTAAAGGGGACAAAGACGTAAAAATATAAAAGGCTTAGAAGAAAACAAACCTAGGAGTAAATCTTTGTGGCCTCAGGTCAGGCAACAGTTTTCTAGATATAACACCAAAAGCATAAACAACTAAAGAAAAAACAGATTAGACTATATGAAATTTAAAACTTTTGTGCTTCAGAGGATACCATCAAGAAAGTAAAAACACAAGGGCACCTGGCTGGCTCAGTTAGTAGAACATGCAACTCTTGGTCTTGGGGTCATGAGCTCGAGCCCCACATTGGGAGTAGAGTTTATTTAAACAAAAATGTAAAAAGACAATCCAATCCACACAGTGGGAGGAAATATTGACAAATCATATATATAACAAAGGACTTTTAATGAGAATCTATAAAGAGCTCTTACAATTTAGTAGTAAAAAGTCAACCAGTTAAGTAATGGTGAAAGGATTTGAATAGACATTAATCCAAAGAAGATATCCAGGGGCGTCTGTGTGGCTCAGTGGGTTGAGTGTCTGACTCTTGATTTCAGCTCAGGTCTCATGTGAGATTGAGTCCTGCATCGGGGCTCATGGAGTGGAGTCTGCTCGGGATTCTCTCTCTCCCTCTCTCTCTCTTCTCCTCCCCTGCTGTGCTCTCACTCTCTCTCAAAATAAATAAATAAACATTAAAACAATGAAAACAAAAAACAAGACATACAAATGGCCAATAAGTACATGGAAAAATGCCAACATCATTAGCCAGTAGAGAAATGCAAATTAAAACCACAATGAAAAGCACTTCATCTGGCACCCACCAGAATGCTAAAATAAAAAAGAAAGTAGCGAGGGTTGATGAGGATGTGGAAAATCTGGAACCCTCACATATTGCTGCTGGGAATGTAAAATAGTGCAGCCACTTTGGAAAAAACAATTTGGCAGTTTCTCAAAGGTTAAACATAGGATCACCATGTGACCCCAAAATTCTGCCCCTAGGTATGTACCCAAGAGATATGATAACATTTGTTCCCATAAAAACTTGTACATGAATATTCATGTTAGAACTAATAATAGAAAAAAATGACACAACTGAAATGCCATCAGCCAGTGAGTGGATGAAATGTGTCATACCCACACAATGGAGTATCACTCAGCCATAAAAAGTAAGTACTGATATATGCTATGATATGGATGGACCTTGAAAATATGCGAAGTAGGGGTGCCTGGGTGCCTCAGTCAGTTAAGCATCTGACTTCAGCTGAGGTCATGATCTCACGGTTCATGGGTTTGAGCCCCGCGTCGGGCTCTGTGCTGACAGCTAGCTCAAAGCCAGGAGCCTGTTTCGGATTCTGTGTCTCCCTTTCTCTCTGACCCTCTGCCACTCATGCTCTGTCTCTCTCTCTCTCAGAAATAAAACATTTAAAAAAAAGGGAAAAAAAAGAAAATATGCAAAGTAAAAGGAGGTAGACATAAAAGGGCACATATTGAATGATTCCTTTTATGTGGAATTTAGGAAAAAATCTATAAGGACAGAAAGCAAATGAGTGGTCACCTAGGGCTGGCAGGCAGGGGCTGGGGAGTGGATGGGAGGAATGAGGGTGACATATAAATGATAAAGGGTATGTTTCTGGGGTGATAAAAGTGTTCTAAAATTTGTGGCAATGGCTACACAACTTTTGTGAATATACTAAAAACCCACTTAATTGTATGTATACTTTATTATTTATTTATTTATTTTTACTTTTTTTTTTTTTTTTAATTTTAAAGTGAGCTCTACATTTAATGTGGGGCTAGAACTTACAACCCTGAGATCAGGAGCTGCATGTTCTACTGAATGAGCCAGTCAGTCACTCCTAGTTGTATGCTTTAAATGAATGAGTTATATGGTAAGTGAATTACATCCCAATGAAGCTGTAAGAGGAAAGGGAAGGGGAGGGAGGGGAGGGAGGGGAGGGAGGGAGGGAGGGGAGGGGAGGGAGGGGAGGAGGGAAGAGAAGGAAGGGAAGGAAGGAGGGTGGGAGGAAGGAAGGAAGGAAGGAAGGAAGGAAGGAAGGAAGGAAGAAGGGAAAGAGAAGAAAGAAAAGAAAAGAAAAAAGAAAAGGAAAGAAAGAGAGAGAGAAAGAAAGAAAGAAAGAAAGAAAGAAAGAAAGAAAGAAAGAAAGAAAGAAAGAAAGAAAGAAAGAAAGAAAGAAAAAGAAAAAAGGAAGGAAAGGAAAGGAAAGGAAAGGAAACATAACGAAAAAGTACGGAAACTACTCAGTCAGTTAAGCATCCGACTCTTGATTTCAGCTCAGGTCATGATCTCATGGTTTGTGAGATCAAGCCCCATGTAAGGCTCTGCACTGACAGCACGGAGCCTGCTTGGGATTCTCTGTCTCCCTCTCTCTATGCTCCTCCCTCTCTCTCTCTCAAAACAAACAAACAAACAAACAAACTTTAAAAAAGACAATGGTTGTCTGACTGGATTATTTAAAAATATTTTTAATGGTTTATTTATTTTTGAGAGAGAGAGAGAATGAGAGCAAGCAGGGAGGAGCAGGGGGAGAGGGAGACACAGAATCCAAAGCAGCCTCCAGGCTCTAGCCTGTCCATATGGGGCTCAAAGCCACGAACTGCGAGATCATGAACTGAGCCGAAGTCAGATGCTCAATGGACTGAACCACCCTGGTGCCCCAGGAATTTTTTTTTTTAGATCCAACTATTATGCTTTTTACTAAAGATAAAGAAAGATACTTATAATTATAAAAAGGTTCAATGGTTTAAAAAAAAAGGTTCAAGAGTTCAATTCACCAGGAAATTATAATGTAAATATAATATATATAGAAGATTTGAATAATACAATTAACTATCTGTACCAAATAAACATACAGAATACTATATCTGAAAAACTGCAAAATACATGTTCTTTTCAAACATGCACATAGTATTAATTGACCATCCACTAAGCCATAAAGCCTAGTTTCAACAAATCCAAAGGGTTAAACTCATTCAGAGTTTATTCTTTAGCCACAACACAATTATGTTAGACATCAAAAATAAAAGGACAGCTAGAAAACCCCAGATGTTTGGAAATAAAATAATATACTTCTAAATAATTCATGAATCAAAGAAGAAATTATAATGCTGAATTATTATTATGCTGAAATAAATAATCAAGAACTATTACATATCAAAGGTTATGGGTTACAAGCTATTGATGGAAATTTATAGCCTTACACAGTTAAATCAGAAGAAAATTTGAAAATTAATGAACTTAGATACATCAAAAAGTAGAAAAATAGCAAATTAAATTTGATGAAATTAGAAATACGGGAATAATACAGATAATTGAAAGCATACATTACACACAATAGAATAAAAATAAAGCAAGTTGGTGCTTTGAGAAGACTAATGAAACTAATCAACCTTTGGTCAAATAAAAAAGAAAAGAGAGAGAGAGAGGGAGAGAGAAGGCACAAATGAACTCTGTAAGGAATGAAAATGAAAAACAGGGCATTACCATAGTCCCTATAGACCTTTAGAAGAAACCAAGAGGTTATTAGGAACTTGACCCTAAAGTGTTGGAAAATTTTTATGGAATGGATAAATTCCAAGGGGGAAAAAGACAGCTTATAAAACGCCCAAGAAAAAACAGAAATTCTGAATAGACCAGCAATTTAAAAGAGTTTAAACACCAGTTTAAAATTTTCCCAGTCCCACATGGCTTCATCAGCAACTTCTATCAAACATTTACAGAAGATATGAGGTCAATATTGTGCAAACCCTTTCAGAGAAAAGTAATTACATTTACCAACTCACTTTGAGCCTAGTACAATATATTGTAAATACGTATTTTTAAATTTTTTGAAGAAAGAGAAGATGGAATAGGAGGACCCTAAGCTCACCTATCCCATGGATTCAACTAGATAACATCAGTTTATTTATTTTTTAATTTTTTAATGTTTTATTTATTTCTGAGAGAGAGAGAGGGAGAGGGGGAGAGAAGAGAGAGAGAGAGAGAGGAGAGAGAGAGAGAGGAGAGAGAGAGAGGGGCAGCGTGAGCAGGGGAGGGTCAGAGAGAGAGGGAGACACAGAATCTGAAACAGGTTCCAGGTTCTGAGCTGGCAGTCAGCACAGAGACCGGGACTGAACCCACAAGCTGCGAGATCATGACCTGAGCTGAAGTTGGAGGCTTAAACCATCAGTTTAAATAATCTAAAATTTTCTATATATTACTATGTTTTGACATTCTACAAAAGCCTTTTCTGGCTTGGGAGAAACAATTTTTCTTCTTCTCCTCCTTCTTCTTTTCTTCTTCTTCTCCTCCTTCTTTTCTCCTTCTTCTTCTTTTTTTAATGTTTATTTTTGACAGACAGAGAGCATGAGCAGGGGAGAGTCAGAGAAAGAGGAAGGGTGAGAATCCCAAGCAGACCTCATGCTATCAGCACAGCACCTGATGAGGGGGCTCGATGAGGGGGCTCGATGAGGGGGCTCGATCTCACAAACAGGGAGTTTGTAACCTGAGCTGAAATCAAGATGCTTAACCCACTGAGCCACCTAGGCACACCCCCCCACCCCACCCCAGACAATTCTTAAGAGATGGAGATGGCCCAGCTGGGAGCATTACCCACAGCCTTCCCTACTCCATCCAGCCCTTTTCACCCAGGGAGGCAATACTCCTCAGCCTTAATCATCCCACAGCTAGGTGCCAGGGAACTAGAGACTGGCCCTACAATCCGAAGCTGGCCAAAATTATTCAAACCAGTCAGTTCTAAACCCTTCCCTGCCTTGCCTTTTCCCAGAACCCTTAAGAAAGTCTGTGGCCTACACCTTCTCACATCCCTCTATCTTCTGCCTCCTGACTCTGGTGTCTTTCCAATGTGGCTCTGTGAAAGCTTTTTTTCTTTTTTTAATCTACGAAAATGGGTTTCTGTCTCCTGTTTCTAGGACCTGTGAGTTTTTTTCCCCCTCTGCTCTTTTCCGTCTTTTGTGGTTGCACCTAACAGACCACCTCATAAAAGCCACCAAATATGTAATCTTGTTACTAAAAACTGATAAAGACATTATGAGGAAGAGAAATTACAGGTAGACCCCACTCATGAACGATAACAAAAATTCTATAAAAACATATTAAGAAGTTGAATCCAGCAATATATAAAAACGAATGACACTTCATGTCCAAGTTGTGTTTATGATTATTTTAGTAATACAAGCTAAGCTTAACTTTTTAAAAAATCAATTCATGAATTTACCACATTAACAAACCAAACAAGAAAAATCATAGATTATCTCCACAGCTGCAGGAAAAATATTTAATACAATTTGGCTTATATTGATGATACAAAACTCTTAGTGAGTGTGCCTGGCTGGCTCAGTTGTTAAAGCATGTGACTCTTAATCTCAGGTTTGTGAGTTTGAGCTCCATGTTGGGGCTAGAAATTACTTGGGGGAAAAAAACCAACAAACTCTTAGCAAACTGGGAAATAAAAGGGAACTTTTTAAATAATTTTTGTAAACATTTTAATTTATTTTTGAGAACAGAGACAAAGTGTGAGAGGGGGAGGGGCAGAGAGAGAGGAAGACAGATTTAGAAGCAGGTTCCAGGCTCTGAGCTGTCAGCCCAGAGTCCTAGGTGGGGCTCAAAACCATGAGCGGTCATGACCTAGACCAAATTTGGCAGTCACCTGAGTGAGCCACCCAGGTGTCCCGATCTCCCTTTTTTTATGAAGTTAAAAACACCCTAATGTTATACTGTATATATACTCTTATTACATACTGTACCTTACTATGTACGTATACACTTATATGTACATTTTGTGTAGAGTTATACACTTAAGATGATGGCCACTGTATCTTATGATTGATTTAAGGGATTTCCAAAGGTTATGTTCACTGTGTAATTTTTGCCTTATGTACTGATTTTAGAACCTAACCTTGGTGTAGGGTACAGCTGTACTGTTGAGGGATTTAAGAGCTATTTAGGAAATTTGGTGACTGCCTGGAATAGAAGGGAGAAGGAGAAATCTGACAATAAGTTATATTTTATTATTTTATTTTATTTTTTTAAATATTTTTATTTATTTCTAGGAGAGAGAGAGACAGCATGAGCAGGGGAGGGTCAGAGAGAGAGGGAGATACAGACTCTGAAATAGGCTCCAGGCTCTGAGCTGGCAGTCAGCACAGAGCCTGACGCGGGGCTCGAACCCACAAATTGCGAGATCATGACCTAAGCGAAAGTCGGACGCTTAACCGACTAAGCCACCCAGGCGCCCCAATAAATTATATTTTAAAAAAAGAAGAAGAAGAAGGAGAAGGAGAGCGATTCCCAGGTCTCTTGCCTAAACAACTGAGTAGGTGGTGGTTCTGTTTATTGAGCTGGGGCCCACTGGGGTAGGAAGAATTGGAGGGTAGAGATGATCATTTATTTTTCTCAGTATTTTATGAAAAATTTCACAAATGCAGAAACGTTGACAGATTGTATAGTGAACACCATATAACTACCACTTAGGTTCTACAACTCACTTACTGCTATATTTTCTTTTTCATATCTTCTGCACCTGGGTGGCTTAGTCGGTTAAGCGTCCGACTTTTGCTTAGGTCATGATCTCGCGGTTCATGGGTTCGAGCCCCGCATCGGGCTCTGTGCTGACTGCCAGCTCAGAGCCTGGAGCCTGGTTCGGATTCTGTGTCTCCCTCTCTCTCTCTGACCCTTCCCTGCTCGCGCTGTCTCTCTCTCTCCTAGAAATAAATAAAACATAAAAAAAAAAAAAACACACAAAAAAAACATATCTTCCCACATACCCATAGGAGTTTATTACTAATGCGTTGAATCTGTGTGATCTGAGAGACTTCCAAGAGTCGCGTCTCACAGGCTACTGATCTCGACACAGAAGCACACCTTGTTCACCTCCCACTCATACTCAATTCCCTAGAATTAGGCCTTTATTTTTATTTTTTTAATGTTTTATTTATTTCTAGGAGAGAGAGAGAGAGAGCGAGCGTGAGCAGGGGAGGGTCAGAGAGAGAGGGAGTCACAGACTGAAGCAGGCTCCAGGCTCTGAGCTGGCAGTCAGCACAGAGCCCAACATGGGGCTCGAACCCACGAACCGCGAGATCATGACCTAAGCGAAAGTCGGACGCTTACCCAACTAAGCCACCCAGGCGCCCCTAGAATTAGGCCTTTAAAAAAAAGTTGTCTACTTAGTTATTTTTAAAATTTTTTTTTTTTTTTTTTTATGATTTATTTATTTCTAGGAGAGAGACAGCATGAGCAGGGGAGGGTCAGAGAGAGAGGGAGTCACGGACCGAAACAGGCTCCAGGCTCCGAGCCGGCAGTCAGCACAGAGCCCGACGCGGGGCTTGAACCCGCAAACCGCGAGATCATGACCTAAGCGAAAGTCAGACGCTTAACCGACTAAGCCACCCAGGCGCCCCTACTTAGTTATTTTTATGTTATCTCTACACTCAATGTGGGACTTGAACTCACAACCCTGAGATCAAGAGTCACATGCTCTTTGACTTAGCCAGCCAGTTGCCCCTAGAATGCAGCTTTTAACATCTTCCTTCTCTTTAAAATTTTTATCTATCTATCTATCTATCTATGAAAGACAGAGAGTGCACGCATGCACATGGGAAGGGCAGAGGGACAGAAAGAGAATCTCAAGCAAGCTCCATGAACCGCGCAGAGCCTGACTCAGGCCTCGATCTCAGGACCCTGAGATCATGACCTGAGCGGAAATCGAAGAGTCTGATGCTCAACTGACCGACCCACCCCGGCAGCCCTACCATCTTCCTTCGAAAGGTGCTTTCACTAAGGACACCAACTACTGAAGACCCCAGAACTGAACTCCTCCTCGTCTTCCTGTACATCTTACCTTACAGTTATCTACCTCTCCAATTTAGGGTATCTCTGGCAGCAAGCTCTTTCAATCTCATCTTTTAAATATCTCTAACAGATGTCCTCTCCCTCTTCATCCCCTGTACCATTAAAGTTCTGGATCTCAAAATTTCTCATTTTATTGATTTGGTGAGCTACAATTTCACCCTCTGAACTACTTGTCCCCATCTCTATCCTTTCTCTAGCTTACCTAGTCATCTGTCCGTCTCATTTATCTTTTGAAAAAGTCTGTTCACAACACTTTTCTTTTACAATATTTTACAGGTGCTTATACCCAGGTTGGCATGACTTCCATAGGCTTTCAAGATCTGCCAGAAAGCATGACTCCCCCTAAATTTACAACCTTATGCCCAGTTACCCGCCCACACCATTTTTACTATGTGTTAGCTCTTCAAATATACCAACCACACTTTCTGTTTTACCGCCTCCTCTACGAAGACCTTCCTGAAAGCTAGGCTAGGGGAATTTCACAGAATCCTGAGGATACATCTAATCATTAAATATTCAAGTCTCCACAGAGATAAAAATCCTTGAGGGCGGTGCTTTGGTCTTTACGGCCAAAATACTTAGACTCGCTACTTGAGGGTACTGTGCCTAACACAAAACGGAGACTGTTTCCTTCAGCGGAACTCTGCTTTGTACACTTTACCCTCCTGTTCTGCAAAATCCTACCCAAGCCTGAATTCCTTCTTGAAGCTTGTTAAGTAGTTAGGGGCTCTGGCTCCTTTATCCGCTGCCCCTGAGCTTAATAAATTATATTTTAATAGTCTATCTATATAACTAAGTGCCGTACATGTTAACACTTTCCCTTTTCCTTGGTAACTAACGTCAATCCTATCCATGCTTCTGGGCTCAATCCCTGATCCCTAGAGAGAATTACTTCTTTTAACTCTCAGCTCATGAACCCTGCAACCTGGGGTGCCTGGGTAACTTAGTCGGTTAAGCGTCCGGACTTTTCGCTTAGGTCATGATCTCACGGTTCCTGGGTTCGAGCCCCGCGTCGGGCTCTGTGCTGACTGCCAGCTCAGAGCCTGGAGCCTGCTTCAGTCTGTGACTCCCTCTCTCTCTGACCCTCCCCTGCTCACGCTGTCTTTCTCTCCTAGAAATAAATAAAACATTAAAAATTAAAAAAAAAAAAAAAACCGAACCCTGAAATCTATTTAGCGCCTGACAGTCTTTCATTACCGCTGCTTACTAACGCGTTCCCGGTTCCCTCCCCGTCCATCCCGGAGACTGTAACCTTTCAGGGGTGGGAAGGGCGATCCTACCTTTCTGACTCCCTCTCCAGTACTTGGCGCTGCGCTTCGCACACGCTGCCGTAAAGCACCTCCTGGGAGCTAGTGAAGGGACACAGCCCTGCGGAGATGTCCCTCCCCGCGGACCCGCCCGCTCTCCCCTCCTCAAGCCGGGCCCGTCCCCTCGCCCCTCTGCAAACTGGGCCTCGCCCCCTCACTCCTCCGCAAGCCAGGCCCAACCCCCTCGACCCCCGCAAACTGGGCCCTGCCCCCTCGCCCCTCCGCAAGCTGGGCCTCGCCCCCTCACCCCTCCGCAAGCCAGACCCAGCTCCCTCACCCCTCCGCAAATCGGGCCCCGCCCCTCTCCCCTCCGCAAATCGGGCCCCGCCCCTCGCTCCTCCGCAAACCGGGCCCCCCCTGCCCCTCCGCAAGCCGGGTCCCGCCCCCTCTGCAAGCCGGCCCCGACCCCTTCCCGGTTCCCAGCCTAGGCGGACCCGCGCGCCGGCCGGGTAAGCGGAGGACTGGGCCCAGCCTCGCCTGGCTCTGGCCCGGGGTCCCAGGGGCCGTCTGGACGACTGCAGGACATCCGCCGACCACCCGCGCAGGCGCGGAGACGCTCCTGGAAGCACGTGACCCAAGCCCTCCTCCCACCGTTGCCCGCGCAGGAGCCTGACGAGGCACTGGCCTCGCTCGCTGGTTTGAACCTGGTGCTGATGGAGAGGCGAGCGTGCTGCCAAGACACTGCTTCAGTTAGAAACAGCCGATGGAATACTACACGGCAATGAGAAAGAATTAAATCTGGCCACGTGTAGCAACATGGATGGACCTTGAGGGTGTTATGCTGAGCGAACTAAGTCAGGCAGAAAAGGACAAATATCAAATGTTTGCACGTATAGGAGGATTGGGAGGAACTTAACGGAGGACCATTGGGGAGAAGAAGGGGAGAAATGGTGGGGGAAAGGGAGAGAGGCAAACCATGAGAGACTCTTGAATGCTGAGAATAAACTGAGGACTTATGGGTGTGGGGAGGAGGGGGGAGATGGGCATGGAGGAGGGCGCTTGTGGGGATGAGCACCGGGTGTTATATGGAAACCAACTTGACAAACTATCTGTAAAAAAAAAGAAAAGAAAAGAAACAGCCACCGCCAAGTGTAGATAAGTAAATAAGAGGCTGGGGAGAAGCGAGAGGCAGGTATCTGGGATCTTGTTGCTGGTTGGGGCAGGATGGCGGTTCTTGCCTCACCCCCCGCGGTCATTACTGGGACCGAAAGGGACCAGAAAGTGTCCCGCTTTCTGGACACTTGTGCAGGCGGCAGAGTAACAGAGGACTTGTCCCCAGGAGACCGAGTCTTCCGATTATTTCAGCTCTCGTTTCTTGGGGGCAGCCTCCGGCCCCTCCCCTCAGGTATGGGCGCGATGCTTTCCCAATTGGACTTCTAGGTTCCTGCCTGGCTGGCTGCCTACCAGACGCCACACTGGGCAAATCTGAACCCTGCTTGAACCCGCCGGTGCCTTAGAGGGCAGAGGTGCCAGGACGCACTTTAAACCCTTGGGGATGAGACATTCGTGACGAGCTACTGCTTATCAAGCCAGTCACATCTGGAAGGGTGACCACCAGAGCTTCAGAGCCCTTTCAGCCTTGGCGCTTCTCCGCCTGAGCTGTCCTGCCCAAGACGTACCTGCGCCCTTGCACCTTATACTTCTGGGGAGGCTCCGACCTCACCCCCGCAGAGGCTTGCCCCAGTGCACCCGGACTGCCCTCAGCCCTACTCCTGCCTCCGACTGGCTATCTCGCAGCCCCCTACAAGCCCGCTTCTCACACCTGCTAGGCTCCCGGAATACCAGCAACTTGATGGGAGCGGTTGTGTGTTTTCCGGAGGTGTACTCCCCCCGGCCCCCCAGCATAGCGCACAGCCACAGGCGTTCAGTAAATGGATACTGAATGAATCAAGGCATGGACTCCCAAGGATCAAAAGTGAACATTTTAAAATGTAGGGCTGGGTTATGGCACTTTGGGGGCTCAGCAAAGACACGAAATCATTATCTTTTTTTGCCTTTAAATGATGATAGCTCGCTAGCGAGATGACACGGTTTTTCAAATATGTTAATAAATCCAAGGGGACAAATAGTGAAGCTGGGCTGTGTAGGTAAGGTGCTGTCACAGCCTGGGGAATGGTCTGCTCAGCCGGAGGGGGCAGGGCAGCGGGCCTCGGGCGAGTCACTGAGGAGAATCCAGGCAGGCTTAGGAGGGTGTGTTTGTGTGTGCGACGTTAAAGACAATGAGGATGGCAAATCCAAGAGGTGTTTACTGTAATGAGCGTTCAAGGAGGGTGGGGCTCCCCCAATCTGATCCTCCAGGGTTCTGGGGTGACTCACTCTTCCTTGGGCTCCGGGGGCGGGGCCGAGACTTCTCCCCGGCGTTGGCCCTGCTCCCCCTGGCCCTTGGCATCCCCAGTGTCTCCAGCCACTAGAGCCACATTCCGCAGATAGTAAGTGTTGAAGCAGTTGGTCTGCTTCTCTCCGGAACTCAGGTTACAGCAGAGAGCAGAGTCTCGCCAGGAGTTACGTTGGGGACCACACAGGTCCTCGATGAAGGTTGATTTCTGATGGAGGAGAAGAGTAAAGCAGAGGTGATAGGGAAGGAGGTGTCCGAGGTCAAGCATCAATACGTAGGTGCTCCGAGTCCCCTTTCCCTCGGCTGGTCTCCCTAGATCCCTTCCTGGGGCCAGAGAGGGTGCAAGGCCACCTTGCACACCTGGATTCCTTGTGGCAGACATATGCGCACATCTGGAAATGCCTCAGGCTTGGGGCCCAGAGAAGGCATAATAAGAACTTAGAGGTGGGGAGCCGATCAGGTCAGAATGAAGCCTTCTGGAACCAAGAAAAAAGATCTTCCCCACACGTCCTCTTTATTTCTCTGCGCAGGTGTGAAGTACTAAAGAGAAGGGGTAGCCTGCAGTGCCAGCCCCCTCTCTCCCCTCCCCTGTTTCCTTTGGCGACTATGACCCCCTGCGGCCCTCACTCACCTCCTCCTCAGCACAGCAGGCCTGTTCTGGAAATGGCAGCTCACAGCAGTGGGCAGTCATGTTCCGGATCAGCCCAGGAATCTGTTTGCTATGTGGGTGGGAAAGGGGTAAGGGTCAGGGTCGTTATGCATCCCTAGGCAAGAAAATGGTGCTTGGAGACCACGGTTTTGCTCTTACCAAGAGTGCCCCAGAGGATGGCCCAGAAGGGAGGTTTTGGGGGAAGGGAAGAGAGTTAGGGAAGAACTGGGCAAGACTCACTGCTTGGAGAGAACTCTTCCGCTTCCACAGAGATAGCCCATGAGGTTGGGGGTAACGTGGCTGAGGTCAAGGGTCAAGATGTCTCGGTCATAGTTGGGGAAGGGGGCCTGACGGGCAAAGCACTCATCGCGGGCAGGGCTCGGAGGATGGCGGCAACACGGGTGGTGGTGGGTCTTTATGGACTGTTCGCTGTCGCAGTATCCATCAAGGGCATCCTCCCACTGTGGGCCAGAGAGGGAAGTCAGAGGTCTGGACCCTCGACCTCTTCTCTTCTGACTCTCGACTTCCCTTACCGGCCAGCACTGGGAGGTGAGGGACTCCCGGCCACTGGTGCCGAAAGGGAAGGGCAAAGAGCCAGCGGGCAAGGAGGCCGCTGTGGATGTACGGTGTTGGGAAGGTGGGAGAACCCACGCACAGACGGGGCTTGGAGCCGGGGCCACGCGAGACGAGCTGGAATGGTAGACGAGGGGCTCAGGCGAGGCCAGAGCCAGGCGGACGGATGGCCCACGGGAGCATGCGTGGAACCGCGGGCGGACGAGACCCGGAGTGCAGGATGGAGGCTTAGGACGAACAGACTCAGACGCCGAATACAGTGGGTGGACGGACAGTTGCAAGCAGACGAACAGGTGGATGCGCTCGCAGCGGGGAGGCACATGGACTGACGGACCAGCGGGATCAGGGGCCAGAGACAGGCGGGTGGGCGCACAGGCTCCTGGGGGGGCTGGGACGCCCACTTACAGCCTTCCACGCACAGGTGTGGTTGTCCCCCTGCCGGCAGCAGCGCTGGAGCGCCCCCTCTAGCTGGATCAGTGCCTGCAGCTGTCTTTGGAGGGGGTCGGTGGCTGGGAGGTTGCGTGGCACAGAGCGGAAACGTCGTAGGTGGCAGATGTTCTTGATGTTGTCTGGCGTGGGAACCCCAGGGGGGAAAGGCAGCTCGGGGCCCGAGGCAATAGCAGGCTGGCGGCTGGGGCAGGCCCGGAGCTGGTAGTGTGGCCGGGGGGCCTCCTCCTGAAAGCAGGAGAACCGAGCCTCCCCCTGCCGCTTGCAGCACCAGTGGGGCCGGGTCTTGACCGAGAACTCGGCCTCACAGAATCGGATCATTGCATCCTCCCACTAGAGCAAGAGGGATGGATCAGCCCAGCAGCCCATTGTCCACATTCCTGTCTTCCTCCCAGGCTCCAGAAAAGGACCCTGGGCAGGTAGATAAGAAAGAAGCAGAGGCTGTTCTCTGCCCTCCCAGCATAGCGAGGGGGCCCCAGGCGGGGCCCGAGGCTCCTCCGTGCCTAGGCCTAGGCCTCTGGTTCTTCACACACGCACACACTGTCCCGAGGTTCAGAGGCAGCCCCGGCATCAAGAGCCCGACACTTACCACAAGTTTTGTGCAGTCCAAGCGGTTTGTGTGGCTGTGACAGCGGCAGCAGCGGGAATATCCCGTCTCCAGTAAATTGAGGGTCTCGCCCTGGCGAGTTAGGTGGGAGTAGCCAGAGCGTGGCAGGTTCCAAGGGCCATACACCACATGCTGGCGACTAGGAAAGCAGATCCGGTCCAGGTTGTCTGGAGAGGGCCGCCCGGGGGGGAAGCCATCCAGCCGGTGGCCCCAGCCTCCCGGGGATCGGCCCTGTTGGCAGTGCAGGGCTGGATTCCAAGACTCAGGCCTGGGGGGGCTGTGCTCTGTGAAAGTGTCTTCTAGAATGGGGAAAACAGAGTGAAGAATGAGTAGAGGAACAGAGCAAGCCTGGGTGAGCTCAGAGGACTGAAAGAACTTGGGGTTGAAAAGAAGGGGTTGGGAGGATACAGAGGGGAAAGAGACAGACATGAACTTGTGGCTTTTACCTTCATAATGGCTGATGGAAAGGGACGAGGACTGGGCATGAAAGGTGTCACCCTTACAGCCCCCACAAGTCAGGCCTGCTCCCCTGTGCTGCCTCCCAGCCCAGAGCCCCAAGCACTACAGCAGGGGCATGGACAGACCAGAGCTGTCACTCACCCTCTCTCTGGTTAGATGAGAAGGTCATTTCCTCCTGATACAGGAAAGGTGGGTCTACTGGGGTAGAAGGAGATGTGTAAACAGAAGCCATGTTGGGATGGACTAGAAGGGGGGAACATGGCCGGTTGCCACTCATAAGGAGGAAGTCAGTACAGACACAAGAGTAAACAAATGCTCCTTTTATGCCATTGATCTCATAACTTTATAAAATAGGTCTTGTTTCCCTATTTTCACAAATGAGGAAACTGAGGCTTGGGGAAAGGTTATATGGCTAGCATGTGGCAGGGCCCCCAACTCATGTGCATCAGTCGGGAGGGTGAAGAAGAGAGGGAGTCACTTACTTTCCTTCTGCTCAACAGGGACCTGGAGAGGGGGCAGCTCTTCTTGGAGGGGGATGGCTTCCTGAGGGAGAGGGGGATCTGCCACAAGACAGGAGTGAGGGCCCAGAGAAGCAAGGATTAGACTGATGTCAGCAGCACTGGGTGGGGGGGCGGTGGTTAGGAAATGGGCAAGCGCTCACCTTTCTTTTCAATGGCGAGTTGGGGAGGGGGCAGCTCTTCCTCTTGGACAGGGATGGCTTCCTGAGCGGAAGGGGGCTGTACTACAGAAGGGGGTATATGTGAGTAGACCACCCCAGGCCAAGGAATAGGCAGGGCTTTCTCACCCCTCCCCACCTGAAGAACAGGAAGTAAGCCAGACCTGCAACCTGGGGGGGCAGGTAACTGAGAAGGGCACATGGGGGACTTACCTTCACTTTGTCCCTCAAAGTGAAAGCCATGCTGAGGGGTGTCAGGATGATCCATGGAGAGGGCTCCAGTCTGGGGTGGGGAGGGGGGCGCTGCATAGCCGACTAGAGGGAAGAGGGGACATAGTCAGAGCTGACAGTTTCTCCTGGACCCCCACCCATGCTGCTCACCCAAGCTCTCACCTTCGTGAATGTGATAGGTGAGGGGCTCTGGGCCCAGCTCCCGCTGCCCTGAAAGAAGAAGGGCGAGTCAGGGATGGTTCTGAGGAGCCCTTTCTTGGCCCCAAGCACAGGGTGCGGGGACAATAGACATCAAGGGTGTAGGCAAGATGACCAAGACATTGCTCCTTAATCCCTGTCCCTTAATCAATCCACACCCCGCCCCCAGACCCACCCAGGTGTGACTGATTGGGTTCTGAGAAAGCCATGATGTTCTGATAGCCTCACCTCCACCAGGCTCAAAGCCTTGGGTTTCCTGAGTCCAGGCTTGAGGGGGATGTGACATGGGGCTGCGGGTGGGAGGAATGGGGTGGTGGAAGCCTGACTCTCCTGTCAGTGTCTCTCCCTCAGGGCCTCTGGGCTCTCCTCCTTTCAGCCTCTCAGCTCTGATGTTTCTCTAGTTTTCTAGAGGAGCAAGTCCCAACTTTGAACCAGTTGGGGTCTCATCGGTCCACCTCCTCCAGGCCCTTTGAATATCTGTGGGCCTTCTCACAAGAAGCCCACACTGAAGTTTAAGTGCCTCCCTTTCAGCCGGTCCCAGATCCTCCTTAGCTTAGGTCTCAATTTAGGACCTGGGGACTGGGATGATTCAAGACTCCTGAGGCAACTTGCCCCGCAGCTGCAGGGGAAGGTATGGCTTATAGCTGATGTGAGGTCATTGAAGACTAGCACCCGGGAGGAACAACCAGATGGGCCTTCCAGATACCGAGTGGAGCTGTGGCACTCTAAGTTTCCCTTGGTGCCACTTTGTCCAGCACGCAGCAGATGTGTGTGTGCTAGATAGAGTGTGTCTGGTCCGGTGTGGATGGACACCCTCTCCACTCCTCTCCTAACCGGTCAGGCTCTCTGGGTCAGCAGATCAGTTTCAAGTAGCCTGGGGGCCCCATTCTTTCTCTTTCCCCTGCCAGACAGGCCCCATATACACCCCTTACTGAGGCAGAACCCCTCGCTCTGGGAATCTACCCACCGAGTTGTCCATTTGACTCCAATTTTGTCTTCCAGCAGCGGTCTCTAGGAAACCCTCCTCCTGTGCACCTGCTCCCCTCCCTGGCCCACCTTGGGTCTGCTTAGAAATTCAAGGCCAAGTGGGTCATGCCTCTTCTGGTGGTGAGCCATCCAGAGGATGGCTGGACACAGGCCCCAGGCCCCCACTGGCCAGGGCCTCTTTCTGAGTGCTGGCTCCAACCCCAACTCACCTCCCTTGGAGGCTACAGAAGCGACAGCCAGACAGGCCAAGACCAAGGCTGCTCTGTACATGGTCCCCATCCTGGGGCAAGGACTGGTCGGTGGCACCCAGGAGGCGGGTCGTCTCAGGTGGATCTGGACTTGAAGGGCTGGGCTCCCGGGAGCCTGCTTCTCTGGTCGCTGTCACCGCTGCTGTGAAGCTAGGGGCTGGCTCCTTCTCCTTTTATTCGGCTATCTGGGGATCACTCCCTCCCTCCTACTTCCTGCCATGACTCAGTCCCAGCTGCTGCTCCTCTGGCTGGGCAGCTGCTCCTCCCAAACTCACCCTGACGCCGCCTGCAGACTGAGGAGAACTGGGTGAGGAGAGCATTCTTAGGATCCCCAGAGAAGTGGATTCTGAGCCTCGTGGAGGAAGAGGTGCTCAGACCTTCCTTTCCACTTCAGGGCCTCTGCCCACTCGCTGCCTGCTGTGGGGCAGTACAACCTGCTAAACTGTGGCCGGGGAGCCGGGCACTAAGGAACCCAGGGTAGGGGGCAGGGCAGCGACCCCAGGAGCTCCCCTACCAGCGAGAGGCCAGGGCCGATCCCCCTTCTGCTGCCCTGGCACCCCAGGATGAAAGAGACGGGGACAGAGTCAAACTCCCTTTTATCCCTACTCAGGAATCAGAGATGGAGACACATGCCCAGGAGCTTCAAGTTTATTCTTTGTTGTTTCACTCTCCTCACACCCAGACAGCCTGGCTTCCCCCAGATCACATCTGTTCGCAGGAGGGCAAACTCATGCTCCCACACCCGTTCGGAGGGGCCAGGGGGCCTCCAGCTGCTGGCAGCCAGGTGAGGCCCTCCCTCACGAAGGGAGGCTGGCGGCGCCGCAGGTCACTGCATCTGCACCCAGTGGATCAGAACACCTGTTCGGCATCCGGGACCCTGGCGCTCTGGAGCTCCAGCAGCCGCTGCACAGCCTCGGTCATGTTCCGCTCCCCGAGCTGGCGGTTCTCTCGGGTCCGGATGTTCACCGTTCCCTTACTCTGCTCTTTCTGGCCAACCACTGTGGGAAGAGGGGAGGGTTGAGGCTGTCAGGGCGCGTTTAAACATACGGGAGATGCAACAATTCAAGAGGCCTAAATCTTAAGTAGGAAGGGCAAGAGCAGAGGCCAGATTAGGTTCAGGAAAAGGGTATATTTAGCTGTGTCTTGCTTCCAGGGCCCTGATCATCCTGATGGATAAGGAAACCACACACATTGTCCACGTGCCTTATCGCGTCCAGTCAGGAGCCCAGGGGTCGGAGTGCAAGGTCAGCCAGAGAAAGACAAATAGACCAGGAACCAGACCCAGGAACAAACCGTGTGTGGGGGGACATTGGGGGTGTGTGTGTGGCAGGGGTACAAGAAACACATGCAAGCCTGTGGGGTCATGGGTGACTTGCTCTAAGCGCTCATGGGCAGGTGGGAGTGTGAAAGGAGAGAATCAAGTAATCAGGCAAAGAAAGGAGTTTCTGCTCCTTGCCTTCAAGACAGAGCTCTGTGTGGGGAAAGGAGAAAAGGAGCAAGGCGGCCTGATTCTTCTCAAGGCCTTTCTTACCATCCCTTAGGGCTCATTCCAACTAAGTCTAGAATAAACAAAGCTAACAAATTAACCCCTGATTAATCCTTCCTGTCCCTTTCTCTGTGACGCTCCTTTGGTTAATTAACCTAACAGACACCAAGAGCTAGGATGGGGGTCAGAGGAAAACTGTTTTCTTGAAACCATAAAACTCCTAGAAGAAAACATAGGAGGTAATAATATCTTGGACATCAGCCTTAGCAACTTTATTCTGCATATGTCTCCTCAGGCAGGGGAAACAAAAGCAAAAATAAACTACTGGGACCACATCAAACTAAAATGCTTTTGCGCAGCAAAGGAAACTATCAACACAATGAAAAGGCAACTGCAACCTACTGACTTGAAGGCTATATTTGCAAATGATGTATCTGGTAAGGTGTTAATATCAAAAACATACAGGAGCACCTGGGTGGCTCAGTTGGTTGGGCGTCCAACTCTTGATTTCGGGTCAGGTCATGATCTCATGGTTTGTGGGTTTGAACCCCACGACAGGTTCTGTGCTGGCAGTGCAGAGCCTGCTTGGGATTCTTTCTCTCCCTTTCTCTGCCCCTCCCTTGCTTTCTCTCTCAAAATAAAGAAACTTAAAGCAACTCTCTCCCAAATAAAGAACTCCTGCAACTCAAATCTGAAAAACCCCAAATCATCATATTTGAAAATGTGCAGAAGGCCTAAAGGGGCATTTTCCAAAGAAGACATAGATGGCCAACAAGCACATAAAAAGATGCTTACCAACACTCAGCGTCAAGGAAATGCAAATCAAAACCACAATGAGATATCTCTTCACACCAGTAAGTAGTGTTGGCAAGGATGTGGAGAAAAAGGGATGCTCACACACAATTGGTGGGAATGTAAGCTGGTGCAGCCAGCGTAGAAAACAGTATGGAGGTTCCTCAGTAAAGATTAAAAATAGAAAATAATGATCTAGTGATTCCACTGCATGGTATTTACCCTCCCCCCAAAGAAAACACTAATTTAAAAAAATATATGGCCCCTTAGGTTTCCTGCAGCATTATTTACAATAGCCAAGACACGGAAGCAACCCAAGTGTGCCCACTGACAGATATATGGATAAAGCACAGGGTGTACACACACACACACACACACACACACACACACACACACACACACGAATATTACTCAGCCTTAAAAAAGAGGGAGATTTGTGTGTGTGTGTGACAACACGGGTGGATCCAGGAGGTACTATGCTAAGTGAAGTCAGTCAGAGAAAGGCAAATATCATGATTTCACTTTTTCAAAAAGTAATCTCTATACCCAACATGGGGCTTGAACTCATGACCCCAAGTTCAAAAGTCACATGCTTTACCAAATGAGCCAGACAGGCGCCCCATATGATTTCACTTATGTATGAAATCTAAAAAACGAAACAAATGAACACACACACACACACACACACACACATGCACACCCCGGAGAGAAGCAGTCTCATAAATACAGAGAACAAAAAAAGTGGCTGCTGGGGGACAGGCTAGGGGATGGAAGGCATAGGTGAAGGGGTCTAGAGGTACAAACTTCTCACTGTAAGATAAGTAAGTCGTATGGAAAGTACATCCTAGAGAATATAGTCAATAATATTCTAATAACACTGTCTGGTGACAGGTGGTAGCTGCATTTATGGTGATGAGCACTGAGTAACGTATACAAGTGCTGAATCATTATGCTGCACACCTGAAATGAAGACATTGTGTGTCAACTTCAATTAAGACAAAGTTTTAATTTAAAAAAATAAATTAATATTAAAGTTGCTATGTATATAATTAGGAGTGGCAAAATATACAAAAATTATAAGGATAAAACGTAAGTCTAAACAGAAATGCTATCTTTGCATCAAAATTCTCTGAACCTTGGGCAATTTCCCCACAGTGAATGTAGTTCACATGATCTTGGTCTTAAGGGACACTTTAGGAGATGCTTGAAAACATGGGCTCAACAGGTAAAATTCAAACACTTCGGCTGTGTCCACACAAAACCCTAGCCTAACTCCTGAAGGTGCTTACTTTCTAACCTAAGTTGCAATAACCCAAATCTCATCAAGTGCTTTCTCAAGTGTCTGTGACTTTGTACTTTTTTTGTTCTGCTGAGAATATTATTTTGTACTAGGTTAAAAAAGTGCTTTTCTGACACCTGGGTGGCTCAGTCGATTGAGCACCCGACTGGCTCAGGTCATGATTTCACTGTTTGTGAGTTCAAGCCCCGCTTCGGGCTCTCTGCTGTCAACGCAGAGCCTGCTTCGGATCCTGTGTCTGCCTCACTCTACTCCTCCAGCCTCTCTGTCTCTCAAAAAGAAATAAACATTAAAAAAAACATTTTTTTTTAAAGTGCTTTTCATGCCTGTGATATGATCTTCTATGATTTGCACAAATTCAAAGAATAAATTAGTGGTAGAATAAAAAGAAGAAACGGGGCACCTGGGTGGCTCATCAGTTAAGTGTCTGACTTCAGCTCAGGTCACAATCTCGTGGACTGTGAGTTCGAGCCTCATGTCAGGCTCTGTGCTGACAGCTCAGAGCCTGGAGCCTGTTTCAGATTCTGTGTCTCTCTCTCTCTGCCCCTCCCCTGCTCATGCTCTATCTCTCCTTCAAAAATAAATAAACATCAAAAATTTTTTTATTTAAAAAAAAAAAGAAGAAGAAAAGGAAAATTCTTCTGAGGGTGAGAACCGGTTGTCAGGGGTGAAGGAACCTAGGGCCCAAAGAGCTCAGGTGCCCCGGCTCCCAGCTCCTGTCTAGCTCAGGCAATGAGTCCCGATGAATCCACATATGATAGGAAAGAACAGTGCAGAAGGCCGGCGGCAGAGCACAGGGCTCGGAGGCCTGTGTGCTGGTCACTCACCGAACTGAAAATTGTAGTGGGCGAGCTGAGCACGGCGGACTCTCCGGCTGAGTGTCAGTCCCGAGTCGGCGTCCAGGTCGCACACCAGCCCTGCAGCCTGCAGCCTCTCCTGGACCTGGGGCATAGGTTTGTGACAGAAGCGCAGGCTCAGGGGCTAGAACGGCCTGATGCCAATCTTCCCCGCGCCGTCCTCATCTTCCGTCCTCTGTCTCAGGGCTCTCTGGTTCCAGGGGACAGTCCCTCTGCGTTCCTCCCTGCACCGAGGCCCCTCCCCAGTTTCTGGCATGACTGTCCACCTCCTACCAGCACCGGCTCTACCCAATCAGCTACCTGACTCTGGCACCACCTCTGTCCTTACTTCTCTTTAGGAAGGACACCTGCAGCCACCAGTTATCTAAGCCCCGCTGTACCCCGTGCTGTGTGGTCAGCATTTAACATCTGTTAATTTGTTTGATTTTCACACAGAAGGCAAGGAACTAGCATCATTTCTCAGACTTGGAACTTCCAGCCAATATGGAAGCATCCACTCGAGCCCGGTCTTGTGGCTCCAAGGGCCAGTCCCCTTCGGCCACGCGGTGTGGCCTTTCCCCACCCTGTGCTCAGCCCCAGACCTGCTGCCGACCCGCGTCAGTGCCTGTGCACACACCCCGGTTTCTCCTCACCTCCCGGGCGTAGTCCTCGTGCTCAGTGCCCACAGGGATGACCACCACCTGGAATGGCGACAGCCACAGTGGCCTGGTTGAGAGAGGGGAGAGGAAGGCAAACTCTTTACTCCGGATCCAACTATAGCTACGCTGTGGAGAGCAGGTCCGGAGGAAGGGGGAGAGTGAGCCTAAGGGCCCAGGGTCTGGGGTGTGTGCCGGGGTCTGAGGACCAGAGCAGCAACCTGCGACCCGAGCTCTCACCATTTTCCCCCGCAGCTTTCCGCCAGTACGCCCAGCATCCTTTCCACAGAACCTAGCACCGCTCGGTGAATGAGGACGGGGCGCTCCGGGGACCCCGCCGGCCTTGGAGGGAAGAAGGGAGACAGTCGGAACAGAGGAGGCATCACAAAACATGCAACTGAAACTGCTGGTTTTCAAGAACGACCCCGCTCCAGCAAAGGTGCAGAGGATCTGGGTTTCGTTGCAGGGACAAAGCGAGAAGGAGATGTTGCTCTCCACCTAATCCAGCAGTGGCCAGGGAAAGAAGGGATGGGATGCGGTTCTATACCCCTTGTACTGGAGGTCAAATCTCAGGGGCAGCTGGAAGTCCAGTTGGATTGTCCCGCACTGATGGGGCCGCCCCAGGGCATCGTGGAGGTGCACGTCAATCTGGAAGGGAGAGGCGGAGGGCGTGAGAGCGACCGGACACGGGCTCCTCTACTGCCCTCGCTGCCCGCCTCCCACTACCTGCGTGCCGGGCTGTCAGAGGCTCACCACCCAGCTCTGTCGCACTCTCCCCTCCCTCACTAGGTGCCCGGCACTGGCTTTTTCCACTCCATAATGGAATTATGACCTTCGGGGACATTAACACCGACACGAATGCCGCACCCATGCCCGCCTCTGAATTCCTTGAACTTGCCATCTCCAGGCTTTTCAACCGTCCGCACCCTCCGGATCCAGCCTGCATCTTGTCACCCAGCAAGGTGACCTCTCTGGAACAGCCCACCACACACCCTGCTCTGATTACTGTCTTTCGGTTTTCTGGCTCTGACAATTATTCCTATGAATGGCTCTGTAATTTCCACGTTCTTTTTCGTTCCCACTCACAGGTCCCACCCCCCTTTCTTCCCCCACACGGCTGGCAGCTCTCTCCCAGGTTCCCATCTGTCACTGTTCTCCTGTCGCATCCCCAGGGCACGACCTCAGCCTGGAGGCACTCCGTCCCACCCCTGCCCAGCACATCTCACACCCAGCGCACACAGGGGCCTGATGCCACTGTGCAAACCCTGCTCTGAACCTCAGGTGGGCCCTGGCTGCTGGGCCGATTGGCCCGCGTCCGTTTGGTGTCCTGTTCTCCTCGAGGCTTTCCAAGCTCTCTTCTGTCCCCTCCCATCTTCGCTGCCCTCACACCCCCACTAACTGGCTCCCTCCCTTGCTCCCAGCTCAGCTAATGGTCCCAGCTCACATTCTGCGGGGGAAATCAGATAATGGTATCAGGAGATGAAAAGAGTCCTAACTTCCTGTCACCTCACCTACAGACTTCCTTGCAGGTGCTTCCGGCCTTTCTCCCACCTCCAGGACAATGGCAGAGGCAGTCCTGTGGGCCCTCAACCCCAGCCCCCGAGCCTCCCCCAGAACTTCCCTCTACTGAAACCCCTTCTACAACTTCAACTTCTCCCAGACTCAAACATGCTCTCTCATCAGAGCACTTCAACAGTCTTGAATTTCTCCCTTCATCAGAATTTCTTTGGACTACCCAGGCCCCCCTTGCTACTCTCCTTTGCTTTTTTAAGAGCCGAAAATTCTCAAAAGAGTTATGTTTATTTATTTACCTCTGTCCCCCACCCCAACCTCCGCTCTACCCAAAATGGTCCCTCAATGTCGAACAGCCTTTTCACAGAACCCAACAGACACTTCCAGCCCTTTTTTCCCCGGACTTCTTTCACTTCTTCCAGCTTGCCCTCAGAGTTTTTACCCTGCCTCCGCCCTCTGGCTGAACTGTTCCCGCCTGGAATCTCTCATTCCATGTCCAACAGTGACCTTTCAGGTGACAAACAGAATCCTGTAGGGGCGCCTGGGCGGCTCAGGTGTCAAGCATCTGACTTCAGCTCAGGTCATGATCTCGCAGTTCATGAGTTTGAGCCCGGAGTCATGGGAGCAAGAGCCCTTCTTCAGGGAAAACATGAGCCCCGGGTGAGCCCTGCTTCTCTCTCTCTGTCCCTTGCTCATTTGCACCCTCTCTCTTTCTCAAAAAAGAAAGAAAGAAAGAAAGAAAGAGAACCCTGCAGGAAGCCTTTCCTGACCCTGCTGAACGACATGCCCCCTTGGTGCCCAGGAGCATGAGGCAGCAGCCCTGGAAGGGCTCCGCGCCTCCCACACCCCTCACAGGGTCCTAAGTTCCACGGGGCCTAAGTTCCAGAGACGTACTGCTCTTCTTTATATCCTGTACGAGTTAAAAAACATTCCTTTGTGTCTATTAAATACCTAATAAAACAAAATAAAGAAATGAATAAATAAAAGTCTTGGCAGGGTCCCCAACTCACCTTTGGCCCATAGAAGGCACCATCTCCAGGGTTGAGGTCCCAGGGTTCTCCGAACTCTTCCAGAGCCCGTTGAAGGACCTTCAGAGGGAATGAGATGAGAAAGGAATACATCACTTTAGATTCATAAGTGATAGATCACTCCAGTCGCCAACAGATTACCTGCCTAGGAGATGCTTCTGTTGAGGACCCGATTCCCATCCCCCTCCTCTTCCACCAAGACCGTGGTTTATCTGCCTCTTCACCTGCTCAGCCCGGTCCCAAAGGCAAGGCTCTCCCAGGAAGCCAGATGGCCGGGTGGACAGTGCTAGGCGGAAGGAGAAGCCAAGGACGGTGTAGACAGAGTGAAGGAAATCAAGACAGCCTCGTATCTCTGTTTCAAGCTGGGGACCGAAAACCAGGGTGGTGAGTTGTGTGCTACCCAGGGTTGTGGAGCGCTGTGCGCTGTGGGGGAAACACCAGGCAAAACCACCGGGGCAAGCTGGGCTGGCCCACAGCCGGGCTGTTGTGTGTGAGGAGGAGGCCTGGGGCCAGGGACGCTGGCAGTTCACACAGAGGATGGGAGGTGGCCCAGGAGTGCTCTGCCGGGCGCCAGGGAAGGGCCACCTGATCTGGGGCACAGAAGATGTGCGCGTCGTCCTGCCGGAAGCACCGCAGCCGGGTCAGCCCCCCCAGGCTGCCAGAGGCCTCGGCCCGGTGCAGGGCCCCGAAGTCCGCCAGTCGCAGGGGCAGCTCTCGCCAGGATCTGGGCCGGTGAGCGAACATCAGGCTGAGGTTGGGATGAGGGAGGGTCAGGGCCTCAGGGCAAAGAGTCCCCCGGCCCGCTCCTCCGCCTGACCTGAGTGCTGACTTCCTCTGCGCCATCAGCACCCTATCTCCTCAGCCCTGGCCTGCCTGCCCACCAAGTCCTGCCCATCCCACTGGGCACTGCCAGAGCACTTCCCGACTCAGAGTGCATTTCTCGGAAAAGCAGTAGCAGGCCTCAGTTACTGTGCCCCTGGTCTGTGACGGGCACGGAGGTGAAAGCAAACTTTGGACAGCAGCCCCAAATCCCCGATGTCACACACGGAGACCAAGGCTTAGAGAGGCACCACCAAATTCCCAAGGTTAGCCGGGGGCAGATTCAAGACCCGAATCAGGCGTCCAGGTGCTCTGGCAAGGTGCTAGTGCTTCGTGTTCAGCAAGCTGGCTGCCCACCCCCAGCCCCGGCAGGACCCAGGCCTCGCGGCCCCAGCTCACCAGTGCGCAGGGCAGTTCATGGGCTTCAGGGCGAGCATGTCTGCAGGGCTGGTGGCGTGGTCACTCGGGGAGGGGGTGAGCCTGTCTGAGTCCGGGGGCTGCAGGGCAAACATGTCCTCCTGATAATGCTCCCAGTGCCCTGACAGCTCCCAGAGTTTCGTAGAGAACAGTGTGGGGGTTTTCACTTCTGAGAAGCCTCGGCGGGTGTACTCAGCCTGGAGAGGAGGGTGCAGACGTGGAAGGTCAGGGTGACTGGGGGAGAGGACACTGGTGGCAGGTGTGTGACTCTCCGGGGACCGGAGGTCACACAAAGCTCAGCCACAACCTGTTAAGTACCATGCTCCCTGTGGACCTGTAGACTCCTCTGTGGACCACACATTCCCAGGACCTTGTTAAAGGTCAGCAGCACCTTATACTCATGCTTCTAACCCCGCTCTTTTAACACCTGGCTTCTTCTGGGCCCTGATCTCCTCCCTGGTCTTCCTTCCTTTGGAAGTGAGTCCCCCTTACCCTGATGAAGGCCACCAGCGCATTATACACCCTTGTCCCTCGAGGCAGGAAGAAGCAGCTCCCAGGGCTCAGCTCGTGGAAGAAGAAAAGCTCCTGTGCCTGGGTCAGGAACGGCAATGTCACTTGGAGGGAGAAGCAAGGACTTTGGGACCCAGAAGAAATCACAGATGGAGCTGCTCAGTCTCCTGGATTCGGACCTGCTCCCAGGTCCAGAGTCAGGTTCCTTGAACGCCCCTTCCTTCTCCGGGCTCTGTACCTTCCCAATGCGCCGGTGATCCCGTAACTCCGCCTCCTCCCTCCACTCTTCCCAGGCCCTCAGCTCCTCCATCGTGGGGAAGGAGATGCCTGACACTCGCTGCACTGGCTCTGGGGTGCCCGAAGACCTCCACAGGGACGACGAGTTCTATGGGAAAACAGAGGCAGTCAAAGGACGGGTGGGGGACCACAGGCAGCCAAGCTCTCCTTCGCCGGTGCTCACCCGACATGGAGCACACACCCCACAAGCGTCCTGTCTCAGTGCTCCCTCCGTTTTCCACGGCCTCCACCAGCCCGATTCCACTGGCCCCTCGGAAACCTGCTGCATTCACAGCCTTACAGACGCCGCACTCGTAATTCCCACTCCTGTCCTGCCACAGCTGAACCGCATCTTGCCACCTCTTTTCCTCCCCATTCTCCCCCCAGCACCTCATCCCTGGACTCAGAGCCCCCTGCTTGCACATCTAATCAATGACTATTGACAGGAGGAAACTTAGGCTCTGGTCAAATGTCAGCTGTTGTTGTTGTTCTCTACCCACCCCCTTGTCACTCTCCCACATGACGCCCTATTTCTGGCCACATGAAATTGAAATGCCTCTACTTGTTCTTTCCTCAAACAATTTAACAAGAAACAGCCCACGTTTTATAGCACTTTAAACTTTTCCTCAAACACCGTCTCCTGTGTTAGCGGATTTTGTGATATGGATTTATTGGCAGGAAAGGAATTAACAACAGTCTTATTTTACAGACGGGGAAGGTGGGTCAGGAGGTTTCCCCAAGGCCACGAACTTCCCCAGTGGCAGAGCTAGGACTAAGCACAGATGGGGGGTTTCCAGTCCAGGGCTTCTGGCTGCACAGACCCGCCTCTCCCCTCGCTCACTGCTCCCATCCCGCCTAATAAATAACTCACCTGGCCCAGGAACACGATTTGCATAAACGGCATGCCCTTGACTTAGAGTAGTCTCCCTGACCCTGTCCAGTGGTGGTCTACACACCCTCTCCATGCAGTCTCCCGTGTGACCCCTTTTCACATGCTCCCTCTCCATCTCCCTAGCACCGAGGCCCGACTTCGGATTGTGAATTGGTTTCTGAGCCCTGGCAGGTGCCCAGTGGCTGTCATCACACTAGGCATTCATGGGAGGCAGGAACTAAAACGTCTTTCTCCTACTGGCTTCCTCCCTTAGCTATCAGAGGAGAGAAGGGGCTGAGAGAGACCATCTCCCACCATCTTCCTACTCCCCGGCTCGTCCCAGTGAAAACAGGAGTCTTAACCTGACCCTGGCTCACGACTGACCGTCAGCAGCTTCAGTCCTCCAATCTGTCCAGTGTGCCGAAGGTGGGGGCCCCGGCAAAGGTCCACCAGCATCCCACACCTGGGAGAGAGAAGGGAGCACTTAGCGGCGTCCAAATTCTTTAGCTTCTGGAAGTTCTCTCCTGGACTCTACGAGACTGAAAACAATGTGAGAATGGTTCTGCAGAGAGCAAGAGCCAAGAAGTTATCTTCTCTTTCCTGTTCTTTTTCTGCAACAACAAATTACCTTCTACCTTCCTTCCCTCATCCCATTTCTGGTCTTCTTTGGTGCATCCCCACCTCCCGGCTCCCTCCATTCTGACAGCTCTCACCCATATACTGTCGCTGTTGGACCTGTCACTTTCTCCTCAATCAGGCGAAGCTTAAAGGGGTTATCCTGGAAGGCGAGAAGAGTGAGGATAAGGCTTTATTCCCATAAAGATGTCCTGGGACAGGGGCGCCGGGGCAGCTCCGTCGGTTGAGCATCCGACTTCGGCTCAGGTCATGACCTCCCGGTTCGCGAGTTCGAGCCCCGCATCGGGCTCTGTGCTGACAGCTCCGAGCCTGGAGCCTGCTTTGGACGCTGTGTCTCCCTCTCTCTCTGCCCTCGCCCTCTCTCTGCTTGTGTGCTCTCTCTCAAAAATAAACAAATGTTAAAAGAAATTAAAAAAAAAAAAAAAAGAAATAAAGAAAAGAAAGATGTCCTGGGAGGGAATCACCCCTTCCCTCATGCTTCTGGGCCTTCCCACTAAATGTGTGCACCCCTCCCCACCTTGAAGAGCTGGCGAAGCTGATCCTGGGAAGCCTCTAGCCTCCGGAAGGGCTGAGCAGCAGCTGCAAGTTCCTGGCAAATCCTCTCCAAAGCAGGCAGCTCTGAGCTCCGGACTGTCCTGAAAAGGTGGGAAATGGTTGGCTCTCATCCTTTAAGAAGCAGCACCTGGGTGCCACAGATGTCAGCTAGGGGGTGAGATCCTGCCCTCCAGAGACATCTAGAATTATTGGTGGACACAGACAAACTGACAGAAAACATAAATAGGAAATCTAAATTTATAGCAGGAGCAAGAACTCTATATATGAAATTAGAAGTTGGGTGCAGACAATATGGACAGACAAAATTAAGGCAACAGTAATGAAGGATGTAGTAAAAGTTAAGGATTCATAAAGACTAGAGAGATTTCAATCAGAATCAGACAAAACAAAAAGCATGGACTAGGGGAGAAGGGGCCACAGCTGAGGCTTGGAGAACAAGCCCAACGCCCCAGACGAGGGTGCAGAAAGCACCCTGGTGAAACGGGGTATAAGACGCAGTATAAAATGAGTTAGGTTTGAGGAGACAGTGTATGGCACAGTGACTAGAGTGGGTAATTCTATACACTAGGAGTAAGATTTCCTAAGAGAAAACCGTAAGCAATAACACAAGTGAGATGACAAATGTGTTAATTAACTCAACAGTGGAAATCCTTTCACAAAGTATTCAAACACCAAATTACCACTTTGTTCACTTTATTTTTTTATTTTTGAAAGTTTCTGGGGTGTCTGGGTGGCTCAGTCGGTTGAGTGTCCAACTTCGGCTCAGGTCATGATCTCATGGTTCATGGGTTCGAGCCCCATGTCAGGCTCTGTACTCACAGCTCAGAGCCTGGAGTCTGCTTCGGATTCTGTATCTCCCTCTCTCTCTGACCCTCCCCTGCTCATGCTGCCTCTCTCTCACTCAGAAATAAATAAAACATTAAAAAAAACGTTTATTTAAGGGGCACCTGGGTGGCTCAGTAGGTTATGCATCTGACTTTGGCTCAGGTCATGTCACATTTGTGGGTTCAAGCTCTGCATCAGGCTCTGTGCTGACATGTCAGAGCCTGGAGCCTGTTTCGGATTCTGTGTCTCTGTCTCTGCCCCTCCTCTGCTCATGCTTTCTCTTTCTCTCTCGAAAATAAACATTTAAAGAAAAGTTTATTGACTTAAGTAATTCTCTACATCCAATATGGGGCTTGAACTCACGACCCTGAGATGAAGAGTTGCATGGTCTTTTGACGGAGCCAGCCAGGCGCCCCTCACGTTATACATGACTTTGTCAATTAAACTCTAAAAAGCTGACAAACGAAATAAAATGTGGTGAAATATCTAAAAATATTCCTTGCACGACTCACCGCTCCTTTCCCAGGAAGAAATCGTGGTAGAAGCCACATTCTGTACTGGGACCTCGGCAGAGGACAGCGCCGAGGAGCTGCTCAGCCGCTGCGCCCAGGACGTGGGTGCTGGAGTGCCAGAACACCTGGGTTCACAAGACAGGAGAGTTTAGGGGAGCCTGGGGGATTCAGTCAGTAAAGTGTCAGACTTTAGCTCAGGTTATGATCTCATGGTTGGTGAGATCGAGCCCCACGTGGGCTCTGTGCTGATAGCTCAGAGCCTGGATCCTGCTTCAGATTCTTTGTGTCCCTCTCTCTCTGCCCCTCCCCCACTGATGCTGTCTCTCTCTCTCGTAAATAAAAACTTAAGGAAAAAAAAAGGAGTTCATAACCACCTCCTTTATTTTTTAGTTAATTTATTTTGAGAGAGAGTGTGTGCATGTGCTAGTGGGAAAGAGCAGAGAGAGACAGAGACATAGAATCCCAAGCAGGCTCCACACTGTCAGCACAGAACCGGACACAAGGGTTAATCTCACAAACCGGGAGATCGTGACATGAACTGAAACCAAGGTTAGATGTTCCACCCACAGAGCCACCCAGGTGCCCCTCTGGTCATCATTGCAGATGAAGATGACAAAACTCCATTTTTCTGGATCCTAATAGATGAGGTCTGTATTACGAAAGCTGACATGCAGAAGATGAAGTGGGGAGGAGGCCAGCTGCGTGCTCAGTTGCGGAAGCCAAGTTAGAATAAAAACATATATGCTACAGATGACTTACCATGTAGGTCTCTAACTCCCATCAAAAATTTTTAGCTTATCCAGGGTTAGTCAATACAAGCCATCTGTGGTAGGTCTCCCTCCCAATTGCAAAGGGAGAAACTGAGGCAAAAGAGATACTAGAAATATGCCCTCTTAAATATCCCGTAGCTCAGTCATCCGCGTATGCCTGAAAAGGAAGAAACTTACTGCCTTGCCCTCTGCAGAACTGAATGTCAGAAATCTGAGGTCAGAATCTGTCTCCAAAGGCCGCTCCAAATCATAAAGTTCTCCATTCACCTGAGCAGCCACTGCAGTATCTGCCAGTGTTGAACTTGGGGATTGGGAGTGAAGCAAGCGAGGACAAAGAAAAAGACATGGTTACAATCCACAGGGAAAGAGTAGGACTAATCTCTCAAGTCTCAACTTGGAAACAGGAAAAAGTGTCACCAGAACAATAAAACCTATCATGCTTTGGATATGAATGGCTAATACACAAAAGGTAGAGGCTCTGAAACTAATCCGGATAAAAATGAATCCTCAGGAAAAGGCGATCTTGATAGAGACGGAATAGCGAACAGACATAATTTTCATTCTCTGCTCAAGTCCAGCGAAATACTCGAGGGAGAAGGCTAGTCTGGGTGTAAAACGGGCCTGGTACCTGATCTGCTGGGCTAGGTGGTAAGGGGTTGTGCTCCATGCCACAGCGTCCACTGTCTGGCCTCCAGGAAGTGACACCTTAATAGTTCGGTGCTCCTTCTGTGTCAGGCTTGCTAACCTCTTTACTTGAGCCGTCCATAGCTCCTCAAAAAGGCCTAGACGCTCCGCCAACCACTGTGAAGGGGCTGGCACAGCTGCCTGGAGAGAGAGATGTTAGGAGGTAAACGGGTTCCATCGTCCCTTCCTGGCATTGAAGCTGGCAGGTGGTGTGGATACTTGGTCCTAAAGCCTAGCCCTTAAGAGGCCTGGGCGATACGGGGCCCTAGACTGGGAGCCCCACCGTCTCCTGGCTGTTGTCTCAGGGCAAAAGATGGCTGTCACTGACAGACAGCTTAGGGTGGCCGGGTCCAGGGACTCAAGGCAGGGGAAGGTGGGGGCGTCAGGCTAGCCTGGGAACCTACACCTCGGGCCTGATCGGGCCCGACGCGGTTCGTAACGTTTGGGTGGGTACCTCACGCACCGTGTGCAGCCCGCAGGTTTGTAGGCCCGAAAGCCAGAGCCGCCGCCACCTCTGACACAGCCCCATGCTCCTTCAAACCCCGGCCTGCATCCTTAAATTACCCTCGATTCTCCTCCGCCGGATTTCCCATAGGCTTCCGGCGCCATAACGCCCGTGCCGATTGGCCTGCACGGCTGCCACTCCGGCCGGGGACCGCCCCCAGGAACTCCACGGCAGCCCGCCCCTCTCCGCGAGAGCGGCCGTGGGGGTGGTTCCGGGGCCCGGAAGACCTAAGCTGTTACACACGCTCGCGGCCCCGAAACCGGAACGGGTTCAGCCTGTAGAGGCAAGAGCATACTCTGCAGTGCTGAGGATAGGGGAGTGAAAACTCTTGAGAAATGAAAGGGGGAGAAAAACGGAGGGGAAAGGGTAGTCATTTCCTTTTAACCTTCGCTTTTCTTTTACATCGTCTTTACTAGCAGGTAGAAAATAGGAACCAAGGGTTAAATTCTGGATTTGCCATTCACAATGTCATTTTAGATAGATTATTTAATTTCTTCTAAACTTCGATTTTCTCATATATAAGATAATAATAGAGGTGCCTGGCTAGCTCAGTCAGTGGAGCGTGAGACTCTTGATCTTGGGTTTGTGAGTTTGAGCCCCACTTTGGGTGTAGAGATTACTTACAAATAAAAAACTAGGGACGCCTGGATCGCTCAGTCCGTTAGGCGTCTAACTCTTGATTTCTGCTGAGGTCATGATCTGTTCGTGGGCTGGAGCGTTGCTAGCGCTCTGCACTGATGGCATGGAGCCTGCTTGGGATTCTCTGTCTCCCTCCCTCTCTCTCTCTGCCCCTCCCTGGCTTGCACTCTGCCCCCCGGCCAAAATAAACATTAAAAAAATTTTTTTTTTAATCTTTTAAAAAATACAATGGGAGTAATAGTAGTAACACTCCCAGTTGCTGAGATTAGTTGATGGGTTACAATAGCGACAAGCTGTTAGGGAAAAAAAAGTTGAATAGCTGTTAGAAAAAAAAAAATTGAATAGCTTTGGGGCGGACCAACGACTCTACAGAGGCCACTTCTTGGAACCTCTTCATGGTCCTAGTGCTTAAGAGGGACCTTAGCGACCTCTTAGTTTTACAGATGAAAGAATATAAGGTCAGAGAAAATAAGTGACTTAAGGTCAAACAGTAAGTGCAGCTGCTACATTTTGAATCCAAGTTTTACACTCTTCTACCACACCATGCTTTCTCTGACAATAGGATTTACTTCCAATATACTCCCCCATCACTTCAGAAAAAGGAACCTGACCCTAGAATTTTAGCTTTCTGTTTCCTACACAAGACCTTGCCTCTCATTCCCATCCTAGCTCTCCACTTCCTTTAATCTCTTCTCTTTCCACTCCCTGCAGTATCTGGTATCTAGGACAGAGGACTAGGTATATTTGATTTACTTTCCACAGGAAAAATTGAAATATGGTCACATTTGTGGTAATGAGGGGAAATGGACTTGGGAGCAGCTGTAAGGTTCCCAGTAACTACCCTTAGGCCCCTCACCTGGGGGTAGGGATGATTAGATGGTTCTCAAGTTTCCAATGGTGATGGAATCAAGGGTTGTGGAGGAAGAGCTGTCAGAGAAAGCTGTTTAATCTAGGTTTCCAGAGGCCAAAGGTTCTTTCTGGGGAAGGCAGCAGTTGATGAGTCCCAGGCATCACTCTGGATCTCGGCTCCCTCTCCTGGTATGTTAGACACCCTGGAATACAAAAAGAAATAAGACTGTGGAACAGGGAAATTACTTGTTTGGGAGGGGTGGTGTGAAGGGCTAGGAAAAGGGGAAGAGGAATTAAAAATGGC
Source organism: Proteles cristata cristata (assembly GCA_017311185.1). NCBI lineage: Eukaryota > Metazoa > Chordata > Mammalia > Carnivora > Hyaenidae > Proteles > Proteles cristata. Next base: position 1,393,100 of record JAESUZ010002594.1, read on the forward strand.
ATTCAGAACTTTTCCCATGACTTTGCACCAAAAGGGGTGGGTATGTTATATTGCAGGTAACAAAATGGTAGGTGCTCAATAATTATTGAAGAATGTATCAATCACTGCATTGACTTAAAACTCCAAAGGATACATTTACTGACACATACATTCTTTGATCATTGTACCTTGTCCTCTTTCGTTAGGTAGTAGAGGGATGGTGGAATAAGTAGGCTAACGCCGTTAACAGCTTCCTGCACTCATCCCTCAAACATGTGTCTGCTGCATGCAATGCAGTGAACTGAGGGCTCATGGGCTACCCATCAATCAACGACTACATCATCACCTAATGTAACTTGTGTTGCAGTGGAGGAAGGAAGGAATGTCAGGAATGATTTCATTCTTCTTGTAGCAAACAAGCCAGCCAGCAAGCAAGGAAGAGCAAGGTAGTTAAGACCAATGCATTAATTACTTTTTTTTTTTTTCCAATTTCTGATTTGTGACTACCATGTCTCAGCCTCAGGGAATTTTAACCCATTAGTCTGCCTGGGAAACATCAGTCCCTAAAACTGCTCTTACCTGCCACCCAGAATATCACCAAACACCTACAATGTACCAAGTGCAATGCCTTCACTATCATTTAATTCCAAGAACTCTGATAAGCAATAGCTCTTTTTATGTTCTCTTTACAACACAGAAAACCCTCAGAGATGTCAAGGCTCAGTCAATCTGAATCCAAAGTTTATTATGCCATGCCAGGCCACCTTTCAGCAACCAGAAGAGTCCTAATGCATTATGTTTGGTAGCAGAGCTCCCTTTTTCTCTCCAGGGTACATCACTTGGAGGGCCAAAGAAGCCTTTAATATAGAGTGGAGAGAAGGGTCCAATAAAAAGCCAAGAAAAGAACTGTCTTACCAGATTTTCTCTAATCAAAGGTAAGGTAAAAGAAGTGTTTAGGAAGTAATGCCAGCAGATTTCACATAAGTGCAGGGATAAGGCGATCCTCAGTAAAGTGTATCCTAGACCATTAATCACATTTTGGGAAAGTCTCAGCTCTACTCCACTTTTAGAATAAACACCACAGGTTAGCTAAAGCTTTTGTTGAAGAGGTATTGTATTTATAATCCTAAACTATATGTAAGAATGCTCTCCATTGAAGGTAAAGTACATTTCCACTTGTCATCAGGAACAACACATATCTTAGCTCTTCACAAAATTTCCCTGTATCCAAGAAGTAGAAAAGATAGTGGAGGTAAAAAAAGAAAACTTTAAGGGGGTAAAATATATAAAGCTTTATGTCATTGTCACCAAATGCTTTCAAGGCCCAGAGAACTAGCCAAGTGGCTAAAAGTACAGCAGTAGGTGGTGTGGGGAGGTTAGATTTAAAAAAAAAAAAAATCCTTAGTGATGAAGATGCAGGATGGGGCCAAACTTTTTCTTTAACTTTGCTTTAAGATGCCAGAAAAAAAGGAGATAAAGTCAAGCCACATCTGCTGATAAAGAGGGGGAAACTTCCTACCAGGGCATGGGGAGGAGTTGAATGGTTTTTGAAAATAAAGCCTTCACTCACCTAGAATCTTTACTAGGATTTCCCTTCCCCGAGACAACTCTTGAGTCTGTAAAAGAGAAACAAAGACAGAGCCACCTCCAAGCCCCCTCCCCCCTTTAAATGGCCCTGATTTGTCAGGTAAGGTTAAAGGGAAAATATAGCAAAGAGTCTCCCAAACACAGGAGCCAGTGCAGGGATGTGTCAGCTTAGGTTGATGTTGAAGTAAACAAAGGCAAGAGCAGAGTACTCTGAGGGAAGGTCCTAGGTACATCTCTAGAAAGGCATGTACAGCTAAGCCCACTGCCCAATAATCAAGATTTCAAATTAATCCTTTACTAATCTCTACTGCCCTTGGCGATGAGTGGGTATTTAGAACACAGGATCTTAAGTGTTGTTTTATGTAAGTGTAAAGGATTTCTAGCCAGGGAAGGAAGAAACAAGGAACTGGATCCTGCCCATCTCTCTTCTATCCATTCCAACTGAAATACCGCAGGGAAAATGTACAAAGCTTCAAGTTCTCTTGTCTCCTCTTTCCCACAAATTATGCGGCAAAGGGCTTAGGTAATTTGCAAAACTAAAGGAGACATAAAATGGGAATGAAGAAGGAAGTAAAATTGCTATGAATCCAACAGATCCAGGGTAGACTGGTTTAGCCAGCACTTTTGAGTCAAACAAAATCCTGCGGCCTGTATTTGTTTTTTTTGTTGGCACTGCTCACTAGACCCTCCACCCAGGTCTGTGTTTTCAACTTTTGACTCTAGCTACAGTGAGAACAAAAGGAAAGGGCAGAAGACAAATAATGGTACCATAACTGCAGTATCAATTCCGAAATAGATCGGTCTTGTGCCCTTCTCCTCAGACCCGCTACCTAAGCATCAAATGTTTCTTCTCTTCCCCCACCAGTGAGAAACCATTTGGTATCTAGTTTTACATTGCACTTGCTTCTTTCCTTCAAAGCATGTGTGCGTCTTCTTACTTCTGTGGTGGGGGTTGGGGGGAGGGAGAGGGAGAACAGGATGTTTACTTAAGAGCTATCTCACTTGCGGTGAGCCTCTTGCAGCTTTGTCTATGCAGCCTCAATGAGTTATTACTCCGCAATTGTGAACAGCAGCTGACTGGACTTGCCCATACAGTTACTCATAAACAAGTATGAGAAACGCCCCAATACTCTAAAACCCATTTGGATGATGTTTGTTATTGCCTACATACGTGAGCGGGTAACTCATCCCTCTTCTGCAGACTGGCTTAAATAAAGCAATTTAGGGGTTTGAAGTTGTGCATTTTCAACATGCCCAGAAAGGCAAATGTGAAGTCTAAAAGCTGTTGATTCCTTGGGGGAGGAGAAAGAAATCAATTGGGCAAGTCAAGGTGCCAAGAGGGGAACAAGGAAAAGGTGAGCCAGATTCTAGAAGCAGCCAATGCAACTGTATAGGTCAGCTACACCTACTGGGTGTATTCCTAGGCTATTTCTGAAGTGTCCAGAGACAGGTGTGTAGCTTTGCGTAATGAAGGTTGCTATTTAGAGCCTTCTACCCTGCCAGTGACCCGGGTGGGGTCCAGATGTGGTGGATCTCTCTTCACCCCTTAAAGCCAACATTCCATTCATTAAGCTTCAGTGGGGTATGAAAAAGGGATGGGCCAAGAGAGGGTTAAGTGTGGCTTACGTATGACAGACTGCCAATGCGCAGCAAGAAGGGCCGATGTGGGAAAAGAATGGACCAGAAGGATCCCTACCACCACTGCCCCAACTCTAGGCTTGCTTTAAAAATACGTCTTCACTCACAACTGTACAACTTTTTGAACACATACACAGTTATCCATACAGTATATCCCACTTCATTACCAACCACTCCCTGAACATCCCCACCCCTCATCCCTTTGCAAAACTGAATTGCACAGAGGATCAAACAGAAAACCCACAAAGCCATGAGATCAGAGGCTCAGACTGCCTTCAGTAACACTGAGTGCCGGAAGTCAATGGGAGCACTTGGATTAAGATCAGTGTGAGAGGGGGAAAGTCAACCACACAACAAAGGAAACCATACTTTATTAAACTGGAGAACAAAAACATAATATTGGGGACAATGAGATTTAAAAAAAAAGAATGGCTAGAAGACAGGCAAGTGCAAGTGGTCACAAGGAAGGGACAAGACGGGTGGGCTGTGGTATCTGGGCACCTCAAATGTGCAGACGCACACCCCGTCCCCTCGAGCCCCCTTGCACTTCTACCAAAAGCCAATACAATCAGATCTTCAGAGATGTGTCCTGGCCTTCTTCCTGCAGCCCGTAGCCGGCTTCACCTTCAGCCCTGGACAGTCATGTAGGGTCTTTGCTGGAGAAAACAGATTTTCCAACCATAGGGCTGCTCCACAAAGCAGCAGTTTCAGCTCCTGAAGAAGTTTTCTCTCCTAGTTGTGCTCACCGCAGAAGCCAGGAGCCCTTGGTCAAAGCCCGAAATCTCAAAGAAAAATGTCAAACCTTCAGAACTAGTTATTTTATTAAATGATATTAATACACATTTCAAAAGGATTTCATTGTTGTTGCCTCTAAAGCATGTACTTTTGTTTTCCACACTGAACACGTGAGAGTATCATTCAACATATCTAATTTAATCTTAACAGGCACCCCCGCTCATTTGAAAAAGGGGAGGGAGGAAAAAAAAAAGGGGGGGGGAAGCAGTATCTTACAGCGGCTTCAAAACAATTAACAGCTGAAGCTTAATTCTGCATGACCCGGTAACTTCAGGATTGATGGTGAATATTCTGCAATTAGGAAGTTTAGCATATTCACATTATCCAGATAGGTTAGCTGTACCGTATGTATCACAAACATTGTATTCCTGGGATCGTAAAGGATAAAAGTCCTACTCTCTGATCTTTTTACCCTCCCTGGCATCAAATCAAAATCCGTTTATGCTCACCTTTTGGGAGGGCAGAGTGAAACCTGGAGAGGGGCTGTCACCTAGGCTGACTGGAGAGTAAACTCTCAGTCCCTCAGGACTCGATTTCTGATACTGTCACTGAGTTTTACGCAGTACCAGTGTATTCACAAGCCCCCACCAATTCTCTGTCTGTGATTTTACAGTGAGCACCAAGGACCATAGTAACAACTTTGTATATTCTGCTTTCATAGAAATCATGTCCTTGCCAAGACACACTATGTTATGCTTTCTTTAAAAAAAAATCTTGTTTATTATATTTTTAAACTCAGGTTGAAATACAAAAGTCAGAGCATGGGCACGGAGTTTTAAATCACAGACACAGAAAGAATAAAACCCCTTTGTTTCATGTTATGAATACCAGAATTGTCTTTTTTGTTTCCCTATATCACATATATACATTGTCGTCTTCATTTACTGCTGTAGACAGATTTCCTTAAAGTTAACAGCTGACAGTCACATACAAATCCTCATTTCCATCCTGAAACACTCAATGAGGATTTTGTAGCTTAAAAAACAAAACACCCCCACAAAAGAGCCCCACCCTTCAAAGTCCATCTTTTACACTGTACAACAAGGTCTTCCTTTCATGTATTATTCATCATGCTTTTGTGGACAATTACCCTGCCCCAACATTTGGGAAGCCACTTTCCTGACATCCCCACATTTTCTGATAAAATCAAATGGTCAGAGAGCCTTTTCAAGTAAATGCTACTTTTAGCTTAAACAAGAGCAGCAGCAAGAATTCACATTCTTTTACTCTAAAATGAAAAACATCCCACTTCATTTCTGCAAATAAAAAAAAATCAATTTCGGTTTTGAGTCAATTAAAACTCTCCTTTCCCCTCCCCCACCCCTCCCCTTCCTCTTGCTCACACTTTTCCCTTACACAAATGTCTCAGGACTCAACGTAACTATATTGTTTCTTTGCTTTGCTACACTATATACCCCAGCCCACACACAAGGTCACGGCATCATACATTTTTGTGGGGGAGAGCTACAGGGCAGAATGTTTCGAGAGGGTCAAAGACAGAACAGGCTGGTTTCAGACCAGAAATCCATCAGGAGATGAAGGACTTGCAGCCTCCTAACCACAGAACACATGGTAAGCCCTAATAAATAACATGGAATAAGTTACACAAGAATTCCCGAACTGTGACGCACACCTGGTTCAAGCTGCTCTTGATCTGAAAAGCACGTTTATGCTGACACAAAGAATCCTCTCTGTCACTATGTTGTCCATCTCCCCTTCTTTAGTATTTCGCTAGAGGAATCCAAAGCAATCCCTATACTTCCTGCAGCTCTATACTCACTTGGAAGAAAATATGAAACTTGCTAGGATCCCCTAAAAAAAGAACACATATTGTTTTTACTCATCTAGTTGGATGTTACCAGTGTGTATACGTTGGGGTAAGACACTAAATAATATAAAATAATAGCAAAGCAGTATTTGCTTTTCAGCGTTCCTTGATATAAAGTTATAAACACTCAAAGTGTACGGATTGTCTTCTTTCCCCAGTACTAGTTGCGGAAATATAAAGAAGCCTTTCAGTTTGGGGAGAAGGAAAGCCTGCCATTCTCGGGTAAAATGACTAAGGGCAGAAACATTATTTCCTGGAGGGAGTGGAAGGTGAGGATAAGGCTTGAGCCTTGAAATGTGACAGGCTGCTAGCTGTAGAATGGGGTAAATTTGGATTCTCAGGCCCTCCTGGTTCTCTGTAAAGATATGTATACCCGCTTGTCACTGAAACACTCCTGAAAAGGTATAATGTATGCAAAGATGCTATTCAACCCCCTCCTTGGAAATACCAAGAACGGGGGTAAATACAGGCCTAGGGCAAGGAGGAAAGAAAGATACAGGCCAATAGTCCCCTTTCCCTGCTACTTCACCTTTGCTGAAAACCATCAACAAGTATCACTTACATGTGGGAGGCACCATGGTAAAAATGTCTACCTCTTACATTAAAAAATTCAGGAATAAGATTCCAGTTGCGCCTTTATATCACTTGTCAACTGTAGTGACTTTTCTTCCTGACCAAAGCAGACGTGAAAACTGAGAGAAAAAGTCGATCAAGAAAGAAAAGCAGGAAGCATGGGCACGGTGCAGGACACGCCAAACTACAAAAGTCTCCCATCCTTGTTCATGAGTGATGGGCAGGTCACACAGCACCATTAATGGTTCCTTTCTCTAACTCCACATTGGAATCACCTTGTTTTAACCCGGAGATTATATTTAACCCCTTCTCTTTCATTCCAAGGATGAAGAGGAGTAACATTTACTAGTATCGAAGGACACCTGTATCTCCGCAAAGTTAATGACAGTTCTTTAGACGAGGCTTAAAAAAAAAAAAAGATTTTAGGAGAAAGGTAAAGAACCCAACTTCAATAGGTCTTTAAAAACAAAACAAAACAAACTTGAAAGGTCCACAGCCTCCCACCTATTTCCCTCTGTGACATCTCTCGGCTTGTCAGCAGGGCACAGAGCATACAGGAAAGGGAGCCAAGCCGGTCTCCATAGTTGCTCAACGGGAGAGAGGGGGACAGGAATCCTCCCATTGACTACCTGATAAGCCAAGCCCAAATAACATCCCAACATTGCACGTTATTCTCTGTACTGATGGAAGTTTTATTTCAAATGTAATACTCTTCAGTAAATGGGGTAAGACTTGTTTTCCTCCCCACCCCTCAACCCCCCAGCCAAATGGAGTGGCTTTGGTTGTGTTTCTTTGCCCCCCACCCTCTATAAAATACAAGTAGCCTGGGTAAGTGCAGTGGAAGAGTGGACTGGATGGGATAGTGAAATGCAAGCATGTATGACTTTTTAATTTGGAAGGGAGGCCCTTTGTCATTAAAAAATAATAAATCAAAGGAAGGAAAACAAATAAAAACAATAATAAACCAAACTCCTACTTCCAATGCTCTCTAGACTGTCCAAAATGCTTTTCCCTTGGTTTCCATCAGTACCTGGGAGGGAAGAATGGGCGTTTTGGTGCAAAGAACGGAGGGCCCCTAGCAAACGGTGGCCTGGGTCTCTTTAGACTGTGGAATGGGTCTCTGCTGAGAAAAGGTTCCCTAGGCCGAAAGTCTGGCCGGGGATTCCGCAAAATCATACCACTCCGGTTGATGGCGTCGCGGTGTGAGGGACCCAGGTGGGGGCCACTGCTGCTGTTGCTGCCCCCCCCACCTCCTCCTCCATGGGCTGGGCCCAGGTGCTCCAGAGAATGGGAGGGTAGGCTGAGGCTCTCTCGTACACGGCTAAGGCCAGGGCCGTTGAGGTCCCGTTGGGTGGGGCCCCCATGGTCCCTGGGTCCTGGGAGCACCCCAAAATGCTCAGCCAGGGTCCCTTGAAGAAGGGAACTATGGTCCTTGGGAAACACTGCCACAGCCCCCGCCACTCCGTGCTCTGCCAGTGGTGGGGCTGGGAAGGGCACGACCCCAGAGTGGTCAACGGGGGGTGGAGGAGGAGGTGGAGCAGAAAAGGGACCACCACTCCCACCACTGCCGCTATGTTCCCCAGGGGGGGGAGGAGGGGGTGGGGCGGGGAAAGGAACTCCGCTGTGCTCTCCCGGAGGAGGGGGTGGGGCAGCATGGGCCAGGGCCGCCTCCTTTGTGAAGGGGTTCGAAAGATCCACGGTGGGTAGATGAGTGGGTGCCTCTCGAGAGAAGATACCACCGTGATCCTTAGGAGGGGCAGGCGGGGCAGGCGATGGCCCCACTGGCTCTCTCTGGAAGGGTGTCCCATGTTCCAAGGGGGATGGGGGGAGATGATGCTCAAATGTTGAGTTGAAACTGTTGGAACGGAAGCTGCCGACACTTTCCTGAAATGGGGGTGCCCGTTCCTTGTACGGTGCCGCTTTAAAGCCAGTGAGGCCTCCGCTGCCCCCACCCCCAAGGGACGCCAACTCAGAGGCACTGGTGGGGCCATTGTCAAAGGAGCTGCCTGAGGTGCTCAGATCAAACCAACCCACCCTGGAAGCCTCGCGCCCGTGTCCTCTATTTCCCTTCCCAGGAACTCGGACGGACTCTACGGTCTGTATCGGCTCCCCCGACATCCTCCTATTGGACGCATTATGATAACCCAAGGTTTCTATGGGGGCCCCCTTCTCTTCAGTGCTGTCAGGCAAGTCTAAGCAGGAGGAGGACACTCGGGTTTCTATGCGGTAGTGCTCTTCTTGCTGCTGTTGCTGCTCAGTGGCCGTCAGGCTGGGCTGGGCGAGGTTTGGGAGACCGACACCATCACCTGAAGTGCCCTTGCTGGGGGCCTGGCCAAAATGCTTATCGTCTGAGGGCTTTCGTGAGGCATTTTTAAGCATATTCTTAAACTCAATCGTCGACGTGGTGGAAATGGTGGGGGCCAGGACTTTCTCCACGCCTGGTGTGGGTGGGTGGCCCGTGGGAGCAGCAAGGGTATTCTGCGGAGAGAAAAGGGAACGATGTGGGACTGGGTGAGGAGGGTCTGGGTACTGCTTCTGTGGCAACCCGAGGTGGCCAGTGGTAGACTGAGACAAGCTATTGTGGTTGGAGTCAGGGGTGAAAAATGAATCATTCTTACTCGGTGACGGTGACCGGTCAGACCCCGGTTCACTCCCTCTTATGCTGAAGGCACCAAAGAGCCCGGGGGAAGAGGAGAGACGGTCACAATTCTCACTAGAGTCCAGGAGGGCCCTTACAGATGGAGGGAAGGCAGACTTTACCCCACATTCTTGGGCCCTGTGGCTATAGCTGGAGAGGATCGGCTGGTATCCAGTGGTATCAGAGAGCTTGCTTGCCTTCAGGATAGACTTGGCTGGCTTCTTCTCTAGGTTCATCATGGCACACGGTGGAGGCCCTGAGTATTCAAAATCGCGGTAATCCTCATCTTCCTGGAAAGAAGTATCCGGATAGAACTTCTCCTGTGAAGAGTCCATCAGGGAAGATGGTCTCTCCATTCCATCCGAAGGCTGCTTATAGGGTGAATCACTGCCCAGGCCAAAAGGTCGATACACAGACACAGAATTGGAGAGCTCCCGGGGGTAGCTTTCCTCTCTCCCAGAGGGGGGCGATCTTGTACTGCTGGGTGTCGAGGACCCAGGGCTAATGATCTTAGAAAGCAGGGACATGGTATCCACACTGCTGGATGTGGGCTTGTCCATCATCTCATCCTGGGTGGGCGTCCCACTCCGTTCGTCCCGCACAGGGGTTCCGTCAATGTTGTCGACTGACGTGCTGGTAGGGCCGCGCTGGAAGTCTGAGGGGTGGCTTTCTGCGGGGGCACTGGAGCCCAAGCTGCTCAGGATAGGGATGTTTAAGTTTAAGCCACTGAAACCAGGATTACCTTTTAAGAAGTTGTGGATCTTCATTTCCAGGCTTGGAGAGGTGGACTCAGACTCCAGCTTTGGCTTGGACATCTCTGAAGACTGGCACATGGCAACTTCAGCAGGTGGGGCGGCAGGGCTCGTACTGTGGGTTCCTGTAAACCCCATAGAGTTGGATGGTAGCTTAAAAGTAGTGCTTGGGAGCCCTGGGCTTTGCCCCATTGAGGCCTTGCTAGCTGATGTAGAAGAGACTTCGGAAGCGGATGAATTAGGAGAATAGTTGAAGCTTTTAGGAATGAAGGATTGGGTACTGGAGGACAGACTTCTTCCTTTTATGCTGGAGACAGTGGTGGTGGCAGGGGAAGCGGGCGTGCTCTGGGACGCAGCCTCACTGGCTGGGCCTGGGTTCCCAGTAACGCTCTGAAGTAAAGATGACAGGCCTGCAGAAACAGAGATTAGAGGAGTTACAAAGAACAACTGCCTGCCTTCCAATAAAAACAATGTAGGCCCATCGGGTATTCTCATTCATTCCAGCAGGGACCAGACAGGCGTTAAAGTATGAGGCCAAAGGGAATCCAGACCAAACAAGCAACGGCTAAATGTCATAGAAAATACTGGACCTATTTCTCAATATAAAGAGAGCAAATTACTGAAATGTTTCTAGCACAGTCATCAAACAAGTCCAACATGGCACAATAAAAGGCAACAGGAAAGGGGAGATTTCAGTGTCAGAATCATTCATAGTTTCAACAAGACAAAGCGGGAAAAGAAAGGAGGCAAAAACATCCGTAAAATAACACTTTAAGCCAGTATTTCTTAATGTTTGATCTGTGGAACTGTTTCTCTAAATGCAAACAGATATTCCTTTCTAGCCTCCACAACTGTTTCTAGTAAGTTAATGAACACTGTTATTCTCAAGAGAAAGATCGCATATGCACAATGCTGAAATTTATTTGAACAAGACACTTTTTTCAAACATCTCCTGCTAGACTCTGGGGCAACCATGGTTTAGCTAACATTTTTTAGTTGTAAAATGTAGCAACAGTAAACATACAAACACACACCACAAAGACTTACAAAGCTAGATCATCTTATAGCTTGGAAAATTCAAGAATTATTCATCTACCCAAGCTGACACTGATGAGATTCAACCCTACTCACTGATAGACAAAACCTCAGAAGCTCTAAGAAAGAATTCTCTGGGGCAAAGGCTGAAGTCCACCAAAGCAAACTGCTCCTGTAGAAAATTCTCATTAGAAAAATACTTGACAAAGAGATAATAGGAGGCCCTATAAATTCAATCAGATTTTAGAAAATTTACCCAATTTCTGGTCATAAATGAAAACCTTTTGTGCATACTTCACCCAAATGGATAGCTTTTAGTCGTACACTAAAACTGTTCCTTCATAATGGTGTGATGAAAGAAAACAGTATTTCATATGGTACTTAACGTTTCTTCAAAATTTCAATTTTAATACATATTTACTAAGAGACTTAAGCTCTGAAGAATTCTGAGGTTGCTCCATCCTTGGGACATTCGTAACTGCCATCTACTTCTATATAATGGCTTATGATTTTTATGGCTATCCACTATTCACTAATATCTGAATAATTCAAATAATATTTCAATTTTCCTCCTGGGGAAAACAAAACAAAACAAAACATGTTTCATTTCCAAAAAGTTCTCTGGTTATAGAACTTTCCCCTTATAACAGTTTGCTTTAATTTTAGCAGCCACTGTTCATACCAAAATCAGAAGTCCTCCAGCACCAGAATATATGATGTCATGATTTTTAAAGAGATATTTCAGCAGATCTTTCAGATACTTCCAAAAGATCACCTTGTTAAGCCAGACATTACTCAGATTTCTGATAATAGGGGAGAGTCTCTTATCATTAAATATTTTTCTTCAACCTTTTTATATTTAAATGTACTTATTTCAGAGACAGCGAGAGTGAGCACGCTGTCGGCAGAGCCTGACTTGTGAGGTCATGAGCTGAGCTGAAATCCAGAGTGAGACGCTTAACCAACTGAGCCACCCGTGCGCCCCTGACTTTATTCAATCCTACGAGGCCATACTCCATGGGACCTTTTGCCCACTGAAGTCATTCTTTTGTGTTGAAAATCTGTCACTAGTGGCTGTGGGTGACACAATCAGAGCAAAGTGCTAAGAGATTCCTGAGAGTCTCTGCAGGTGTTTAAAAATGCTTCTATTTAAGTTGTTAGACAAAGGTTTTTTTTTTTTAATGTTTTATTTATTTCTAGGAGAGAGAAGACAGCGTGAACAGGGGAGGGTCAGAGAGAGAGGGAGTCACAGACTGAAACAGGCTCCAGGCTCCGAGCTGGCAGTCAGCACAGAGCCCGACGCGGGGCTCGAACCCACGAACCGCGAGATCATGACCTGAGCGAAAGTCGGACGCTTAACCGACTAAGCCACCCAGGTGCCCCAGGTTTTTCTTTTTAAGTCAAGAATTCCACTTTCTACAAGGAAATGATGAAGTACCCAGTTACTCCACAAAGATGGTTTTCTGGGGTCCCCAGAAACCAATTCTGTTAGAACACCTAGCTCTGTTCACATTCTGCCTGATGAGAAAGCCCACATGCTGTGGGTGCAATCACCTACTGAAAGAAAAAGCTGTAAGTATTATTAACATCCCCTGGAGGCTCCTGGTTGAGAACTCTGATACAGAGTTAAATTGCTATACTGAAGATACCGCTCTGGTATTTGTAATTCATCGCATTAATTATACCGAGGTGCTAAATAAAGATTGTGTTGGTGTCTGGAGGTTTTGAGAAGCAGAGTAGGTAAGTTTTATGAAAAAAATGTTAGAAGCAGTTTTAGACACAACACAGATAATTAACACAGTTGAACAGAGAGGCTGAAATGAGCTAGAGATTATGCCTACAAACAGAGGCCTCCAGAGTAAGACCTAAAAAAAGAAAACCGTGTCTCATAGGAGTTTTGAGAGTAGACTGACCTTTCCTACCGTCTGGAGCTTTGGTTAACATTAGAAATGTAAGCCTCCACATGCACTAACCAGTACTAAGAGCCGGAACAAATGCGGCCCCGGGAGGGCTCCTGGCGTAGGGGAGGAGTCCCGGAGTCCAGGCAAGAAATCTGGCTTTTGGTCTCAACTCATCACTGACTAGATAAATTCGGACCTGAAGCAGGTCGCCTCAACCCACTGAGCCTTACTCTCCTCACCTGAAAAGGAGTGGATTAGATTAGACGGTATTTTGTCTCTTTCAGATCTGACATTTTATAATTCTATGACCGCCAACTTGTAGATGAAAAACACTGAGAAGATAATGAATTGGCTATATGATACATGTCATAGCTCCAGATTCTTCAGAATTGGAACCCAGAATTAAACCAGAGACAGACACTCACAACACGATCCCCTGGCACACGTCTGCCTACCTTGCAGTGCAGGGGCTGACTGCGTCTGTGTTTTGGAAAGAGCAGACAGAATGCTCTCTGGAGTGATCTCCACCTTTGAGAGTATATTTGCCAGAGGGTTGTGAGCCGGCGTTGGGGCAGGCGCAGGTGTTTTCAGGCCGCTGCTGAGGTTGCTGGGGCTTGTAGGAGTTCCTGGAGAAGGTCTTGATGCAGGACTGACCCCTAGTGGCAGAAAGATTAACTCAACAAAATGCGATTCAAATCGACCATTGCATTCACCATACTTTTCCACTCACTCAAAGAAGTTTGGTATGTTTAACAACAGAAAGGCTTCTGTGATGGGATCCACAAACAGAGCATATCATGGCTCGGACAAAGGAAAAAATATGAAAATTAGGTTAAAATCCATTCCTGTCTACTTGGAACACCTCTGGGGTAAATAAGTATTAAGGTGTTTTTTTAGATTTTTTAGTTTTGAGAGCCAAAAGACTTAAGGACCTACTTCTTTTTTCTCTACCAAATGGAATCTACCCCACAGAGTCTTATAGGTGTTCAATAAATACTATTGGCTCACTACGATCAACTGTATATATAATTGTATATATAACTCAACCCACTGCATAATTCTATGTGATTAATACATCATTTACTTTTGAAATGGTCTTTAAAATGAGATTATATAAGCAACTTCCTTCACATCTTTACATTTTATTTATTTAAAAAATGTTTAAATGTTTTATTTATTTCTGAACGAGAGAGAGAGCGAGCGAGCAGGGGAGGGTCAGAGAGAGAGGGAGACACAAAATCCGAAACAGACTCCAGGCTCTGAGCTGGCTGTCAGCACAGAGCCCGACGCAGGGCCCGAACCCATGAACCGTCAGATCATGACCTGAGCTGAAGTGAGACGCTCAACCGACTGAACCACCCAGGTGCCCAATATTTATTTATTTTTTAAAGCAAGCTCCATGTCCAACATGGGGCTTGAACTCATGACCCTGAGGTCAAGAGTCCCATGCTCTGTGAACTTAGCCAGCCAGGTGCTCCCACATCTTTATATTTTATTTAAAACACTTTGCTAATTTTTAGTTCAGAAAAAAAGTATATAATAAAAATAAGAGAAAATTTTTGAATGACAAAAAATATGAATAGGTAGGATATTTCACAAAGAAAAATAAAAATGAAAAAAGTTTTACCCACACTGTTAATTAAAAAAAAAAGGAAATTAAAACAAATTATTATTATTTTTAGTAATCTCTATATTCAACGTGGGACTTCAACTCACAAGCCTGAGATGAAGAGTTGTATGCTTGAGGCACCAAGCTTGATTTAGTCGGTGGGGTGTGCAACTCTTGATCTCAGGGTTGTGGGTTTGAGCCCCATGTTGGATGTAGAGATTACTTACAAAAATTTTTTTTAATGTTTTATTTATTTCTAAGAGACAGAGAGAGACAGCATGAGCAAGGGAGGGTCAGAGAGAGAGGGAGATACAGAATCTGAAACAGGCTCCAGGCTCTGAGCTAGCTGTCAGCACAGAGCCTGATGCGGGGCTCAAACCCATGGACCGTGAGATCATGACCTAAGCTGAAGTCGGACGCTTAACTGATTGAGCCACCCAGGTGCCCCTCTACTTGAGTTTATTTTCACTAAAATTCCTATGAAGAAAAAGCCCTATATACTCATCAACCATTTAGGAAGGGTTGTGCATAGATTTTAGCATCAAGGTTGTTCATTAGAGTATTCCTTAAAACAGTGAAAAACTGCAAACATACCAGATGTCTAATTATTATAGAGTTAAATTCATATACAATATGCTTCAATTATTCAAAGAAAAACTATTAGAAATATGTAATCTACCAAAACTTTCACACACGCGCGCGCTCTCTCTCTCTCTCTCTCTCTCACACACACACACACACACACACACGTAAGGTTAGACACACCTGGTGTCTTTCAGGGTAGAAGGACTGCAGATATTCATTTTAATACCTTATTTTCTTATTTTTCTATAATGACTATGTATTGGTTTTATTTTTCAATTTAAAAAGTCACTGTTAATTTAAGAAAAAAATCAACAACAATCTCAGACTGATGGTTCACTTGGAAAGATAAAAATAAGCCTTTTAGCTTCTCTGTGGGGCTTACTTACCAGTATTTTTCATGACTGATGTCAGGCTGCTAAGGATGGAACTGATCTTTGCCAGGTCCACATTAGCCAGGTTTGGCAAAGCCAATGCTGGAGAAGGGGACAGAAGAGAAGTATTCACAGGCTTCGGAAGAGGTGGCGTTGCTGTCATGGTCACAGGCACTGGGGTACATGAAGAGGCCTTTGAGACACTTTCTGTTGGCTTTGCAGGTGCAGCAGTGGATGCGGCTGACTTCTCCACAGGTTTCTCCTTCCTGTCCTCTACTGTGTAAGGAAAAGAGGTGAGACTACATTACTGCCTTCCAGACTTGACCTCCTGTATGAAACATGTCCTAGTATTTGCTGATTTGGGAGTATCAAGCACGATGCTTTAGAGAAAAATCATTCACTCCCTTCACGCTTTTAATATAAGTCCTGCTCTTTATGTTCCTCCTCACCTTCAATACTTGCTTAAAATAAGTTTCCCAAATTCATTTTCTATCTGTTCAAAGATTTCTTTGCATTTTCTTAGTATTTGTGTATTAAATTTGTACATTTCTGGGTTCCTGTTATTTGGTACACATGTGTTCTTTTAGTTACAATATTTATAGTCATAAATTATCCTGTCTTTTCTTCTCCATAAACCTGAGAGCTTTCTAAGACATAGAAACTTATGCATTAAATCCAACAAAACTCCAACTGCCTAATAAGAATAATTTTATAAAAGCCGGGATGTCAGAGAAACAATGCACGAATCCAGGTTGTTTGTATGCATGTGTATACATGCTGGTTACTATGTATTTAATCTCTACACCCAACAGGGAGCTGAAACTCCTGACCTCAAGATCAAGAGTCACATGCTCTTCTGACTGAGCCAGCCAGGTGCCCGAGAGCCTGGGAGACTTTTCACTCAGTGTGGAGCTTGAACTCACCACCCCCAAGGTCAAGAGACACAGGCCTACTGACAGAGCCAGCCAGGTGTCCCCAGGTTAATTTTGAAATTGTGGTTAATGGGGGCGCCTGGGTGGCTTAGTCGGTTAAACGTCCGACTTTCACTTAGGTCATGATCTCGCGGTTCGTGGGTTGGAGCCCCGTGTCGGGCTCTGTGCTGACTGCCAGCTCAGAGCCTGGAGCCTATTTCAGAGTCTGTGTCTCTCTCTCTCTGACCCTCCCCTGCTCACGCTGTCTCTCTCTCTCCTAGAAATAAATAAAAAATATTTAAAAGAAAAGAAAAGAAAAGAAAAGAAAAGAAAGAAAGAAAGAAAGAAAGAAAGAAAGAAAGAAAGAAAGAAAGAAAGAAAGAAAGAAATTGTGGTTAATGAACTGTAGCTTTGGAATCTTGGAAGGTCAAGAGTATAAGTGCCCCTCTTTTTACTACAGTGCTGTTCAACAGAATGTAATTCAAGCCACACATGTGAATTTAACTTTTCTAGTGGCCACATTAGGAAAAAAGAGTAGGGGGTGTTGGGGTGGCTCAGTCCGTTAAGCGTCTGACTCTTAAGATTTCAGGTCAGGTCATGATCTCACAGTTTGTGAGTTCAAGCCCTCCACTGAGCTCCAAGCCTGCTGGGGATTCTTTCTCCCTCTCCCTTCCTTCCTCTCTCCCTCTCTCCCCCTCTCCCTCTCTCCCCCTCTCTCCCGCAAAATAAACATAAATAGACTTAAAACAGTTAAAATTAACTTTAATTATGTATTTTAGCTAAGTATCTCTCAAATATTTTCATTTCAATACACTGTAAATATAAAGATTACTGAGATATTTTCACTTTTTTGGGTCCTAAGTAGTCTGGTCCCAGAATTCAGTGTGTATCTTTTATTTTAAAAAAATATTTATTTATTTTTAAGGGGGAAGGGCGGGAGTAGGGGTGGACAGAGAATCCAAAGCAGGCTCCACACTGACAGCAGAGAGCCCAAAGCAGGGCTCAAACCCATGAACCATGAGATCATGATCCAAGCTGAAGCTGGACGCTTAACCAATGGAGCCACGCAGGCACCCCAGTATATATCTTTAGTTTTACTATTATTATTAAAAAATTTTTTTTTCTATTTATTTTGAGAGAGACAGAGACAGCATGAACAGGGGAGGCACAGAAAGAGAGGGAGAGAGAGAAGCCCAATGCAGGACTTAAACACACAGAAATGGTGAGATCGTGACCCGAGTCGAAACCAAGAGTCGGATGCTTAACTGACTGAGCCACCCAGGTGCCAACCCCTCACTGGAAGTATGTATTTTTAATTAGAGCACAACTCAAGTTGGATAAACCATACTTCAAATGCTCAACAGCCACAAATATTTAGTGGCTATATGAACAGAACCGATCTTGAGCAATGATTCTTAGCTCATGTGGCATACCAAATCCTGAACCAGGATAAAGACACCTTGCTGTTTTAATCTAATCTTGCTGCTCGCAAAATACATAAGGAACAAGGTGCCCATTAATCACATAAGGACATACCAATGATTTTTGACCCATCATCTTCCACATCTGAGAGTTCCATGTCTTCCACATCACGATTATCTGTCACAGGCTCTGGTGTGGCAGACTTCTCACTCTCCATGGCTGGCGACTGGGATTCCTCACCTCCCATTCCCTGAAAAGGAGACTCAGAACCAGTTGGAGAAGGAGCATCCATGCTTGGGGAAGGGACTGGTGATTCTTCAGGATCAGGAAGGGTTGACTTCAACTGATCCAGCTTCTTCTTCAAATTGTTCACTCGATTAGCAAAGGTCTTGTATGCCTAAAAGAGAAAAAGAAGAGTTATTCCTCTGAGAAAAGGACTAAGGTACTACCATTTTGACTCTGACCATATTTCCTCATTATTATTAACTTAGCACTGGTACAAAACAAACAAACAAACCAGGGGCACCTGGGTTCCTTAGTCAGTTAAGTGTTTGATGTCTCAGGTCACAATCTCACAGTTCAGGAGTTTGAGCCCCACATCCAGCTCTCTGCTGTCAGCACAGAGCCCACTTGGAATCTTTTGTACCCCTTTCTCTTTACCCCTCTCCTAGCCACATGAATATGCTCTCTCTCTCAAAAATAAACATTAAAAAACCCCAAATCTGTCAAGCATAGAGTAGTTTCCAATCTCTGCTTTTTTCCCTAAATGAGTATTTCCATCCATGTAGCTGCCCAAGCTAGAAACATAGAGGCTATCTGTACTTAATCTTCCCTTGCTCTTTTCTTTTTTTTTTTTTTTTAATTTTTATTTATTTCTAGGAGAGAGAGAGAGACAGCATGAGCAGGGGAGGGTCAGAGAGAGAGGGAATCACAGACTCTGAAACAGCCTCCAGGCTCTGAGCTGGCAGTCAGCACAGAGCCTGACGTGGGGCTCAAACCCACGAACCGTGAGATCATGACCCAAGCGAAAGTCGAACACTTAACCGACTAAGCCACCCAGGCGCCCCTCCCTTGCTCTTTTCTATACATCTTCCCAAACCAGTAATTATGGAGAGCCTACATGTGCTGGTCAGTCTTTTAGGTACTAGAGATACAGCAATGACTAAGATGACAGACAAAAATCAAGTCCATAAAGTATAGCCTCGGAGGTCAAACAGTATGCACTTTATTTATTCATTCATTTGTTCATTCATTTATTTATTTAACATTTTTACTTATTATTGACAGAGCATGAGCATGGAAGGGGCAGAGAGAGGAGGAGACACAGAATCTGAAGCAAGCTCCAGGCTCGGAGCGGTCAGCACAGAGCCCAGTGCAGGGCTCGAACTCAAACTGTGAGATCATGACCCGAGCTGAAGTCAGATGCTTAACTGACTGAGCCACCCAGGCGCCCCAGTATGGACGTTTTAAAGAAATAAACTTTTGAGGGGCACCTGGGGACTTGGTTGGTAATGTATCCACCTTCGGCTCAGGTCATGATCTCACAGTGTGTGGGTTTGAGCCCCGCATTGGGCTCTGTGCTGACAGCTCAGAGCCTGGAGCCTGCTTCGGATTCTGTGTCTCCCTCTCTGAACTTCCCCTGCTCATGTTGTCTCTGTCTCTCAGAAATAAATTAAAACAAAAAAATTTAAAGAAAAATAAAATAAAATAAAATAAAATAAAACAAAACAAAACAAAACAGTTTTAGGTATAAAAAATTACTGTAAAGATTATACAAAGCATTCCCAATTTTCCCTTTTATTAACCTCTAACATTATTATGATACATTGGCCACAATTAATGAACCAATTTTGGTAATTATTTATTAACTGAAGTCCATATACTTCATGCAGATTTCCTTCAAAAATTTTTAAAATGTTTATTTTTGAGAGACAGAGACAGAGACAGAGGATGAGTGGGGGATGGGGGGAAAGAGAGCAGGGAGAGACGGAATCCAAAGATTCTAGATTCCCTCTAGAGAGGGAGACACAGAATCTGAAGCAGGCTCCAGGCTCTGAGCTGTCAGCACAGAGCCCAGGGTGAGACTGGAACTCACGAACCGTGAGATCAAGACCCGAGCGGAAGTCAGACACTTAACCAACTGAGCCGCCCAGGCGCCCCTACTCAGTTTTTTCTATTCCAAGATTCCATGCAGGCTACCACAGTGCATTTAGTAGTCACGCCTTCTTAGGCTTCTCTGTAAGCTTGTTAGAGTTTCCTTGTTTTGATGACCTTGGCAGTTTTCAGGAGTACTGGTTAGGTATTTTATAGACTGTCCCTCAAATGAGATTTACCTCATGTTTTTCTTCTGATTAGACTGGGGTTGGGGCGACTGGGTGGCTCAGTTGGTTAAGTCTCCAACTTCAGCTCAGGTCATGATCTCACGGTTGGTGGGTTTGGGCCCCGCGTCGGGCTCTGTACTGACAGCCAGCTCAGAGCCTGTTTCGGACTCTGTGTGTGTGTCTCTCTCTCTGACCCTCCCCTGTTCACACTGTCTCTCTCTCTCTCTCACTCTCAGAAATAAATAAAATAAATAAATACATAAAAATAGACTGGGGTTATAGGTACTTGGAAGACCAGAGACGTAAAGCACTGTTATCATCACGGCATATCAAGGGTACATATAATCAATATGATGTACCATTGTTGATGTTAACCTTTATCACTTGGCTTCAATTCTATCGATCTGATTATCTAAATGCCAATGACTTAAGATTGTCTTCTTTTTGTTAAGTCTTGGGCCATCAGGTTGTGAAATCATTTTGGTTGGTTGAACAAGCAGCATTATTTTTTTTTGAGAGAGAGAGAGAGAGCACGTGCGCACAAGTGCACACACATTGGTGCATGTGGCTGTGTGCAAGCAAGGGAAGGGGAGAGGAAGGAGAGAATTCCAAGTAGCTCCACACCCAGCACGGAGCCTGAGGTCCAGGCTGACCTCAGGAACCATAAGATCATGACCTGAACTGAGATCAAGAGTCAGACATTTAACCAGCTGAGCCACTCAGGTGCCCCAAGGAGCATTATTTAAAAAAAAAATTTTTTTTAAGTGTTTATTTTTGAGAGGGAGACAGAGTGTGAGTGGAGAGGAGCAGAGTAAGAGGGAGACACAAAATCCAAAGCAGGCTCCAAGCTCTGGGCTGTTGGCACAGAGCCCTACATGGGGCTTGAACTCACAAACTCATGATCTCAACCGCAGTTGGACACTGAACCAACTAAGTCCTCCAGGCGCCCCTGTTTTTAAAAAGAAATGGAACAGAAAAGAGTATACGAGCGCTGAGCTCTGCTTCTGGATACACTTGAATAGCTTGCACTGGAGCAATCCTCCCACCACGAACAGGTGGGAAAGCCAGATACACGCACACTCGTACTCCCACGCGTGCATGCACACACACGGTCAGCGTGCTTGAGGGTGCTGAGGCCACCAAACCGTGGGTGGCACCCCCACCGCAAGGGTCCTTCGGGAAGGCCACGTGGGGCTCCGCAGCTACCTGTTGGCTCAGGGCTCTGCGGATGTGGGGAGCCAGGCCAGCATCTGAGAACTCTGGCAAAGGACAAGGTGGAGGGCCACTGTTATGTATGAAGAAAAAAGCAGAGCTTGTAAGAGCTTTGTTGATTTGTACAGATAGAAATTAGAGACCCGGAAGGCCAGGACTCTGGTGAAAGAGAGGAGACAGAAACGGCTTGTCAATACGCTGTTTTTTTCCCTTTACGGTATCTGCTAAATTCTCAAGAGGGAATTAAGAAGCCAAGCAGAAAACTTTGAAAACAGTAGTGTAACGCAGTCTTTTGCGCTGAGGAGACAACGATTCGAGTTCACATCCTGCAGCAGACGAGGGGCCCTAGCACTCACCCCAGCCTCTCAGAGGGAGAACTAACTCTAAGCCAGGAAGAACCAAAACACGACAAAGTCGTGCCCAGACTGCGGTGCAGCCCTCGTCAGTTCACTCTGGGACTGGATCGATACGGTCCACTCTCTCCACATCTGCCTCGCAAGGGGGGCGGGTTGCCCGCTCTGGAGAAAGGAGAATCTTAGACACTCTACAGATGCATTCATATACCATACTCTCAATACAAAATTAGCCGGCATCCCAAGGGACAGGACTAAAGGAACTAAAAGAAAAAAGACACTAGAAACAGACTTGTAACAGATGAAGCCAAATATTGGAATTATCTGACAAAAACCAAATAGTTATGTTTCACACAGTCAAGAAAATAGAGAAAAATCCCATCTTGAACCTTCAATCCAAAATCCATAAGCTGGGGCTGAAGAGAAAGACTGGGTAGCCTGAAGTAAGAGAATGGAGACACAACGGCAGAGGAGTATGTTGGCGTGGCGGCAAGGCACTGCCTGGGCTGCTGCAGCCAGGCCAAGACCAGAGAAAGGCCAAAGAGGTGAATGAGGAGGGCCGGATGGGCCGGGAGTCTGGCTTCACATAGGGATGGATCACGTGAGCAATCATGTTGAAAATAAGGGTATAAGCTTTTGCAGTGTTAGAAAAAGCAATTATAGGGCCGCCTGGGTGGTTCAGTTGGTTAAGCGTCCAACTTCGGCTCAGGTCATGATCTTGCAGTTTGTGAGTTCGAGCCCCGTGTGCAGCTCTGTGCTGACAGCTTACAGCCTGGAGCCTACTTCAGATTCTGTGTCTCCCCCCTCTCTCTTCTTTCTCCCACTCATGCTCTGTCTCTCTCTCAAAAATAAACATTTAAAAAAGAAAAAAAGAAAACAGAAATGCAATTACAAATGGGGAAAGGGAGAAAACTAGAATGAATCCTGTGGTGTTGGATTGGGATTGTAGAGAGCAATGTGAACTCATGGTTTTCAATACATGCAGGCAGATACAGAGATTATATACATACATCTATTTCCTGCCTCTGTAGGAAATGGTCTGGGAGCTGTGATGTCCCAACATCAATGAGTTCTACCTAGTACTCAGAACTTGGTTTCTAAACAGTTTTTCACTAAAAGGAACCCAGGCTCCTTGGTAAATGACTGATTCCAGGGCCAGGCAGAAAATGCAAAATAGGGTGGAATGTCTTGTTCTAAAAGTAAGGAAATTGCTCAAAAAATGACAGGGACATGTAAAAAACACAGAAAGCAGCCTGAAAGGAGCTCCCACTGGCTTGAACATCACAATTATTGGTAGTGATCAATTAAAACATTGAGTAAATAAGACTGTAATAGTCCATATTGATTAAATAAATGAATAAACTAAAGGTTTAATGATGAATAAGGTATTTATTTACATAGTTTCAAAATACCTCCCCACAAAACACTAATTACTCTATTACTTTCCCAGGGTGTGGTAATAAAGCACCACAAATCAGATGGCTTAAAACAACAGAAATTTATTGTCTCCTTTTTTTAAAAATTTATTTATTTATTTATTTTTAATGTTTTTTTATTTATTTCTAGGAGAGAGAGAGAGAGAGACAGCGTGAGCAGGGGAGGGTCAGAGAGAGAGGGAGTCACAGACTGAAACAGGCTCCAGGCTCTGAGCTGGCAGTCAGCACAGAGCCCGACGCGGGGCTCGAACCCGCGAACCGCGAGATCATGACCTAAGTGAAAGTCGGACGCTTAACCGACTAAGCCACCCAGGCGCCCCTAAAAATTTTTTTATAGTTTTATTTATTTTTGAGACAGAGACAG
The DNA here is from genome assembly GCA_017311185.1 of Proteles cristata cristata. Lineage (NCBI taxonomy): Eukaryota > Metazoa > Chordata > Mammalia > Carnivora > Hyaenidae > Proteles > Proteles cristata. The sequence continues at coordinate 1,416,410 of JAESUZ010002594.1, forward strand.
AGCACGAGTGGGGAAGGGGCAGAGAGAGAGAGAGAGAGAGGGAGGGGAGGGAGACACAGAATCTGAAATAGGCTCCAGGCTCTGAGCTATCAGTACAGAACGTGAGGCGGGGCTCGAATCCATGAACCGCGAGATCATGACCTGAGCCGAAGTGAGACGCTCAACTGACTGAGCCACCCAGGCACCCTGAAATTTATGGTCTCCTAATTCTGGTGGCTAGAAGTCCAAAATCAAGGTGTCAGGAGGGCTAGCCTTCCTCCAAGACCAGCCAGGATACTTTCTTACCTTTTCCCTGATGCTGGTGGTAGCCATCAACCCTTGGCACCCCTTGGCTTGCAGGTGCATCACTACAGTATCTGTTTGGGGTGTCATATGATGTTCTCTGTGTGTGTGTCTGTATGCAAATTTCCCTCTTCTTATAAGGACACAAGTTACATTGCATTAAGGCCCACCCTGATGACCTCAGCTTAATTTGATCACATCTGCAAAGACCCTAATTTCCAAGCAAGGTCACATTCATGTATACTAGGAATTAGGGCTTCAACATCTTTCTGGAGTACACAATTTAATCCATAGCAATTACCAAGTGAAAACTTTTCAATGAATAAACCTAGAAGACATCACAGTAATAAGATATCAAAAGGAATATAACAGGTAGTGCAAGACATCAAATTTGTGTGATGAGAATACAATCAATTATGTGATATTTCTACTAAAGATGCATAGTGTAAATGTGACCACAATAAAAAAAAAAATCACATAAATCCCAACTGGGGAAAAATGAACTATTGGGACCTCATCAAAATAAAACGCTTCTGCACAGTGAAGGAAACAATCAGCAAAACTAAAAGGCAACCAACGGAATGGGAGAAGATATTTGCAAATAACTTTTCAGATAAAGGGTCAATCCAATATATATAAAGAACTTATCAAACTCAACACCCAAAAACCAAATAATCCAGTGAAGAAAACGGGCAAAAGATATGAATAGACACTTCTCCAGAGAAGACATCCATTTGGCTAACAGACACATGAAAACATGTTCAACATCACTCATCGTCAGGGAAATATGTATCAAAACCATGATGAGATACCACCTCACACCAGTCACAATGCCTAACATTAACAACTCAGGTAATAACAGATGTTGGTGAGGATGCGGAGAAAGAGGACCTCTTTTATGCTGTTGGTGGGATTGCAAACTGGTGCAGCCGCTCTGGAAAACAGTATAGAGGTTTCTCAAAAAGTTAAAAATAGAATTACAGTATGACTCAACAATTGCACTACTAGGTATTTGTCTAAGGGATACAGGTGTGCTGTTTCGAAGGGGCAGAGACACCCCAATGTTCAAAGCAGTGCTATCGACAATAGCCAAAGTATGAAAAGAGCCCAAATGTCCATCGACGGATGAATGGATAAAGAAGATGTGGTTTGGGGCGCCTGGGTGGCTTAGTCGGTTAAGCGTCCGACTTTCGCTTAGGTCATGATCTCGCGGTTCGCGGGTTCGAGCCCCGCGTCAGGCTCTGTGCTGACTGCCAGCTCAGAGCCTAGAGCCTGTTTCAGAGTCTGTGACTCCCTCTCTCTCTGACCCTCCCTGCTCATGATGTCTCTCTCTCTCTCCTAGAAATAAATAAAACATTAAAAAAAAAAAAAAGATGTGGTTTATATATACAGTGGAGTAATTACTCAGCAATCAAAAAGAAAGAAATCTTGCCATTTGCAACTATATGGATGGAACTAGAGAGTATTACGCTAACTGCAATGAGAGAAACACAAATATCATATGACTTCACTCATATGTGGAATTTAAGATTCAAAACAGATGAACATATGGGAAGGGAAGCAAAAATAATAGAAAAACAAGGAGGGGGACAAAATATAAGACTCTTAAATACAGAGAACAAATTGAGGGTTGCAGGAGGGGCTGTGGGTAGGGAGATGGCCTAGATGGGTGGGGGGCATTGAGGAAGACACTTGTTGGGATGAGGACTGGGTGTTACACGTAAGGGATGAATCACTGGATTCTCCTCCTGAAATCATTATTGCACTCTATGCTACCTAACTTGGATGTAAGTTAAAAACCAATCAATCAATCCTAACCAGGGACACTACACTTTAGAACATGAAAATCAAGGAAAAGACTAAGGAATTGTTTTGGATCAAAGGAAAATAAAGAAAAATGCAATGACTGCAACCTATTATTCTGGACAGGATCTTCTGCTATAAAAACTGGCCAGTTTGGGGCGCCTGGGTGGCTTAGTCAGTTAAGCGTCCGACTTTCACTTAGGTCATGATCTCGCGGTTCATGGGTTCGAGCCCCGCGTCGGGCTCTATGCTGACTGCCAGCTCAGAGCCTGGAGCCTGTTTCAGTCTGTGACTGCCTCTCTCTCTGACCCTCCCCTGCTCACGCTGTCTCTCTATCCTAGAAATAAATAAAACATTTAAAAACAAAAACAAAAACAAAAACTGGCCAGTTTGGGGGCACCTGGGTGGCTTAGTCGGTTAAGCGTCCGGCTTTCGCTTAGGTCATGATCTTGCGGTTTGTGGGATCGAGCCCCACGTCGGGCTCTGTGCTGACTGCCAGCTCAGAGCCTGGAGCCTGTTTCAGAGTCTGTGTCTCCCTCTCTCTCTGACCCTCCCCTGTTCACACTGTCTCTCCCTATCCTAGAAATAAATAAAAATATTAAAAAAAAAAAAAAACTGGCCAGTTTGAATAGGGTTGAAGTATTATATAATAATGGCATGTCAATGTATCAATTTCCTGATCAAATGGCTATGCTTTATGGTTACAAAGGAAAATATATACTATAAAGAGGGAGAATAGTGTCTGGCAGGAAAACACACATGAAAATATTTGGGGGTGATGGGACATCACCAACTTATTTTCAAACGATTTATGAAAAAAATGTCTTCATAAGGTACTTAAGATGTTTAAAAGTGTGAGAATGTTTCAAAATTTTAAAAAGAATGAAAAGCTGAAAGATCAAAAAAGACAAAGAAAAAGATCAACAGAAATTTACCAGAAAACCAAATTCTTTCTAAAAGGAAATGGGGGGGGGGGTGAAGGGAAGAAAAAAATCAAATGGTGATTCTAGAACTGAACGAGCCAACTAAATACAATTAACTGATGTGTTTAATAATAGATAAGATTCAGCAGAAGTGAAAATTAATAAATTAGAAGACTGGTTAATAGAAAATATCTAGAAGGAAGCACTAAAGAGAAAAAGGATGGAAAATACAGAAAGGAACATAAAAAAACACTTGGAACACAGGAAGGAACATAAAAAGGCACTTGGAACTCAGTGATGAGAGCTAATAAACATATTAATAGAGCTTTAGAAGGAGAGGAGAGAGAACAGAATAGAAACAATACTGGAACAGATAATAGTGGAGAATTTCTCCAAGTCTGTGGAAAACAGACTTTGTGGGGGTGTGACCCTCCAGAATCCTATGTGAAGTCCTAACCCTATATACTTCCACGTGTGACGTTATTTTAAAGATAAAGTCTTGGGACATCTGGATGGCTCAGTCGGTTAAGCAGCTGACTTTGGCTCAGGTCATGATCTCATAGTTCGTGAGTTCGAGCCCCACAATCAGGCTCTGTGCTGACAGTTTGGAGGCTGGAGCCTGCTTCAGATTCTGTGTCTCCCTCTCTCTCTACTCCTCTCCCGCTCATGCTCTGCTTCTCTCTCTCAAAAATAAAGAAACATTAAAAATTTTTTTAAAAATTACTTAGAGAGTCTTCACGGAAGTAATCAAGTTAAAAAAAGGTCATTAGGATGGGCCCTACTCCTTATAGAAAGAGGAAATCTGGATACAGAAACACACTAAGAAAAGACCACATGAAGAGATACTGGGAGAAATTGGCCATCCAGAAGTGAAAGTGTGAAGCAAGGAACAGAACCTTGCCTCACAGCCCTCAGAAAGACTCAACAATCCTTAACACCTTGGTATTGGACTTCTAGACTCTAGAATTATGAGACAGAAGACAAATGAACATTTAAGCCAACCAGTCTGAGATACTTTGTTACAGCAGCCACAGTAAACTAATACATCATTAATTCACAAAGTTCTGTAAACTCCAGACCAGATGAATATGAAGACCATGCCAAAGGCATTGCTGCATAACTACTGAAAACCAGAGAGAAAGAATATTAACAGCAGGCAGACAAGAAAGACATAATCAAAAAAGCAACATTAAGACTGGAAGCCGACTTCTCACTGAAATGACGAACACCCATCACACAACAGAATAGCATCCTCAGAGGAAACATCTGCCAGGATGCCTGGTGCCTCAGTCAGCTGACTGTCTGACTCCTGATTTTGGCTCAGGTCATGATCCCAGGGTCATGGGATCGAGCTCCCCGACAGAACTCACACTGTGTGTGGAGACTGCTTGAGACTCTCTTTCTCTCTCCCTCTGCCCCTCTCCCTGCAGGTCCTCTAAAATTAAAAAAAAAAAAAAAAAAAAAAAAATTAGAAAAAGAAAGAAAACAGAAAGAAAATAACTGACAACCAAGGATTCTATACGAAGTTGAAAAAAGATGTTTGCAAATTAACAAATTTAGAGTCTGCCACCATCCTGGCTGCGGTAAAGAAACTGTAAAGAATATTCTTCAGGGGCGCCTGGGTGGCTTAGTCGGTTAAGCGTCTGACTTTCGCTCGGGTCATGATCTCGCAGTTCGTGGGTTCGAGCCCCGCGTCGGGCTCTGTGCTGACTGCCAGCTCGGAGCCTGGAGCCTGTTTCAGTCTGTGACTCCCTCTCTCTCTGACCCTCCCTGCTCATGCTGTCTCTCTCTCTCTCCTAGAAATAAAAATAAAAACATTAAAAAAAAAAAAAAAAAGAATATTCTTCAGCAGAGGGAAAATATCCCAGGTGAGAGGTCAAAGATGCATACATTAATACAACACGATAAAAACGTTAAGTCTAATAAACTTTGTTGAAACAAACTCACCCTAACGAAGCCTAAAACCAAGCCTCCACATCATAATGATCCACGGATAATTTAACTGATTGCCAGGAAAAAAAAAACCTCAATACCTTTTAAAGTAAAATAACATAATTCAGAGTCTCCACAAGTAACACCCAAAATGTCCATTAAAAAATAAATTCTCAGACATGAAAAGAGAATACATAGGTATGATTAAAATACACACACACACACACACACACACACACACAAAAAAAAAACATGGAAAGAAACAGAAGTATGCCAAGGGGCGCCTGGGAGAACCAGTTGGTTAAGCATCTGATTGTTGATCTCAGGTCATGATCTTATAGTTCGTGGGTTCAAGCCACGTGTTAGGATCTCACTGACAGTGTGGAGCCTGCTTGGAATTCTCTCTCCCTTTCTCTCTGCCCTCCCCCACTCACGCCCACTCTCTCTCAGAATGAATGAATGAATGAATGAGTATACTGAGAAATGACCACCCAGGTAAAGTTAAGACCCTTAGTAGGATTTATATTGTATGTAAGTTAATTAATATTAGACATTGGAATTAATACACACGTTCTATAACAGAGCGATTATAAGTACATTAAAGAATTTCTAGGAAGAGATGAAAGATGGATGAAGAGATTGGAAATGTCAACAGAGAAAAGAATCAAGAACCAAATGAAAATTCTAAAACTGTAAAATATAGTGTCTAAAATAAAACTCATTAAGTGGGTTGTGGGTTGTTTTGTTTTGTTTTATTATATTTTTTTTAGCAGAATGGGCTAAGTAGAAGAAAGAATATTTGAACCTGAAGACTGGTAAATATAAGTTAGCCAAAAAGTAGTCCCGAGGGGGAAAAAAGGATTTGTAAAATAGCAGAAATCTAAGAATACATGGGATATGTAACTAAAATCCTAGGAAAAGAGAAAGAATGGAAGAGAAAAAATATTTTAAAACATAATGGTCAAACAGTTTCCAAACTTAGGGAGAGGTACCAAACCACAGACCCAAAGTGCTCAGTGAAGCCCTAAACAGGTGAATTCTCATTACAAGGGAAGCCAGACGGAGTAACATTCTTAGGTTTTAAAAAAAAAATCTATGCCCAGAGAAAATACTTCTCAAAAATAAAAATATTTTTAGATAAACAAAATCTGAAAAATTCACCACTGGAAGTCCTGATCTACAAGAAATGCTAAAGGCTTTAGGCTGAAGGGCAATGATCCCAGATGGAAAAGTGGATCTGCAAAAAAGAATGAAGAACACCAAAAATGGTAAGTATGTAAATAAATACAAAAGACTTGATTTCTTCAAAAGTCTACTTCTGGGGCGCCTGGGTAACTCAACTGGTTAAGCATCCGACTTCGGCTCAGGTCATGATATTGCAGTCCGTGGGTTCGAGCCCTGCATTGGGTTCTGTGCTGGCAGCTCAGAGCCTGGAGCCTGTTTCAGATTCTGTGTCTCCCTCTCTCTCTGCCCCTCCCCCACTCATGCTCTGTCTCTCTCTGTCTCAAAAATAAATAAACTATAAAAAATTTTAAGAAGTAAATAAAAGTCTACTTCTGAAAAAGAAAGTATAAACGTGGGGCACCAGGGTGGCTCGGTTGGTTAAGTGTCCGACTTTGGCTCAGGTCATGATCTCGCGGTCAGTGAGTCTGAGCCCCAGGGCGGGCTCTGTGCTGCCAGCTCGAGTCTGGAGGTTGCTTCTGATTCTGTGTCTCCGTCTCTCTCTGCCCCTCCCCTACTCACTCTCTGTCTCTCTCTCAAAAAATAAACATAAAAAAAGTATAAACTATATAAAATACACCTAAGTAAAATAGACAACAGCATAGAGGCTTAGGGGAAGGGAATCCTACTATTTTAAGGGTCTTACCTTATATATGAAATAATAGAATATTATTTTAAGATATGATAATAAGTTAATATTAAATTAAGATAATTCAATTTAAGGAGACGTTAGGGATGTATATTGAATCCCTAGAGCAACCACTGAGAGAAAGTCAGAGGCAGATAGGAAGGAAAGGAGAGAGGGAAGGAGGGAAAGAAAATAAAGGAAAGAGAAAGTAAAAGAACGAGATAAAATCAACCCTAAAAATTTTGAGTAGGGGTGCCTGGGTGGCTCAGTTGTTTAAGTGCCCAACTTCATTCAGCTCAGGTCATGATCTCACGGTTCGTGAGTTCCAGCCCTGCATCGGGTTCTGTGCTGACTGCTCAGAGCCTGGAGGCTGTTTCAGATTCTGTGTCTCCCTCTCTCTCTGCCCCTCACCCACTCACGCACCGTCTCTCTCTCGCTCTCAAAAACAAATAAACGTTAAAAAAATTAAAAAACAATTTTTGAGTAAAAAACAAAAACAAGGTGTAACAAAGAAACAAAGGACAACACAAGTAGAAAGCAAGTACAAGATGGTAGGCTTAAATTCAAGCATATCAATAAATTCAATAAACACTCCAATTAAGACAATTGTTAGACCCTACACTGTCCATACAGAGACCAATGTGGGGCTTGAACCCACAAACCATGAGATCACAATCTGAGCCGAGGTTGGATGCTTAACTGATGGAGCCACCCAGGTGGCCCTCGGATGCTGATTTTAAAAGACACACTTATGGGGGTGCCTGGGTAACTCCGTTAGTTAAATGTCTGACTTCGGCTCAGGTCATGATCTCACAGTTCACGGGTTCGAGCCCCGCGTCAGGCTCTGTGCTGACAGCTAGCTCAGAGCCTGGAGTCTGCTTCAGATTCTGTGTCTCCCTCTCTCTCTGACCCTCCCCTGCTTACACACTGTCTCTCTCTCAGAAATAAATAAAGCATTTAAAAAAATTAAAAAGAAAAAAAAAGACAGACACTTATGGGCGCCTGGGTGCCTTTCCTTATTCTAAAATGCAAACCTGACCACATCACTAGAAAAAGTAAAATTCTACAACTGCATTCCACTGCTTTGAGGGTAAAATTCCCAGACTTTAGAATGAATACAGACCTTCCAGAACCTTGTTCCTAAGTAATTCTCCAGGGTTTCTATCACTTCTTCATTCATGCCCAGCTATGAGAAACTACTCCCAGGTCCACCAATTTTGCCACACTCTCATGTTCACATGCTTTCAGATATGCTCTTCAGAGGATACGGGCTTTCACTGAACTAATCACTGTAATTTCAGAGTTTAGCTCCTTTGAGAATTTTTTCTCCATATCTTCCTTCCCCAGCCCCTAATTACCTAAAGCACCTATTCAATCTGTTCATATGGCATTTTACAGTTACAGCTGTTATAGCATTTATTACACAGAAGTGCAATTATGTGTACTCAATAAATACTTGCTGAATAAACCTCCCCCATTCATTTGTTGACGATCCTCCAAAGCAGACTAAATGATTTCCTAAGAAAGAGATCATATGTCAGTATTCAAGAATTACTGAATTGTCTTTTGGGTCAAAATGGTGAACTGACCACTCCTAGTCACTGTGTCTCCCTCCTGGGATTCCTATAAAACGAATAGTCAAAACAAAACAAAACAAACAAACAAACCACCAAGGGGGGAGGGGGGGACACATGAGTGGCTAAGTCGGTTAAGTACAGGACTCTTGATTTTGACTCAGATCATGATCTTACAATTAAGGAGATGGAGTCCCATGTCAGGCTTTGTGCTGACAGTGCAGAGCCTGCTTGGAATTCTCTCTGCCCCTCCCTTGCTAGGATTCTTGCTTTCTCTCAAAATAAAACGAGAACAAGAACAAGAACAACAACAACAACAAAATACAAAGGTAAGGCTCCTGGGTGGCTCAGTCAGTTAAGCTTCCTACTTCAGCACAGGTCACGATCTCAACTGAGTTCAAGCTCCGCGTTGGACTCTGTGCTGACAGCTCAGAGCCTGGAGCTGCTTCAGATCCTGTGTCTCCCCCTCTCTCTGCCCCTCCCCAGCTCAAACTGTCTCCCCGTCTCTCTCTCAAAAATAAACATTAAAGGGGCGCCTGGGTGGCTTAGTCGGTTAAGCGTCCGACTTTCGCTTAGGTCATGATCTCGCGGTTCGTGGGTTCGAACCCCGCGTCGGGCTCTGTGCTGACTGCCAGCTCAGAGCCTGGAGCCTGTTTCAGTCTGTGACTCCCTCTCTCTCTGACCCTCCCCTGCTCATGCTGTCTCTTTCTATCTCTCCTAGAAATAAATAAAAACATTTAAAAAAAAATAAATAAACATTAAAAAATACTTTTTTAATACAAAGGTATAAACCAATAATTAGAACAGCTGGGAAAAATATTTCTACAAATTTTTAGAAGAGAGGAGGAGAATGGAAGAGTAAGAAAGAAGTGATGAGGCAGGGAGAGAAAAATGAGGTTAGGAGTGTGCGGTAGGGGAACGGAGCTGATCTGACTTGTAGAATCCCTGAGCAGCTTTTATGTAGGAAATGAGGAGTACAGAAAGGTAGAGTGAGTAGTGGGGTTGAAATCAGGATGATTAATTGAAAGTGTGACTCCCAAACACTCAATACCACCTCCCTCGAAATCTCCATTTTTGGCAGCCAAGGCACTATGACTTGGGCAAAATATTGTGACCTCACTAAAGAATGAAAATTTCCTGGCAAAAAAAATTCTAACCTTCTGACATTTAGGGCAACTCCTGCCAAGTAACAGCCAACTCTTCACCTTTACAGACTTTACTAGTTAAGCCCATGAATAAATAATCCATATCTCTGTAGAGAAAGCTTCTCAATTTTTTCATACCTCATTTTTTAAAGTTCAATTACTTATTTTGAGAAGAGAGAGAGACCATTAACATGAGAAGAGATGGGTAGATAGAACAAGGATCTTAAGCAGGCTTTGCACTGTCAGCATAAAGCCCAATGTAGGGCTCAAGCTGACGAACTTCAAGACCATGACCTGAGCCAAAACCAAGAGTTGGGCACTTAACCAACTGAGCCACCCGGGAGCCCCTTTCATACTTCATTCTTAAATATAAATGGACAGAGGGGCGCCTGGGTGGCTTAGTCGGCTGGGCGTCCGACTTTCGCTTAAGTCATGATCTCGCAGTTCGTGGGTTCGAGCCCCGCGTCGGGCTCTGTGCTGACTGCCAGCTCAGAGCCTGGAGCCTGTTTCTGTATCTCCCTCTCTCTCTGACCCTCCCTTGCTCACGCTGTCTCTCTCTCTCTCCTAGAAATAAAAAAATAAATAAAAATATTAAAAAATATATATATATAAATGGACAGAGATATTATCTGATTTTTGACAAAAACTAGAATCATAAAAGAAAGACCAAGATAACTAGAGGGGAAACACCTCAAGATCTTCCAGAAAGGAGAACAAAAAGATCAAGGTTGAGAAAACATGAGAACCTAGAAGAGAACGAAATTATCTCAGAAATTATCTCACAAATGAAGAACACCAACCTTTAGACTGAAAGAGCCCTTCAAACAGCCCATAATGAATGAAAAACAAAACTTCATATACAGCTATATCATTGTAAACATTTCACAACACTATAGATGGAGGCCTGAAAGCTTCCGGACAGGAAAAAATAGTGCCCCACAAAAGATCTTGCAAAAACTTTATATCAGTAATACAGTGGAGTAATGCCTTTTAAGCTGTGAAGGAAAATGCTTTTCAAACAGCCAAACTAATAATGTGAAAACAGGATAAAGGCATTTTGAGATCTAAGGACTCAGAAAAAATTTCTCTCTCACAAGCACCCATTTAGGGAAATTAACGGAGAATGTGCTCCACCAAAACAGGACAGAAAACCAAAAAAAGAAGACATGGGGGGTGGGGTGGAGCTGGGTGGGTTTGAGCCCTGCGTCGGGCTCTCTGGTAACATAACAGCTCAGAGCCTGGAGCCTGCTTCAGATTCTGTGTCTCCCTCTCTCTCTGCCCCTCCCCTGCTTGCACTCTGTCTCTATCTCTCAAAACTAAACATTAAAAATTTTTAAAAAAAAGGGCGCTTGGATGGCTCAGTCAGTTAAGTGTCCAACCTCAGCTCAGGTCATGATCTTGTAGTCTGGGAGTTCGAGCCCTACATTGGGCTCTGTGCTGTCAGCTCAGAGCCTGGAGCCTGCTTTGGATTCTGTGTCTCCCTCTCTCTCTGCCCCTTCCCCACGCATGCTCTGTCTCTATCTCAAAAATGAATAAAGATTAAAAAATTTTTTAATTAGAAAAAAAAAAAAAGAAGACATGGAATCTATAAAACAGAGTGCTCAACTAAGAATATCAGTGAAGAGTAGTCCTAAAATGAGAGCTTGCCACTTAAAACTGGAGCAGGAGAAAGAAGTTCAGGTAGGGAGGTTTCTGGGTAAAATGTGAAGTGATAATACTTGATGAGACAAGAGAATTTAGAGAAAGAGAGAAAAAAAGGCTATGAGAAGGCAAACAATGCAAAAAAAATTCTAGGAAAAATTAAAAATCTCTAATATAACCATAGCTACTGTAAGACCTCAACAGTGAACAATGTTTACAGTTGTACTGTTAAGTTTGTCTGTATTAACTTTCAGCCTTTAGAGCAAGGAAGTAACAGTTATGATTAGAGTGAAATGTAAATATTATCAACCTTAACATTGTAAAACTCAAGTTTACTGAAGTTGGGAAACGGAAGGAAGGAATGAAAACTAATGGGAAAGGAGAGGGATGTTAATCACCACATTTTCCAAGTGGAGAGGCTAGAGTTAGTGGTCAAAGAATAGTAAATATAGTACTACCATTTACGAAGGTAATCAACAGATTTAAAAGAGTTCTATACTAAAACCAACAACTTAGGCAATAACAGATGTTGGCGAGGATGCGGAGAAAGAGGATCTCTTTTGCGCTGCTGGTGGGACTTCAAACTGGTGCAGCCGCTCTGGAAAACAGTTTGAAGATTCCTCAAAAAATTAAAAATAGAACTACCCTACGACCGAGCAATTGTACTACTAGGTATTTATCCAAGGGATACAGGTGTGCTGTTTCGAAGGGGCAGAGACACCCCAATGTTCAAAGCAGTGCTATCGACAACAGCCGAAGTATGAAAAGAGCCCAACGTCCATTGATGGAGGAATGGATAAAGAAGCTGTGGTATACATGTATACACATGTATATGTATATACATATATATAATGGAGTATTACTCGGCAATCAAAAAGAATGAAATTTTGCATTTGGAACTCCGTGGATGGAACTAGAAGGTTAATTATGCTAAGCGAAATTAGTCAAGGAAAGACAAATATCGAATGACTTCACTCATATGTGGAATTTAAGATACAAAACAGATGAACATAAGGGAAGGAAAGCAAAAATAATATGAAAACAGGGAGAGGAACACAACATAAGAGACTCTTATATTCAGAGAACAGGGTTGCTGGAGTGGCTGTGGGTGGGGGGGATGGGCTAGATGGGTTGGGGGCATTAAGGAAGACACTTGTTGGGATCAGCACTGGGTGTTACACATAGGGGATGAATCACTGGAATCTACTCCTGAAATCATTACTGCATCCTATGCTAACCTGGATGTAAATTAAAAAATAAAAAAATTTTAAAAATAAAAAATAAATGAGTTCTATAATTTTTTTAAAAAAATATTTTTATTTATTTCTGAGAGAGAGAGAGGCAGCGTGAGCAGGAAAGGGTCAGAGAGAGAGGGAAACACAGAATCTGAAGCAGGCTTCAGGCTCCGAGCTAGTTGTCAGCACAGAGCCCGACATGGGGCTCCGAACCCACAAACTGTGAGATCATGACCTGAGCTGAAGTCGGACGCTTAACCGACTGAGCCACCCAGGCGCCCCTATAATTTTTTTTTTTTTTTAAGAATTCTATAATGTTGTTGGGAGAAGGAGGAAGTGGCATATAAGCAAAAGCCTTATCTGTCGTGCCAAAAAATTAATAAATATGTCTTAAATAGGATAAATCAAGAAAGAACAATATAGGCATATTATTCAGAAATATGAAGACAAATGTCAAAAAAAACTGAGCTAAATGAGATAAAAGGGACAGCTTCTAGTAAGTGCGAATGGTGGCATCTACTCTACTGTACACTTTTATAACCAGATGTAGCCATTAAAACCATGTAAAAAAATAAGCATAAATAAGTTTCTTTCAGAGGCCAGTAGTAACAGAATGTTTCCCTCCAGTTTTGTGGTAAAACAAGAAAGTGTACATACTTCTGCCCAATTTTATATCCTATAACAGTAACTTGGCACACGCATTGTGAATGGCTAAAACATTAGGCTTTAGTAAAGCTCTATGGTTAGGCTACCTGTGAGCTCTAGTGTCAGAAAGAACCGGGTCTTAATTTACACGTTTCCACTTGCTGGCTCTACCACTTTGCACAAGGTCACTAATCTTTAAAAGTAACTTCTTCATCCACGAATTGGAGGTAATAAAGTTTACCCCTAGAGTCAGAGAACCCTTAGAGTTAACAGCTGCTGGCCTCTGATAAGCAATCGATGCATGTTAGCTTTAATTATTACTTACATTGGCCACCACCTTCACTTCTTTGTATTGTGCTTCATAGAAAATTCCAGCATTTTCCAGTGCTTCTGTTAGCGAGGGCCCGTTTTTCACCTGCTTATCTAAACCATTCACAAATTCCTCGAGTTTGGAACTTGCCTCTTCAAATTCTTTGGAGAACTTCTTTCCACCTGTCTTATCTAAAATAACAGGAAATAATTGTCTCAGCATACAACAGAAAACGTAAAAAAATTAATCCTTTGAAGAAAAACCCTCTTTACATAATTTGTGAATCTGTTCCTGCTGTGTTAGTATGTAATATTCTTAGCCTCAGTTCCACCTGAAAGGAGCTTCTCCAAATCACAAAACCCACAAAGCATATTATAAAAACAATTCATGGGAACTTGCCCGAGTGCAGCGAGGAGTGTGTGTCACAAGGCTCCTGTAATTAAGGTGAAGAAAAGAAAGTTCAGCTAAACCAAAGTCTGTTGATTGTTTTTCCTCGAAAACTGGAAGCTGAGCTGCTAATCAGGAGTAACTGAATGAGGCTCTATTCTATTCTTCACGTAGACTCACCATGGAATGCGAGCAAATGGAGGTTGAGAAAAGTCAAAATGAAGTGATCTCTGTGTGTATCACGCTAAAAATTCTTCTTTCCCATCTGAAGATCCCTGATAACTTGTTATCAGAAGAGTACAAACCAGGAATTGTTTTTCAACAACAGTGATTACAAATGGTTACTAACTCTCTGAAGTCTTTCCCAGACACTACCAGAATATGGCTTCAGATGTGGGTAGAAATTTTGGCTTTGCTTTTTACCAACTGTATAACTTGTGCAAGCTACCTCTCTTTCTATGAAGCCTCAGACTTGTGTACAAAATGGAGCTGTTTAATATGCTTCTGGGTTGTTTAATACCTTCTGGGTGAGGATTAAATTAGATAATGATCGTTAAATTTAAAGTATGGTGCAAAGGGGCACCTGGGGGGCTCAGTCGGTTAAGCATCTGACTTTAGCTCACATCATCTCACGGTTCGTGAGTTCAAGCTCTGCGTCAGGCTCTATGTTGACACCTGAGAGCCTGAAGCCTGTTTCAGATTCTGTGTCTCCCTCTCTCTCTGCCTCTCCCTGACTTGCACTCTGTCTCTGTCTCTCAAAAATAAAGATACGTTAAAAAAAATTCTTTTTAAAGTATGGTGCAAGAACAAAACAGGCACACAAAATGATAGCTGGCAGCCATTTACTCATGATTTCAAAAATATTTATCAAATGCCTGTATGTAGCAGGCACTGCTATAGGCACTAGGATACAGCAAGGAACAAATAAGGATAATTTCTACCTTCATGAGACTTACATTCTAGTATGTTATTTAAGTTTATTTATTTTGAGAGAGAGAGAGAAAGCCTGAGTTGGGGAGGGGCAGAAAGACAGGGAGAGAGAAAATCCCAAGCAGGCTCCATGCTGTCAGCTCAGAAACTGATGTGGGGCTTGAACCCATGAGCCGTGAGATGATGACCTGAGCCCAAGTCGGACACTTAATTGACTGAGTCCCCTGGGTGCCCCTTTAATTATTATTTTATGATTATATAGCTTACAATCTAAGGAAAAGAAAGCAACTAACTAGATTTTATGGAACACTGCACTGACCTTATTAAAGAACATACCCAGGAGCGCCTGGGTGGCTCAGTCAGTTGAGCATCTGACTCTTGATTTTGGCTCAGGTGACGATCGCAGGGTCATGGGATCAAGTCCCGTGTCAGACTCCGTGCTGAATGTGGAACCTACTTAAGATTCTTTCCCTCCCTCCTTCTGACCCTCTCCCCAGCTCGTGCTCTCTCTCTAGAATAAACTTTAAATAGTAAAGAACATACCCAAACCACATTGTCACATGTGTGAAATACATTTGTCTATATATAACCCAATACAGCAAGAAAGCACTAGAAGTGAGGAAAAGGACAAAATTGTTTTTATTATTCTTTTTAGATTTATTGAGAGATACAATTAACATACAACACGGTGTAAATTTGAGGTATACAATGTGAAGGACAGAACTTTACTTATGAAATTTATATGCATGAAGTCACTACCTGGAAAATCAGAAGTGCCACAACTGTTGTCCAAAATCTAAGGTTCTCTTTAGGGGAGAGGTCAGTCTGATCATTGAAAAATAGCAGATCTGGGAACAAAATATGAAGTATTCTACTTAAAAAGATGTAAGCATTACCTTTTAAACACTTGAGAGTTTCCGTACTGCACACATCCACCCTCATTGTTGACAGCTGTTTTTCCTTCAATTCGATCTGATCTTCTGAGCGCTTGTACAGCAACAGCTCTTCAATGAGGGCCTGGGACTGAGGACAGAGCAGAGCCAGATCTCATGTGTCAAATCACTCATTTACTCAATCCTTTCCCATTAACATAAAACATGTCTAAAACCTAACAAAACCAAGAGAACCAATATTCATACCAAACCCACATTTTTAGTTATATACTTTAAAAGATCCTTTCCTTGATCATTCAAAGCTAATTGATGCATACAAGGTTAAGACTAAGTCAAAGGTCCATTTATATCTTCTTTAAATTTTAATTAGATAAATAGAGTTAACTCTAAGCAAGTTCTAACTTAGTCATGCTTCCCCAAAGGATGAAGCCCTTGTCGGGGGCCTTGGTACAGAACTTGCTTGGTAATAGATATTCTGGAAGAAGGTTAATTCTTCCATTAGGGCAACACATAAAACTCCAAGAAATCTGATCGCAATCGAGATTCCTTCAGAATAGTTCAAACTTGTTTAAAATATAATTGATGTACAACTGAATAAAAATAAATTTTACTGGACTATATGGGGTGAATAAAGCTTTGGCATATTAAATGAATTCTTTAACTTACTCGAAATTCTGCAACTATCTTAGACTTGAGAGCAGCCTTTGGATTCGTGGATGCTGTTGAATTAAACAAAAGGTCATTAAGAATATAGACACAAAAAGTTGAGGAAAATTTTCAAGTTTGTAATTAAGGGTGTACTTATGAACATATGTCAAATATGCATATTTAAGTAATAACATAATTCTTAGTAAGTATTCCTATAATATTTCATATTCCTTGAATATTCATATTCCTCAAACATGAAATTTAAACACTTCCACGCATGGCCAATATCAAAATGTATTATTTATTTATTTTTAAAATGTTTATTTTCAGAGAAAGAACACAAGCAGGGGAGGGGCAGATCAGGGGCGGAGGAGCAGAGGATCCAAAGCAGGCTCTGTGTTGACAGCAGCGAGCTCGATGTGGGGCTTGAACTCATGAACCGCGAAATCATGACCTGAGCTAAAGTTGGACGCTTAACTGACTCAGCCATCCAGGTGCCCCCAAAAATATACTATTTAGATACGTCTAACCTACTTACCTCCAACAAATCCTTTAAATCATAAAGCCTTAGATTCTGAGATACATGAAGTACCTTTTTTCCTAGTCTGAGTGTAAGAGGATCTCAATACTTCCAATCAGGAGTGTTCAAGAGCGGGACTTCCAATTAATCCTGAGCACTGGCTGAAGAAAATTACTTACAAACATCAACTCTATTCCTACGATTTAAGCTTTGGATTTCTTTTTCTGCTGACTCAATTCACAGCAAAATCAGGCAGGGAAAGTTCTAAGTCCATTACCATTGTGGTTCAACTTTGGCTGACATGATGACTCTTGCTGTTCCTAAGCATGCAACTTACGACCAAAAGGATGTCAGAGGACTCCCTGCATCAAGAGGAGTATCACATGCTTGCTGGAATAACACCATCCCACGTGTCTTGTTTTACCTCCCAATTCTGTCTTCTACCTTGTTCCCTCCACACCTTCCAGTCCTTCTCAATATTCCTCAGCTTGGCCCACAGCAGCCTATCACATGCAATACTCCCTGGATTTCATGCTGGGTAAACACGACAAACAAGCAGGAGCTCCTGTTAGAGAATGAGCTTCTGGCCACGATTTGAGGCCCAGGTCTAATCTGGCAGTGTCCCCAAATCTGAAGGATTTCATGGCTCCCACACACATGCTTCTTAATGCCTAGTCTCCTCTTCAGCTCTGCTGTTTAATGGCTGCCTCTACCTTCATGTATCTTTCAATCTGAGAGTCAGCCTGGCCACTATCAAGCATTTTTCTTCTTTCACTCCCCCAACTACTTTTGAATCTTCGCTCATTTAAACCCCTTTTCTGCATCTCCTTTGTTTAAAAGAAGGGTTTTTTGTTTTGGTTTGGTTTTTTTAAAGAAGTAACTCCATGATGGCTTGTTTAGGAGAAGTCTGGGTCACTCTCCCAGGCCTGGGAAACACAGGCTTCCCCATGGTGTATGCCAGGTACGATGTCAAATGGTCTACATTTTCTTCTGCTCCAAAAAGTGGAGGTAATTTTATATTAGTTGAGATTTTGTTCCTTACTTTGTGATTTCTTCCACTGCTTATTCGGTTGTTTGTTCAGATTTTCTTTCAGCTGCTTCTGAGTTTTGAAAGTGGTACCTGGAAAACATTTCAGTTTTTGCAATCTGGCATTACGGGAAGCTGCTCTGTCTGTCCACTTCAGTGTCAGAGTTGTAGCATTGAAAAAAGGCAATCCGAGACTGTGTGTTGTTTCTTTCTCTTTCATTTTTATAAAAACATTAAAACACCCACCATATCTAAGAAGCTGTCAAATAGACGTGACTTCTATCATCAATAAAATTACTGATTTTTGAGAAGAATAGGGTAGGATGCTTAAAAATACTAGTTAACACATTCAAATGAAGAATTTAACAGCTTCTTAGAAGTTGTTATTTTTAAAGCAAATTTCTAGTCCAATAATGATCATGGTGTCAGATATCACCAACTTCCATTTAATGACTCAAGTAAATGCATCTAATACATTGGAACTAAATAACTTTTTAAAAATAAGTATACAACTTACTGCAAATGTAAACCAAAACAGAGACTGAAGAATGCTCAGTATATATGCTTAATATCAAATAGCTTACTAGAAACTGAAACCTCGTCAAAAAAAAATCCTCCAACAGTAAGTGGACAGGCCAGTAATTGTTAAACACAAAAACATGAATAGTTTAGAATGCTCAAAGTAAAGTAACCGTTGGAAAATGATCAGATAGCCATCATCAGGTAATATGTGTGACTTTCTCTAGTCAATAAAAACAAAATCCAACCCTCCCCAAACCAATTCTATTTAAATTTTAATTCACACAGATTTTTGTATTTAATTTTAAATAAACAGGGCCCAATCCAAAACTTTATTTTTCATTGTCAAGCAGTAGGATTAGATCTATAGAATATATATAATTTTAAAGACTCAATGATTTCTTTTTCTTTTTTTAAGGAGAGAAAATACACTTACTCAAAGCTTCTCTCAGTGCCATTATCATTTCCTCTGGGTACACATTTCTATCTTCCCAGATTTTGAAGATTCGTTCTATAGACTTAGACACAGATGGATCCCTGAGAAGAAAAAGTGACAGAGGAATGTAAAACTGTGAATTTATATCTCAAACCAGAAATCTGAAAAATATTTTCCAAATGTCTTCTGATGTTTAAGATTTTTGGGGGGTGGGGGCATCTGGGTGGCTTGGTTGGTTGAGTGTCTGACTCTTGATTCTGGCTGGGGTAGTGATCCCAGGGCTGTGGGATTGAGCCCTGCATTAACACCCCGCTGAGCATGGAGCCTGTTCAAGATATTCTCTCTCTTTCTCTCTCCCCCCAACCCTCTCCCCTGCTCGCAAGTTCTCTAAAAAAATTTTAAAACACTTTTTCTTCATACAGTGTCTAGTAGGACTAAAATCTTAAGTACTCTTTCAAAAAATTTTTAATTTTTAAAAATTGAAGTACAATTGACACACTTTATTTAAAAAAATGTTTTTAAATGTTTATTTATTTTGAGGGGGGAGAGAGAGAGAGAGGACAGAGTGTGAGCAGAGGAGGGGAAGAGAGAGGAGACACAGAATCTGAAGCAGGCTCCAGGCTCTGAGCTGTCAGTACAGAACCTGATATGGGGCTTACATGAAATCATGACCCGAGCCGAAGTTGGACAGTTGACCAACTGAACCACCCAGGTCCCCCGACACACTTAATTTTTAATTAAAAGTACAGCTGATACATTAAGGTCGTAAACATTCTTTTTTAATACTTTTTACCAATAGCGTTTATGAGGCTATGGATAGTGCGCTAAGCCTTCTGACAGATATAGTTATGAGGGCTGGTCCGTGTGTGCTCACTGAGGTAACTGGCATCCAAAAGACACAGTGTATTTAATAAAATGAAACCTAATATGGGAGTATCTGGTCCCCACACCAGCTATACTAGTACAGGATGAAAGCACAGTGTTTGGCTATAAAGTGCACTTTTTCTTTTTCTTTTATTTGTTTTTTAAAGTTAATGTTTATTTTTATTTTTGAGAATGAGACAGAGCATGAACAGGCGAGGGGCAGAGAGAGAGAGGGAGACACAGAATCCGAAGCAGGCTCCAGGCTCCGAGCTATCAGCACAGAGCCCAACATGGGACTCGAACTCACGAACTGTGAGCTCATCATCTGAGCTCAAGTCAGATGCTTAACTGACTGAGCCACCGAAGGGCCCCTAAAATGTGCTTTTTCTTAAAGGTACAGTTGAAAATAATCATGCATCAATCATGTACGGTAACAGTTTTCCAAAAGCTATAACCTTATACCACAAGGAAACATCTAGAACGAGGGAGGAGAGGAATATCACTTTTCTGTTTGCTTTACAGACAGGAGTTCTGTGTCAGGTGGTTATCTTACTTTAAGGAGGAAAACTGTTAAAGTAAAAGTATTTGATTACTAGGAAGCAAAAATTAAATAGTTATCAGGAAGGAAAATTTAAAATCGTGTCTTACCTGAAACTGTAAACAAAGAAAAACAATGCAAAACAAACAAAAAGACAAAATGGGAACTTAACCTCTCCCAGGTGAATCCACCAACCCACATGGAGACTGAAAATAAAAAACTGAGCGATTCAAGCAGAAGACTCTACAAATCTGTGTTCACAAAAGACTTTATAACCAAATGACAGCATGTATAGGAAAGAAAATTATATTAAACTTCTAGAAAATAGTAGTTTCTACAGATTTATGAACCAGGACATGCTATTTTCATTTCTTATTTTTCATGCTGATAATCTTCTTCTCATATATATAAACATATATTTAAGCACATATAATATTTGTACAGTAATAAGTAATATTTATAGTAGTATATAGTATAGAAGTATGTTATATATTATAAACACTATTATATATATTATATATAATATATACATTATACTATACATAGTATATGTATACATAACACTGGAAAAATTATGGGAAAGTATAAAGAAAAACTTGACTCATTTTCACCAATGGAGACTTACAGTCTACCAACTTCAGTATTACTATCTTTTAGTCTTTGTTTCTCCTATGGATGCTACTATTGTATATTAAACCAATTTTATATCGTGTGTGTGTGCATAACTGTATTCTGTTCTTTTCGTTTAACAAAACAAGCATTTCCCAATGTTCCAATCAATTCTTTAAAAAATTACTTTTTAATTTTTTATGTTTATTTATTTTTGAGACAGGGAGAGAGAGAGAGCGAGTACAGAGGAAGGGCAGAGATAGAGGGAAACACAGAATCTGAAGCAGGCTCCAGGCTTTGAGCTGTCAGCACAGAGCCTGATGCAGCGATCGAACCCATGGACCATGAGATCATAACCTGAGATGAAGTTGGACACTCAACCGACTGAGCCACCCAGGTGCCCTTAAAAATTACTTTTATAAGGACTATACTCTATCATGTAACTGTTCCAAAATTTATCACCTCCCTACTGTTATGTATACTTAGGGTTATTTCTAGATTTGTTACTACTAGATTTGTTACTATAATTAATATACAATAAGTATTTTTTGATCAAAGTTTTTCTCCTTAACAATGCCAAAATGTTTTTTCTAAGAAGGTTGTACCAATATACACTCCAATCACCAGTATAAATATATTGTTCCACCAAACTTCTGCAGCAATGGTTGGACTCACTTCAATTTGTTTTTGTAATTCAATCTAAATTTAACCATTTCCCCCCTCTTAAAAATTTTTTTACTCTCAAAAATTTCATTATACTTAAAAGTAGAATCACCCAAGATCCAAAAAAATTATCAAGATTTTCCCTCATTTTCTTCATCTATCTTTTCTCTGTTCTACTATTTTTTTCCTTCTTTTTTCAAACTGAAGAGTTTTTAAAGTTTATTTATTTTTGAGAGAGTGTGAGAGAGTGAGCAAGCAAACACAGGCAGGGGAGGAGTAAAGAGAGAAAGAGGAAGACAAAGAATCTGAGACAGGCTCTAGGCTCTGAACCGACAGCACAGAGACCAACGCAGAGCTCGAATACATGAACTGTGAGATCATGACTTGAGCTAAAGTTGAATGCTTAACAGACTGAGCCACCCACATGCCCCAAACTGAAGGCTTATTTATTTATTTTTTATTTTAGAGAAAGAGAAAGAGCATGCATGAGTGGGCGAGAGGGGGAAAGGGAGAGAGAGAATCTTAAGCAGGCTCTACACTCGGCAGGGAGACATACATGGGGCTCGATCTAACTAACCATGAGATCTTTTTTTTTTTTTTAATTTTTAATGTTTTATTTATTTCTGAGAGAGAGAGAGAGAGAGAGAGAGACAGCGTGAGCAGGGGAGGGTCAGAGAGAGAGGGAGACACAGAATCTGAAGCAGGCTCCAGGCTCTGAACTAGCTGTCAGCACAGAGCCCGACGCAGGGCTTGAACCACAAACCGTGAGATCATGACCTGAGCTGAAGTCAGATGCTTAATGGACTGAGCCACCCAGGAGTCCCTAACCGTGAGATGCTGACCTTAGCTGAAATCAAGAGTCGGAGGCTTAACTGACTGAGACACCCAGGCACCCCAAGATTTTACTGTTAAGTAATCTCTACACCCAATGTTGGGCTCGAACTCGTAACCCCGAGATCAAGAGTCACATGCTCCATCAATAACCAGGCAGGTATCACTTTGTTGGAATACAGTAAGACTTTGGTTTGCCAGTATGGTTCATTCTGGAAACATGCTTGTAAACCAAAGCACTTATACAGCAACATGAATTTCAAGAACCATTAGCTCAGTTGTGATCATGTGACATTCAGCATCACGTACTATTCATATTGCAAGACATCGCTCATTTATCAAGTTAAAATCCATTAGAAATGTTTGCTTATCTTGAGGAAAACTCACAAAACACGTTACTCACAATCCAAGGTTCTCCTGTATTTTACAGCAAATCCCAGCTACTGTGTCCTTTTGCCCCTGCTCTAAAAATTCTAAAATTTTGTTATACAACAACAGGGCTACCACCATGCCTGATAAAATTAACAATAGTTCACTGGTACCATCTACATTTGTTCTATAAGCAAATTTCCTTAAATGTTTTAAAAATGTCCTTGGGGCGCCTTGGTGGCTTAGTCGGTTAAGCGTCCGACTTTCGCTTAGGTCATGATCTCGCGGTTCGTGGGTTCGAGCCCCGCATCGGGCTCTGTGCTGACTGCCGGCTCAGAGCCTGGAGCCTGTTTCAGTCTGTGACTCCCTCTCTCTCTGACCCTCCCCTGCTCACACTGTTTCTCTCTCTCTATCCTAGAAATAAAAATTTAAAAAATAATAATAATAATAAATAAATAAATAAAAATGTCCATTTATGGTTGGTTTGTTTGAATTGGGATCCAAAGAAGGTCAACACATTGCATTTGCTTATGTCTCTTAAATCTCTTTTAATCTAGAGCAATTAGATTACATCGTTCTCAGTATTATTCCGATGCCATTCAGTGATGCTGTGGTCCAGGGGTCAGCTGTGCAGAACATTCCACACTCTGGCTTTATTTATTTGCTTCTCTTGTTGTCATGTAACTTGTCCCACTAATGCCTGAATTTCTTCTAGATGAAAATTATTTGCATGATATACATGCTTAAATCTGGGGGAGTGAATACTTAACTAATGACACTACATACTCTATACTGCATCCTATCAGGACATACACAGGTCTGGATATTCCACCTTTAATAACACTAAGACTGACCAAGAGAATGAGGTAATATTTTCTCTTGTGAACTGTGTCTATCTGGTCACTAGCATTTTAGTTTTTATCTAAGGATTAAATAAGTCTTATATATAAAATATTAATTATTTTGCCAACATTACAAATAATTTTCCCCATTTTGCACTTTAATTTTTAAGTTACATTTTAAAACAATTTTCTAGTATTTTTTTATGTTTATTTTGAGGTGGGGAGGGACAGAGAGACAGAAAAACTCAAACAGGGCAGAGTCTGATGCAGGGCTCGAACCCACAAACTGCAAGATCATGATCTGAGCTAAACTTAAGGGTAGGATGCTTGGGGTGTCTGGGTGGTTCAGTTGAGCGGCCTCTGACTTCATTCAGCTCAGGTCACGATCTCATGGTTGGTAAGTTTGAGCCCCGTGACAGGCTCTGTGCTGACAGCTCAGAGTCTAGAGCTTGCTTTAGATTCTGTGTCTCCTCTCTCTTCTCACTGCCCCTCCCCAACCGGCCTCTGTGTATGTATCTCTCTCTCTCTCAAAAATAAACATTAAAAAGATTTATAAGAAAAAAAAAGTAGAATGCTCAACCAACTGAGCCACCCAGGTACTCTGTAAAACATCTAATTTTATGTTTTTATTAAAATATTTTTCATGTTTGTTTATTTTTGAGAGAGAGAAAGATACAGAGTGCGAGTGGGGGAGAGGCAGACATAGAATCCAAAGCAGGTTCCAGGCTCTGAGCTGTTAGCATAGAGCCCGATTCAGGGTTCAAACTCACAAACCCACAAACCACAAGATTATGACCTGAGCCAAACTCAGACGCTTAACCAACTGAGCCACCCAGGCACCCCACAATACATAATTTTATTTTATTTATTTTATTTTAATGTTTATTTTTGAGAGAGACAGAACACAAGTGGGGAAGGGGCAGAGAGAGACACGCACACATACACAATCCGAACCAAGCTCTTGGCTCTGAGCTGTGAGCACAGAGCCTGACGTGGAGCTTGAACCCACGGACCGCGAGATCATGACCTGAGCCACCCAGGAGCCCCTATTTATATAGTTCATTTAAAATCTACTAGGTATTAGAGTCACGCTCTAATCTAAACAGATCTCCCATTAATTGTTCCAATATCATAACTTCTCTTTTCCTTAGATTTACTGTGTTTCTCCTAGTATATATTCAATTATTAATCTTTTCATAGGATGCAAATTCTGTTCCGTTAATCCATTTTTACATTATACAGTTGACCCTTGGACAAGTTGGGGAGATTAGGAGTGCCAACCTCAAATCCCTGCAGTTAAGAATCCACACGTAAGTTCTGGGGCGCCTGGGTGGCTTAATCGGTTAAGCGTCCGACTTTTGCTTAGGTCATGATCTCGTGGTTCGTGGGTTCGAGCCCCGCGTCGGGCTCTGTGCTGACTGCCAGCTCAGAGCCTGGAGCCTGTTTCTCCAGAGAGACTCCCTCTCTCTCTGACCCTCCCCTGTTCACACTGTCTTCCTCTCTCCTAGAAATAAATAAAAAAAAATATTAAAAAAAAAAAAAAAAGAATCCACACATAAGTTCTGATTCCCCATAAACTTATTAACTAAAGCCTACTGTTGCCTTACCAATAACAAATACAGTTAATTAACACATATTTTGTATGTTCTATGTATTATATACTGTATTCTTATAATAAAGTAAGCTAGAGGGGCCCCTGGGTGGCTCAGTTGGTTAAGCATCTGACTTCAGCTCAGGTCATGATCTTGCAGTTAATGAGTTCAAACCCTGTGTCAGACTTTGTGTTGACAGCTCGGAGCCTGGAGCCTGCTTCAGAATCTGTGACTCCCTCTCTCTCTCTACCCCTCTCCTGCTCATGTTCATGCTCATACTCTGTCTCCCAAAAAATAAATAAATGTTTAAAAAATTTTTAAATAATAAAGTAAGCTAGAAAGAATGTTATTATAATCATAATGAAGAGAAAGACATTTATATACTTTACTGACTGAACACTATCCAGGTATAAGGGGGCCCAAGCAGGTCAAACCCATGTCATTCAAGGGTCAGCTGTACTGTATGATCTCCAAAACTGTAGCTTATCTTCCCTCATTATAGCTTCACAACATTTCTTATATTCTCGTTTGGGTGTAAATTTAGGGTAATGCTAAGTTCCAAAAGAGAGAAAGTGTTGGTATTTTTAATTTGAATTATATTATGCTGCTATATTAATTTGGAGAAAGTATTCTCCATTAACACTGAATATCAACACATTATTCCTCACTGTAGCAAAGCATTAATATTTATGAATTTGTATTCAACATTCCCAAGTAGAATTTATTCATAAAGGTTTCAACATATCCTATTAAGGCTATTCCTAAATATTACATACATTTTATTGCTGGTAGGACTCACCATCCCTCCTGTGACTAACTTCTCAGACTAAAAGTGACTCAGAAGTTTGTCGATGGTAAATTATCTCGCTTTTGTTTCTCTGGGAGTATTTCTGTATGGTTTGAACAGTTCTTGGAAGTAGTTTTCCTTTGTATCTATAAATGCTATAAAATGCTTTTCATAACTGCCACCTGCATCCAAAGTTCCTATTGAGAAGTCTGTTGTCAATCTAATTGTAGGCTTTTATATGCGATGTCTTTCTGTCTTCTCTTTGGCATTGTTTTTTATGTTTTATTGTGGTAAAATAAAACTTGCCATTTTAGCCATTTTTTAAATGTGTAACTCAGTGGCATTAATTATATTCACAATGTTGTACAACCACCAGCATTATCTATTTCCAAAATTTTTCATCATCCTAAACAAAAACTCTAAGGGCACCTGGGTGGCTCAGTGGCTGAGTGTCCAACTTTTGATTTCGGCTCAGGTCATATCACGGTTTGTAAAATCAAGTCCCACCTCAGGTGCTGTGATGACAGCCTGATAGCACCAAGTCTGCCTGGGATTCATTCTCTCTCTCTCTCTCTCTCTCTCTCTCTCCTTTTTTTCTCTCTGCCTCTCCCCTGCTCATGCTTTCTCTCTCTCTCTCAAAATAAACATTAAGGAAAAAACAAAAAACAAAAAATCAGAAACTCTGTACCTATTAAACAATTAATTCCCCGTTACCCCTTCCCCCCAGCTCCTAACAACTTATCTTTATTGTCACCATGGATATGCTTATTCTAGATATGTTTTTTTTTTTAATGTGTTTTTTTTTTTAATGTTTTATTTATTTCCAGGAGAGAGAGAGAGAGAGAGACAGAGTGAGCAGGGGAGGGTCAGAGAGAGAGGGAGTCACAGACTGAAACAGGCTCCAGGCTCTGAGCTGGCAGTCAGCACAGAGCCCGACACGGGGCTCAAACACGAACCACGAGATCATGACCTAAGCGAAAGTCGGATGCTTAACCGACTAAGCCACCCAGGTGCCCCTTTAATGTGTATTTCTAAGAGAGAGAGCACACACATGCACACAAGTTGAGGAGGGGCAAAGAGGGGGTGGGGACAACGGATCAAAGTCAGATACTTAACCTGAGCTGAAGTCGAACGCTTAACCAACTGAGCCACCCAGGTGCCCTTCATCTTAACCATTTTAAGTGTGCAGTTCAGTAGTGTCAAGGACATTCACACTGTTGTACAATTGTCCACAACTCTCTTAACTGACTAAGCCATCCAGGTGCCCTTAGATATGTTATAATAAGTGCAATTATACATCTGTCCTTTTGTGTCTGGCTTATTTCAGTATGTTTTCAAAGTTCATCCACATTGTAGCACATATTAGAACTCCATCCTATTTCAAATTTTAATTTTTTATAATTTACAATTTATATCCTAGCCAGCATATGATGCAACAATGATTTCAGGAATAGATTACTTAAGCTCCTCACCCATTTAGCCCATCTCCCCTCCCATAAACCCTCCAGCAACCCTCTGTTTGTTCTCCATATATTCTCTTATGTTTCATCTCCCTCTCTGTTGTTTTTTTTTTAAATCATGCTTTATTTTGATTTCTAGCACATATCTTTATTTCCTAGAAGTCATTTTTTAGAATTTTACTTAGTTTTTAAAAATTTTCATCCAAGTTAGTTAGCATATAGCACAACAATGATTTCAGTAGATTCCTTAATGCCCCTCACTCATTTAGCCCATCCTCCCCACAAATCCACCAATGACCCTCTGTTTGTTCTCCATACTTAAGAGTCTCTTATGTTTTGTCCCCCTCCCTGTTTTTATATTATTTTTGCTTTCCTTCCCTTATGTTCATCTGTTTTGCATCTTAAAGTTCTCATATGAGTGAAGTCACATGATATTCGTCTTTCTCTGATTAATTTCATTTAGCATAATACCCTGTAGTTCCATCCACGTAGTTGCAAATGGCAAGATTTCATTCTTTATGATTGCCGAGTAACACTCCATTGTATATACATACGACAGCTTCTTCATCCATTCCTCCACTGATGGACATCTGGGCTCTTTCCATACTTGGGTTACTGTCGATAGTGCTGCTATAAACATTGGGGTGCGTGTGCCCCTTCGAAACAGCACACCTGTATCCCTTGAACAAATACCTAGTAGTGCCATTGCTGGGCTGTAGGGTAGTTCTATTTTTAGTTTTTTGAGGAACCTCCATACTGTTTTCCAGAGTGGCTGCATCAGTTTGCATTTCCTCCAGCAGCGCAAAAGAGATCCTCTTTCTCTGTGTCATCGCCAACCTCTGTTGTGGCCTGAGTTTTTAATTAGACATTCTGACAGGTGTGAGGTAGTATCTCAGTGTGGTTGTGATTTGTATTTCCCTGATGATGAGTGATGTTAAGGATTTTTTCATGTGTCTGTTGACCATCTGGATGTCTTCTTTGGAGAAGTGTCTACTCATGTCTTCCATTTCTTCACTGGATTATTTATTTTTTAGGTGCTGAGTTTGATAAGTTCTTTATAGATTTTGGATATAACCCTTCATCTGATATGTTGTTTGCAAATATCTTCTCCCATTCCGTCAGCTGCCTTTTGCTGCTTACCGTTTCCTTCACTGTGCAGAAGCTTTTTATTTTGATGAGGCCCCAATAGTTCATTTTTGTTTTGGTTTCTCTTGCCTACAGAGATGTGCTGAGTAAGAAGTTGCTGTGGCCAAAGTCAAGTTTTTGCCTCTTTTCTCCTTGAGGATTTTGGTGGTTTCCTGTCTTACATTTAGGTCTTTCATCCATTTTGAGTTTATCTTTGTGTATGGTATAAGAAAGTGGTCCAGTTTTCCCAGCACCACTTGCTTAAGAGATTCTCTATCTCCCACTGAATATTCTTTCCTGCTTTGTCAAAGATGAGTTGGCCAGACGTTTATGGGTCCAGTTCTGGGTTCTCTATTCTGTCCCACTGATCTGAGTGTTTTTGTGCCATATTTTAGACAATTTCTTAACTACTTTGGGCTTCAGTTTTCTCATTTTGTAAAAAGAAATAATAAAATTCAATCTGCTTCCCTGCAAAGTTGGTTACCGTGACTTTTAAATAACATTTGTATAACAATTTTGAATTTATAACCTGTTTTCACGCAAACTATGGGAGACCAAGAATCACATGCTATACTGAGACAACCACGCACCCTATTTTATGTACGGTGACATGTGTATAAATTATATGGATTGTTCCATATAATTATTTACCTTCCAATTAGGCATGTGTGTCTCTTAAACCAAATAAACTACTTGCAAATACGGGTGAAACACAGGAAAACACTATTAATACAGAGTAAAAGTAAGATTAAATGTTAAAGTATTCAAGCACTTTGGGAAACACTGCATACAATTTCCCTAAGGATAGAATAAATCAATATGAGGTTGGGAATAAATATTTCCTTATCTCTTTAATTCCACAGATGTCACAGAGGGGGCAAGATTTCAGGAAGACTCTGAAAGAGAAAGGAAATGTATAAAAAGAATACGAAAACCAAAGAAACAGTTGCAAAGTACTACCAACCAGAGTATGACCATGCGATATATATGGTCAAGGTAGGAGAGAAGAGAGAGTAAATAACAAAGCAGCTTTCAAAAAGCGAAGAAAGAAGGGCACCTGGTGGCTCAGTTGGTTAAGTGTCCAACTTTGGCTCAAGTCATGATCTCAGGGTTTGTGAGTTTGAGTGCCGCTTCAGGCTCTCAGCTGTCAGCAGAGAGCCTACTTCAGATCCTCTGTCTCCCTCTCTCTCTCTGCCCCTCCTCAATTGTTCTCTCTCTCTTTCTCAAAAATAAATAAAAACATTAAAAAAAAGAGAGAGACAATAAAGAATGTTTAAAAGAAAAATGTGTGTATTAGTGGGAAAGTTATGTGAACCATTTGAGCCAAATATCCTTGGAGCTTCAAGCATGTAGAACTATTAACAATTCTTTTTTTTTTTTTTAATGTTTTATTCATTTCTAGGAGAGAGAGAGACAGCGTGAGCAGGGGAGGGTCAGAGAGAGAGGGAGTCACAGACTGAAACTGGCTCCAGGCTCTGAGCTGGCAGTCAGCACAGAGCCCAACGCGGGGCTCGAACCCACAAACCGCGAGATCATGACCTAAGCAAAAGTCGGACGCTTAACCGACTAAGCCACCCAGGCGCCCCAGAACTATTAACAATTCTTACTAACAGGTAAAAAGGGGAACTAAAATCCCAAATTTTCTAAGCTTAGATCTCAAAATTCAGTAACAATTTACTTACTTCACTAGAGCAGCTGCTTCAGGAAGGACATCAGCGAATGATTCACGGAAAATGATTGCGTTTTTCCTTTTGCAGTTCTGGATGACATCATTAGCAAGGTAAAAGAGATTCAAACGGTGGGGATAGGCAGCTAGAAATGACAAAAGACAATAAATTAAACCAAACAAATCAAATTATCAACTTATTCCAAATAGTGTTCTCAAACTGTGTAAACTATTATATGGGTGTCTAACAGATAAACAGGAAAATGAATTAATGGGTCAATTTATTGAAATTGGTGCCTAACACCCTTGACTACTTCAGGTCAATTTTCTGTTCAAGGTGCTCCTTGGGTAGGTTTCCATTTCACTTTGTAGATGTTTGGCACTAAAAAATTCATTATCTATGGAGAAGCCAACATGATATTGTTCTCCCAAACATTTCGAAAGATAAACTCTGTTTAAGTTCAACCTACAGCAAATACGCCAGGCTTAATGGAAAGAGTATGGGCTTTAGAACCATCCAGATGGTGACCATAGGCAAACCGCTTAACCTTCTCTACGTTATTACTGTAGATAGACTCTTTTTTTTTTTTTAATGTTTTATTTATTTCTGAGAGAGAGAGAGACAGACAGACAGACAGACAGCGTGAACAGGGGAGGGTCAGAGCGAGAGGGAGACACAGAATCTGAAGTAGGCTCCAGGCTCTGAGCTGTCAGCACAGAGCCCAATGCAGGGCTCGAACTCATGGAAGGCAAGATCATGACCCAAGATCATGACCCGAGATCATGACCCGAGCCGAAGTTGGACACTCAACCCTGACTGAGCCACCTAGGCGCCCCTCAGGCTCCCCTTCTATCTGTTCATCAATTTCATCAAGATCTAAGTTCTTTCTGTATTTTCTCTAACTTTACACTTTTTTTTTTTTTGCCCATTAATAATTGTGATTTTATTTTATTTTATTTTATTTTATTACAAATAGTTTATTGTCAAATTAGTTTCCACATAACACCCAGTGCTCATTCCCACAAGTGCCCTCCTCCATGCCCACCCCTCCTCCCCCCCACATCCACCAGTCCTCAGTTTTTGTCAGCATTCAAGAGTCTCTCATGGTTTGCCTCTCCCCCTTTCCCCCACTATTTCCGCCCTTCTTCTCCCCCTTGGTCCTCTGTTAAGCTCCTCCTAATCTACAGTCACTTTTTTAACTCAATTTTTTTCTCTATCAATTCCACAGTCTTTGATTATTTAAACCATTCTTTTATCAAAACCGTCATTTTCTTTTCCTCCTCTCCCCTAATTTAGCCTTTCTAGTATATGCATTCAACAAAATCCTAAATCTGGATCAACCTAACTAAATACTTTTACTACACCTTTATTTCTGCTCCTGTTGTGCTCAAGAAAAATCATACCCCTAGGAGGACTGAAACGATATAAATCTAGTCTCCTTCAACTGGTCCTTGACACGACGCTACAGTTCTTCCACATGCTCTTAATCAGCATCCTCTCTCATCCGCTGTAGGAGTGATTTCAAATTTTTACCACTCTTGTCAAGCCCCCTGTCTCATCACATTCCTTCTCACAGAGAAAGCAGAAGTCATTAGATGGAAATTTATATAAAGTATGCTCTCATTTATGCTGCCACCACTCTACTCAAACAGCAATTCCCAAGGTTACCAGTAAATTCCAAATTATTAAGCCCAAAAATTTTAAATGTCACTTCTTTGTGGCTTCTGGCACACAGAATAGTCCCTTAATGTAATTCCTCCTTCGGTTTCTGTCGCAGACACTTTCCTGGTATCCCTACCTCTCTGGTTCCTTCTCCGTATACACACACATCTACATACATGCGTAGACCGGCTGCTCCGCCTGTGACCATCCTCCTTTAAATGCTGAAGCTTCCCAGGGTCCTCTCCTGAGCACTCCATTCACCCATGGTGTAATGTTTTAAGATTTCAAGTTTCGGGGCGCCTGGGTGGCTTAATCGGTTAAGCGTCCGACTTTCGCTCGGGTCATGATCTCGCGGTTCGTGGGTTCGAGCCCCGCATCGGGCTCTGTGCTGACTGCCAGCTCAGAGCCTGGAGCCTGTTTCTGAGTCTGTATCTCTCTCTCTGACCTCCCCTGCTCACGCTGTCTCTCTCTCTCCTAGAAATAAATAAAAAAAAAACATTAAAAAAAAAAAAAAAAAAGATTTCAAGTTTCAAGTCCGATAGTTTGTTCCATTCCTGATCTGTCACTTATTAGCTTTGGGGTTTCTTACACTATTTAACTCTCCTATATTATACTTTCTTTTTCTTTGTAAAATGACAGCTTCATAGAGTTGTAAGAATTAAATGAAGGCACCTGGGTGGCTCAGTTGGTTGATCAACCAACTTCAGCTAAGGTCATGATGTCACAGTTTGTGAGTTTGAACCCTGTGTCAGGCTCTGTGCTGACGGCTCAGAGCCTGGAGTCTGCTTCAGATCCTGTGTCTCTGTCTCTCTCAGCCCCTTCCCCACTCATGCTCTGTCTCTCTCTGTCAAAAATAAACAAACATTAAAAAAATTTTTTTAAAGAATTAAATGAAACAATGTATGTAAAGCATTCAGGATGGTGCTTAGCACCCAGAAAACAGCTGCTATCTGCATAATCATCCACTTCTACCGCTTTAGCCCCCACCACCTGTGTGTCAATGACTCCATGTCCACAGACACCACACCTGGATTTCCCTTGATCAATGTACACATCCATGGCCAAGTCTCAGAGGCACCTTGAACTTGATTTTTCAACATTTTATTACTAATCTTCCTCCTCTCCTGTTACTGCTCCTGTATCTAGCCAGAATTCTGGTAATCTTTTTGGACTCTTCGTACTTCCTGTGAGACCCTCACCACATTTGATAAATCTCCAAGTCCAGCCAATTTTGACTCCAATAATATTTGTCAAGTTTATCCCCTCTTTTCCTTCTCTTCTTGCTATTGCTCTTTGCTAGGTTTGTCACCTTTTACCTGGAATACTACTGCAGCTCCTAACTGGTTAGCTTGCCTCTAAACTTGGTCCCCTCAAGTTTACTCTTTCAATTGCTAAATTCGCTTCTAACATGCAAACGTTATCCAATTCCTTCTCATATGGAATCCATCAAGGACTTCCAACTGCTTACTGAAAAAGGTCTAAACACCTTAGTCTCCATTTTATGATCTGGAGCTTACCTTCTCTTTCAGTTTCGTCGCTTTCCCTTCAAAGTTTTATCTTTAATAGATCTCCCAGTTTCCAGAAACTTGCATGTGCGCTTACTCTCTCTCTGAAGTTTCCTTTTCTAAGAGAACCCATCCTAAATATCTTGTGTTTTCTACTCATCCATAGGAAAAAGTCCAAAATTTTAAACCTAATTCATGTCAGACTTTGGTCCCCACCCCCCATCTCTACTTCTTCCCCAAACAAACTTAATGCAATTTCTTCTCAATGCAAAACCTACACTCTATAGTCAAGTCACTACAGAAAGCCTGAAGAATGAGAACAAGTGCCTGAGGCAGTCTGTGAAGATGCTGAAAGGCAGTAGGACTTGAGAAGACTCATCCTGAGTGCCTTCCAAACCGCACACAGTTCTTGCTTTCCTGTTCAGTCTCAGCTTGAGCCACTCTCTTACAGCTGCAGTTTAGTGCTCATCATCGAGCCGCACTTTCTACCCTTGTCTTACCACCCATTTCAACAGGCAAATTCCTTTTCCTCCTTCAAATCTCAGCTTACATGTGACATCTTCCTTGCAGCTTCTCGACTCTGTAAGATAAGGCCTTTAGTGCATCCTGAACTCACACCTGTCATACATTTATCACACTGCAGTGTACGTCTCTGCATTTTCCACTAGAGCATAAGCTCCCTGAAGGCTGCAATTCTGTCCTGTTTACTGCTAAGTCCTCAATGACTACTTGAGAGTCTGGCAGGTGCTTAAATGATATATGTTAAATGTCTGATGAAGAGATTAAATTTTTGTAGGCAGTAAGAGTTTTCTATGTGCTAAACATTTCTAAAGATGATACATATTTTTACTTAATTTATTTTGAGAGAGAGAGAGAGAGAGAGAGCGAGTGAGCAGGGGACAGGCACAGAGGGAAAGAAAGAATCTTACGTAGGCTCCACACTCAGCACAGAACCCGATGCAGGGCTCAATGCCTCGACTCTGGGATCATGACCTGAGCTGAAATCAAGAGTCAGACACTCAACAGACTAAGCCACACAGGTGCCCTAAGATAATATAAATACTAACTGATACCCTTACAACAACCCTATGAGGTTGGTATTGTTATCTCCACTAACAGATGAAGTGACGTGAATTGTCCATAGTCACAGTTAGTAAGTAGTGAAGCTGGAATTTAAATTCAAACTATCTGGGGGCGCCTTGGTGGCTCAACTGGTTAAACGTCCAACTTTGACTCAGGTCATGATCTCACGACTCATGGGTTTGAGCCCCAGGTCCCACTCTGTGCTGACAGCTCAGAGCCTGGAGCCTGCTTCGGATTCTGTGTCTCCCTCTCTCTCTGCCCCTTCCCACCTTGCACTCTGTCTCTCTCTCTCAAAAAAAGTAAGTATTAAAAGAAATTAAATACAGGGATTCTGGCTCCAAAGTCTACATTCTTAATCACTACCGATTTTTTTTTCTTTTTTCTTTTTTTTTAGTTTTACTTTAGAGAGAAAGAAAGTACAAGCTGGGGAAAGAGGCAGAGGGAGGGAGGGAGAGAGAGGAAGAGGTGTGGGGGGTGGGAGAGAATCCCAAGCTGGTTCCATGCCCATCTCAGAGTCCAACACAGGGCTTGATCCCACGAGAGATCATGACCTGAGTCAAAATCAAGAAGCAGACACTTAGTCGACTGAGCCACGCAGGCACCCCAATCATTACCTATTTCTATTTGTGTCTCAGACCAGGACATAGCTTTGGCTGGAGGAACAGTGGGAGAATAGGCAAAGATGACAAATTCTGAGGTTTACTATATACTGAGCTAAGAAAGTTTTTTGTTTTTTTTTTTTTTTGAGCTAAGAAAGTTTTAACCTTCATTATGTGGCTAACAAGTATCATGAAGTTTATATAAAGAAGTGTGTTTTAGAAAAAACTGCAGGTCATTTTATTGTTAGAAATAATAAAATGAGCTAATAACAGCAAGGAAGCAACTAGACAAATCTATAAGGTGAGATATTCTGCAGGCAACTGGCCCAGTGTCATGAACAAATCAGCGACATAAAATGTAGTGGAGAGATTAAGGGACTCAAGGGACAAAATAATCTGATATAATTAATCTGTGTTCCTGAACTGCACAGAGGTTTGGACTAATCATTTGTAAATGACATTTCTGGATCAACTAAAGAAATCTGAATATGGTCTGGGATTAGATAAAATGAAAATTTACTAAAATGGAAATTAAAAAAACAACCATTATCTGCTCAATACCTAGAAGGCTATGGAGGAAATAAAAACTCTGATAATTAAAACTTTTATTTTTTTATTTATTTCTGAGAGAGACAAACAGTGTGAGCAGGAGACAGTCAGGGAGAGAGGGAGATACAGAATCTGAAGCAGGCTCCAGGCTCTGAGCTAGCTGTCAGCACAGAGCCCGATGTGGGGCTCAAACCCATGAACCGTGAGCTCATGACCTGAGCCGAAGCTGAACACTTAATGGACTGAGCCACCCAGGTGCCCCCCACCCTTTTCTTTTAGCATTTTAAAACTTTTTTAAAATAAAGAGTCAATGTCTTAAAAAAAAAACGTAATTACAGTGATTTCATGTTAGAAAAAAATCCGTGAAAGAGATTAGAAAGAATATGGAATTCAGTTTTAACAGTATTAATCTCTATATTCTTTTTGTTTGCCTGTATTCTAATTTTCTATAATACGTATTTGCTGCTTCCAAAATAACAGGTTATATGGAAACAGAATCATCTTGGCCCAGAAAATTTAACTCTTTGTCCTGAAGTAATCTGCATTTTGGCCTGGACCTCTGCTCTGAACTGCAGACTCAAATACCCAACTGCCTCCCCCATGCCTCCTCCTGCATGTCTAAGTCACAGCTCAGACTCAACATGTGACCTTCCAATCTCCTCTCCTCCCATGCTCTTCTCCATCCTAGTAAAAGGTGTTTCTTCTGGTGGCTTTTTTCAGCCAAAAATCTTGAGTCACCTTTGACTTCACTTTCTCTCTTTTTAAAAATATTTTATTTATGGGGCGCCTGGGTGGCTTAGTCGGTTAAGCGTCCGACTTCTGCTTAGGTCATGATCTCGCGGTTCGTGGGTTCGAGCCCCGTGTCGGGCTCTGTGCTGACTGCCATCTCAGAGCCTGGAGCCTGTTTCAGTCTGTGACTCCCTCTCTCTCTGACCCTCCCCTGCTCACGCTGTCTCTCTCTCTTCCTAGAAATAAATAAAACATTAAAAAAAAAAGGTAAAAAAATGTTTTATTTTTTGAGAGAGAGACAGAGCACACGCTCCCAACACGAGACGTGGCAGGAGGGGAGGGACTGAGAGAGACGGAGAGAGAATCCCCAGTGGGCTCCACGCTGTCAGCGGAGAACCCCATGAGGGGCCCAATCCCACAAACCTGTGAGCTCATGACCTGAGCCAAAATTAAAAGCTGGATGCTTAGCTGACTGAGCCACCCAGGCTCCCCTCTTTTCTTCTTTCATGTTCCACATCCAAACTCACAATGTGGATCTCATTAATGCTACCTTCAGGAAGTTACAAATGTGGAAAGGGGGAAGATTAGAATAAACCCTGCTGTGTTGGGACTGTACCTGGAGTCTTGGTATAAACCTCATAGTTATACACAGAAATACACAAGGAAGAAATGCCTGGTATACGTGTGTGTATACCTTCAGGAAGTTACAAATGTGGAAAGGGGGAAGATTAGAATAAACCCTGCTGTGTTGGGACTGTACCTGGAGTCTTGGTATAAACCTCATAGTTATACACAGAAATACACAAGGAAGAAATGCCTGGTATACGTGTGTGTATACATACAACTATTTCCTAAATCTTTACACTGAAAGGCCTAGAAGTGATAATATCCCAATATCTAATATCTGGATCTTGGTTTCAAAGGGCTTCTTGGAGAACTGGCTGACTGCAGGCCAGGAAAGAAGGTACAAGAGCTTGGAACATCTTGAACTACAAAGTAAAAAAGTACCCAAAGAATGATGTCAAAATGACACACCCACTACCTTTGAGGGGTTCCCACTGGCCAAATCTATGGAACAGGTAAGGGTCAATATCAGTAATAGTGAAAGATTAAAACCACTGAATAAAACAGCCATCTGTGAATACATACTGATGTAAGTAATTAAATAAACAAACAGGTAAAGGGGGAAAGCCCTGCCTTATAATCGATCAAATGCCAATTAATAAATATATAAGGAATGATGGCATTTAAAAAACAGCACTTTACAACCATCACAGTAAGAACTGACTCAAGTAACAATAATCAATGGACGCTAAAGCTAGAGAGAGAAGATAATGCAGAACAGGAGATGTATAAAGGCTCAAACTACTTCCCCACAAAATACTCACTTTACAATAGAGAAACCTTACAGGCAAAAACCATCTTAACCAAGTGACAGAAGTTAACACACTATTAACAGGGCAGATCAACATTACATTCCTCCAAAGAGAATGAGTTAAGAACACAGCATCATTTCTGCAGTATGTTTGTCCAAAACTGCATAACCTGACTAATAATAAGGAAACATCAAACACAAATTTATGGATAGTTTACAAGTTACTGGTCCATATCCTTCATAAATGGCAAGGTCATGAAAGATAAGTAAAGACTGTTCGGACTGAAGAAAAATAAGGAGACACGTGTAGACTAACTGCTACACATGACCCTGGCCCTTTAAAGACCATGACTGGGGTAACTGGCAAAGTTCAACCACAGTCTGTGGCGTCCATGGCAGTAATGCATCAGTTTCATTGCCCGATCCTGGTGATTCTGCAGATGCCGCACAACAATCGTGATGTACTGAACTGCACCTCCCCAAGATGCGAATGGTGAAGTCCTGAACCCCAGCGGGGGAGGTGGTCATTAAGGTTAAATGAGGTCATAAAGGTGGGGCTTTATAGGAAGAGAAGAATGTTTCTATAGCAAGAGACACCAGAGAGCCCTCCTACCCCAACACCATGCCCACCATGTGAGGACAGTAAGAAGGGAGTATTCAATAGGGCATCATGGCTGCCTTATACTCTCAAACAGTTCAGCAAAAAAAAAAGTGTGTGTATATGGAGAGGGCAATAAGAGATAGAGAAATGTTATTACTAGGGAATTCAGGTGGTCTTTGCATTGTATCCCAACTTTAACTTTGAAAGTATTTATTTATTTATTTATTATGTTATTCATTCACTCATTCATTCATTCATTCATTCATTCATTTCTGAGAGAAAGAGAGACAGTGCGAGAAGGGGAGGGTCAGAGAAAGAGGGAGACACAGAGTCCGAAACAGGCTCCAGGCTCTGAGCTGGCTGTCAGCCCAGAGCCTGACGCAGGGCTTGAACCCATGAACCGTGAGATCATGACCTGAGCCAAAGTCAGCTGCTTAACCAACTGAGCTCCCCAGGCGCCCCATAACTTTGAAAGTATTTAAAACAAATTTTAAAAAATTCATAGACTCCAACTACTACTTAACATTTGTTGGTCTAAGCCATAACCATCTTCTGCCTGAATTACCATAGCAGACTCCTAACCGGCCTCCCTGCTCCTACCTTTGCCTCACTTCAGTCTAACCTCAAGTCAGAAGAGTGTTCCTTTTAAAATACAAACCTGATCATATTACCCCACTATTTAAATCCCTCCCAAAATGGTTCCCCTCCTTAAAGATCAAAATCCTTACAAAGGCTTCTAAGTCCTAAACAATCTGACACCACATTATTTCTGATCCTCTGTCCTGACCACCATTCATTCCATTCTAGCCACCTCACTGAATAAGGCCTATGGCACACCTGACCTATAGAGGGTCACACCTGCTTGCTCTCTCCGTTTGGCACGTTCTTCTCCCATACAGTCTCACGGCTTAGTCTCTCATTCTGTTTTTTCCCCCTCTCATTGCCTTTAAATTTTTGCCTAATGTCACTCTGTCAGTGGCTTCCTGGACTTCCCTGAACAGGAAAACTGTAACCTCAAACACCAGCACTCTGTATCACCTCTCCTCGTTTTATTTTCTCCAAACCACATAATTTCCCAACATACTATAATTTGATTAATTTTTTTGTCTGAGAATATAAGACAAATGAGAATATAAGCCTCCTGAAAGCAAGGATTTTTGCCTATTCCTGAATTCTCAGCCCCGTAGGACGAGGCCTAACACGTAGTAGGCTTTCAGTAACTTTTTCCTGAATGAATAAATTAGAAAGAAAGAGAAGGAAATACAAAGAAGAAAAGGAATGAAAAATGAGTAGCCTTCTATTCGGTTTTGTGGACAGTCCCTAAGGGCAGCTGGCTTCTCTGTAACTCTGTAGGATAGACAGGGGCTACACTTCATTTAAGGTACAGGTTAGGTATATTCTAGGGGCTGACACAGAAGTTCATCTAGATATAAAATCAGTGTTCTCACAACAGCAATTCCTTAACTGTCTACAAACTATGAACTCAATCCTTATTTTATCTTTATGAAGAAGGGGAAAGAGACGGACAATAGGAAAAGAAAGACCACTGATTCAAGTACCTTCGAAATAAATCTCCCACCCTGGTGGCAGGAGGATTAAATTATTTTTAAGTTTGTTTATTTATTTTGAGAGAGAGACAGAGAGAGGCAAAAACAGAGAATCTCAAGCAGGCTCTGCACAGTCAGCATAAAGCCTGAGGCAGGGCTTTGAACTCACAAACCTGAGCTGAAGTTGGATGCTTAATCAACTGAGCCACCCAGGTTCTCCTTAGATGATTTTTAACTTGAGTTAATATTAATATTTTATGTCTGCCCCACTTGTTCCAAAAATAGGTTAAGGAAACTGATGTAAAAAAGAGTGTTTTCAACCTGCGTGGTCTTTCCAGTACAGAGAATAAGAACTAGGGCTGAGTCAGAAGACCTGAATGGTGACCTTTGCAAAGGACTGATTTTCATTAGTTTTGGTCTGACTTCATTTGTAAACTGAGGATGTTGGGAAAGGAGAAACAAAAAAGAAGAAAGGGCTACATGAACAAAAACATTCTTTCTTTCTTTTTTTTTTTTAATGTTTTATTTATTTCTAGGAGAGAGAGAGAGAGACAGCGTGAGCAGGGGAGGGTCAGAGAGAGAGGGAGATACAGACTCTGAAATAGGCTCCAGGCTCTGAGCCGGCAGTCAGTACAGAGCCCGATGCGGGGCTCGAACCCACGAACCGTGAGATCATGACCTAAGCGAAAGTCGGACGCTTAACCAACTAAGCCACCCAGGCGCCCCTACAAAAACATTACTTCTAATTGTAGAAAAAGTAGAAGCCCTCTAGAGAATCAAAGTAAATACTTTGTAAAGGTGCATCCACAGCATGGGGTTGATAAGGAGGCATCTGTAAATAACACAGGTGATGCTTGTGTTAGAGTTAAGGAAAAACACAGGAGAGAAAAATGTACTTATACCACAAAGATGGAGGATTATTTTTAAATTTTTCTATAATGGTTATATGATCTTTTTATTAAAAAATGAAAGCATACACAGTAACTGACTTACACTGGATTGTCTATAATTACCCTCTGGTTTTAACATCTATAACTTAAAAAAATATATACTTGTAAGGATATTTAGTACAAATAATCACAGTACCACACAAATATTTAAAGAAAAGAAAATCACATCATTTTGCAAAGAATCCAGATAAATCCTGGGGTGCCTGGATGGCTCAGTAGGTTAAATGCCTGACTCTTGATTTTTAGCTCATCTCACGGTTTGTGAGTTAGAGCCCCAAGTTGAGCTCTGTGCTGACAGCACGGAGCCTGCTTGGGATTCTCTTTCTCCTTCCTTCTCTGCCCCTCCCTGGCACATATGTGTGCACTCGCGCTCTCTCGCTCTCTCTCTCAAAAATAAGTAAACATTAAAAAAGAGAGAAATATTTTAAAATATAAATCCTCCAACCTCCTTAAAATCACTTGGTTGATCTGTTGAGAGTTAACAAGAAAAGAATACTCACTCGAAAAAGCATCAAGGTGGTAGAGGGAACATGAACTCCAGAGAAAACCCACCACTGTGTACGGACAATCACCTGTCATCAACAATGGGCACAAGGAGAGTGAGAGGGCACGATTCCATCAGGATGTGTGGTCACCTATGTGTAGGGCTGAGCCAAGAACTAGCTTTTGTAAAATGAATGCATTCAAACCATTTCTCAGACCTTTTTAAAAAGCTAAAATACCATTTTCTTTCTCTTTTATGAACTTAAAATAAGTGCTGTACTGTTTAGAAGTCAGACCTGAGGCGCCTGGGTGGCTCAGTCGGTTGAGCGTCTGACTTCAGCACAGGTCACGAACTCACGGTTCGTGGAGTCAAGCCCCACATCGGGCTCTGTGCTAACAGGTAGCTCAGAGCCTGGAGCCTGCTTCAGATTCTGTGTCTCCCTCTCTCTCTGACCTTCCCATGCTCATGCTGTCTCTCTCTCTCTCAGAAATTAAAAAAAAAATTTTTTTTAAACATTAAAAAAAAAAAATAGAAGTCAGACCTGGGTGGCTCAGTGGGTTGAGTTCCTAACTCTCGATTTTGGCTCATGGAATCGAGCCCAGCATTGGGCTTTGCTTTGCGCTGAGCACAGAGCCTGCTTGAGATATTCTCTCATGAGTTCCAGCCCTACGTTGGGTGTGGAGTTTACTTAAAAAAAAAAAAAAAAAAAAAAAAGAGGGGCACCTGAGTGCCTCAGTCGGTTAAGCATCTGACTTTAGCTCAGGTCATGAGCTCAGGTTTGTGAGTTGGAGCCCCACATCAGGCTCTGTGGTGACCACTGAGAGCCTGGGGCCTGCTTCAGATTCTGTCTCTGTCTCTGTCTCTTTCTACCCCTCTGCTCAGACTCTCTCTCTCTCTCTCTCAAGAATAAACATTAAAAAATTTTTAAGAAA